>OX336391.1:213351403-214601403 GCA_946902985.2 Meconema thalassinum
CCAATTCCTTTGAATTGCAAGAACACAATATATTCCACAGATCCGCCTCACGAGGACAGGAAATGGGCTGGGGTGCGGCTGACGGCGAAGTCTCAGTGACATTATTCCCGCGGGCACTTACCATAAAACACATGAAACACCATATGCTTGGACTGATATCATAATCATACCATCCAGGTCGGCTTTACATCAGACTTCCCTAAGATTGTGTTCAGAAAACACTTCAAAATATTAAAATCAAAGCTATGTACTCGAGTGAGCAAACGGCTACTCGCAAGGAATTGCGCCAAGGCAATTATAAATCAAAATATCCTGATCAACCATAAAGTCTACAATCAGTCAAAATTTACCCTCCAATACTATTTTATACTAGAATTAACTCGGTTCCATTTTTGTCTTAATGCACTTTCCGAATTACGCTAATTAACCGCATTACGAGAGCGTATGCGCGCACGGCTGTACGTATCGCCCCGTATACTGGACACAAAATAATTACAAAAATATCTACAATAATATAAACGCTACGCTGTCCCATGCAATTAATTGTGTGTCAGTAGCAAGAAAACAAGATTCTATATTACAACACAAGCAAAACAAGATATCTACAAAAATTGTCTCATAAACCATAATTGATCTGTTAAAGAGACACAAAAGTTAACCCCACAGAATTGGCAGCAACTTCAAGGTGAACTTCTAAACACGGCTGAAAAAATTGCACCTCTAACCAGGGTATGGAAACATGCATGGTGGACTGATGAGTGTGACCACCTCATAAACCTAAGATAACAAGCATGGCAGAACTGAATGTGCAACAAGAATGAAAGAACACTACAATATCTTCAAGACGTTAGAAAAACAGTAACAAAATCGCTATGAGTGATTCGTAAAAAACATGAAAACACTAAATAAAAGATCTAGAAGAGGACTTCAAGAAACATCATTCTAGAAATTACTATAGAACATTCAAGCAGAAAGTAACTAAATATTCACCACCTCTCCAGTTTCAAAACAACCTTGGGAACATTGTCCACTCCAACTCTGAAAATTGTGCAGATTATTTTGGTAAACTGCTCAATTGTGAGAAACCTCAGGAAACATTTTAATTTTGTCATACTCTACGGAATCCTGACTCGGAACCACCGGACCTACAGGAAATTTGTGAAATAATCCAATCCATGAAAAACAACAAAGCGTCGGGAGAGGACCAGATCGTTGCAGAACTATGGAAAAATGTAGGTGAAAACCTCATCATCAAACTTAAAAAAAATTGATGAAATCTGGCAAACAGAAAAAATTCCTCCAGATTGGAAGATGGCGATCATCCATCCAGTATACAAGAAAGGTAGCAAAACGATCCCAAGCAATTACCGAGGGATCTCATTACTCTCGGTAACTTACAAAATGTTGTCCAAAGTCCTTTTGAACCTTGCCTATCTTCAACTGGATCCGCAGATTGGTGAATACCAAGGTGGGCTCCGGAAAGGCGATCATGTACGGAGCAAATTATCAATTTGAAAAACCCAATGTCTTACTTCCGTAAAATGTCAAACAAAAATTATGTCATTACTTTTGTTGACTTTGAAAAGTCTTATGACAGCATTGACCGTGAATCCCTCGTTGCTGTACTCTCAGAATTTGGATTAGATCGCAAGGCAACATCAATCATCAAAGATTCCCTCTTGAATACAAGTTCAAAGGTTAAATTTATGGGGGGACTGAGCGCAGAATTTTCAATTGATACAGGAGTGCGTCAAGTAGATGAATTATCTCCATTGTTGTTTAACTGTGTGCTCAAAAAAGTTGTCCGAGAATGGAGACGAGCTGGTGCACCATCCCATAGACTAGGACCAAAACTCAAAGGGATAACACTAGACTGTTTGGCATTTGCGGATGACATGGCGTTAATTACTCCAAGCATTTCTGATGCCCAGAAACAACTTGAATTACTCCAAGAACGGTAATTATCAGGTCTCCCGCGTGAAAGACTTCAAGTATTTGGGTGAATGGATCAATGAAACTGGCAACGAAAGAAACGCTATAGAAGCAAGACTACAGAAAATGGAAACTGCTTTCCATTTGACAAAACAAGTTTATAACAAAAAATGCCTCTCTTGGAATTGTAAAATTCAACATTATGAAACAGTAGTCTTGCCTGCAGCCCTTTATGATGCCGAGACACTTAATCTACAACATAAAACACTGAGAAATCAATTGGAGATTAAGGAACGCAAAATCATGCGAAATATTTTGGGACCAAGAATTAAAGATGGAATTCACCTTCCGAAACCTAATGCTGACATCTATTTAAAAATTACTAAAATCACAGACACAATCCGTATGAGAAGGATCCAATTAATGGGACATTTGGACAGAATGGACCTAACTAGGTTAACGAATAAAATCTATACGTTTTTTTCAGAAAAAGGCAACAAGGTCCAATTGGTATAAACAGGCGGAAAAGGACTTGGCTGAATTAGGTTTTCCCAATCTCAAGGATCGAGAGGAAATTAGGAAAATTACTCATACACGGGGTTTTGAGGCAGAAGAGAGAAGACCTACCAGACACGTCTGGTCGCAGCAACGAAGACTAGCTCAATTGTTGCACATGAAGAGTTATTGGGCAAACATCAAGGCCAAGAAGTGTTGATTCCGCGTGGTCCTAGGACACCCATTCGCGCAGAAGAAGATCTGTTAAATAAATAAATTCATGTTTTACTCATTCCTTCCAGCCAATCAGCGTCAGAGAACATCGTCTGCCATCCCTCCTTCTAAATGGCTTTAGCTCGAGTCACACATGACGTGTCTGATGTCCTTCTGGGTCCAAGTTCCGTCCAGATTCCTCGATGTCATCGCGGTGCTGAATTGAAAATGTTTGTTAATTACATACACACTATACAACTCTATGTAATTTTTTCTGTCAAGTACTACTTTCCCCTACAGTCTATGGCAAAATATTCGTAGTACTGTCCCTACTTGTAGTACAAGGACTACCTAAAATTCACTGAAGTTATACATTTTTACAGTCGTTGAAAATATTCTATGTCCACAGACATGAATTAAGAGTATCAACCTGTGTCAGGGGCGCACCGATGGGGGGGGGGGGGGGGGACGAACGGGACCGGTCCCCCCCCCAGGGGGTTTTCAGGAGTGGTCCAGAAAAGTATTTAACGTACAGAATTAACGAAAAATTTATTATATGACACGTGAAAAAAATAAACAAGACCAGTGGAGAGAGCGAGATTGTTACCGCGTGAGTCTAATTATATTTAATCTTTCGTTTTTTTTTTTCAAATCTCATCTCGGTGGCAACGTGGATTCTCTGAATTCTCTGCCCCCTACCACTCAAACCGGTTCAAACTGCTTTCGTCACTTAAAGTCCATACATCACGAGACTATGCACGGCGACTACTTACTGTCTTGCTTAAGGTCATTGCCCTGTCCCCTCCCCGCTTCGCCTACCGCTCGCCACTACCCTCCCCTGCCCACTCATCTTCAGCTTCGTCAAGTCAAGCAGGCTGGCTAACCTATAAATAGTCAGTTCTGTGTAAACTCTCACGGGGAGCTTTTGCCTGTTGTTAATTAAGAAGATTCCTTTTGACAGTGATAGTGACGTTGCGTAACTTTTATAGCTCATTAAACACGTGTGTGATAGTAAGATGAGTGTAAATAAAAAGAAAAAAACTAGAGCAATCTAGTTCAATTTTGTCCTATATTAAAATTATAAAAAAAAGAAGACGAATTCCAACCACAGTCAAGTTGCAGTAAAACTGTACCAGAATTAAGTGCAAATGTGAACACTAACGAAGTGTTGGAGAAAGAAGACGCTATGATTGTTGACATATGCCGACCTGCTGTCCCGACGCCAATGCGAGAACCAGACGCATCCAGTCACCTTCCTCATGACATAGGCAGTTTTATTGGGAAACAGGTAAGGAATAATATTTTTGCCCATATCCGTAAATTACTTTATACAGTTATTCTACTTTTAGTAATGTATTTCCACACCTCTGTTTAAGAATTATATTGCGAAGTTAAATCCTTGTAGCCAGCTTACCACCAATCAATTAGACAATTACATATAAATAATTTTCGCTTTATTACCTTAATTAATGTTCATATTTATAATGTATTTCAGAAAATTATTTAATATATTAAGACAAAGTATTTGGTTTTAGGTTATTACGGATGAAGACAATCGGAAAATTCTGACAGAGGTGTGGATACCAGATGAACGTTACGTTTTCCCAGGTTCAGAATTTGGAAAGAAGAGGTTAAAGTTTCAGCATAGCTGGTTAAAAGCGAGAGAATGGCTTGTTTTTTAGAATAAATTAGACGGCGCATTTTGCAAATACTGCGTTGGTTTTGCACCCAGTGGAGCTGGTAAACAAGGTTTGCCGCTAGGCAGACTTGTTAGAACTGAGTACTCTGATTGGCGCCATGCACAAGAAGACTTTCGCAAACATGAGTTGACTGCATATCACGCAAACAGTAAATTGGATGCAGAAAATTTCTTAGCTGTTCATAACAGGCAAAAACTAGATATTGTGTGTCAAATAGACAAATCTATTAAAGAAAAAGTTGAAGAAAATAGACGCCTTTTATCTCCAGTCATCAAGACGGTGATATTTTGTGGAAGGCAGGGCTTGGCATTGTGAGGACACAGGGATGGAGGCCTATTTGACAACATTGAAGGGGAACAAATATTTACGGAGAATGAGGGCAATTTCCGAGCCCTTCTAAGGTTGAGGGTTGAGAGTGGAGATGATATACTAAAACAGCACTTGTTCACTACTAAAAGAAATGCTACATACACAAGCTGGAAAATACAAAATGAAATTATCTCAGCTTGTAACGACATTATTTTACACAAACTTGTGGACAAGATAAATGAGGCGAAATGTTTTTCTGTCATTGCCGATGAAACAGCAGACATTTCCAATATCGAACAGTTGTCTTTGTGTGCAAAATATGTAGATCAAGCCAACAATAATGTCAGAGAAGATTTTCTTCAATTTGTGCCAATATATGACCTGACGGGAAAGGGAATCGCTAATGCAATTTTAAGCAACCTGAAAGATTTCGGAATTGATATCCAGTACATTCGTGGACAACGATTTGATGGAGCTTCAGCTATGAGTGGTGTACATCAGGGTGTACAGCATTACATAAAAGAAGAAGTTCCAAATGCGCACTATGTTCACTGTAGCAGTCACTCTCTGAATTTGGCCATATCTGACGCTTGTGATTGCATGATGGTTAGAAATTGCTTAGGTACAGTCAATAAGGTCTACGACTTTTTCAATACGCCTAAGAGGCAAGCTGTGTTGAATAAGTTTTCTGAGAAGCCCCCTAAAAAACTCAAGCAGCCTAGCCCTACTCGATGGATACAACGACATAACGCTGTAGACAATTTTGCAAAAAAGTATGTTGATGTGCTTAAGTCGCTTGAAGAAATATCAACATGGACTGACAAGGACACTAGTGCAAATGCACACATTTTACTGTGCGCAGTTAAAAAATTTGAGTTCTTATTGTCACTTCAAGTAATTAAAAAAATATTTTCATACAGTCTGCCTCTTACTAAATTTCTTGAGACCGAAAGCATTGACCTTTCAGGTGCCGTTAACTACGCTCAAGACACTTTGGACCAGATAAAAGAAATAAGAGATAAGGCAGATGAAGAATTTTCACCTATGTATAGAAAGGTTGTTAACACCTGTGAACAGAATGATATTACGATATCCATACCACGCTTATCACAGAGGCAAATAGGGCGAGACAACATGCCCAACGATGGGCCAGAATCTTATTACAAAAGAACCCTGTTTATCCCTTTTATTGATCACTTTATTGCACAACTAAAGGATAGATTCATATCTCAAAAGGACATTTTATCTTCTTTCCAAGCTCTTAGTTCTGACAACGAAGATATTCCCGAAGCAGTTGTGGACGCTTTGTTTAAAGAATATTGCTCAGATCTAACCACATGTTCTTCACAGCAACTCCTGGGAGAACTAAAAGTATGGCAACGAAGACTAAAACAAATTGATTTGCAAAGAAGAGAAAACTGTAAGTTAAATAAAAAAAGTATAGAAAGATCAATGCTATAGAAGCTCTACAAGCGTGCAACATATCAATGTACCCTTCTGTGCACAAACTCCTGCAAATTTTAGTAACTTTACCAGTAACTTGCCACGGTGGGTGAGTGGTTATAGTGTCGGACTACCAACCCCAAGATTGCAGGTTCGCCCCTGGCCATGGTAAGTGATTTTTGAAGGCGACAAAAATCACGATACTCATGTCATACGTTGTTGGCATGTTAAAGAACCCATTTGAATTCAGTAGGCCGTGTTCAATGGCAAAATTAATCTCGGGATTTTCCGCCAACACAAAGTTCCTCCATTCTCTACTTGAAAGCGCTGTAGTAGTGTCAAGGAGTTTAAATATCTAACCTCCTTGACTTTCATAGCGTTCAAAGGAATGACGAAATTCGACATGCAAGCTACCCTCTGGGTGTCAATTTACAAAGCTTGCACCAGGCACCCGAGGCCATACGATATTATTATTATTATTATTATTATTACCAGTAACTTCATGTACTGCTGAACGGTCATTTTCGACTTTGAAATATTTGAAATCTTATTTAAGAAATACGACATCAGAGACTAGACTGAACGGTTTGGCATTATTATATGTGCATAAAGACATACCAGTTAATAGTGAAGAGGTTTTAAACGAACTTGCGAAAAAACCTCGCCGTCTCGACATCAAGATTTAAATACAGTCTTATTTTCTTTTGGTTTTATCTGCAAATAATCTGTATTATTTACCAATATATTTGTTTCAGTATAAATATACATTATCTTAATTTGATTTGGTGATAAATATCTTATTTCTTCCTGTATTGTAGTGATTGGTGGAAGCTTTACGTGTTGTATTACGTAATTATTGATCAGCAATTAACTGATGAAAAGTATAGTTAACTACGGCAGACTTTGCGATTCGGTTTACATGAATAAATTTGTTATCTATTAACCCAGTAAAACTTGTTTTAACTTTTTAATAGAGCTAAGTTTGATAACATTTTTCACGTCTCAGGATAGATAAAAACGCAGTTTTCTGCATCTAATTTTTAAAATTTTCCGGAGGCAGATCCACCTCTCAACTGGGGGGTATTCCATACCCCCCAGACCCCCCCCCCGGATGTCCCCCCCCCAGAGTAAAATCCTGGGTGCGCCACTGACCTGTGTCCTCTGACACATAAAATAAAAGTCTCGACCTGTGTCCTCAGACACGCAAATTAAGTGTTCTTCATTGCCTCTCAGGCCACTTATAAGAGAATCTGGTGATGGGTGCACAAGGAGGGGGATAAATGAAATAAATTTCCATAATAATCATCGGACTAACATGCAACTAGTATCATTGAGTTCGTAGTAAAACGCAGGTCAAAACTAGGCTAAGGCTATCTGTAATCGATCGTGTAATTAATCAGGAATTAACTCCCGATCAAAATCATCAGTCTGAGCTATCAAGTCACATTGCCGCTAAGAGAAGCGTCTGCCTCTTATTGGTCCAAATTCTGGCAAATATTGTGGGCTTTTTCTCATTGCTGCCTCCCATGCGGAGTGGTTATCAGGTCAGTCCACCATTCACATCGAAGCATTATTTCGTCTTGGCGCGAATGTACACAGACCAAGCTGTTCTTGTGCGTCACCAAGCTTATTCCCTTGTTCTACAACTGCGCCTGTTCGATGTGTCATCCAGGCCAAGCCTATCTTTCTAAAATTCCTGAAGAGTCCCAGCCTTTGTGTTCTTACTTGCCATATAGATCATGACCCGCGCCAACTATTTCACAATGTTTCCCAACTTCTGTCTGGCTTTATCTGTTACTGGTAGAAATATCATATAATGATGAATACAAACTTAGAATCTTTTATACAGACTGTGTATAAAGGATTCAATACTATATGAGCCGATTTGAATTGATAATTAATGCCAACTATCAATAAAAAAGTTCTTTGTATTTCGTCTTGCTGGCAAATAAAAAGTCGTGCTAAGGTTAATATGTATTTATTGCAACAAATAAGGTAGAATGATAATTGTAATTTTGGTAGATGCTCTAAGAGAACACTGTCCTTATATTGGATTACTCGAAAATGTAATGCACATTTGTGCGCAGTTCCTTTATTATTATGATACCGATCACGTGAGGCATTGCACAGACCAAGGATCATGTAATATGGGGCGCGCAATGGTCGGTGGGTTGGTGGGATCCGGGTTTCGAGCACGGTTTATGGTGGAAGCCGGTGGAAACCATGCACCGCTAGCATAATTTTTTTTTCAGCCCGAGCCTAGCCACAGTATATATTTCCGAGCTTCTTATTGGCTGTTATGTCAAGCCATTCTCCTGGTTCCGAAACGAGACGGTAGATAGCAGGGGTCACATCTGATCAAACATGGAGGGACATTATCGAGTGAGATGTGGATAATATTCGATGTTGAATTGCATTATTAGCGTGAAACAGGCATGAAACTTGCTTTAGTTCAAGTTTAAAACAACTCACGCAGCAAATGAATGCGTTCCAATCAACATTTAAGGTCTAAGTGAAATCATTTGACATTTGATCACATGTATTAGTACCTATGATAAAATACGGCGTATTCGAGGGCAGATGTGCACAAGTGGTAGCAAGCGAGCTTGGTAACTTTGAGGTCCCGGGTTCGAGTCTGCCCTAGGGCACAGATTTTTACTTCTTTTGAATTATTTCATAATATCCTCCCTACCTTTTACAGCATGTTTTATGCCTTGTTTCGTTGAAATTATCTGTATGGATGATTGAAATAATAAACATTGTTGGGAGGAATTCTTCCCTATTCTCACTTGAATTTATATTCCCCCGCTTACTGTTTAACGCGGCTAGCGTTCTTTGCTGTCTCCCCAGAGGTCCGGGTTCGATTCCCAGTTCTGCAGAGAAATTTCAATTCTGGTGTGAGGACTGCAGCGGGGTACACTCGGCCTCATGAGCCAAAACTGAGTAGAGGTGTGTCCGATTCCCCAGCTATTTTGGAAGTGATTTTCCATAGTTTTCCACTTCTACTTCAGACAAATGCCGAAATTGTTCATAACAAAAGCACGACCGGCTCCTTGCGAATCCTCACCTGAATATCAAATACTCACCATACTACAGACACCACAATAACACAGGTTATCAGAGAAATTTATTTATTTATTTATTTATTTATTTACAAGTAGGAGGGCTCAATGACCACCATGTCCAAGTTGCTCAAATGAACAAGAGCAACATCAGCGACAATTCCTGCAGTGGTCAAGCTGCTGGCCTCACCAAGGTGGACCAGCCTTTAATGAGTCACAATGGCAAATCGTTGTTTGGTGAATAAATGTTGAAGCACAATGCCACTGTAAAAAATCACATGAATAAAACAGTTAAGACATGTCAAAGGGTAAAGTATTGTAAACAATAACAATAAGTTCCGAACTAGTACAAAAGTGTTTAGTTTTATTATATCTCAAAAGTCCAATGGACAATGGTACATCAATATTGTAAATACAGTAGTTAAATATTGTGAAACTTGTCAAATGTAATTGTAAGATATGACACACAGTTCTGACTATTTCGAATGCCACAGGGATAGGAGGGTGATCTAGTCTATACAGAAACCAGACAGCAGTCATTCGAGCGGAAGGACATGAGAGAGAAGCTGCTATTCAGAAAGGTGTAAGACAAGGCTGCAACTTATCACCCATACTTTCCAATCTTTACATTAAAAAAAATGAAGGAAATAGGTGAAACATTTAAAGTGGGAGTGAAAATTCAAGGTGACATAATTTCAACTCTGAGATTTGCTGATAACATCGTCATCTTGGCCGACTCGCCTGAGGATTTGAATGAGTTTTTGAATGGTATGGACTCCGTCTTAAGGAAAGAGTTCATGATGAAAATTAATGAAATGTAAAACAAAAATATTGGAACGCAGCCGAAATAAATCAGAAACCTCTATGGACATCAAATTGGCAAGTGAAAAGCTAAAGGAAGTAGCAGACTTCTGTTACTTAGGAAGCAAAATAACCAGTGATGGACGAAGCTAAGAGGACATAAATAGTAGGTTGGCTCAGGCAACGAAAGAATTTCTACAAAAAAGGAATCTCTGACATCGAATATAGATTTAGGTATTAGGGAGTCATTTTTGAAAGACTTTGTCTGGAGCGTGGCACTCGATGGAAGTCAATCTTGGACCATTGGTGCAGCAGAAAAGAGGAAAATTGAAGCGTTTGAAATGTAGTGTTACAGGAGAATGATGAAGATCTGATGGGTAGATAGGGTTACAAACAAAGAGGTATTAAGACGAGTGGTAGGAGAGATGTTTCTGGCTACTGCTAATGAAGAGAAGATATAGGTTGGTAGGACACATACTAAGACACCAAGGAATAGCAGGCTTAGTTATGGAAGCATGGGTCGAGAAATTTACGGATACATCAAGGTTAGAATATGTTAAACAGATTGCCTTGGATGTAGGGTGTGGTAGCTATGTAGAGATGAAAAGATTAACTCAGGACAGGGAGACATGGATTGCTGCATCAAACTAGTCAAAAGACTGAAGACTCAAACACACAATCTCGCGATCATTAGACACGGAAACTCCATTTTAGTTAAAAACCAAAACTCAGAACGTGATAATTCCCTTCGTAAATCTCACGTGAATTGACCGGGAATCGAACTCTGTCCACCTTGGGGAGAGGCAAGCAGCTTGACCACGGCAGAAGTTGACGCTGATGTTGCTCTTGTTCATTTGAGCAAATTGGACATGGTGGTCATTGAGCCCTCCTACTTGTAAATAAATAAATAAATAAATTTCTCTGATAACCTGTGTTATTGTGGTGTCTGTAGTATGGTGAGTATTTGATATTCAGGTGAGGATTCGCAAGGAGGCGGTCGTGCTTTTGTTATGAACAATTTCGGCATTTGTCTGAAGTAGAAGTGGAAAACTATGGAAAATCACTTCCAAAATAGCTGGGGAATCGGACACACCTCTACTCAGTTTTGGCTCATGAGGCCGAGTGTACCCCGCTGCAGTCCTCACACCAGAATTGAAATTTCTCTGCAGAACTGGGAATCGAACCCGGACCTCTGGGGAGACAGCAAAGAACGCTAGCCGCGTTAAACAGTAAGCGGGGGAATATAAATTCAAGTGAGAATAGGGAAGAATTCCTCCCAACAATGTTTATTATTTCAATCATCCATACAGATAATTTCAACGAAACAAGGCATAAAACATGCTGTAAAAGGTAGGGAGGATATTATGAAATAATTCAAAAGAAGTAAAAATCTGTGCCCTAGGGCAGACTCGAACCCGGGACCTCAAAGTTACCAAGCTCGCTTGCTACCACTTGTGCACATCTGCCCTCGAATACGCCGTATTTTATCATAGGTACTAATACATGTGATCAAATGTCAAATGATTTCACTTAGACCTTAAATGTTGATTGGAACGCATTCATTTGCTGCGTGAGTTGTTTTAAACTTGAACTAAAGCAAGTTTCATGCCTGTTTCACGCTAATAATGCAATTCAACATCGAATATTATCCACATCTCACTCGATAACGTTCCTCCATGTTTGATCGGATGTGACCCCTGCTATCTACCGTCTCGTTTCGGAACCAGGAGAATGGCTTGACATAACAGCCAATAAGAAGCTCGGAAATATATACTGTGGCTAGGCTCGGGCTGAAAAAAAAATTATGCGCACCGCTAGACTATTTATGTAACTTCTCATCTGAGAGTGTTTATGATATTTGATGAATTTATTCCAAATGCACGTTCGTGCGCAATTATACTATTAATTAAAGATAATTGTATAGGCCTACTCACTTGTCTTTTAATTCACTGTAATGTGACGCGGTATCTCAATTGTATTATTTGACACAAATAACACGCAAATTTAATTTGTTTCGTGAAATTAGTTGTCTTACGTATACAGTATTTGTTGTCATTCAAACAGGAGGCTACATGATTGTGTCATTAACAAAATGGCTGCCGATCACGCATGACTATTTCAGTTTGAATGTAAGTCATTCTTTGAAAAGTTTTAATTAAATTATGTGCACCGAATCCCGTTCTGCGTATTGTATGGATACACGCGACATTAGCGCCCGAGTGGAGCAGGTAGAAGTTAACGATAGCATGACGTAATTAGGGAAGTGATCGCCCTATACCTGTGAATGTTATAATTATATTTGATGTATTGAAACAACAAACGATCGAAATAAAACAAAAATAGCAGGAAGAAATATTCTGTTTTGGCGTGATTCAATCCGCATAGAAGATTTTTAAGTGAATGCGTTATGTCCCCAAGGAGATTTGATCTCTGTAATTAGGAAGATGTTTACGTGGATTCACATTACTACCATGGAAACCACGATGAATGTGTGCACTATACTTTACCGGAATATCATGATACAAAGTAAGTCTAAGCCCCGCAAATGAAATAACAATCTTTAAGACGGTCAATCAATCAATCAAGTTAGAATCAATAATGGTACGGCGTTGACTATAATGATATAGTGGTAGTCGTTGTCGCCTTGTGACAATATGTCCGTCAAGTTATTAGATTCAATTTTCGTGCGACCTTGAATAAATGAATTTTTGCAATTATTTTAATACACGGATGATATAATCAAGTAAGGTGGGGTTCAATCGATTACGACTGACGGATGTTACATTTTAAGACAACAAACGTCGTCGTAGCGCAAATACTTCCCGAGATATTTTAGTTTTAGTAAAGGGTGAAATTTCTTCAAAATTATTTTAATATACAAGATTTTAATATATAAGATGTATGTAATATATACGCGTAGTTCACGAGATTCATGCAAATTCTGGGGAATTATAAAAATTTTGAAAAATAAAAACACAAAATTTCAACGCATTAACAAATACTTATATTTCACCGAAATACAATTTAAAAATAGGTCTTAAATTTTATTTCAATGATATATTGAGCCCTTAAATGTACAGTATGCCTACATTTAAGTCCTCAAATATTTTATTTTCTTCAGCTCTAATACAGCCCAGTTGAGGAAAAGGTTGATCTTATTTGGAAATGGCAGTCTGTATGGATGAACAATGTAATTCTGTCGATATCGCCAGTGAAACAACGGCCAAGTTAAATATAGCCAGTTCTGAGAAAAAGAGAAAGGCAGATGCACGCTAGATGTCCGTTGACCAGTCCAAATAACAGGAGTGGAGTTTTCCTTGTCTTTGAAGACGTTAGAGCAAAAACGCAGGGGACAAGTAAGGACGGAGATAGTGACCAGACGAGAGAGTGGGAGAAGGTCAGCACCCTGGAGTCACCAAATTATTTGAACGAGCAGCCAATAAGAGCGAGACGCTACTTTTAGGCGCGGCGTAATTTGCGTGCGTATTCAGGAAAATGTGTGTTCCCACGATGAAAATTTCTGCACGAGAGTGTCAATTGATTGTGCTGATTTTTACAAATCGAATGAGATGTGTCTAAAGTCTGTACGACTATTATTTCTATTTATTGCGGAGCGAATTACCCCTTCCACTTGATATTTGGGTAAAACATATAAATACTACGGTCTGTGATTTGACGCCGAACATTTTTATTCTGAGCGGAGACTCAGACTTCCAGAAACCACGTTATTCTGAGCGGAGACTCAGACTTCCATTATAATACTCTGAAATACTTTAACTTTTGCGAGTGCTATGGCAGCATTTAGGACTTTGATAGATAATTGTGTTGCGTGTCGGGCAACTTATGTGATAAAAGTGTATGTGTTTTAGGTGGAGACTGTCCACATATTGTAGGGACAGTTATTCGGTACTGCAATTGAACAGTTGGGCGAATTGAGTAGCTCATTATGCAGTCTAGATTGTAGCCTGAATTTAATAATAATAATAATAATAATAACATTATTTCAACAGCAAGATGTTCGTCTCCAGGAAGAGAGAAATTGACCGTGTCGTGTCCTATGATATGATATCTAGCATCATGGGCTAGATACACAGAAGGAGGATGGCAGCGGTGCTGTCACAGCACCGGACAGATCCAGAAAGTGTCGAGTACATAATTAAATTTATTTAATTTTGGTCGGGACGGAATCATGAACAATGCTGGGAAATTGGTGTTGTAAATAAGATTTGCTTTGCTGTGCGTAAATGTAAATTCGTTTCGCTGACATAACTATTAAATAGCATCACGTGACTTGGTTGTAAATATTAGATATGTTTTTGTATGTTTTTCTTGTGGCTCTAGCCCTTTGCTTTGACTGTAGAGTGCTTGCTTTCATGTTGCTTACGCGCATGAACGCGAGGCGCTATCAAGATTACATACGGCTGAAACGTTAAATAAGGGTGATAAATGGGACTGATTTAATATAATGGTAGACATTGGGGGAATTTTCCCGTCTTTTTTTTTTGGTTTTGTAAATGCCCAGGCAAATGCTAGTATTGTTTTGGTTGCCATAGAAGGTAGTCCGCCCCTCTGTAGTCATATCTTTGGTATTTTGTTTAAGTTAGATATTCTTGATCTGGAGTAAAAGTGGGGTAATTTTGGTCAAGCATAGAGATGGGTGTGAGTTTTGTGTGTTATATTCTTCGATTAGTGAGCAGGATTGGACATGGTGATCCTTTTTCCGTTGCTACTAATGCCTCATTAAGCGTGGCTGAGGGGCGCATTGCTGATTTGTGAATCTTGAGAACCAAGTTGGGTTTGTCAAGAAAATGATGATTTGTGATGAATTTTGTCTCTCGTTTTCAACAGCCGGGTGGCTACTTAGAATTCAGGCCGAGGCTTGGATATTTGTTGACACACACAAAAGCACGTTGGAGCTTGAACGACCTAAGTACTCAGATCCTTGAATATGATAAGCGGTAGCGTGCGCGCTTTGCATTTCTTTTGCTAATGAGTTAAATGTCTTGCCAGGAAAATTATAATTTGCTTTTTGAATTAATCGGGGAGCTGCCCATGCCATCATATAACTGTTTTCAGGCCGTATTAATCGAAGTGTTACTTGTAATTGTTTTTATCAGCCTACTGAGGTAAGTTCTATTTTTGTTGTTGCTGTTGCTTGGATTGCAGCCAAGTTTTGTAAAGTGTCAATTTAAAGGTCGCAGGCGGCGAACCGATTTCCTTGTATGTCACGTGATTGCCTTGTTTTGTTTTGTATGACCTAAGACCGACTGATCGGCTGTCGATAATTTGTAAATATACAAAACGTGTATGTTTGATTTTTATATAAGGGTTATGTTATGTCAGTGTGTATATTATTATATTAGCCATTTAGTGTTTGTTTCCCTATTATTGTCATGATCTCCAACTCCCTGAACGGGAATTCATGACTTAATCGTTTGATCGAACGGAAGTGAATTTTCGTCACGTACTCACATCTTTCAATGTCCGACAGCGCGCACTTATCACATAAACGTTGGCTTTGTAAATTTTTATAATCTTGTTTTTTTTAATTAATTGTAATTTTCATTGGAGGTGGCGTATTGGTACACCTATGGGTTCACATCTGTCACAGCTGATTGCGTGTTGAGGTAGCTTATTTTGAACTGATGCTTTTAATCAGTTATTTCATTTTGACGGCTAAATTGAGTTGAGGGTGCTTTGGAAACAAATACGAGAGGGGACTTCTCGAGTCCTTGTCCGAGTGTGTTGACATAGTATCAGATGTCGGGAAGTCGCGTGTGGGTTACTGGGTCACTCGCAGGTTACTTGTGACAGGCTAATGACCCATGGCACCACACAAGGGTGTATATATTTATTGTTTGTCAGATTTAATTCCGTATTAAATTGTTATTGTTTTAACCTGTCATATACCTTATTTGTAACTTTAGTTCCTTTATGAATCCTGGAATTTATAAGAAGCACGTTCTCCTCATACTACTTTTCATGGACAGATCACAACCCCGAATGTCAGTCTTGTGTAGTGCTTCTTTTCCTAAGGGTACATAATGGAACTAAATGGCGCCCAACGTGGGGTTGAGGATAAACCCGACAGAGATTTCGTGGCGATTTTTAATGTATTTTGTACAAAGGCGCAAAATGTCAAAACTGTGGAAAGCAATATGGATCGGCTAGACCAGTGGAAACATTTTGTACTTGCAATTAGATCACCGGATGTGATAATTTTATTAACTCAGCTAAAGCGATGTGTTACCGGTATGAATTGTGTTGATAAGTAAAATCATGGAGTTTGTGTAAAATATAAATATGGAACAGAGTAGTTGGATTGAGATTTTATGGTAAAATATTATACCCTATGTTCCAGGCGTCCATACTAGTAAAATTAGATTTGTTTAGCAAACCAAACTCCAAATATATATGACAGGAAGTTTACACCTTAAAACTGATTAATATTTGATTAGTTAGTTGTGTTTATTCTGAAGTGAGGCTAGAATTTGATACGGAATTGAAGGTTAAAGAAATTAATAATAGTAATAATAATAATAATACTCAATGATGCTATTGCTTTGGGGATAAATGTAAATAAATTGAGTAATTAAAGGGGTTAACTTGCGTTCGTTTATGTGTATGTGCGTGTGTGCTATATTGGCAGTACCTATGTCATCGTCCTGTATTTCTCTTGTGAATTTGATATATTTTGTGTGGGATGATGGCGTCGATTGATGAGATAAGAGCGGTGATTGAACAGGCAGCAGCCCGTACCCAAAAACGGTTATCTGAATTAAGAAGTGAAATGACTATCAAAATTAGTGAGGCTAGTGTTAAACAATCAAATAAATTTGAAACACAGCTAGCGGAGGTCAGTAAGAATCAGTCGAGTGAGTTCGCGGAGGCTAGTGAGAAACAATCGAGTAAACTAGAAGCCCAGTTAGCGGAGGCTGGTAAGAAACAGTCGAGTGAGCTAGAGGAGGCAACTGAAAAACAATCACAAAAATTAGAGACATAATTAAACACTATCAGTGCGGAAAACACCGAACAGATGACACGTCTCGAAGAACGGAACACTGCGAAACTAACAGCACTCTCAGTAGATATAAATGACTACACTAAACAGCAATTGACACTATTAGCTCGCGATGTTGAAAATAATAATCAGAAACTGTTGGAAGAAATTAAGAAATTTGAGGGCACATTTATCGGCAAACTAAATAGTCTGGATGACGTTGTTATTGCTAAGTTAATTCAAATCGAAGAAGCATGTTCAACAAACACGTGAGAACTAAAATTGGCACAGGGTAGATTAGAGGAAAAATTTGACAAATTTGAAGAAGGAGCGCAAGTGGTACAAGGTCAAATTGAGACAATGGACGGAAGTATTAATGGCTTGGTTAAAGAATTGAGTAAGCTAGAAATCAAATCAGAGGAATGATGGAAAGAATTAGAGGACGGACAGCAGGAGTTAAAACATATCATTGAAGTTAATAACAATTTTGTATTAGCGAGATTATCAACCATAGAAACCAATCAAGCAGGGAGTAACGAAGACATGGATAAAATACTCGATAGGATGAAGGATACTATCAGGAAAGACTGGAGTAAAATGACTGCTGAGTCCAAGGAAGAAAAATTAATGATCATTAAAAGGCTAGGGGAAAATTGCACTAGGAGTCAGGCGATGGAAGAGAACATAAAATTAAAATTTGAAGAACAGAATGACCTTCTCGTTAAAAGAGAATTGAAATCCATGGAAAGAGGAACAATACTTGCTTCATTGTTGGATAAGAATCAAGAGGACAGTATGGACAGGGAAGTTACGTCAAATAACTCAGAGAATGGAAGGAGCCCTGGTACAATAAACACACAGCTAATCAAAAATTACGAAGGTTGAGCATCAACACCGCAGGAGGGTAAACTACCTACCCAAGTAGTTCAAAATATTAGAGCGAATGAATTCAGTCCCAATAAATTCATTCCGGACACAGGAACTACTCCTAAATCTTTCCTCAAAGAATTAGACGACTTATTTTTGGATCAAAATCTAACCCCAGAGCGACAGCTGAGAATGGTAGAAAGGTGTCTTGGGGGTGCGGCCCTTATCTGGTTCTTGAGCTTCCGCTATACATTTGAGACAATGGCAGGTTTCAAGGAAGCGTTCTTAAAGAAATTTTGGAGTGGGAGCCATCAGCAAAATTTGACACTAGACTTATACGCAAGAAACTACCACAGTTCACCACAGACCAAATTTGCAGAGTATTTTACCAGACAAATGTTAAAGTTGCGCGATTTGGATAACCCGCCGAATGAACAGGACATGATTACAACCATAAGGAAGCAACTTCCCGTTAACGCGCAGCAATTCCTAGCCATCGCTAACGTGAACACGGCTATCGAGGCGGGAGAATTATTACGTAATCTCGATGAAACGAATAATCAGTTTCACGGGAGGGATACGAGACAGGTTGAGATCGTTAACACGGCCGAGGTCATTAAGCTGCCGGTGACACAAACCTAGACTCAAGGGACAACTACTGAGAATAACCCGAGACGAGGTAATGAGGAAGGAGGTGAGAGGAGATTCCAGCCACGATACAATGAAAACCAGAGAGATACATATTATAATGACGGGAGATACAATCACAGAAGATATCAACAGGAGCGTTTTTATGGAAGACAGGAGGCACCATATTGAAGAGGAAACTATGATAACAGATATAATCAAGGATGGCAAGGAAGACAGTACGATGATCGAGCCGGCGGAAGGAACCAACGGTACCATGGAAAATCAGAACCACAGGATGAACATCGAAACTGGAACCAGCGATATGAGGAGTTGCAGCGTTTTCTGGACGAGTTGCACACAGCTGGGGGAGAAGAAAAAGACCGCTGGGAACGCGCAGTGGACAAGCGGAGGAATCCAGACACTCACATGGAGGAAGACGGGGAGCAAAGCTTGTTAATGCAGCAAGAACGTCAGGAGGAGGGTCGGCCACATCAAAATGGGGGCCGACATGATTAAAAAAATCCCATTAATTGATAAACAAGACAGCCTGAGGAATGAACGGTGTTCGGGAGAAGATGGATGGATTGTAGCCAAAATTACCGAATGGATAGCTAGACCGGAGGATTGTTTGGAGGAGATCATAAAACCACAGAACGATACTTTGAGACAGTTGCCTGTAATTTATGCACAAATTGGCGGACTAAGAGTCAAATGTCTAGTTGATACAGGGGCACAGATCAGTCTAGTATCTGTCTAGTCTGAGTCTAGTATCTCGTACTAAACGAGAGATAGGGCGGAATTATAACGTACCTATAATTCCAATCCCTCAGATGAAAGTACGTGGCGTTATTCCTGAGCACACCGTGACTTGTAAAACACAGGCATATCTAGAGTTGGAAATTCGGGAGCACACTTTTGCCCAGACTTTCGTGATTTTGCCGAAGCTAAATTTCAATATCTTTCTTGGATCAAATTTCATATGTGCATATCAAGCAGTTATTGACTTACCTCAAAACATCGTCAGCTTTAAGAATATTGAAGGAATGAGGAAATTTGGGCTAAATATGGATGCAGTAAAAACAGGAAATGAGGCGAGCACCTGGTTGATAGAGGCTATTAACGAGGAGACAGAGGAACAAGTAATAGGATGGGACACTGATGACGTCACTACTGCGATCGTCGAACTGGATGAAAAGGAAGAAGAAGGCATCGAGATATGGGCATTGTTGGCTGAAGGAGATGACAACACGGACGACTTTGAAGAACAACTACAGGAGCGGCTGAAATGAGTTCAATTAAGGGGTGCAGAGAAGGAGAGACTTGAAAATATACTCAGAAAACATGGAAAGGTTTTTGATACTGTAACTGGGAAGATCTTAAACTTTAAATATTCTATGCGAGTGGATCATTGGTCCTCATTTCGAAGCAGATTGTATCCAATACCAGAAAAACACCATAGTCAAGTCAAACAGATAATTGAAGGAATGCTACAGGCGGGAGTTATACGGAAGACACCCACACCTTTTCTTAATGCAATTTTGGCTGTTGCCAAACCCAATGGTTCTATTAGGCTCTGCTCAGAAGCAAGAATACTTAATATCCGATTGTTGCCAGAATATGACCAAACGCCGTTAATACGTGACGTATTAAACGGATTTAGAGGAAAAAGCATATACTCGAGTGTGGACTTGACCTTAAGTTTTCACCATTATGAGTTAGATGAGAAATCACAATTGTTGACAGGTTTCTTGTTCGACTATCAGGCGTTCACGTTCTGTAGAATGCCTTTAGGGATCAAATCAGCTGGTTGTACCCTAATAAGAGCTTTAGACCGTAACCTAACTGATAGGTTAAAGGAATGACTGTCAGGTACATTGATGACATATCGTTGGCCTCTAAAACTGTTGAAGAACATATGAACAATTTGGATAAATTATTGGAAAACCTTCGCAATTCAAACTTCAAAATCAACCTCAAAAAGTCTCATTTCTTCAGGGACGAGATACTGTATTTACGCCATGTAATCAACAGAGAGGGTGTGAGACCGAACCCTGCCAAAATTGAAGCAATTAAGAATTTCCCCACACCAACCAGGGTGAAACATGTTCGTGCTTTTCTTGTAGTTACGGGATTTTTCAAAGAAAATTGCCCGGGGTACACTGAGACGGTACCACCTATGCAGGAACTCTTCAAAAAGAATAATAAGTGTCGTTGGGATGGCAGTTGTGAAAAGTCCTTCCGAGCTACAAAACTCCTACTGCAAAATTGTATTAAATTAGGCTACCCAGATTTTAGTCGCAAGTTTGTCATCCAAGCTGATGCTTCGTTTATAGGCATTGGAGCCATGTTATACCAGGAAGATCTGAGTAACCTTCAGAACCGGTCTTACCTAGCATTTGTAAGTCGCAAGTTACATAAGCACGAACGTAATTACACTGTCACAGAACTGGAGCTTCTGGCTATACTTCACGCTCTGAAGTAGTGGAGAAATATAATATTTGGTTACCCCATAACGATAAGAACGGATCACAAAGCTCTTAAGTTCTTATTTAAAACTACTATGCTCAGTGAACGGATTACCAGATGGTCAATTTATATCCAACAATTTGACATCGAGATCGAGCATTGCCCTGGCACATTGAATGTTATACCGGACGCTTTAAGCAGGAACCTGAAGCGGGAGTCGAAGAGGAATCTGTAGTAAATCACATTGAATTGACTGACAAGGACCACAGATTTCTGGATGAATTGAGGGAATTACCAAGAGAACAAGAGGCTGAACCTTGGATGCTACAGATGATACGATTCTTTAAAGGAGAACTACAGGCAGGAACACCAGAACACCGAGAAGCTCTACAGAAGGAAGGAAAATACATGTACTTGAACGGCCTACTACTCAAATTTGTAGACGAGGGACATTCTAAATTACGAATTATGGTACCAGCTTCATTGCAGCGTGGATTGCCCTGGCACGTGCATGAAAGTCTTGGGCATATCGGGACAGATAAGTCAGAAGCGACCATCGCCGAAGCATTCACGTGGCCTCGCATGAGAACAACCATATGCGAAGTCAATAAAACATGTGACACATGCCAGCGTACAAAACCGAATAACTACTTAATGAAACAGTATCCTAAACCTTTGTTGCCGCAAAAGCCTTGTGAGCTACTTGCGATTGATACCTACGGACCAAATCCTAAGGGAAGGAGAGGATGCCGACATCTACTGGTTTGCTTAGATGTATTCTCAAAAATTGTGGTTTTGTGCCCTATACAAAAAAAACACTACGAAACAAGTTCTAAGCCGCATTAAAAATAAAGTTATTCCTACCATGGGAAAACCTGAGTTCCTATTATCTGACCAAGGGAGCTACTTCACCAGTAATGAATTCAAGAAGGGAATGGTAGTTCTTGGAATAAAACATATTTTATCCGCGATACGGCATCCATCCGCAAATCCGCCAGAACGCGTAATGAGAAATATTTCCATGTTTTTTAGAGTATTTGTACCTAATGAACATCACAAATGGGTAGATCGTGAGAAGGATATTGAAATCTGTATGAATTCAACGAGACACGAATCTACGGGTCAGATACCCATGGTTTTGCACCACAACAGAACACCGGAGAGATCGTGGGATAATGTTATCACGTGACCACGTAATCTCATGCCAGCACATGATTTAAGGATCCGAAACACCGTCACACATATGAGAGCTCAAGCGGATCGAAGATTGAGAAGAGTACGAGGGAAAAGGTTCCACCGGGAACTGGTCAAAAACGAGTTGGTATTAATTAAGAAACCTCCGTTATCTGATCCATCAAACAAGGTATTTCACAAGTTCTGTGTCATCTACCTGGGACCGTTCAAGATAGTCCAAAATCTTGGAAACAAGGCATACAGAGTGCAGGAGATGAGCACGTGTACGCAAGCAGTTTATAATATTGCTAACATGAAAGGTTACAATAAACCTGAGCCATGGGAGCCGAGAAGAAACGACATCGTAGCAGCAAATTATGTGGGTGTGTGTGAGATATCTATTGTATGAGTGAGAGACAGCGAGAGGGAAGGGGGACCCGTCTTGCCTGAGGCGGCGAGCAGTTGGAATGTGCTCATTTGTGGCGAGTGACCGAGCTCAAAATGACAGCAGGAGCGATTGGAAACGTAAGAATTGAGGGAGCATGCCAATGTCTGACTGATGTGCTTTATGTTAGCGAAAATTGACTTCTACCTAAATTCAATTTTCACATTTTAAGGGGTGAATGAGCCCTTAAATGTATGCTTACATATAAGTCCTCAAATATTTTATTTTCTTCAGCTCTAATACAGCCCAGTTGAGGAAAAGGTTGGTCTTATTTGCAAATAGCAGTCTGTCTGGATGAACAATGTAATTCTGTCGATGTCGCCAGTGAAACAACGGCCAAGTTAATTGTAGGCAATTCTGAGAAAAAGAGAAAGGCAGGTGCAGGCTGGATGACCGTTGACCAGTTCAAATAAGAGGAGTGGAGTTTTCCTTGTCTTTGAAGACGTTAGAGCAAGAACGCAGGGGGCAAGTAAGGACGGAGATAATGACCAGACGAGAGAGTGGGAGAACGTCAGCACCCTGGAGTCACCAAATTGCTTCAACGAGCAGCCAATAAGAGCGAGACGCTACTTTTAGGCGCAGTGTATATTTGCGCGCGGATTCAGGAAAATGTGTGTACCCACGATGCAAATTTCTGCACGAGAGTGTCAATTGATTGTGCTGATTTTTACAAATCGAATGAGATGTGTCTAAAGTCTGTACGACTATTATTTCTATTTATTGTGGAGCGAATTACCCCTTCCACTTGATATTTGGGTAAAACATATAAATACTACGGTCTGTGATTAGACGCCGAACTCTTTTATTCTGAACGGAGGCTCAGACTTCCAGAAACCACGTTATTCTGAGCGAAGACTCAGATTTTCATTATAACACTTTGAAATACTTTAACTTTTGCGAGTGCTATGGCAGCATTTAGGACTTTGATAGATAATTGTGTTGCGTGTCGGGCAACTTATGTGATAATAGTGTATGTGCTTTAGGTGGAGACTGTCCACATATTGTAGGGAAAGTTATTCGGTACTGCAATTGAACAGTTGGGCGAAATGATTAGCTCATTATGCAGTCTAGATTGTTGCCTGAACTTAATAATAATAATAACATGATTTCAACAGCAAGATGTTCGTATCCAGGAAGAGAGAAATGGACCGTGTCGTGTCCTATGATATAATATCTAGCATCATGGGCTAGATATACAGAAGGAGGATGGCAGCAGTGCTGTCACAGCACCGGACAGATCCAGAAAGTGTTACGTACATAATTAAATTTATTTAATTTTGGTCCGGGCGGAATCATGAACAATGTTGGGAAATTTGTGTTGTAAATAAGATTTGCTTTGCCGTGCGTAAATGTAAATTCGTTTCGCTGACATAACTATTAAATAGCATCACGTGACTTGGTTGTAAATATTAGATATGTTTTTGTATGTTTTTCTTGCGGCTTTAGCCCTTTTGACTGTAGAGTGCTTGCATTCATGTTGCTTACGCGCATGAACGCGAGGCGCTATCGAGATTACTTACGGCTGAAATGTTAGATAAGGGTGATAAATGGGACTGATTTAATGTAATGGTAGACATAGGGGGGATTTCGCGTCTTTTTTGTTTTTATAATTGCCCAGGCAAATGCTAGTATTGTTTTGCTTTGTGCAACTGTGGTTGCCATAGAAGGCAGTCCGCCTATCTGTAGTAATATCTTTGGTATTTTGTTTTAGTTAGATATTCTTGATTTGGAGAACATGAGGGTTCATTTTGGTCAAGCCTAGAGATGTGTGTGTGTTTTGTGTGTTATATTTTTCGATTAGTGATCAGGTTTGGACATGGTGATCCATTTTACGTTGCTGGTAATGCTTCAATATGCGTGTCTGAGGGGCGCATTGCTGATATGTGAATCTTGAGACCCAAGGTGGGTTTCTCATGAAAATTATGATTTGTGATGTATTTTGTCTCGTGTTTTCAAGAGCCAGGTGGCTTTTTAGAATTCAGGCTGAGGCTTGGATATTTGTTGACACTCACAAAAGCACGTTGGAGCTTGAACCACCTAAGTACTCAGATCCTTGAATATGATAAGCGATAGCGTGCGCGCTTCGCTTTTCTTTTGCTAATGAATTAAATGTCTTGCATGGTAAATTATAATTTGCTTTTTGAATTAATTGCGGAGCTGCCCATGCCTTCATCTAACTGTTTTCAGGCCGTATTAATCGAAGTGTTACTTGTAATTGTTTTTATCTGTCTGTTGAGGTAAGTTCTATTTTAGTTGCTGCTGTTGTTTGGATTGCAGCCAAGTTTTGTAAAGTGTCAATTTAAAGGTCGCAGGTGGCGAACCGATTTCCTTGTATGTCACGTGATTGCCTTGTTTTGTAAGACCTAAGACCGATTGATCGGCTGTCGATAATTATTTGTAAATATACAAAACGTGTATGTTTGAATATTATATACGGGTTATATTATGTCAGTGTGTATATTATTATATTAGCCATTTAGTGTTTGTTTCCCTATTATTGTCATGAACTCCAACTCGCAGTACCGGAATTCATGACTTAATCGTTTGATCGAACGGAAGTGAATTTTCGTCACGTACTCACATCTTTCAATGTCCGACAGCGCGCACTTATCACATAAACCTTGGCTTTGTAAATTTTTATAATCTTGCTTTTTATCAATTGTAATTTTCATTGGAGGTAACGTATTGGTACACCTCGGGTTCACAGCTGTCACAGCTGATTGTGGGTTAAGGTAGCTTATTTTAAACTGATGCTTTTAATCAGTTATTTCATTTTGACGGCTGACTTGAGTTGAGGGTGCTTTGGAAACAAATACGAGTAGGACTTCCCGAGTCCTTGTCCGGGTTTGATGAAATAGTATCACATGCCGGGAAGTCGCGTGCGGGTTACTGGGTCACTCGCAGGTTACTTGTGACAGGCCAATGACCCATGGCACCACACAAGGGTGTATATATTTATTGTTTGTCAGATTTAATTCCGTATTAAATTGTTATTGTTTTAACCTGTCATATACCTTATTTGTAACTTTAGTTCCTTTATGAATCCTGGAATTTATAAGAAGCACGTTCTCCTCATAGTACTTTTTATGGACCGATCACGACCCCGATTGTCAGTCTTGTGTAGTGCTTCTCTTCCTAAGGGTACAATATACAAAATTTTAAGATAAAATTCATCAGTTTTTGTTGTTTAGGCTCAGATTTGGTTGCTGCATATAATTCATTACTTCGACCAATAGGCAGTAGATCGTCTAACTCGTCTTCTATCATGTGGAATTCAACCTCTGGTGTATTACCGCAGGATTCGAATCCACAATGAAGTCGTACAATGGAGCATCGATGTCCTGTTTTTTTTTGCAGCTGCATGTGTTGCCACAAGCGTTCTTGCTTTGGCACGAAATCATGTTCAGCAATGCTAGTTGAGCTGGTTCTTTATTCATTGGCACTGGAATTAGGCCACCAATGTCATTCTTACAGCCCCAGTTGTGGACGTCTTTTACATACCCTATCTATGTTTGAACTTGCAGATACATATGCATGGTATTGATCAGCATCCCTTGCTGGAGTTAGGTGTGCCAAATTGAATTTGTTCTCGTATCCGCTAATTTATTCCTAATTAATGCATCGCTTCTTACGTAATTATGGCAAAAATAATATACTCGCAAGTTGAACGCAGTTGCAGTGGAAACCAACTGGTAGATAAGCAAAACGGGTAAATCAAGATCTAATTTGATTTACCGTTGGGCCTGGGGTTTGTAAATCGAAAAACAGAATTGACTAAGTTGCGTAAGCAAAATCAAAACTTGCGGAAAAGCAAAAGGACGTCTATCTTCAAAACCGACTAGGCGAGAAGTACCAAAATGAGAAAGTCATATGCGTGTTTGGATGTTGTTATGAAGCATCGTAGGAGGGTGGAAGGATAATGGGGGAGGGGTAAAGAGGAGGAGACGTGATGTGAAGCAGGAGGGGGGAAATAACATCAAGTTATGCATTATGTAGGGTGACCAGACGTCCTCTTTTTCGCAGACATGTCCTCCAATTTACGTCTCTGTCCTCTGTCCGCGAACAATTTTTAAAATTGTCAAAATGTCCTCCTTTTTATTAATTTACTATATTATCGTATGAATGTACCGGTATGTATGTATGTTTTAGTTTTTCGCAGTTTATATTGGCGCCATGCAAATAGTTTAATTCTTTACCGATGTGCGGCACTACAATAATTGTTTCCGGTCTACGCTGGGTTTGGGAATGTGTTTCTGTGTTTGTGCTCCGTTGATTGGCAGTCTTGTGGCGTTGTTGTGTGTTTGCCAGTTTAAAATATGCTCGCATTCAAGATGCCTAAAAGAAAGTGCAAGTTTACAGATGCTTTGAAAACCAAATATCCTACTTTCAAGCTTGGACGTAATGATTTTGAGGCAGAATGTAAAATTTGCCCAACTGCAACTTTCGTCTCGGTAGCAAATCATTGTAAGTTCTATAATTTATTGTTTATGCCCGTTGCTCACGGTGAAATTTTCCTTCAAATTTATTGTACAATAATTTAATTTTATAAAATTTCTGTTGCTCACGGTCAAATTCAAGTTTTATAAAACCTTTGATAAAACTTTCCATAAAATAGGACTTGTTCTATTCCGTTAAATTAATTTTACGAAACGAACCAATCGGGGAAGCTGATATGGAGATGATGCTGGCGCCACGAGGTGAGAAGATTTGAAGCTCGCTTGTAAACAAACACTTCGAAAATGGCAGGCTCCGGCTGGACTAAGGAAGCTGTTAGTGTTTTACTGGACGAGTACCAGAAATATCAGTGTTTGTATGAGGTTAAAACGCCCATATACCACAATAGAAATGCAAGAAGGGAGGCAGAAATCTCAATCGCCGAATATGTTTCACAAATTCGACCGAACACAAGCCAGGCTGATGTGAAGGCGAAGATAAACGGGCTTCGAACTCACTCGCAGTCTCATTTCAGGAGAAATGGCTTGCCTCATGTTAGTGTCCTGTCGAATAATTTTGGGACCAACAATATCTAGGAGTTTTTAAACTGCTTTCCTCCATTCTTAGAAAATTCCTTTATGAATTCTGATCTTCTTATTTTCTCAACTCATTTTCGTCCAAGGGCAGCATTCCTCTACTCTTCACTTCTTTTTATCCATTCCCGAGTCCAGGACTTCCTAGCATTTCTTTTCTTCCTTTTTACCACTGTACGACATATAATTGTAGCTAAAGCTGCAATTTTTGCTTTGTTTATTGGAGCCATACTCTCAAACAAATGTGTGTTGAACAGCTGATTCTTGGTTCAGAAGTTTATCGGTAGATGGCGATCCTGATACATCCACGAATTTTATAAAATAATTTTACCGTGAATAACACAGCTTGCTTTCGTGAAATTTTTATAAAATTAGTTGTAAAATAAATTTTAAGAAACATTTTACCGTGCGCAACGGGCAAGTTATTAAATTACAAATCTTAAAAGAGCGTTATTTATATAAAATTCTCATTTAATTTCGTAGGTTCTCAAGATTTGGATAGTCACATTTCTTCAAATAGACACAAGAAAAAGTGTACAAGGCTGCGGCAGTTCCCAAACTATAGACAAGCTTTTTTCCACATCAACTACAGCATTAACGAATCGCGTTTTAGCTGCGGAAGGAGCATTAGCATTCCATACCGTTCGTTATCATTCCTCCTACAGATCAATGGACTGCACATCCAAATTGAACCAGACAATTTATTATGATTCTGAAGTGGCCAAAAGAATTTCTTCAGCTAGAACCAAAACAGAAAGTATAATAGAGAAATAGGCCAACATGCTGGTGATGTTACAGTAGAATGTATGAAAGGTATATCTTGTTATGGAGTGTGTACGGATGGAAGTAATCATGGAAGTCTGAAAATGTTTCCTATTCTCATTCAATATTTCGATTATAAACAGGGTGGTATTAAAACTAAAGTTGTAGAACAACTGACAACTCCTAATGAGAAGGCTGAATATATTGCAGGGTATATTAAGGATACCTTGTCTAGTTTAGGTCTTGTAGAGAAATGTGTGGCCTTTGCTAGTGACAACACGAACACTAACTTTGGTGGTTTAAATCGTAGAGAAGGCAAGAATGTATTTACTAACTTAAAGGATGTTGTCAATAGGAATATGGTAGGTATAGGTTGCCCAGCTCATATATTGAATAATATAATACAACATGGAACTGATGTTTTATCTGTGGACATAGATTGTCTTATTGTTAAGTTGTATAATTATTTCTCAATTTACACTGTAAGAACTGAACAGTTGAAGTCATATTGTAAATTTGTTGATACCAATTACAAACAATTACTCTCCCACAGCAAGACAAGATGGCTATCTCTGTTCCCTGCTGTTGAGAGATTATTGGAAATGTTTCTTCCCTTGAAGTCTTACTTCTTGTCAGTGCCAAATCCTCCAAAACTTCTCATTAATTTTTTTGGAAATAATTTGAGTAAAGCTTATTTGTGGCACCTGCATTCTCTAATGTCAATATTTCACTCAAAGATTTTGATAATATAGAAAGAAGAGAGTTCTGTGTTAGAAATCATGAATGTGTTGGAATGTGTCAAGGCTATGCTTCAAAATAGATATGAAGGTTCTTTCATTTCATTGAAGGTGAAAGATGTAGTAGAAAATGTTCGAAAAGAGGGGTATGATAAGGAAGCAGATTTATTTATGAATGAAGCATTGATGTTATATAAAGTATCTTTGGAATATTTGACAAAATGGGTAACATATTTTGATGATTTCAGTTGTTTCATGTGGAGGAGTTTAACTTTAAAGAAGATGGAATACACTGATATAGACAAAAGTATTATGTATTTACAAGGGAAAGGTATTCACATTGATGATGCAAAATGTTTTGATCAGTTTTGTAATCTGAGTAAATTTACAGAGAAGTTTTCAAATAACAGCGAATATCTTAAATTAACTTCTAGTCAAAAATGGGAAAATATTTCAACGATAGTGAAAATATTGAATGCTACTCAGAGCTTCTTAAAATTGCAGAATATTTCTTTTGTATCCCAGGTCACAATGCTAATGTGGAGAGGGTTTTCTCACTGATTTCATCTCAATGGACAGATGAAAGAAATAGATTGCAAATAGAATCTGTGAAAGGTCTATTAATGGTGCAGTAAAATTTTAAGGAACACTCTTGTCAGGACTTCTATAAATATCTATTAGACAGACCTAAACTGTTGGCAGGAATATCATCCTCAGATAAATATAAATAGCCTACAAATTAAGTGTAATTTCATGCTTTTAATTTCAGAATAATATACATTTTCAGTGGCAATATTCTAAGTTTACTAATGTAATTAATACATTTTGAAGTTCAATTTTTATCGTATCTTATATGGTTTTATTACTTTTAGATTTGTCCTCTTTTTTCCCTTAATGTCCTCAAATTTTTCCTGTGTTGTCCTCTATTTCAAAGTACTGGATCTTGTCACCCTAGCATTATGGCGAAAGCGCGAATCTCTACTTCTATACTAATATAATAAAGCTGAAGAGTTTGTGTGTTTGTTTGTGTGTTTAAAAGCGCCAATCTCTGGAACTACCAGTCGGATTCAAAAAATTCTTTTTTTTATGATAGCCAGATTCAAGAGGAATAGTTTAGGCTATGTTAAATTTCGGACAGACCACCCCATTCCTTGCATTTAGGCCCTTTGGCTCAAATCGACACCGTTTCACCGATCAGAACCAAAATTTGTATACATACCCTTTAGAACCCTGGGAATAACACTGACTGCATGGAATTTATGACAGACCGGTCCATTCCCTGCATTTAGGTCCTTTGGCACAAATCTACACCTTTTCACCGATATGATCCAAAATGTGTATACTTAGCCTTTGGAACCCTACGAGTAACACTGTATACATGAAATTTCCGACAGACCACTCCATTCCCTGCTGTATGCCCCTTGGCACAAATCTACACCGTTTCACCGATCTGAACCAAAATTTTTATACTTACCCTTTGGAACCCTGCGAGTAACACAGTCTACGTGAAATTTCGGACAGACCACTCCATTCCCTGCATTTAGGCCCTTTGGCACAAATCAACACCATTTCACCGATCTGAACCAAAATTTGTATACACATCCTTTTGAACACTGCGGGCAACACTGTCTACTTTAAATTTCGGAAAGACCACTCAATTCCCTGCATTTAGGCCCTTTTACACAAATCTACACCGTTTCACCGATCTGAACCAAAATGTGTATACTTATCGTTTGGAACCCTGCGAGTAACACTGTTTACATGAAATTCCGGACAGACCACTCCATTCCCTGCATTTATGCCCTTCGGCACAAATCTACAGCGTTTCACCAATCTGAACCAAAATTTGTATACATACCCTTTAGAACCCTGCGAATAACACTGACTGCATGGAATTTATGACAGACCAGTCCATTCCCTGCATTTAGGTTCTTTGGCACAAATCTACACCTTTTCACCGATATGAATCAAAATGTGTATACTTAACCTTTGGAACCCTACGAGTAACACTGTATACATGAAATTTCGGACAGACCACTCCATTCCCTGCATTTATGCCCTTTGGCACAAATCTACACCGTTTCACTGATCTGAACCAAAATTTTTATAGTTACCCTTTGGAACCCTGCAAGTAACACAGTCTACGTGAAATTTCGGACAGACCACTCCATTCTCTGTATTTAGGCCCTTTGGCACAAATCTACACCGTTTCACCGATCTGAACCAAAATTTGTATACACATCCTTTGGAACACTTCGGGCAACACTGACCACTCCATTCCCTGCATTTATGCCCTTAAGCACAAATATACAGCGTTTCACCAATCTGAACCAAAATTTGTGTACATACCCTTTGGAACCCTATGGGGAACACTGTCTGCATGAGATTATGGACAGACCACTCCATTCCCTGCATTGAGGCCCTTTGCCACAAATCTACACCGTTTCACCGATCTGGACCAAAATTTGTATACTTACCCTTTGGAACCCTGCGAGTAACACTGTCAGCATGAAATTTCGGACAGACCTCTTCATTCCCTGCATTTAGGCCCTTTGGCACAAATCAACACCGTTTCACCGATCTGAACTAAATTTCACATACTCACATTTTGGAACCCGACGAGTAACACTGCTTGAAAATTCGTACTGACCACTCCATTTCCGGCATTTAGGTCCATTGGCAAAAATCTACACCGTTTCACCGATCTGAATCACATTTTGTACACTTACCCTTTGGAACCCTGAGGGAGACACTGTCCACTTTAAATTTCGAATAGACCACTCCATTTCCTGCATTTAGGCCCTTTATCAAAAATCTACAACGTTCCTCCTAATTGCACCAAATTATACATACACTTTGAAACCCTGCTGGAAACACTGCCCACTTGATATTTTGGAGAACGCTCTCCATTCCCTACATTTAGAATAACAAACAAACTGAACTTGAAAACCATGTATTAAGGCCCTAGAATCATTCTTGTCCGTAGTAGTGTAACCGTAAGAGTATATTAATGGCAATTCGGGCTGTATCACGTCGCTCCTACCAGTGTTTCTGGTGCAGAATTGCGAAAATAGTTAAATCTTACGCTGCTTATAAATTACAGTCACGGGGAGTAATTAGTGCAAAAAGATTTAATTTTCCCCTTAAAACAGTTATCTTCATGAACTTATTATGCATCTGTAGAAGTGTAATGCTGTTGGTGCAATACATTGAGGTTATCTGCTGCAATAAGCGTTGTTGCTTTCAAATTTACCGTAATTTATTCCGAAACTTATCGTTGAGCGCTATGTGGCCATAAATGATACTATTGTTACCTCAGGAGCTCGGGACAGCCGAAGTTTTCCAAAGTGTTCTGATTATTTTCGTACGGCGCTTTGCGACAAAAGACGACGCTATTGGTCTCTACACTTCTAACAGACAATGAGATATAGGCCTTAGGCAGTGTCTTGTATTTAACTTACTCCTCTATCTAATCATTTTTTAGAAATTTGTTTGTAAATTACATTTGTCAGTGCTGTAGTTAGTAAATAGCCGTTTCCCTATTCATTATTATCATTATTATCATTAGGGGAAAATTATCTAAATGTTACGTCCATCATAGTGTACTGCTTATCACCCTCACTACAACCACCACCACCACCGCCACCACAAAAAGTTATTTTTCTGGTAGTTTAAGTATCATGTGCCAGTTCTGAAGTAGTATTCATTATCTCTTATATAAAAAGATGTTCAGTAAAGAACATATAGCCTACTTTCTCCTAAATGCATGGGTATTGTTATAACTCTTTGTCCTTTTCAAGGAGTATAATTGAATGTTGGTTGTAGTAGCTTGTTGAAATACAACGTGCTATAGGGATATTAAACATGAATATGAGGTGCCCTTTGCTAGTGCTGTAAAAAAATTCATTCAATTCGGTTTCACCGTGTTTAAATTGATATGGGGAATGGATATTTGCACACATACATGGCCACTATTTGCAAACTATTGGGCTGATGACCTTGTAGTCAGTCATGAGATGCTTTCCACAAAAAGGCATGTTGTTGCAAAATCTGGTAGAGATCAAATTATTAGGATGGTCGTAATTTGATTTAAGCTTTTAACATTTGGATGGCCGTCATTCCGTTTCTGTCAAGATGGCGGCGATATAAAACATGACACTGAGGTGCCCTTTGCAAGTGCTACCTCTGTACCAAATTTCGTTCAATTCGGTTTCATCTTGTTTGAATTGATAGGGGGAATCGATTTGCACACATACTTGGCCACCTTCTGCAAACTATTTGGTTGATGATCTTGCAGTTTGGTCAGAATATGCTTCCCACATAAAGATATGTTATTGCAAAATTTGGTAGGGACTAGATTATTAGCTTGGTCATAATTACATTTTAGCTTTTAACATTTGGGTGGCCTCGATTACGTTTCCGTCAAGATGGCGGTGATATAAAACATGACACTGATGTGTCAGTTGCTAGTGCTACCTCTGTACCATATTTCGTTCCATTCGGTTTCACCGTGTTCGAATTGATAGGGGGAATCGATTTTCACACAAAGATGGCCGCCATCCGCAAAATATAAGGCTAATGACCTATTAGTTTGGTCAAAGGATGCTCCCTCAATAAAGGTATGTTGTTGCAAAATTTGGTAGAGTTCGGATGATTAGGTTAATCGTAATTTGATTTAAGCTTTGAACATTTGTGTGGCCGCCATTACGTTTCCGTCAAGATGGCAGCGATATAAAATATGACACTGAGGTGCCCTTTGCTAGTGCTACCTATGTACCAAGTTTCGTTCCATTCGGTTTCACCATGTTCGAATTAATAGGGGGAATCGATTTTGACACAAAGATGGCCGCCATCCGCAAACTATTAAGCTAATGACCTATTAGATTGATCAAAGGATGCTCCCTCCATAAAGGTATGTTTTTGCGAAATTTGGTAGAGATCGTATGATTAGGTTAGTCGTAATTTTATTTAAGCTTTGAACATTTGTGTGGCCGCTATTACGTTTCCGTCAAGATGGCGGCGATATAAAACATGACACTGAGGTGTCCTTTGCTGGTGCTACCTTTGTACCAAATTTCGTTCAATTCGCGTTCACCGTGTTCGAATTGATAGGGGGGGGGGAACAGACATTCAGAGTACACACACACTCACACACACACACACACACACACACACACACACACACAGAGAGAGACAGACAGACTCACACACACATACACACACACAGGCACACACACTTTTTTCGCCCTGTGTTGATCTCATAAGTCTAATTTCATTTTTTGCAAAAATCGAAAGTAGGCTAAAAAGAAGTGTCCTGACTGACTGATTCACTGACTAATCATCGCCCAGCCAAAACTATTAAAGTTAGAAATTTGAAATTTTGGGGATATGATCGTTGTAAGTCGAAAACGCCCACTAAGGAAGGATTTTTGGATATTCAAGTTCTAAAGGGGTGCTTAGGGGGCACACCTGCATTTCATTGAATAACAATATCTTCCGATTGGTTTCATTGGGAGATGTGGTACATGGCATATAAGCTCATCATTAAAAATAAGAAGACACATGTCTGAGGTTTTTTCGATGCGGTGTATATTATGAGGTGTAAGGGTTGAAAACTGGGGGTTGAAGGATTCCTAACAGAGCGTGTATCCTTAAACGACATAAGCGAGGAGTTTGAAACTCAGCGGAAAGAAATCGGCTTAAATTATAAGTAAATAGGTGTTCGACCGTTTTTTTTTCATAAATTCAATTTAAGGGCCCCAATAGGAGGGGTGAAATTCTGGGGTGCAAAAACAGGAAAGAAAGTGTCCTAACTGATTGACTGACACACCCACTCATCATACTCAGTGAAAAAAAAAACTGCTAAAAATAACTAAATTGGTGTTCGACAGTTGTTTTTCATAAATCCAATTTAAGGGGTTCATGGGGAGGGGTGAAATTCTGACAAATAAATGAAAGAAAATGTCCTACTCACTCACTGACTCATCATCGCCCAGCCAAAATTATTGAAGTTTGAAACATGACAATTTGGGGTTATGTTCGTTGTATGTCGGAAACTCCACTAAGGAAAGATTTTTGGATATTCAGGTTCTAAAGGGATGTTCACGGGGTAAACGTTCATTTCATTGAATAACAATATATCATGGGTGGTTTCATTTGGTGATGTGATACCTGGCATATAAACTAATCATTAAAAATAAGCTGACACGTGTCTAATGATTTTTCGATGTGGTGTATATTATGAGGGAAAAGGGATAAAAGTGGGGGTTGAAAGATTCCTAACGGAGCGTGTATCTCTTAAACGACATAGGCGAGGAGTTAGAAACTCAGAGGAAAACAATCAGCTTAAAAATAAATAAATAAATAAATAAATATGTGTTCGACCGTTCCTTCATAAATCAAATTTAAGGGGCCCATGGGGAGGGGTGAAATTCTGGAAGAAAACGTCCACCAAGGAAGGTTTTTGGATATTCACTCTCATCGACCAACCAAAAATATTAAAGTTAGAAGAATGATATTTTGGGGATATGTTTGTTGTGTGTCGAAAACGTCTACTAAGGACGGATTTTTGGATATTCAGGTTCTAAAGGGGTGTTAACGGGGTTAGATCTGCATTTCATTGAATAACAATATGACACGACTATGACGCGAGCGAAGCCGCGGGTACCTGCTAGTATATTATATAAAACAAAGTGTTCTGACTGACTGACTCATCATCGCCCAGCCAAAACTATTAAAGTTGGAAACATGAAATTTTGGGGATATGTTCGTTGTAAGTCGAAAACGCCCACTAAGGAAAGATTATTGGATATTCAGGTTATAAAGGTTTCTTAAGGGGGTTAAACCTGCATTTCATTGAATAACATTAACTCCCGATTGGTTTCATTGGGGAATGTGATACTCGGCATATAAACTTATCATTAAAAATCTGAATAAACATGTCTGAGGGATTTTCGATGTGGTGTATATTGTGAGGTGAAAGGGGTGAAAAGTTGGGTTTGAAGGATTCCTAACGGAGCGTGTATCTCTTAAACGACATAGGCGAGGAGTTTGAAACTCAGCGGAAAAAACAGCTTAAAAATAAGTAAATAGGATTTTGACCGTTTTTCCATAAATCCAATTTAAGGGGTCCATGGGGAGGGGTGAAATTCTGGGGGGAAAGAAAACAGGACAGAAAGTGTCCTAACTGATTGACTGACAGACTCACTCATCAAACTCAGGGGGAAAACTGCTTAAAAATTAGTAGATAGGTGTTCGACAGTATTTTTCATAAACCCAATTTAAGGGGTTCATGGGGAGGTGTGAAATCTGAAAAAAGAAAATTGAAAGAGACATTCCTGACTTACTCACCATCGCCCAGCCAAAATTATTGAAATTAGAATCATGACATTTTGGGGATATGATCATTGTATGTCAAAACCGTCCACTAAGGGAGGATTTTCGGATATTCAGCTTCTAAAGGGGTCTTAAGGGGATTTAACATGTATTTCATTGAATAACAATAACTCCCGACTGGTTTAATTGGGGCATGTGATACTCGGCATATAAACTCATCATTAAAAAATAAGAAGACACGTGTCTGAGGGTTTTCCGATGTGGTGATTATTATAAGGTGAAAGGGGTGAAAAGTGGGGGTTGAAGGATTCTTAACGGAGCGTGTATCTCTTAAACAACATAGGCGAAGAGTTTGAAACTCAGCGGGAAAAAATCAGCTAAAAAATAATTAAATATGCGTTTGACCGTTTTTTCATCAATCCAATTTAAGGGGCCCATGGGGAGGGGTGAAATTCTGGGAAAAAAACGGGAAAGTGTCCTAACTGATTGACTGACAGACTCACTCATCAAACTCAGGGGGAAAAACTGCTTAGAAATAGGTAAATAAGTGTTCGATATTTTTTTCATAAATCAAATTTAAGGGGTTCATAGGGAGGGGTGAAATTCTAAAAAAATGAAAGAAAATGTCCTGACTCACTCACTCACTCATCATCGCCCAGCCAAAATTATTGAAGTTAGAAACATGACCTTTTGGGGAATATGTTCCTTGTATGTCAAAACCGTACACTAAGGGAGGATTTTCAGATATTCAAGTTCTAAAGGGGTCTTAATGGGGTTAAACCTGCAATTTATGGAATAACAATATCACACGAGTGGTTTCATTTGTGGATTTGATACTTGGCATATAAACTAATCATTAAAAATAAGCTGACATGTGTCTAAGGTTTTTTTGATGTGGGGGTTGATGGATTCCTAACGGAGCGTGTATCTATTAAACGACATAGGCGAGAAATTTGAAACTCAGCAGAACAAATCAGCTTAAAGTATAACTAAATAGGTGTTCGACCGTTGTTTCATATAATCCAATTTAAGGGGCCCTTGGAGAGGGGTGAAATTCTGGGAAAAAAACAGAAAAGAAAGTGTTCTAACTGATTAACTCACTCACTCATCATACTCAGGGGGGAAGAACAGCTTAAAAATAAGTAAATATGTGTTCGACCGTTTTTTTTTCATAAATCCAATTTAAGGGGTTCATGAGAGGGGTGAAATTCTGAAAAATAAATGAAAGAAAATGTCCTGACTTACTCACTCATCATCACCCAGCCAAAATTATTGAAGTTAGAAACATGAAATTTTGGGGTTATGTTCGTTGTATGTCGAAAACGTCCACTAAGGAAGGATTTTTGGATTTTCAGTTTCTAAAGGGGTGTTAAGGGGGTAGACCTGCATTTAATTGAATAACAATATCTCCCGATTGGTTTCCTTTGGGGATGCGATATTCGGCATATAAACTCATCATTAAGAATAAGAAGACACATATCTGAGGGTTTTTCGATGTAGTGTATATTATGAGGTGTATATGTGAAAAGTGGGGGTTGAAGGATTCCTAACGGAGCAAGTATCTCTTAAAAGACAGGGGCATAAAATATGAAACTCAGGGGGAAAAATCAGCTGGAAAAAATATGTAAATTGGTGGTCGACCGTTTTTTCATGAATCAAATTTAAGGGGCCCATGGGGAGGGGTAAAATTCTGGGGAAAGAAGTCCACTAAGGATTTATTTTGGGATATTCACTCATCATCCCCCAGCCAAACCTATTGCAGTTAGAAACTTGTAATTTTGGGGATAAGTTCGAAAACGTCCGCTAAGGATGGATTTTTGGATATTCATGTTCTGAAGGGGGTGTTAAGTGGGTTAAACTTGCATTTAATTGATTAACAATATCTCACGAGTTGTTTCATTTGGGGATGTGATATTCGGCATATAAATTAATCAATAAAAATAAGCAGACATATGTCTAAGGGTTTATCGATATGGTGTATATTATGAGGTGAAAGGGGTGAAAATTTGGGGTTGAAGAATTCTTAACGGATCATGTATCTCTTAAACGACATTAGCGAGAAGTTTGAAATTCAGTGGGAAAAAATCAGCTTAAAAATAAGTAAATAGGTGTTCGACCGTTTTTTTTCATAAATCCCATTTAAGGGTTTCATGGGGAGGGGTGACATTTTCAAAAATAAATGAATGGAAATGTCCTGACTGACTCACTCACTCATCATCGCCCAGCTAAAATTATTGAAGTTAGAAACACGAAATTTTGGGGATATGTTCGTTGTATATCGAAAACGACCACTAAGGAAAGATTTTTGGATATTCAAGTTCTAAAAGGGTGTTAACGTGGTTAAACCTGCATTTCATTGAATAACACGACACGACTATGACGCGAGCGAAGCCGCGGGTACCTGCTAGTCATCCATAAAACAAATAAATCCACCGGGCGAAGCCGGGCATTACTGATAGTGAAATATAAAATCGAAAAACAAAAGGAAATGAAGTACTCGAAATTACATTAAAATGACTTCAAACAATGAATACAATAAAAATTGAAAGTATGCTTCACTAATAGGTTTATCACAAGACGATGCCGGTCTTTCACGACGTATGACGCAAAGAGTAGGAAGTGAATATAGGAACTGTCAAAATCTCAGTAACCAGCATCACTCAAACTCAAACAAAAGGACACATATTGACAGGAAACATAAACACAAGTTCAGTAATCCCGCGGATATTGTCCACACACAAAAGCTCAGTTGTGAGCAATCAAACACAAAAGATTGCCTCACACAGGGACATCTCCGTCTGAGGCACAAAATTGAGCACAGAGCACAAAAAAAAATCGCACATAAGCCAAACGAAAAGACAGCAATATCTTCAAATCTTAGAGATTCCAAATTAAATAGATACGCAAATGGTTAATAGTAAAATGCAAAAACACAACCGTCACCATATACTTTAACATGACGTAGAAATGGGATGCGGATTTACGGACAATGCTCAAAAAGAAAACCACGAAAGCCTATTTATGATATAAACGGGTGTGACAATTAACAATCGAATTTCAACATTCCCACCTTGCCCCCTCCCCCCTGCGGGCGCCCATGATACTAACCCATGCACGAGTGCCTAATGGCCGAACAGACCCATTTAAAGCTTGAATATTCTAAGAACATTTCTTAGCGAGCACCTACAAACTGCGAGTAATCAACTTGAAACATTTCAGTTTCATAGCCCTTGTGGTTACAAAGATGCGATGTCAGAGATGATTAACGAATCAGTACCCCGTTTTTGGATTATACCGGTATATAATAAGATAAGATTACATTATTAACCTTTAAATGAAATATAGATCTATTCGTAGACGATGCACACCAAATAAATAATACTATAAGCACACAGACACAGTCTAGGCGGCCGTTCATAGTAAACACAATACACACGAATGGAATGTACGCGCATATAAAATACAATATTACTTTGTAATATTACTCAAGTGTATCATATACAGGGTGTTTCAAATCTCGACGGCAAAATTTCGGGAATGGGTTCCTCACAGTAAGATAAGAAACAAATGTTATGACAACATGGGTCTGGAAACGGATACTTCCGGAGTTATTCCTCTTGGCAGGAATGAATGAATGTTAGTACAAAAATGTACATTACATGTCCTGTTTGGTGTAAAAGAAATCGCGAAACAGGTTACAAATGGTACATGTAGGCATGTTGTGAATGGAAGTGATGTGCGTCGTATTAAAGACCTTAGCACTCATACATGATATGGGATCGTCTTACGGTTTAGCCGTTGCCGAGAACACGTCTGTTATCTCTGATTAGTGATTAATGTAGTGAAGTGAAGTGTGAGTTTCGGTCTGTTTAACACGTCTGGCATCTGTGATTTGGATTGTGGTTTTCCGTCTGCGTTCGTACGTAACGGAGGTAAGTACGTGAAGGTCATTGAAGTAGCCGTATGTAAGTTGTCCGTGGTTAACAGTCATTGTACAGTACTGTACTGTTATTTGTGGTTTCCAGGCCGCTCTGACGTGCGCATGTACACGAACACAGAGCTTGCGAGCATGCATTACATGTATGGTTTGGCGGATGGGAATGCTTCGAAGGCACGTCGCTTGTATCGGGAACGATACCCCAGGCGCAGACTGCCGGACCGAAAGACATTTGAATCCATCCATCGCCGCCTCTGTGAACACGGGAGTTTCGCACGTCCACCAGGAACCGGGGGACAGTCAAGCAGTACAACAGTTGAGGAGGAGGAAGCCGTCCTCAACGCTGTGTTTGAACGTCCTCAAGTCAGCATTCGGCGGTTAGGCTTGCAGCGCAATAGGCCACGACTATCTGGAGACTGCTACGAGGAAACCTGTTGTATCCGTATCATCTGCAGCGTGTGCAAGCCTTGTCGCCTGCGGATTTTCCGGCAAGAGCAACGTTCTGCCGGTGGTACCTACAACAGTGCGGCGTGACGCCGAACTTCGCTGCGTATGTGTTGTTCACAGATGAAGTGACCTTCACAAGAGACGGAATACAGAATTTCCATAATCAGCACAGGTGGAGTGATGCAAATCCGCATGCGATCATCCCATCTTCTCATCAACAGAGGTTCGGCATTAACATCTGGGCAGGCATTGTTGGTGATTCCTTGTTGGGACCGTACGTTCTTCCGCGTAGGCTTACTGGACAGAACTACACGGATTTCTTGCGGACACAATTGCCTGAGTACTTGGACGACCTGCCACTTGCTGTCCGTCAAGCAATGTTTCTCATGCATGATGGTGCTCCCGCACATTTCAGTTTGTTGGCCCGCAGGTACCTGAATACCCATTTCCCTGGGCGCTGGATAGGTCGAGGAGACCCGATTGCGTGGCCACCACGCTCTCCGGACTTGAACCCCCTGGACTTCTACCTGTGGGGACACCTTAAGTCACTCGTGTATGCGAATCCTGTTCCTGATGAAGCTACGTTACGTGAGCGCATAGTGGCCACCTGTCAGGCAGTACGCACTACACCCGGAATTTTTGATCGCGCGCGTCCATGCGACGACAAGCGGAGGCTTGTATTCGAGCGGAAGGCCGTCACTTTGAACATTTCCTGTATTACCTGCTGATACGGTGAAAATGTACAAACGTGTGAATAAATCTGAAAGTATCCGTTTCCAGACCCATGTTGTCATAACATTTGTTTCTTATCTTACTGTGAGGAACCTATTCCCAGAAATTTTGCCGTCGAGTTTTGAAACACCCTGTAAAGCGAAAGCACACCAGAGTAGAGGAGCAGGGAAGGTTCTGCTTCAAATACCGTTATTTATGCAAATGAGGGGGGCGTGGCAAGGTCAATGACATTGAGGTAGGTCATGATCAATGACCTTGAGGTAGGTCATTGACCCCTAGGTCGCCGGGACCCCGGAAGGTAAACAAACCTTGGAGGGTCAAGGAACCGGTTTGAGGGGGTGTGGGTGGAGGGGAGGGGTGGGGGAGGGGGGAGGGGAAGGGGGGTAAGGGTGGGGAGGGGGAGGGAAGGGTGGGGTGGGGGATGAGGGGGGAAGGATGGAAGAGGATCTGCACGAGACCCTCCTCGACCCAGTCTCTCTGTTGGACTGAGCGCCTTCTCTGTTATGGTCTCGTGCTATATAGCTTTGCTTTGTAATTGATGAGATCCGAGTGTTGCCGAAGATTTCCGAATCTTTGTCGGTGAATGAATCGTCAGATTTGAACGGTCAACTGGTGTGTGTGACGTCATAGCAGATTATGTGATGTGGGGTAGGTCATGGTTGGAAGTGTTCTTAATGGGAAAACATGAATGGAGATGGATGGTGGTTGTTGAAACCTGACGTGGTAGGTTGGTTAGGTGTGAATGGGTCTGAGAGACAAACAAAATGGGGTTGAAAGCGCTCAATGGTAAACAAACATCAATGGTATCTGGAGTAGTGAATGGGATTGAGAGAGAGGTGGAATGAACTGGTTGTTGAATGTGCTCAATGGTAAACAAACATCAATGAATCTGGAGTAGTATTTCCTGTAAATGGTAGGGTGGGTGAGGATACCAAACGCATGGCATGTTGGGTCGGCCAGCTCGACATGAAATAAAAACAAGAAGGCGTACACCAGATCTGATTTATTAATCCATTAATTATATGTGGCATTAAAACCTAGCCACTTAACAAAAAGTTTATTGCCACGTTTTTGTACAATTTTTTCAACAAGATAATGCTTGGGATATTGCGTCCTTTGCAGTTCCTCCATGTAGAATCCTCCTTGGATTAGCTGCTTGTTGAGGTTATCAAGTAAATAAACAACTGGATTAGAAAGTTTTACCTTGCGAATACGAAATATTTCTGTGCTCCAGGTTGGTGTGTATCCTTTGGCGAAGATTGTTTTATGTTTACTGATGCGCACATAATCACCAATACGTAATCGATGACGTCGCGGATCTGCTGTTTTGATTTTGTGATGAATGCGATCCAATTGCGCAATGTTCTTGGTTACAAGGCGTGGTTTCATTCTGATAGTTCTATGTTTAGTGTTGTTGTAACGTGTCACCAGGTCGCGTACAAGTTCAAGCCAGCGATAGGATCCTCTTGCTGTAAATTGTTCCCACATGCGCGTCTTGAGTGTGCGGTTGAAACGTTCTACAACACTTGCCTTTAGATTGCTAAAAGTGGAATAGTGATGGATGTCAAGTGATTTGAGATAAGCGGAAAAATTCTTGTTGAAAAATTATTTGCCTTGATCTGTTTGAAGCAAACGAGGTTGTCGTCTTGACCACTGAATGATGGTCTTGAATGCAGCGGTGACCAGTTGTGCAGATTTATTCCGAACAGGTTCAACAAAGGCCATTTTGGAATAAACGTCGATGACGGTGAGCAGATAGTTGACCCCGTTGTTAGCTTTGGCATAGGGAATCATTTCAACCAGATCAGCTTGCCAAAGATCGTCAACGCCCCGTGTGATGACATGACGACGATGGTAGAGACGACGAGCTGGTCTATGCAACTCGCGAGCAATGGCAGCCTTAACAGGCGAGGGTGTATGAACACGTTGACTCATTAGACAATAATGCCAGCATGACGAAGCTCCTCTTCTATTTCTAAAACTTCCGCCTCCTGTCCGGTATGACCGGCCTGTTCTGATGCACGCAACAGTTGCAGACGTTCAACCAACTTATTTGGATTGTTCCAATAGGCGAAATCGATGAAAGGTTTCAAAGTATTAAATGTGATACCGGACGCTGAATTTGCACGGCGAACACTTGCATAGGTGGGAAACAATTTTGATATGATGGTTTTATATTTGAAACCCTTATTAGCATTTACTGCTTCAGAATGTTTATAATTACGTCTAAAACCATTTGTAGCCATCAAGATGTTTTTATACTTTTCAAGATCTTCTTTATCATAGTCCTCGGTAGAAGGTGTACGTGAAAATAAAAGTTCTAAAAGACCTGGCGTCAATTTGTAACGAACTGTTTTAACAATCAAAACATTGTCACTTATCTTGATTGGTGAATCGCCAATTCGAAATCTATTGTTTTCATAGCGAACACCATAGGTAGTATCAGTTTTCTTAGTAAAAAGATCTTCAAGGAAGGGGGTAACCAACGCACCATAATTTTGTAGTAAAATGGATTTTAACCGCACATATTGTTCGGGCGTATTTAATATTTATTTAAGAGTAGGCTGCTTTTCTTTGGGTCTAGTGGGTGTTTCAGCAATTATTGATGTTTTCAAAAACTGGGGCAGCGGTGATTCTTTCGAGCTAGAAGACGGAAGCAATGGAGAAAAAACATCGTCAGGTTCTTCATCATTTTCTTCCTCCTCCTCCTCTTCAATTGTTTGTGTTTCTTTTGAGCGTGTACTAGGCTTTGATGTTCCTTTCAACACAGCTTCCAGAGGTGACTTCAAATGTTTTTCGACAAACAGTTCACTGTCGGCATGTGCACGTTTTAGGTAGCGAAACTTTTGTCGAATGCTATTTCGTGCACGGATTATGTGCTTTTTTAATTGACTCCCTGTTGTCGCCATGACATCTGAACAAATGATGTTCAGAAAAGCAATGCAGCTACTTAAATACGAATGAAATGATCAAATCCCATGCGGTAGCGTACATTGATGATGTTGCTCTGCTTATCAATAACAAGACAACTGTGGTGATGAGCGTTCCAACACATGGCGCACAACTGTGTAAAGGCTTGAAAGGTCATGTCTGGGTTCACGTGATCATCGTAGACGTGATGCATGTTGCGCTCATCCTGTCGGAAGAGAACAATCACGTTGGCATTGTCACGAATTAACTCTTTTGGTATTCGCGAATAGGTGTGAGCGAGATAAAAACAATCAATATATTTATGACGTCCCATGCTAAAGTAAGCCTGAATAATACCCTGTCGTTCTGTGGCCACATCGTCAAAAATCATAAGCGAATGGGGGCGAACATTGTCTGGAGAAATGACATCTTCGCGTGCTGCGAATGTGAAGTAGCCCATGTTGCGCAGACCTGACATGACCTGCTCCAAGAACACATACAGCGGTTGATACAGCGATTTGGCAAAGATATAGATATTTTGAAAGCGCACTCCGTTTAAGGAGGTGATGAGGGTAAGCAGAAGATTGGTTTTTCCACATCCCGACGGGCCGGCGATGAGACAGCGAATGGAGGATGGGAAGAGCGATCCATGACTTTGTTCGGACGATGTTGAGAAGAGGTTTGAAACCAAGTCTCCCACCGGAAGTGAATGTTGTTGCTTAATAATCTGCATATCTACTAAATGTGAAAGGGGAAGAGCTGGTCTCTATATACATGAGGCAAGCGGGTGTTTCTGTTCCAGTGTAACCATGGACGTCTTTGGAAGAACTCTTAAAACAAATGAACGATTTGCTTTGACAAACGATCCAAAACATGATACAGATCCTGCAACTAAACGATATATTGATGCTAATGTATTGCCACGCACAACAGATGACAATTACAACTTTAATGGAAAGCGATTGACCAATACAACAGAACCCGTATTACCCTCGGACGCATGTTCAAAAAAGTATGTAGATTATTTCCGCTTACGACGTATCAAAGGAGATTATGAGGCTCAGAATAAACGTATTACGGGCGTTGCAGATCCTGTGAACGATCAAGATGTGTGCACCAAAGCCTATGTGTTAACCAATGCTGTGGTGTTAACAGAAGCAAAGGACTATGACGTACACCAACGTCAAATCACTCAGCTGGCTCTTCCAACAAACAACACGGACGCTGCTAGAAAGGACTATGTAGATAACAAGGTGAAACAGGTGCTCGGTATTGTACCCACCCTAACTGCAAAGGGCTATACAGCAAATAATGCACGCCTTGTGCATGTGGCCGATCCTGAAGATGATCCAGATGTTTGTACAAAACGGTTTTTAAACTCTGAAATGGAAAAGGTGTGGGAAATTAAGGAGAACGCTCTACAGATGAAGCGAAGACGAATAGCCGAAGTTGCTGATCCTGTTCAACCTCACGACGTGACGACCAAACGATTTTTGGAACAACGGTTATCGCTTTTTATTAAATCAATACCCTCTATATTTCTGCTTCACATTGTACACCAACAACCGGTAAAAGATCCCAATAACCTTGCCTACATACTACGTTCGGGGTATGACAATTACCGTTTAATGTATGATGGTGCCATTCGTGTAATTGAGTATGCACCAGATTTGAAACATTTAGAGGTACGATTAAACGGTAGTGTTCAACCACTTATTGATCAGCCAGTGAAAGCCGGAGACAAATTATTCTTTCACTTGAAACTCTCGTCTGAAGAAAAAGAGGCGGGGAAAAGATGAACGATTTTCCTCTGTATATAGAACTTGAATATACAGCCACCATTGAATAAATAATTATAGGTTCCCTTCCTGAGGAGTGTTAGTTGTGTTCTATACTTTGCGGTGTGAGATTGTCTTGTTCTTTGGTCGCGATGGTGAAACAGGGATATGTGGTGAAGAAGAGGAAGAAGTTGTCAAGAAAGGGAGGCTTTAAAGCTATTCTTCATGCGGCACGTCAAGCTTCGCGCGGAGAAACAAATAGTGAGTTGGCTATTAAGAAAGCACTCCGAGCAGCACGATTGCATGCGAATCCCAAAAGTAAACTACGTTTTAGAAAACGTGCCCGAGTTATTCCTGTGCCGAAACGTGGTGGATTTTTACCTGCACTGTTTGCTGGACTAGCAGCCCTGGGTTCACTTCTTGGAGGAGCAAGTGCGGTAGCACGAACGGTGAAAGCTGTTGAGGAGGCGAAGCAACAGTTGAAGGAAAGTGAAAGGCATAATAAAACTATGGAGGCCATAGCACTGCGCGGTAAAGGTGTGAACATGAAGCTAGCACCCTACAAGAAAGGACTCGGCATTTACATGTCGCCAAAAAACGGTTAATCGATGCACTGCCACGACGAGCCATGACGCATGAGGAAGTTATAAGATATGCAAAACAGCTAAAGATCTCCCACTTTCGAGGTGTGTTTATGCGCAACCAACTACCGTCTCGACCACGGAGCCATGAAAGTGCAGTTGTTAATTTGGATGACAGTCATGGACCGGGAACGCATTATGTGGCCTACATAAAGCATGGGCGAACCGTGTGGTACTTTGACAGTTTTGGAAACCTTCCTCCTCCGACAGAGCTTGTTCGCTATTTTGGAAGCAGTGCAACAATACACTATAATGTGAAACGAGTGCAAAATTTTAACACGCAACAGTGCGGTCGTCTATGTTTGACTTTTCTATATAAGACCGAGCACGGCGGGTGACGTGGTCATTATGACAACAGAAAGTAGAACGTTTACAGTGCACGGACAAGGTGCGGAAGTAACTGTTGACTTTTATCCTCCTATTGAATTGGGACGACGACCCTACGTGCTGGGACTTGTTTCGTTTGAAGGCTATAATAGAATCTGCAACATAATTGAAGACGTCAATGATAAGTTCTACTACGATGACTATGTGTTAACTCTACCGTCTGGCAGCTACACCGTAGATGATATTCACGATCACATCTACACAACTCTCACCAAGGAATTTAGTCTAAAAGCATTTCTTGACGGGACACGCAAGTTTGAACTCATAGCCAACAACGTGACACATCGCTGCAGTATTCTTTCTTCTTTTAGGATTGATTTCAAATCTCAACCAGATTCGATTGGGCCATTGTTAGGCTATTCACCACAAGTGTTAGTACCGAACGTGATACACAAGTCTGACCAACCGGTGAAAATAATTGAAGATCATCACGTATCTGTCACGTGTAATATTATTACAGACGTCTACACAAATCAAGATCCCTCGCATTCGCTTTATGATTTTATTGTTACTTCACCTGGTGGTTACATCATCCGCGAAAACCCGTCGGTGGTGATCTATCATCCTGTGAGTGTGACCAACATCAGGAATATTACCTTAAGACTGGTGAAAAGAAACCAACGTCTCATTCGGTTAGACCCTCATACACCTGTGACCTACAAACTGTATCTGAAGCCAGCATGAAACAAGTGTATAAAGCGGCAACGCTGTCAAGAACAGGCGTTAGTTGTGTTCAACACGTGTACAGGTTAACACGTGTCAACAAGCAGATCCTACAACAACTTGGTTACACCTTACGTCATGAATTCGATTCTAGACGTGACAAACCCTGTCGAAGTACAGGAGGGTATTGTAAGAATTGAACACCATTCCTACCAACCGTATACTCAGGGATTAAATAATAATGATGAGATTCACATTACTATTAACCAACAAGATATCTACACGCTTCCACATGAAAGTTACATCCAGATTGAAGGACAACTCACCAAATTGGATGGTACCATTCCAACAACGTCAAAGTTGGCCAACAATGCTTTGGCCTTTTTGTTTTCTGAGGTTCGCTACGTGATCAACGGTATTGAAGTGGATACTACTCGAAATGTTGGCATAACAAGTGTCATGAAACTTTATCCCTCGTATGGAAGCGAAGAGAGTAAAGCTTTTTGTATGGCTGGTTGGTGTCCCAACTCAACCAACGACTGGATGATTAACGATGATGGTACATTTACTGGACATTTACCTCTAAAATTAATACTAGGCTTTGCAGAGGATCATAAATGCATTGTTGTGAACGCAAGACAGGATCTGATTCTTGTACGAGACAGGAGTGATTATAATGCGCTAAAGGGAGCTGATACAGCGCCAATAGATACAAAAATTCTACTGCAACGAATTCTATGGAAAGTACCGCACGTTACTCTATCAGATCAGAAAAAATTGAGTCTGCTCAAGATTGTGGAGAAGGATACAGCTTTACCCATTCAATTTAGAAGCTGGGAGCTGCATGAATACCCGGTATTACCACTCTCCGATACACATACTTGGTCTATAAAAACCTCACGGTATACAGAGCGTCCCCTCTACGTCCTGGTTGGATTTCAAACAGATCGCAAATATCAACAGAATAAAGATGCATCAAAATTTGACCACATCCAATTACGAAATATACGACTCTTTTTGAACGGTGTTACCTTTCCCTATGAGGGAATGGATTTAAACTTTAACAAGAACAAATTTGGTAAGCTTTATGACATGTTTGTAAACTTTCAGTCATCCTATTATCAGAAAGAGGCATGTCCGCTATTATCACCACAAGACTTCAAGTCCAAGGCGCCTCTGGTGATGATGGACTGTTCGTATTTGGAGGAGTCGATGAAGGAAACAACTATTGATATCAGACTAGAATTTGAAACACCTACAGTTATTCCAGAAAAAACGACAGCCTATTGCCTTATTGTTCACGAGGCGCAAGTGTTTTATCAACCGCTGTCCAACATGGTGACCAGAGTATAAATAGCATGTCTTCCTGCATTGCCCTTCACAGTCATGGAAAGCTACGATGAAGTCACAACTCCCTCTGCGAGGCGGGTCTGCAAATGTGAAAGTGATTCACCAAGTTCAGATGAAGATTCAAGGTTTACCATTTATCGCGCCCTAGTGAGTGAAGCTATAACTGCCTATCACAAGAATCATACTGTGCTTAGAATGCCGCCGCATCTGGTTCACTATTTACCGGATGGATTCATGTCTACGTTTGGTATTCATGACAGGGGGTACAACAACAAGCCCATCACCAATCAAACAAATAATGTGGACGATGGCGTTGCCAAAGCTTCATCTTGTCATGTTGGAGAGCGGGTAGATTGCATGGACTGCAAATGCGATCGTTGCTCAACAAGTCGAGACGCTGATGCGGCATTTGAGATTTATCGCACCCTGGTGAGTTTAGCAATACGCGCCTACCATAAAGCGCAATTTCTTCGTGAAATGCCGCAGCATCTGATTGCCTATTTACCAGCTGGATTTCTGACCGCGTACGGTGCACACGACATTGATCTTAATTGGGATAAGCTACCATTACACCTCCGTATGTCGGCGGATGTTGCAGCCTGCCGTCCCTGTCGTAGACACTTTATGCATCGAGAAGATTCTCATTGTGATTGGGATGGTCCAAATCCTATGATAAAAAATTGTAAGCGATGTACTGATAACTTTATGAATAAAATTGTGTAATTGATTTTTGTGTGTATATTATTTTCTCGCTCCTATCCAATCAGTTATTTGTTAAGAAGCAGCGGTAGTGGAAGGTGTGATATCCGTCGCCATGCCGAAAACATTGATTGTCGACGTGCAGGGTTTCAAGGTGAACGGAAACAAGTTTGTATTTAAAGAAGTTGGAATTATTGACTGCACAACCATGTGGGTACCAAGAGTAACCAGTTTTATCTTTGAACCACCGTTTCCATTGCATTTGCAGTCAGACGAAGACAGAAGACAAACAGAGTGGTTGCAACGCAATTTGGGACTAGTCTGGAAAGAAGGTGACATTCCTTACCATCATCTATCACTTGTTCTGAAAGCTCACTTGTTTGGCGCTGACCTTGTCTTTGTAAAGGGAAGCGAAAAAAAAGGAATGGTTGCGTCAGTATGTTAATTCAACTTGTCAACTTGTTGACCTTCATGATCTGGTATGTCCTGCACTGTACAACCTGTCCGTGCCTGATGAACCTCTACAAAATAAAACACTTCAAAATGTTTGGAAGCTTTTTGATTGGCTAGCTCGCAAAGCATGTCAAAACCTGCATGTTGAGTGTAAAGCGCTGTAACGTCGGCTACAGTGTGAGACATACCAGCGATCAGTGCGGATGTGTAGAATTATGGCTGCAATTGAAGGTTTGGACGCCAACCCCACAGAGCGAGCTATTGTCAAGTTTTTCGCCTGCAAAAAGAAGCTAGACAGTTTCACAGACGAGGAATTGAACGCTTTGCCCAAGGCGTTCCTTTTTTATGTTGCTTCAAACGCGGTGAAAAATATTTGGCACAGTGTACCTAGTGAGTGGACCAGAGATCCTGGTCTGCGCGAACTACAACCATGCACTGACTTTAATCATCACCAGCAAGTGTCTATCACTAAAATGCCCTCCATTAAACAGTGTGGAACGTGTCAGCTCATCAAATTGTACCACGGGCATACAAATATACCGTCCTGTAAAGACTTTGCTTCGTCATTTCATGGGTGCGATGAAGAAGAGGAAGAAGAGACAGCAGCGGCAGTATCGCCAGCACCAAAAAGTAAGACAACGCTTGAAAATGATATGCCAGACATTTGCTGGTCATGGTCTAGTTAACAAGGCCATTGATCTACTTCCCATTGAACTGCATATTCCTGGCTATCAATTTTGTGGACCTGGAACTAAACTAAGCCAACGTCTAGCACAAGGGAATTCTGGAATCAACATATTGGATGCAGCGTGTAGAGATCATGACATTGCTTACAACAACAAGAATATAGAAGTACGTCGAGTTGCAGACCGCATTCTTCTAAGAAAGGCCATGCAGCGTGTGATGGCATCTACTGCTTCTATTGGTGAGAAGATTGCAGCCTTGATTGTAGCAGGAGCGATGAAGTCAAAGCTAATGATTGGTGGTGGATTAGTGAGGAAAAGGACAAAGTAATAAACATGAATCAAATATTGTGAAGTATTTATTTGAGAGTCAGTCCACCAGTTCATAGTATACACAACATATGGTTTAGTTTTCTTCTTGTAAAAAACATACAATTTTAATAAAAAGAATTGAAAATGAAAGTGTGTTCTTTTTTACTAGGTGTGGAAATGTCCAAAAGGCAATCTATTTACACCATCCCACAGACGTTTATTGTCATATGTTGTCAGCGATGTTTTATTTTGATTTACTGTAAAAATATTATGGTTCTTTGAAAGAATGCGTGTTTGCTGGTATAAGCGAGAGGTGTTTGCGTAGAGTACACATCGATATTCCTCAACATTGAGGAATTGTGTGACGTTACGAAGAACACCCTTCGCTTTGCATTGACTTTTATTCTTTTGTGTTGAAAATGCGTACATTTTCGGCGCCAAAGCCACAAATTCTGTCATAACATCACCGGCGCACTCATCCTTAAATAGACCTATTTTTTTATGCATGGGAATTATGCCAAACATATTGTTAACCTCATAGTTTGAGGTATCAAAGTAATTTGGATGTTCTCTCATCACTGAGTAAACATCTATCTTATTGGTTTGATAAATAAGACTGTCTGTATCCATATACAGTAATTTTACATCTCCAAACTTTTGTTGTGGTGTTTGAAGCCATATTTTCAGTGTTGCCTTAGTAAACAAGAGTTTAGTGCTTTTCAGTCGGTCAACACGAATGTACCCAAAAGAGATGGGTTATGCCCTAATCCTGAAATAAATGTTATCTGGATCAGGTGTAGGATGTACTTTTCTTCTGCAATAAACCAAGGCCCATATTCGCGGCAGTATTAAAGGTGCCGGGACGTCCTCATAAGACCATCAACGCTTAGTTCGAATGGGTTATGCTCCACGCGTGGCGAGGGCTAATCCACGGTCTTTAATAATTGTAGACCCACCTCATTCAATAACATACATCTTATCTAGGTTGGCAACACATCACATAAACACATCGCTATCACTCCCCACAGCACGTAGGAACAGGGGGGAGGAGGCAGGGGAAAACCAGTCGTTAAGATAACCACCGCAGTCGACCGCACAGCAAGTTCCAGTGAGCACGAAAACTGCGAGTAGCTGTAATAAGGAAGACAATCAGATAAGTAGTTAGCCAAAAATTTTATAGTTTAACCATAGTTTACAACCATATAATCTCTCTAAAGTACAATCTCCGGATAGCTATCACCATTTAGCATTTCACCTAACATATATACTGCATTTAGCATACACTGACAGTTGCAGTACCAATACTGCAACTAAATAATTGTACATATTGTAAATATTTTCACCTGTATTTCAAACATAGATTTTGTAGCCTAAGTGTAATGGATCTGATGATGATCGCTTGACGATCGAAACTGGTCATCCTAGTGTTTTATTAATCTCATGTAATTTATTTCAGGATTAGGGCATAACCCATCTCTTTTGGGTACATTCGTGTTGACCGACTGAAAAGCACTAAACTCTTGTCCAAACTTTTGTTTGGCAAACTCATAATGAAATTGATACATTACAAATTTTGAAAAGTCAAGTATTACCATTCCCAAGTAAATTGGTTTGTTATACATGATTTCTGTCTTTGACAATTCAATGGTTACTAAATCAGTTTCAATAACTCGTACAGAATGGAAATTAGGCATAGCTATATATTTTCGTGCGCCATATCGACCGTCCCAGTGGTTTACCAAATGAATAGTTCTATGCTTTCGAATATTTTCCATTGATTTACCGTAGCACGCATTGTTCATTAATTTATAAAAAATTGATTCAACTGTGGTCTTGGCGTGCTGCCGATGATGAGTATTCAATTGCATGTACGGTTGTAACCATGGTTTTTGGTCAAAGCAAATAATGCGGTGAATGGATTGCAGTTTCAAACCATGTTTCAAACATTACATTAAATTTTCAATGTGTATGACGTACCGATTTTTTTAATTTAACGTTGCCAGCAACTTTTTATTGTTGGAACGTGAACTGGGAGGTTGTAATTTTTCAACACAAAATGGTAGATCAGAATGATCATTGTGTATCTCACAGGGATATAATAAGTTGACCTCTAGAACGTAGCCACGCGTGTCATTGCTCAACACATCTTTTAAATTAAAATTTGAAACTTCATCTGAAGTCAGCCATCGAAAATTTTGATATGGAAGAGGTTTTTCCATAGCATATCCGTATAAATTGTTACAATCTAGGTAGGTGAGGTATGTTGTAGGTTGGTTTGGTTTGTATGTATCCATATATGGATTATTTGCTTTGGCGTGCTTTTGCACAAGCGAAACAAGACCACCACGTATTCCACGTTCAAAAAAGAGTAACATGTCGATGTCTGTTAATAGTTCCAGTTCTATGTCAGTCACCTTCAACATACAGTCCCAACTATATCCGGCAAGGGTGTAGTAATGGGCTGGATCTAGATTGTAGATTTCAAGACACAGTTTGCGAAAGTGTTCAAACACGTCTGTCAAAAGTAGTGTATCAATTTTGAGGTATAAATCAGCATACTCGCCCAAAGTTGATATCTTGAACACGTTCCATACTTTTTGAGCGTGTAAATAGTCTTCTTCAGAAATATGACTTTTTGTTAAGTCATTGTAAAATTTGTCCTTTGAAGGGAGTGCAGTTTCCTGTAAACATGCCCAATTGTTTACATAATTATAGGGAAACACCCCTTTTCGAATGCATAATTCAAATTGTTTGGCATCAGTAAAGTGTTTACGTACAAAATGCAAATTGTTTGGGTGAAGCCCTTGAACAAGCGCATCCAATGATGATGCGAGGAATCTATACGAATCTAAAAATCGTATACTGATTCCATTTCGCCATTTCGAAAACAAAATAAAATTTTCATGATTTTTTGGAATTAAATTAAACTTTTGGATTTCAAGGTTAGCAAATTCCTTAATAATTAAATGGCTGTCATACCGAGACATGTTGTGTAAGAAACAAGAAATATAGCGTGCTCTTTTATACGCCAAATTACATACACTATGAGCCGCTCCTCTAAATTTTCCAGTGTACCGATTATGGTCTCTCACTGGCGTGTCACAAGGTGCTATTGGTTTTTGACAAATGTGACAAGTGGTTGCTGTTGCAAAAACCGCCTCGTCTGCGTCCGACATTTGAAGCGGAATTGGATTTTGCAGGATATTGTACACCCGATCTGCCAAGGCGTCCAATTCATTTAAAAACCAAGCAGCAGCATCTGCATCGCGATAAGGTTTGAAGTATGAAAGTGAAGGGTCGTATGAACAAATCACGTTTAGGGCACAACTGAATGGCACATGTTGCTGTACTTGTTGAGTGTACGGACGTGTCGGATCTGGTTTACATGTGTCAATGGGTGTGGTTAAACATTCAAAATCTGCATATACTGTAAATGGAAGCGGTTCTTGACGAGATACATTTTGAAATTTCATACTGGCTTTATCCTTTTCTGGAAATGTAATTTTTACCGCTGGTTGTGTGATGCAATCAATAGTATGTGCTGTCAACTTTTGATTACTAGTAAAATATTGCAAACAGCGATCACATATATATACCCTATTTTTTTGTAACTTGTGAACGAACTAGTCTAGAAAGATCTTTGATATAACAATAATGGTTGCACAATTCCCCTTCAATGTACAGTAAATTAAAATGCTTTTCTTTTTTTCCCTTTGTCACATACAATGGACCAATAACTTTGTCCCCTTCAACTCCGTATACATTAATGGAGTAAAGCGGATTTTTAGATTCAAAACGAGAAATGGCGTTGAGGTCCATTGGGAATTCTATGTCTGCTAAATTTAGACTGATCATTAATTCCATAAATTTCTGGTGATATTTTCCCATTCTGTGAACATTTTCAGTTGCAGGACTTAACCCAGCAGCCAAGGACCAAACAAAGCAAAAACGTCATTATTATCCACATTGATGACTGCGTGATGTTTTTCCAACTGTTTAGGTAAATTAACATGAGCTGAACCACTGTTCATGGGATCAAAGGTGCATACATTAATCTTAAAATGGTTGATAGCTTCCAGCGATTTGCCACTTTCCAATTCTTGAAACTCGGCAAAGCGCGTCATGAGCTTATCAACAATGTTTTTACTATACCAACTGTGTATATTATCAGTGCGGTACAATTCACACATTTTCGTATGTAAATAAATCGGTTTTGTTATTTCAACACCTTGTTTTAAAATAACAAAATCACATAATAACTCAGCGTTAATCTTTAACGATACATGTTCCCTTAAACAGTCTTGCATTTTATTTTGAAAAATGTTGTAGCTAGCGTTTAAAAATTCATTTGGGTCTAAAAATTTAGCATCATTATTAATTTTAAAGCTACATAACTTATTATAAAAGCAACTATCCACGTCCTGCCAACTAAGTTTTGGTGCTGACATCATGACACTTACAGTAATTACATTTACTACAAAAATAGCAAATCACTGAACAGTTTGCAGAGAATGAAAACAAACAAAGTTTATTGTCTCTGCAAATTCTGTTTTAACATTAAAAAATTTTAAATTTTATTTGATTCTTCAATAAATTCTACCAAACATCTTTTATTTTCCAGTCCCAAATATTTTAGGTAGATGGTTCCTTTGTTGAGGTCATTTACAGCTTCGTCGTTGAGTTCCATGAACCTCGCAGGTAAGAAGACAGCGAAATCTTCTAGTTCACAAACTATTCTTCCCCCATATTTCGTTTTCACCCTGCGAACAGCTGTCACCAAATAGGGTTCGTTAACTGGCAGGTCCTGTAAACGTTTAGTCTCCAGGCCGGTTGCTCTGCCAATGAGATTCGCAACTGTTATAGCAGACATATTGGTTCTGAAAGTTAATTATAAAGTGTTTAGGTAAACTATTAAAAAGGTTCAGGTACCCTCCACCTTTATTTATTAGCACATTAACTCAAACCCTGATCTATAGACTAAACCATCAAATGTGTATACAAAACTTATTTGCTAAGACGAGCAGTCTCCTAAAAGCGCTTAGTTCCCAGTAATCAGTTGGATAGAGCGAGATAAGGTAATACCTCTTTTAACTGACGTCAAACCTGGTAATGACTGTTAGTTGCAATAATAGTTTTATATACCCATTTGATATTATTATTATCCACTTGATAAATTGTTAAGGTCAACTGTCAAACCATCGACAGTTAGAGATACTAAAAGTACTGTGTTCAATATTACCTGATAGAAGATCTTTGCAGCAAAGCGATGTGTATACTACAAACTCGTGGACTTCTCTGGCTAGCAACAATAATGTCACGGCTTATATACCCTTACAATCAGAGGCAACGCCCCGGTTTGTCCGCTTTCTCAGTAACTGGATGACCTCCATATTTAGTATAAATGAACCTGCTACTTTACAAAGAATTGTCATTCACTGCTATGTCTGATCAGGAGAACACCCATGCTGATGAAGAAGAATCCAACAATTGGGATTCGTCTCTGGACATTTTCATGTAAGTAATATTCATTTTTTTAAATTGATACCAGGATAAAAAATTAAATCAAAGCCTAGAACGCTAACCAAGGTTTTATAAACTTAGCCGGGTGTAGCCTTTGTGTAATAACTTGTACTAGTCGAGAATGCAAATTGTATGCAAGTAGTACTTTCTTCAACACTTGTTCATATATATTAATTAACTATAATAACAGCAGCTCCACTCGCTAAAGCGCAGCGTTAGGTCACGGGGACTATGCTCTCTGCCGACTTGGAAAACGTGTGGGTTTGAGTATCCACCGTCAACTGTCGTTGAAATGGGTTTCTGCGGTTCCCCATTTTCAACTCCAGGCAAATGCTGTGATGATAACTTCTAACAAACCGCGGTTGCATTCTTACCCAGTTCCATTCAGCATTAGTTTTATCTCTTATGAGGTTGATTACCCATCATGCCAAGCTCTGTAGCTAAATGGTTAGCGTGCTAGGCATTGACCCAAAATGTCCCCGGGTTCGATTCTCAACCAAGCCATCAGGGGTTTTAATCTCCTGAGGTTAATTCCTGGGCTCCGAGGTTGGGTGTATGTGTTGTCTTCATCATCACTTCATCTTCATAATAACGTGCAGGTCGCCCGCAGACATCAACTAGAAAGACCTGCGCTCAACCTCTCCAGAGACCACACAATCATTATTCAGGGTTTGTAATCACCTAGAGTTAATTCCTGCGGTCTGGGATTGGGTGTATGTACCGTCTTTATCATCTCTTTATCCTCATAATAATGCTTAAGTCGCCCACGGGTGTTAACTAGAAAGACATGCACTTGGCCTCTCCAGAGGTCGCACAATCATTATTCATTACCTACCATTAGTTTTCATCACTCATTAACTCGTCCTGTCAAACTTTTAATTTAATTTCATAACTAGTTTTTTTTGTCGTGTGGCCTCCTCAGAGGTCGAGTGCGGGTCTTTCTATTCGACGCCCGTGGGCGACCTGCGCGTCGGGATGGAATGGATGAAGATGAATGAAACTGGGCAAGGATGTGGAAGGAATCGGCCGTGGCCTATCAGAAGGTACCGTCCCAGCATTTGCCTGGTGTTGAAAATGGGAAACCACGGAAAACCATTTCAAGGACGGCCGACCGTGAGGCTCGAACCCACGCGCCTACCGAGTCAGCAGAGAGCTTGGTCCCCATGACCTATTGCCTTCATCATCACTTCATCTTCATAATAACGTGCAGGTCGCCCGCAGATATCAACTAGAAAGACCTGCACTCGAACCTCTCCAGAGACCACACAATCATTATTCAGGGTTTGTAATCACCTAGAGTTAATTCCTGCGGTCTGGGATTGGGTGTATGTACCGTCTTTATCATCACTTCATCCTCATAATAATGCTTAAGTCGCCCACGGGTGTTAACTAGAAAGACATGCACTTGGCCTCTCCAGAGGTCGCACAATCATTATTCATTACCTACCATTAGTTTTCATCACTCATTAACTCGTCCTGCCAAACTTTTAATTTAATTTCATAGCTAGTTTTTTTTGTCGTGTGGCCTCCTCAGAGGCCGAGTGCAGGTCTTTCTATTCGACGCCCGTGGGCGACCTGCGCGTCTGGATGGAATGGATGAAGATGAATGAAACTGGGCAAGGATGTGGAAGGAATCGGCCGTGGCCTATCTGAAGGTACCGTCCCAGCATTTGCCTGGTGTTGAAAATGGGAAACCACGGAAAACCATTTCAAGGACGGCCGACGGTGGGGCTCGAACCCACGCGTCTACCGAGTCAGCAGAGAGCTTGGTCCCCATGACCTAATGCTGCGCTTTAACCTTGTAATACTTACATTTTATCTTACATAAGAACACATGTTGACGATTTTTAAAATACGGTGTATTGCAACCTACTTGGTATTCAGACATTGTCTGGAACAAACAACTTTCTTTTTCTCACTGTCCGACTTAAGAAACAAGACCAATTTTTTGTAATTTAATGCGCATTGTATTACCGGTTGGAGAGAGGCTAAATTTATTGCCGTTGTCAAATATAACGGCTTTCATTTTATTGCCAAGACATACTGCTTTAACAAAAATAAAAGTTAATAGCCTACATCATCAATCTTGATACCAGTCTAATGTCAAAAGGGCTTTCAATATCTTAGAGTTGTAACAGTATAATTACTCATACATTACAATTGTGTTGCGCTGTTATGTAAATTAGCAGTAGTATACCAGCTTCTCACCGCTGATCTGCGGTTTAAATCTCACTCACTCCATGTGAGATCTGTGTAGGGTTGAATTGTTGTTGTTTGAGTCTTCAGTCTTTTGACTGGTTTGATGCAGCTCTCCATGTCTCCCTGTCCTGAGCTAATCGTTTCTTCTCTACATCGCTACCACACCCTACATCGGAGGCAATCTGTTTAACATACTCTAACCTTGGTCTACCCCTACAGTTTTTGTCCTCGACCCTTCCTTCCATAACTAAGCTTGCTATTCCTGGGTGTCTAAGTATGTGTCCTACCAACCTATCTCTTCTCTTCATTAGCAGTCACCAGAAACATCTTTCCTCTCCCACTCGTCTTAATACGTCTCTGTTTGTAACCCTATCTACCCATATGATCTTCATCATTCTCCTGTAACACCACATTTCAAATGCTTCAATTCTCCTCTTTTCTGCTGCACCAATAGTCCGAATTTCACTTCTATAGAGCGCCACGCTCCAGACAAAGGATTTCAAAAAATGACTTCCTAATACCTAAATCTATATTCGATGTCAGCAGATTCCTTTATTGTAGAAATGCTTTCTTTGCCTGAGCCAACCTACTTTTAATATCCTCTTTGCTTCGTCCATCACTGGTTATTCTGCTTCCTAAGTAACAGAAGTCTCCTACTTCCTTCAGCTTTTCACCTGCCAATTTGATCTCCATAGAGGTTTCTGATTTATTTTGGTTGCATTCCAGTATTTATGTTTTACATTTATTTTCATCATGAATTCTTTCCGTAAGACGGAGTCCATACCATTCAAAAACTCATTCAAATCCTCAGGCTTGTCGGCCAAGATGACAATGTCATCAGCAAATCTCAGAGTTGAAATTATTTCTCCTTGAATCTTCACTCCCACTTTAAATTTTTCTCTAATTTCCTTCATTGCTTGTTCAATGTAAAGATTGAAAAGTATGGGTGATAAGTTGCAGCCTTGCCTTACACCTTTCTGAATACCAGCTTCTCTCTCATGTCCTTCAACTCGAATGACTGCTGTCTGGTTTCTGTACAGATTGTATATCACCCTCCTATCCCTGTACTTTATTCCAATTGATTTCAAAATGTCAAACAATTTAGTCCAATCAACTTTATCAAAAGCCTTTTCTAAGTCTACAAAAGCCATGAACGTTCTCTTATCTTTCCTTATTCTACCTTCTAAAATCAGTCTAAGACTTAGTACAGCTTCCCTTGTTCCTACATTTCTCCTGAAACCAAACTGGTCTTCACCCAACTCCGTTTCTATCTGGCTTTCAATCCTCTTGTAAATCATTCTGGACAGGATCTTTGAAGCATGAGTAATCAAGAAGGTTGAATTAAGGATAACAAAATTAACAGTATTATTCTCTTCTTGCAAAACATTTTTTTAAACTCAGCTTCCAAAAGCTTACATATAGCAGAACGTGGGTTTTACAATTACAGAGGTGATAGCCGAGTTCAGCATTGCTTCCTCTTACTTGTGTCAAGCTCCTCTCTGTCTTCTTTCCTGTCAACCTCGCTTGGCCAACTCTTGTTCTCTTCCAACTCCAACAGTATTAGAGTATCCAAGGCCCTTGCCACATCTTTTCTGATTCCCTCCTTCTGCAAGAGGCCAGTCTTCTTTTCCCATTATTTCCTACCTTCTGCCTGTCATTTAATCATTGATGCAGAGAAGTGCAAGGAGTATGCCTCCATAACTTAGGAGGTTTTCTTCTGTGTACTTTGGTTCACCCTGACACAAACATCAAGACAGTTTATATCCTCGCCGCTAGATTGGGTATTCTAATGACATTGATAGACATTTTTTCTATTTTATAGTTTTTCAAATGACCACGTCATGGCGGAGATTTTTGTCCAAATGATGATGATGATGGAGGAGGAAAATGAAAGGGATGGCGACACCGAAGAGGAAGCGGAAGAAGCCACGAAAAAAAATAGTTTTAATGCCATGGATTAATAAATCAGATCTGGTGTACGCCTTCTTGTTTTTATTTCATGTCGAGCTGGCCGACCCAACATGCCATGCGTTTTGTATCCTCACCCACCCTACCATTTACAGGAAATACTACTCCAGATTCATTGATGTTTGTTTACCATTGAGCACATTCAACAACCAGTTCATTCCACCTCTCTCTCAATCCCATTCACTACTCCAGATACCATTGATGTTTGTTTACCATTGAGCGCTTTCAACCCCATTTTGTTTGTCTCTCAGACCCATTCACACCTAACCAACCTACCACGTCAGGTTTCAACAACCACCATCCATCTCCATTCATGTTTTCCCATTAAGAACACTTCCAACCATGACCTACCCCACATCACATAATCTGCTATGACGTCACACACACCAGTTGACCGTTCAAATCTGACGATTCATTCACCGACAAAGATTCGGAAATCTTCGGCAACACTCGGATCTCATCAATTACAAAGCAAAGCTATATAGCACGAGACCATAACAGAGAAGGCGCTCAGTCCAACAGAGAGACTGGGTCGAGGAGGGTCTCGTGCAGATCCTCTTCCATCCTTCCCCCCTCATCCCCCACCCCACCCTTCCCTCCCCCTCCCCACCCTTACCCCCCTTCCCCTCCCCCCTCCCCCACCCCTCCCCTCCACCCACACCCCCTCAAACCGGTTCCTGGACCCTCCAAGGTTTGTTTACCTTCCGGGGTCCCGGCGATCTTGGGGTCAATGACCTACCTCAAGGTCATTGATCATGACCTACCTCAAGGTCATTGACCTTGCCACGCCCCCCTCATTTGCATAAATAACGGTATTTGAAGCAGAACCCTCCCTGCTCCTCTACTCACCAGCACCATTGCATAATTTAAATTTGTAGGATGATTTTAACCTTCCAGTGGGTGCAACTGATCTGACAGGCACACGAGTTAATTCTCATCTCATATTCGTCATTCACGGGGGTGAAGTAGTACCGCTTCGTGGCTCATAATCTCAAGAATGTGTTTCACTTGTAGGCCGACAGTATGTCCTTTTTTAAAAACAGTCTGGTGAGCTTCCACCTGAACAACAGCACATATCGCAAGACACCAGGTTCCGGATTTTTTTTAAATTCAGGTTTCTGAGGTGTGCCAGACAGGCTTAATGCGCCCGCTGCCGCTATATTTAAAGTTTCGCCGAACGGGAGGTTAAATATCTGAAGTATTTATATTTAGCACAAAATTAATTAGAATACTGTAAGCACTTTGGCCAAAAAAAAGTTGGTTCTCAGTCTGATTTTCATATCGTTTTACTTTTGAGCTCCCCCCCCCCCTCTAGCGGACGGACACCCATGCTGTAAGATGAGCCTTGAGAATCTGCTGTCACTTATATATACATTTCCTTTGAACCTGTTCTCTAACTTAGTGTGTTTCACTTGTTTGGCTGTCGGCCCACAGGTCCGGGTTCGATACCCGGTTCTGCCAAGAAATTTAATTTTCGTCTGAGGGCTAGACGGGATTCTGCCAACCTCGTGAGGCAAAATTGAGAAGAGGCGTGTTCGATTGCTACATCAACCATCCTGGAAGTGGTTTTCCGTGGCTTCCCACTCCAGGCAAATGCCGGAATGGTTCGTAACAGAAAGCCACGGCCGCTTCCTACCCTAGCTCTACCTCAATTAGAAATACACACACTAGTACCGACATAACAGTGACACAGGATATCAGACAAACTCTTTACACACCCAAGTACACGGGGCTACATAACTACGAGGTCACAAAGCACCGAAGGAATCAACAATAGCAACAATTGTTTAGAAGTGGAACACACTAAGTCGGAGGACAGGCCAATAAGGAAATGTGGGCATAGGCCTGCATCTCGATGGCTTATAATCTCAAGAACGTGTTCTTGTGTTTCACTTGTGAGCCGACAGTTATGTCCTTTTTTAAACGGTCTGGCAAGCTTCCACCTGAGCAACGGCACATATCGCAAGACACCAGGCTACTCCATGCAGATAAACCATGACTGATACAAGCTACGAAGGCAAAGCCCCATACAGTAATTTCTCTGCTGCGGAACGGAGTTTCACGGAATATAAAGGGGAAAAGCATACATTCAATTCCTGGGTGAATTTCAGAGGCTATGAGAAATGCCACATGACAGACTCGAGCCGCTTAATTGGATCATTTATAAAAGAACAAGCTGTAACCGGCATGCGTTGCAATGCCAATCAAAGCAAGTGTTGGCGCTTTTGGATACACCATAGATTTTTTAATTTACGTTAACTGCCTCTAAACTATCGTAAAATGATTTTACTAATTTAGAAACATCCGTGGGAGCGTGCACCACAACTCACCAAAGTTTCATCGCAATCAGATGAATGGCATATGAACGCATACGGGATTTTGTTTAAATGATTCGTGCGCTGTCACACATTTGCTCAATCTACTCGTGCGTTACCTACTGTGAAATGGATTTACTAACTTAACAACCCTCACGTAAGTGTACACGACAATTCATCAAAATTCCATCGCAATTGATGAATCGTATATGAACGCATACGGGATTTTGTTGAAACGCTTCGAGCGTCGTCACTCATTTATAGCATCTACTCGTGCGCTACCTATTGTAAAATGATTTACTAAGTCGAAAACCTTCCCTGGCGTGTACACAAGAACTCATCAAAGTTTCATCGCAATCGGACGACTGGCATATTAAGGCATACGGGATTTTGTTTAAACGATTCGCGCGCCGTTATTGTTGAATCTACTCGTACGCTACCTATTGTAAAATAGATTTACTAAGCCTGAAACCTTCCCTGGAGTGTACTCAACGATTCATCAAAGTTTCATCGCAATCGGATGAATGGTATATGAACGCATACGGGACTTTGTTGAAACGATTCGCGAGCCATCTCTCATTTGCCGAATCTACTCGTCCGCTACCTATTCTAAAATGGTTTTACTAAGCCAGAAACCTTTCCTGGAATGTACACAACAATTCACCAAAGTTTCATCGCAATCGGATGAATGGTATATGAACGCATACGGGACTTTGTTGAAACGATTCGCGTGCCGTCGCTCATTTGTTGAATCTACTCGTGCGCTGCCTATTGTAAAATGGATTTACTAAGCCAGAGATTCCCTGGAATGTACTGTGCCCGTTTGACGAGGATTTCGGGGAGCCATAGAACTTAAATGACCCTTCCGAAATCTCCCTCTCACAGGAAGACATATAGGACGGGGTGGAATGCATTCTTGGACTGTGAAAGCACAGGGAAACTTGACTCGGGGGTATCGGGTATAATGGGAGATCAAACTACCAGTCCAGAGGAATGCAAACTCAAAAATACAATAAAGAGGCCAGGCTTACATTTAAATCACACTCAGTTTATTCAAAAGTGGCAGACCCCTAACTACTTCAGAGAGGTAAAAACGGCTAATCTGTGTTAAACAATGGAGATAATAACTGAACTCGTCTCCGTACGAAAAATCCTGAAACAGAAGCCTCTCGAAGTCCTACTAAAAATGAAGAAGTCAATAAGCAAAGCTAAGAGAATGACACGTAATCCTTCCCTATATAATTACTTCGGAGATTCAATAATAATAATAATAATAATACAAGCATGAATCTACAGCAAAGAAAGATATTTACTTGCTTACAATGCAAGGAATTCATTACATTTACTGCACAATAATTTTAAAGCTACGCTATGATGGTGTCACCTCTGAGATTTAACGTTACAGTAATTTAAGCTAATACCTATCGTACGTTAACAGTAGCAATGATGTAAACGAGATGCGTTCCATCCAAAATGTATTCCAAAGCAAAACCTAAGCACATTCTGAATCTAACAGTTAATAAGAAAAAGCTATCCTAAGTTACAACACAAATGAATAACATGTAACCCTTTAATAATGCGCAATTGGCGCCATTGTCCTGCCTACTTGCAGCTTCACTGTTTGTGAAGTTGGGTCATGAATGTGTGGGAGAGAAAAAGTAGGCCGGCGACTGCATAAGCAATTCATGTCTAATGTCGCATTATCAGGTTAGCTACCGTGTTTAAACACGTAACTAACTGATTGTCGTCTCTCAATAGGGATAAGCTATATTTGTATTTAGATGTGTCGAAGAATCAAATCCAAGCACTGGTCATCAAGGTTTCATTAAGGTTAGTGGTTTATTTATGTTTTAGAGGATTTCCTAACACTTAATTTTAGGTTCAAGTTTAGGGGGAAAATCCTGATATTTGATTATCTTTTAATCCCATCAATTTTTTGTATTTGTCTAGTGACCATGTTAACCTCGAAAAGTGTGAAAAATTGGTGTAAAACGATCCATTGTCACACTCATAATTGGAAGAAAAAACCTCATTCCAAACTTTCATTCGCACCTCTAAGTGCTCAACAATAACACTGACCCGTCGGTCATCAGCTCAGTTAACGAGACAAAAGTCGTACACGTTACTAGCTCTAATAGTACCAAAGCTTGTACTTTGCAACTAAGGGTAATCAGATCCTACCTCTGTAGTGCATTCAAAAACATAACAATGGTTTTCACTAGCCTTATACAATGCCAGCTTGTGGACAAGATAATAATCGGCTGTACAAACAGCTGTGGATTCCGAATATCATTCTAAACATATTTAACGTGTGCATTCATTGCTTTTATATCAGACTTCTACAGTCAAGAAACATGTGTTAATAAACCAGGGTCTCTCTTTTACAGTCCTAAAATGACCCCTCACTTCGAACCCAAGATAGCCCTGCATGGCTCATCTTATGAATACAGTTTACAGCTTGTATCACAGTCGTCAGATTGTCAAAAATTAACAAAAGAAATACTCCCAAGTTCTTCATGTAGCGTAAAACAGGTTCCCTGCAGTGTGGGCTAGCGTTCATTTCACTCACTGCCTTCTAAATAATATCACTCTATTAAAGAGCCCGCTGCGTTCGCGGCTACAAGGTCAACAAAAAATTACATTTGCTTTGCTATGGCCTTGGCCAACATGTGGTTACTGGATTTACTGTTCCAGTGGAATGCAGTTCTGAAATGATTATATAACCAAAAATACCTCCACGTAAATGAGTGTTGGTTCGATGCACAGTTGAACTATAAAAATGTGTATTTACAAGAATAAGGGCAAGAGCGTTTGTCCCAAGTTCTGGCAAATGATAGGAAATAATGCGGTGGTATACTAACCACTAGAAAGACATATTGCTGAACCCTACCTAGGAATGTGCTGAGTAAGGTCTACTATAACTAATCCCCTTCTCCATGACCGTACATAAACGTTTCGACTGCTAGTCGGACTCACGTGTATCCTTCACGTCTCCAGCGTGAATTTGCTTGGTCTCGGTGGCAAAATGTGGCATGATGGTAATTAGCCAAGGAACACCGTCCTTCCTTCGGAAAGTTTTCAGCCATCACTAGACCCTCCATGATTGGGGTTTCTATTCCATTCCAAGCTCCATTATAGCGGGAATAGTAATTGTGTCTTCAGCATGTTGAATAAATGACGTAAATCCCATGGTAGTAAGGTATCCGTGGGTATTCACTGATTCTAAGTGTGTTAAGTTATCACTTACAATTTTTACTGAATTTACAGTTGAGTAGCGGGTTAGTGCAATAAATGGCAATGAGTTCATCCGCTCACAGGATTTAATTAGTAGCTTGTGCCACTACGTTCACTAAAAACTGGTGCATTAAATTACACGCAAACCTTTGCTTTGCATTATTCACAGTACGTTTTAACTGACAATGCTTCAACACTTTAAAAAATAATGCACATTTGGCAAACACGTGCTTGACGGCGTGTTCGATTCCGGCGTGGACGAAAATTAATAATTCCACAAATATTAGGAATTTGCTTTCACTGATTGTTTTAAACAGATTTAGCAGCCTTGCTGCGTGCATGTGCACATCACTTTGTTGAAACGCTTCGCGCGTTGTCGCTAATTTGTTGATTCTAATCGTGTGCTACCTATTGTAAAATGGATTTGCTAAGGTGGAAACCTTCCCTTGTATGTAGTCAACATCTCACCCAAGTTTCATCGCAATCGGATGAATGGTATATGAACGCATACGGGATTTTGTTGAAACGCTCCGCGCGTCGTCGCTCATTTGTTGAATCTAATCGTGCGGTGCCTATTGTAAAATGGATGTACTAAAGCAGAGACGTTCCCTGGAATGTACACAATATCTCGCCCAAGTCTCATCGTTATCGGACGAATCGTATATGAACGCATACGGGACTTTTTTGAAATGCTTCGGCCGTTGTCGCTCGTTTGTTAAATCTAATCGTATGCTGACTATTGCAAAATGAATTTACTAAGCCATAAACCTTTCCCGGAGTGTACACAACATCTCACCCAAGTTTCATTGCTATCGGACGAATGGTATATGAACGCAAACGGTACTTTGTTGAAACGCTTCGCCCGTAGTTGCTCATTTGTTGATTCTACTCGTGTGTTACCTATTGTAAAATGAATTAACTAATCCAGTAACCTTCCCTGGAGTATACACAACATCTCACCCAAGTTTCATCGCTATCGGACAAACGGTATAGGAACACATACGGGACTTTGTTGAAACGCTTCGCGAGTCATCGCTCATTTGTGAATCTACTCGTGCGCTACCTATTAATAAGGCCCCAGGGTCCCTACATCCTTAGGACCTTACGCCACTGGACCTACAAACATCTACAAGCTACACATCTACAGGAATCTACAAAACTCCGATAACCACCCCACTAATACTACGCTTCTAACCCAACACTCAACACCCTCTTCTACGCCAAAACTACCCCAGACCGGAAGGACAGCACCTCCAATACATTTTCGGAACACCGCAAGCAGGCCACCACTTATTACATTTGGTTTAGCCAACAGCGTGCATCACTCACACACACAAACACTGGAGGTATCTGGAACACCAACAAGTGAAGTAACACCGAGTCTGCAGTTCCCAAAGACATAAGAAGGAGGCCCCCACTGGACTAAGGGTTTGTTGTTTGCCGAAGGCCTTGCCCATCTACACCGTGACGTCCTGCCAGGGGTAAGTGTATCTCAGAATCCTACACTCACAAAGTTATAACTGCCTTCCCAATTTGACACCTAAACATCGATTGTACTTCTTAAATTGTTCTTACACGTTCGTAATAAGATGAACACAGTCTAACACTTCTGGTATTAATAAACCAGCAGATACATTTATCACAGACCATTGCATACAGTTATTATTACACATTGTTTTACCTTTTACTTCCCCTCCTGGCACCTTGAATTGCCAGTGTCCATCATTAGTTATAGAATCGCTGTGCATGCAAATCGCATTGTAGTAACCTTGAAGTGCTCAGACTGCCTAGCGTAACCTGCGCGCTCAGCGATTAGTGAATAGCTCGCATACAGTGTTTACCCTGTAAGTTAATAGCCATTTCACGATCGTTCACCCCTTGGATAACGCTCCCCCATTTAATAGAGCTCTCCAACACTCCCCCAACACTCTTTCACATACTCTTACTCGGAGATTTCGTACCTTCGTGGAAACTCGCCCCATTTGGACAACACACTCAAAATTCCACCATTTACACCCTTGTTCGACCTACCCCATTTCAGGTCAGAACAAAAGTGGGGGGGCGCGGGTAACCTCCGTTTAGAAAGGGGTTTACACAACAAACTCCGAGGTTATCGATCTAAGGAACCTAGAACAGCTAGTGAAAAGCCAAATTTTAAGAGGGATAATTTAGTTTTTTTTCTAAGAGCAACAAGCGAGGGATTCTATTTGTAGGAGCGTAATACATTATTAGCACCCCCCCCCCAACCCAGCCCATAGGGTATTTTCGTGTTGAAATCATTTCTACGGCAAAGATAAAGAGCTACGAGTTAAGGATTTTTTCTGTGTGAGCGTAGTACATTATTAGCACACGACCTCCAGCATACACTTATACATTTCATACCCAAACACTCATAAAAACCATAGTATTGGATTTTTTAAGCTACGTCTCAGGATTTTTTTACAGGGGCCACAATAGGTTATATTAGCACTCTCTCCTTACGCCTGCTACACTTATCGAACAATTGCAATAAAGGGACAAGAAAAAGTAGGAAACTTTCATGCTGAATTTTAAGAGCGCGAGCAAGGTCAGACGTACAGTAAGAGACGCAGCCCACCTCCTCGCCGCTAACATCAAGCCACTACGCCCCAAAATCGCAGTCAGAAACGCAGACCTCATAGACGAAAATAACGCGGGCCAACTAATAGCTGAATTGGAAGCTTGGGCCCGAGAACTTAAGGTACGCTACACTAACACACTAATCGACGCACCTCCTCTCACAAGGGCGCAAGCATAAAGCGATAACGACAGGGGCTCATCTTCGGACGGTAACAATAGCGAGGTCGAAAGCCCCGTACTTCCCCATAACGCGTTACAGTACATAATTGACACCCAGCAAACATACAACAACTTACACGTGCTTATACAGCAATTAGGAGACACTGAGGAGGGCATAATAATCAGGGGGCTAGTCACGGATATCCAAGCCATAGCTCAGACACTAGAGCAAAATATCAATAAGGCACTTGATTCCATACAAGAGGCACAGATCGACCACAACCTATTCCTGGACAATATTGCGGAAACAGAGGTATTTAATACACAAGAACTATTGCAATCCAGACAAATCAAACCCGGTACTTCTCACGCCAACCATACACACTTCACGCAACCACAATCCCCCACCCTCGCAAACAATAACACGAACTCTGACACTTCAGAACACGATCGTTGGCGAGATAGCATAGACGGGCAAGAATCTTTACACAGTCATGGAGAAATCAACGAACGCGAGATGGCCATGCAGGTAAAATACCCCATGATCCAGCCTGCAAAGTATGCAGGGGACGGACAGGACCCCGAAGAATACTTAAAAGCATTCAATAGGACAGCCACGATCAATGGATGGTTAAATGAGGCCAGGAGAAGCCTCCAGCCCGGGTACCTAATAGGGACAGCGCTCACATGGTATGAGCTCCATGAGGCCAACCTAGAGAATACCACATGGGCTGAACTCAGCGAATTAATTGGATTTTTGTTGTTGTTAAGATATCACCCCAACTGGGAAATAACATTGGATTAGGTTTAGGGCACACAGTGGACTGTAATAGGATTATGTGGAAGAGACCAAAAGTTACTTGACTGTTGATACATTTATTTGATTATTATAAACATTTAGATAAATAGTAACAATTATTTGCATTAAAAGGATGATTTAAAAGCGGCAATTCAAATATACCTGTTTCTCCAGGAAGTTCAAAAACAACTTGCAAGTAGCATTGACTAGAAAAACATGAATGAAGAAAGACTAATAACAGGCAACTCGATAAAAAAATCATAGAGAAAAATCCATGACAACAAAGTTAGAAATATTAAAGGCTTGGCCTTGTATTATGTAAAATAAGTGATTGGTTACCACCAGTTCGATACTTGATACAGGGAGTATCTTCCATAAGTAATCCTGCGGAGACCCCGCTGACAATAGCAGGAAGCGATGATGATTGTCCGGGCAGGGCAAGTTAGTTCATCAAGAATCCAAGGTCAGAGAGTAGACCATGAATTGGCTGGCCCGCGTAGAGCGGGTCGTGAAATCCACTGAAGTTATTCTCCATGAAGCCGTGATGTGGCTTCCTAAGGAGATAGATGAGAATTCCTCCAGCGAAACTTAACCAGCAGTGCCAGGCCTCTTGGGAATGACCTGGTTTAGCAGGTGCGAGCAGTTACGATTCCATCGTGCCGAGTTGTAGAGAATTTAATTGACGAAGCTGTCGCCTAGATGAAGGTTGTTGACCCCGGACTGCTCAGCCCGACAAAGTCCAGGCAGTCTGGCATGCCACGTAGATAGCTTCAGGTCAAGCAGTGTTGGTAAACAGTGCGCCGAGCAGGCTGCACTGAAGTGGTCAGACAGCCGTCGGCAGGTGAAGACAGACACAGCAGTACGGCGATGCGGAGATTATATAATGGTAATGACGACAGCGCGCCGAACGTTCCAGAAGGAAGGAGGGGTGTCAAACAGCCAATCAACGCACAGCCCCATGCACATTGCGAGGGTTGCCGCTGAGATGAGCACAGTACTTCATGAGAAAGTGTGACAGTATGGTGCGTCTAGAAAGACACTTCAGAAAAAAGGTGAGTTGACAAGAATAATAAAGAACAACAATACCAATGAAACATAAGTTAAATAAATAAATAATCAGAACACCGCGTTCATACTGCAATTATAACGAAATAAAATAATGGGGCAGAATAATTGAACGTGTGTTTCAAACCATACCGGAAACATAGCCTACAAAAAACATTCACAAAAGCGAAAATTTATAATCCACGGGTTCAAGCATACACCGGACGAGGATGATCTCTACGATCAAATCCGAGGAAGGTCACAAGTGCCGAAAGAGAGTGCGCAGGCGTACATTAACGCGAAACTGCTGATGTGCGATAAGTATAACCTCGCGATGCCTGACAAGCAGAAAATTAGGCTACTAATGCAGGGGATTAGACCATCATTAGTAGATAAATTATGCATAATGAACAACCCGACGATACAGGAGAAACGATACAACACATGCAAAATAACATTAGGATCCTAGAAGCGGGGAAGAAAATAACAGAGAAAGCGACCACGAAGGCCATTGATCACCATGTCAAACCAGCCAAGGGTGATGCAGACCAAAGGATGGAGAACATGGTAGAACGAATGGAGCGGCTGACAATCGCTGCAATCCAAACAGGAGGAGATACACTAGGAGATAACAGGGGGAACAAAATGCGGTCACAGTATGAGGACAGGGAGTACATAACGCGGCCACAATACAATAACAGGAACACCAGATGCACAGGGGGCAAAATTACCCGCAGAAGGGACCATTTGACCCTCAACGACGGCCACCATCAGACTACGGGTGCGATATTCCCAGCCGGCATAGCCCACCCCCAGGCAGACAGGCCCATGATTCCCCCCAATACAGGAGAAACGGGAGTTACCTTGGCAACCCACCCTCACAGGGACAGGTATACATCCCTCCCCATCGTAGACAGGGCAACGCGCCACAGTATAGGCAGGACAGCCCTCACTATAATCAAACGGGACACCCCTATGCGGGACAAAAAGGGACCCGAACAGTACCCACTGCCTGATGACTATCCACAGGAGGTTAGACAGGGGGCACCCCAGCAGCCAGCTAGGAGAGTATTGCCCTACGCCGAATTACCAACCGCAAACAGGGAATTGGCGTAACTACCCCGAGGGGGGACAAACATGTTACACGGGAAGATGCAATATGACACATTCAAAATACTTCTAAACGGGGGAGTTCGGCCAGCTAAAGAGGCGGCGGAGGTTCCTCCCCTTACACAACCCCAAAAGGCCAGGTAGACAGAGGAGCATACACCCCCACATACAGTTACGGTACACCGTGAACACCTCCACACACGTGGACACCCCATCCCTTAAGGATACGACACGTAGGGGCACGGCCCAGACTCACCCTGTTGGAAACGCCGCAGAAAGGCAACAGGAACCCTCCTAAGTGGTTGCCGGAGGCTTACGCCATGATTACAGGCCGAAATCAATCATCCCGTCGAGCGATAGCGCTCAGACGTTAGTTAAGGTCGATTGACTGAGGGTGATATACGGTAGCATACAGAAATATAGACCCAGTTAGCCTCAATAGGCGTGGCATGGCAAAATCAAAGCCAGAGCCGTAGACACGAACAGTAGACATTATTATAGATACACGTTTATACATAACTCATCCCATCCATACACGTGGATACGGCAATTATAGTATTAAAAACAAGAAGTTCCGTAACGAACTTAAGAGCCTACTTTTCTTAAAATTTAAGATCTATGCCAATGATTAATCTATATGGATCTATCTAGAATAATGACGAAATTAAGTTGGTAATATCGAAATTTCTAATTAGTTCGAAATACTGTATACCTGGCATACTGTAGCCTAATAGAGAACTACAATTGGCAGCCCTGGTGACTGAATATATTCTTAGTTCCATCTCTTAAGGTACAGAATACAAAATTTGGTTGAAGTCCAATGGATAGCATGGACGTTACATGCAGTTAAACATTGGATCTAACAGCGCGCGTATAATCATGTTGGCAACAATGACATACATGCATTGGTCAGAAATAATCTGAAATAATATGATCTATTGTTGTGTTAATTTTGAATAAAATCCATTAGTTTGCATAGAAGTTACATGCATTTTAAAATTGGATCTATCAGCAGGCTTAGAATCATGTTGGTAGCACTGACGTATATTAGTTACTCCAAATTAATCTAGAATGCCAGGTACTATACGTGTGCAAAGTTTAGAGCTATTGGCTTGCATACTTTCTGATATATTGATATTAGGGTAACAAAAATAGAGACAGTATTTACTAACAGTTGGCAGCCCTGGTTACTCTTAAGAATCGGCATATACATATCTGTTATGGTACACATAGCACACACGAAATTTGGTTGAAATCCAAATGATAGTATAGAAGATACATGTATTTAAAGTTGTACCTCTCAGCAGGCTTAGAATCATGTTGGTAGCACTGACGTATATAATTTTCTCCAAATTAATATAGAATGTCAGGTACTATAAGTGTGCATAGTTTAAAGCTGTCGGTTGGCATACTTTCTGATATATTGGTATTTGGATAAAATAAATTGAGAGCATTTATTAACAGTTGGCAGCCCTGGTGGATCTTAATAATACGTTCAGTCATGTCTGTTTATGTACACATAGCACATACGAAATTAGGTTGAAATCCAATTGATAGTGATGAAGTTATATGCATTTAAAATTTGGACCTATCAGAAGGCGTATATTCATTTTGGCAACACTGCGATGTATGGCCTCCTGGAAATTAAACTGCAATATTATTATCTATACGTGTGCCAATTTTGAAATAGCTCCTATTCATACCTTCCAAGATATCCAACATGGAGCTCAAATTTCAATTGTGATTTTTCAGCAGTTGGTAGCACTGACATCATTTTCAAATATGGGCGTGAGATATTCAGGTATAGATCTTTACTCCTACCAAATTTTGTTTCGATTGCTGCAGCCGTTTAGGAGTTGATAGGGGGGGGACACACACACAGCCAGACAGACAGACAGACAGAAGGACAGACAGACAGACAGACACACATTTGCCCGATCTCATAAGTCTACTTTTTCCTCATTTTTGCAAAATGTGAAAAGTAGGCTAATAAGGGTCCAGTAAATATAAATGCTTCCGGACGAAGACTCCGAAATACAGGCCTATGGATGTAAACTTAAGAGCCACAGGGTTCATATAATCGTATACGTATTTGTAATGTTAAGAAAAATGTATAGAGGATAATGATTATACTAGCAAAGTTTACAGGAAGACACGTTATAGGGGACTTATTCGCCAGAGTGGGCAGCTCCGGTTTAGAGCAACGGAAATGTTCGCGGCCTAAAGTTTAAGCAAGCCACGCGACAGGTTCAAACCAAGGACCCATAGGGAGACAAACACTTACACATACGGCGAGTTAGGGCCGAACAATTACATGTCATTTGACAAAACGCTGGCCCACACGCACATAAACTATACATCATCCCTAGAACGCTGGCAAACCCTTCCAGGGGTCCACAAGATGGACATATATCTGTGAAGTGTGATGCCAATAGATGCCAGGAAGAAGAATCTCTGTATTTACAAGTGTTTATGTATGTATGTATGTTATATGTATACCAGGAATTTCAGATGTTATATACTCAATGTCATTCACAACACAAACGTGTGTAGCAGTAGGTTCTTTTACACACAAATTTAAAGGAAGTGACACCGTAGCAGACGTCATATCAGGGAACGTCGGGGGGAAATTGCACATAATCAATGGTAGGTTCTTTTACACTTATATTAGACAGGCTAACACAATCAGATGGGCCATATCACAGAGGTGATTATTCTACATGGTAGGATTATAAACATACAAGTGACTAGGCTGTCAAGGTTGCTTGCTACAACACGGCAATTTGAGCTATATACGCGTCAGCGAAAACGCGGCGCACGAACACAATCGAAGGAGAGATAGCTAGCAAGGCTTAGCAGCACTCTCACTGGTAAGACAGTAAAACATAATCATTCACACCATTTTGTACACGTGAAAACTCCCGAAATTAAAATACAAGGGACAGTCAGCATTTGTTGTTGTTTGAGTCTTCAGTCTTTTGACTGGTTTGATGCAGCTCTCCATGCCTCCCTGTCATGAGCTAATCGTTTCATCTCTACATAGCTACCACACCCTACATCCGAGGCAATATGTTTAACATATTCTAACCTTGGCTAACCCTACAGTTCTTGTCCTCGACCCTTCCCTCCATAACTAAGCTTGCTATTCCTGGGTGACTTAGTATGTGTCCTACCAACCTATCTCTTCTCTTCATTAGCAGTCGTCAGAAACATCTCTCCTCTCCCACTCGTCTTAATACCTCTTTGTTTGTAACCCTATCTACCCATCTGATCTTCATATTCTCCTGTAACACCACATTTCAAATGCTTCAATTCTCCTCTTTTCTGCTGCACCAATAGTCCAAGTTTGACTTCCAAAGAGCGCCACGCTCCAGACAAAGGCTTTCAAAAATGACTTCCTAATACCTAAATCTATATTCGATGTCAGCAGATTCCTTTTTTTGTAGAAATGCTTTCTTTGCCTGAGCCAACCTACTTTTTATATCCTCTTTGCTTCGTCCATTACTGGTTATTCTGCTTCCTAAGTAACAGAAGTCTCCTACTTCCTTCACCTTTTCACCTGCCAATTTGATCGCCATAGAGGTTTCTGATTTATTTCGGCTGCATTCCAGTATTTTTGTTTTACATTTATTAATTTTCATCATGAATTCTTTCCGTAAGACGGAGTCCATACCATTCAAAAACTCATTCAAATCCTCAGGCTTGTCGGCCAAGATGACGATGTCATCAGCAAATCGCAGAGTTGAAATTATTTCTCCTTGAATCTTCACTCCCACTTAAAATTTTTCTCTAATTTCCTTCATTGCTTGTTCAATGTAAAGATTGAAAAGTATGGGTGATAAGTTGCAGCCTTGCCTTACACCTTTCTGAATACCAGCTTCTCTCTCATGTCCTTCAACTCGAATGACTGCTGTCTGGTTTCTGTATAGATTGTATATCACCCTCCTATCCCTGTACTTTATTCCAATCGATTTCAAAATGTCAAACAATTTAGTCCAATCAACGTTATCAAAAGCCTTTTCTAAGTCTACAAAAGCCATGAACGTTCTCTTATCTTTCCTTATTCTACCTTCCAAAATCAGCCTAAGACTTAGTACAGCTTCCCTTGTTCCTACATTTCTCCTGAAACCAAACTGGTCTTCACCCAACTCCGTTTCTATCTGGCTTTCAATCCTCTTGTAAATTATCCTAGACAGGATCTTTGAAGCATGAGTAATCAAGCTGATTGTACGGTAATCTTCACATCTGTCAGCTCCCACTTTCTTCGGTATAGGGATGATTACATTCTTCTTGAAATCAGGGGGTACCTCACTTGTCTCTTAAATCATACACACCAAGTGAAATAACCTGATCAGACCTTCATCTCCTATGCAGCGTAGCAACTCAATCGGTATATCATCTATGCCTGGTGCTTTGTTCCTGCTTAAGTATTCCAAAGCTTTATCAAATTCTGATCTCAGTATTAAATCTCCTTCCGCATCCACATCAATTTCCTCCTCCCTTCCATTACATGATTCTCAATCTCCTTTCCCTTATACAAACTCTCTATGTAAGAGTTCCATCTCTCAACCTTTTCTTCCCTATCTGTTACAGGCTTTCCATTTGTGTCGTTAATATTACAGCACTTAGTCTTCTTTTCCCCAAAAGTATTCTTAATCCTTGGATAAGCTGTGTCTACTTTTCCTAATTTCAGACAATTTTCTATACCTGCATATTTCTCTTTCAACCATTCTTCTTTCGCTTCCTTGCACTTCTTGTTAACCTCATTTCTCAGACGTTTGTATTCTGCTTTCCCCTATTCATTTCTTACATTCGTGTGTTTCCGCCTTTCATCCATCAATTCTAGTATATCCTGAGTGATCCACGGTTTTCTACCTATTCTTTCATTCCTACCAATGTGTTCTTCTGCGGAATTTGTTATTTCATTCTTCAAAAGTGCCCATTCGTCTGCAATTGAAGTTTGTTTAGGGTTTTTAATTAGTCCTTCCTTTATACTCTTCTTGAATCTTTCGTTTACATCCTTCTCTTTCAGTCTGTCTATTGCCCACCTTTTTGGCTTTTGACTTTTCTTCAGTTTCTTCAACTTTAATCTGCATTTCATTACAACCAGATTGTGGTCAGAGTTTATGTCAGCACCAGGATATGTTTTACAATCCAAAATCTGGTTTCGAAACCTCTGCTTGACCATAATGAAGTCGATTTGGTAACGCCCTGTATCTCCTGGTCTCATCCACGTGTATATTCTTCTATTGTGGTTTTTGAATAAGGTGTTAGCTATGACCAACTCATGCTCGTCGCAGAATTCTACCAGCCTGGTTCCTCGATCATTCCTTTCACCTAATCCGAAATCTCCTACTATCTTCCCTTCTCTCCCTTTTCCTACCACAGCATTCCAATCTCCCATTACTATAACATTTTCATCACCCTTGATATACCTCAGAATTTCGTCTATTTCTTCGTAGACCTTTTCAACATCCTCATCATCAGCTTGACTGGTAGGTATATAGACTTGTACCACTGTGGTGCAGGTAGGTTTAGTATTGATTTTTGCTACAATAATCCGTTCGCTATATTGCTCATAATATTCCACCCGCTGTCCAAGTTTCCTACTCAATATGAGATCAACCCCTGCTTGGCCATTGTTTGATTTAGTGCTAATGACCCTATAGTCTCCTGACCAAAAGTCCTGTTCTTCCTGCCAGCGCATTTCACTAATCCCAACCAAATCCAACCTCAACCTATCCATTTCTCTTTCTAAGTTTTCTAACCTTCCACTTCCTAGCAGACTTCTAACATTCCACGCTCCGATCCGTAGAATGTCAGATTTCCTCTTTGTCACTTCTGTGATGTTAACCCCCTCTCGAGTAGTCCCCACCCGGAGATCTGAACGGGGGACTAGTTTACCTCCGGATTGAAATTTTACAAGGGAGGAGGCCATCATCACATGTAATTATGCATAGAGAGGTGCATATCCTCGGGAATAGCATACGGCTGTAGTTTCCCGTTGCTTTCAGCCGTGCAGCAGGACGCAGTGTAGCCATTATTTGGCTTATATTATCAATATCTTAACCGTCTATAAGACTAGTAAAGAATTGATTTATTCTGAAGGGCTGCTACTTTCAGAATAAGTAAAGAGTAATTCTACTAACAAAAATACTAACCTTCTACCGTACTAACAATTAAATACCAAAATTCTACTAACGAAAAAATACTAAACTTCCACCAACAACAAATACTACCACTAAGAGAGTCTGTCACCAGGCTCACTCACATGCACCCTTACACATCACAGTCTACTGAAACAATGAACTATAACTAATAAACAATGCAACTGCTACCAGACACACTCACACACCACAGTCTAATAGAACAATGACATATATCTAATAGACAAACTAACTACCTACTTACAACTAAAACTAACTACATACTTACTGTTATTTGAATTGACAATATTTACAAAAAGCAATTTTGATAGAAAATACTTACAAAATGTAATTTAGATTCAAAATAGTCACAAAATGCAATTGAGAATAAAAATAAGATGTGGTGGGGCTACATACACCCTGCCTCCTTAAGGGCCTTGAGCACAAGGCAGGAGGGAAAATTAAAAGAACAAGAAGTCTGACCTCACGCAGAAGGAGGGTATCAGAAAAGCTGAGACAAGGGCCAATGAAGGCGGGAAAGGAAGAGACTCCCTAGGCCTCGGATACCCTAATACCATCGGGGTCGGAAGAGAACAAGAGTTGACCAAGTGAGATAAACGCTAGGAAAGAAGAACTATATCATCTCCAGATACCATTACTACAAGTCAGCATTTCACAAATCATTTCAATTAGGGTATATTTTGCCACACACACTTCAGCCCTATACTACACGCCACGGGACCGAATTTAGGGAATTAGGGATCCCAAATCACCGATATAGGGCATATGCAGACTCCACAAATCCTACACAATACCTTGTCGCGTACAGCCCACATGGCATTGAAACCCAATACTACAGACAGGGTATCCAATTTATGAATAAAAGTGGAGTAGGGTGCAGAAAAATCTCATACATATCCCACAGGGCTGCACACAAACAGTTAATAGAGACAGGACACTAATTTTTGAAAAGAAAGCCAAAGCCGAGGACTCGAAACATGAATACATGCACGGCGGCTGACACTATAAACACATTAGTACAGGGAACAGGGTAGCAAGGATTAGGTTAATCAACCACACCTTGCTACGAAGCACACTACTGGAGGCCCGATACAGACACATACAATAACACTCGTTAACACATGCAGAGATATAGGGCTCATGAGAAATACACATGATCAGAGGTCCGGGGGACTAAGTAGGCAAGGACGACCCGATAGTTGAGCGAGCGACCTCCAGAGAGACGAGGCGATCAGCATACATACACGAAAGGGCAACTGTCGACCGACTGAAAACAGGTAGTATTGACCCTTCTCAGACACACACGGATACACTAGGGACGGCTTTGAAACGTCATACAATTATGATAGGCACACAGATGGTTACAAGGGCGAGTAGTAAAAAATGGCGACCGACTGAATATCAGTCAGCCCTAAATGCACAATTCTCTAGACCGGGAAAATTTTCTAGCATGATGGCACATTTTAAGCCGATACATGGCAAAATATGAACAGCACCGTGAAAACACATTTCGTTTTCGTTTCCCAACGAGGCTAGAGACATCATAAACATATTGCCGCAATGAAAATGCAAGCAATCGCGTGCAAAAGATGTACAACCAATTCTTCAGCCTGGCGACACTTGACACATACCAGAACGAATTCCAGCCTACGGATACACAAACAAACAAAAAACACAGAATTGTTGACAATAAACCAACAGGCTCACGGAAGGCAAACAATTGCAACAGTGCACACTTACATAATTATTGGGCTTCCTAGAAATATTAATGCTACATCTCCACTAGGATACTTAAACGTCTGGCACACAAAATACAAGGCCGACATGAACAAGTGGCACATTGCTTTAAGCCGCTCACAGCATTACTCCAGACAGCCATTCACAAGCCGACTGCGGAAGTAGCTACTGACACAGCATGTTAATGGACACTATTACACGTGCACAGATAAGGCCGACTCAGATAGCATGACGCACTCAGACAGCAGGTCGGTGCGGCAAACGAGGTCGGGCGAAAGCAGCAACACGCACTGGAGGCCACGGCTGGCTCCAGCCTGGCTAGGCCATTCCCATCACACAGCGATCATTATACCGGTGAATAGACGCCGCAGGCAATTGAACACAAGGGCAGGTAAACATAACGCCCTATAACAAATAATACACCCCCCCCCCCAGTTTAGGGAAGGCCACATTGTAGAATACAGGGAGGCTCCCAGCCATTATAGCTCCGACAAAGAACCTAGTATAAGGGCATGAATAGTAAGTTGACCCACACGATAGGGCGGACGCACAAATCACAAATAGAGACATTGTGGTGTTTGAAGCCATATATTTTTGTTACCTATGAATGTTCATTAATTTTATATGACTTGCATATCAAACAATGTTCCAACCATAACACTCACCCCTTCTGAGAACACACTACCCCCTACACACTTCCGAGGGACTACACGACACACAGAGAAGATACAGCATCTACACCAAACACTTCATCCCCACGGGGAGAAGAGGAGCAGGAAAAGAAGAAGAAGACCAGGGAGAGAAATAAGAAGAATAGGAAATCACCCTTAATTCTCAAACCAGTTTGTGCGGACACAAACTAAACATCGACGAGGTGTTGTTAAGGCACCAGGGTCCCGACACCCTTAGGAACTTACGCACCCCCCCCCCCCCGAGAGATGTGTCCCACGCCACTGGACCTACACACATCTACACGAATCTACAAATACTCCGATATCCACCCCACAAATACTACGCTTCTAGCCCAACACTCAACACCCTCTTCTACCCCAAAACTACCCCAGGCTGGAAAGACAGCACCTCCAATACATTTTCGGAACACCGCAAGCAGGCCACCACTTATTACAGTTGGTTTAGCCAACAGCTTGCATCACTCACACACACAAACACTGGAGGTATCCGGAACACCAACAAGTGAAGTAACACAGAGTCAGCAGTTCCCAAAGACATAAGAAGGAGGACGCCACTGGACTAAGGGTTTGTTGTTTGCCGAAGGCCTTGCCCATCTACACCGTGACGTCCTGCCAGGGGTAAGTGTATCTCAGAATCCTACACTCACAAAGTTATAACTTCCTTCCCAATTTGGCACCTAAACATTGATTGTACTTCTTGCATTGTTCTTACACGTTCCTAATAAGAGGAACACAGTCTAACACTTCTGGTTTTAATAAACCAGCAGATACATTTATCACAGACCATTGCATACAGTTATTATTACAATTGTTTTACCTCTTGCTTCCCCTCCTGACACCTTGAATTGCCAGTGTCCATCATTAGTTATAGAATCGCTGTGCATGCAATTCGCATTGTAGTAACCTTGAAGTGCTCAGACTGCCTAGCGTAACGTGCGCGCTCAGCGATTAGTGAATAGCTCGCATACAGTGTTTACCCTGTAAGTTAATAGCCCTTTCTCGATCGTGCACCCCTTGGATAACGCTCCCCCATTTAATAGAGCTCTCCAACACTCCCCCAACACTCTTTCCCATACTCTTACTCGGAGTTTCCGCACCTTCGTGGAAACTCGCCCCATTTGGACAACACACTCAAAATTCCACCATTTACACCCTTGTTCGACCTACCCCCATTTCAGGTCAGAACACTATTGTAAAATAGATTTACTAAGCTAGAAACCTTCCCTGGAGTGTACTCAACACCTCACCCAAGTTTCATCGCAATTGGATTAATGGTATATGAACGCATACGGGACTTTTTTGAAACGCTTCGCGCGTCGACGCTCATTTGTTGAATCTACTCGTGCGCTACCTGTTGTAAAATGGTTTTACTAAGCCTTAAACCTTCCTTGGAGTGTGCTCAACATCTCACCCAAGTTTCATCGCAATCGGATGAATTGTATATGAACGCATAGTTGACATACACCCACACCCACGTAACATTCATTTTGAGAAGAAGACAAAGCTAGCCTGAATTCTGTCTTGCAAGGAGTTAAATCCAATCCTTTAATTCCAAAAAAGATGAGTCATGATCAAACGAATACAGCAGAGAACCCGACGTGTTTCACAAGGACCAACGGACATTTTTGGAGGCGTTTTATCACATTTATCTCGACAATTCGGTTCCTTCACCTATGAGTGCAGTCAAGCGCTGGAATCCCAGCCTGATAAGTCCACCCTTAAGTGTAGGTATAGCAGCTCTTTAATGAAGTATGAAAGCTTTTCATGTCGTTGAACACGATTGTACCCAAATTGTAATGGGCGTTGTTCCCTAAACATGAAAGAAATTACACAAGATTAATTATTGTAATAATTATAATTAATTAGCAGTAGTGCCCGGCTTCGCCCGGTGGATTTATTTGTTTTATGGATGTTAATGAATGCTGCTACAGAACCGGCACATGATAATTAAACTACCAGAAAATAAATATTTTTAAATATAACGTTTTTTGGTGGTGGTGGTGGTGGTGGCTGTAGTGGGGGTGATAAGCTGTACAGTATAATGGACGTAACATTTAGGTCATTTTCCTGTAATGATAATAAAGAATAGGGAAACGGATATTTACTAACTACAGCACTGACACATTTAATTTTCAAACAATTTTCTAAAAATGATAAGAAAGAGGAGTAAGTGAAATAAATGACACTGCCTAGGGCCTATATCTCATTGTCTTTTAGAAATGTAGAGACCAATAGTGTCGTCTTTTGTCGCATAGCGCCGTAGGAAAATAATCAGAACACTTTGGAAAACTTCGGCTGTCCCAAGCTCCTGAGGTAGCAATAGTATCATTTATCGCCACATGGCGCTCAACGATACGTTTCGGAATAAATTAAGGTAAATTTGAAAGCACAAACGTGTATTGCAGCTGATAACCTCAATGTATTGCACCAACACCAATGCACTTATACAGAGGCATAATTTATGGTCATGATGATAACTGGTTTAAATGGCCTAAGAAATCTTTTTGCACTAATTACTCACCGTGACTGCAATTTATATGCATTGCAAATATTTTCGCAATTCTGCACCAGAACACTGGCAGGGGCTACGTGATGCAGCTCGAATTGCCAGTCAACAATAGATTTATTAAAATACTCTTACAGTTACACTACTACAGACATGAATGGTTCTAGGGCCTTAAATCGTGGTTTTCAAGTTCAGTTTGTTTGTTATTTTAAATGTAGGGAATGGATAGCGTTGTCCAAAATATCAAGTGGACAGTGTTACCAGCAGGGTTTTAAAGTGTATGTAAAATTTGGTACAGTTAGGAGGCACAGTGTAGATTTGTGATAAAGCGCCTAAATGCAGGGAATGGAGTGGTCTGTCCGAAATTTAAAGTGGACAGTGTCACCCGCTGGGTTCCAAACGGTAAGTGTACAAAATGTGGTTCAGTTAGGTGAAACGGACCTAAATGCAGGGAATGGAGTGGTCATTCCGAAATTTCAAGCAGTGTTACTCGTAGGGTTCCAATGGGTAAGTAAACAAATTTTGGTTCAGATCGGTGAAACGGTATAGATTTGGGCCAAAGGTCCTAAATGCAGGGACTGGAGTGGTCTGTCCGAAATTTCATGTAAACAGTGTTACTCGCAGGGTTTCAAAGGCTAAATATACACATTTTGGTTCAGATCGGTGAAACGGTGTAGATTTGTATCAAATGGCCCAAATGCAGAGAATGGAGTGGTCTGTCCGAAATTTAAAGTGGACAGTGTTACCCGCAGTGTTCCAAATGGTATTTATACAAATTTTGGTTCAGATCGGTGAAACGGTGTAGATTTGTGCCCAAGGGCCTAAATGCAGGGAATGGAGTGGTCTGTCCGAAATTTCATGCAGACAGTGTTACTCGCAGGGTTCCAAAGGGTAAATATACACATTTTGGTTCAGATCGGTGAAACGGTGTAGATTTGTGCCAAGGGCCTAAATGCATGGAATGGAGTGGTCTGTCAAAAATTTCATGCATACAGTGTTACTCGCAGGGTTCCAAAGGGTAAGTATACAATGTTTTTGTTCAGATCAGTGAAACGGTGTAGATTTGTGCCAAAGGGCATACATGCAGTGAATGGAGTGGTCTGCCCGAAATTTGATGTAAGCAGTGTTATTCGCAGGGTTCCAAAGGCTAAGTAAACACATTTTGGTTCAGATCGGTGAAAGGTGTAGATTTGTGCCAAAGGGCCAAAATGAAGGGAGTGGACTGGTCTATCATAAATTCCATGCAGACAGTGTTACTCGCAGGGTTCCAAAGGGTAAGTATACAAATTTTGGTTCAGATCTGTAAAACGGTGTAGATTTGTGCCAAAGGGCCTAAATGCAGGGAATGGAGTGGTCTGTCCGTAATTTAACATAGCCTAAACTATTCCTCTTGAATCTGGCTATTATATACAAAAAGAGTTTTTCGAATCCGGCTGATAGTTCCAGAGATTAGCGCGTTTAAACACACAAACAAACACACAAACTCTTCAGCTTTATTATATTAGTACAGATAACGAGCACATGCGACCAATTATTGTAATAATTATAATGAATAACAAGTCATCATCATCATCACTGGCACGACAGCCCTCTGTGAGCCTTGGCCTTCTGAAGAAGTTTTCCCCATTCTTTCCTGTTAAGTGCTGAGCTCTTCCAATTCTTGATTCCAATTGTCTTTACATCCTCTCTCACTCCATCTTCCCACCTTAGCTTTGGTCTTCCGACTTTCCTGGTTCCTTCTGACATTGCATTCAATATCCTCTTTATCATTCTGCCATTAGCACGCCCACTCCAAACTTCTGATCTTTATACATTTTACAATATCTGGTTCATTATATAGGGTGATTCTTATTAACGTTTAAAACTCTCTGTATCGACGTAGATGGCATTGAGACAAATAATTTGATATAGGACACTTAGGGTCGCAAGTGTCCGGAAATACCTTAAAAGTGAACCACAACTGTTAAGCATATGACGTCATCAGGTGACGGACACGCTCGAGCGGTCAAGCCCGTGCTCCCTTACCCACACCAAAGCAAACTTTGAATATCATATCACTCTGGTTCCGTGTCCTGCTTCCACTTGGAAGGAGAAGAGAGAGAATAAAGAAAGCTGATGGATAGGCCCCGGATTTGAACCACGAACCCCACGCGCCCAAGTCGCACACGCAGACTTGGAGCCAGAGTGATATGACATTCAACGTTTGCTTTGGATGCTTTGGTGTGCGTAAGAGTGCACGGGACAGACCGCTCGAGCGTAGCCGTCACCTGATGACGTCATATGTTTAACAGTTGTGGTTCACTTTTAAGGTATTTCCGGACACTTGCGACCCTATGTGTCCTATATCAAATTATTTATCTCAATGCCATCTACGTCGCTACAGAGGGTTTTAAACGTTAATAAGAATCACCCTGTATAAATCATGCAGTTCATGGTTATATCATTTTCTTCATTCCCTGTTTTCCTCCACTGGCCCAAAAATTTGCCTCAAAATCTTTCTTTCCATTATACCAAGTTGTCTTTCATCTGATTTTGAGAGTGTCCTGGTCTCAGCACCATATGATAATACAGGCTTTACTAAAACTTTATACATTAGGACTTAAGTTTTCCTGAACAACAGCTTGGACTTCAGATGCTTTCTGAGACCATGATAACACTTGTTAGCAGACAGTATACGCTTCTGGATTTCATTGCTAACATTGTTCCTGGAATTAACTTCTGATCCAAGATAGGTAAAGCTACGCACAATATCAAACCTATACGAGTCAATTTCTATGTAGGCCTATGTGGAGCCACTAGGGTATTCTTTCTTGGTTACGGGCATATACTTAGTTTTCTATTCATTTATCTGTAGATTCATCTTTCTGGCTGCTTTTTCAAAGCTAGTGAAAGCTTCTCTAATTGCTCTTGGCGTCCTTGCAATTATATCGATATCATCTGCGTACGGTATGCCAAAACTTGATCTGATTTATGTAAGATGGTTTCTCTCGTGTTGATTCCTGAATCTCTAATAACCTTCTCCAAAGCTATATTAAACAAAAGGCATGATAATGCATCTCCCTGCCTAACTCCATTCTTGGTCGTTACAGCATTTGATATCATGTTCTGTATCTTAATTTGACTCCTAGTATTGTTCATGGTAGCTTTCACCAGAGTGATCAGTTTCTTAGGGATCTCTAGCTCTTCCATTGCTACATAGAGATAATTTCTGTCAATACTGCCATAAGCTGACCTAAAATCAATGAAAAGGGGGTGTGTACCAATTCCAAATTCTTTACATTTTTCAAGTATCTGTCGGATTGTGAAAATCTGATCCGTAGTAGCTCTTCCTTGGCGAAATCCACATTGATAGTCACCAACTGCATTTTCCACATATGGCGCCAGTCTGTTAAAGAGGATGTTGGAGAATATTTTACAGGCAATGGATAATAGGCAAATCCCTCTATAGTTAGAGCACACCATGATATCACCTTTCTTATGTATTGGGCAGATGATACCTTCATTCCATTCATCAGTAATCATTTCAACTATCCGTATCATAGCCACAAGTATGTGAAAGTGTTCAGCGAATTCATTTCCAGCGTTTTTCACAAGCTCTTATTGTATTAGGTCCATTCCTGGGGCTTTATTATTCTTTAACTTCTTAACAGGGCCGTCGCGAGGGTGCGCGGGGCCTGGCGCGAGACTGTGCGCGGGGCCTAGTAGGCATGAGTTCGCGGGGGAGGGGGAATAAATGCAAATTTTAGACTGTAAGTGTCTGTGTTGTACGGAGAGCGATGTTTTAAAATAAACTACTTAAAACTCATTTTATTACATTTCTAGTTTCTAAACAAACCTCAATAAATAGGATAAGCATAAAATTGGATACAGGAAGCACCTGATCAGATGAAAGCAACAAGCAATATCAATGGAAACCTGATATAATGAGCTAACACAGGTGATTTTTGGGCATAAATAATATATTATGGAAAACGAAGCATGTGCTTGATGCACTTTCTTACCCAAATGCACATAATTAATAATAATACGCAATCACGTTTACATATTTCAACATTTCTTCGGCTATACAGCTTTTCATAAACTAAATTACTAAAAGTGCTATAAGTCTACTTAGACCGATAAATATGAGCTGAACGGCCCCTTTGTTCGAGAAATGGCATGGTTTACAAGGCAGGCTTTTTTAAAACAATAATTTCTGTTTTTGTTTAGAATTTAGAGCTTTTTATTTATGTAAAAGGCGCTTTGCTGGCCTTTGCTAGGGCTAAAGAGCTCATTAAATCGTTCATTTCTAATTTTTTGGCCGTTTCACATTCAATTGACAGAATAGCCAACCGTTCAGACACTCCTGCGGCATCGTGATAGTTTTTTTTAGCATATTTTCATTTATGAAAAAAAAAATAGGCTTATGAGATCACATTTGTCCGTGTGTGTGATTCCTGTGTGTGTGTGTGTGTGTGTGCTTCCCAAATAAAATCTAAACGGCTGGAGCGATTTCAATGAAACTCGGTAAGTTCATAGCACTATTCCAGACGACCCCGACCATGCTCTTCAAATTTTGTTACGTCTCACCAATCCAACATGGCAGCTGTGCGAAATATTTCACCAGCATTCAATATCTCCAAAACTATTACCGGTATCACCCTGGAATATTGTACGGTGATAAAGGAAACTACTAGAAGTTCACCTATGTGACATTTGAAAACCTGGTAACTACAAAACCAACATGGCGGTCAAGCGAATTTGCGACTTTTAAATAGACTTTTCTTGCGATTTAACCAACCAAACACAATAAAACTTGGCACAATATATGTTTATACACAGTGTAATGCACCGACATATAATTTCGTTCAGTTGTTTACATAACCTCACGATGGCGGACGTGCGAAATATTTCAACGGCATTCTATATCTCTGAAAATAATAGCGGTATCACCCTGAAATTTTGTACGGAGATAGAGGGCACTACTGGAAGTTCATCTATGAGACTTTCAAAAATCGGTTAACTACAAAACGAACATGTCGGCCACGCGAAGTTGAAAGTTTAAAATAGACTTTTCTCGCGATTTAATAATCCAAACGCAATGAAACTTGGTACAGCAAATGTTTATACAAATTGTAATGCACTGGGATTTAATTTAGTTCAATTGATTACATAACCTCAAGATGGTGGCTGTCAGAATTTTAAAATTAAGTTTTTATTTCTTGTGTCGTCATCATGTGATCGAAGTGAAAGTTTGAATAATGAAACTACGCAATAATTTTCCTTTAATGGTACATGACTCTATGGCCTATACATATAACAATCCAACATGGCGACCAACCGAAATATTTAGACGGTTCTCAATATCTACGAATCTATTACTGCAATCAAACTGAATTCTTAATGTTCATAGGGTTATGAACATAAGTTCACCTATAGGACTTTCAATAACCTGATGATCACAAATCCAACATGGCGGCGACGCGAAGTATAAATATTCACATGGACGTTTCTCGCAATATAACCATCGGAGTGCAGTGAAACTTGGTACAGTAAAACCTTATACAAATGTTTCCATAATCACAAGATGGCAGCTGTGCGAAATTGTAAAATCTCGTTTTTACTTCTTGTGTCCTAATCATGCGATTGAAGTTTGAATACTACACGCAGGGCCGGTCTTAGGGGTTTCGGCGCTCTGTGCGAAATTCGATTTTGTGCCCCTCTAAGCGAGGCGGGTTGCCTAACTCTGGCAAAAATTATGCGGTATCATAAAGAGGAATCATGAAATTATAAAGTGGAAAATGCAGGCAAAGGCAAGGCACAGAGTTATCAGATGAAATTAAATAAAATGAGCCTAAAGTACATTTACCCAATTACTATATCACTTGAACATGCTTTACTTGCGTTGTAGTAAGGGGATAGTCAAGGTAACATACAAAATATTGGCTGTACGTTCGCATGATGCAAAAATTCTGGATTTTATTATCTAATAGGTGAGGCGTAACATATTACAATAACTATTTTTCAGTTGTGATGCAAAGTGTCAACATAACAGAATCAGTGGAAAAATACACTTACAGGAATCTAGCTTTACCAATTCAAACGACTACGTCACACAGGAGAAAACACACTGAAACCCAAAACCTTATGAGAAGGGAGCTTTCCGTGCTTTGACTGAAGCAAACTGTTTTAGTAACTGGGCTAAATCGAGTGAACGCGCAATATTGTTCTCTATTGAAATTAAAGCAAGTTTTGACAGTCTCCCTTGGCCCATTGTAGTAAGCAGGTAGGTTTTAATCAACATCAATTTTGAAAAGCTACGTTCACCCGAAGCGATAACAATCGTTCGAGTACGGACCACCAATGTTCTACCTCAGCACACATAATTAGTTGATTAGCATCATCAACGCCCATTTTCGAGGATAAACGCAAATCTGTTTCGGCCCATAATTGAGAACATTTAAAATGAGAAGGGGATCTTTCATGAGGCTCTAAGGCTTGCGAAAGATGTGTCCAGTCACAGAATCCCGAAGTGACGAGAGCGGCTGTGGACTTTCTGTCGAAGAGTTTACAACTAAAGAAAAATATTTTTTTTAGAGAGTCAGAATGTTGGAGCCAACGTCCTAGTACTTTTTCGCCATTCCGCAACTCGCGATAACAATGAAACATAGTAAAATGACGGCCACATCCAGCATCTTTTTTAAAGTTCCGATCTTTTATTTTAACTGGCCCTTCAACGATAATTTTATCGGTACATTCCGTGCTTCGGACCGGAGGCTAATAGGCAGGGTTTTGAAGTTGGCTGCTATCACTAATGAAGGGCACAATGCATAATCCATTCCCAGCACCAGTACCGACATCAGAACCTTCACCGGCTTCACCGTCACAAGTTAAATCAGCACTGCAACTACCACGTTCACCACTTTCGACTGTATGTCAATCACCAGAGTCGAAAGGTTTCTTCGAATCCTTCCCGCCTTCACCCCTGTCACAAGATCCAACACCATCACCACCACCATCAGTGCCACAGTCAGAGCCAATTCCTATTAAGGTGCTCGCACCCGTCACCGCACCTAAAAAGAGATCAACCATCGGGCCGGCATCAAGTCAAAACGCATTTCTGCCTACACGGATTATTAAGCCCATTCATTCTACATTGGAGGTTTTAGTGGTAATAAGGGAACTGTTTCCCATTTTAAGGATCGGTCTAAAAACGTAATTTTACTTTGTTTTTATGATTGCTTAAACAAGAATTACCGAATAGATCTAAAATAGCACACTTGAGAAGGTAAATAACATAGCGGTCTGCGTTTACTTAGCGTTATCCGCACAAGCAGGGCTTAAAACAGTCGTTGCGACCTTACGACTATGACCTAGACCACGACCAATGTAGAATGTACTTTAAGGAAAAGATACAGTTTAACACGCTCTTATGAGAGTAAGAAAATATTCTTGTTGAGATTAAAATATATATCTTCATGTTGCTCTGCAACTTTCAAGGGTACATTATTGGACTGATCAGTAGGATTTGTTTGAGAAGATCACCCGTCTATTGATGTTGAAGGTCGGACGAATTTTTTTAAAATTTCGGCTGCCTTCTTGTCTTCTTCCGCATGCTGCAACCTTCGTTTTTTGTTTGGAGCTCCACTAGCTTTACCGGAGAAGACTATTGTTGTAGGGTTTCCCGTTCTTCGCCCCGACTTTACACCATCCGCACCACGCACTCGAATGAACGACAATTAGCAAGGGCATTAACACTCCCGTGTATTGTGCTAATACGTCCTGCCATCTACGAACGGGTCGACGCCGACTTCGCCCAGCCACACGTGCCGTTTGTTATGATTTCTCTTTCCTTGCCTCTGTCTTCAACTCGTGCCACACCCACACCACTTTCTCCAACCTAACTCCCCTCTCTCCCTGCCTTCCTCGCTTTCTTTCCATGTTTCTTTCTCCCTACTCGCCTTGCTGCAGCTCTGCTACAACAGCGAACCGAACCGAAATATCACGAAAATGCCCGAGCGCTGCCGAAGGGCGATTTGGTTGGTCCCGGGCCCGGGAGTCGAGCCGGGTTGCGTTTCCGCGATAGTGAAAAGGCAAGGCAAGGGAGAGAAAGATATAGTGTTTGCTAATCACTATTTCACTGAGTTTAACTTCGGTCCGTCACGGTCTAAGGTGCGCGTAGGATTTTCAGTCGTGAGACATAACACCGGTTGAACTATTTAAAAAAATTGATTTCCATATTTGTTTGACGAACTCGCATTTACCTATCTTGCCATTTGTTCAATAGCAAATAAATCGAAATTTGCCTATCTTTGGGGGACGCCTTTGGCGCTGATCACTTTCGTGATACTTTCAATGTTTAGCTTGGCCCATTTGTCGGTCAAATTTTGTTTCTTGTTACCGAGATCCCCGAATGGTAATTATTTCCTTGTAAACGTATTAATTGCTTAAACCTTATGCATAATCTTGTTATCAATAACTTATTCATAGATATTATAGTTCTCACCTTGAGTGTTCCAGTCGCTCGCTACCTCAAGCGTCCTCACTCCCGACATACAGGGCATCTACTGGTTGATCCGCTGTCCGCTGAGTAGTGGCGACTGACGTCACCCTGACTTTCGTTCGACGAATGGCAGGTTTTTGTCTGGTCGGGTGATCTCCAGCTTCGAGATGGTTCCATGATCCCTATTTAAGACGCCACTTGCTGGCGTTCTTCACCACTTCTGATCAATTACCACTTCTGATCACTTCAACTTGCTGGTCACCGCTACTGCATCTCATGACACCATCGCTAGTCTCTACGCTACCTAGCAGCTACGTCACGAGATCTGCACCATGACGTATTGCTCAAGATGGCAAGAATAATTGCCAGCTGTTGTACTTTTCACCTTCACCTTAGATGGGATACTTGGATTCGTCTTTCGAAATACTGCTGGATCATCACTTGGAAGCTATAAATGTCATTCCTTCGCAAGAAAAGAAGAGAGAGTTGACATTTTTACCAATGGTGTACATATCTCTAGGCCATGTACGCCTCCTTCTGAAGAACCCGTGAGGACTTTTAAATCAACATTTATGCTAGCTGGAACTTTTAAGGAGCTGGCTCTTCAAAGATAAGTTTAATTTTATGAAGCATTTAAATTATACTAGTTATTTTATATTCTTAATCAGTTTCATGGTTCTCTCTTTTTATAAAGTGCATTTTTATATGTTAAGCTCAACTTCTCTCCAATTAAACAAGCTTGGTTCATTGACATTTCCTCAATCTGGGTTTCTGTCATCAGGCCCTCACACTTTTGCTCCATTTATAATTGTTCATTTCTGTGATAAGCACTTAAGTGCAATTTGTTTATTGATTATAAATTTATTATTAGAAATAAAAATTGTTAATGTATTGCTACCTACATTGGTTTTCTAGTCACGTATTTCATGCCCACTACCCCGCACCGCTTCAGTCTAATTTTCTTGACCACAGTAGTTATTTTGTCCAGGCTTTCGCCTGATGCGTTACCGTTCTCCCGTATGGGGAAGTTTTAGGGCAGAACTTTTTCTCCATAATTTTTGGTGCCGAAACCCGGGAAACATATCTGTTGCACCCTGGATCCCTATACAAATTTCATATCTTATATTTTACATTAACAATTTTTGTTCATTGTGTTTCAACACTAATTCACATTGTACGTTTCAGCTTGAGGCGCATGTTCAGCAGAGGAGGAGAGAAACGTAAGCTAAACCGGTTTCTTCCGCATCAGACTAAACTTTACTACCTAGCAAGCTGTCATCTTCTGGCTTCCAGTACTCGAAGTCACAATATTGACGTGAGTAACAAACAACTTTTAATATGCCTAACCTTGATGAAAAACTCAGCAACGCCAGAGCCTCTTGTAAGGGCAAGCTCACACGGTTTCGTACTTTCTTAACGGAGCTTGAACCTCAAGGGCGTAATCTCGACATAATTTCGCAGAGGCTTAAGAATTATGAACAAGCCTTTGAGAAATATGATGAGATACAATGCAGTATAGAAACTCAGCATCCGGACCAGCAAAGTGATAGGTTGGAAGTTGAAAAATTATACTATCAGGGATTTGCTGAAGCTAAACAGCTTATTAGGGCTTTAACTTTAAAAGAAAAACAAGAAGATCAAACTTCTGCAGCATCTTCTACATCTTCTTCACGCATTATATTACCCAACTTAGAAATACCCAAATTCACTGGTAAGGACATAGAATGGGAGCCATTTTTTGAATTATTCAATTCTTTAGTACATGAGAATACTTCTATACCAGTAATACAAAAATTTCACTACTTGCGTCTGGCAGTTCAAGGCAACGCACTTAACCTGATTCAAGCACTTTCTTTGACCAGTGATAATTATGAAGTTGCTCTGAATCTTCTTAAGGATAGATATGGGAACATTCGTTTATCTATTCAACGCCATATACAAAGCTTATTCGAGTTACCTAACGTGCAAGCAGATAACAGTTTATCACTTCGTAAGTTGATTGACACTGCAGAGCTACACGTCAGAGCATTGTCCAATTTAAACCAACCTGTAAATCACTGGGATTTATTTCTAGTTCACCTCATTTCTGCAAGATTGGATGCAAATACATTAAAAGCCTGGGAAACAGAACTTTCCCAGAATTTGCAATGCACTTATGAGGCGATTATTAACTTTTTGAAGGCCAGAAGCCAAGTCTTTTCCGCCATAGCTAATCAAAAAACTAGTAGTTCAGATTCAAAAGCCTTCTCAAAAGATAAGGTTAGCAGTTCTAATCAAATAATTTTAAGATCACAGGCTCTTCCTGTTGATGCTCGGTCACCTAACCAAATTCAAACGTGCGGTCTGTGTCAGCAATCGCATAATTTATATAATTGTGATGAATTTAAATCTTTATCAGTACCGTAGATGAAAGACGAAAGTTCATTACGAACAAAAAACATTGTTTCAACTGTTTGTCAGGAACGCATATGTTAAACAATTGCCGTTCACAACGTTTATGCTTTCATTGTAAGGCTAGACACCATTCCCTTTTGCACAGGCATGAAAGATCACGGTTATCAGGACCAAGCAGTTCCAATACCAAGTCTAATTCTGAGACTTCTCAAAATAGTGCGCAGTCGTATGCTCAAAGTTCTACCTCGCTTGGCAAAGTCCAGGTTTTATTATCTACCGTGCAGGTTCTATTAAAAAATTCTCACGGGAAATGGGTATCTGTCAGGGGATTATTGGACAATGCCGCTACCAACAATTTTATTAATGAATCGTTGGTACAAAAGTTAGGCCTCCCAAAACATCCTACCTCAATAGAGGTTACAGGCATAAACTGCTCCAAATCGCAATCCTTAAGCTTTGCTAAAGTGGATCTGAAGGACTCTAATAATCTTGGTACGCAGTTGCAATTAGATTGTTTGATTATCAAGTCTATAGGCAACAATATTCCTGGCACTTCTTATCCTATTCAAAGTTGGAATATTCCGAATTTTGTCCAGCTAGCTGACCCTCATTTCAACAGAGCTTCGCCCGTAGAGCTTCTTTTCAGCTCAAGCGTATTTTGGCAATGTCTTCATTCCAATAAAGTAAAAATTGCTCCTAATGTTTTCTTCCGCGAAACTGATTTTGGTTGGATCGCTACTGGCCAAATAAACCGTAATCCTATTCAAACTGTATCGAATTGTTATTTTGTTGGTACCGATTTGAGTCAAGAGCTAACCAAGTTCTGGGATCTTGAGAATGTTCAGGCTACTTCTTCTTCCTCTAACGAAATTTGTGAAAAGTTATACAAGGAAACCACTGTCCGTACTGCTGAAGGCAGATTTATAGTAACTCTTCCACGTATTCCTAATCCTCCCGCCATTACGGGCTCGCATTCCAGAGCACTTAGGGCACTATTTGCTATTGAAAATCGGTTCAAACAAAATGCTTCTGTCAAAACTCAGTATGCTTCCTTTATGGAGGAATACGAATCATCTAATCACATGGAGGTAATTTCTAAATCAGAAGAAATTGACCATCCTTTAAATGAAATAGTTTATCTAAATCATCACCCGGTATGGAAAAATTCCTTAACACAAGACAATATAAGAGTAGTTTTCAATGGCTCATCACCAGATTCCAATGGAATCTCTTTAAATGATACCTTGCAATGTGGTCCCGCGATTCAAACAGATCTCACCTCTGTTTTGCTTAATTTTCGAAGGTTTCCTATTGCTGTAATCTCAGATATTAAGCAGATGTACCGGCAGATTCTCGTAAATTCTGAGCAGCAAGATCTGCAAAGAATATTGTGGCGCGATGAGAGTTCCAAACCCATAAAGATATTTAGATTGAAGACTGTGACATATGGCCTGAAGCTTTCAGCCTTTCTTGCGATTCGGTCTCTCCACATGTTAGCCAAGCAAGATGGTCATCTGTATCATCCTTTGGCCTCTGAGTCATTAAAAACGGCATTTTATGTTGACGATTTCTTGTGCTCTTTCCCTAATATTTCTGAAGCACTCCTTGTGTGCGAAGATTTGAAATCCCTGCTCCTAGGAGGTGGTTTTCCGCTCCATAAATGGACTTCAAATTCTACTGAATTTATATCAAAATTTTCATCAGAGGTCCCAGTTGATGAATTTGTTGCCATTCCTACTGATGAAGCAGCCGTAAAAGCATTGGGTGTTTTTTGGTGTCCTTCTTCTGATACCTTCTCTTATCAGGTACATCTGTCAGAATCTCCCCCTGTAACTAAGAGACAAATTCTGTCAGAAATCGCAAAGATCTTTGATCCTTTGCAATATATTGCTCCTATAGTTATTGTTGCAAAAATGTTCTTGCAAAAGCTTTGGTCATTAAAATCTGACTGGGATGAAAATCTCCCCTACCCCTTGTAGAAGAATGGTTAGAGTATCGCAGCAGTTTGCTGGATCTCTCCAAGGTTTCTATACCCCGCCTTTTAATTTCTAATCCCTTATACCAGCAGTATGACCTGCATGTATTTTCTGATAGTTCAGAACGGGCTTATGGCTGTTGTGCATACATAGTAGGACGTTCCTCAGCCACTTTCCCTGGATTTTCTAATTTAGTGTGCGCTAAATCAAAAGTTGCTCCACTTAAAACAGTATCATTGCCGAGATTAGAATTATGCTCTGCTTTAATGGCAACAGAATTAGCTACTAAACTAAATGTCAGTTTAAAGTTAAAATTTTCCCACACATTTTTTGGAGCGATTCTTCTATTGTATTAGCTTGGATTTCCAAGCCTTCTTCTCATTGGAATACCTTTGTGGCAAATCGCGTTTCTAAGATTCATGAAGTCTCTCATTCTGAACAGTGGAGACATGTTCCTAGCCGTGAAAACCCCGCGGATATAATATCACGTGGTTGCACGCCTAAAAAATTGATTTCTTCAGACCTGTACTGGAATGGTCCTCCTTGGCTAAGTCAGGAATCATCTTGCTGGCCTCGCTTAGCTAATCAATTTGCAGAAGAAATACCTGATGCCCATAATGACCCTGTCACGTCGCATCTTACTTCTACTTCTACTAGCCCTTTTCATAGATACTCTTCGTTTGATAAATTGATTCGTGTAGTGTCTTATATCTTCCGATGGAAATATTTAGTAATTGATCAACCATTGAAGCCTCAACCCTTTCTCACCAGAGTAGAGTTAGAATTTGCTACTTGCAAGGTTTTGTTACTTGTTCAGCAGGAAGTATTTGCTCCTGAAAAGCAAGCTCTTATAAGTGGTAAAGATTTACCCAAGTCTAGCAGGCTTTCACCACTCACTCCTTTTCTAGACCAAGACGGCCTGATACGTGTGGGTGGAAGATTAGCTATGTCTAGTTGTGAGGATGGGAAAAAGCATCCCATCATCCTTCCTTCAAAGCATCCTATCACTACCCTTATAATAAAAAGTTTCATTATAAACACCTTCATGCTGGCACTCGCACCTTGCTCTGTCTAATTCGTGAACTCTACTGGATCATCAATGGCGTTCATGAGGTATCTTCTGTTGTCAAAAAGTGTATACCTTGCTTCAAGGTTAAACCACGGCCCGCCACGCAGATTATGGGTAATTTACCTCCATTTCGTTCAGAACCTAGTAAGCCCTTCGCTCTTACTGGGATCGATTACGCAGGTCCTTACGTATATCAGACTAATCCCTCTTCATCTAAGCGCAAAATCTTAGGTAAACTTTACATCTCGTTATTTGTATGTATGGTGACGGGAGCTATCCACCTTGAGTTGGTTACGAACGCTTCTGTATCTTACTTTTTGGCCGCCTTTTCTAGATTTGCTGCTAGAAGGGGTGTTCCTTCTGAAGTTTTTTCAGATAATGCAAACATTTTTGTAAGCGCTTCTGATCTCTGGAAAAAAAGTGTTAAGCTCCCCTTCTGCTAAAGAAAAAATTTCCAACTTTTCCTATTCTAAAGGTTTCAAATGGCATTTCACCCCGCCTTATGCTCCCCATCATGGGGGCCGTTGGGAGTCCTGCATCAAACTTACTAAAAGACAGCTTAAGAAAACTCTTGGTCCTACCATACTTTCTTATGAGGAATTCAACTCTTTAATTATTCAAGTCGAAGGTATTGTAAATTCCAGACCTCTGACCCCTCTTTCAAACGATCCTAAGGATCTTTTACCTTTAACACCCAGTCACTTCCTGATTGGCTGTTCGCTTGCTGCTACTCCGCCTTTGCTGGTTCGACGCTGTGATCCTAACTTACCTATCTTTTGGAGAAAAGTAGAATCTTTGCGCTGTTCTTTTTGGCGCCGATGGAAGTTAGAATATCTCAGCTTGCTAAATAGGCGTGAGAAATGGCGGCTTCCTCAACCTGATGTACGAGTGGGGGACATGGTTCTTCTTCGAGACCCATCTCCGCCTCTCGTGTGGAACCTAGGCAGAGTTATTCACTGCCACTTTGGCCGTGATAAACGCGTCAGAGTTGTTGATGTTTTAACTAGTAAAGGTCTTTATACTAGACCCATCTCTGTTATCTCTGTTTTGCCTTTGGAGTCTTAGTTTCTCCTCGTCTGTTATCCATGTTTTGCTTTGACTGATTCTTTTGTTTGTTTTCATTCGGAGTTCTCGGAGCATGATCACTTTCGTGATACTTTCAATGTTTAGCTTGGCCCATTTGTCGGTCAAATTTTGTTTCTCGTTACCGAGATCCCCGAATGGTAATTATTTCCTTGTAAACGTATTAATTCCTTAAACCTTATGCATAATCTTGTTATCAATCACTTATTCATAGATATTATAGTTCTCACCTTGAGTGTTCCAGTCGCTCGCTACCTCAAGCGTCCTCACTCCCGACATACAGGGCATCTACTGGTTGATCCGCTGTCCGCTGAGTAGTGGCGACTGACGTCACCCTGACTTTCGTTCGACCAATGGCAGGTTTTTGTCTGGTCGGGCGATCTCCAGCTTCGAGATGGTTCCATGATCCCTATTTAAGACGCCACTTGCTGGCGTTCTTCACCACTTCTGATCAATCACCACTTCTGATCACTTCAACCTGCTGGTCACCGCTACTGCATCTCATGACACCATCGCTAGTCTCTACTCTACCTAGCAGCTACGTCACGAGATCTGCACCATGACGTATTGCTCAAGATGGCAAGAATAATTGCCAGCTGTTGTACTTTTCACCTTCACCTTAGATGGGATACTTGGATTCGTCTTTCGAAATACTGCTGGATCATCACTTGGAAGCTATAAATGTCATTCCTTCGCAAGAAAAGAAGAGAGAGTTGACATTTTTACCAATGGTGTACATATCTCTAGGCCATGTACGCCTCCTTATGAAGAACCCGTGAGGACTTTTAAATCAACATTTATGCTAGCTGGAACTTTTAAGGAGCTGGCTCTTCAAAGATAAGTTTAATTTTATGAAGCATTTAAATTATACTAGTTATTTTATATTCTTAATCAGTTTCATGGTTCTCTCTTTTTATAAAGTGCATTTTTATATGTTAAGCTCAACTTCTCTCCAATTAAACAAGCTTGTTTCATTGACATTTCCTCAATCTGGGTTTCTGTCATCAGGCCCTCACACTTTTGCTCCATTTATAATTGTTCATTTCTGTGATAAGCACTTAAGTGCAATTTGTTTATTGATTATAAATTTATTATTAGAAATATAAATTGTTAATGTATTGCTACCTACATTGGTTTTCTAGTCACGTATTTCATGCCCACTACCCAGCACCGCTTCAGTCTAATTTTCTTGACCACAGTAGTTATTTTGTCCAGGCTTTCGCCTGATGCGTTACCGTTCTCCCGTATGGGGAAGTTTTAGGGCAGAACTTTTTCTCTAGGCGCCCCCCAAACCGTTGGCGCCCTGTGCGATCGCACATGTCGCACACCCCTAAGACCGGCCCTGACTACACGTACTCAATAATCTTCATGTAACAGTACACAACTCTAAGACCTACATACATAAAAATCCAACATGGCGACCATCCGAAATATTTAGTCGGTTCTTAATATCTACGAATCAATTACAATAATCAAACTGAAATTTTGAATGTTGATAGTGACAATTAACATAATTAGGATATATGAAAATAGGCTTTAGTTCTTCACGGAACTACTTGTTTTGATTAGTTTCAAAATGGAAAAACCCCTTTCTCCCGACGCAACCGTTATAGGAATTGTAAGCATAATTCGATATGACGTCGTTAAATTAGGATAGGACTCCTTTATCGGGGCTAAGTACTCTAGTGCACCAAAAGCACTTTTTACAGATTACGGAACAGCGTACCTAAATAATTGTAGCTCCAGAAAAAGATCTTCTGCATCCAAATCTTCAAACTCCCCGTCTATTAGAAAATTAGAGAGTGTTTAACAATGGTCTTTCAATTGCTTTTCCTCCAAATTGGAAAGCTTCGAAGGATCGAAAAGAGATCCAAAGTATTCCGGAAAAAAATTCGTTAAATCTATTTTCTACGCACCCTTGCAGTATCTACGACAGACAAAAAGTAATTTACCCGGCATTTATTTTCATCTCCTTTTTAAAGTTCCTCTTCGGAATTTTGCTGATTTATTTCATCAAGGAACCTTTTGTGATTGCCTTGACTGCGAATATAAAATTTCTTTGCATAGCCCAAATTTTCCATTATTTCTCTAGCGGTGGACATTGTACTGTTAAAGCCAGTGTTGCGATAATTTTGAAAAATTATCCTTAGGCCCTGAAGTTCGGTTAAAGCCGTATCTAATGAAGTCTTCTCAGATTGGAGAGTTTTACGTGTTGAGTTCACAGAACATTAAATAACGTACCTGTTAACGAGGCTTAAAACAAATTCATACAAACTTGTATGAAGCAACAAAGATTGGGCCTCTGACCGGGTAACAGGATCTTTGGTAGTTTCTGCCTCTTTTTCTAGAGCTTCGTTTACTTTGCCTAACTGGTACCTGATGGGCTGGACACTGTCATTTCAACATTCCCATCTCGCGCTAGATAAAGATTTTAGTGTGAGGAGGCCAGGACATAGTTCGCACAAAATGTCCCACCTTTTCGTGGAAGCTACAAACAATGTGTACAGACGCTGAACTATACCAAAAAATGTCATAGCGTCCTTATTGCATTCAACCATGTCACCCAAAAAAAATTAAGATTATGTGCAACACATGCCATGAACATTGCTCGTTTATTAATATTTTTGATTGGCGTCTACACTCCCTTATACTTGGCCTTCATATTAGCACCGTTATCATACCTTTGTCCCCTACAGTCCATGATATCAAGATCATTATCCTCCATTACTCCCTCTAAAACCTCTGCTAACCCCTTTCCCGTAGTGTCGTGTACCTCCAAAAACTCGATGAACGATTCGGACGATCCTTGGAGTTTCTGCCATCATATCAACATAGCAGAGGACCAATTTTAATTTGGGCTGGACTGAATCAAACACACTATCTTTTTGTTTTATCATTTGTGAAAAAAAAATGGCGTGAAGTGCGGGGCCTTTCTGAGCGCCGGGCCTGTCGCGACCGCACCTCTCGCGCCGCCTTCGCGACGGCCCTGCTTCTTGGCAAGCTCAACTTCCTCAATAGTAGGTACCGATACTTCCTTTTCCGATTCTCTTGTATTTACAGGAGGTAAGGTTTCTTGGTCGTCAGCTGGACTTTCATTCAGCAGTTCATCAAAATGCCCTTTTCTCGCATAGGATATTCGACTTTTAATGTTTGCTACCACGAGGAAGTGGTTGGAGTCATTATTGGCCCCCCTATAACTTCTAATATTCATCAAGTTTGAGAAGTATCTTGCATCTATTACGAGGTGGTCAATTTTGTTAAATGTATTTCCATCTGGAGATTTCCATGTCATCTTATGTATGTCCTTGTGATTAAAAGTTGTACTTCCCACTACCATATTTCTTGAAGAGGCAAAATGTACAAGTCTAATTCCATTATCATTAGAAGTATCATGCAGGCTATATTTTCCAATCCATGGTCTATATTCGTCTTCCTTTCCTATCTTCGCATTCATGTCCCCCAAAATTATTTTACAATCTGCTCATGGGCATTCATTATAGATTTCATCTAATTCATCATAAAATGAATCTTTATCTTCATCACTGTTCTCTTCCGTTGGAGCGTGAACACAGATAAGGCTATAACTGAAAAACTTCCCTCTAATTCTGAGTCTGCACAGCCTATGCGATTTTGCCCGAAAATCCATGATAAGATGTTTCACCTGCTTATTAACAATAAAACCAGTACCAAACGTATGTTCCTTCTTTTGGCAGCTGTAGAATACATATGGTTCTTTTTCTCTATCACCCCTTCGCCAATCCATCTCACTTTCTGAATATCAGTAATATCTAATCGATATTCATCGAGCTGATCACACAACTTTCTTAGATTTCCAGCTTGGTATAGTGTTAAGACATTCCATGAGCCAATTCTCAAGTCCTTTAAACGTTTGCGGGATCGTCGTAAAGAGGTCAGTCCAGCTATTTCTTCTTCAGATTTCGTAACGAGAGCTTTTTACGGATTGGGTTGTCGGTCCAACGCCAACCCCCAAGCAATCCTGGAGGGCCGATGTTTTCTTTCAGAGTTGTCCCCCATAGCTGGTGGGTCCCCATTTTTAAGCGTCGGGAACTCGCTTTTTCGCCCTTACATGATTTAGCCGCGCACACAAAGTGTACCCGTTGCCCAGAGGCCATGGCGTGGACATGCATGTATCGGACTTGGTAGGAATAAATGGCATTTCCTGTGTTTTATTAGTGCACTTCCACCAGCAGGAAGTGAACCCACGGGGCCACATACTACCCCTTCGACCTCCAATTAATAACAAGTACATGAGACTAATTATTGTAGTCTAATCTTATATATTAAAATAGTTTTCAAAAAAATTCATCCTTTACTAAAACTGAAATATCTTGGGAAGTATTTGCGCTACGACGACGTTTGTTGTCTTAAAATGTAACGCCTGTCACGCACTCTCGATTGATACCCACCTTACTTGATTATATCATTCGAGTATTAAAATAATAGCGAATATTACTTCCTTCAAGGTCTCACGAAAATGGAATATTCGAACGACTTGACGGACATATTGTCGCTAGGCGACAACGACTAACACCGTATCATGATATTCAACGCCGCCCCAATAATAAATCGAACTTGATATTAACCGAGAGTTCCCTAATTACGTCATGATATCGTTAACTTCTACCTGCTCCACTCGGGCGCTAATGTCGCATGTAACCATACATGATATCGTTAACTTATACCTGTTCCACTCGGGCGCTAATGTCGCATGTGTCCATACAATAAGCAGAAGGGGATTCTGTGCACATAATTTAATTAAAACTTCTCAAAGAATGGATTACTTTGAGACTGAAATGCTCATGCACAATCAGCAGCCATTTTGCTAATGCCACTGGTATGTTAACATCTCTTAGAATGACAACATTTACTGTATACGAAAGACAACTAATTTCACGAAGATGCCGCTACAGTCGAATGTTGGAACCTCCATTTTGTATTGTGTATCCGATCTTTCAATTATATAGTCTTTGGTCTCACCAGCTGCAAACTGTCTTCTTTTCGTTTCATCATTCGTCCTTATAGGTTGTGTGCTCAATCAAAACAATGAATCATATTATGATGAATGTGAGGCGACACTCAATTACAAATGTTATAAAGATTAAAGGTGACGGTAATTGTCTGTTCAGGTCATTGGCATATTGTGAGTACAACCATCAGAGTTTATTTACACAGGTTAGAAAGCGAATTGTAAAACACGTTACTGACAATTGGAATAATTATTCTTCCTTTATTGTTGGCAACAGCGATATGTACGAAACTGTTATCAATACGAGCGATGATTACAAAATGTATATGTCTATGAATGGTATTCATGGAGGTCATGTTGAGTTAGTTGCCGCTGCTCAAGTTTACAAAATGGATATTGACATAATCACTAATAATACAACTCATAGTGTAAAAGCAGAAAATACGCCATCAAATAGAATAATTTCTTTGCTATACTCTGGGGATGGGTGGAACGGTCATTATGACGTCTTAAATACCGGTATCAGTGCTAACTCAGTTGAGAACGTGGATGCCAAGTCACTCGATTCAGTGGCTGATTTACAGTTTCAAACTAAGTGTGGGTTTGCATGCAGTAAAACCCCAGGATCGTGTCGGAAGCGAACCTCAGAACCAGTTAGCCAGAGACAAAATGTGATAAGAATTAAAGGTGACGGAAATTGTCTGTTCTGGGCATTGGCATATTGTGTGTACAACAGTCAGAGTTTATTTACAAAGGTTAGAAAACGAATTCTTCAACATGTTACAGACAATTGGAATAAGTATTCTTCCTTTGTTGTTGACAACAGCGATATGTACGAAACTGCTATCAATACGAGCGATGATTACAAAATGCATATGTCTATGAATGGTATTCATGGAGGTCATGTTGAGTTAGTTGCCACTACTCAAGTTTACAAAATGAATATTAACATAGTTACTAATAATAATACGCATACTGTAAACGCCGAAAATACGCCACCAAATAGAATAATTTCCTTACTGTATTCTGGAGATGGCCGGAACTGTCACTATGACGTCCTAGATATCAGTGCTAACTCAGAGTCAAGTATGGTCGAAAACGTCAATACCAAGAAACAGAAACGAGTACTACGCGACTCAAATCGATATTAGAAACAGATTGTCACAAAACCGTTCTCAGCCACTTATCGATGTGCTATTTTTGATACTATTCCCTACATAGAACCATTCTCAATTGGAAGTCTGTGTAACATTTGTCACTACTGCTCAGCTGTATACTTTTCAAAAGAGAAAAATACAAGTGGTCGCTTTTCTTTTTGTTGTAGCGATGGCAAAGTGAAACTTCCACCATACACAATACTTCCAGAAATTAAGCAGTTGTTTACGAATTGTGACGAAATCAGTAAAAATTTTAGGAAAAATGTTCGGCACTATAATAATGCTATGTTGTTTGTATCCTTTGGTGCTACTGCTGAGCTACTACCGATCCATGGGCCTTACTGTTTCAAAATCAATGGTGTCATTCATCATAGAATTTCCCCTTTATATGCCAGAAAACAGGAAAACAGTTCATATGGCCAATTATACATATTATAATTTTCAGAGGCAAATGATTTAAGGCTACTGAATGATGCTAATCACGAACTGAGAGAAGATACCCTCAGTCTTTTAAATCGTTTACTAGATCAGCACAATCCTTACGTGCGCTCTTATAAAACAATGCACGAGAAAGTAAGTGAAGAGAAAAAAATCTGCTCTAAAAGAAAATCGTCATCAAATGGAATTGGTAATGCGTTTCTATCACGAACCTTCCTCAGATCCAAGACGTTATGATGACCCCACATGTTCAGAAATTGCTGCTGTATTTGGAACTGTTGATGGAGCTCAACCATCTCATCGACACATTGCAGTATATGAGAGAGAAGGTGGCTTGAGGAATGTTGATTATGATAGTATGCACTGTGATCCTATGTGTTATACCTTGATTTGGCCTTGCGGAGAGTCTGGTTGGCACATTTCAATGCCAACTGCTGGAGTGAGACAAACTAAAATACGTCATACTGTCACAATGCGTGAGTATATTCTGTACATAATTGCCATTCGAGGTCTAGGAGCTGAGTTCGATTTCAATCCCCTTATTAACGCTGGTAAATTGACTCAACAGCTATTCGTGGATTACTACTGTCGTATGGAAGGTGACCGGTTAAAAATACGTCATCAACAAACTAAGTTGCGAGTTGATACATATGCCGGTTTAGCAGACGCCTTGCATGTACGAGCAGAAAATGAAAATCTCAGAGTCGGTCGTATTGTAGTTTTGCCATCTTCTTTTACAGGTAGCCCAAGGAATATGATGCAAAATTATCAGGATGCGATGGCGATAGTTAGGAAGTTTGGAAAGCCAGATTTATTCATTACATTCACCTGTAATGCGGGCTGGCCAGAAATACTTAACAGCATTCATCCTTGGGAAACGGCTAATAATAGGCCTCATATTGTAGTGAGAGTTTTCCATTGCAAAGTAAAGAATTGCTACGATTGATTAATGTTACGGAAATTTTCGGAGAAGTACAAGCATATCTATATACGTGGAATTTCAAAAACGAGGTCTCCCGCACATCCATTTACTATTAACGTTAACGGAAGATAGTAAGTTTCGAGAAATTTCTGACATTGACAGTGTGGTGTCAGTCGAAATACCAGATATCAAGGATGATACGAGTTGGTAAGGCGTCATATGGTACATGGTCCCTGCGGATCTTTGAATCCTTCTTCAGTCTGTATGAAAGATGGCGTATGCAAGAAAGATTTCCCTAAACAGTTTCAGGAAGAGACCAAAGATAACGCCAATGGTTATCCTTCGTATAGGAGAAGAAATAATGGACGGATTATTGTAAAAACAATTCGAGGTATTGACATTGAAATCGATAGTCGATTCGTTGTTCCCTACAATCCATTTCTTTTACTTTACTTTCAAGCTCATATTAATGTTGAAATATGCTCGAGTGTTCGGAGTGTTAAATACATCCACAAGTATGTGTATAAAGGTCATGACTGCTGCAATGTTAAAATATGTCCTGAAGGCGAAACGGTGAACTACGATGGAATTACTTCTTTTCTAAATGCTAGATATGTTGGTCCAACAGAAGCCGCATACAGGATATTTTCATTTCACATGCATGAACAGTCACATTCTATCGTGCGATTACCAGTTCACTTGCCAAACTTGCAAAATATCTATTTTAAAAATGATAACGCTCCTGATATTTTACTTCAAGCACAGTTGCGCAACACGGAATTACAAGCGTGGTTCAAGTTAAATCAAGATTCGTAAGCCAAAAGTCCGCATATATATTCTGAAACACCAGTATATTACGTCTGGAATAAGAGCAACTGCCAGTGGCAAAAGAGAAAAAAATGTTTCAAAAACTATAGGCAGAATGTATAATGTTTCGCCTACAGAAACAGAAAGGTCATATTTACGCCTGTTATTGCTTCACGTCATTGGTGCGACCAGCTTCCAGGATCTACGAACATACAAAACCGTTGTCTATTCTACTTTTAAAGAAACAGCTAAGGAGCGAGGTTTGCTGATTGATGATTCTGAATGGTAGCGTTGTTTGGCAGAAGCGTCACAATTTCAGATGCCTTCTCAGTTACGACAACTGTTTTCTTACATATGTATCTTTCAGACCCCTTCAAATGTAAGATAGTTATGGGACATTTTCAAGAATTAATTATCAGAAGATTATCTGCAGTTTCACGAACCTAACATTGCATATCAGTTCACTCTTATACATATTTCTAATACATTAAAGCTCCATGGTCTTCCCATTACTTCTCTCGAATTGCCAGCTATTATTGATAATTTCCCTCGGACAAATTTACCAATGGATTTTCAAAACTTAATGAGGATCAATTAAGTCGGATGATAAACCAAGCAAATGAAAACCAAACGGCTATAATTACAGAAATTTTGGGGTTAGTACAAAACTGCAATGAAAGGATGAGTAATGCATATTTCATTGACGGTCCAGGGTGCACCGGGAAAACATTTCTTTACCAATGCTTGATTCACAGTTGCACAAATTTGGGGTTAAATTTAGTTTCTGTTGCATGGACTGGTATTGCAGCAATGTTACTACCTCAGGGGCGCACTGTACACAGCCAGTTCAAGTTACCTCCTCATTTACATGAAAGTTCAGTATTGTAACGTGTTTTTCAAGGGTTTTTTATGCCACTGGCATAAGTCAGTAGGAAGCCATTCTATATTTATTTATGCGGCAAATTGTTCAGCCAAGAGAATTTTTCATCTTAATTTATTATTATTATTATTATTATTATTAAGGTATTTTTTGGAGCATTTTTATAAAATTATAAGCATACAGATAGGTTTTCTATGTCTTAGAAAACACTATCAAGCAAATTATTACGAACGACATTATCATAGAAAATTATGTGTTTACGGAATTTTACGGAGTTTCGTCAGTTAGGGTATTATGAGAGACATGACTCACTGGGAATTCAGATACAGGCTTAGTCTTGTCAAGAAGCATTACGCAAGGCTGGGTTGCAGCGTCAAGAAAAGCCGGATAGTATTGAACGGCAAACGACATCACCCTCCCGCGTGTAATGAGCCAGAGGTGGGGAAGTAGCGCGTGGGGAGCAGTCAATCAGTGGAGACCACGTAAGCTGGAAGTCGGCACTGGAGTGGGAAGCCGAGGAGTGCATATATCGTTTGGTGTGCCGTGGAATAGAGGACAATCTGTGTAAGACTTGACCAGTATAGTTGCACGTGTGAGTCGCTCCGATGATCCGTGGAGGAGAGGACTATCTTTGTAAAACTTAACCAGTGTGGTTGTACGAGTGTATGGCTCCGATGTTCGGACCATAAAGTCACCAAATCTACAAGTATATCAACTACTAACGAAGAAGATGACGGCGTCCAGGAAACAGTGGGAAGCTCTCTGCATCATCCAGTACGAGGGAAATGCTTCGGCAATTTCCAGTGGTAAGCGCGAATGACACAGAAATACGCAATCTCTCGTTTCTCTTTGTTTTATATTCAATATTTCAGTAACTTCATAGCTTGGGAATAGGAGTAAAATCAATAATTTATCAAACTCCGTTTTCACGTAATTTTCTATTGGTAATATTAAAATCGCAACGCTCCAATTTAAATTTTAAACTTATTATTATTATTAGTTTTGCAATACTTGTTTTATATAATAAATTCATTTCTTTTAACCATGCAATCTTTGCTTTCAGTAGGTAGCATTAGATATAGACCAATTCCTTCTCCTGATACAATTGTTGTTGGGTTAATGATCAAATCATACCACGATCTGAGTGAATAGAGTCTTGAAGGTGTTCTGCCCGAGCTAGACGTTGTTAAATACAAATTTAGATTTCAACATTGTGTTGAGGTCTTGGCGCCCATTAAAACAACATAGCTTAGGCAAAGGTCAACAGTAACAATTATCACCCAACAAGTAAGGAACAGTCAAAACGTTTCATTTGTACGCTCAACAAGGAGCAAAGCGAGACCGTTACATTTGTCGCCGACAACTTGGGGCTGAAAACCTAATAACATTTGTGGAAGGAGAAGGGTATATATTTCTGTGCCTGTATTTTGGGGGTTATTTGTCTTTATCAGTGTATATCATTATGGGGGATGAGAAAGAAAGACAGATGAGGTTACGTAGTGGTCAACAACTGGAGAGTGATGATAGGAGCAGTATGTCGAGTGATGGTAGTACCGGGGTAGCGGAGGTAAATCCCGATACTGAAACAGGGAGTGTAGGCGGCCAACCAGAATTAAAAACTTTACTTCTCGAGTTCATGTTTCAGAACAAAGTTAGTAGTGATGCCTTAAATAAAAAATTAGAACAAAACAACGCTAAACTCGAGCAAAATAATGCCAAATTAGAACAAAACAGTAGGGAAAATAAAGAAAGTACAGACGCTTTAAATGCTAAACTGGAACAAAACAACGCTAAACTAGAACAAAACAGTAGGGAAAATAGAGAGAGTAATGAAACTTTAAATGCTAAATTAGAACAAAACAGTAGGGAAAATAGAGAGAGTAATGAAACTTTAAATGCTAAATTAGAACAAAATAGTAGGGAAAATAGAGAGAGTACTGAAACTTTAAATGCTAAATTAGAACGAAACAGTAGGGAGATCAGTGATAAATTCGAACTGATTAGAGGTGAGATCAGGGGGGGTGATGGAAGAGAAGGCTAAAGAGATTATTGCAGATGTAGACAGAAAATTAGGAAAAGTACAGGAGGAGTTAGAAATTAGAATCAGTACACAGGCTGAAAATTTAAAAGAACTAGTGCAACTGGAAACACAGCAGGTCAAAAAGCAATTGGGGGGAGAAATTGACAAAATTCAGGTAGCAACTAAAGAGGTTAAGGAACAGCTGGGGGGTAGAATTGAGAAAGTCCACTCGCAAATAGTTGCAGAAGTAGATGATTTAAGAGAGAGTAATAGAGAGAGCATTAGCAAGATTGAGGAGAAACAAGCAAAGCTATACGATAAAGTAGAAGATTCAGAAGGAAACAATAAAGTAACAGTAAACAGTATTGAGAGGAAGGCTGAGGAGAAAATCGCAGAATTAGAATTAAAATTAAAAGCTAGGATCAGGCAAGAAAATAGTCAGAATAGGCCAGTTTTTGTGAATAGCACACACAGGGAGGTAGAACTGGGTAAGTTCAGCAATCGACAGGGGTGCCCAATGGAGTTCATGAATACTATAGAAAATAAATTCGGGGAGAGGTTGGAAAATGGTAGTATTGAGTGGTGCCAGGTAGTTGAAATTTTAGAACAAGTGTTTGTGGGGGAAACGAGGAATTGGTTTGCTGTCTACAGAGACAAGTTTACTGATATTAATGATTTTAAAATGAAATTCTGTGAAAAGTTCTGGAATGAGGTTATTCAGTCGCAGCATCGTGAGGGAGTAGTGTGTGGTAAATATAACCCTAAAGGACGCTCCACCATGACCGAATACTTTTTAGGGCAGGTATTAGTGTGTAAATATCTGGATGGCTTGAAGGAGGAAAGTGATGTGGTGAGGTTGCTACTTAGGCACTTTCCCTATAGGATCAAGGAGGCTGCTTGTATCCAGAATGTAGAGACAATATCACAAGTAGAAAATTTGTTAAGCACATTTGATGCACTAGGGAGAGGGGTTTATGTGGACAATTTCAATAGGAACCAGGCTAATAATAATAATAGGCCTAATGAAGCCAGGCATCAGGAAGTTCAAGGGAACGGTGGCGAAGGGGCCAACGCTCAAAATAGAATTAATAATAATAATAATCAGCTAAATTAGAACAGAGGAAATGGCTATGGTAATCAGTATCAAGGGAGGAACAATGATTTCAGGGGAAATCAAGGGAGGAACAATGATTTCAGGGGAAATCAAGGGAGAAATAATGATTTCAGGGGAAATCAAGGGAGAAATTATAATGACAATAATTACAACCAGAATGGGGGTCAAGGAAGAGGACAGCCTAGTGGTAGTAATATACAGCCAAACAATGACAACACAGCCCAGAACAACCAGACCAGTGCAGTAGTTAGTAGTATTACAGCCAGCTGTAGCGGTTCTTTAAACGCGAACCAGGCTGCGAAGTAAGGTCAGAATCTCAGTCTGTAACATGCCCTGTCCATACAATTATACAGGAACCCTATGACCTAAATGTAAGAAATGAATTATTGCATGAACTAAATGATGAAGGTATTATTCAGGAAGTGGTTAGTAAGAGCCCCATAGTTAAATTTAACGTGTCCGAGGCGTACACAGATGTTATAATTGATAGTGGTTGTATGAAGAGTTGCATAAGTAGTGCATTTTGTGATAAAATGAAAGGAACTGGAGTAAATTTTGAGGAGATGCCAATTAAAAGCACTTTTGTTATCACAGCTGTTGGGGAGAGGTCTAAAGTAATTTCTAAGGAAGTTTTAGTAGACTTTAAAATTAATAATCATGTAGAGAAGCAGATTTGCCTTGTAATTCCAAATTTAGTATTCAGTGTTATCTTGGGTTCAGAGTGGCTAAGTAGAGTGTCTGGTAACTTATGTTATGATGTAGGGAGTTTGAAATTTAAATGGGGTGATTCTGAAGTAGAAGTAGCGTTCAATGACCATATTCAGAGAAGTAGTCTTGTAGGTGTAATTTGTACTTTAAATGAGATATCGCCAGCCGTAGAGCGAGATTCTCCATGTTTTGTGGGCAGTGTGATTACGAACGGAAGTCTAGAGGACTCGTTACGTGATGCTGCATTTCAGGGAAATAAAGAGGATGAACAGTGTGTTCGGCTCTATGATGTGTTATTGTGTAATAAGAGAGTTTTTGAGGATCGCATTGGTATGGCCAATTGCTATACACATTCATTGAACGTTATTGATAGGTCAGTATTCACAGGACATAGATATCCTGTACCTTTCGCTTATCAGAGTGCAGTTGAGGCACAAATTAACCAGATGCTTGAAGATGGGATTATTGAGCACTCTAACAGTCCGTATGTTAATTCTTTGATCACGGTACCCAAAGCCGACGGAACAGTTCGTATTTGTTTAGACGCTCGTTTGGTTAACAGTAGAATTAGTTCAGATCAGCTGAAATCTATGTCAATAGAGGAATTAATGCAAACATTTGAGGCGAAGAAGTATTTCACTTGTGTAGATTTGAGTTCCAGTTTTTGGCAAGTGCCACTTATGTACGAGGATAGACCATTTACAGCTTTTAGTCATAAATATAACCTTTATCTATTTTGTAGAACACCTTATGGGTTAAAGAGTAGTTCAGCAGCTTTAATTAGGGCTTTAAACATCGCATTAGGGGATGACACAGGAGAGCTTGTAACCATTTACATAGATGATATGGTAATTAGTTCACGCAGTTTTGAGGAGCATGTACGTCATTTAGATATAGTTTTTCAGAAGTTAGATCAGGCAGGGTTCACCTTGAAGCTGTCTAAGTCGTCATTTTGTCAGTCAGAAGTGACATTTTTAGGTCATAAAGTGTCGAGTAGAGGTGTTACACCAGAGGACGGTATTTTAATATGTGCATGTGTGGACAGTAGCAACAAGGCATCGTTACAGACACTGAGAAATATGCTAGTGGAGCAACGTGATGACGTTCATTTAAAGGGAGCCACTTGCAAGGTTGGAAGCAGGTGACGCAGAAACATTTATGGTTTCCAAACGTATTGGCAAAACAGCATATGTGCTGGAGAATAGTGAGGGAAACAGTTTATACGGAACGTATAATATACATAGTCTCCGAAAGTATGTGTCATAAAGTGAGGATGTTTGGCTGGCGAGCCAGCCTATCAAATGAGTAAGTGTGGTATTTGGTGCGTGGAAGATATGGTCTTCCAGGCAGGCGTATCAGAAGTCACACAGGGGGGTAGTATGTAAGTAAATTAGAGTTTTAAGGTACAGGGAAATATGACGGGATTGTAGGATGCTCTTGAGCACTAAAATGTCTCGATACACCAAGGCCAGAATTTGGCAGCGCTGGTGAATTCCCATTTGTCTCCTAGAGACGGGTGAGCGCTTGAACAGGGTATTTTTGCTTAAGGCGTCCACGAGGCAAAAGATGGGCCATCAGAAGGCGAGACAGTCCTTCATGAAACTCATACATAACAGCACACGTGATTTCTGTTTACGGCCTCGCCATGTAAGATTTGTATGTGTCTAATTTAGAGTAATTTGTACAATGGTATTATTTGTGTGAGGAGAACTGGTCTGTGTTGAGAACTAGTATTAAGTAGAATATGGTCTACAGGAACTTAAGAAGACAGGGCGATTATGGCACAGAAATATTTGGTGTTATATGTAATGCGCATTTACTGTTTTTTTTTTCTTTCAGAAATCAATATTAATTTCGTCTGTTATAAAGAGAGATTAAGTATTATGGTCACGATGCGCTGCCACAATAGTGTGATCGTGTGCTCAGTGATAAGTGGGATTAAATTCCATAATAAGGAAGGAACCTCCAGTGAAATTAGGAAGTTCTAGGGAGATATACATATATCAGAACACCTTGATGCGTGTGATATGACATCTCATATACATAGTGCTCACACAGTAATTATGTCTATTTTCCCAACATAGAGAAATTTGAGAGGCGGAAATATCCGTGGAACACTATTCTATATGAAAAACATTGGACTGGTTGCAAAGTGCAATCCATAGTGACAACAAACTTTGACGCAAAGTGCGTAAAGAAAAATTATGAGTGTATATATCTGTAATTTAGGGTGATTTCATTTATGTAATATGTATTTTGGATGGGGATTATTAACGTGTCTGGGATAATCGGATAATGGACCGTCGTCACGGTAAATCATCCGATGATCCGAGGCGAATATGTAACGTGTTTTTCGAGGGGTTTTTATGCCACTGGCATAAGTCAGTAAGAAGCCATTATATATTTATTTACGCGGCAAATTGTTCAGCCAAGAGAATTTTTCATGTTAATTTATTATTATTATTATTATTATTATTATTAAGGTATTTTTTGGAGCATTTTTATAAAATTATAAGCATGCAGATAGGTTTTCTATGTCTTAGAAAGCAAATTATTACGAACGACATTATCATAGAAAATTATGTGTTTACGGAATTTTACGGAGTTTCGTCAGTTAGGGTATTATGAGAGACATAACTCACTGGGAATTCAGATACAGGCTTAGTCTTGTCAAGAAGCATTACGCAAGGCTGGGTTGCAGCGTCAAGAAAAGGCGGATAGTATGGAACGGCAAACGACATCACCCTCCCGCCGAATGTAATGAGCCAGAGGTGGGGAAGTAGCGCGTGGGGAGCAGCCAGTCAGTGGAGACCACGTAAGCTGGAAGTCGGCACTGGAGTGGGAAGCCGAGGAGTGCATATATCGTTTGGTGCACCGTGGTATAGAGGACAATCTGTGTAAGACTTGACCAGTATAGTTGCACGTGTGAGTCGCTCCGATGATCCGTGGAGGAGAGGACTATCTTTGTAAAACTTAACCAGTGTGGTTGTACGAGTGTATGGCTCCGATGTTTGGACCATAAAGTCACCAAATCTACAAGTATATCAACTACTAACGAAGAAGATGACGGCGTCCAGGAAACAGTGGGAAGCTCTCTGCATCATACAGTACGAGGGAAATGCTTCGGCAATTTCCAGTGGTAAGCGCGAATGACACAGAAATACGCAATCTCTCGTTTCTCTTTGTTTTATATTCAATATTTCAGTAACTTCATAGCTTGGCAATAAGAGTAAAATCAATAATTTATCAAACTCCGTTTTCACGTAATTTTCTATCGGTAATATTAAAATCGCAACGCTCCAATTTAAATTTTAAACTTATCATTATTATTAGTTTTGCAATACTTGTTTTATATAATAAATTCATTTCTTTTAACCATGCAATCTTTGCTTTCAGTAAGTAGCATTAGATATAGACCAATTCCTTCTCCTGATACAATTGTTGTTGGGTTAATGATCAAATCATACCACGATCTGAGTGAATAGAGTCTTGAAGGTGTTCTGCCCGAGCTAGACGTTGTTAAATACAAATTTAGATTTCAACATTGTGTTGAGGTCTTGGCGCCCATTAAAACAACATAGCTTAGGCAAAGGTCAACAGTAACAATTATCACCCAACAAGTAAGGACCAGTCAAAACGTTTCATTTGTACGCTCAACAAGGAGCAAAGCGAGACCGTTAGAGTATCAGGAATAAAAGTTAACAGCAAGGAAGCTTTTTATATTCGTTCAGCAAAACTTACCATTTGGGATGAAGCCCTTATGGCTAATAAGCACGCATTGATGTGTGTAAATCGGCTGCTCAAGGACATCATGAATAACGACGTGCCTTTCGGAGGAAAAATTATCATCTTAGGTGGAGATTTCAGGCAGGTATTGCCTGTTGTGCCTCATGCATCTAGAGCAGCTTCAGTCCAAATGTCAGTAAGGTTCTCTCCTTTGTGGCCATTATTCAACATTTTTAAACTCAACAAAAATATGCGAGCGGATATAGATCAACGTGACTTTGCAAACTTCTTGATACAAATTGGTAACGGTGAATACCCTCACGTCGATAGAGAAAATTCAGAATTAGTCGACTTACCACCCTCCATCATTGCTAAAACTGATATCATCACTGAAATATAGGGAAACGAAGTTTCCACACTGAAATATATTTCACGCTTTTCAAAAATTGCGATTTTAGCACCTGAAATGAACACTGTAAAGAAATCAATGACAAAGTTTTAGAGCTAATCCCAGGATCATCGAGAACTTACATCAGTGTGAATAATTTAATTACTGAAGATAAGAGTGAACTTCTACTATTCCCAACAGAATTTTTAGACAGCTAAGACATAAGTGGATTGCCACCTCATATCCTTCGACTAAAAGAAGGCTCAATTGTGATTTTGTTGAGAAATATTAATGTTACCCATGGTCTGTTGAACGGTACTAGACTGTTGGTTCGGAAGATACATGACAATTGCTTACACCTGGAAATTATTACTGGCCTAAATGTTGGAAACAATGTTCTACTTCCTCGCCTTGACCTTACGCCATCAGATACTTCTATGCCGTTTTCCTTCAAAAGGAGGCAGTTTCCAGTACGTTTGGCTTTTTGTATAACTATCAATAAAGCTCAAGGTCAAACACTAGATCAAGTAGGCATTTATCTACCTCAACCGGTGTTTAGCCACGGACAACTGCATGTCGCACTATCGCGAGCAAAATCCTTTCGTGACGTCAAAGTTCAAATAGAACCAAAAGGCAAGCGAACAGCAAATGTTGTATGGAAGGAAGTACTATTAGAATGTTGAAACGAATGTTGCGGAGGAGCACAGACTTCAGCAAACGGGGCACAGATTAAATAACAATTATACAAGGACGTCCGAATCCCTAATACGATAACTGTCCTGTGGTAATGGTAAAAAAGTGCTATTGTCCTACATCGGTGATTACTATCCTACATCCTGTTCTTTCATTCCCTCAGTTCTATAACTAAGATATACTCAATCAAATTTACAGCTTAATAAATATTAATTCCTTCTGTGTGAGTTATCTTTTCATTTCTCATCAATCTCCTTGACTCACTATTCTATCCGTAGTGGTGGAGGCGATAGCTGTCTTTACAGAGGTGTGCAAATTATTAGATTCGATGTCAGTTTTCCAAAATTGCATTTTTACTTTTCACGGTTTACAAGGCGATGGAATTACTTCAAATGTTTAACCAAGACTCCTAATTATATTTTAATTTAAGAAACTCAAATTAAAATGATTTTTTAGAATTTCCACTGACAGAGGAGCCTTGCAAATGCAAGATGCCACACGTTTCGTTTTTATTACTTCACTCTACTTTACGTGTGAATTTAGAGGAGAGGGATTTGGGGTCTTTTAACTGATGAACGCTATTGAACTATTCAAAGATTCATGAACTATTCATTGAAATCACCTGACTTAAATTCTAAAGTTAATGAAAAATTGAAAGCGGACCCAGCTCACATATCCCTCGGAATCCAATAATCTGAAAGTTTCCAGACGCAATTCCTTATGGGAAAAGGTGTAATTCCACGGGAGAGGAACCACTACTAAGTAGGATAACAAAAGAAGTTGGTCAATAAAATGATTTTGAATAAAAGAAATTATGACTTATTAAAATTATTTTATTTAATTCTATTAATTTGCACACTTTTATAATTATGTTACCCAAGAGTTACGGTGCATCTCTAAATTCAAAATTAAGAGACCCATCTTTTATTTTAAATATATACCATTGGTATCATAAGTAGACAGATCACCAAATTGTACTGCTGTAGCATTAAATTGTGTGGATCTCTATCTACCTATTATAAAGCAAAAGTTCCCAATTCTTGGATGTAACGGGTAATCTCGAGAGCAACTTGGTGGATTTTGATGCGGTTTCAACCATTCTGTGAAGGATTTCTCGATTAAGATGAAGGATTAGGTAGAAAAAAATATTTATGACATTTTATGGGTAAACCGTTAAAAATATAGATATACTCTGAGAATTGTTCAGCACGAAATGTTCTGCAGGAAAGATCGCGACAGCTCCCACATCGACCACTGTAAGTGTTTTTACGTTTTCATTTCTTCAAGCAGAAGCCTCCGTGGCTTAGGCGGCAGCACGCTGGCCTCTCACCGCTGGGTCCGTGGTTCAAATCCCGGTCACTCCATGTGAGATCTGTGCTGGACAAAACGGAGGCAGACAGGTTTTTCTCCGGGTACTCCGGTTTTCCCTGTCAAAATTTCATTCCAGCAACACTCTCCACTATCATTTCATTTCATCTGTCATTCATTTAATCATTGCCCCAGAGGAGTGCGTCAGGCCTCGGCAGCCGGCACAGTTCATATCCTCGCCGCTAGTTGGGGGCTTCATTCATTCCATTCCTGACCCGGTCGGAGACTGGAAGCAGGCTGTGGATTTTCATTTTCATTTCTTCAAGCAATCTCCATTCAGTTGAAATTTAAATTACTAGCTGCAGAGTGAGTTTACGAGCTTGCCAGCGACCTATCACCCTACCTTCAGCCAGCATCAAACTGTCGCGTCGTGTCGAGTTAATACTTCAGAGATGATGATGATAATTGTTGATTTAAGGGGCCTAACATTTAGGTTATCGGCCCCTAATGGTCTGGGTGATAGCGAAAATGACAATGAAGTGAAAACCAGAACGAAAATTAAGTGAGAAGGAAAATACTTACAAAAAGGAACTCAGATTGAAACTACTCACAAAATGGAGAGCGGTAATACTTACAAAAGGGAATTTAGAACGAAAATACTCACAAAAGGAATAGATTGAAAAATACTTACAACATGCAAATGAGATTGAAAATACGTACAAAATGCAATTGAGGTTCAAAATACTTACAAAATGCAATTGAAATTGAAAATACACAATGCAATTTAGATTGAAAAAAGCGCATTTCAGATTCCAAAAAAACACGCAGAGCAATTGAAATTCAAAATACTTACAAAATGCAATTGAAATTGAAAATGCTTACAAAATGCATGGTAGATTCAAACTGCTCAATTGGATGGACAATACTTACAGAATGCAATTTAGATTTAAAATAATTACAAAATTTAATTTAGATCCAAAATACCCACATAATGCAATTGAGAATCAAAATACCTGCAAAATGACCACCATACAAAATGCAATTTAGATTCAAAATACTCACAAAAGTCCCATCCCCTATATTGAAAGACTTACTAAAAGACAATTCAGATTGTCGATCCTTACAAAATGCAATCGAGGTTGAAAACACTAGCAAAATGCAATTTACTGTAGATCGAAAAGACTTAAAAAATGCAACGTAGTCTGAAAACACCTACAAAATGGAGTGTGGATGCAAAAGAAATCGCTCAATGGAATTTAGATACACGGGAGCCAATTAAAAAAAAATAGTGTGGGATCTTAAAGAGTAAAGGAAATATAATGAAAAGAAAACAAAAGGTCTGACCCCTCGAAGAAGGAGGGATAAGGAAAGATGAGAGAAGGGCCAATTAAGGCAGGAAAGTGAAAGACTCCCTAGGCCTCGGATACCCTAATACCGTCGGGGTCGGAAAAGAACAAGAGTTGACCAAGGGATGTCGACACGAAAGAAGACGGAGAGGAGCCCGGTACAAGTAAGTGGAAGCAATGCCGGACTCAGCTGGGGTCCCGTGGTCGCCAACCCACGTACTTCAGTGAAGAGTATAGCTTATGTGTTTGGAGTTAGCTGTTCACCTCGGCTTTTCAGAATTGCGTCTGGAACCTGACGTCCGTGCCCCCTTTTAAGCTTACGCTGGGTAAATAGTGCCACACACACACAGAGGACATTTGACCTCATAAGTCTACTTCATCGTTTACCCAAAAGCGACGGTACGTTAAATGTCTGTTCAGCTCACTAGCATGAACACATGCAAATGTCATATGGACAGAAGTGCTGTAGGATTGAAGTGAATGCTGCGGAGCAGCACGGGTCTTCTAGTTTTTATTTATTTATTTATCGTATGGCTTTTAGTACCGGGAGTGACCAAGGACATGTTCGGCTCGCCTGAGTCTGTAGCTGCTTCCATCGGACACCCTTATTAGGGTGAGCTACAAGTTCCGTTCAATTTCAAGTAGTTCCATCTTTCGCTACCAGATATCAATGATACCTAGTGGTGAACGTTGGAACTTTGATAGAGCGTTCCGACGAAATCTAACCTAACAATTTAGCTTTACACAAGTTTAGTCTGTGAAATGATCTTTTACATGCCATAAACCTATGATATGGGACCGCCGGCTTTACTTTCCCTCCGAAGGAAGGAATACTGAAGGATTTTTAACGCTCTTAAAAAAATCTGACGACTTCGGCCGGGTTTGAACCCGCTGGCACAGCAGTTCAGCCTGCTACCAACTACGGCACCGAAACCGCTATTGTTGTAATAATTATAATTAATAACAAGCAGACCACATGTGAGTAATTATTGTAATGATTATAATTAATAACAAGTACATGCGACTAATTTTTGTAATAATTGTAATTAATAACACGTACATGAGACTATTTATTGTAATAATTATAATTAATAACAAGTACATGAGAGTAATTATTGTAATAATTATAATTAATAACAAGTGCATTAGACTAATTATTTTAATAATTATAATTAATAACAAGTACATGATACTAATTATTGTAATAATTATAATTAATAATTATTATTATAATAATCGCATGTAATTTCTTTCAGATTATTGTAATTATAATTAATACCGTACTTATTATTATCATAATAAATCTCATATAATTTCTTTCAGAATAATTACTGCAATAATTATAAGTAATAATAATTAATTTCATGTAATTTCTTTTCATTACAATTTGGGCACAATCGTGTTGACAGACTGAAATGAATTTCTATTTCATTTACTAAGGCAACACTGAAAAATGGCTTCCAACACGTTTAAGTATTTTTATTTAGACGTATGGCACCTTATCTAGTCTCGGAACATTTACCCCAATCCTAGACCCTAAGGATGGTATCATACACATTACTACAGTCACCACAATAACACAAATTATCAGACAGATGCAATATGCGCGCAAGTACACGGAGCGAATTACCAAAAGTACCAGCTCCTATTTGAAGCAACAATAGGTTATCTGATGAATGGGACGCATAGCCAAGTACGAGGAACTGATAACCACGCAACTCAATCAAAAGAGTTGAATGCTATATATTCCTCACAAGATCAATCATCTTCTAATCTAATCTGTAACTGATGATTCTGGCCTTGAAGGAATGATAAAGAGAAAGTTGGGTAATTCGTGCGCATCTTTGTTCTTCGAGTTGATAGTACAACTAGCAACTCAGTCCACTGCAACTCGCAAGCTGCCATCGTACCTATCAGATAGGGACAATCAGCCAGATATACCAGTTGTTCTGTATCCAGAAAATAAGAAGGTAAGCCTACAGTTGTGATTCAATTATTTAAAATTAAACGTAGTCTTAAAATGGCAGTGTTTAGTGTGTGCTTGCACGTGTTTATTTTTCAATTAGTTTCACGGCATTCAGTGAGTTACTCTTTAAAAGCAGAGTGGGGGAATGGTGCGCAGGACATAAAGTTAAAGGTCTTCTAGGCAAAGAATGGTTTTATGGGTTCTTGAATTGAAATCCTGCATTAGCATTGAGACAACCTGAAGGAACAAGCCTAAATAGGATTGCCTCCTTTAATGCTGATAAATGATGATATTATATTCTAATATGCAAAATGTCAAGGAAAAACATACTTTTGAAGGCAATAGAATTTTTAACGTTGGCGATACGGGCATTACAATTGTGAAAAAGTAATGCCCAAAGATGTATAGACCTAAAGGGGAAAAATAAAACAGGGCGAACCATAATAGGTGTTTTCTGTATGAATGTAGCCTATTTCTAAATAAATGTATTTCGTATTAATTTCATGCATTTTTATCATGCTTAGGGAAACACCAATTACAATTGGATAAAATCGTGTTGACAGACTGAAAAGCATTAATGTCGATTACTAACACTGAATAATTGCTTCCAACACGATAATAACCCTGAAAGGATTATACTGTATGTGTAATTTTTGTTTGACCAAGAAATGAACTTTTTGAAAATTTAAACTTAACTGCAGCACTTTAGTGTCATTGCATGTTTGTTATTGTAAAAAAAAAAAAAAAAAACATTCGATCATTCTAATATTAATACACAGAGCAAGTTTCAGCCAATTCACATTGACTTAGTTTGACTTTCCTTCATTCATCCGATGCGCACAATTTCCCAACACTTGGGCACGATTACTCTGCAGGGTGGGTATCGTGCGCAAATGCATATTTATGCATATTTATTTTTGCATTAAATGTGTGTCTGCACATCGATGTAGAGTTACTAAGGCTCCCTTATTCATAACTGTCTGTGTGTTGCCTATTACACTGGTAAAAAAAATAGTTTGCATATTGCAAGCTTATGTATTTGTGGACCAAATATAATAAACGTGCTTTATCCCATAACTGTTTTATTTATTTATGTAGCGTATGACCATGTCATGGTATGACATTACACATGAATCACAATAATAATAATAATAATAATAATAATAATAATAATAATAATAATAATAATAATAATAATAATAATAATAGTACATACAAGCACAGCTATTAACCTTATTATAGTACCCTCGCTTTCCTGGTTAACGAGCGATGACTCAATCGTAAGGCAGTAGCACGCGCTTACAATAACCATTGTTCGCTACTGACCAATAGCTGACGGTTGATGACCAATAGAATGCTTCCTCTATCACTCAACGTGGACTCCAAAGTCCCGCCCTGGCGGTTAGCTTATGTCTCCCTCAGGTATCAGTGTCCAATGTTGCACATCTGCACATAGTTCTGTCCAGTATCGCTGCTTGCTCTCAGTGGCTACGGTGGAATGTTGACAACGCTGTGCCTCGCGCTAGGAAAGCCTTGGCCCCAGGCACGATGGAATGTAAACATATCCACCCAGCTAGATTTCAAAGGCGAGCCGCACGTTAACCAGGAAAGTGGGGCAACTATACAACCTTATGTCCAGTCTATTTCTCCAGTCCAGGCTCGATGGTGTATCACCGAAAAAGTCGTTAGGGTCACCTAGGTACGCTCTAAGTTTGCTATCTTCAACAGTGTGCCTGATGGTCTGGTTCGATGTACCGCAATCACAGCATGGGTTTGGCCGCTTCCCCCGTTTGTGCAGGTTGTATGCACAAACTCCATGTTCGATAACACTGTACGGTACAAACAAACATGTTATCTTTGAGTTAACACACGAGCCAATGTGCAAAAACGAAATGTCACACAGCAATGAAAATACAACATTATGCAATATGCAAAACCTTTTTACCAGTAATTTACATCATCACAAAACCGATTCTTGCTTTAGTGCGCACTCTCCCTTACTAATAATAATGTTACTGGATTTAGGTCCCTTTTAACAACTGCGGCATTTAGAGGCGTCAGGGTGCCGGAACTTCGCCCCGAAGGGCATCCTTAACGTGCCAGTAAATCTACTGACACGACTCCCTCGCATTTGCGCACCCTCAAATGCCAACAGGCTGTGCCAGGATTCGATCCTGAAAACTTGCGAACAGCGGGTGAGAACGTTACTGTTGAGCTACGAAGCCAGCTGAAGGATTGATAACACTTTAGTCTGGACACTCCGTAATTTTATTAAATCATACCACTAGCTTGCCGCCACTGTGTATGGAGTTGTTTCTGAGGTTCAGAACTTAAAAATCCGAGCTTAGACATAACCCTTTCAAATTTTATTCGATCTTTCTATTCCTTTTCGCTTTTCATGTCAACACATATTTTCTATGCGATACTCTCCTCCTTTTCGTTTTTGTTGTTGTTGTTGTTGTTGTTTCGTTTAGGGGCTTGGGCATCGTGATCATTTCAACCCCGTGTACTTGGGTGTGTTTATATTGTCCCCGATATGTCATGTGTCAAGATGTCAGAACGCACCACGTGATCTAAGGGCGGACAGATGACGTATATGTATGCTTGAGACGTCACTGCCATGGCCACATTGATTCCAAGATGTCCAGAGACCTTGAATTATGAAAGGATATGCTCATGATTTTACAGTTATTATCTGAGGATTTGTGAAAGTCTCCAAATGATGTAATAACGTATGGGACCAGTAGGGGAAGAAGCAGACCACGTGATCAAGTAGGACTCTGTAGAGGGCTCTGCACGCAGAAAGCGAGCTTTCGAGGTGAGCAGATGACTTGAAGTCAGCCACTTGCTTTCTATACGCCGACTAGTCAAGACAGTTCCACGAACGCGCATGAGTAATACTCAACTACAGTCTATTGGCGAAGGACTTACCTCATCGCTGTGCCAGCATGGCAAATACGATCTTCAAAGTGATTTATACAATCAGTCAGAACAAGTTATAGAACAGAAAGTTTACGCAGTACAATGAGGCTTCATATATTATTTCAAAAGTGCGGACAATACGTGTACGGTGATAGCCTATATGTTTTCACGAAGTTACGATCCGTAGAAAACACTGTTAGAGTTAGGCTGGACATTGAAACTCAGAGATATCAGTGATCTGTAAGCTGCTTGAAGCGAGACACTGTTTACAGAAAGGCAAGGTCATTGTGCCATGAGACAGTATGTAAGCCAAGGCCAACCGCTGGTGACGTAAGCAACACACCTGTGTTTCGAGGCCACGCTTGAGACAGCAATCTCACGGGATATTTCTTACGAACTTTGCAATTTGGAAACAGCTCTAGTTCGGGAACCAAAAGGTTTGTCAAAGTGCGGTTCACGCTACTGTATCCAGAAACTTGTGAAAAATGAAAATCCACAGCCTGCTTCCAGTCTCCGACTGGGTCAGGAATGGAATGAATGAAGCCACCATCTAGCGGCGAGGATATGAACTGTGCCGGCTGCCGAGGCCTGACGCACTCCTCTGAGGCAATGATTAAATGAATGACAGATGAAATGAAATGAAAGGATAGGGGAGAGTGTTGCTGGAATGAAATGTTGACAGGGAAAACCGTAGTACCCGGAGAAAAGCCTGTCTGCCTCCGTTTTGTCCAGCACAGATCTCACAAGGAGTGACCGGGATTTGAACCACGGACCCAACGGTGAGAGGCCGGCGTGCTGCCGCCTAAGCCACGGAGGCTAATCCAGAAACTTGTAAACTGTCATATTAGACGGGCGGAAATTTTGTGAAATTTTGGACATGATGGTCATCAGACCCGGTAACTATTCGTATCATGCGAAGAATCTCCTATATCGTAGGATGGCGCACTAAGGAACACGCGACATGGGGGATTTAAGAGACGGCTGACGTTCCTGGAGACGAGCATGGAGGCCCACAGTCAATCGCAAGTTGACCACGAGGCTTGGAGATGGGTCAAGATCAAATGGCGGGAACGACGGGAGTCGCCATTGGTCCTACGAGAACTCCATACTTCTTCAAGAAGAATTCTAAGGTACAGATGACATCACCATGATTCTAAATAGCTAGAATTTTAAGTGAAGTAGATATTAGTGGTTTGGACAGCACTCATCAAATTCTATTGCGATAACTTAAGGGGGGGGGTCTATAGTCATCATTTAGGCGGTGACATTGAAACACTTTTTTCTTACGTTTTCTAGAGAAACAACTGGTTCTTTCAGATATAGTGGATATAATTCTAGTTAAGTATTAGATAATCTTAGACTTGAAACATTAAATTAGTGAGACATTGAGGAGATGATGTTAGTAAACCTGATCACAGTTACACTATAACATCAGTAAATTTGTAAGGAATGTTTGATGGACAATAAACATTTGAACTAAATATGCAATGAAATTTACCTACTGGTGCATAAATTTTGCACAATTTAAACATTTAAATAAGATAATTAAATCTTTCTTTTAACACACTGATAGCTTAGAATGGTTGAGCTAGACACGTCATGATGTTATACAGCTTCAATGATTCTGTTAATGAGAATGAATGGCAGGTAATTATAACGCTGCAGTACTGTAATTAGGATGATAAAGTGTAACGCAGGTAAATTGTGGCGATTTAACGATGTAATCAAAATATTATAAATATGTGAAGATATAAGAAATAATAGTGTGATAAAAAGTCACTGTGATATAAAGAGGCAAGTAATTAAGTGAGAATAGGCAAAATATGGTAGCTTTGGTTGAGAATATGCATGTGAATTGTGTAGAACAAAGCCACGAGGGCCATTTAAAATATGTGTGTGAATTTAGTGAAAGCACTATGTAAAAGTTGTAGCCAATAATTTTGCCTGATGTATATTTTTATAATTCTTTCTGAAATAAAATTACCCAACATCAATGAGAGTTACGCCAGTCAAAGACACCAGTGGAATTTTTTTATTACAACGAATCAAAATGTGAATCAAGACAGTATTAACTAATTGTGAGAAGTTTTAGAACTTGAATAATGACTAAACATTTGTAAAAGCTAAGACATTTTGGATCCATTTCGAGTTAAGATAAATGTTGCTATGATGTGATGTGAACATTCACATGTGTATATAGGTTGTAAATTTGTTAATAGAATACGCATAAATATCCACTATGCACCAGTCGTGATTTAGTTGGAAGGAGACCTAATATAATAATCCCAGTGATATTTTGTTTGTGTTTTCTTTATAATGCAGTCAGTTTTCTAGAACATCCAAATATGAATTCTATATTAAGCTATGGATGAAAAATAAAAAGTGTAACTAAAATTCAATCCATTGGAGTCAATATGCGGGATCTCCGTAAGTTTAGTTATACCCAAAGGCAGGACACAAGGAGATTTTGACCCAGTTAAAAATGCCTTTCATTATTTTTTTGTTTGCATATCAAGACTTTCAATCTCCAAGTGCAGGGGATACAAATGATTATTTGTTATTGGCTGTATTAGTTCTTCGGTGAGTAAAAATGTGGAAGTTTTATCTTATTTGTGCATATGCTTTCCGTGGGTTCGCAACGCAACGTGGATGGTTGGAGATGACGTTAGGTGGTATTATATGAATCCCTGCCCATATTCACACCCCGAGATCACTTGAGGTCTCACTTTTTCTTATCTTATCTTTGTGCCGACGTGTATCTAATCATCCCCGATTTTCTTTTGGTAAAATTTTCTACTATTGTTGTATCGAATTTCAACCTGGGATCGCGATGAGTCGGGCCACGCTATCCAAGGTTGGAATATCGGGCACAGCAAATATATGATAACCTGTGTTATTTTACTGCCTACACTAGTGTGTGTATTTGCAATTGGGGCCGAAAATTGGGATGCAGGTGGCCGTAGCCTTAAGTTAGGATCCATCCCGGCATTTGCTTGGAGTTTCTAGGATGGCTGAGGTTGCAGTTGTACTTACGTCTTCTGGGTTCTGCCTCACAAGTTTGAGTGAACCCCGTTCCAGCCTCAGATCAGAATTAAATTTCTTGGTAGTGCCAGGAATCGAACCCTGACCTTCAGTCGCTACAACACGAGGCAGTCAAATAAAGAAAAGACACTTCCGCCTAGCTATGCCAAGGATGTCGGCAGTTTTGTCTACTTGTATGGAGACGTGCTCGATTGCTAAAAACGATTTGTTGCACTTCACTCAACTGCTATTGATGTTCAGACACTGGGAACCTTCTTTGCTGTTGTTGTTGATTCATTTAGGGGCTTGGACATCGTGATCGTAGGGTGTGAGTGGAATCTGTATGATAACCTGTATCATTGCGATGGCTGTAGTAGATACTGTGTATACAGTATTTGTAACTGGGCTAGTCTTTGGATAGGAGGTGGCTGTGGTCTTAATTTAGACACCATCCCAGCTTCTCCTGGAGAAGAAGTGGGCAAGCACGGAAAACCACTTCTAGGATGGCTGATGAAATCGAACCAATTCTTCTCAATTCTGCCTCATGAGGCTGAGGGTACGCCATTCCAGCCCTCAGACCAGAATTTTCAAAAAAAAAAAATACTGAGCCGGGAATCGAAACCAGACCACCGCGGTGACAGTCCAGAATGTTAGCCATAGCGCCACGAAGCTTCTGTGCTAGTGCTACGAATATTCACAATTCAAATAATATAAAAACTAGAGGTTGAAAAATAAATAAATAAATAATATCCACCGGATCCCCTCTATCCGAAGGAAAGATTCAAAACCCGTGTAACTTACTCTGTGTGCCACACGCAGGTCTATCAATACCATTTTCTGCGGTAAACTCCACAAATTGGTGAAGGTGACAAAACAATAAGATAGGCCTACGTAACACGCCATGTTACGCACAGAACGCTTGCGTATTAGGCTGCCTGGTACGATTTGTTACGTAGCCTAGCAGCAACACAGCCTGGAAACAAGGAGGTTGGTTGCCACGACAACAGACAGACAGCCAAAATCTATAGTCTACAGTGAATACAGTAACATCGTCTTTATCCAATGAGGTACAAAAAAACACAATAGGTAGGTTACACTAGATTGCTCACTATGCTACGCACAATAATTCCATTCGGTACGTTTGCCGTCCAGTCTTATCTTCACAGAGCCGGTACGTAAGCTGACACATGTTCAAAGCAACGAGTGTCATATGTTAAACTATTGTCATGTGGCAAAATGATGTTCTGCTTATAAATGCAGATAAACGACGGGAACTATGGCACTGACGTCACAGAAAAAGAAAGATCTGAAGTAGATTCGAACCGTAGCTCCATGCTGATGTGGGTTTCATAACCTAACATTCTACTCAGTGAGCAACGACGGATGGTACGGTATTGCGGTGTGATACGCATTCCTCTGTACATTCTGATGCGCTGCAGGATGTGACAGTGTTGCCAGCATCTCTTTTTCATAGTTGTGTTCTCACACTGCAGCTGCTCCGATTTTGCTATAAAAGCTTTGTCTTGCATTTGGATGAGGAGTCGCATTCCGACCTCCATGTGCGGCATTTTTTCTTCACCCTGTATAATAGGCAATGATATCTGCGCGCGCCCGTTGCACTTTCTATATCACGCAAATTCTGGCACTATTACTACCACAACTAAGTAAGTGCACATATTGTAAATACCATCTCCCATACTTGTAGACATAGATTTAATAGCCTAAATCATCTGATGATGATCGCTTGACGATCGAAACTGGTCATTCATGTGTATTTATTAATCTCATGTTAATATTTTGTCAGGATTAGTGAACGATCCAAAACAATTGAGTACAATCGTGTTGATCGACTGAAAAAACATTAAATTTTGATTACTAAGGCAACACTGAACAAGATGTTCAGTAAAGAACATATCTTACTTTCTCTTAAATGCATTGGTGTAGTTATAAACTCATTGTTGTTTTCAAGGAGTATAGGCTAATTGAATGTTGGTTGTAGTAGCTTGTTGAAATACAACTTGCTATACGGATATTATACGTTGATTGATTGAATCCTCACCTGAATTATAAATACACACACTCATGCAGGTTAACAGAAAAGATTCAACACTCACCGAAGTACACGGGGTTAAATGACCATGATGTCCAAACCTCTCAAAAGTAACGTAACAACAACAGCTTCCTACCCAAATCTTTCCTCGGTTAAAAGTACACATACAGACATCACAGTGATGCAGGTTGTTAGACAACTTCTACAAACACCTAAGTACATGGGAATACATGACCACGATGCCGCAAAGCCCCTAAGGAATCAACAACAGCAACAATAAGAACAATAAACAGCAGCCTCTACCGCGTATCAACGACAGCTTCCTACACAAATCCTTCCTCATTTACTGTGCAAGTACACACACAAGTACAGACATCACAGTGACACAGGTTATCAGACAACTTCTACACACACCCAAGTACACGGAGCTGCATGACCATGATGCCGCAAAGCCCCTAAAGGATCAACAACAACAGACTCTACGGTGGGGAGTGTCAAGCCCAGGCTTGAACACTACCGGAGGGAAGATGAAGTAGGAAAAGGAAAAAGACTTAGGAATGAAAAAACAATTAGGCAACACAGGAGCGAATCCACAAATAAAAATATATCAACTGACAAATTTGAATTTAATATAAATGACACTAGGTGTGACAGGGCAATGAGGAAAATTTCTCAAGGCTAATGGCACTAGGGTGGGAAAAAGAAACTAGCTTTAGCAATAAAGGGATTAACTTTAATTTGTAAATAGGATTTGTGGCAAAAGTTGTTTAATTATAGCAAGAAGAAATGCCGTAGCATAATTAATGAAATTAACAAGACAATCACAATCTTGCTTGCGAAAAAGACAACCAAGAGTGTGCATAAACAAGTTGATAACATAACTTTATGTAATATTGCAAAGAACGTTGCTGAGATTGCCAGCAAGCAGTCACCAAGTGCACTCTCCCTTCCGTGCAAGAAATAGAGTACTGTATAGGGACTCAGGTCACTGGTGAAAATGCGAACAAAGGAATATACTGATTGTTTCTTTTTAAAGCTAAAGGGAAATATGTCAAGAAGCATTCTAAAATGCTGAAGAGAGTGATGCCAATAAAAATGGCGTTGATACCCATCTACGATGGACCCCGAAGCGAGGGAACAATTGCAAGAAAAATAGAAAGAGGTAGAAAGATCTCGAAGCTTTTAGAAAGAAAATAATATTTAAACAAAATTACTAGAAATTACTAGAAAGGAATTGTGGGCTAAACTTCAATCCATCAGTGTGCTGATTAGAAGTTTAGCAGAGCAAAGACTAACGAACCTAACTTAGGCAAAACTACAATCTGAGAGGTAAATTTATATGACAAGACAATAATCACCTCGAGTAGGAAGTTTGCTGAGCGAACTATACTCGCATTTAACAATTTACAAAAATTGCTAGGATAAACTTTATGTAAAATATTTGCAGAAGTTTTGTCATGAACACAACAAATGATTGTGATTAATTTCGAGATTAACATGAAGTGTTTGTAATCATTTCTGTAAGTACAGAAAGTAGTACGAGAAAAATGGGGAAGGAAATGCCTCACCTTAAAGGCTCTTCGGGCAATAGAATTAAATGTAACTTAAACAAATTAGAGCAATTTTAATTGCGTTAACATGAATAGTGTTTTCCAACAATATTACAAAATAGAAGGTCTGAGACCTATTTCTTGGTTTAGAGAACGAAGTACATTAACAAATTCTTGACTAGAATACTTTAGTAATAAAGTGTAACAAAGCCTTTGACAATTATGAAATCACAAATTCTTAATTCCTGGGTGCAGCAGGAGAATGAGAACGCAGATTAAAATGTGGATTTATAACCACTAAATTATTTAAACAGAAATTACGTGATGCTAAACTCAACAATGGAGAGGTCACCCACACCGAAGCCTCGAGTTAACAAAAAAATGTACAAAGATTTATTACTTAAGTTTATTTGTTAGTAAATGGGAATTAGGAAGGGAAAATGGGGTATGTTGTGAGTCTGTTTATATGTTTTTACTTTTGAGATTGGGTACCCAAACATATGGTTTGCACTAAACCAATATCGGAGCACACGGATAGGTCACTGTTGCAGTTTATAGTTTGTTCTGTTTCGGAAATTAGCAGTAGTTGAACGTTATTGCGTTTGAACTATTTGCCAGTGTGATGTTTCACAAGAAAGAGTCTATTGCTTGATTCAAAGTGTCACGAGTTGAAAGTAACATAAAATGGGGCAAGAAGGAAAATCCCACGATGCAATTTGAGAATGGCTTGATACAAATTCAGTAGAAAATCCCTCGAAGAAGAAAAGCTTGATTTTCAAAATCCTACAAGTTTACCATAATTCCCACGTTGGGAGAGAAAGTATCCTCTTTATTTGACACAGAAGTACTAGAGAATGGCGAGCTCCATTAAGCTTTAGCAAGGCAATGTGGCATCCCTCGTGGGAGGCCGTTAGCAAGTTGCACCATTATTTTAAAAGTTCTAGTTTTGTAGAAAATGTTTATTTGAAATATTTCAGATTATGATTTGAATAGGCCCCATAAAATTTGTTGTAAAACACTGAATCAGGTACTTATCTTGTCATTGAAGCAATGTTGAAATTCACGGCCAGCCGTTAAAATGTTTCTAAAACATGACGACAATTAGAACCTTTACCACATCGTGGAAGAGTAGACACTTCTCCGAGGAGTAGAGGTTTCAGTCAGGTGGAGCACTTAGCGAAGAATTAACGAGTATTTGAAACGTGCAAACGAGCGAAGGCAGAGAGGGGGAAGGAGGGAGAGAAAGAGTGGGGAAAACAATGTGGGCAACATTACAAAATAAATTTTACATATAATGTTTTTTAGATAAAGCGGAATAAAACGTTGGAATCTTCAAGGAGAATGCAGAGATCGACAATGATGCCCTCTACTTGTAATGTGATGAACGAATTCTTGAAGTGACTGGAATCCAAAGCCTCGGCGACTTGCCGCACGGAACACTGTAGAGAGATCTTACACAAAGAGAAAGTATGCACATCTGGAACAAACTTTCACGAGAATATAAGAGAATGAACAATGAAAACAGGAAACAAAAGAGGTCTCTGCTGGTGTTCACAAAAAAGGGAAGTAAGAATGAACGTGAATAAAGAAAGAAAATCAAAAATTAGTGACTATTTAATTCTAACATAAGCTGTATTGTGCCCGTTTAGACCGGAGTCCGCACGACCACATATGCGTTTTACCAATAATCAGTCAGCACGAGAGTCAAAATATCCCGGAGCGCCAGATGGGTTAAAGCTAATCGCAAAAACGACATCAAATAAAAAAAAATGCTTTACTGATTTTTGGCTCAATGCAACAATAAGGATAGAAGGAGATTCAACTGGGTATAACACATCAAGTAAAATTATCTCAGTTTATTTTGAATTTAAAATTGACTGCAAAAATGCTCAAAGCAGCATCACTCACGTGTGGCGATCCACACTCCTATTTACACAATATACAGAAATTTCCCAAACACATTTGACAATTATTTTTTGGAAACACAAGTCTGATTGTTAGTCCTGTAGACTGTGTTCCAAAATTATTTATGATTAAATCCAGTTCAAATTTAATTGTCTCTACTGGAAATATCGTAGTTCACTGTTTTAATTTTTACATAATATTAACACTCGTAGAATAAATGTTCATAGAATTTTTAACTTTCACTTATTTTTCCAGTTTCAAAAATATATTGTCGAAAAATATTATTATCATTGAAGCAACACAAATTATTTACACATATTAAGAACATCTGAAAAGTACAGGGTGAGGCAATGAAACGGCACGATTTTGAAAACCCACAAATAATTTATTTAGAAGAAAATGATAATTGTTTTAACATAAATCTTAAGTACATGAGTGGAAATTAATGTTTAACCATAAAAACATTATTATTTTTGAATACAGTGCCAGTAAGATAGCGTCCTTGGTTTTGCACGCATTGTCGGAGTCTGAGATGAAATCTACCCATGACGTTTTGTAGCATCTGGAACGGAATGTTGTTAATTTTCTGCCGAATTCGCTCCTTCAGGTCTTCTTTTGTTCTTGGTGGATTTTCCTGGAAGACTTTGGACTTAAGATAGCCCCAAAGAAAGAAATCTGGAGCTGTCAAGTCTGGTGAATGGGCAGGCCAAGGGATATCACCATTCTTGCTGATAAGGCCTCCAGGAAATGCGAGTTTCAGTAAATTCACTACCACCGCTTTTCTTTGTCATGCTAGCAGTGGCTTCAAAGTTATTCACCCAAAGGAGGTTAGCTTCCCTTGACGGCACGGGAGCGCGTGGCGGTAGATTGAACTCACGACGGAATGCGCGCTGAGCACAAACCACACTACCCGCATTTTAGTAATATGCCTTTACAGCAAACGCACGTTGCGCATCCGTCCAACGCTCCATGGCAAAAAAAAAGTTCCACTCGCCTAAACGCTCAAGGCCATGTCCCCTACTTCCGTAACCCCCCCCCCGCCCGTCAGCTGGAGTTGAAATCGTGCCGTTTCATTGCCTCACCCTGTATTTGACCTTGAGCATAGCATCGAAGAACTGTGCGAAGCACAACAAAAATTAATTGTTCTTCTGACATTAAACATTTCGAGAAGTGACTCGATTATGAACTTCAAGTTCCTAACAAAATATATGATTTCTGAATCATCAACTTGATCAATAAATTGTTGAACCTTTCAACTATTCAATTTTCCACTTGGAATCATTATTATGAAAAATATTTATATTCATGGCCATTTTTAGTAATTTTCACAACTTGCAATTCTTCGACAGAATGCGGAAATAAGAATTGTAGCTTCATAATAAATTCATTTAGTTCATGGCACTAGGATTGAAAATATCCTTCAAATTATTCGTGGTTAAAGAATTATTTTTAATTGGCAGTGGCCCATTCTATTATTTGTGTAAGAACACAATATTACACCAACAACGGCAAAGGTCTTCCTCTGAAGAAGAGTAAACTACTATCATGACAAATCCGGGTTCTAGCAAAATCAAAGTCTAAATGGAATTCGTAAACAAGGTTGAAATAAGAACTGATGGTTTCTAAGAAATAACCTTCGGGTCATTCATACGACGAAATGTGTAGTTCCAATACTCCTTCTATAAACCTGAGCCATCGAACCTGCTATTTGATTGATGCACGAAAAAAACCTCTTCATTCCTGCGACTTAAACATGCGCACCTGGGAATGGCATTTCAACTACTCCACACACATACATTTTCTTCCCAAAATGTATACAATAAATCAAGCCTCTGCTTGTTATCAACACTGGAAGATTAATAAACTTACAAGTTTATTTTATTTTACCATTCAGTTCAACCCGTGAATTTACCATACTTATGAAAATCTTTATTTCACTTTCGAGTGTATTTACGTCATGATTTTATATAAATACAAAAATATCCTATTTGATACAAATATCATTTGCTTCCCGTTTCATGCCTCTCCGTGTTATCTGAAAAATATACTTTGCTCATTGCAAATATCAACTGTTCAACCAGAACTGAAATGTTGGTCGAATGCGGGCTTGCGCTAACCACTCTCCTTCGGAAGATCTCCTGTTCCAAACTAGAAATGATTAAACTACTTCATAGGCTCTCTCTCAATACATAAAAAATATAATATCCAAGAATTATTTAGAAAAATTATAAAAATTATTATTATTATCATCAGTGGATTATTATTATTATTATTAGTTATATTACTTTAAATATGTTTAATTATCATCTCATTATGTGAGAATCCACATGTTCGAATCTTCGAATATGGAAAAAATATCCATTCCTCAACAAAAATAATTTAACTCAACCATTACATCGACGGTTTTCCGTGATATCCCTAAAATATGAAATATTCAAATAAATGCTCGAAATGCTCGGTCATCGATCCTAAACTGTTCTGAGTGCTGAAAATACTCAGAATAACTCTAACAAGTCTTGCGTAAATCATTGCAAGATTTAAATACGAAGAAAAATAAATAAATGTGTTGGTCATCTGCAGAAAAATAGTTTGTTCCAATTAGCTAGGCATAATATAATTCAAATGTGGCTTACATTTCTTGATGGTCTTGAAGCGTAGTAAACCTGGTCTGTACCAGATTTATCCATAGACATGCCCTATCGGACAAGCATGTATAATCCTTGTATCGGCCGCCATTATATACCCACAATCCGTCTAGTAAGACATAGTGGTAGTATCTATTGAGGTTTGAAGTAACTGTTGTTCCATTTTAATACGGGCTTCTATCAAAGCAATAACAGTTTGCTTAAATGGGGTCAGATCTAAGTGATCTATTCTTAAATATGTCAGTTGTAACATAACTCACGGTAATCTTTTCAGCACAAGAAAACTCTGACAGTCGAACCAATCAACGGCTGTTCTGAAGATCGTTCCCTGGGCATGGCTTCACACCATCTACCATGCGCGAAGCAACATGTAGTTTCCCTTGCGTAGACTAATGAACACCACCGTGATAGACTGGTCTTCAGTGTACTGATAGATCGAAGTGATTATTAAGTTACAAATATGAAAACTGACTGAAATGGATTTAAATATCCAAGTATTAGGTTATTACTGGTCTGTGACAAAGTACTAATTCTAGACAAAGTCTAGCATATGTCCATGTAGAAATAAAAATATTTCACCAGTGTCTGTAGAAAAAAATCAATCACCTCAGTGATTCTCCTTGCCGGAAACTTACGAAGTTCCAACTCGTAGCGCAGCACTTTTGTGACTATCACAACTTTGAAAATAACTTCTGCGTAGATCCGGCAACCATGTGCCTTGGCTCAGCGTAGCAGCACCTTGCTAGGCAAGTGCTTGTGTTGAAGTGAGCTACTGATGCCTGGGCCAGCCGGCTTTTATTCAAAACGGTCAGGGTCACGCTGCATCAGCTGATATCTGGAAATCCTCATATCTCTGGTATCCCTGGTCCGATTTACTTGATACTAATTGCATTCTCCTTCATTTGGCCGCGCCAGTAATCTGATCCAAGTCTCAAGTCTCTACACCATGGTTAACTATTTAATCAATAAATAGCCTCGACCTCTGCTATTACTCGCTACGTCACTTGTCATGCTCTTAGTGGTATATTCTTTCCAATTCCTTCTCGAAGCAATGTAGCGCGATATTCAAATATCTCAACTTTCAAAAGCGGCTGTAGCCTTTCCCTTGATATCTAGGTGTCTGAATCTTGGAATACCCATTCCTAGAGTTGGGCACATCCACCCCACACCTAGCAAAAAATAAAAATTGATTTTTTTTCCTATCTACACATTAAATCATCTGGTTCTTGAATAATAAAACTTCAAATTCGATGCATTATAAGTTCCCACGATGTTACCAGTTCGTGTATTAGCGATTTCATAGGTTCCATTATTGTTTACTTCCACAATACGATAGGGTCCAGCGTAAAGGCTTGCAAACTTCGAGTACACTCGATTTTGCACGTCAGATGGTGTAGGTCCTTTCACTAAAACAAGAGTTCCTACGCGCAAGGGTCTGCGAAAACGCTTTCCTCTCACTCTGCGCTCTCTTTTCTCAGCTTGGCTCCTCAACTTGTCTAAAGCTAGATTTTCCCTCATCTGACGACTTGGTTCAATCTCAGGTGGAATAGAGATGATTCGATCCCATAATCTTGTTGGTTTAATTCCGTGATGAAGCAACATGGGAATCTGTCCAGTACTCTCATGAATTGTAGAGTTGATGGATTCGGATGCTAAAGAGAGAACATCCATCCATTTCCAATGCTCATTTGGACAATAGAGGCGGCAAAATTTTGCTATTTCAGCCATCACGCGTTCTGCTGCATTGCTCTCTGGATGTCTGATAGAACAAAACAATTGTCTAATCCCAAGATTATTCATGACGGTTCTAAATTCTAAAGATGTAAATTGAGGTCCACGATCTGATAAAAGGAATTCCGGTTTGCCTGCTTCCGGAATTACGTTGTCTCTAATTCTCTTCGCACAATATTTTGCGTTTGCCTTCTGAATCGGATGTGACATAGTGTATTTGCTGAAAACATCCATGGTCACCAGAATATATCGGTTACCTCTTTTAGACTTTGGGAGAGGACCATATAAATCAGTCGCGAAAATTTCACAAGGCTTAGAAGGAATAATAGGCCTTGGTAATTCTCTCAATAATCTGGAATTATGTTTACTCCTTTGGCATAAATCGCATTCTCGAATAGTGTTCCTGACAGTTTGTCGCATTCGCTCCCACGAAAATTTCTCTTGAATCATGTTGACCGTCTTATCTAATCCAGCATGACCTGCGATTCGATGTGCCATCCAGATAATGGGTTTTTGCGTTCGTGGAGGTATCACTACTCTCAGCTTCGTATGGTCGGGATCTGCAAACTTGTAGATTAAACCATCTAACATCATAAAATCTCTTGAAATTCTTTCAGTTTCCACAAAATCATCATCATTTGGATCCATGTCTCCCTGTAGAAAACGAAAAATGTTTCTGAAACGTCGGTCTCTCCTCTGGGATAAATGCAACAACCTTAACCTTCTCAAGGTATCTTCATCCTCCTGCGTCAGGTTAACTTGAAAAACCTTAGATGTAGACTCCACTGCTCTACTCAATAAATCAGCTCCCACATTCAACTTTCCAGGAGTGTGTTCAATAACTAGGTTGAATTGTTGAATAAAAAGTGACCATCTAGTTATCCTATCACTGGCAAAGTTTGTTCTCAAAATAAACTCCAATGCATGGTGATCTGTCCTCGCAATGACTGAATGTCTAATTAACATTTTCTTCCACGACTCCAACGCGAATATTACAGCAAGTGCTTCTAACTCTGTGGTGTAATAATTCCTTTCTGATGGACGAAGTTTCCTGCTAATGAACGCCAGGTAACGTCTCTTGTGATCTTCATCTTCTTGAAGAAGAATAGCTCCAATCCCTACGGTGGATGCATCAGATTCTATGATGAAATTCTTGGTAAAGTCAGGATACTCCAATTTCACACTGTTTACCAATAACCTCTTGGCATCTTGAAATGATTGTTCACAATCTTCATCCCATTTCCATTTGTTTCCTTTCTTTAATAATTCCTGCAATGGCGCTACCGTCTTGGTGAAGTTTGGACAATGCCCTGCAAAGAATTGGCATGTCCCGAGAAAACTGCGGACATTCTTCACTCTAGTAGGTCTAGGGAAATTTGCAATTGCCTGTATCTTCGTCTCATTGGGACGGTATCCTTTTCCATCCAAAATGTGACCCAAAAATTTTATTTCCTTTCGAAAGAACTGACATTTTTGAAGGTTTACTTTAAAGTTCGCTTTTCTCAAATCTGCGAATAACATCTGAAGATGTAACAAATGTTCCTCCTTAGTCTCGGATGCAATTAAGATATCATCAATGTAACGAATTGCTATCTCTTTTACTTCAGGACTCAAATTTTGTTCCAGTGCTCTGATCAAAACAGATCCAGATGTTTTGACTCCAAATGGTAGACGGCGGAATACATATGTCTGCTGGTCAAACATAAATCCTGTAAACTTCTTGGAATCTTCACTAAGCCTAATGTGATGGTAGGACGAAGTGAGATCAATATTAGAGAACCAGACCTTGCCTTGGAATTTCCTTAACAGTTCCCTAATGATTGGTGGTCTGTCATACTCTGGCAGTAATCTTGAATTCAAATTTCGCGTGTCTAAACATAGTCTCAGACTTCCATCTTGCTTTGACACTACTGCTAATGGATTGACATAAGATGTAGTGTACTTTTCAATCACATTGTTGCTTTCCATCTCCTTGATAAGCACTTTTATCCTTTCTCGATGCTTTTCCGCAACCGGATACAATTTAGCATGGAAAGGTGCATCATCATTTACACGAATACGATATTCAAAATCTTTAATTTCACCAGGTATAATATCAAAAATATCGTGATACTCTTCCAAAATTTTCCCTAGCTCTGGGGACTCCTTCTCAGTGTAGACTTCTCTTCCTTCAGCTTCATGAAAAATCAGAGACCATTGAGCATCTCCCTCGATGTCTTCCTCTTCTTTTCCCTCGAAGTTAATCTCTTCGGTATTCTTGAATCTGATCGTCTCTGTCTTCATGTCTATCACTGCTTGATATTTCTGAATGAAATCCGCTCCCAATATCATGTCAAAAGCCATGTCCTTCATTACAACAAACACATGTCGGAAATCATGTCCTCCAATCGTAATACATAAGTATAATTGTGTTTTACACAGAGATATTTTATTGGGTATTATTCCTTGGATCTTAATTCCTGATACTGGAATCTCCTCTAAATTCTCTCTGAGCTTCCACAGAATATAAAGCTTCTTACTCACCAGACAAAGCATAGCCCCAGTATCAATCAAAGTATCGACAGGCATACCGAATACTTCGCATGATATGATTGGCATTCTAATTCTTGTACCCATTTCTTTCCGTTCGTCATTCTGTTGAATTAAGTCATCATCCTCTGCTTGCCATTTAATAATTCTGGAAGTGAAAGTGTTCAAAATTCTATCTTCTACTGTGAATTTGAAGTTTTTTTTTCGTTACCATTCCCCCGGGATTGTTGTGTTCCCGATGGACCTGGTTCATTGGGCCTCTGCTCCAAAAACTGCAAGTTATCTTGGTGTCTTGCTTCCAAGTTTTTCCTCGTCTCCTTGTTGAACTCTTCATTGGACTGACGAGTATCCGCATTCCCTCTGTTATTGTAGTTGTTTCTACCATAGTATCTTCTTTCCTGGTACCTTCCTTGATTATCCCGTGGCCTTCTCCATCGAGTATTATATCGATTTTCACCATCCGGTCTCGCATAAGGCTTGTAACTGTATCTGTTACTGTACTGATCCCATCCTCTTTTATTGGGATCTTCCCTCGGCGTTTTCTCTTCTCGCCCCTCTCGAATCTCTCGAGGTGTTTGAGAATAACTGTCGGCCATAACAGCATACACAGCGTTGTTATTCTTTCCTCCCTTCTGATGGAAGAATTGAGCGTTCGTATGATCCAGCTTTTGTAATACCTCGTCAAATTGCTCCATATTATAGATGTCAGCAGCGATCAAAGTCCTTTGGACGTCTGCTGGAAACTGACGTATCAATGCAGTAATTAATTCGTTATCTGGCATCGGCGGATCTAAATGTTGCAGTTTAGAAAGCTGCCCAGAAAAGTACGTAGAGTATCGAGTTGGTTGTGACGTCGAGAATCTCTTCGAATATAATTCTGCTCTGACTTGCTGTTGGGTTTCCGGGGACCAAAACTTTTTCAATAACCCACGAGAAAACTCCTCAAAAGTGGTTAGAGTGGATCTAAAAGCTCTAAACCAAAGAAGTGCAGGACCTTCCAAAAACTTCCCTATCACTCGGATCTGTCTTTCTTTAGGGATCTTGGAATCTTTCAGGTAATCCCCTGCTTCTCTCAAAAATTCCACGGGTGTCACAGAATCTCGCCCTGAAAATTTAGAAGGCTTTTCCTCTACATTCTTGAATGCAGTTATGGGGTTGGATTGAAATACTGTCCTGTCCTCATCCTGTCTTTGACTGTCAATTCCTCTAGCTGCTCCTAGATTTATCTGTATCTGTTCCTTTCCCCTTACACTCGGCATATTCAACAGATGGTCAGACTGTTTCTCGTCCTTGATTTGGGTTTTCATAGCCTCAAGTTCCTTCTGGTTTTCTTCTGCCATTTTCTTAATTGCTTCAGTTTCTTTACAATTCTCCTTGACATCAGTGGATATCTGGTTCATAACAGCCTCATGACTTTTCAATGACCCTGTCATATCTGATATGTCCTTCTGAGTTGCTTGGATATCTTTGGAAATTACTTGAATATGATATGACAAAGATTCCCTAATCTCCTTGATTCCCTCTTGGTTCTCCAGCTTGAGTGTGTCTTTAATTTCATTGACAATTGTGGTTTTAATTTCAGTTTGTAACTCATTAATCACACCTTCTCTTATTTCCCCCATTACAAGTTCTTTGAATTGTTCTGTCAACCGTTGAACAACTAGAATTCCCATCTCATTACTCTCCTTCTTCACTCTGACTTCTAGGTTGATCATGTCTTCACCAACTTTCCTAAGACCATGTTCTATCCTATCAGCTAAGCTTTGAGATCGAAGATCGGCATCGCGAAATTTATCGTCCATTAAACTTGCGTTAGTAGCTAATGAAGTTTCGAGCTCATGTGTTTTTTCGCATAATTTATTCATTTTACTCTCAAGTGTCATTTTCAAAATTTCGGAATTCTCTTTAAATTTACTCTCCATAGAATTAAATTTACTATTTAAATTTTCTTTCAAGTTACCTTTTAACCTGCTTTCTAAAGAATCAGAATTTTCTTTAAGTTTATTTTCTAAAGAATCAGAATTTTCTTTAAGTTTATCCTTCAAACTTTCTTTAAGTTTATTTTCTAAAGAATCAGAATTTTCTTTAAGTTTATCGTTTAAATTTTCTTTAAGTTTATTCTCTTAAGAATCAGAATTTTCTTTAAGTTTATCCTCTAAAGAATCAGAATTTTCCTTAAGTTTATCATTTAAACTTTCTTTAAGTTTATTTTCTAAAGAATCAGAATTTTCTTTAAGTTTCTTTTCCAAAGCCTCAGTATTTTCTTTCATAATGGCTGCTACACGCAGTCCAGCCTCTTTTGAACTCTCCTCCAGACTCCTCATCATCCTCTTCATTTCTTCCATAATTTTCAATTATTATTCAACACTTAGGGGTATACAATATTGGCAAACACAAGCTTATAACTAGAACAAGAAATATGAATAGCTAATTGGAACACTCTAATAAAATGAGATTTGTCCTAATGTCGACGTGATGGAAAAACAAAATTCTCTACTTTTTACGAATTACATTTACCACAATATCACAAGAAAAATATGCAAGTTCTCAAATATCCTCCACCTGGATTCTAATAATGCGTATGTCCAGTCATCGAACGTTTACTACTGAATTTACTTGACGCCCTAATGGTTAAGCCATTATCAAAAATAATCAAACCCATTCTAATTATTAACCAAGTTAAATTTTTAATTTTCCCCACTAATTGGGTTTCCTACTAATTTATTCATCCAAACCAGACATCTCTCAACTCCCAAAATATTTCTATAAACATTATCACAATTTAAATCGGCATGCGATTGACCATTTCTAACTCGAGACCCACGTTCGAAGCCATTTCTCTCTCTATCTTACTTTATGTGCCCGTTTAGACCGGAGTCCGCACGACCACATATGCGTTTTACCAATAATCAGTCAGCACGAGAGTCAAAATATCCCGGAGCGCCAGATGGGTTAAAGCTAATCGCAAAAACGACATCAAATAAAAAAAAATGCTTTACTGATTTTTGGCTCAATGCAACAATAAGGATAGAAGGAGATTCAACTGGGTATAACACATCAAGTAAAATTATCTCAGTTTATTTTGAATTTAAAATTGACTGCAAAAATGCTCAAAGCAGCATCACTCACGTGTGGCGATCCACACTCCTATTTACACAATATACAGAAATTTCCCAAACACATTTGACAATTATTTTTTGAAACACAAGTCTGATTGTTAGTCCTGTAGACTGTGTTCCAAAATTATTTATGATTAAATCCAGTTCAAATTTAATTGTCTCTACTGGAAATATCGTAGTTCACTGTTTGAATTTTTACATAATATTAACACTCGTAGAAAAAATGTTCATAGAATTTTTTACTTTCACTTATTTTTCCAGTTTCAAAAATATATTGTCGAAAAATATTATTATCATTGAAGCAACACAAATTATTTACACATATTAAGAACATCTGAAAAGTATTTGACCTTGAGCATAGCATCGAAGAACTGTGCGAAGCACAACAAAAATTAATTGTTCTTCTGACATTAAACATTTCGAGAAGTGACTCGATTATGAACTTCAAGTTCCTAACAAATTATATGATTTCTGAATCATCAACTTGATCAATAAATTGTTGAACCATTCAACTATTAAATTTTCCACTTGGAATCATTATTATGAAAAATATTTATATTCATGGCCATTTTTAGTAATTTTCACAACTTGCAATTCTTCGACAGAATGCGGAAATAAGAATTGTAGCTTCATAATAAATTCATTTAGTTCATGGCACCAGGATTGAAAATATCCTTCAAATTATTCGTGGTTGAAGAATTATTTTTAATTGGCAGTGGCCCATTCTATTATTTGTGTAAGAACACAATATTACAACAACAACGGCAAAGGTCTTCCTCTGAAGAAGAATAAACTACTATCATGACAAATCCGGGTTCTAGCAAAATCAAAGTCTAAATGGAATTCGAAAACAAGGTTGAAATAAGAACTGATGGTTTCTAAGAAATAACCTTCGGGTCATTCATACGACGAAATGTGTAGTTCCAATACTCCTTCTATAAACCTGAGCCATCGAACCTGCTATTTGATTGATGCTCGAAAAAAACCTCTTCATTCCTGCGACTTAAACATGCGCACCTGGGAATGGCATTTCAACTACTCCACACATATAAATTTTCTTCCCAAAATGTATACAATAAATCAAGCCTCTGCTTGTTATCAACACTGGAAGATTAATAAACTTACAAGTTTATTTTATTTTACCATTCAGTTCAACCCGTGAATTTTCCATACTTATGAAAATCTTTATTTCACTTTCGAGTGTATTTACGTCATGATTTTATATAAATACAAAAATATCCTATTTGATACAAATATCATTTGCTTCCCGTTTCATGCCTCTCCGTGTTATCTGAAAAATATACTTTGCTCATTGCAAATATCAACTGTTCAACCAGAACTGAAATGTTGGTCGAATGCGGGCTTGCGCTAACCACTCTCCTTCGGAAGATCTCCTGTTCCAAACTAGAAATGATTAAACTACTTCATAGGCTCTCTCTCAATACATAAAAAATATAATATCCAAGAATTATTTAGAAAAATTATAAAAATTATTATTATTATCATCAGTGGATTATTATTATTCTTGATGGTCTTGAAGCGTAGTAAACCTGGTCTGTACCAGATTTATCCATAGACATGCCCTATCGGACAAGCATGTATAATCCTTGTATCGGCCGCCATTATATACCCACAATCCGTCAAGTAAGACATAGTGGTAGTATCTATTGACGTTTGAAGTAACTGTTGTTCCATTTTAATATGGGCTTCTATCAGAGCCATAACAGTTTGCTTAAATGGGGTCAGATCTAAGTGATCTATTCTTAAATATGTCAGTTGTAACATAACTCACGGTAATCTTTTCAGCACAAGAAAACAATGACAGTCGAACCAATCAACGGCTGTTCGGAAGATCGTTCCCTGGGCATGGCTTCACACCATGTACCATGCGCGAAGCAACATGTAGTTTCCCTTGCGTAGACTAATGAACACCACCGTGATAGACTGGTCTTCAGTGTACTGATAGATCGAAGTGATTATTAAGTTACAAATATGAAAACTGACTGAAATGGATTTAAATATCCAAGTATTAGGTTATTACTGGTCTGTGACAAAGTACTAATTCTAGACAAAGTCTAGCATATGTCCATGTAGAAATAAAAATATTTCACCAGTGTCTGTAGAAAAAAATCAATCACCTCAGTGATTCTCCTTGCCGGAAACTTACGAAGTTCCAACTCGTAGCGCAGCACTTTTGTGACTATCACAACTTTGAAAATAACTTCTGCGTAGATCCGGCAACCATGTGCCTTGGCTCAGCGTAGCAGCACCTTGCTAGGCAAGTGCTTGTGTTGAAGTGAGCTACTGATGCCTGGGCCAGCCGGCTTTTATTCAAAACGGTCAGGGTCACGCTGCATCAGCTGATATCTGGAAATCCTCATATCTCTGGTATCCCTGGTCCGATTTACTTGATACTAATTGCATTCTCTTTCATTTGGCCGCGCCAGTAATCTGATCCAAGTCTCAAGTCTCTACTCCATGGTTAACTATTTAATCAATAAATAGCCTCGACCTCTGCTATTACTCGCTACGTCACTTGACATGCTCTTAGCGGTATATTCTTTCCAATTCCTTCTCGAAGCAATGTAGCGCGATATTCAAATATCTCAACTTTCAAAAGTGGCTGTAGCCTTTCCCTTGATATCTAGGTGTCTGAATCTTGGAATACCCATTCCTAGAGTTGGGCACAGTATATTCAGGAGAATATACCACCGTGGATCAAGGACAACGAATTTGAATCGCTGTAGTCCAGTGTTGAAATATATGGTGTTATAAGTACCAGTATATATAATATTTTCGATTGCAAATACACACTCTACTGGGTGGTCCACTAGCCCCTTGTCATCCAGTTTTATGCATCCCGTCACATTTATTACAATTATGAAAGACATCGGTCCCACTCCCTAAACCGGGGTAATCACATATAACTTAATATTTGTTTATGCATTAAAACATTAAAAACTAATATATTACCCTTTCACGAATATATTACCGGCGGTCGAGATGGGAACTATTCCTTGTTTACTTGTGTCACACGTCAGCCTGCTTCGTTGACAGGTACAGTTGCGCGAGAAGGATATGACTCAGCTCCAAAAGCCTCAGTTATCGTTTGACTGTCCGTGGTGACAAGAGCTCCTGTGACGCGCAATGCTGCTTGTCTTATGTGCTGAATGCACTCTTGGCATCGCTGTGTTCCCCGCGTCGTCCCGCGGGGCAGCTGCTACAATCAACAACAAACACTGGCGCTTCCAGGCTCAGCGGCAATCAAATTTTAAACGGGTAATACTTATTATGTACTATTGTTACTAAGCAACGTATGGCAACGTTGCAAAGCAAGGTGACGGTAGAACGATGTAAACAGTGTTGGTAGGTTTAGCTGGGGAAACTCTACCCCAGGGAAGTTGAAAAATGGAAAAAAGGAAGCGGGTTTCAGCAATAAAAACAAGTAGTTCCGTGAAGAACTATACAGCCTATTTTCATATATCCTACTTACGTTTACTGCCACTATGAACATACAAAATTTCACTTTGATTGCTGTAATAGATTCGTAGATATTGAGAACCGACTAAATATTTCGGATGGTCGCCATGTTGGACTTTATATATGTAGGTCCTAGAGTTATGTACTGTTACATGAAGATTATTGTGTACGTGTAGGATTCAAATTTCAATCGCATGATTAGGACACAAGAAGTAACAAGGAGATTTTAAAATTTCGCACAGCTGCCATCTTGTGGTTAGGGAAACAATTGAGATAAATTAGATGCCAGTGGATTAACATTCGTATAAGGATTTTCTGTACCAAGTTTCACTGCACTAGGATGGTTAAATTGCGAGAAACGTCCATGTGAATATTTATACTTCGCGTCGCCGCCATGTTGGATTTGTGATCAACAGGTTATTGAAAGTCCTATAGGTGAACTTATGTTCATAGCCCCTATGAACATCAAGAAATTCAGTTTGATTGCTATAATAGATTCGAAAATATTCAGAGCCGTCTAAATATTTCGGATGGTCGCCATGTAGGATTGTTAAATGTATAGGCCATAGAGTCATGTACCATTAAAGGAAAATTATTGCGTAGGTTCATTATTCAAACTTTCACTTCGATCGCATGATTACGACACATGAAATAAAAACTTAATTTTAAAATTCGCACAGCCGCCATTTTGAGGTTATGAAAACAATTGAACTAAATTAGATACCAGTGGATTACAATGTGTATAAACATTTCCTGTACCAGATTTCATTGCGTTTGAAACATTAAATCGCGAGAAAAGTTTATTAATTTTTTTAATTCGCTTGGCCGCCATGTTCGTTTTGTTGTTAACCGGTTTTTGAAAGTCTTATAGATGAACTTCCAGTAGTGCCCTTTATCTCCGTACAAAAATTCAGGGTGATATCGCTAATAGTTTCGGAGATATAGAATGCCGGTGAAATATTTCGCACATCCGCCATCTTGTGGTTATGTAAACAATTGAACGAAGTTTGATGTCGGTGCATTACAATGTTATAAACAAATACTGTACCAAGTTTTATTGTGTTAGGTTGGTTAAATCGCGAGAAACGTCTATTTAAAAGTCGCAAATTCGCGTGGCCGCCATGTTGGTTTTGTAGTTAGCAGTTTTTCAATAGTCACATAGGTGAACTTCTAGTAGTTTCTTTTATCACCGTAAAAGATTCCAGGGTGATATCGGGAATAGTTTCGGAGATATTGAATGCTGGTGAAATATTTCCCACAGCCGCCATGTTGGATTGGTGAGACGTAACAAAATTTGAAAGGCACGGTCGAGGTCACCCAGAATAGTGCTATGAACTTACCGAGTTCCATGGAAATCTCTCCAGGCGTATAGAAGTTATTAGGGGGGGGCACACACACACACGTCACACACACACGCATACACAGACACACGGACAAAAGGTGATCTCATAAGCCAATTTTTTCAAAATTGAAAACAGGCTAAAAAGTATGGATAGATAGGGCGGAAATTCAATAACAAACATAAACTTAAACAAAAATAAGTATTCAACACCGTTTCCACCTCGCAAGGTCTGTGAAACACCTTAAGTGGGTATGGACCTGGAAACAGCTAACGGGAAATGCGGCTATAGCTTGGGCTATTTGCAAGCAAGCAACGATCGTACCTTCCCTCCCAAGCTTATATTTTACTACTATGGGGAAGGGTAGTAGTCTGGCAGAACAAGGTGTGTTAAGAAACACAGATTTAAAGTTTCTCCTTTCAAAGGAGTTAGGTTTAACCAAATGTTTGGTGAGACTGAAATAATTTGAATTTGCCGTGATGATTTTAGTTCTTGGAACTGTAGGATTTCCAGCGAGTAAAAGAGTGCTCCTAGGAAGGGTAGCGATGACGCAGTAACAATTCTTTTTTTGAATAACTTCTTTGTTTTCTTGGAAAGTTTTGGCAAGAATACAAATTGTTGCACTTGAAAAGAGCTAAGCTTTTACCCAGCAGAGTGCCGACTAAAAGTTTAGACCAGAGAAAAACTTTGACTTGAAAACGAACCATAAGTTAAAGAGAAAATCCCAACAAGCAGGAAGCTTGCGGAGCTAGCTTTACTTGCCTTACTGGCTCATTAGAATTAGCTATGAATGCTAAAAACAACTTTGAAAATGTTTTACGGAGAGTTTTTGTTCCAATGCAACGAATAGTGAGAATCTTATTGGTTGTATGCTTGATTTCCTTAAAGAGGGCATAGGACGATGGGAAGAGTCAGGGAAAATAGGGTCCTGCCTAATCGTTATTCTACAGAAAAGGATAAGGCGAAAAAGAAATATGGTTTTATTTTACAATAAAAAGGAGTTGACGTAACAAACCATATAAAGTTGATTTAGATTTAAATTAATAACAATAAATAGTCTTAACATACAACGGTCTAAGACTTAATGCTATCAAATTGGAAATATTTTGACAATGTTAAATAGGACGCAAGTTTAAAACTTGCTTCGAGCACCAAATCTGAATAAAATTTTGAAAGTTGTGCTAAAATTGAAAACTTTAACTTTTCTAACAAAGATTACAAATAATTAAAGCTTTAGTAATTATATCAGGTAAAAGGTGAGCATTTTTGAATTCCTATTGGAAATCTTAAAGGCTATGAAAAATTACAACAAAGAAAAGAGAGTAAAATAAAGAAGAAGTTTCTATAACTTCATGTATTTATACAGTAACTAGCTGAAGTACCCGTTCTTCGAACGGTGTTCGTTGTTAACACCAGACATTATCAATTGAGCTACTGTTGCAATGGTTAGCGGTTTGTCATTCCTTCAAGTTTATCAGAACATAGTTAGTTTACTGGGAATATCAGACACACTGTTAATTTAAGGCCCTTAAAATGTAGTTTTCGGAGACCCTTTATAGATTCCCGAATTTTGTGTCTCACATTGAGAAGCGCAACATATGCTCTGGTCGTCCTTCTAGGATAATTTTTATATTTCGCCTATTTTAGCATATATTGAGAAGTTTTTCTCTATATCCACCCTTCTACTGTATGAAAAGTACGGTGAAGAGTTTTATAAATGATTGGTGTATTGACTCTCATGGTTACCATACCTAATTTTACGATGCACCAAGCATCCGAACACGAGGTACAGGCGTACATAAAGATACACAGAAAGACAGACAGACAATTCTATTGCCTACAACATATTACCCAGATATCCAAATATGGGTATATCTACCACACAGTATCAAATAAAATCATCCTTACGATGAACCCGTATGTCGACAAAAAAAAAAAAGTTAAAATGTGCTCTCAGACTAAATTCACCTAACGTGTACTTCCTGACGTGAAATACAATTGAAAGTCTTGTAGACGAAACGCAATACACGTCACATAAAAACTGACCCTCTACGTTGTGCTAGGTGCCCATACACAGGAAGACCCCTTTCATAAATTATAAAGGCTTGTGGTGCATGAAAATTCAGGTTCTTTAGCCTCAAATTGCCCAAATTCCTAAAAGCCGCAAAAAATGCTGGTTCAATTCAGGAATTTTTGAAAATAATGTTGCTGTTTGGAGATATAATAGACCTTCTGTACTATATGTCGCACGTGAAAATTGCATGAAAAAATTCTACGTTACCCCTTCACCCCCTTAATTGCATTGATGAATTATACGGTCTACGTTAGTTCCGTGATAACCTTATAGCCATTTGCAAACTTTCACAGAAAAAAAATCCACAGCCTGCTTCCAGTCTCCGACCGGGTCAGGAATGGAATTAATGAAGCCCCCATCTAGCGGCGAGGATATGAAGTGTGCCGGCTGCCGAAGCCTGTCGCACTCCTCTGGGGCAATGATTAAATGAATGACAGATGAAATGAAATGATAGTGGTGAGTGTTGCTGGAATGAAATTGTGACAGGGAAAACCGGAGTACCCGGAGAAAAACCTGTCTGCCTCCGTTTTGTCCAGCACAGATCTCACATGGAGTGACCGGAATTTGAACCATGGACCCAGCGGTGAGAGGCCGGCGTGCTGCCGCCTAAGCCACGGAGGCAAACTTTCACAGAAATGTAATAAATGGAGTGACATTGCTTCTTACAGAAATAGATGGAAAGTTGTTTGCCACCCCTTGAGATAATGTTCTCATGGTTACCGATTTGCATTCCTTCATTAGTTTGTTAAATTAAATTAAATTAGTTTTCTGGGAATATTTCAGAAACTGTTGGATTTAGAGCCTTATAATGTAGTTTTCTAGGACCCTTTAGGGCCCCCGAGTTTTGTTGCTGGCGCCGAGGGGATTTGTCTCGTCGTTGTACGCCATAATATAATACTAATATTAATATAATATAGGGAGAAATTATAACACCTATTCCTTTTTTTAATTCAGCCAATGGCCATGTACATTTCTTTGCAGGACGGGCCAGGGAAGGGATATTATCAGAGAAAGAATCATTCACATCACGCATGAGCGAAATGGAAATGGCCTACCATTTAACTAAGGACATCTATAAGAAAAGGTCAATATCCTTTAACGCAAAACTAAAACATAACTGCAGTGTCATCCGTCCGAAGGCCTTGCATGCTTCTGAATGCCTCACGATGAACAAAAAAAGGCTTGGTCGAGAAACTGGAGGCCAAAGAAAGGAAAATTTTGAGAAAGATATTGGGTTCCATCAAAGACAATGGGGAATACAGAAGACGGCATAACCATGACCTATATACTCATGTGCAGAAGATAAGCAACGTCATCCGGAAGAGAAGGTTACCATTTTTTTGGGCATGTGAAACGAATGAGCCCAGCGAGACTGACCAACCGCAACATAACTTACTTTCAGGAGAGGAAAACAAAATGGGCCTGGTTCATTGAACTGGATAAAGATCTGAAAGAAGTGGGGATTACACCAACAGACATTCAGGAGCGCGCCCCACTCAAAGGGAAACTTCAAGCTTGTAAAGGTTTCCAAGAAAAACCGAAGCTGAAAACGGGAAAGATTTGGACCCAGGAACGGAAGGAAGTCCACCGAGAACGAATGCGGGCGTACAGGGCAAACATCAAAGCCAGTAGGAGACGGTTGGAATGACGCGGTCCATAGATGGCCTATACGAATTGTATGAATGAATGAATAATATGGAGATAGGAATATAATAGACCTGCCGTACCACACCCGCAGGTGTAAATCACGTGAAAAAAATCTAGAGTACCCCTTGATCCCCTTAAGCGCATTATACGTATTGATGAATTTTACGGCTTAATTTAGTTCCGTGATAACCTTCTAGCCGTTTGCAAAATTTCACACTAATGTAATTAATGGAATTGCATTGCGTCTTACAGCAATAGATGGACCTCTGAGAATCCGTTGGCATGGTTACTGGCTTGCATTCGTTCATTAGTTTATTAAATTAAATTAGTTTTCTGCGAATATCTAAAAAACGGTTGGTCTTCGGTCCTTAAAATGTGGTTTTCGGGGACCCGAGTTTTGTCTCTCACATTGAGGGGCTGAAAATGAGTTTTGTCTCTTCCTTATACGCCTATTTCAGCATGTATTTTAAGGGGGTAGGCCCCCTTTTATGAGAGGTACGGAGAAGAGTTACATCAATGATTAGTGTCGTGCCTCTGATGGATATCTGTACCAAATTTTACGTTGATACACCCAGCCGTTCTCGAGTTATAAGGGAACAAATTTGTCCACAGACAAACAAACAAACAAGCAAACAGACCGACAGACAAAATAATTATTTTCGCGCGCATCCATCATAAAACAGTCTGAAACGTGTAAACAACTCAAATTTCCGTAGAAATTCAGAGAAAAACACACAAATTTTCATTTTTAGCCTATTTTCAATTTTGAAAAAAAAAAAAAAAAAAAAGGCTTATGAGATCACCTTTTGTCCGTGTGTGTGTGCGTGCGTGTGTGTGATTCGTGTGTGTGTCCCCCCTAATAAAATCTAAACGGCAGGAGCGATTTCAATGAAACTCGGAAAGTTCATAGCACTATTCCCGGCGACCTCGACCGTGCCCTTCAAATTTTGTTACGACTCACCAATCCAACATGGCGGCTGTGCGAAATATTTCACCAGCATTCAATATCTCCGAAACTATTACCGATATTACCCCTAGATATTCTATGGTGATAGAAGGAACTACTATAAGTTCACTTATGTGACTTTTGAAAACCTGGTAACTACAAAACCAACATGGCGGCCAAGCGAATTTGCGACTTTTAAATAGACGTTTCTCGCGATTTGACCAACCAAACGCAATGAAACTTGGTACAGTATATGTTTATATACATTGTAATGACCGACATCTAACTTCGTTCAATTGTTTACATAATCACAAGATGGCGGATGTGCGAAATATTTCACCAGCATTCTATATCTCTGAAACTATTAGCGGTATCTCCCTAAAATTTTGTACGGAGATAAAGGGCACTACTGGAAGTCCATCTATAAGATTTTCAAAAACCGGTTAACTACAAAACGAACATGGCGGCCAAGCGAATTTGAACATTTTAAATAGACCTTTCTCGCGATTTAATGTTCCAAGCGCACTGAAACCTGGTACAGGAAATATTTATACACATTGTAATCCACTGGTATCTAATTTAGTTCAATTGTTTACATAACCTCAAGATGGCGGCAGTGCGAATTTTAAAATTAAGTTTTTATTTCTTGTGATGTAGTCATGCGATCGAAGTGAAAGTTTGAATAATGAACCTACGCAATAATTTTCCTTTAATGGTACATGACTCTATGGCCTATACATTTAACAATCCAACATGGCGACCATCCGAAATATTTAGACGATACTGAATATCTACGAATCTATTTTAGCAATCAAACTAAATTTTTTAATGTTCATATGAACTTAAGTTCACCTATAGGACTTGAAATAACCTGGTGATCACAAATCCAACATGGTGGTGACGCGAATTATAAATATTCACATGGACGTTTCTCGCAATTTAACCATCCGCGTGCAGTGAAACTTGGTACAGTAAATCTTTATCCGAATGTTAATCCACTGGCATCTAATTTATTTCAATTGTTTCCATAACCTCAAGATGGCAGCTGTGAAAATTTTTTAAATCTCCTTGTTTTTTCTTGTGTCCTAATTATGCGATTGAAGTTTGAATACCACACGTTCACAATAATCTGTATGTAACAGTACATAACTCTAGGACTTACATATATAAAATCCAACATGGCGACCATCCGAAATATTTAGTCGGTTCTCAATATCTACGAATCTATTACAGCAATCAAACTAAAATTGTGTATGTTGATAGTGGCAATTAACATAAGTAGGATATATGAAAATAGGCTGTATAGTTCTTCACGGAACTACTTGTTATATATAGAGAGATATAGTGCACCGCTCAGTGTTGACCGTGTTTTATTGCACAGATTTTGGTTTTACTCGCTAACCGTTGGAGATATACGAAAAGTGATAAGGACCTTTCGGATAGAAAATTAAATGGTAAAGCTCATGTATACCATCAAAAGTTTGCTATTTCTTAGCGTTCTCTTTTTATTTGAAAAGGAAATATGACATTTTGAAACCAAATGGTGTAGTGACGTCGCAAATGTCGGTTTTACTCGCTAACTGTTGGAGATACATGAAAAGTGATAAGGACCTTTCGGATAGGAAATTAAATTTCAAAGCTCAAATGTGCCATCAAAAGTTTGCTATTTCCTACCGTTCTCTTTTTATTTGATATGGAAGTACGAAATTTTGAAACCAAAGGGTCTAATGACGTCACTAAAATGGTCGCCATTTTTAATTGTATAAAATTTCGAAATCAAAAGTATCCTATATGTAAACCTGGTAAATCAGCTACATCCATGCAAAATTTCATTTAAATCGGACCAGTGGTTCTTGAGTTATTGAGTAACACACAGACAGACAGACAGACACCATCTCATTTTTATATATTAGTATGATTACGACCGTGATATATCAAATAGTACAGGTCACTATTTGTGAAGCATGAAGAAAAAAAATTAGTTTACTCAATTATGAGTCGAAAAAATAGAATTCCCCCATTAACAAAAGGGAAAAGAATTAGAATGTGGACTTGCCACAGATTGTACAGAAGTTAATTCGTGAAATGCCAAACAAAATTGGGAGGGCACTTGTTATAGAGTGACACCTCGTTGAAAGAGACCTAAATTTATGATTTAATTATGTTATGTTAGTAAGTTATTTGAGAGGAGGAAAATAGGAGGTTTAGGAAAATGTATTGGCCATATCTATTGTTTTCGATCGAACACGACACGGATGGTGGTTGAACGGGCACTGTTTTGCACTATAGTCAGTTAAAAGGTTCACTATTGCAGCACGGAAAGTTCATGAGGAGAAAAGTTATTGCAATTATGTAAATCACTAGTTGAATTTTAGCTTGAGAGAGTTTATTGCGTTGTGACGTTTATAGGTTGTAGTTGAATGCGGCGGAAATGTTCACACGAAGGAAGACAAATTATGTGTTAATCAGCGGTGTTTATAAAGAAAATTACGTAGTTAGGAAATGTATTCCCATATGTGAGTGGAAAATACTCGAAGGTTTAGCTTGTAGTAGATTATTGACATGGAAATTTCCAGAACAAGGTTGACTGTTGAGTTAGGCAAGAAAAATCCCTCGGCGGAAAAGCTAATTTTTATAGACAGTGGGTATTTTGAAAATATCCCTCGGTGTGAGATAGTATGGCAGATAATTTGTACAAGAAGTACTGTTTCATTTTAGAGAAATAGCTGAGGTAGCCATAACTTGATCAGGCAGATCTTTTGAAGGCAGTTATTTTTGAACATTTAGCGATTCCACACACTGTCTATAAAATTGGATTAAAAAGCTATAAGCTATTTAAAACCCTTTAAAATATGGTGAAAACCATTGAAGTTGCACTTAGCTCATTTTGATGAAAGGCGATGGTTCCTCGGTGACGGTTGATTTTAAAGTTCAAACATGGTGTCTGATTTAAAAGGTTTGTCTCTCGAGTAGAGGAGACGAGCTTGTGTAGAGCTTCAACTGTATGTGTTGATGTCTGACACAGAAGTGAGAACCGCTCAACGAAGCACGGAGGTACCACGGAGAGAAGATGGGTGGGGGGAAAGGACAAAGAAGTACACATAAGAATTACAAACTTAACAAAAATAAAATTTTTCATAGATAGGAATATCTTGATGGAGTAGTCTTCAAAGAGTTGATAGCAGGCGCCTATGACGAAGCCTGGTGGAAAGGCATGGTGAAGAAGTCCTCTTGAGCATAGAGATGTTAGCTGGCGATAACGACGACATCTGGTGGCTTGCTTAGTAAGGAAGTCCTCTTGAGAGCGGAGATATTGAGGAACTTCGGTGGTTAGCTGCTAGATGCCGCTAGGTTGATCATGGAAGATATATATCTAGAACAGACTTACAAACAAAGTAAGCAAAGTGCTCAAATAATCTAAAACGTAAAGAATCCCTGTTGGCGCTTGCAAACTATGAAAAAAGAATTAAAGCAAAGAGCAGCGAAAGCTAACTCTCTCTTACCGTGTATTCCAGAGAATACACCAAGTGTGACAATCAGTTTGCTCTGATCTTATGTGTAACAACATAACCTCTTATTACTCTCCAGTGCCTTCGCTCTTATGAACGAACCAAGAACAGCAACAAGTGCCCTTGAAGCGTGTGACAAATGTTTTTTCCCTTACTTTAAAACCCTTATCAAATTTGCCTCTCTCTGTAGCTACTGGTACTGCCGAACGGCGTTTGAGTTGGTTGAAAACATACGTAGGGAATTCTACTTCTGAAAACACACAAACAGACTCAACGGTCTAGTATTGTTATCTATTCACAGAGGCATACATCACTGACGATGAAGTTATAAACCGATTTGGAAATGCTTCAAGAAACCTTGACTTTATATTATAGTGTAAGTTGTAAATCAAAACAGTAAAGTTAATTCTTTCCATGTAAATATTATCAAGTGAGCAAGATGATTGTATTAATAAAAAGTACCGTAACATAAAATAGTCTTAGTTGTGTTTGACATTAACTAAACATTAAACATCACAACAAATTGGTTGAATAAGTGATATCAGATAGCCTTAAATGATTTTCCACCAAAATATACAAACTTTTCCCGGACCCCCTATTCTTTGAAGCCTATACCATGCCGCCTAATCCCCGGTTGGGCATCCCCATAAATAGAACTCAATATACACCCCTCTTGGGTTGAACGTAAATTAAACCACACCGCGACTTTCGTCTGTACACACACACACCCGTGCACTTCCGCCGACGATCTGCTCAGGCTTGGCCCGCTGCTTGCCGCCACAGAAACTTCAAACTAGGTGTCAAAACCCACTATGTTCACCACCACTCAGTCCACAGATTACCTTACTACAGATGGCCGACAGCCATGCTAATTCTTGGCACCTAAGACTTCAGCGCTGATTAACGAACGGCCACGTACTAGCAACATGTCGAACCGTAGCGCCACCTATGAGCAGAGCTTGTAAACACTACCCCTTCCACACCTTCCACTCTGCCCCACCACATCTCCTCGTTCCGCTAAATATTCACGTCCTAAATGCTCTGTCCACTTCAAAGTTCAGAAAATCACAATCTTCCCAATGGAGTATATCACGCTTTTTAAGTGTGGAGATAATAATATTATCCACAATAAATAAATCACATTCAAAATACCAATAACAGAAAAGTAGATAAAAATAATACCAAAGTGGGAAATTGTGAATTCCAGAACTCTGAAATGAGCAATCACGGCATTTAGGACATAACCAGCCACCTCATCAATAATTTACATATTTAAATTACTTTCAGTTGCAATTGGAGCATATTGGCAACTCAAATTAACACTTGGGGCGCTGCGGTCGGTCTGGATAAGTAGGGTAAAAATATTCAATAACACGCGTTTGATATGGAACACTTTTTATTTTTCGGTTATAATCAGTAAATGTGGTCCCTAAAATAATGACAGTGTTATTTTTAATTATACATATGAATAACTGTGCGATACACGTGATCTAATTTGTGTGTTCCACTGGATTTCATGTGTCAATTGTATATTATCAAGCATCGGTTGTCTGCTGGTATTTGTTTTGAGCAGTTCGAGTCATGGCGCTGTTACGGTTAAAAGCTAAATTTGAGTTTGCTCACTGTTCCATAGACTCTAGAAATTATTTGCTGCTTGGTAGGGCGAAGGGATGAGTTTAACTTGTATTAAAACTCGGGGGATACAGGAATTGCTTGATTTGGGTGGTTAGCAGGTGGGTTTGGTATTCAATATCGGACTGGTAACAGGTTCTCGCAGAGTAGATATTTACTCTGCGAAGTCAAATTAGGGCTATATGACTCGTAGTGGAATGGCTCGGATATCGCAGAGAGAGGTGATTGCGGTTGGTAGGGTTATTGGAAATGAACTAGGGAGCGGTGAAGAATACCTGACTGATGAAGCTTGGCTGTCCTCGGCTGGTATAGGCTTGGCTGTCTTGGTACGGCTTTGCTCAGCGAGACTGTGCTTGGCTGTCTATGTGCGGCTCGGCTCGGCGTAACAGTGAACAACCCGCCCTGTCGTCAGTGAGTGGTCCAACCCACTCCTGTTGCCCGTATTTATTTGGTATCGTCACCTTTCGGCTATTGCTATTTGCATCTTTTGGAAAGTGATGAAAACTTATGTCCGCAGCCCCCTTATACATCGACTTACAGCCGTAAACTGAGCAATATACTTTGCTTTTACTCATTTTGCACTCGATCAACGAGTAAAACTTATTACTTATTTATAAATACACGAAGAATTTATCACGATCTCCTTACCATTACAAGAAACCATATACAAACAGTCACCAGGTGACAAATGTACCCTTCTTGGTAAGTTTCTCATTTTTACTGCTAGATATCATATCAGATAGCTGGAGTTGCCAATTGCATTGGTGACAGGAATTAGGCTACTACAAGGCCTACAGCATATTATTACCCAGCTTAAAAAATTGTCCCTTCCAATAAACCACAGTAAGCCCAATAATAGCCAATTACTTCCTAGAATAATCTACAAAGGAAAAGTACTGGGAAGGGAGAATATTCATACGGTATCACAAAACACTTGATGCTGTTAGCAATACCAGTAAATTTTTACGAGAGAATACTAAGGAAACAAGTGGTGTAACCGGATCCTCATTACACTAACATTGATAGTGTAATTAGTGCCAAATTCATTCGGAGGCTGAAATTTCAGAAAAATAATTGGATTTCACAAACTTTCTATAGTTCATTTCCTATCCCCTTTAAAAATATCCAGTTCACCAATTTTGAAGGGTGAAATACTGTAAGTACAGCAAAAAATATAATCGCACACTAATACAGTAATTTCTATAACATGCTGCAAGAGGGAAAGGAGAATTAGGACTTTCATTGAAAAACTAGAAAAAATCTCAATGCTGCTAAAAATCATCATGACTTATTTAAAGAGTTGTCAACGAAGAAAAAATAACAGAGAGAGTCAATATCACACTTAGCCAAAATACAGTACAGTAATCATATCTGGTCCTCCTAAAAGTACGTGTTGAGGCATGTTCCTTTCTTCTTTCTTCCCAATGCATAACAGTATGCTATAACACATGATAATGAACCTCTTCACTCCTTGATGCCATGGCTGACACTGATGAACAGAAAATTCCCTCAACACATGCAATTTTGTATGTTGAAACAGTAAACTTAATAAAATGTGTAGGCCTAATGCTTGAAATGGAGAACATGAATTTGCTGATATGTGTATGCTTGCACCTACTACAACTACAATTTAAAAGAATCTCTTATTGTAGAATCATTGTGTTGTTGTTGATATTAATTCATATAGGGCTTTTGATAACATTCATTTAGCCCCTTGTATTTGGAAGTGTGTAGGATTTGTATGATAATCTGTGTTATTGTAGTATCTGTAGTAGTGTGTATACCTTTTGTAATTCAGGTGACTGCTAGAAACGAGGCAGCCGTAGCCTTAAGTTAGGATCCATCCCAGCATTATTTATTTATTTATTTATTTATTTAATAATTATTAGATACAACCATGAAAAGGTCATTTTACACTAATATTTTAACAATTACAAATAATATTAACAAAAACAACAACAACAACAACAACAATAACAGGTAACAGTTGGCAGTGATGGCAGAAGGGATTAATCTCGGGAAGGACGCAGGGAGTGATTGGGGTAGTGAGTGATTAGGAGGGTGAGGGGTTAGGAATTGAGGGTGAAAGGGATCTTCTAATGTTATGTTTGAATGTTCGATAGGGAGAGAATATGTCAATATTTGGAAGGGAGTTGCTAAGGGTAGGTAGACGGTGGAAAATAGAGCGCTTCTGTACTTCAAGACGTGGGCGAGGTATGTGGTGTAAATGGTTCTGGCGTGTTGAACGGGTGGGAACGTGGAGTGGGAAGTAGCTTAAGAGCATGTTACATTTTGTGTAACCATTCATAATTTTATGTAGGAAACACAGGTCAGTAAGTTGTAGACGGCTTCTCAGGTCGAGTAAATTGAGCTGATTTAGAATGTCGGATTTGGCAAAGTGCTTTAGTGAAGGATTGCGAGCTTTGACAATTGATATGAAGAAATTAAAGACACCGTTCAATTTAGAAATATTGGTTATAGCCGAAGTAGACCAAATTGGAGAAGAGAAATCTAGGATAGGGAGAACATATGTGGTGAAGTATAATTTAAGTGCAGTGAGGTCTTTAATTTCTGTGAATCTGTATAGAATGCCGAGACTGCGCATTGCGCGAGATTTGATATGGTCAATGTGGGGAGAGAATGTCAGTTTATCATCGTGAATAATACCTAAATCTCTTACCTGAGAAACCGTATCCAATTTATTTCCACATATTATATAGTCCGCCTGATTTCCAGATTACAGTAGTGAGAAAGACACATTGAAGCACTTTTTCGGATTTGGAGATAACTTCCATTTGTTGAACCAATCAGTACATGTATTCACTGCTTCCTGGAGGTCAGCGTGGTCGTCAGAACTGGAAATTTTTCTGAATATCTTGAGGTCATCAGCGTATAGAAGAAGGGAACACGGAGAATTTTGCTCACATGTGTTTATATCGTCCATATACAGCACGAAGAGAAGGGGTCCCAGGATACTGCCCTGAGTTACTCCTGATAAGACTGGGAGCCAGGACGACACAGACCCTGGAAGCACTACCCGTTGCTGCCTATTGGACAGGAAGCTTTGTATTAGGGATAGGAAGGATCCATGTACGTTGTATCGTGAAGCAAGCTTGTGGAGGAGAAGGAAATGGTTCACGGAATCAAATGCTTTGGCCAGGTCAACGTAGATTACATCTAGCTGAGATTTTTGATCTATTGCAGAAATTATGTGATGGTTCAGAACAGTCAGATTTGTTAAGCATGATTTTCCAGGGACGAAGCCATGTTGTTCTTCTGAGAGGTGTGGTTTGGTGAAAGTGAGGAGACGGCAATGCATTATTCTTTCGAAGACTGAGGAGAGTATAGGGACGATAGATATAGGTCTGTACGAGGAAATTTCGTGCTTGCTGCCTGATTTAAAGACAGGTGTTACATCAGCTCTTTTCCATGAGTCAGGAAAAGTGCCGGAAGTCATGCACCAGTTGAGTATCATGGATAAGGGGATGCTGAGAGATGCAGAGGTGTTTTTCAGGAATATAGGGCTTATGTCTGATGGTCCGGTAGATCTGTTTGCGGGCAGACTTTTTAAAATATTTTGGATTTCATCGGGGGTCGTTGAAATTTGAGACAGTGAATCAGAACAGACGCTAGTAAGTTGAGGGGGACTGGGGATTGGTACGGAAACTGAAAAGGTTGAATGGAAATATTCATTGAAATGTGTGGACCTCAATTCAAATGGGATTTCTTCATTATGGAGGTTTAGATTAAGTGGAATTCTGGGAGTCTTTCTACGGGATGATATAAGTGTCCAGAACTTCTTTGGGTTATTCTTGAGATTTCCTGTTATGGAAGAAACGTAGCGGTTGTAATCTTCTGTCATATGAACTCTTGAAATTTTCCGTAGGTGAATAAATACATTGCGTGTATGAGGATTGGGAACTGATTTCCACAGTGACCACGCTCGAGTTTTGTTTTGGAGAAGGAGTTTGGTGTTTTGACTTAGCCAGTGCGGGTATTTGTTGGACTTGGGTACGGAGTAAGGAACGTGTTGTTTAATGGCCGAGTAAAGTAAATCCTCAAACAAGGTCACTGCGCTGTTTACGTCTCTCTCAGCTGTTAGCAGGCACCAGGGTAGAGATGATAGATCCTGATTGACAGCTTGCCAGTCGACCTTTCTCCAAAGAGGGAAAGCTTTCTTATCGGTGAAGGGGCTGTTTTTATGTCTGCTGGCTGGAACGGGGAGGGTGGCTTCTATTGAGCTATGGTCGGTGTTAAGGATATTTCTTCCAACGGTCACAGTGACATTACGCAGGGTTGAAAATATGAGGTCCAGTGTTTCGGATTTCCTTGTTGGGTGTAGATTGAACTGTTTCAGATGTAGACCGTTTATAAAGTTTGATAAGATGAAAGTATCTATTTGGGGAGAGTGTATGGTACCATTGTCTATTGACGTCAGAAAAGTTGGATGGCGCAGCCACGCGGCAGAATGTTGAAGCTGTAACATTGTGACTGGTGAGATTTATTTAGATGGTGAAGCATTGACGTCGTGATGGAAACAGAAGGAAATTTGTCAAATTCGAGGAGGTACTGCTCTGTATACGGTTGCAAATCATATAAAACGGCTACGAAATATCTTCACTACTTTCCTGTACAAAAAGCTCAGAGAGAAAGATGGGCTTCGGCGCTGTCAATTGGAAAACGTGTTACCGTACATGTTACATGACAGTGTGCAGACTGCATGTTTGTGAAGACGATTTCTTTCCACCGATACTGTTGATTATTGATAGTTATTGTCTCTAATTTGTATTCGCATGGATTTAGCTACATCAAAAATACTGATAAACTTATAGCCTATTACTTCTGTGCCGTACAAAGAATGTAATCCGCTCTTCGTAAATTTATTTTAGGGGTTCTTCCGATTGACAATAGCCGAATGGTTAGAAAACTTAAGAAAAATGCTGTTCCTAGCCTTAAATTGCCAGAGAATTTATATTCTTGCCTTTGAACAGCAAGTATGTAGGTCATTGAAGTATGATTTGGCTTAGATTGTGTTTTTGGCTATGATCTCCCTACTGTTGAATTTAGTTAATTAAAATGTAAAATCTTAGTTTTAAGTACCGGTTTGGTGACCCATCATCCCAGGCAGACCGGCAACACCAATACTACTCAGGCAGATAGGTCACTTAGCCGTATTTTTGAAGTTATAGTGATGTTAAGTATACATATGCGGTAATGTAGCAGGAGACCGGATCGGCCTAGGCTATTCTAACTTTAATTAGTTCCCATTTCAGGGTTTTACAGTTTTGAGTGCGAATAGATGGTTTGAAAGATGTACAACAGTAAGGAGAGTATGTTTTGTATGGGTTTTAATTGGTATTATGGTTTATGTCGAGCTGAGGAGTGAATTTGGTTTGGCTTAAAGTGTATTTTTTTATCTGTTCCGTTTGCTTATGACAAGTTCAAATGGAGACTCCAGCTTTGTTAAATATCTGTATTTTAAATATTTAATTAAATATATTGATAAAGAGGATGTTTCCATTTTAACTTGCCCGTGGCAAGAGATTAATAAATTAACATTCTTGCCTTTGAACAGCAAGTAGGCCTATGTAGGTCAATATTTGCAATATTGAAGTATGATTTGAGCATCCAAAGTAACGCTTCTTTGAACCCAAAACATTAATGCAAATTCAAGTTGCTTGATTCAATTTATTATCAGGGAGTCGTCCTTTGTGTTATGTGAGATATATATATTGTGAAATTAATAAAAACATCGATACCGCTAGGCTCACAAGCACAGGCTTCATATATGTAACAGCAGACAGTAAATTAACTACGGTATCTACATGTGGGTAATATTTTTAACTGGTAGTAATTAGGCACTGCATTTAAATTGATTATAAAAATATTTCTATCAATGAAAGGAAATATGTAGTATTTTGCCATCATAAATTTGAAGCCATAACAAACGCACACCCAATTACTCACGTCACTATATCGCCGCCATATTGCAAACAGCTGACCGTAAGCTCCTCCCCCGTTTCGGACGTCAATTGATGTCCAGGAGATGTGGGAGTTAAAATCGCCTAGCAACACTATTTCATTTTCTTGATTGAGGGCAAGAACAGTAGAGTTGAAACATTCTTCTAAGGTGTCAATTTTGCTGGAAGGTGGGCGGTAGAAGCAACCTACGAGTAAATTCTTCCTTTTTGGGATAATAATCTCAACCCATAGTATTTCGCAGGAAGTTTCTAAGTCAGGCCGATGTTTTGCCTTCAGTTTGTTATGAACTGCGATTGTAACACCACCACCCCTTGAGGATCTGTCGCGCCGAAACACATTGAACTCAGATGAAAACGGAAGTTCCCCACAAGATACGAAGTCTGACAACCATGTTTCTGAGAGGCAGAGTATATCAAATTGATTGATTTCGGTTATATTTGCTAAACAGTCGGTTAGTTTATTTTTGACGCTCTGTGCGTTCTGGTAGTAGAGGTTAAGGGGTCCTGGATTTAAATGAATATCACCTGATAGTAGTAGTAGTATCAAGTAAACTGTACTGGAGGAGGCACGGCAACGTTGTACTGGTCCACGAGGTGTGGTGGAAACTTGGCGGAGCACTGGGAGGTTACAAGCTGCCATGGTCGAGAAAGTAAAATGTCTCTCTGCGCAGTACCACTGCATTTCTTGAGCACACGACACATCACTGCGGTCGGAAATGATTTCTGACACAGTTGCACACCATATAGTACACTTGAACAGGCAAACTACCACTAAAATACAGTAATATATCAGGGCTACTGAAACACGAGGTCTGTCACTTGCCGCCATCTTTAACAGCCTGGAGTGGAAGTAGGGAAACCACAGAAAACCACTTCTTGGATGGTCGAGGTGAGAATCGAACCTACAGGTACCTCTTCTCAGTTCTGCCTCACGAGGCTGAGTGTGCGCCGTTCCAACCCTTAGACCAGAATTAAATTACTTGGAAACTAGCCCAGGACCTCAGGAGTGGTAGCCACCACACCACAAGGTGGTCTTATTACAGAATCAATTGATGAAAAAATGCCTCCATGTAAGCTTAGGTATTGGCATCCTACTTGTTGAAAAATATTGGGTAGCATTGAATGAAAGAAGAACGAGCGATAACATAGTAGGCTACATGAATTAGCCAAAATACCTTATCATACGACGAGAAATAAATCGGGGAATGATGTTTAAATAGGTGTTTTATCCTCTGCTGTCTGTGAACCACCCAGTCATCCATTTTATTTATTTGGTTGGTGGGGGATGGGGGGGGTGGGGAGGGGGGGGGGGGAGGTTCCCATTCCCCGCGTGGTAGCCGACCGTACTACTGCTGCCTCCGCCATGCTGTTAAACTACGATAGTAGAAGAGACAGTATCGGGGATTATAAAGGAAATGCCCTTTGAAGCTTAGCGCCTGTTTGATTGCAGTTGCAATTTACCAGGCATCATGTATGGATATTAACATAGGTAATTCATACATATATGCATATATATACACTGCTGAAAACAATTAGAGAGAAAAGAAAGATTGCCTACACGTAAAACATGGGAGCTTGGTTATAGCACCTGCGAGGATTGTGGAAGGACATGTATGGTTATTGTTAATATTGGGGGAAGGCATCATGCACCATGTCCGTCTTCTCACCTGTTTGTCTCCGGGGAATCCGTTTGAACTCGGCATTGTCGGGATCAGTGCGGGCCTTGCCGGCTACCGACCGGGGACGCAAACGCATCCATAACTTGCGCCATAACTAGAGCCCTGCGCGGATAAACAAAACGTTATCCGCATCCGCCCCGCATTCGCACGACTGGTATCCGCATCCGCCCCGCAACCGCACGACTGTTATCCGCATCCGCCCCGCATCCGCACGACTAGTATCCGCATCCGCCCCGCAACCACACGACTGGTATCCGCATCCGCCCCGCATCCACACGACTGTTATCCGCACCCGCCCCGCAACCGCAAGACTTTTATCCGTATCCGCACGTTTGTTATCCAAATCCGCTGACATTGCAATCTATGTATTTAAAACACTAAGCTGTTTTTTGTACACACGAGATTGTAAAAACGACTTAACCGATTGGCTTCGTAGAGCAATCTGTCGAAAGCTGTAGGCCTGTAGATTTGCAGAGTGTCTTTAAAATAAACAAATATGTTACCACATAGTTTTAAATTTACAAACAAAACTGCAAAATTATTGGCTCAAGCGCATGCGCAGAATCATCTTGGTTAATGACAGACATGGCGGATGTCCACCGCGTTTGAATGTAATAGTTATTTAAAAGAATTATAATAAAGGAGGGGAATATTGATTATGAAGTTTCCACGATATAAACAGGAATAGAATATTATAAACGACGGGAAATGTAGAAGAACTTATACTGACTGTTGAGTGAGAATGTTCTTTAAGTACCTTAATATTGCACTCTTTTATCAGTGATTTGGTAGCTCAGACGGTAGCGTTCAAAACTCTTATTTTATGCATCGCGCAATGGAAGCAGTTCGAATCCCACCTCCGACATATATTTTTATTTCTCAATTATTCTTTCTGCCTATTGGTATTACATTGTCTTAACATATTTTACTTTTATTATTCCCATAAAGTAAGGAATTCTTCACGATTTACGTTCCCATATACTTTTAAATTATTAAATAAAAGATGGCCACAATCGCTTTCGCCATGAGAGACAATTGACGAACATAATTCATTTGTTGGACTCAGACATCGTGGTCACTCTGCCCTGTCTACTTTGGTGTGTGTGTCAATTTTTTCTCTGATAACCTGTGTTATTGTGATGGCTGTACTGATGTGTGCATTTGTAATTAAAGTGGGGGATGGGAAATTGGCGACCGAGGCTTTAAGTTAGGAACTATCCCGGTATTTACCTGCAGTGGAAGTGGCAAACCACGGAAAACCACATCCCAGATTGTTGAGATGGGAATCGAACCTTGCCCTACTTAGTTTTGCCTCAAGAGTGTGCCCCGTTCAGCCCTCAGACCAGAATTACACCTGCAGTGGAAGTGGCAAACCACGGAAAACCAAATCCCAGATTGTTGAGATGGGAATCGAACCTTGCCCTTCTTAGTTTTGCCTCAAGAGTGCGCCCCGTTCCAGCCCTCAGACCAGAATTACAGTTCGAGAGAAATGGTGGATAAAGGATTCACCGTATCGTAGTGTGATCTTTTTGAGAATTAAAAAGAGGGGATTGAAGAACTTCAACAGGCATTTGAGTTCGTTTGTTGTTTAAGTAACCTAATATTGGTTTAGAAGTCTGTTGACTGGGTGGCTCAGGGGTAACATTGCGGACCCAGGAATGAATTTTGCATAGTCGAAGGAGTCTCACCTCAGACATGTATTTTTATTTCCTAATTATTCTTTCTGGCTATTGGTAATTCATTGTCTTAACATATTTTACTTTTATTATTCCCGTACAGGAAGGAATTCTCCACGATTTACATTGCCATATACTTTTAAATTATTAAATAAAAGATGGCCTCAATCGCTTTCGCCATGAGAGACAATTGACGAATATAATTCATTTGATGGACTCTAGACATCGTGGTCATTCAACCCCATCTACTTTGGTGTGTGTGTGTGTAAAATTTTCTCTGATAACCTGTGTTATTGTGATGGCTGTACTGATGTGTGCATTTGTAATTCAAGTGGGGAATGAGGAATTGACGACCGAGGCTTTAAGTTACGAACTATCCCGGTATTTACCTGCAGTGGACGTGGCAAACCACGGAAAACCACATCCCAGATTGTTGAGATAGGAATCTAACCTTGCTCTCCTGAGTTTTGCCTCAAGAGTGCACCCCGTTCCAGCCCTCAGACCAGAAGTAAATTTCTTGGCAAACCAGGGATCGAACCTGGAATCCGGGGCGATAGCTCAGAATGTAGCCTTCAGATTGGGCTTCCCTATGTTAATACGATTTTTGACAAGCACTGAGCATATAGTCTAACTCTTAAACTCCCTCCATTACGGTGGCTGTCGAAGTGAGTCTATGCTCATTCCAGTAGTTGGCGAAGTATGCTCCCTTGCTTAATTTACTGTCATGGAAATGCAAAGGATTGTACCTACATCAGGTGATGGAAATTGCTTATTTAGAGCAGTTTCGTACTGTTTATTCCAAAATGCAGGATGTTCTCCTGAGCTGCGTTTGCAAGCAAATTGCAAAAATTTTTGCTGGCAAGAATAATTATAAGGATTTTATTATTGGCGATCAGTATCATCGCATTCTCATCAGCAACAAACTTAAGAATGAAAGTATCTGAACTTCATTGTATACGTGAATATTATTGTTTATTGATCATTTGTTTAGAGTACATAACAATGACTAACCACGCTGTTGATTTTGGCAATGGAAGTATTATTTGCCATTTAATATTTGGCGGCTGCGTTGATGCAGGCCACTATAGTGTTATTGAATATGACGTTAATTTGGAGAGAAATGCTGCAATAAATATACCCATTTGACGAAAAAGAACATTAGCCACAAAAAAGTGGGAAATCGTAGAAAATACGAAGCCACTTTTAAAATCTAATATAAAAATGCCATTTCAGAAACAATTCCAGATATTATGCCGTACAGTGTATGGTCCTTGACGAACAAATGTAAACATTGTTCTGCACTGTATTTCTGTAGCGAGAAATCTACGCCTGGTTACTTTGATCGTTGGTGTTGTAATGGCAAAATTAATCTTCCTAAATATAAAATATTTGACAGACTGCAACAATTTTTCACTGGAAATGATATCTCAAGGAATTTAAGAGAGAACTTCGTTAATGTATATTCCAAAATTATAAGCGACGGTTCCTGCGGCCAGTTGTATATATTTGACTCCTCAGAATTCTTGAATTCCTTGGAATTAAGTGATTTGCTTCCACATACTCCAAACGATTGACCCATAGATATGCTCCTGAGAAATCTGAAGTTTCCTAAGGGCATCTAAATGCTACCATATTAATTATATTAATTATAAGAAATATGTACGAAAATTGCCTGAATTTGGAAATAATAAGTGCAGTTACAATTCCATATTAATTATATGAAATATGCATGAAAATGCTTGGATTTGGAAATAAGTGCACTTAAAATTAGGCAGAAAGGTCTAATCCTTCGACTTGATTTAACACCACCGGATAAAACAATCATTTTCTTTTAAGAGGCAACATTTTCCGATTCGCTTGGCATACTTTATCACAATCAATAAAGCTCAAGGGGGAATTATGGAACGTATAGTTCTCAATTTGCCTCATCAAGTTTTCAATCATGGCCAGCAGTATGTTGCAGTGTCTAGAGGGCAATCTTTTGACGCCCTTAAAGTTTCAATAGTGCCAAAAAATAATCGTACAAAGAACGTATATAATAAAATTCTTCAGTAAATATTTTCTTATTGGCCGTCATGTATTGACGGGTTTCAACTAGTTATATTTTTAATTTATTAGGTAAAGTATTAATGCAACACAGTTAGACATTTGAGGAAAAATTAGAGCCCTAGGCTCTGTGTGAATCGCAAGACAATGTTGACAGCGTTTTGTCCCTCTGAGTAACGGCAAGTGAAACAGCGAGTGGCTAATTATAACACGTACTTAGTCGTTCGATATCCCCACGCAGGCAAGCGCAGGTATAAAGGGCTTTTTTTTTTGGCATAAGTCAACATTAATTGTGGATATTTCCATGACTGGATTCTCTCACTTTTCTATTATTCTCATACAATCCAAGCCAAAGCAAATAGGGAAATAACAAGAAACGTGAAAAACGCAGATATTAGTAAAAACTAAAGTTATTGAAAAAAATCCAGTTCGACATTGTATTCTAAAATCTATCCGCAAATTTATTCTAAAAATTATCCGCAGCTTATCCGCTATCCGCACAGCCATGCAAACTATATCCGCAAGGCGAAAATTGTCGCGGATATCCGCGGGTTTATCCGCGGATATCCGCATCCGCACAGGGCTTTAGCCATAACCCGGTCTCCATGGGGTCCCTGGTACCGAGTCTCCGTCATAGGAGCGTGGGAGGGGGCCTCGCCTGCCGAAGTAGGTGCCTAGCGGGTAGTCCACGGGAACGAGCCTCCTTTCTCTCTGCTCTTACCATGGACCGGTAGATGGGGCAACTGTAGTGGGAGGACGGATGGTTGCCTCAGCAGTTAGCGCACACCGGCGCGTCCCGTGGCACCGTGCACCCGAGCGCCAGTTACAGAGGACTGGGGAGCCACATGATCCCTGGGAATGGCCCCATCTCAGACAGCGGAAACACTGTAAAATATGGTCTGAGCGTGGCCTCATACAACTTGACTGCTGCTGCTGCTGACCCTGGCAGCGGCTGGCGGCTGCGCGATGCCCTGCCTCTCCCTCCTGGGAGCGTGGGTGGCGTCGGCCTTCCTGGTTGGCGGCGTCTTGATGCCCTGCCACTCCCACGAAGCGACGTCCGTTCTGGTTGTTGGCCTAGCGTTGCCCTGCCACTCCCTCCTGGTAGCACGGGTGTCGTTGGCCTGCATGGTTGGTGACATCGCTTTGCCCTGCCTCTCCCACGAAGCGACGTCCGCCCTGGTTGTTGGCCTCGCGATGCCCTGCCTCTCCCTTCTGGGAGCGCGGGTGGTGACGTCTGCTGCGGCGTTTACTCTTCTTCTGCTTCTGTGGGGCCTCCCAAATAGGATTACGACTTATATAGGCAAAATTCCAGCTGTGGCCGCCATTGTTCACATAAATCATCAAATCAGTACTGCCAACTTCGCCCTTACGGTACTATGCCACACCAACACCCGACCATTCTAACCTTCGATTCGTCCAATCCAATTGTTACAGCCTAACGCGTCCAGATCAATTGTTTTGTGTCAATCGTGCCCCGCTAGCAGCGCGTGGTCAAGGCCATACCTACACCCGACCATTCTAACCTTCGTTTTGTCCAATCCAATGGTTTTTGACAATGGTTACAGCCTAACGCGTCCAGATCAATGATTTTGTGTCAACCGTGCCCCACTAGCTGCGCGCGGCCAAGGCTGCACCTACACCCGACCATTCTAACCTTCGGTTTGTCCAATCCAATTGTTTTTGACGATGGTTACAGCCTAACGGGTCCCGATTAATGTTTGTTTTTATCAACAGAGATTTTGTATCCCTCTTGTTGGCAACAGTGTGTGCGCCTCGGTGTGTGCCGCTAGAGTGCGCTTTGTTGAGAGTAGAACGAGATGCAAGCGTTGTCAGAACATGGCAGCCGTTTTGAAAGAGCAAGAAATAAAAACACATATTTACGCACATATATAAGGTGCAGTAGTGACCAGGGTTCCTAATTTCAATACGTAATATCGCCCGGAAGATGAGACAAGAACACAAGGTATGTAAGAGTCACATTCATGTCTGATGCAAGTGTATACGCCGCGTTCTACATTCATTCAGAATTATTAAATATGGTAAGTAATATGTGGGAATAATTATACTAACAATATCAACCATTATATCGGCCTTATATTTGTCATCTATCTCGCTGTTACAGAAAATCATCGACAGAACCTAACACTTATTACCAAGAGTATAAAATAAAAATTGGCAGATAAGGGTGGGGTTCTCAGGCTTTTGGTACCATGGTTTTATTGGTAGGCTTCATCACGAGAGAAACGGGTCACTGTTACCGTAATCTATTCTGAATTGGGAGTCTGAAACAAGACCTATAAACGAAATAACTACCTACAAGAAACTTACAGAATAAGTTACAAGATTTTAGCCCTATTTCTGGGATGGAGGAAGTGAATTAGAAAGGCAATACATAATACAAGGTGAAGCGTCCTGTAAAAAAAAAAGAAGAAAACTGGAAGAAACAAAACACTCTTAGTGAAAATAGTTCTAGCCTGCACCTATTTGATAATAAAAATTAATTTGATTTCACCCGGGTCTCTGTCGTAGTGGATTATTAGGTACATGTGGACCTTATAACTTAAACATATTAACCAATCTTCTTTGCACTGTTTTATGACTTAGGCCTAACACTCCTTCAAAACTGATGAGTATTTATTTTAGTTAAACACTGAAGCATATTTATTAATGTATTGGACATCTATGATTGATGCAACCCATGACCGCCTCTCTCACCTTTCAATAAATAACTTATATTTTAATCCTGTGATTAATGTAACGATTCCACATGGGAGTCCACTTCATACCATCACATTGGTCACTAATACCTACAATATTCCTCCAAATTGCTTGATATTTGGGGAGGGAGTGGAGGTGGGAGGTATCCCCCCACACAAAAAAGATGGAACCATAGTATTAGGCCTATACACATTATCCAATAAAAATAACTAATTTCATTGATTCAAGGTTTTGGACCAAGAAATATTACATCTTACAAAATACTTAAAACATGGCAGGTGTCTGATTGGCCGAGTGAGTATTGCTGATATTACACAGTAATTTCAAGTTACGAACACTTCAAGTCACTTCCACATTGATTAGGTTATGTTGGTCGCATCATGGTCATTGTAGGCCTACATGTTCCCAAAACGAGAGGCCATACTTTACAGCCCACATCCTGTACGATAAATTCAAGTGTACAAAATTAATGAACGAATTAATAACAGTGTCTTAGAACCATTTAGAAATATTGAGCTAACCAGCCTAGTAGCCTACACGTTTCCCCGCCCACCAAGTAGCCTACCACTCACTTTATATTTAATTTAAAAAGTGCCATCAAAAGAACGTGACTAAATAATTACAGAATCGCGTCATCAACTGGGATGGGGCTCTTCCATCTTCATGATCTCTACTTTTGCAGCCAAGAATAGAGCATTCCGAGTGATGTTTTCTCATAACCTACATACAAAATATACAGAATGAAATACAAAATCGAATAGAAAATTAATTAAATTTAAGTCATTAAACCTAGCATTCTACTACTACGGAAGTACCGTACACCAAATAATAGTGCCTGGTTCTCATAAGAATCCCATCGATAGTGTCATCACTCTATCAAGGTATCAATTGAATAATACACAATGCATTATTGGTAGCTTACTTACCATAGAAATGGAAATACCGGTCCTGTGGAGCGGTGGAAAAATACTCACGAGCAGTGTTGAAAAATGGAAGGCGCCAAGTTCCCTGTTTGCCGCTGTTGGAAGTATAGCCAATGCCGCCACTCCAGTAGAAATAATTTTTATTTAAGGATAAGTGCCGTAATTATCGTCTGTGATCAAGATAATTGCAAGGAAATGTCAATTAGCAATTAAGTGTATACTTATTGACTAATATAGGGATAAGTTTGCAATTTAATTACAACATTGGGCCTTAGTGAAGTTCGATGGCCTGGGTCAGGAACACAAAAGAAACTAGTCATGGAGTTCTGTATTAATCTGGTGGTAACGATCCTCAACATCAATATGGAGTAGCTGTGCTCCTCTCGTCTGATCTGGTGAAGCCTGTCATCGATTTCATTCCCTTTGGAGAGCGAGTCATGTTTCTTAAACTGCAAACTTCCCATCGTCCCATAAGTATTATCCAGTCCCATGCTCCAACCGGCGATAAGGAAGACGAATTGGTAGAAGAATTCTATTCCATTCTAGAGGAGGCATTGTCCCTTACTAAGAAAGGGGAGGTAAGTGTTGTCCTTGGTGATTTCAATGCTAAGATAGTCCCGGTGTTGAGAATGGAATTGTTGGACAATATGTCTTTGGCGAGAGGAATACCGGAGGTGATCGTCTAGTTCAGTTTTGTTCAGAACAACAGCTCTCTGTTATTAATACCTTTTTCAAGCTACATCCCCAGCGCTTGTATACAATGACGTCTCCTGAAGATTGTGAAGGTCATATTGTCAGGAATCAGATAGACTTAATTCTCATCAAAAGTCATCTGAAAAAGATACGCGAAAGCTGTCAAAACCTACCCTGGGGCAGATGTTAACAGCGCCCACAATCCCGTCGTCATGGACTTAACACTTCATCGTTTCCTCAAGAACATACGCTCTGACATTGATTCAAAGTGCCTTGACAACCCCGTAGTTCAGGCTCAAACAACCTTGAAGCTCGAAGAACGTATGAGTACAATAAACAACTTGGAAACAGAGGATATTGAATCACAATGGACTGCATTAAAGAACGTACTCATCGATATTCAAGAGAGTGCTATAGGACATTCGAACAGCTCAAAAAAGCAGCCATGGATGACAGAAGAAGTTTTACAACTCATGGGCCAAAGACGGAAAGTGAAACATGTTAATAAAGTCCAATACCAGGCACTAAACAGGACTGTGATGAGGAAGTGCAGGGAAGCAAAAAAACTATGGCTCGTGGAGAGATGCAGAGAAGTAGCACATCTCCAAGAGAAACGTGACTTGTTTAATCTCCACAAGAAGATCCAAGAACTTGCAGGGAAATATCACACGCCATGCAGAGCTATACTGAGGGATGCTAATAACACCATTTTGGTAGGCGTCGTAGACAAGTTGAAGTGTATGAAAGAATATGTTGAAAACCTATTTAGCGATGTAAGGCCAGATAAACCCCCTTGTATTGGTGAATGCAGCGAAGCAAGTCCAAGTATAAGCCAAGAGGAAGTACTGTATGCAATCAAACTCCAGAAGAATGGAAAAGCTGTAGGTCCGGACAAGATTCATGTAGAAACTCTGAAACTTATTGCTGAAGGCCATAGCAGAGGACTAGAGCTGCTAACTGCATTATTCAACGCTATATATAAATCTGGTAGAATTCCATCTGACTGGCTAATATCTTCTTTTGTCACCATACCTAAAAAGGCTATTGCATAACATTGTGATGATTATCGTATGATCAGCCTAATGTCCCATGTGCTAAAGGTATTTCTGCGTATCATCCACACTCGAATCTACCTCAAATGTGAACGCTATGTTGGTCATACTCAGTTTGGCTTTAGGAATGGACTGGGTACTCGCGAGGCTCATTTCTCCTTGAATGTTTTGACCCAGAGATGCCTAGATATGAATGTAGATGTGCACGCTTGCTCCAAATGCTACAGAAAAGCTTTCGATTGCGTATCTCATGTAAAACTTCTTGAGATTTGAAAATCTACTGGTGTAGATGTTGGAGATCTTCGTATAATTACCCATCTGTACTGGAATCAAAGGCAGAGGTCAAAATAGAAGGAACTACTAGTGAGGACATAGCTATACGCCAGGTGTACGCCTATAGGTGTACGCCAGGGATGTGTTGTTGAAATTTAATTATGTTTACAACAGACTAACCTCTACTGTAAATCTAAGTTGGCAACAATGTGATCAAAAATGTATTTTACTTTTATAAGTTGGCAATTGTTGGCAAAGTACAGCTAACGGCGAAATGTATGTGAAAGATATTGTCTGCGAAATCTGAAGCAATCAGCCATCAAAATTGTATATCTATCGAATGCAGAGAAGTTTTTGATAACTCAAAAACATGCTTTATGCCGTAGAGTTAAAAGGTATGATATTGTGGACTTATCTAATATGTATTTTTCAACTTGTATTTGAATTAGGTTATATGTTTTATGGAAGCACACTTTAAGTTTACAAAATCTTCATAATAATAGAAGAAGATTGTAGGTAACTGAGATTGTAAACCATTATTGTATTATTTCTTTCGCTGCCATGCGCCTTTTTGTTGACACTTGCTGTTTAATTTGATAAATAAATGGACGGCATACATATTGAAAACGACTTGATCATTCATCCCTGCTCGGAGCCCAAGAATTTCAACAGGTTAAGGGCCCAGGTACCGCTCATACGTCAGACACGCCGAGCATTACTGGAAACAATTTGGACGACGAGAAAAAGTCAGCCGAGTCAGTCGTCGTCGTCCAAGTCAGAAGACAGTCGTCAGGTCAGTCCAGTCAGCGAAGAAAGTCCACGTCAGTCATCGCAAACAAAGTCAGCCCCGTCGAAGAGGACGTCAACCACATCGTCAGCCCGAGAAACGTCAGCTACGTCAACCTAACCTCAAAACGTCAGTCAAGTAGCCTATACACGAGTCAGGGTCAATTGATAAAACAATTTGAAAATAGATACCGGTAGTTAGATTTTGTGAGATCAAACCTTTTGAAATTTGTCATAATTTTGAAACGTAATTTTGCTTTTTAAGTCAAGTCATGGGTACAGTTAAGGTTCATTTAGAAACTTTGACAGAAGATTTGCAAGGAAATGTCAATTATGATTCTTGGCGTTTCAAAATAAATTTAGCTATGAGAACAAAAGATTGTTTTGATATTGCAACTGGTTTGACTGTCAAACCAGCCGGTGCAAACTCCGATCCTGTGCGTAATTGGATAAAGAAAGATGTAGAAGTTCAAGCGCTTATAGGCTCGAATGTCAGTAGTATGATATAGCGAAAAAGCTAGCCAAATGCCAAACTGCAAAACAAATGTTTGATAAGCTAGAAAATGTTTATGGTAAAAAATCTGATATTACTGTTGAGGGTTTGCAAAGGAAATTATTTGATTATGTTTTTACAGCCAAAAATCAGCTGTTGAGAATTGCTTGGAGATTCAACAGATAGCCGAAGACCTGCCATCAGATGACGACAGGGTGAAAGACAGTTGGATCATGACACGAACGCTGAGTATGCTACCACCTAAGCTGCACCGTTTCGGAACAGCCTGGGACAATGTGACAAGAGCCGACAAAACTATTGAAACACTCAACGAAAGATTAACGCTGGAAGAGGATGGACTCAATGAAGGTAAAAAGGAAAGTGAAGCAACTGCAGTCAACGCACTCATTGCAAAGAAGTAGAAAAGTGGAAATCAGTCTGCTCATAACAAAAACAACTATAATAGCAACAGACAAGGTGGAAGCGCGCCAGTCGGCTGCTTTATGTGTGGACAGAAAGGACATGTGAAGAAACACTGCAGAAACAAACCCTGTACCAAATACCTTGCCTTTTGTAAAGAAAACTACACTTCGCGAGAGACTGTACAAAGAAGAATGACAACAAAATTGGAAATGAAAGGTCAGAACGGAGTGAACAGAAGAGCACGAATCGCCCATACCGAGCACTAGCGTCAGTGGGACTGTCAACTGCAGGGCTGAACAGTCTCAATTCGAAATGTAACACGCGAAATCACTGGTTCCAGGACTGTGGAGCTACACAACATTTGACATCACACAGGAACTGGAACGTCAAATTGATTGAGTTGTAAACTCTATCTCCTATTGTCATCGGAGATGCGACTGTACTAGAGGACGTTGGTATCGGCAACGTTCAACTTGAGGCGTTCAACGGAACAGAATGGTACTAGGTCATTCTGAAGGATGTGCTTTACGTGCCTAAGCTCAACTACAATTTGATATATGTCAGTCAGATACTCAACAGTGGTTATGTCCAAACTGCAAACAAAGAGAAGTCAATATTCGAAACGTCTGAACATCGTGAAATTGTGCCCATGGCAGTCAGAGAAGGTAACCTGTACAGAATGATGCTACGCCAGGAGAAGTCTGAAACCTGTATGGTAGCCTCCTCGATCGTAACCTGGCCCGAGAGGTTCGCACACCAAAACCTGAAGTATGTGAAGGATGCTTTGGACAGGCATGGCATTCCATACGTTGATGATTGGAACGACAGAGTCTGCGAAGGATGCACTTACGGGAAGCAACATCGGGTATCTCACCCACTGAACGAGAAGGTTGCTACCCAACCATTGGATCTGGTTCATGTAGAAATGGGAGAGATGGCGACACCATCGCTAGGAGGAGCAGAATACTTCTTGCTTTTCAAGGATGACTTTTCACATTTCCGAAGAGTATACTTTTTGAAGACGAAGCCGCAGCCAAACTGGAGGTTTACATGAAGCTGGTGGAAAACAAATTCGAAAGAAGGATGAAAATTCTGCGATCAGGTAATGGAACCGAGATCAAGAATGCCAGCACACGTAAGCTGCTGGAGGAGCTAGGTGTCTTTCACACTTTTCAACAGCTTACATCCCAGAACAGAATGGAAGAGAGAGTGGAGCGTGAAATGAGAACAATTGTGGAGTCAGCAAGGACAGCAATTCATGCACGAAACCTGAAGGACAATTTTGGGCAGAAGCAGCGAACTCTTCTGGCACAAGTTCAGTCAAAGGAAAGAGTCCAGCCAACCTATGGTTTGGACGACAGGTCAACATGAACAAACTGAAAATCTTCCGATGCGACTGCTACGTTTCAACTCCCAACCACAAGAGAAGCAATCTTGATAAGAAGTCCAGGAAGGTATATTTGTTGGATACGACATAGACTCTCCATCCTACAGAGTCTATCTGCCTGAGGAACATGATGTTGTCAGTTCAGAAAACGTCGTGTTTCTGAAGGAGAAAAAGATGAGTGAAACCTGACAGATGTTGAAATGGCCGTGAACAACGAGAACGAGTTGATTGAAGAAGATGAGTATGAAGACAGCATAGACCTGAGACAGGACAGAAACGAAGAAAGAAATGAAGCCAGAGAAGAAGATGAACAACCAAGAAGACCAGGACTACGCAATCGTCAAAATATTCAGCTACCTGCCAAACTATCAGACTACGTCATGGGCCATCTCTGGGGAGGAAAGAGTGCCAACTTAGCCATGATAGGAGAAATCCAAGATATCTCTATTTCCTAAGCATTGAATGATGCCAAGTGTCTGAAAGCCATGATAGAAGAATTTGAATTCTTACATAAGATGGAAACTTGGAAATTGGGGAAATGTCCAGAAGAAGTTCGACCCCTGACCTGCCGCTGGGTTTTACGAGAAAAGCCTGATGGGAGAATGAAAGCACGACTGGTAGCACATGGCTTTGAGCAGGAAAACGGAGTTGATTATTCAGAAACCTTTAGTCCAGTAGCAAACCATGCTTCATTTTGACTGATTATCAGTCATGCTGCTACTTAGAAGATGAAACTTGTTCCTTTTGATGTGAAGACAGCCTTCTTGCACGGAGACTTGGAGGAGAACTTGTACATGTTTCAACCTGAAGGATTTGAAGATGGTACTGGCAGAGTCTGCAAACTAAAGAAAAGCATATATGGACTAAAGCAAGCACCAAGAAAGTGGAATGTGGAAAATGTCAGATTGTCTTGAGAAGAAACTTGGACTAGTGACACCGACGATGACCCCGCATTTACTATAACGAGAAGAGGATTTTGATGATGGCTCTTTTTGTCGACGATGGGCTCATCGCTGGATATAATGAGGAAGAAATCTTTGAAGTCTTGAATGTCATAAATCGGGAATTTGAAATCACTTACCAACGATCAGTTCAGAAGCAATTTACGTTCCTAGGCTTAGAAGTCAGAATAGAGAAGGAAGGAATTTTTGTGAACCAGCCTGGATACACCAGTAAGATCATCAATCGTTTTTGGTTCGACACTTGCAACCCAAGTTCAACACCCATGGAGAAAGGAATGGTGACAAACGAAGAAGATCGAATCAACGAAAGACCAGTGCCACCTACAACTCCATATCGAGAAGCAGTGAGAAGTCTACTCTACCTGGCTACAATATCCCGATCGGATATCTGCTATGCAGTGAACTACTTGAGCCGCTTCAACGGCAAAGCCATGCAGAGCCACTGGAAAATGATGAAGAAGGTATTTCAGTATTTGAAGAGAACTCCAGACTATGGAATTTTCTTCAATGGAGACGATAATCTTGTGGCATATACAGATTCAGGCTACGGTGGGGACACCGTAACAAGACGCTCAACAAGCGGTGTTCTACTGTTGAGAGGAGGACCAATCATTTGGTACACACAGAAGCAGCGACTCGTTGCTAAGTCAACAGCAGAAGAAGAATACCGAGCAGCCGTCTCACTGATAGATGACATCAGCTGCATCAAGAGAATTGGACTAGAACTCGAAATTTTGAAGTCAGACAAACCAGTCACACTGTTTGATGCCAACCGGTCAGCAATCCACATGCTGCACAATGTACACGAGAGGAAGACTACAAAAGGAAAGAAACGCATAGAGATTCCACGCAAATTCATTCAGGAACACGTTGGCAAAACTGTTGCTTTCAAACATGTCGAGAGTTCCAAGCAACTTGCTGATATCCTGACCAAACCCCTCAATAGAAAGTTGTTTGAATCGCTTCGTTGTAAAATAATTAAGGAGGAGTGTTGAAATTTAGTTATGTTTACAACAGACTAACCTCTATTGTAAATCTAAGGTGGCAACAATATGATCAAAAATGTATTTTACTTTTATAAGTTGGCAATTGTTTTAAACCAGAAGGAGGAGTACAGCTAACGGCGAAATGTATGCGAAAGACATTGTCTGCGAAATCTGAAGCAATCAGCCATCAAAATTGTATCTCCATCGAATGTAGAGACGTTTTTGATGAGTCAAAACATTCTTTATGCCGTTGAGTCAAAAGATATGATATTGTCGACTTATCTAATATGTATTTTTCAACTTGTATTTGAATTAGGTTATATTATGTTGTATGGAAGCACACTTTAAGTTCACAAACGGTTCATAATAATAGAAGAAAATTGTAACTGAGATTGTAAACCATTATTGTATTATCTCTTTGTTTGCCAGGCGCCTTTTTGATGATACTTGCTGTTTAATTTGATAAATAAAAGGACGTCATACATATTGAAAACGACTTGATCATTCATCCCTGCTCGGAGCCCAAGAATTTCAACATGTGTCCTGTCCCCACTTCTTTTTAACATCTACTCTGAAGCTGTGTTCAGAGATGCTATTGAAGATGTTAATCTAGGCATCAAGATCAATGGCTATGTCATTAATAACATCCGATTTGCTGATCACATGATTGTGCTAGCCAACAACGCTAGTGATCTTCAAATTATTATAAACAATATCGTGAGGCCCAGTGAAACCTACGGTTTATCCTTGAATATTAACAAGACCAAGCTGATTGTATTCTCGAAAACTCCAAAACAAGCCTCCCTTCACATCAACAACACCATCGTCCAACAAGTATCTTCCATCAAATATCTTGGAACTTTAGTGAACCAGCATTGTGATTCAAAGAGTGAAATCTTATCCAGGATTGGACAAACAAAAAATATGTTCAATACCATGAGGACCTTATTCACCAGCCGAGAACTCAACCTTCAGCTCAGAGTTTGAATGTTACGTTGCTATGGTTTTCCTGTCCTTTTGTATGGTTTCGAAGCGTGGACGCTCAGCCCATTACTGGAGAAGCAGATTGAATCTTGTACGATGTACTTATACAGAAGAATACTCCGAATATCTTGGGTAGAAAGGAAAACAAACGAAGAAGTTCTCAACATCTTGAACAAGAAGAAAGGGCTTCTCACAACCATCAAGGAGCGTAAGCTCCGCTACCTCGGGCACATCATGAGAGGTGAACGATATGAATTTCTCCGGCTGATCATTCAAGCGAAGATTGATGGGATAAGATCTGTGGGAAGACGGAGAAATTCCTGGATGAAAGACTTGTGGCGGTGGTATGGACATACGTCGATAGAAATCTTCCGTGCAGCCGTTTCGCGTGTAATTATAATCAATTGGATCGCCAATCTCCGGAGGGAGACGGCGTCATAAGAAGAAGAAGAAGAAGAATGTATCATGCATATGTTGTCAACACAACATAGAGCGCTCCAAGCGACTGACCGCGCTACTACACCGATTATCTGGTTGACACCCCATGACGTAAGGTAATCTGTGCCCCTGTGTTCCTGGTAAACCATCGGTGACTCAAACGTTAGGCGGTAACATGCACAAGCCGAAAAGTGCTGAAAGTATTTGAATTTTCTCTGTCAACTTGAGCTAGGAATAAACACTGTTTTGCGTTTTAATTTTAAAAATTATGGACTAAACATTCAAATAGGCCTACTACAATAAATCGAACAAAGCTGCAATTAGGTATTTTTCGGTACCGGTACTCGCATATAATTTAGGTTCGGAGAGGAAATAAAGCCGGCGGGCCCATGTTATAGATTTATGGCACGTAAAAGAACCTACCACTGCAATTGGTGGTGTGTAGCAAAATGTGTAGGTTATATTTGGCTGGTTAGGAAACACTCTATCAGGTTCCAACGTTCGCCCCTAGTGTTAGTGACAAGAGCGTCAGGTAGCCAAAGTTGGAACTACTTGAAATTGAACTTGCTGGGAGTCCTCGGGCTTTCAAACAAAAATGCCCAGCTTATGGCCATTGGCTGCGATTCATAATTGAATCGTTTTTTTTTTTTTTTTTCAGAAATCCCATAAGTCACCAAAAGTTAATTTTACAGGAGAGGAAAAAAACTCATTTTAAAGTTTAGGATTATTCGAATGAAAATATGTTTTGTTTTATAATGTGGTTACTAATCCTTTTGAATATCCTGGGACCTAAATATGCTTTGGAGTGCATTGATTTAGCCACAGTATTATTTAAAAAAATGACTTATGGTGTTTTTGACAAAAAATGTTAGCTTAAGTAGGGTTCTTCAATGGAAAAACTAATAAATACATTGCATATCCCACTATTTTGTTTATTTTAACATTTATAATTTCTGGAAAGATATCAGTACTTATAATATGTTCTTATACTAATAATAGATGAATACATACTAATATTATGATATGCTCTTCAAGTCAAAATTTTATAAGGTAATTCTTTCTCTTCAGTGCAGCCGCGGCTGGTGGTGTTGGAGCTGGGGAAGGCTCAGCACTTATATTAGTGGCAAAATGCTGGTATAACGCATTATATGACACCCTCATACACGGCTATAACATGTTATAGATTTATTAGGGGCAACGAAATTAAGGAGTATCATAGTCCTTGTGAAGTTAATACTCAGCATTTTCCCCTCCAATGCTTTTACGGAGAGAGTTTTTTTCTGTCATGAATATCAAATGGAGAGATGATAGAAACAGAAGCTCCATTAGTTTGATAAAACAAGAATTGTTCACATATTACAATTATGACGAAAATTGTACTGAATTTTATCAGAAAGGTACTTAGCTACAAATGAAAAATCCTTGCCAAGTGTCGTTCAAATGAAAAGCATTTATAAGTTGCTGGTGTCATAGGCCTATTTTATATGCCATATGTGTATTTGATTATGTAATGCTTATTTAATACATATGTGTATTATTTATTACAACGTTTGACGACCTTGATTTAAAAAATGCAATGTTTTGGGACGTGTGTTCCGTTTTTCCATTCTTGAAATCTGGCAACCCTAACTGTAGCCCTTAACACGCAAATTAAGTCTTGCCACTGACAAACAACATAATTAATGAACTAATTCAGTTACACCAACGATATTAACGCGCGAACACTTGTTTACAAATACACAGCATGAACCAAGGAGGACGTATGGCGCATGGCGGCAGATTTTAAACAGAATAATTCCCTTAAGTCTCGGTAGATGGTTTTGCTACCCCTTGCCACCTCATGGTGCTATCTGGCGGAAATATTTTAGTTATTATACTTTAAGGGATACCATTTGAGTTCTCAATAATGAATATCACTTATTAGTCATCTAACTGTTTCTGGTAACTTGTCAATTAATATTAATCCTTCGGAGAGTGAAAGAGGGAAAGTATAAACTTTCATGAGAGTGGTTTGAGACTCCTTGAACAACTTGGAATGCATTCCACAGAATAAGAACATCCTGTCGTGGTTGGCAAGCCTGGCTTAGGCTGTAGTCGCTTGAGCCTTCAGCGATACAAATGAAACGAATGGAGCTTTCATAACCACGCCCCCCAACCCTGTTACATAGGAAGGAATAAGACATCTAAGGCGCAGCCTAACAGCGCTACTATCCATCTGAAAAACATTCTTTACCAACAGTTCCAAATATATTGACTCGTGACTGAATGGATTGAGTGAAATTTATAAACGTTTCCAATCAATATAAATTATAAATTCCTCAATTAATTATGTATATTTATGGAATCTTTCAAGAGAGGCTCCACCTAAGAGCCTTCAATCACCAGCCGCGCCTGCTTCAGTCATACCTAAGCATCTCAAATCTAAGTGATTCTTCATCATTATCATTGTACACTATCAATAGCTTAATCTGAGAATACCTTGAGAAATTTGGCAGCAGAAAAAACTGTATAAGTCACTGACTTATGGGCTTTTCACACAAAACTCAATTCAACACATCTCATTTCCCACTGTGTTTATGCTCGGACTTATGGGATATTTGCACACAATATGGAGCTAACTGAGTACAACCTAGTTTCATGTCAAACTCATTTTCACAAAAAACTTGACTTACGGGGTTTCTGAAAAAACCGATTCAATTATTATTATCATATATCATCAAAAATGCGATACTGTAAAGGATTTTTGTATAAATATTTTCTAATGTTTAACAGAGGGAGAGTTATTTATTTTAATTCTAATTTTTAGTATGCGCCTAGTTATTGAGGAATGGACAGTTGTGTTTGTATTTTGTAGATCTAGAGAAGGCGTACGTTAGATTGCCCAGGAAGAAGATGCTGAGCATCCTGAGGGATTATGGGATCGCGGGAAGGCTGCTACAGGCACTCAAAAACATTTATATTGATAATCAGGCAGCAGTGAGAGTTGATCGTAGGATGAGTTAGTGGTTCAAGGTAGTTACAGGAGTGAGGCAAGGTTGTAACCTCTCACCACTACTGTTTGTCTTATAAAGTATATGGGCCATTTGCTATAGGACATAATCTGGCTGGGTGGGATTCAATTAGGTGGAAACAAACCAGGTAAGCAGCCTGGCCTATGGTGATGACCAGGGCGAGATTTTGATGACCTAAAATATCTAAAAAATTACCTATAAAATACCCCCAAAATCTTGAGAAAATGACCTGAAATTTTAAAAATATTAGCGAGAAGACGTTTAGCCGACTTAGCAGAGCTATGACGCAAGCCTAGTTCACTGACCAGGAGCGAGAAGACGTTGTCCCGATTTAGTAGAACTATGACCTAAGCCTAGTCCCTACAGAGAGAAAAGAAATTCCCTTATCATGTCTTGCCATCCAAACAAAAAGAAAGGAAGTTTGTAGTTTAACGTGACCGTTTTTCGAGATCATGAGCCACGGTGCCTCCTTTTTACGTGGAATCTGAATCACAGGACATGGCATTTCACTTCGAAAATCTCACATGCATTGACCGGGAAACGAACCCGGTTCGCCTTGGTGAGAGGTATACAGCTTGACCAATGCGCCGCCACGCCCCTGAAATCCAAACAGAGACCATGTGATGGGAGAAGATGATTTAACTTACTGTGCTACGAGTCATTGACAATTGCCACAAATGTAAAAAAAACTGAAAATTTCGTAAAATGTAAAGAAAATGACCTAAATAGTCTTGAAATGTACAAAAATGACCTAATACTATAAGAATAGAAAAATTTACAAAAAAAGATGTCCTAAAACTTTGCATTTCTCTGATCAGAGATTCATATATGGTATTTATATGTTTACGGGCATTGCGTAGGACAAAATATAATAATAATAATGCTATTGGTTTTACGTCCCTTTTAACTACCCTGGCTTTTAGAGACGCCAGGACAAAATAAAACAAAATATTCAGCAAAGAACATATAGCATACTTTCTGCCAAATGTATGGGTATACTTATATAACTCTTTGTCCTCACCCCTAAAACAATCACCTCTATCACCATGTATTTTTTGTATTCTTTTATATTGATAATTAGCCTGTATGTGTCAAAATCAATATTATATACTTTATGAAGATCGAATATCAAAACTACTAACTTACTGTAATGCATTCACGTCCGTTAATCTCGACATTAAGCCTCCGAACTTAAGAATCCTTCGTTTTGGGTATCTTCCCGTTTAAAAATCCGCCGCGATCACAGTAGGTTGGTGCTGCAACCTAGCAGTGAATTAATATATATCTTGAACGCCTCTGAGTTTTGAATGAGTTTAAAGCAACCAGGAGGGTTGGTATCCAGCTGGCAGTGCTTAAAGGTAATCGGAGCGCGGTCGTGGCTAGAAGTTCAACTACTACAAAATTGGCATACATCAGGAGGCCAGGGATTTACAAAGCGGAATGTTTGGAACAATTACCCACGTAACCCACAAGAGGGCAGCACCGTACAGAGGCATTGCGAAGGCTGTGGTTGATGACAACGTGTACCTTGTACTTATATTCTCCTTTTTCTAATTTCTTCTGTTTATGTGCGATGCTGGGGATGTGATTATTAATAAATGAGTGTATACATTAGCCTCTCCTTTGAGCTAAATGGCATTTTATTTAGTATCTGTGGAAAGAGCCCGTCCACATCATGTATAAAAGAATTCAAGTAAAAAAGGTAACTTTCGTTGGTTCCGAACCCCAATCGCCCACGCAAGAGACTAATGTGCTAGCACAGAGCCAAACATGCCCATAGCATCTTAGTGTTATTAACCGACTTAGATACAACGTGTTAACAAATAATGTCTTTAAATAAACGATTTCTTCACTGCAGTACATCTTCATTATAAATGATTTCATACAAAGTTTATATTATTTCTATCAGTAGGCTATATCGCATACAGCATACTAAAACTACTGAAATATTGGACAGGCACAAGAGATCAGCTGCCATCTTGTCATGTGACAGAGACGCTCAGCTCTTTTAAGTCACTCGTACGGTATAATATTATAATATTAACTTATAATAAATAACGGGTTACGTCCTTTCGGATAGCTTAAACCACCCTTGGCTCCATAATCGGAATTGGTAGGTCTCAAGCTATTGATTATAATGGTTTCATAATTCACACGGTCGCCATCCTGAAATGGCATGGCTGATGACCTTGTAGTTTAGGCGCAAGAAGTGTCCTATATAAAGGTATGTTGCTACCAAATTTGGTAGAGATAGAATGATTAGTTTAGTTGTAATTTGATTTTACGTTTTGAACGTTTGAGTGGCCGCCATTTAGTTTTGGTCCAGATGGTGGCGATATAAAACATGACACTGAGGTGCCCTCAGCCAGTACTACCTCTGTAACAAATGTCGTTCAATTCGGTTTCACAGTGTTTGAATTGATAGGGGGGTGGGGGTGGAGGGGGCACAGACATACAGAGTACTCACACACACTCACACACAGACACACAATTTTTGGCCCCGTGTAGATCTCATAAGTCTACTTTAATTTTTTGCAAAAAATAGAAAATAGGCTAAAAAAAATGACATGTCATCAAAACGGTCACGTTAAACTACAAGCTTCCTTGCTTTTTGTTTGGATGGCAAGACATGATAAGGGAATTTCTTTTCTCTCTGTAGGGACTTGGCTTAGGTCATAGTTCTACTAAATCGGGACGTCTTCTCGCTCCTGGTCAGTGAACTAGGCTTGCGTCATTGCTCGGCTAAGTCGGCTAAACGTCTTCTGGCTAATATTTTTAAAATTTCAGGTCATTTTCTCAAGATTTTGGGGGTATTTTATAGGTAAATTTTTAGATATTTTAGGTAATCAAAATCTCGCCCTGGTCATCACCATAGGCTAGGCTGCTTACCTGGTTTGTTTCCACCTAATTGAATCCCACCCAGCCAGATTATGTCCTATAGCAAATGGTCCATATACTTTATAAGACAAACAGTAGTGGTGAGAGGTTACAACCTTGCCTCACTCCTGTAACTACCTTGAACCACTAACTCATCCTACGATCAACTCTCACTGCTGCCTGATTATCAACATAAATGTTTTTGAGTGCCTGTAGCAGCCTTCCCGCGATCCCATAATCCCTCAGGATGCTCAGCATCTTCTTCCTGGGCAATCTAACGTACGCCTTCTCTAGATCTACAAAATACAAACACAACTGTCCATTCCTCAATAACTAGGCGCATACTAAAAAATAGAATTAAAATAAATAACTCTCCCTCTGTTAAACATTAGAAAATATTTATACAAAAAATCCTTTACAGTATCGCATTTTTGATGATATGTGATAATAATAATTATGAATCGCAGCCAATGGCTATAAGCTGGGCATTTTTGTTTGAACGCCCGAGGGCTCCCAGCAAGTTCAATTTCAAGTTGTTCCAACTTTGGCTACCTGACGCTCTTGTCACTAACACTTACGGCGAACGTTGGAACCTGATAGAGCGTTTCCTAACCAGCCAAATATAACCTACAAATTTTGCTACATACCACCAATTGCAGTGGTAGGTTCTTTTACGTGCCATAAATCTATAACATGGGCCCGCCGGCTTTATTTCCTCTCCCAACCTAAATTATATGCGAGTACCGGTACCGAAAAATATCTAATTGCAGCTTTGTTCGATTTATTGCAGTAGGCCTATTTGAATGTTTAGTCCATAATTTTTAAAAGTAAAACGCAAAACAGTGTTTATTCCTAGCTCAAGTTGACAGAGAAAATTCAACTTATCAGCATACTATCAGTGCTTCGAAACCGCGTGTGCTAATCTCAACCGCGCCGCGTACGTGAGAGCAACAAATCTGGCCAGGACTTTGTCCTAAAGTTCCTATTTCCCTTTTCCCAAATACCTTTTACTAACCAAATTAAATTTAACTATTGGGTTCTTTTTTTTTCTACGAGGCTTAGCCCAAAGAGGCTCCCTCCAATCTTTTTGGATTTATCGAATATTCACTCTGTTTCAATATATGTGGCTATAATCCACATTTTAATCTTTCTTTTCTTATCCTGCTAGCTCAGGAATTGTTAACCTTCTAAGTATTAATGTATCTAATCTTTTTGCTCCAGGCTTCACAAAAGGTGACCTGCCCTATTAGAATGTATCAAATTGTTAACTTCTACGTAAAATAGCGGTGACTTCCGCTTGTAATTTTTCTTCTTTTCCTGTTACAATCAGGAATCCAATATATTTGTTCATAGCCTTTTCGATTGCCATAAAGGCATTCTAAAAGTGCTTGGATCGTACCTAATTAAACTTTCAAAGTTAAAATTGCTTTACAATTGTCGTTACAAACTTGCAATTTCTTAATCGTAAGCAAACGTATTAAAATCTTTGGAAGATTTTAGTGTTATATCAGGTTCGATGATGATGATGATGATGTTGTTGTTGTTTGAGTCTTCAGTCTTTTGACTGGTTTGATGCAGCTCTCCATGCCTCCCTGTCCTGAGCTAATCGTTTCATCTCTACATAACTACCACACCCTACATCTGAGGCAATCTGTTTAACATATTCTAACCTTGGTCTACCCCTACAGTTCTTGTCCTCGACCCTTCCTTCCATAACTAAGCTTGCTATTCCTGGGTGTCTTAGTATGTGTCCTACCAACCTATCTCTTCTCTTCATTAGCAGTCGCCAGAAACATCTCTCCTCTCCCACTCGTCTTAATACCACTAGGTTTGTAACCCTATCTACCCATCTGATCTTCATCATTCTCCTGTAACACCACATTTCAAATGCTTCTATTCTCCTCTTTTCTGCTGCACCAATAGTCCAAGTTTCACTTCCATAGAGCGCCACGCTCCAGACAAAGGTTTTCAAAAATGACTTCCTAATACCTAAATCTATATTCGATGTCAGCAGATTCCTTTTTTGTAGAAAAGCTTTCTTTGCCTGAGCCAACCTACTTTTTTTTATCCTCTTTGCTTCGTCCATCACTGGTTATTCTACTTCCTAAGTAACAGAAGTCTTCTACTTCCTTCAGCTTTTCACCTGTCAATTTGATCTCCATAGAGATTTCTGATTTATTTCGGCTGCATTCCAGTATTTTTGTTTTACATTTATTAATTTTCATCATGAATTATTTCTGTAAGACGGAGTCCATACCATTCAAAAACTCATTCAAATCCTCAGGCTTCTCGGCCAAGATGACTATGTCATCAGCAAATCTCAGAGTTGAAATTATTTCTCCTTGAATCTTCACTCCCACTTTAAATTTTTCTCCAATTTCCTTCATTGCTTGTTCAATGTAAAGATTGAAAAGTATGGGTGATAAGTTGCAGCCTTGCCTTACACCTTTCTGAATACCAGCTTCTCTCTCATGTCCTTCAACTTGAATGACTGCTGTCTGGTTTCTGTATAGATTGTATATCACCCTCCTATCCCTGTACTTTATTCCAATCGATTTCAAAATGTCAAACAATTTAGTCCAATCAACGTTATCAAAAGCCTTTTCTAAGTCTACAAAAGCCATGAACGTTCTCTTATCTTTCCTTATTCTACCTTCCAAAATCAGCCTAAGACTTAGTACAGCTTCCCTTGTTCCTACATTTCTCCTGAAACCAAACTGGTCTTCACCCAACTCCGTTTCTATCTGGCTTTCAATCCTCTTGTAAATTATCCTAGACAGGATCTTTGAAGCATGAGTAATCAAGCTGATTGTACGGTAATCTTCACATCTGTCAGCTCCCACTTTCTTTGGTATAGGGATGATTACATTCTTCTTGAAATCAGGGGGTACCTCACCTGTCTCATAAATCCTACACGCCAAGTGAAATAACCTGATCAGACCTTCATCTCCTATGCAGCGTAGCAACTCAATCGGTATATCATCTATGCCTGGTGCTTTGTTCCAGCTTAAGTCTTCCAAAGCTCTATCAAATTCTGATCTCAATATTAAATCTCCCTTCGCATCCTCATCAATTTCCTCCTCCCTTTCCATTACATGATTCTCAATCTCCTTTCCCTTATACAAACTCTCTATGTAAGCTTTCCATCTCTCAACCTTTTCTTCCCTATCTGTTAGAGGCTTTCCATTTGTGTCCTTAATATTACAGCACTTAGTCTTCTTTTCCCCAAAAGTATTCTTAATCCTTCGATAAGCTGTGTCTACTTTACCTAATTTCAGACAATTTTCTATACCTGCACATTTCTCTTTCAACCATTCTTCTTTCGCTTCCTTGCACTTCTTGTTAACCACATTTCTCAGACGTCTGTATTCTGCTTTCCCCTTCTCATCTCTTACATTCTTGTGTTTCCGCCTTTCATCCATCAATTCTAGTATAGCCTGAGTGATCCACGGTTTTCTACCTATTCTTTCTTTCCTACCAATGTTTTCTTCTGCGGATTTTGTTATTTCATTCTTCAAAAGTGTCCATTCGTCTGCAATTGAAGTTTGTTTAGGGTTTTTCATTAGTCCTTCCTTTATACTCTTCTTGAATCTTTCGTTTACATCCTTCTCTTTCAGTCTGTCTATTGCCCACCTTTTTGGCTTTTGACTTTTCTTCAGTTTCTTCAACTTTAATCTGCATTTCATTACGACCAGATTGTGGTCAGAGTTTATGTCAGCACCAGGATATGCTTTACAATCCAAAATCTGGTTTCGAAACCTCTGCTTGACCATAATGAAGTCGATTTGGTAACGCCCTGTATCTCCTGGTCTCATCCATGTGTATATTCTTCTATTGTGGTTATTGAATAAGGTGTTAGCTATGACCAACTCATGCTCGGTGCAGAATTCTACCAGCCTGGTTCCTCGATCATTCATTTCACCTAATCCGAAATCTCCTACTATTTTCCCTTCTCTCCCTTTTCCTACCACAGCATTCCAATCTCCCATTACTATAACATTTTCATCACCCTTGATATACCTCAGAATTTCGTCTATTTCTTCGTAGACCTTTTCAACATCCTCATCATCAGCTTGACTGGTAGGCATATAGACTTGTACCACTGTGGTGCAGGTAGGTTTAGTATTGATTTTTGCTACAATAATCCGTTCACTATATTGTTCATAATATTCCACCCGCTGTCCAAGTTTCCTACTCAATATGAGGCCAACCCCTGCTTGGCCATTGTTTGATTTAGTGCTAATGACCCTATAGTCTCCTGACCAAAAGTCCTGTTCTTCCTGCCAGCGCATTTCATTAATCCCAACCAAATCCAACCTCAACCTATCCATTTCCCTTTCTAAGTTTTCTAACCTTCCACTTCCTAGCAGACTTCTAACATTCCACGCTCCGATCCGTAGAATGTCAGATTTCCTCTTTGTCACTTCTGTGATGTTAACCCCCTCTCGAGTAGTCCCCACCCGGAGATCCGAACGGGGGACTAATTTACCTCCGGATTGAGATTTTACAAGGGAGGAGGCCATCATCACATGTAATTATGCATAGAGAGGTGCATATCCTCGGGAATAGCATACGGCTGTAGTTTCCCGTTGCTTTCAGCCGTGCAGCATGACGCAGTGTAGCCATTATTTGGCTTATATTATCAATATCTTAACCGTCTATAAGATTAGTAAAGAATTTATTTATTCTGAAAGGCTGCTACTCCCTTTCATAATAAGTAAAGAGCAATTCTACTAAACAAAAATACAAACCTTCTACCGTACTAACAATTAAATACCAAAATTCTACTAACGAAAAAAATACTAAAGTTCCAACAACAACAAATACTACCACTAAAACAGTCTGTCACCAGGCACACTCACATGCACCCTCACACATCACAGTCTACTGAAACAATGAACTAGAACTAATAAACAATGCAACTGCTACCAGACACACTCGCACACCACAGTCTAATAGAACAATGACATATATCTAATAGACAAACTAACTACCTACTTACAACTAAAACTAACTACATACGTACTGTACTATATCTTAGTAGATTTGTATAATTCAATCTACAACACAGGAGTCATTCCTCATGAATGGCTACAGTCTATATTTGTTACATTGCCGAAAAAGGCAAATGCCCGTCAATGCAGCGATCATAGAGCAATCAGTCTCATGAGTCATACTCTAAAAATATTCCTAAAAGTTATCCGTCGAAGGATCTTCAAAAAATTGGAACCGGATATCAGTGAAACACAATTTGGTTTCAGAAATGAACTAGGAACAAGAGAAGCCCTGTTTACCTTCAGAGATACTTAGATGTGAATCAATCTATGTATGTCTGCTTTTTGGATTATAATAAAGCTTTCGTAATGTTCGTCATGATTGTCTTATCCAAATGCTCCAGAAGAAGCAGCAATATTTATTACAAACAAGGAAGGTAGGGAGCTATCTGAAGAGGTGGAAATAAAACGTTAGACAAGGTTGTGTCTTGTCTCCTATGCTGTTTAATCAATACTCAGAAGAAATATTACAAGCAATCAATACTCGGAAGAAATATTACAAGCAGCTTTAGAGGAAGAAACAGCAGGAATTAAAGTTAATGGAAAAATAATAAACGACTTAAGATTTGCGGATGACACGTTGTTATTCGCGGAAGGTCTATAAGATTTACAGCGACTGACTAACAAAGTCGTGGAGGCAAGTGAACAATGGGGATTAACACTTAATGCCAGTAAGACACGTTTTATGGTAGTATCACGAACACATCAAGAGAGCTTGGTAATCAATGGGGAGACAGTACAGAAAGTGACAAAGTACAAGTATTTAGGAACAAATGTGGACTGTTACATTGACTGTACTGAGGAGATAAAGTCCAGGATCGGTCAAGCAAGAAATACATTCAATAAAATGAGGAGTGTGTTCTGTAGCAGAGACCATAATTTGCATCTAAAAACTAGACTTCTGAGATGTTATATATTCTCCACCTTGTTCTATGGAGTTGAGACCTGGACCATAAAGAAACGAGAAATGGACAGATTGGAGGTATTTGAGCTATGGACGTACAGAAGGATACTGAGGCTGAGTTGGAAAGAAAAGGTCACCAACGATGAGGTGATGAGGCGGATGGGAAAGAGAAAGGAAATATTAAATACTGTCTAAATATAAAACTGCTGAGTCTGGGTCATGTGATGAGAGGAGAGAAATATCATCTGCCGCAGCTGGTCATTCAAGGAAAGCTCCAAGGCAAAAGAAGACCAGGAAGAAGACGCATTTCTTGGATCGATAATCTGAAAACTTGGTTCAATTGTTCCACTATTGCGCTGTTTCGTGTTGCAAGTGTCTATGATGGTTGCCAACCTCCCGAGAGGAGATGGCACATAAAGAAGAAGAAAGCAAAATATCACTAATGTTATCTTTCAATAATAATGCTATTGGTTTTACGTCCCTGTTAACTACTGAGGCTTTTAGAGACGCCGGGGTCCCGGAATTTTTCCCGGAAGGGGATCTTCAACGTGTCAGTAAATCTGACACGGCTCCCTTGCTCCCTGATAACATTCAGTTACTGAAAAGTAACATTCAACTGCTTGTATTGATACCGTCCTCACTCAGCGCTAGCCGACGCTAGAGCCACCTAGCGGCTGGACCATACAAACTCCACAAGTCGCGTCACTTTCTCTTCTATACGCTATGATATTACTTATGCATTACATTAATTTGCTTATAACCCCATCACCTACCTTGTAAATACAGTAGGAAAATAACATAAAAATACATTGCATTATGAAAAGTGTCCAGAATTATGTCCACTAGAATATATATATATATATATATATATATATATATATATATATATACAGGGCGCTTCAAAAAAATGTATACACACTTTGAACTTCCATAGAAAATTTATTTACCGTTCTACAAAGTTAAATTTCAGGAAATTAGAAAGCTGAAAGTCCAATGTAAATGAAACATAAATAACAAATGTTAATACTGTTCAAATTGGCGACCTGCAGCATCAATACAATTCTGAGTACGAGTCACCACTGATTCTGTACATCGTATCAAAACGTCCAATGAGATTTCTCTACACACGGCTTGAATCTCATTCCAAAGAATGTCTAGGTTACGTGGTTTACGTTTGTACACCTCATGATGATGATAATTGTTGTTTTAAGGGGCCTAACTTCTACGTTATCGGCCACAATATCAGGTTCGAAACTTGTACTCTATTTAATATTGTTTGTAAATTGTAAACCTCTTATTATTAGGTCTGAGACCTTGGCATTTTATAACGAACTAAATAGTTATTCTTAACTCAAATTAAAATCACAACCTAAGTATTGTTAATCAGTTCAAAAATATATAATTTGTTAAATAAATCACTTGTTTTCCTTTTTGCTTTATCTTTCTCGCTAGAATCACGATTAGGCAGGACCTTCTCTTCCCTGATTCTTCCTAGAAGCTTAAGCTCTCTTTACGAAAAAAGACAATCTCTAAAACAATGAAGTCTTTACTACTTGTTGCATTTAAATTAAAATTTAAATTAAAACAATATTTTCAAAGTTTCTCTTGATTGTCAGAGCCAATTCTAGCAAACCATTAAGGCAAGTATAGCTAGTTCCGCCAGCTTCCTACTTGTAGAGATTTTCTCTCTGACTTATGGTTTGTTTCCAAAATTTCAGTTTCGTTTAAGTTGGATTTGAGGTCTTCCTCTGTTCTAAACTTTTAATAGGCATCCTGCTGGGTAAAAGCTTAGTTTTCCTTAAGTGCGACAATTGGTATTCATATAAGATTTTCACAAAAAACAGTAACAACATTGCTAAAATCACTAAAGATACTTTGTCTCTTCCCTCTCTGGGAGCATTCGGTTGGTTTGCCAGAGATCCAACAGTGCCCAGAAATAAAATTATTACTCCAAATTCAAATCTTCACAGCATTCTTGAATACGTAATAAAATCTAACCCTTCTGAAAGGAACGTTATTACATCCTTTCCTTTTGGCTTACTTTGTCTTGCCATACCGGCTGGGGAGGGAAAGAGCAATCACGGAGCGCTTGCAGGCAGCCTCAATTCCCGCTGCGCTCTCCGCTTGCCTTGAACAGGCCCCCACTGACGTTAGGTCCCTCCTAGGTTTAGCACTGCGAAATTCTTCTTTATATAAACATTTGTTTAAAACCTAGTGTTGGATTATCTTCCTACCTACCAATACTTGTCTCTATGCCGAAACCCACCTCCTTTTCTCTCTTTTCATCTTCTCTTAGGTAGTGTTAATCCTCAGCAAAAACCTAACTGCCATGCAAATTACTCGGTTGCACGTTAATTCCATGCGCTCCACGCGTCATAGAACCACGTACACTACACAAAACAAGACTAAAATCTACACATGATATTTACAGAAATTGTCACAAAAAATAAGTACGTCAGCAAACAAAAACTACACAAGAAATTACAGTTACAACCCAGCAGAACAAATATTTACAAAAAAATATCCCATAATACGCGTAAACCGTCCGTCCAAAATCTAATAAAATTAATTTTTGTACTCATCACTATTCTGCTTGTCATTTGTCACGGGTATCGCCCGCCATCGACCCAATCGGCAGCCTAGCCCATTGTAGACATCATGGTGCTTGTAATATATGGCTTCCTACCTTCCATCGTAATGGCCATCATCTTGCTGTTAAGAAAATATATGATTATTATCATACGCTTATCTCTGCTAGCTAACTGCTGATTTCGACTACTTAATTCATCGAAAAGTCCTAAAGCCCTAAGTGCTGTGGTCTGATAACCAACCAATTTTCACTGATTCTACTGAAATTCTTCAGAAGCATCGCACACAACTGGAATCAGAGTACAAAGTACAAGTGCTCAACATCGCACTGATCCGCAAATGTTTAAGTCTGAATATTACAAAGTGCCCTCACAGACATACTCAAAGTTCCACGTCGACAGACAATAATATTCACAAAAGGAATGAATGTCACGGGCACTCGTCGCAGTATTTAAACAAATTATACACAAAAACTGGAAAAGGGCTAATTCACTCTGCTATAAATCAAAGTAATAAGGCTACAGACATGATTGACCCCTCAAATTGATCGTGGCATTCAGCATGTCACGATTCAACAGCGTGCACGGAATTCGATCGTTCAGTTCTGATTAAATTGATTGCCGCGAAATCCAATTTCCCGCCGAACACTGGCGTCATGTACTCCTATTGGCTGGACCTCATGTGTGTTTCGCGCGTACTCTGCGAAACCCCGCCTATAGGCGTGGTCGAAACCTCTCTTCATCACTCTCAAAGTTGACATCTCTCCTTGTCTCGAAGCTGGTGGACAATGAAAATTTCTTCTCCGTGCGTCATGGCTTGGTGACGCGCTGTCACGTCTTGCACCTGTCCCAAACGGATGTCAGAAATAGTTTAATATAGCCCATCCTTCTGTTTCACAGAATAAGGTAGCGACCCTGTGTCTCAACTTAACTACCTGGATCTTGTGAAATGTAACCAACTCTGTCCCCTACTGAGCAAGTATTTCAAGCAGCAGAATTAAAATATTGAAACATTAATATGGGGACCAATATTAAGGGTTCACTACATAACTTTATTACCAACTTCTGGTGCTCTGGATATTTATTTGCAGACACATGTTTGCCTCAATAAATATGACGCTGATATTATATTTTAAGATATTAAAATAAATAACACCTTTTCGGCAGCTAGTGAGAGGCCTGAGAAATGCTTGCTTATTATTGCCATTTACTGTATGACAAAGATGTGTCTAGGGGCATGTTCCGGCCCATAATACAACAATAACAAACTTACTAACTAATTTCGTATCTGTATGCATTGCCTGAAACATGGGATAACAAGGGGGCAGACATATTTGTAGGGTTTTAAAAATGATAATACTTTATTTTCTTGAATTAATTGAATTAACAGGTCTGTACAGTAAAATAACTTTCCCTCACTCTTACATCCAGGCTTGAGACTGGCGGGATTGTAATGCAAGTTTTGTACATTGCCGGTGGTTTAAAAGTTGCAGGAAATAGTTTTTCGTCAAAATATTTACATATATACAAAATGGTCACTTCAAATCATTTCCTTTGTCATAGTTCCTATTTCTATTGGCCTATATACAATCAGTTACTGTAAGAGCTATTCGTCTTGCCGTTTTTGGTACTTGTAAGACAAGCGTTTGATATATCAAACCTGCTGATTTGTAAGTTTCGATATTTTTCCGCTGCCTCCTGAAATATTTGTGTATTCTTCTTAAAGCGAGGACTGAACCGGTTCCTTGGGATTTCACTGCTACTTCTGATACCAATGTACACGTCTATTTGAAGATTCCTTATAGCTTCCGTAAACACAAAAAATTTAGGATGAGTACTGTTGAAACTTCTCCCAAACTTGGAATGGAAGGATTCTCATGCATTTGTTGTGCGTACTGATGATAAGAGTTCGACGCCCACATAATAGGTGGAAAGGAAGCTACCTCATATACACTCGCCGGCAAAGAAAGCGAAACACTACGAATTTCAAACTAAACTCGGTGTTGGACGTTTCAAACCTTGAATTAATCAAATAGGCCTACTAACTTATGGCATTACAGCAATATGGTAAAGTGTCATAAGTTAAGTTAATTACCCTCATTAGCACAATAATTGATAAACATTAACAACCATGAAAATCACGACAGTGCACAAACACAAATTTGGAAATGTCGAAATATGAAATTCATCGTAGGCTACTGTCCTCCGACCTGTTGCACTGTGTGATTACGAATGTTGTAGACAAACCGTAATGTTCACAGAAATACGTAGGCTAACACGAGAATTCACAGCAATAAACCATAAGAGAGCCGTTTGTGGTTATTGTTGTCCAAAGGCGGGAGAAGGTAACATTGGTGTTGTGCTTGTCAAGAACAACAATGTTTATCAATAATTGTTGCGCTGATACTTCTCAAATGAGCTAATTAAATCACGGCGCATTTCCGTATCGCTGCAAATTCATACCAGGTATAACACGGTCAAATGCTGAGTTTTGTCTGATATTCGTAGTGTTTCGCATTTTATGCCGGTGAGTGTATATAACCAGGCGCTGATCTAAAGTTTGGCTTTGGGGGGGTCACAGAATCGAAATTGTTAAGAAAAGTGGTATCACTAACAACGCAATCACAAAATAACCAAGCGTACAAAACAAAACCAATTTTTTTGCAAGCTACATGGATAGAAATTTGATGCGTTTAGCGCACCAAAAATATTCGTACAAATTGCAACGGCGTGATTTGCGACTTTTACATCGAGCTTCGGGAAAAGTATCAAAGTACGGTACGTTACAGTTTCGGCAAGTCGAGTTGGTACCGACAGAGGGAGGAAGTCACAGCTTAAATTGCCAACTAAGCTTGCAGTTTGGACGTCGGCAAAATTTTTTGGTGCGAAAAAAAGCCCCAAATTCCTATCCTTGCATTGCTGCACATTCATCGTGACATCACTATATACATCGATTCGGTAATCACAAGGTTTGCTAAACAAAATAGACGAGTTGATTTTGTTATATAAATAATCGTTTTTATATAACAGGTATGAAGTTGTAAATATGTACAGTTGTAACAGAACATAATAATTGCAATAAAAATATTTCCAGTATTGAATAAAATGAAAATAAAAATGTTTTTCAGTCGAAATTCGTTAAGTTTTATTTGTCTGGTTATTGTGTTTTCGTTTTTTGAGTTTGACTCCCGTGACCCCCCCCCCCCCCCCCGCCCTTGAATCCACCAAGTAATATTGTTGTATGACAATACTTGGTCCCCTTGTGGTATGATGGACATCAAGTCTTCAGCGAAAGCATCACCAACCTCGAGATGATCCATCTTAGCCATCTACCAGTCTCCAAACAAGAATCACGGTAGTCACTGGATAATCCAAGAGTCTGTATCTTCCTCCACCAAGCTTGCGTTAGATGAAATCTACAGCCTGTAGTCAATAATCAGTTCGTAACTATTTGTATGCGTAGTCCATACATAATAAGTTTTAAAATGTAAATACAGTACATTATAACTTATTTAGCCTATTACTGTAAACATTAACTTAAAAACTTCCAGAATCAAACAAGAATGAAAAATAAATAAATAAGAATTAAATAAATACATATTTTAATAAATAAATAAATAAACACGAAGACTTATCAGTCAACCTGGAAGAAGGCCACATAAACTCAACTTCTTTTGAATGAATAGTGAAGAGTTGTCAAATTATTTCTAACAGTACTCGAATGTTCCGTCCATAAAAATAGTTTCTCTTTACAAGTGTTTTAAAGTTGATGCAGTAGAAGACATAATAATGTTATTCTCTCTGTCATATACCAGAAACATATGTTCTTCTAAGTTCGATTGTATGTCCATAATGGCTAGAGCATTATGGGCTTCTTGCTTATTTTGAGGCAGAGGTGGTAAGTTTCTCCGTTTCTCGGCCGCAATGTTCTTTTTTAATCCTCTCTATGGCATTTGATATTAAATTATCAGACAAGTGCTTAGGGGCAGCAAGTATCTCCTTTCTCATCAACTTCGATGGCCGTTCACATATCTCGTCACGTATCTTTCTTTTTACACTGTTCGAAATAAATTCTCGATTAATTGCGGTACATGGTTCGTGATTGTGAGACTCACTTATCAGAAAGTTACCACAATTAGTAAATAAATGGGAGAACATTCCTTGTTTAACACCTCCACTTTTGGCCCTGTTTAGACAACACACACTTATGAAATTTATAGTTTCCTATAAGTTATTATCAGTCCTCCACCTCTTTGACTGTACATGGATAACGTGTTAGCTGAACTGATTATAGACCTCGTACGAATGGAGATATTTTAGCTGCTGGCGCTCCTAGCGGCAACTCGCTCACTGAGTCCGTAGGAGTAGTGTGTGTGATGGCTCGAGCTGGGAAACCGAGCAGGACTGTAAAATAAGTTATCTAAGGTGAAATGTCGTCATTCATGGAAATTTATCAGGGTTTAGGGAATATTCGCAGGGATACGTCGTATTTCGCTTCCTCTCACCTTAAGAAAGGCGGAAAGCCCATTGTGAAATAACAGTTGGGAGAAGACATAATTATACAGTTTGCGTTTGCGAGAAACTAGCATTAATCAACTATCTCATGCTGTTAAATTTGAGTTGCAGTGCCTTACTTTTTGCACTGTTAATCATATATATATTAATTTAGAATAGTACTAGCTGAAGTACCCGTTCTTCGAACGGCTTTTAGTACTTGCTGGCCTAAATCATTAATATATATAATCACACATTCCTAATGTAGTTATGTTATTTCCATGTTACCAACTACATGTGTAGACTACATGCATTTTCACTTACCAAATTATTAATCAGAGGTAGGAAAGTGAAAATCCTTAGCCTGCTTTCAGTCGACCGACCGGGTCAGGGAATGGAATGAATGAAACCCCCATCTAGCAGCGAGGATATGAACTGTGCCGGCTGCCGAAGTCTGTCGCACTCCCCTGGGGCAATAATTAAATGAATGATAGATGAAATGAAAAGGTAGTGGAGATTGTTGCTGGAATGAAATTGTGACAGGGAAAACCAGAGTACCCGGAGAAAAGCTGTCTGCCTCCGCTTTGTAGGTGAGAAAGTGCGTTTATATATTGGAAATAAACATCAGCCTCTATGTAGTAAAAGTTAAACAACCTGTCTAAAAATTGAACACCTATCGTTTAACGTCTTCATACTATATTTAAACATATGAACATTATGCTAAACAATACGTCAAACTTGATAGCAATTATCATATCCGCAATAAGTAATATTGCGGAAACTACGTACCATGTCATGATAAAGAGTAACAGTAACGGAACAAACTTCAATCATCCCAAGTAATAATAACAAAAACAAATTAATCACAGAAAATTTTTCTAAGTTTATGCCGTGTCTTGTGCGAGATTACGGCTAGTAACTCCGAGATGGTTCATCAGCGGGCTCTTGTGGTCTATTTGCGGACTACCAAAGGAGTAGCAAACCGCGCGATACCTCAGTTCTTATTTAGAACACCTCCGCTACTTTACTGCGAGAGCTAAACGCTAAAACAGTCTTCCAAAATGATTGTACTGTATATTGAATTTCAGGGCCAAGCAATTAAAACTCAGCAGCTTTTCTCGGTTTACGCCGTGTTTTGTGCGTTTTTTTTATTGGCCGTGAAAGGCAAAATACCAACTTTATTGAAATAAATTTGCCCAGTTCTGCAGTAAGATTAATATTGTAACCTGTATGCATCTGTGATTGCATAAATTCTACATATTTATTTCAACAAGATTTTATTCATGTTTCAAAGCTGATGTGAGAAAGACGTTGCCTGTAGACCAGAGGACAACAAAGGAAGACCCGTACGTGCTTTTTCTACAACTTTCACCGAGCGCGGACAATGGAGAGAGGAGGAGAAGGCAAACATCTGGTAACCACATGGACTTAGACAACGCGAAACGGTCATTCAACCAAGAGGGTAAATACGAAAATTTCAACGATCACTTACTAGATAAACCCCGCCCATTTGAGAGAAATTGGAGCAGTAATTAAAATGCAAAAACAGGAATTGCACCATCGTATAGGGGACAATCCCAGCCTCTCAGAAGTATCTTCAAAATTTAAATTGAGTCATTCTGTGATTTTTGCCAGAATTAAAACGAAATTAGGGGGCGGATTTGAAAGTACCAATAGCAGCGAGGGACGCGAGACGCGACCAAATCCCGCCGAAATTAAGGAACAATGAAGGAAATTACGGAGCTCATTATCTAAGGATCCAGCGATCGGATTTTGCATTAAAAGAAGCCATGAGACATTGAAAATGAGGACGTTCGACGGAGCTAATTTGCATATTCATGCGAGTGTTATTATAGAATAAAATTCTAAAAGCTCCCCACTCCGAGTACTTCTACGACAAATCATATAAATAATAGCTGGAGACGCAGCGAATACAGTTTCTACTTGGGGCGCTACTGAGGCGCAAGCCCACGATCGTTGCGGTAAGAAATTAACAGAAATTTTACAAGTTCTGCAGTTCTACTTTGAGCATTGCAGAGACGCGAGCCTATGATCGCCGCGTTCTGAAATTAAGAAAATTTTATAAGGATAAGCAGTTCTATCTTGGGACATTTTGAATATCGTTAAGTATTCGCGAGTGCGAATCGGAACAGTATCGCGAGTGTGCATATCGTTGACAGTGCGAAACAGTATATGGTATAGATAGCCACACGTGCTATTAGCATCAAAGTCAGTGAGATAGGAAGCTATGAACTATCAGCTGAATTGAGTAGGTTGATAATGGCTTTAGGAAGTAGGAGCTACACACGCGAGAACCGTGCATTGTAATAATAATAATAATAATTCACAGTGGACCTTTGCTTTGGTGAATTATTTTTGGAAATCGTGTGTAAAATTCTCCTCCTTGCAAGATGAACCAATTGATCCAGAAGACTGATATCAAGGACCAGATCATCACCAACATGATGTATAAGAGATAAGTAGATATTGCATGGGGCATGTTTGCCATAGCGCATCTCATCATGGGAATCGGATAAGTTTGTCTCGATCATAAGCAATTATGATAAAATAGGTATTTTGGGCACAGCAGACATGTTTTGTGTAAATTTGTGTATATTTGTCATTTATGATTTTTTGTGTGTTTTATAATGTAAGATTCGTATATGAGCATCAAATCTTGTTTAAATGTGTTTTTTTGAGGGTGTCAGTAACTTTGCTGAATGCACATTTAAGGGAGTAATTTGGTTGATAGTGCTTACGCACGACCATAACGTAAAAGCTAGTATGGGGGAGATAGCTTGACATTGTGACAAAGACCAGTTGTGACACTGAAACTAGGTGAACAGTAAGCAAGGTATTGAAGACCACACCAAGGTAAAGAAAGGTAAGATGGAATGGCTGGATGATAATATAATATTCAGAAAAGGTTGAGAGTTGATCCTTGGTTGAGCTGAATTAAAAACGGAAGTGGTATTCCCGTGTTCTACGATGGTATAAAATGGTAAGTGAATTTAATGGCGGAGGTGAAATTCCCGCAAATCTACGATGATATAAATGGTAAGTGAATTAATAGCGGAGGCGAAATTCCCGCGAGTCTACGATGATATAATTGGTAAGTGAAATGATTGAATTCATTGTCTGATGAGAGTGCACTATAGCTCCGTCGGAAAGGTAACTGTACAGCTCGAGCCCAAGGCAGTCATACGAAAGCAGGTATAAAGATTGTGGTCAGCCGTCAGAATTCTGAATGGAGCAGCGAAGGTCGTTGCTTGCCCAGCTGGTTTATTATGGTGTGAGGGTGTCTGTCACAAGGTCGGGAAACCACGCTGGATGGTATTTTTTTTCTTGAGAGGGAAGGTAGTTGAACTTCCCAGGGTTTGTTTCTTTTTTGTACCGCTTCAGGAAGCGACGTCATGTCTTGTGATATCATTTTGAGTGCATTCATTATAGTTGTTTGCTTATTGAAAGTAACGGGGCATCGGCCACCGAAGTGTGTTTATTTGATGCTTCATGTATTTGACTTGTTTTTGGCTTACCGTAATCAGCAGAGTCATAGCTCTGAAAGAGTTAGTTGTTTATAAGCTAGAACATGCACACATGCCTGTGGCCTAGAATAAGTCTATTGCCTTCATCATTGGACTCTTGTGAGGAATATTGATGATTGTACGAGAAAGCATCTCCGAACCCCGAAAACCAATTTTGCAATTGTAAACATGAGTGCGCATTTTTTGACAGAATGGCTGGGTTATTCAGACCATAGTTATGATGAATTAAGTCTGTTGACGTTATTTTTGAACTTGAAGCAGTGGACTGCAGTGAATTAGATTATTTTCTTTTCCTGGTTTCAGCCAGTGTGATTATAATTTATCTTTTACAATTTGATTTTGTTGATTAGAATCTTAGCTTGTGTTCAGAATAATTTATGGGAGTATATTTTTGTTGTTTTATTTTCTGCGGATGGGAGCAAGTGGGAGATGCTGTTTTGTGAATAAATTATTTTATATTAGGAGTTCTCTGACATACTGATTTTAAGTTAAGCCTTCTGTGATCCTTGATGATATCCCTAGGGTGTTTAAATTAAGTTAGAGCCACACCGAACAGATCATTACCCCGAGCTAGAGTCGGCATCCTAGGAACCATTGAAGGGTACAATATGAACACTAAATAAACGAATGTGACAGTCGTTAGTCTTCGACACATTCGTCTGTGAATTTGTGTTTCTGATCATGGTAAAAAACGACAAAAAAGCAGATAAATATTGGCCAACTGAAATATTCATTTAACAAAAAACAAATCGATAAAAAGGATAAAAGCATACCGTGCAAAGTAGAAAGCACTATAACATTGCGAAACAGCGTAAAGATCCAAATACTCACATACAATAACCGGCACAAAAAGTATAAAATTAGACTCAAAATCACGTCTCGTTTCGGACCCCACAAACTACTTCTATAAATAAAACAGTTCATGTAGAGACTAACATAGACTAACATCGCTCGGCGTTGACTGTGTTTCATGAGACATATTTAGGTTTTACTCGCTAACCATTGGAGATACACGAAAAGTGATAAGGACCTTTCGGATAGAATATTAAATTTTAAAGCTCGTATGAGCCATCAAAAGTTTGCTATTTCTTAGCGTTCTCTTTTTATTTGAAAAGTAAATATGAAAATAGTCGCCATTTTTTAATAGTGCAAAATATCGAAATCAAAGGTATCCTATATGTAAACCTGGTAAATCAGCTACATCCATGCAAAATTTCATTTAAATCGGATCAGTGGTTCTTGCGTGATTGAGTAACAGACAGAGAGACAAACACCGTCTCTTTTTTATATATTAGTATTATAACCGTGTGAAAGAGCGTCAGTTGCTGGTTACGGAGATGTTGTATTTTGTCGCGGCTATATTTTGAATTTGAAGCGAGCGCCTGACTGAGTTGAGTTTCACTGCCGCAGGTTGTAGGCTGGAAGAGATGCGCGGACGGCGATGCGCGTATGTATGCTAACACCTGACGATTGACAGGGTCAAGCAAGCTGCTGTAATGAGAGACACAGTCGTGTTTGTGCAGTAAATCTGTGCATAAGCGGGCGGCTTAATCAATCTTAAGTTACGAGTAACTGACCTGGAAGCCAAAATTAGCCTACAAACGAGGCATTGTTCAAATGTGCTCAGGATAGTTTTACTAGATGGGACTAGCTTTTTTAACTGCAAAGTTGTGATGGGTATGGCCCGAGCTCACAGCATATTAAGGCAAATGAGCTGGAAATAACTCCTTACTTGAGTTGTATGAATATAATACCTTATACCAGGGTAGATTTCTGGCTAGCAATTGACAAGGAATTAAGGCTAAACAGGTGTGTAAGCGTACTGCGATAACTACAGAAGGATTACAATCAAGTAACCGGGAACATTACTGTGACTATTCGGAAATATTTCGGGACGGTAAAACACCGGGTGATTGTCGTAAAATCAGTGACAGTATTAGACACGTGCTTTTTCATAGCAGAAGCTATGGTGTTAAGACAATCCAATCAGGACGTCATGGTAGCGATACGCCGGTATGAACTTTTGAAATCTACCATGAGTCGAGCCAGTATTATGGTGCGTTAAATATGAATTGGGTGTACGATGGATGCTGACGTCTGGATACTTGGGACTTAGACCAGTGGAGCCATGAAGGTGATCTGTACACATTTCCGTGTGCGGAGGATCGCGTGGAATTTTATGCTCAGACTAAGGGTATTCCGCAGGAACTTGGACCTTCTTCAAGAACATCTGAAATGGAGGTGAGCCCCTTATTCTATTCTTAATATCTAGTACCGGTGAATATCAGACCTTAGACTATACCATTCAACCATGTAGGAATCGTTTTATACGCCATAGATCTTTATTTTCTGCATTATATTGGGACATTAGCTTGGATCTTTTTGATGTTGTCCACTCTTCGAATTTTATTTTATTCTTTTGAGATAGCATATCCACGGTGGGCATATCGTAGAATGAGTATATTTTCGGAAGGCATCCGGCTGTTCTAGTTAGACAGGAGTTTCATCCTGATTTTTTGTTGTACAGTTCCGTGCATATTTTTATGGCACATTGTTATTTTTAGCGATTGTTTTGAGATAGTTTATTGGTAATTTGTTTATTTAAATGTAGTTCTTGGTCATTTTGATGCAATTCGTCTTAGATGAGTTCTGATTGTCATTTATCGTGAAATGATTCGATTTTTCTGGTGGTTAAGGATTTTCTTTAATATGATAATGCGGAATGATCATGTATGAGAATTTACATGGGGAATTAAGGAGGAATATTCATAACAATTTAATGGATCTTATGAAAAATAGAACATGGTAATTATCCATGAGAATTTCATATTAATATTAATAATAAATGGATAAGTTTGGATAATTTAGGTGATGTTTCTTCAAAACAAATATGAGAAATGAGAAATTAACATGAATTAATGCACATTGGATTGATAAAGCAATCGTAACGTAGTTTTGTTATTAGAGCAAGGTGTATCAATTAGGAGAATTTTTGTTATGGTGACAAGCGGATAATAGAACGGGTTAATTGGAGACAGTTACTTATAACATTCATATGATAAATCTGATAGGGTGATGAGTTGAATTGGGAAGGCACGCAGGCATTTGTCCCATTAATAATTAAGAAAATCCATTAAATACAGTAAATATGACTGGATGGAAGTTCAATATGTGAAAATAATATGTAAAAGAATTATAGTTGTTGAATGTGATGAAATGTTGGAATTTGGAGGATGTTGCCTCATATTACTCAAAAGAAGGGCGGTGCCGCTGTTGCAGCCCCACGCCGCTATCTAGATCTTGTCATCAGTGGAATTCTAGATTCTACTTTAATTTGCTCTAACCATAATTACATATTTTCTGGTTGAATGATATAAACCTGCAGATAGATTAAAATGCCTAATAATTTTGCTATATTGTGATATCAAGGAATAAACCAAATTGATAAAGTGCATAAAGAAATGGGGCATTTAAAATGCGGCCTCATGTTCCGATGAAAATTTTGAAATAGCTACGAATCATCCATAAGTGTTTGAAATTGGTTGGAATAATAAGGTTGATTTGCAATTAATATCACTGAATAATTAATCCCACAATTTATTTTATTATCGAGGATAAATCACAGATCCATAATTTATAATTTCTAATATGAATATTCCTTGTGTGGGAATAATGAAATATAAATTGTATTATGTTTCTAATGGATCCATCATTGTTCGAATTGATCTGACTTGCATTAAGTTGCATAATTAACAATTTTAGTAATGTTTTGGAATTTCTTCTCGTTTCATGGAAGAGAATATCCCATGCTTTTTGGAAATATGGAAAGGTGTAGAACTTCAGAAATAAACATTTTATTCAAGTGTTTGATAGGACGATCAGTGATCTACACAACTTGAATACTGTAAATAACGTTTATAATATAATAGAATATCATGATGGACTATTAATTTCATGGGTATTCTATCACAATGAAATGTTTAAAAGTTGATGTTTTCGTTGCATAATTTTTTTTGGAACGTTATTCAACACCTACGGTTAAATAGTATAGGATCCCAGGGGGAGCGCAGGATGTTATTTTTTCCAGGTGGTGTTTTAGTTTTCTCCCTGAGGATGCCCTTGTAATGATTAGGATGGTTGAATGGATCAATTAAATTGATGCAAATTTTATCTTAACTGATACTGTGGTCATTCATGATTCTCGAAATATGCCTTCTATCCTTGCTGTAGTGTGCATCTGGGGCACAGCAGAGCTTTTATTTTTTTATTCTACACCTTTGTAGAATACTCACTGTTAACCCCGAGATGTTTTTTGAGTCTTTGTGCTCGACTGTTGGTCGGATGCGGACTTGTGTGGTCGTAGGACGTTCGTCAAACGGTCACAGTATGATGATGATGATATACTGTAACATTGTGAAACAGCGTAAAGATCCAAATACTCACATACAATAACCGGCACAAAGAGTATAAAATTAGACTCAAAATCACGTCTCGTTTCGGACCCCACAAACTACCTCTATAAATAAAACAGTTCATGTAGAGACTAACATAGACTAACATCGCTCGGCGTTGACCGTGTTTTATAACACATATTTAAGTTTTACTCGCTAACCGTTGGAGATACACGAAAAGTGATAAGGACCTTTCAGATAAAAATAAATAAATTTTAATGCTCGTATGTGCCATTAAAAGTTTGCTATTTCTTAGCGTTCTCTTTTTATTTGAAATGGAAATATGAAAATAGTCGCCATTTTTATATAGTGCAAAATATCGAAATCAAAAGTATCCTATATGTAAACCTGGTAAATCAGCTACATCCATGCAAAATTTCATTTAAATCGGACCAGTGGTTCTTGCGTGATTGAGTAACAGACAGTCAGACACACACCATCTCATTTTTAGCCTACTTTCGATTTTTGCAAAAAATGAAAGTAGACTTATGAGATCAACACAGGGCGAAAAAAGTGTGTCTGTCTGTGTGTGTGTATGTGTGTGTGTGAGTCTGTGTGTGTGTCTGTGTGTGTGTGTGTCTGTGTGTGTGTGAGTGTGTGTACTCTGAATGTCTGTCCCCCCCTATCAATTCGAACACGGTGAATGCGAATTAAACGAAATTTGGTACAAAGGTAGCACTAGCAAAGGACACCTCAGTGTCATGTTTTATATCGCCGCCATCTTGACGGAAACGTAATGGCGGCCTCACAAATGTTCAAAGCTTAAATCAAATTACGACTAACCTAATCATCCGATCTCTACCAAATTTTGCAACAACATACCTTTATGGGGGGAGCATCCTTTGACCAAACCAATAGGTCATCAGCGTAATAGTTTACGGATGGCGGCCATCTTTGAGTGAAAATCGATTCCCCCTATTAATTCGAACACGGTGCAACCGAATGGAACGAAATTTGGTACGGAAGTAGTACTAACGAAAGGCACCTCAGTGTCATGTTTTATATCGCCGCCATCTTGACGGAAACGTAATGGCGGCCACACAAATGTTCAAAGCTTAAATCAAATTACGACTAACCTAATCATCCGATCTCTACCAAATTTTGCAACAATATACCTTTATGGGGGGAGCATCCTTTGACCAAACTAATAGGTCATCAGAGTAATAGTTTGCGGATGGCGGCCATCTTTGTGTGAAAATCGATTCCCCCTATTAATTCGAACACGGTGCAACCGAATGGAACGAAATTTGGTACAGAGGTAGTACTAACAAAAGGCACCTCAGTGTCATGTTTTATATCGCCGCCATCTTGACGGAAACGTAATGGCGGCCACACAAATGTTCAAAGCTTAAATCAAATTACGATTAACTTAATCATCCGATCTCTACCAGATTTTGCAACAACATACCCTTATAGAGGAAGCATCCTTTGACCAAATGAATAGGTCATTAGCCTAATAGTTTGCGAATGGCGGCCATCTTTGTGTGAAAATCAATTCCCCCTATTAATTCAAACACGGTGAAACCGAATGGAACGAAATTTGGTATAGAGGTAGCACTAGCAAAGGGCATCTCAGTGTCATGTTTTATATCGCCGCCATATTGACAGAAACGTAATGGCGGCCACACAAATGTTCAAAGCTTAAGTTACATTACGACTAACATAACCATCCGATCTCTACCAAACTTTGCAACAACATACCTTTTTGGAGGGAGCATCCTTTGACCAATCTAATAGGTTATTAGCCTAATAGTTTGCGGATGGCGGCCATCTTTATGTCAAAATTGATTCCCCCTATTAATTCGAACACGGAGGAACCTAATGGAACGAAATTTGGTACAGAGGTAGCACTAGCAAAGGGCACCTCAGTGTCATGTTTTATATCGCCGCCGTCTTGACTGAAACGTAATGGCGGCCACACGAATGTTCAAAGCTTAAATCAAATTACGATTAACCTAATCATCCGATCTCAACCAAATTTTGCAACTACATACCTTTATGGAGGGAGCATCCTTTGACCAATCTAATAGGTCATTCGCCTAATAGTTTGCGGATGGCGGCCATCTTTGTGTCAGAATCGATTCCCCCTATTAATTCAAACACGGTGAAACAGAATGGAACGAAATTTGGTACAGAGATAGCACTAGCAAAGGGCATCTCAGTGTCATGATTAATATCGCCGCCATATTGACAGAAACGTAATAGCGGCCACACAAATGTTTAAAGCTTAAATCAAATTACGACTAACATAACCATTCGATCTCTACCAAACTTTGCAACAACATACCTTTATGGAGGGAGCATCCTTTGACCAATCTAATAGGTCATTAGCCTAATAGTTTGCGGATGGCGGCCATCTTTATGTCAAAATTGATTCCCCCTATTAATTCGAACACGGTGGAACCGAATGAACGAAATTTGGTACAGAGGTAGCACTAGCAAGAGGCACCTCAGTGTCATGTTTTATATCACCGCTATCTTGACGGAAACGTAATCGCGGCCACCCAAATGTTAAAAGCTAAAATGTAATTACGACCAACCTAATAATCTAGTCTCTACCAAATTTTGCAACACCATATCTTTATGTGGGAAACATATTCTGACCAAACTGCAAGAACATCAGCCCAATAGTTAGCAGATGGTGGCCAAGTATGTGTGCAAATCGATTCCCCCTATCAATTCAAACACGGCGAAACCGAATTGAACGAAATTTGGTACAGAGGTAGCACTAGCAAAGGGCACCTCATATTCATGTTTAATATCCCTATAGCACGTTGTATTTCAACAAGCTACTACAACCAACATTCAATCATACTCCTTGAAAAGGACAAAGAGTTATAACAATACCCATGCATTTAGGAGAAAGTAGGCTATATGTTATTTACTGAACATCTTGTTATATATTAGTACTAGCAGCAGTACCCGTTCTTCGAACGGTGTTCGATGTTAATACCAGACATTATCAATTGAGCTACTGTTGCAATGGTTAGCGGTTTGTCATTCCTTCAAGTTTATCAGAACGAAGTTAGTTTACTGGGAATATCATACACACTGTTAATTTAAGGCCCTTAAAATGTAGTTTTCGGAGACCCTTTATAGATTCCCGAATTTTGTGTCTCACATTGAGAAGCGCAACATATGCTTTGGTCGTCCTTCTAGGATTATTTTTATATTTCGCCTATTTTAGCATGTATTGAGAAGTTTTTCTCTATATACACCCTTCTACTGTATGAAAAGTACGGTGAAGAGTTTTATAAATGATTGGTGTATTGACTCTCATGATTACCATACCTAATTTTACGATGCACCAAGCATCCGAACACGAGGTATAGGCGTACATAAAGATACACAGAAAGACAGACAGGCAATTCTATTGTCTACAACATATCACCCAGATATCCAAATATGGGTATATCTACCACACAGTATCAAATAAAATCATCCTTACGATGAACCTGTATGTCGACAAAAAAAAGTTAAAATGTGCTCTCAGACTAAATTCACCTAACGTGTACTTCCTGACGTGAAAAACAATTGAAAGCCTTGTAGACGAAACGCAATACACGTTACATAAAAACTGACCCTCTACGTTGTGCTAGGTGCCCATACTCAGGAAGACCCCTTTCATAAATTATAAAGGCTTGTGGTGCATGAAAATTCAGGTTCTTGAGCCTCAAATTGCCCAAATTCCTAAAAGCCGCAAAAATGCTGGTTCAATTCAGGAATGTTTGAAAATAATGTTTCTGTTTGGAGATATAATAGACCTTCTGTACTATATGTCGCACGTGAAAATTGCATGAAAAAATTCTAGGGTACCCCTTCACCCCCTTAATTGCATTGATGAATTATACGGTCTACGTTAGTTCCGTGATAACCTTGTAGCCATTTGCAAACTTTCACAGAAATGTAATAAATGTAGTGACATTGCTTCTTACAGAAATAGATGGAAAGTTGTATGCCACCCCTTGAGATAATGTTCTCATGGCTACCGATTTGCATTCCTTCATTAGTTTGTTAAATTAAATTAAATTAGTTTTCTGGGAATATTTCAGAAACTGTTGGATTTAGAGCCTTATAATGTAGTTTTCGAGGATCCTTTAGGGCCCCCGAGTTTTGTTGCTGGCACCGAGGGGATTTGCCTCGTCGTTGTACGCCATAATATAATACTAATAATAATATAATATAGGGAGAAATTATAACACCTATTTTTATTTTATTTTTAATTCAGCCAATGGCCATGTACTTTTCTTTTCAGGACGGGTCAGGGAAGGGATATTATCAGAGGAATAAGCATTCATATCACGCATGAGCCAAATGGAAATGGCCTACCATTTAACTAGGGGCATCTATAAGAAAAGGTCAATATCATTCAACGCAAAACTAAAACATTACTGCAGTGTCATCCGTCCGGAGGTCTTGCATGCTTCTGAATGCCTCGCGATGAACAAAAAAGGCTTGGTCGAGAAACTGGAGACCAAAGAAAGGAAAATTTTGAGAAAGATATTGGGTTCCATCAAAGACAATGGGGAATACAGAAGACGGCATAACCATGACCTATATACTCATGTGGAGAAGATAAGCAACGTCATCCGGAGGAGAAGGTTACAATTTTTTGGGCATGTGAAACGAATGAGCCCAGCGAGACTGACCAACCGCAACATAACTTCCTTTCAGGAGAGGAAAACAAAATGGGCCTGGTGCATTGAACTGGATAAAGATCTGAAAGAAGTGGGGATTACACCAACAGATATTCAGGAGCGCGCCTCACTCAAAGAGAAACTGCAAGCTTGTAAAGGTTTCCAAGAAAAACCGAAGCTGAAAACGGGAAAGATTTGGACCCAGGAACGGAAGGAAGTCCACCGAGAACGAATGCGGGCGTACAGGGCAAACATCAAAGCCAGTACGAGCCGGTTGGAATGATGCGGTCCATAGATGGCCTATACGAAATGAATGAATGAATGAATAATATGGGTATAGGAATATAATAGACCTGCCTTACCACACCCGCAGGTGTAAATCGCGTGATAATATTCTAGAGTACTCCTTGATCCCCTTAAGCGCATTATACGTATTGATGAATTTTACGGCTTAATTTGGTTCCGTGATAACCTTCTAGCCGTTTGCAAACTTTCACACTAATGTAATTAATGGAATTGCATTGCGTCTTACAGCAATAGATGGACCACTGAGAATCCGTTGGCATGGTTACTGGCTTGCATTCGTTCATTAGTTTATTAAATTAAATTAGTTTTCTGGGAATATCTCAGAAACGGTTGGTATTCGGTCCTTAAAATGTGGTTTTCGGGGACCAGGGTTTTGTCTCTCACAGTGAGGGGCTGAAAATGAGTTTTATCTCGTCCTTCTACGCCTATTTCAGCATATATTTTAAGGGGGTTGGCCCCCTTTTATGAGAGATACGGAGAAGAGTTACATCAATGATTAGTGTCGTACCTCTGATGGATATCTGTTCAAAATTTTACGTTGATACACCCAGCCGTTCTCGAGTTATAAGGGAACAAATTTGTCCACAGACAAACAAACAAACAAACAAACAAACAAACAGACAGACAGACAAAAAAAATATTTTCGCGCGCATCCATAATAAAACAATCTGAAACGTGTAAACAACTCAAATTTACGCAGAAATTCAGAGAAAAACACACAAATTTTCATTTTTATATATAGAGACATATACTGCACCGCTCGGTGTTGACCGTGTTTTATTGCACAGATTCTGGTTTTACTCGCTAACCGTTGGAGATATACGAAAAGTGATACGGACCTTTCGGATAGAAAATTAAATGCTAAAGCTCACGTATACCATCAAAAGTTCTCTATTTCTTAGCGTTCTCTTTTTATTTGAAAAGGAATATGTAATTTTGAAACCAAAGGGTGTAGTGACGTCACAAATGTTGGTTTTACTCGCTAACTGTTGGAGATACACGAAAAGTGATAAGGACCTTTCGGATAGTAAATTAAATTTCAAAGCTCGCCTATCCCATCAAAAGTTTGCTATTTCCTACCGTTCTCTTTTTATTTGATATGGAAGTATGAAATTTTGAAACCAAAGGGTCTAATGACGTCACTAAAATGGTCGCCATTCTTTGATAGTGCAAAATTTCGAAATCAAAAGTATCCTATATGTAAACCTGGTAAATCAGCTACATCCATGCAAAATTTCATTTAAATCGGACCAGTGGTTCTTGAGTTATTGAGTAACAGACAGACAGACAGACAGACAGACAGACAGACACACACCATCTCATTTTTATATATTAGTATGATGATGATGATATACTGTAACATTGTGAAACAGCGTAAAGATCCAAATACTCACATACAATAACCGGCACAAAGAGTATAAAATTAGACTCAAAATCACTTCTCGTTTCGGACCCCACAAACTACCTCTATAAATAAAACAGTTAATGTAGAGACTAACATAGATTAACATCGCTCGGCGTTGACCGTGTCTTATAAGACATTTTTAGGTTTTACTCGCTAACCGTTGGAGATACACGAAAAGTGATAAGGACCTTTCGGATAGAAAATTAAATTTTAAAGCTCATGTGTGCCATCAAAAGTTTGCTATTTGTTAGCGTTCTCTTTTTATTTGAAATGGATATATGAAAATAGTCGCCATTTTTAAAAAGTGCAAAATATCGAAATCAAAAGTATCCTATATGTAAACCTGGTAAATCAGCTACATCCATCCAAAATTTCATTTTAAATTGGACCAGTGGTTCTTGCGTGATTGAGTAACAGACAGACAAACACCATCTTATTTTTATATATTAGTATGATGATGATGATATACTGTAACATTGTGAAACAGCGTAAAGATCCAAATACTCACATACAATAACCGGCACAAAGAGTATAAAATTAGACTCAAAATCAAGTCTCGTTTCGGACCCCACAAACTACCTCTATAAATAAAACAGTTCATGTAGAGACTAACATAGATTAACATCGATCGGCGTTGACCGTGTTTTATAAGACATATTTAGGTTTTACTCGCTAACCGTTGGAGATACACGAAAATTGATAAGGGCCTTTCGGATAGAAAATTAAATTTTAAAGCTCGTGTGTGCCATCAAAAGTTTGCTATTTCTTAGGGTTCTCTTTTTATTTATAATGGAAATATGAAAATAGTCCCCATTTTTAAATTGTGCAAAATATCGAAATCAAAAGTATCCTATTTGTAAACCTGGCAATTTAGTTACATCCTTGCAAAATTTCATTTAAATCGGATCAGTGGTTCTTGCGTGATTGGGTAACAGACAGAGAGACAAACACCATCTCATTTTTATATATTAGTATGATTGTCAACGTGCAATTTTACGTTTCTCTTTCCCATTTTTAAAAATATTCAACAGATTAATTGCAATATGAAATCTTAATCCCCTGAGAGTGGATGTTAACCATGTCTTTCCAAATGTAATCCTTTGTAGGTTTCAAAATATTTTTAACAAATTACGAGAGAGATTATTTGAAGTTTTCCTTCCTGCAACAATAGGGAAAATAAAAACTAAGAACGTTGCCGTGGAATATTGTAAACGAGAGGGTGTGAGGGTTAGAGCACGGTACACTCAGACTTGTGAGGCTTCATGTATGGCCGTTTGACTGCAAAAAATAATAATAATAACAATCTGAGACTAGGATGGTTCAATTCCCACCTACAGTACCTATAAGCCAAGTTGTCTTTCTTGGTTTTCCCAGGATAATGCCGGGGTGATTCCTAGAAACATAGGTTTTAAACAATTTCCACACACACGCAAGTACATGGGCACAAATAATGAGCAGGGAGTTAATTATTCCACGAATACTGCATAGGGGAGTTGGATTTCTAAAACAACCTTGATGCTACTGCAACCCGGACGGAATATTGGTAGGTCAGGACCATAGAGGATATAAATAGATAGAGATGCATCTCAATGTTGACGCCAAACTAATGTCAGCCCGAGGGCCTTAAGAGCTATATCAAATGCGGTAGTGATCTTACTGTATTTGTTACCGAGGTGTCATAATTGGCCAGGATATGACCTAATGCTCGAGGCATGTTGAAATACAGAAGGTGAAAGGTTTAACGATGATATGCTAAGAGAAGCAGGTTGAAATTAGAGAAAAACTTGTAAGTCAAAGAGCTGTAGGAGCTATATGGTAGTGAAATTTATTCAATTAAGATTTTGGGCCGCTTGTAGCGGGACCCTGTGGCTCGGTAATTACCCAACTTTTTGATTAGAGCAGACTGTTCCAAATCCGTGAGTTTGAGTACGCGTACACGCGAGTACTCAACAGTGATGCTCGGAGCACGGTTGGAGAGGGACTGGCGGTGAGAGCCAATACGCCACTGGGCGAAGGTCATAGCACAAGACCATGCGCTTCCTGCCAGTCATGATGTATCCACCGCGAAGTGACGGCAGGCCCCCACGGCAGTGCTGTATTGCATGTTGCAGGTTTACTCACGCAAGGCGGCGAGTACTCCGCTGCTCACGGGCGAGTTGCTCGGCTGGAACAGCCTGGATTAGAGGGTTGGTGTTGGTAGCACTTAGTTTATAGAGTCTGTCTGCCTGTTTCTTAATTCTTGATTTGAGAAGGGGGTGCTTATAATGAGCATGTAGCTGAGCGTTTCGCACGTACCATGGGGCGCCTGATATCGTACGAAGCGCTTTATTCTGAACAACCTGCAATTTATTGAGATGTGTGGGGGCTGCATAGCCCCACACAGGACTGGCATATTCCATAACTGGCCGTACTATGGTACTGTAAGCCAGGAATTTGTTAAATGAATCTAGGTAGCTCTGGGACCTCTTGAGAGGCCAGAGCTTCGCTAGACAGGCTTTCGCTGTGTTAGCACGCTGTTTGACTTCCTTAGCGAAAGTAAGTCCCTTGTCTAGCGTGACTCCCAAATATTTAGTTGCTGACTGCCATCTGATTACCTCACCGAAAAAGGTGAGATCCTGGACATCCGTGAATTTACGTTTTTTAGTAAACAGTGTGGCAGAACATTTATTGACGTTAATTTTAATGCGCCATTCCCTGAACCAGGGTTCCAGTTTCCTTAGGGCACCTTGTAGGTATTCTTCAACTTTACATCCTCTCCAGGAAGTGGAGGATATCGCGGTATCATCCGCGTACAGATGGAGGTTAGTGTTCTTCGCTTTCGGGACGTCAGAGACTTATAGGTTGAATAAAGCGGGAGAAATAACACTGCCCTGAGGTTCTCCTGCTTTGATCTGCCTTTTAGAAGACTGGGCATCCTCCATCTGGGTGTAAAATTTCGTTTTCCTAAGATAGGAATTTATTACCTTAAGTAAATGGTCTGGGAGTCCTTTGTGTTTCTGTTTGTATAACAAGCCGCTATGCCATACCTTATCGAAAGCACGACTGATATCTAGAAAACAAACTCCTGTCATTCTGTTTTCGTCAAAAGCGCGCGTTATAATCTCATTAAATCTGAGTAGTTGCTGAACTGTGGAGTGGCCTTGTCTAAAACTGAACTGTTCATCGTTAATTGTATCATCAATAAAGACATGAAGCCTGGAAAGTAATGTCAAGTTTCGAAATGATAGAGAGAAGACTAACGGGCCTATAATTTTGAGGGAATTTGCCATCAGTCTGAGGTTTGCCTATCATAATGACCGTAGCAATTTTCCAGGCTGTGGGGAAGTAACCTAATCTATATATTGCGTTAAAAAGCTTAGTGAGGCAAGTGAGGACGTTCTTTGGTATATTTTTAATAAAAGAAGCTGCGACCCCATCCGGCCCTGGGGCCTTCCGGTTTTTCAGTTTTTTAATGAACTTGAGCAGTTTGTTTGTTTGTTACAGGTTTAAAGTCCGGTGGAATCTCTCCCTGGAAGCCACCATGAAGGTCGCGATAGACTTCTTCTATGAAGTCTTCATCGCAAGGTTCGTCGTTTGGCTCGCAAGTTTTTCGAAAGTGTCTGCCAGGGCGTTAGCCTTGTCTTCGTTAGTTAAGATTATTCCAAGTTCCCCGTGTAATGGTGGAATGCCTGTCCTTTTCCGGAGAAATTTCCGGGCCATACCGTACATGTTACCGGAGTTTCCGGCCATATTAATTAGCTTATTATTCCATGCTTTGTTACGTATTTCTAGCAGAGCAGAGCGAATTTCTCGCTTTAAACGGAACCATTCCTGTTTCTGTCTGAGGTCACGAGTGACTTGCCACCGCCGACGGATCATATTTTTCCTTTTGATTAGTGCTCTGAGTGAAGGTGGTATTGTGAAAGGGCTGTGTAATTTCCTGTGTGTAGGACCAGTGGTAGCTGTGCGGGCTGCATGTAGGAAGGAGCTAGTTATATTCTCTACAAGGGTGTCGATGTCAACCTCGCAGCGAATGCTGGGGTTGCCAGCAACGGTGGTTTGTAGGGTGTGCCTGTAATGGACCCAGTCGATTTTTCGGAGGCGAAGAGAGATTTCGGAGCTGGTAAGGTTGTGATTTGTGTTTAATGTGATAAGGATGGGTTCGTGGTCTGAGTTGAGTACACCAAAATTGGCAATGTCTATAGGGACGTCCAGGTTTCTACTGAGTGCTATATCCAGGACGTCCGGCGGTTTGTTGGCATCAAAAGGATAATATGTATACCCTGGTGGCGCGTGAGTAAGGCAATCGTGGTCTCGACAGAATTTTTTAAGTAGCCTGCGGGTAAGCCGGCTATTCCAAAGCGTATTTTTGCAATTAAAATCACCCGCCAGTATGACGGGCATATTGGCAGGCAGTAATAATTCCAAGTCGGCTGGGATAAATGGGGTACCCGGGATGAAATAGCAGGATACTATTTGGTATGGTCCCTTGTCTAACTGAACTTGCACGATAGTGGCCTCTATAAATTGCAGATTGCTCCGAGTGGGAATGCGGTGATGCACCACATTTGTATTAATGGTTATGGCCGTTCCTCCTCCTGCCCGGGGGCCTGGGCGATCATTTCTATAAATTTTACAGCCTGGTAAATAGATAGAAATATCTGGTTTTAAGTTGGTTTCGTTGAATAGGGCAAGGTCTACTTGCTCTGTGATTAAAGTATCGCCCAGCTCGCCCTCCTGAGATTTCATATGGAATGCATTCCACGCTATTATCTTAATGGCCACGGTGGGTGAGTGGATAGCGTGTCGGTCTACTAACCCCAAGATTGCAGGTTCGCTCCTGGCCGTGGTAAGTGATTTTTGAAAGGCGGCAAAAATACGATACGCATGTCATACGATGCTTGCATGTCAAGGAACCCATTTGAATTCAGTAGGCCGTGTTCATAATGGCAAAATTAATCTCGGGAGTTTCCGCCAACACAAAGTTCCTCATTTCTCTACTAGAAAGCGCTATGGTGTTCAAGGAGATTAGATATCTAACCTCCTTGACTTTCATAGTGATTCAAGGAACAACGGAATTGGACATGCAAGCTACCCTCTGGGTGTCAAATTACAAAGCTTGCACCTGGCACCCGAGGCCATAGGATATTATTATTATCTTAAAGCTGGCACCAGTTTGCTGTCGAAGGCTCCCCATTACCGAAGATATATTGGGGTCAGAGAGGAGTTTAACGATCTCGAACAGGTCGCTCGAGTGTGAGGTAGCAGAAGCTGGATTTGGGTTAGGATCACGGGGGTGGGGGAGAAGTTGGCGTTATTGATGGTAGGAGGCGCTCTACCGGGAGGATCTGCAATTTTGAGTAGGAGTGGCGCTGGCGGCTAGGCCGGCGTCGTTAGAGGTAGCGCGGTTAAGACTGACAGCGAAACTGGTGCCTTTGCGTAGCATATTTCTGTTGGCTGTCACTGGGCCGGCTGGGCCTTTTTTGTAGAGGGTAGACGCTGGTTGAACGTGCTTACCAATTGACGATAAGTGTTGCAACCATGATAATTGGCCGTGTGGTCTTGGCCGCAATTTCCACACTTGGGGGGAGTGTCACGCTTCCCATACTGTGGGCAATCTTGGGCACGATGGTTATCGGCACATATAACGCACCGGGCCTTGCAGTGACAACCATTGAAGGAGTGGCCATAGGTTTGACATTGGTAGCACTGAACGGGCCCTGGAGGACCTTTGTACCTGACTACTGTAATTTGGTTCTACAGTAGATACGTCAGGTTCTAAATATTGAGCTCTGGGTCAGAGGTGGAGTGTGTAACCAGGAAAAGCGGCAGCTTTCTGGCTCTATCGTTACTGGCTGTGAGTTGGTTCACTCTCTCAACAGTGTAGCCGATGGTGGTGAGTGCTTGAAGGATCCTATCGCACGAGGTGGATTCGTGCAGGCCTTTAAGTACAACTTTCCTAGTGTTTTTGGGACTAGGTAGGCGAGTGTGGAATTCTCCTTTGAGTTTGGTAAGGAGATCAGTCAGAGTCTTGTGCTCATCAGTGGTATTCACTGTGATGCAGACGGTGTTAGGGAGGGTCTTCAGCTTGAAGTTTAATTTACTTTTCACCAGGCGGTCGGTGAGCACATTTATATCGGCTACGTTCTTGACGTAGACCGGGCGAACTTTAGGTTTTGGGGCGGCCTTGCCCGTGAGGTGGAAGCCGTGGGACCAAGTTCAGCTGGTATGGATTGCTGGCCAGTGAATTGTTCCTTAGGCAAGTTGTCCAGGGTGGAGTATTGGTTTGCGGAAGTCTTGAAGGGGCTAGGTGCGTCGTTTAACATTCTTCTTCTTCTTCCTCTTCTTTGCTTGGCTAGTTCCCAGGGCGCGTTGCGTTCGTCATCTTCATCAGAGGATGTCACCTCATTGTAGTTTGGTGAATCCTGGGAGGATGGAGCAGATGTAGAACTGCTAGGAGAGAATCGGGGCGAGGCCCGCGGAGATGGAGTCTTCTCATTAGGAAATATTGGTGTATGAGAAGGTGAAGACATCAGTTGTACAGTTGCGCAGCTAGTGAAGCTCTCGTTGAAGCCTATTTTAGGCGTGATTGGCTCTGTTTGGGGCCTGATATTGGCCATAGTGGGGCCTGTAGTTGGCGAGGAGGGGGCCGGGGCCCGTTCAGTGTTGCTTTTGATCGAGCTATTGGACCCTGAGGTCTTAGCGGGGACTTTCAAAACCTTAGAGCCCAGCAAGTTATTGGTGCTGGTACTCCGGGTCTGTATGTGATGAGGCATGGCTCGTGAGGTAGGGGGCCCTCTGCCAAGGGCAGGGGCCAGAGTGAACTGAATTAATATAATAAATAATTAGGCAGGCAGGGGTTCCCTAACAAATACAGTAGATGGGTTGGCAACCTGTGCCAGTGAGGGGGAGATCTAACGCCCTAGGGCGGATTTAATTCAAGCAGTGTGCAGCAGAGGAACCAGACTGCTGTATCTCGTCTCGGGTCACTACAGGTACCCGTTTTAACTGTTGGAGCAGGGACAAGTAGTGAGCGAGACGCCTGGGCCCCTGGCTAGATCCCAAGATACGGTGAATTTACGAAAAACTAACCCTTATGTTGGCCACTGAAGGTGACAGAGAGGGGTGGCTATACTAATCCGATATTGTGAGCCACTGCGCTAAACTATGCGCGACCTACATGACGTGGTACACCGAAGATGTAGCTGGAATCCTATTCAGTCTTGAAGTTTCCGATAGACAGCGTAGGATGGCGCGGCGATGCACTTTCGAGCGCGATCCATCCAGCACCTGTGCTCCTTCCTTCCCGTCGCGTGTTTACCCCTCCCCCCCCCCCCTTTCCGTTCCACCCACTACTATTTTATTCCTTCCTTTCTCTCCCCCGCCTAATTACGATCATCTTTTAGTAATTATTCTCTTCCAGCATATTAATAATAACAAAGGTGATGTTTTTCTTCCTGTGATATCAGTTGATAGTATGTTGCATTTAATGGCATAATACCTCATTAGGCTATTGTAAAAATGAATGAAATCGTCAGGATATTGATAACAACATAGGCTTACTTCAAATGAAATAACAACTTTGAAAATTTTTGCCCTAGAATTCCTATCAGGTACCAGTACCAACATTACACCATTAGCAACCAAGTGTGTGAGGGGGGGGACATGCTTTACCGTACAGGTTGAGAAAAGTAGCCTACACTCACAACATACCATAGGCTATCTGCTGCTTGGTGGGTAACATTTGCTGTTATGGCATTATTAATTCAAAGCAGTCACAATAACTCATTAGGCTATTGTAACGTAAATAGTTCAGCTGGATCATCTGCCCCTATTATTGTCCCACTAGCTTGCCACGGTGGGTGAGTGGATAGCGTGTCGGTCTACTATCCCCAAGATTGCAGGTTCGCTCCTGGCCGTGGTAAGTGATTTTTGAAAGGCGGCAAAAATACGACACGCATGTCATACGATGTTGGCATGTCAAAGAACCCATTTGAATTCAGTAGGCCGTGTTCATAGTGGCAAAATTCATCTCGGGTGATTCCGCCAACACAAAGTTCCTCATTTCTCTACTAGAAAGCGCTATAGTGTTCAAGGAGCTTAGATATCTAACTTCCTTAACTTTCAAAGTGATTCAAGGAACAACGAAATTTGACATGCAAGCTACCCTCTGGGTGTCAAATTACAAAGCTTCCACCCGGCAGCCGAGGCCATACGATATTATTATTATTATTATTAATATTATTATTATTATTATTATTATTATTATTATTATTGTACCACTCTTATGTAGATTGGGTGCCCTTATCCATGTTGTGATTGATGACAATACGTGCAATGTTAACTGTGGTGGTTGGTGTATTCTTGGAATACACGGTACGAGAGAATATAATTTTAATGCTCTTTGCTTGTTCATTTCATCCTTTTTCTCAAACACCAACAGTGATCTCCTAGTTTCTCTTTGGTGGTCATGTCTCTTATGTCATTGTGAGTCTGTTCTAGATATATATCTTCCATGACCCACCTACTACTCTACTTTTTCACTCACCACGCTGCGCTAGTATCGCCTGCTATCAACTCTTTGAAGACCATTTCCTCAAGAGAATTTAAGTTTACAATATTGGTCATGCTTATATGTTTTCCTTTTGTCTCCTACCCCCACTCTTTTCCCTTCCTTGGACCCTCCGCGCTTCGCTGAGTGGGTCTCACTTGTAAGTCGGCAGTTGACTCGGTCAGTCAAGGCTCAACTAGAGCCAGTCTCCTCAAACCAAGAGGCACTCTCTACATTCTACGCCATGTTGGCACATTAAGTATTCGTCAAAGGGAACTTCACCTTCGACATGCAACCAAGATAAGTACAGACTTAAGGTTTTAACCTCATCTTCATCAGTTTTATTATCTACATGCTTTTATTGATCACTTTATAGACAGCGTGAGATTACTTATTTGGGGCGGTAATCATTCTTCGCGGGATTTGCCATGTTGGGCTTTTGTCTGTCTAAGCCAACCTTAATAGAAAGTAGCTTTTCTTAAGCTATTTAAATGAGAGATCTTCTCACAACGTGGGATATTATCTAATACCCGCTGTCCATAAAATATTAAGCTCGTTCCACCGCTGGATTAACTTTGGCCCCATTCTTCTATTAGGATTGTTCTGGAACCTTCCAGATTCTGTACTCTATCTACAAGTCTTGCCGTCATGTATTTTTCACTCACTTGTGGGAATACTATTTAAAATGAGGAATCTTCCTTATAAATTACTGCAATAGCTAAATTTTCTTCCACCGTTGGAATGTTCTATGGCGCATTTAATTGTAAATCACAACTTTCTCAAGCAATAGACTCTCACCTACTTAGTGCAACCAGTTATTTTTCATCATTGCAATAACTTTCTTTCCCATAAACTTTCGTGTTACTACAGTGAACTTTTCATCCATTCAACAAACTATAGTGAGAACTAGTGCTCGTTCAACATTTCTACCGCGTCGCGATCGTCCGATTACCAAAAATAAGGCCATGCACATTTATCCTAAATCCCAATTGATCTTTCCTAAACCTTCTACTAACAAACCATATTAATAAAATTGTAAATCTAGATCATTTTCAATGAGGTGTCACTCTAACGAAGTGCCCTTCCATCTTGCTAGTTTATCATCAATTAATTTCTGAATAACCACGTGTTTTATACACGGTTTAATCTTACATTGTTTCTCCCTTATAATCAGGGAAAACAATTCTTTCAACTCACGAGTGAGTTATTTCTAGGTCTAACGAAATGGAAACTGCCCCATTTGTCTCGTGATTCCTACTTGAACATAGGAAGTCTAGAACCTTCCTTTTGACTTTCTCTTCAGGTTTCACACTAAGTGACCTGCCCTCTTTTGTATAATTGTAATAAAAGTAATTCTGTACAAATATAAGAAGTTATAGGAACTTCTATCTTATTCTTCATGTTTTTCTTATTGTTATTCTGAAGTGGTTACTTTCTCTAGAATGTTTTCTCAGACATTTCTTATAGTACACACCTTGTACTCTATTTATTGTTAAACTTTAATCACCTTAATTGTCTTTAAATTTTGAATTTTTATCTTCGCTATTTTAAATCCTTGCTAGGATTTTATAAAGGTTTGAAACCTAATAAATTGTTAATTGCCTGGAGCAAACTTTAAATGTTAGGAGGTCTGCGACCCCAAATTGTTACTAAAAATTGAAACTTTATACTTGTCAAATTTATTAGACTTTTTTGCATTGTTAAATAAATTCAAACTTTCCTTTTCGATTCATCATTTCTCTAATACAACGGTTAGGCAAGATCCTGTCTTCCTTGGCTCTTCCTACTCAATGCCATTAAATCTATTGGTAGGGCTTTCACCACTCGTTGCATTTGAGCAAGAACTCTTAGTGGTAATCTCTTTTAAGTTTCTCTTAGCTTTAATAGCTAATTCTAACTGGCCAAGTAAGGCAAGTACAGCTCGCTACGCCAGCTACCTGCTTGTGGAGATCCTCTCCGAAAACTTATGGTTGGTTTTCCAAAAGATAAGTGTTTCTCTTTGTCTAAACTTTTAGCCGGATCCTTGCTGAGTAAAAGCTTAGCCATTTCCAAATGCAACTATTGGTTCACCTACCAAAATTACTCCCCAAGGTATATTTTTTTTAATCACAATCTTTCCTGGAAGCACTTGGTCGCTTTTTAGGAACTCCACAACTTCGAAAACTGGAAATATCAAAATCGATGCAAATTATGGGTACTCTTCGAATTACTTGGTCAAAAAAGAATTCCTTTGAACAGATCTACAATAAGTCTGTTACTCTTGCCAGACCATCACACTTCCACATAGTACGCATATGCATGCTTGAGAGGGAATACTCTAAAGCCATTCTCTTGCAAACCGCCCAAGTCCTAGCTGCGGTTCCCGTTAGCTTCGACCAGGTCCTTACCCACTTTAGGTATCAGAGAACGGATTTGCAGTGGCAACCACCTCTAAGTGCATTTAATGTTAAATTCATAACTTTTGTCGGACTCTCCTCCTATTTTTCTATCCATTTTCTCCAGTCCGAAACCCACCTCCTTTTCTTTATCATCTTCCCTTGGTGGTTAGGTTATTCCTCAGCCAATAATCTACCCAAAATTTGGTACCAGAAACCCGGGAGAGTCCATTTGTCATTTTTTCTGTTTTAAAGATCATTTGGCAATACCTTGCAAATTATTAATATCTGCTTTGAATCTTTCAGCTATAACTACATCATGCAAAGCCTGTGAAGGGGAAAGAGGCCGCTCCTGTCTCCCGTGGTGTGTCCCTTTCTTTCAACTTATTTGCTGCTGCCAGCTTGACAGCATTTCCAAGGTTCCACAGTTTCGTGTGTTACATTTTAATCTATTTTCTTTGACATGGCTCCTACTGAAAAGGATAAGGATGAAAAACTTACTTCTAAACGAGCATCCTATAAAGGGCAAATTACCCGATTCATAAAGTACATAAAAGAGTTAGATCCCTCAGAAGCTCAATTAGACTTGTTGAAACATCGTGTAAGGGATTTTGAACATTCTTAAGAAAATTATTGCAACATCCAAACTGAAATAGAAACTTGCTTGCTCAATCAAACCGAAGATCGAGTCGAAGTAGAAAACCAATATTACGAAGGCATAGGTTCTGCTTTCAAAATAATACGCCAACTCGAAGAGGAGCAGAAAAAGGACGCTTCTGTTCTTGGTTCCCTTCACGATCCACAAACTTCTTTCCGTGATGGTACTTACAAGCCCAAACCAATTTTACCTAAAATTGATTTACCCCATTTCTCTGGAGATGAATCTACTTGGGATTCTTTCTATGAATTATTTTGCTACCTTGTTCATGACAATGAAGACATTCAAGTCATTTACAAGTTTCATTACTTGAGATCTATCCTCCGAGGTCGAGCTCTGCAGTTAGTTGAAGCACTCCCTTTAAGCGCCGAAAATTACCCCATTGCCTTTAACTTATTAAAAGAAAGATACGGGAATTTACGGTTACGTATCCAACGCCATATGAAGGCTCTATTCAACCTACCTGCGTCAAAGCACAATGACGTCACTAGTTTGCGTACTCTAGTTGACACTACACAACTTCACGTTAAGGCTCTGTCCCAATTAGATCAACCTACTGAACACTGGGATACTTTCCTAATACATTTAGTGGTTTCTAAAGTTGATGCTGCTACCCTCAAAGCTTGGGAAATTGAACTTTCTAAAGAAGATGACTACTCTTACGAGCATTTAGTCACTTTCATAAATGCCAGATGCCAGCTCATAACCGCTTTAGCTAATCAAAGTGAACCCTCATCTCGTAGTTCTAAATTTGAATTAATGTCTATCAAACCTAAAAGCGAACGCTTAGCGTCTAATACCCAAAAACCCGGGTCCAGCTCATCTAAATTTAAATCAAACACTACTGGTCGTGTTGCTAGCTCTATGGTTTTAAACACTCAAAGCGAACCCCGCAAGAGTTTAAACGAACCTTTAAAGTGCATACTTTGTATAGATCCCCATGCCCTATACCTCTGTAAATCCTTTAAAGAAATGTCAGTCGACGACAGAAGAAAAATAGTTGCTCAAAACAAACATTGCTTCAACTGCCTAGCGCCCACGCATTCCGCTTCTAAGTGCAAGTCCACAAGACTTTGCTACCATTGTGAAAAGGCTCATCACACTTTGCTACATCGTCATGATCAGGCAAGGTCATCGACAGCATCTACTTCTCCGAAAAATGATAGTGCTAACAATTCCAATGCTTCATCGTATATTCAAAATGCCAAGTCCATTCGTAGTGCCCAAGTATTGTTGTCTACTGTCCAAATCGAAGTTCAGGAGAACTTTGGCAACTGGGTCCGTGCACGCGGTCTTCTTGATTCAGCGGCAACTCATGATTTTGTGTCTAATTCCTTGATTAGAAAACTAGGCCTACCTGTAAACCCCACTTCTATTAACGTGTCGGGCATCAACAGCTCAAAATCGCAAGCTTTACAATTCTCAAAGCTAACCATAAGAGACATTTGTCACAGAAACAACCTTCTTAAATTTAATTGTCTAATTCTCAATAGCATTGGAGAAGACACTCCAAGTCACTCTGTGGATATTTCAGGGTTAAACATTCCCTCGCGTTTAAGGCTAGCTGATCCTTTGTTCAACATACAAACCCCATTGACATACTCTTTAGTGCCAATGTTTTCTGGAATTGCCTTCGTAAACAGGTTAGCAAGTTATCCTCAAACGTGGTCGCCAGAGACACTAATTTTGGATGGATCGTCACAGGTCAACTTCCCCATTATTCTCCCCAACCCGCATCGCAATGTTACTTTTCCAATACTGATCTGGAACAGTTTTGGAGGCTCGAAAGCGTTGATCCTCCTAACGTAACCTCTTCAGAAAATGAATTCTGTGAGCAACTTTTTTTGAACACCACCACTCGTTTTTCTGATGGCCGGTTTATTGTTCGAATGCCAAGATTACATAATCCTCCCAAGCTTATTAACTCTCAGCCCAAAGCTCGAAAAGCTCTCTTTGCTATCGAGGGCAAATTCAAGAAAGAACCTCTTGTTAAACAGCAGTACACTGATTTCATGGATGAGTATGAAAGGTTAAATCATATGGAAGTTGTTAACAAATCTGATGATGAATTGCACCCCCCAATTGAACGGGTTATTTAAATCATCATCCCGCGTGGAAAAACCCTCTTGTAAAAGATAAAATCCGAGTTGTTTTCAATGGTTTCATCACCCGACCTTAATGGCAACAGCCTTAACGACACCCTTTACTCTGGTCCTGCTATTCATTCAGATCTATCGGCTATACTCTTAAACGTTCGATTATTTCCCATAGCTGTCATAGCTGATATAAAACAGATGTACCGCCAAGTTTTAATTCAACCGGAACAACGAGATCTCCAAAGAATCTTGTGGCGGGATGAAATCAGTAAGCCCATTAAGGTATTTCGCTTAAAAACGGTTACTTATGGCTTAAAACCCTCTGCTTTCCTTGCTATCTGATCCCTACACTTGCTAGCCTCTGAAGATGGTCATTTATTTGATTCTAAAGCCTCTGAAGCACTAACTACGTCATTCTATGTTGACGATTATTTGCCGTCCTTCCCCACTTTGGAGGAAGCTTCTTTTGTGTCTTTAGAACTTCAGGCATTGCTAAGGAATGGAGGTTTCCCACTTCATAAGTGGAATTCCAACTCCCCTGAGTTTCTCGCCCAGTTTCCGATTGAAGACGTTGATCCCTCCTCTGTCGAAATTTGTGGAAACTCCGAATCCATAAAAACTCTAGGAGTTCATTGGTGCACTAGCACTGACACTCTCATCTATAAAGTTTCGCTCGCAGAAGAGCTTCCTAACACAAAAAGACAAATTCTCTCTGAAATTGCAAAAAATTTTGATCCGCTTCAATTCCTTGCCCCAGTTATCGTTATAGCCAAACTCTTCATGCAAGAGCTGTGGTCGCTCAAATGTGAATGGGATGACACTGTTCCTCTTTCTTTTCTTAATCGTTGGCTCTCGTTTCGCAGCAATTTGCAGGATCTTTCCCTTATTGAAATTCCCAGGAATTTAATTAACGCTCTTTCTAATGCATCTTTTTTCCTTCATGTGTTCGCGGACAGTTCCGAAAAAGCTTATGGTTGCTGCGCATATGTGGTTTATCGTGGTTCATTAAATGGATCTTCAGTTTCCAACCTTGTTTGTGCCAAATCTAAGGTCGCTCCTCTTAAAACTATCACTTTGCCTAGGCTTGAATTGTGTGCTGCACTCATGGCCGCAGAACTTGTTAAGAAATTACGAGAAGTTTTAAAAGTCGAATTCTCGCAAATCTATCTCTGGAGCGATTCCATGATCACCCTTTCTTGGATCGCCAAGAACCCCTCTCACTGGCAAACTTTTGTTGCAAACAGAGTTTCCAAAATTCAAACTTTTTCTTCTGGATGTCAATGGAGGCATGTGCCCAGCGCTGACAACCCAGCCGATATTATCTCTCGTGGTTGTTTACCCTCTCAATTGGCAGCTTCCCAGTTGTACTGGCATGGGCCCTCGTGGTTAATCAAAGACTCTTCTTCATGGCCTTCTAAACCTCCAGCTACAAACTCCAACTTGCCTGACGCTAAAGTACCTCTATCTATTGCTTCGTGTCTTGTTTCCAACGCTTCTCATCCCTTGCTGTCCCGCTATTCTTCCTTTCATAAATTACTTCGAATCGTCGCCTATCTCCTTAGATGGAAATATTGTGTGGTTGACCAACCTCTTCTTCCTAAACCACACCTTACCAATCATGAATTGAATCTCGCTACCATTAAGGTTTTACAACTGACACAGCAAGAAGCCTTTTCTTCTGAATTGTCTTTACTTTCTTCTAGAAGGGATCTTCCCAAATCCAGTCGTCTACGTGCTTTAGCCCCGTTCCTTGATGACGATAGGTTACTCCGGGCAGGGGGTAGGCTCGCTCAATCTTTGCTCTCTGAAGACAAAAAGCATCCCGTTATTTTGCCTTCCAAACATCACGTAACTTCCTTAATTATACGTGACTTTCATTATCGCAATCTAGATGTTGGTACACGCACTCTGCTTTGCCTCTTAAGGGAAAAGTACTGGATTATAAATGGAATTCACGAAGTTTCCTCCGTAATTCACAAGTGCATTCCTTGTTTCAAAGCGAAACCTAAGGTCAATACTCAACTAATGAGCGATCTGCCTTCCTTTCGCTCTTCTCCTATACGCCCATTTGCTTTAACTGGTGTGGACTATATGGGTCCGTTCCAATATCAACGAAATTCCCCTGAAGCTAAACGCAAATTGTTTGGTAAGCTCTATGTTTCTCTCTTTGTTTGCATGGTTACTGGCGCAATCTACTTGGAACTAGTAACGAATGCCTCTACTTCTTACTTTTTATCAGCTGTCTGTCGCTTCACTGCTAGGCGTGGTGTTCCTTCAGAGATGTTCTCTGATAACGCTTCCACTTTTCAGGGCGCAGCTTCCCTGTGGAAGAAAGCTCTCACTTCCTCTCCTGCCATGGAACAAATTTCTAATTTTTCCTACTCAAAGGGTTTCAAATGGCGCTTTATACCTCCCTATGCTCCTCATCACGGTGGTAGGTGGGAATCTTGCGTAAAGCTCACTAAACGTCATTTAAGAAAAGTTAAGGTAATCGAATTCTGACTTATGAAGAATTCAATTCACTGTCCGTTCTGATTGAAGGTGTTGTTAAATCTCGCCCTTTAACTCCTCTTTCCAATGACCCCGATGACTTGCTTCCACTCACACCTGGTCAATTCCTTATCGGCACTTCTCTTTCTGCCCCTCCTCCTCTTCCCAATTCTTACAGGGATTCTAATTTACCTATTGTTTGGCGTAAACTTGAAGCCCTCCGCAATTCCTTTTGGAAGAGGTGGAACTTGGAATATTTAACTTCCCTGCAACGGAGACAGAAGTAGTTTCTTTCCAGTCCCGATATTAAAGTGGGGGACTTGGTCTTGGTTAGGGATGTTTCTCCTCCCCTGGTATGGATTTCTGGTAGAGTGACCGAGTGTTATCCTGGAAGGGATGGGAGAGTCAGGGTGGTCAGAGTCTTGACCACTAATGGTCCGATCACAAGACCACTGTCTTTGATCGCTCCATTACCTTTAAATGTTTAACTGTTTATTTTGTTCTCTGTTGGTGTTTGTTCCTCCCAGTATGGTGTATTCTTGGAATACACGGTACGAGAGAATATAATTTTTAATGCTCTTTGCTTGTTCATTTCATCCTTTTTCTCAAACACCAACAGTGATCTCCTAGTTTCTCTTTGGTGGTCATGTCTCTTATGTCATTGTGAGTCTGTTCTAGATATATATCTTCCATGACCCACCTAGCGTCATCTAGCAGCGAATCTCAGAAGTTCCTCAATTTTTCCCTGCACAAGAGGACTTACTTATCAATTTGGCCATCAGATCTCGTCGCCATCGCCAGCTATCATCTCCTTGATCAAAAGAACTTCGTCTACTTTTTCACTCACCATGCTGCGCTAGTATCGCCTGCTATCAACTCTTTGAAGACCATTTCCTCAAGAGAATTTAAGTTTACAACATTGGTCATGGTTATATGTTTTCCTTTTGTCTCCTACCCCCACTCTTTTCCCTTCCTTGGACCCTCCGTGCTTCGCTGAGTGAGTCTCACTTGTAAGTCGGCAGTTGACTCGGTCAGTCAAGGCTCAACTAGAGCCAGTCTCCTCAAACCAAGAGGCACTCTCTACATTCTACGCCATGTTGGCACATTAAGTATTCGTCAAAGGGAACTTCACCTTCGACATGCAACCAAGATAAGTACAGACTTAAGGTTTTAACCTCATCTTCATCAGTTTTATTATCTACATGCTTTTATTGATCACTTTATAGACAGCGTGAGATTACTTATTTGGGGCGGTAATCATTCTTCGCGGGATTTGCCATGTTGGGCTTTTGTCTGTCTAAGCCAACCTTAATAGAAAGTAGTTTTCTTAAGCTATTTAAATGAGAGATCTTCTCACAACCTGGGATATTATCTAATACCCGCTGTCCATAAAATATTAAGCTCGTTCCACCGCTGGATTAACTTTGGCCCCATTCTTCTATTAGGATTGTTCTGGAACCTTCCAGATTCTGTACTCTATCTACAAGTCTTGCCGTCATGTATTTTTCACTCAATTGTGGGAATACTATTTAAAATGAGGAATCCTCCTTATAAATTAATGCAATAGCTAAATTTTCTTCCACCGTTGGAATGTTCTATGGCGCCTTTAATTGTAATTCACAACTTTCTCAAGCAATAGACTCTCGCCTACTTAGTGCAACCAGTTATTTTTCATCATTGCAATAACCTTCTTTCCCATAAACTTTCGTGTTACTACAGTGAACTTTTCATCCATTCAACAAACTATAGTGAGAACTAGTGCTCGTTCAACATTTCTACCGCGTCGCGATCGTCCGATTACCATAAATAAGGCCATGAACATTTATCCTAAATCCCAATTGATCTTTCCTAAACCTTCTACTAACAAACCATATTAATAAAATTGTAAATCTAGATCATTTTCAATGAGGTGTCACTCGAACGAAGTGCCCTTCCATCTTGCTTGTTTATCATCAATTAATTTCTGAATAACCACGTGTTTTATACACGGTTCAAGCTTACATTGTTTCTCCCTTATAATCAGGGAAAACAATTCTTTCAACTCATGAGTGAGTTATTTCTAGGTTTAACGAAATGGAAACTGCCCCATTTGTCTCGTGATTCCTACTTGAACATAGGAAGTCTAGAACCTTCCTTTTGACTTTCTCTTCAGGTTTCACACTAAGTGACCTGCCCTCTTTTGTATAATTGTAATAAAAGTAATTCTGTACAAATATAAGAAGTTATAGGAACTTCTATCTTATTCTTCATGTTTTTCTTATTGTTATTTTGAAGTGGTTACTTTCTCTAGAACGTTTTCTCAGAAATTTCTTATAGTACACACCTTGTACTCTATTTATTGTTTAACTTTAATCACCTTAATTGTCTTTAAATTTTGAATTTTTATCTTCGCTATTTTAAATCCTTGCTAGGATTTTATAAAGGTTTGAAACCTAATAAATTGTTAATTGCATGGAGCAAAATTTAAATGTTAGGAGGTCTGCGACCCCAAATTGTTACTAAAAATTGAAACTTTATACTTGTCAAATTTATTAGACTTTTTTGCATTGTTAAATAAATTCAAACTTTCCTTTTCGACTCATCATTTCTCTAATACAACGGTTAGGCAAGATCCTGTCTTCCTTGGCTCTTCCTACTCAATGCCATTAAATCTATTGATAGGGCTTTCACCACTCGTTGCATTTGAGCAAGAACTCTTAGTGGTAATCTCTTTAAAGTTTCTCTTAGCTTTAATAGCTAATTTTAACTGGCCAGTAAGGCAAGTACAGCTCGCCACGCCAGCTACCTGCTTGTGGAGATCCTCTCCGAAAACTTATGGCTGGTTTTCCAAAAGATAAGTGTTTCTCTTTGTCTAAACTTTTAGCCGGATCCTTGCTGAGTAAAAGCTTAGCCATTTCCAAATGCAACTATTGGTTCACTTACCAAAATTACTCCCCAAGGTATAATTTTTTTAATCACGATCCTTCTTGGAAGCACTTGGTCGCTTTTTAGGAACTCCACAACTTCGAAAACTGGAAATATCAAAATCGATGCAAATTATTGGTGCTCTTCGAATTACTTGGTCAAAAAAGAATTCCTTTGAACAGATCTACAATAAGTCTGTTACTCTTACCAGACCATCACCCTTCCCCATAGTACGCATATGCATGCTTGAGAGGGAATACTCTAAAGCCATTCGCTTGCAAACCGCCCAAGTCCTAGCTGCGGTTCCCGTTAGCTTCGACCAGGTCCTTACCCACTTTAGGTATCAGAGAACGGATTTGCAGTGGCAACCGCCTCTAAGTGCATTTAAAGTTAAATTCATAACTTTTGTGGGACTCTCCTCCTATTTTTCTATCCTTTTTCTCCAGTCCGAAACCCACCTCCTTTTCTTTATCATCTTCCCTTGGTGGTTAGGTTATTCCTCAGCCAATAATCTACCCAAAATTTGGTACCAGAAACCCGGGAGAGTCCATTTGTCATTTTTTTCTGTTTTAAAGATCATTTGGCAATACCTTGCAAATTATTAATATCTGCTTTGAATCGTTCAGCTATAACTACATCATGCAAAGCCTGTGAAGGGGAATGAGGCCGCTCCTGTCTCCCGTGGTGTGTCCCTTTCTTTCAACTTATTTGCTGCTGCCAGCTTGACAGCATATCCAAGGTTCCACAGTTTCGTGAGTTACATTTTAATCTATTTTCTTTGACATGGCTCCTACTGAAAAGGATAAGGATGAAAAACTTACTTCTAAACGAGCATCCTATAAAGGGCAAATTACCCGATTCAGAAAGTACATAAAAGAGTTAGATCCCTCAGAAGCTCAATTAGACTTGTTGAAACATCGTGTAAGGGATTTTGAACGTTCTTAAGAAAATTATTGCAACATCCAAACTGAAATAGAAACTTGCTTGCTCAATCAAACCGAAGATCGAGTCGAAGTAGAAAACCAATATTACGAAGGCATAGGTTCTGCTTTCAAAATAATACGCCAACTCGAAGAGGAGCAGAAAAAGGACGCTTCCGTTCTTGGTTCCCTTCACGAACCACAAACTTCTTTCCGTGATGGTACTTACAAGCCCAAACCAATTTTACCAAAAATTGATTTACCCCATTTCTCTGGAGATGAATCTACTTGGGATTCTTTCTATGAATTATTTTGCTACCTTGTTCATGACAATGAAGACATTCAAGTCATTTACAAGTTTCATTACTTGAGATCTATCCTCCGAGGTCAAGCTCTGCAGTTAGTTGAAGCACTCCCTTTAAGCGCCGAAAATTACCCCATTGCCTTTAACTTATTAAAAGAAAGATACGGGAATTTACGGTTACGTATCCAACGCCATATGAAGGCTCTATTCAACCTACCTGCGTCACAGCACAATGACGTCACTAGTTTGCGTACTCTAGTTGACACTACACAACTTCACGTTAAGGCTCTGTCCCAATTAGATCAACCTACTGAACACTGGGATACTTTCCTAATACATTTAGTGGTTTCTAAAGTTGATGCTGCTACCCTCAAAGCTTGGGAAATTGATCTTTCTAAAGAAGACGACTACTCTTACGAGCATTTAGTCACTTTCATAAATGCCAGATGCCAGCTCTTAACCGCTTTAGCTAATCAAAGTGAACCCTCATCTCGTAGTTCTAAATTTGAATTAATGTCTATCAAACCTAAAAGCGAACGCTTAGCGTCTAATACCCAAAAACCCGGGTCCAGCTCATCTAAATTTAAATCAAACTCTACTGGTTACCCAACTAGGTCTAGTGAACGTCGTGTTGCTAGCTCTATGGTTTTAAACACTCAAAGCGAACCCCGCAAGAGTTTAAACGAACCTTTAAAGTGCATACTTTGTAAAGATCCCCATGCCCTATACCTCTGTAAATCCTTTAAAGAAATGTCAGTCGACGACAGAAGAAAAATAGTTGCTCAAAACAAACATTGCTTCAACTGCCTAGCGCCCACGCATTCCGCTTCTAATTGCAAGTCCACAAGAGTTTGCTACCATTGTGAAAAGGCTCATCACACTTTGGTACATCGTCATGATCAGGCAAGGTCATCGACAGCATCTACTTCTCCGAAAAATGATAGTGCTAACAATTCCAATGCTTCATCGTATATTCAAAATGCCAAGTCCATTCGTAGTGCCCAAGTATTGTTGTCTACTGTCCAAATCGAAGTTCAGGATAACTTTGGCAACTGGGTCCGTGCACGCGGTCTTCTTGATTCAGCGGCAACTCATGATTTTGTGTCTAATTCCTTGATTAGAAAACTAGGCCTACCTGTAAACCCCACTTCTATTAACGTGTCGGGCTTCAACAGCTCAAAATCGCAAGCTTTACAATTCTCAAAGCTAACCATAAGAGACATTTGTCACAGAAACAACCTTCTTAAATTGAATTGTCTAAATCTCAATAGCATTGGAGAAGACACTCCAAGTCACTCTGTGGATATTTCAGGGTTAAACATTCCCTCGCATTTAAGGCTAGCTGATCCTTTGTTCAACATACAAAACCCCATTGACATACTCTTTAGTGCCAATGTTTTCTGGAATTGCCTTCGTAAACAGGTTAGCAAGTTATCCTCAAACGTGGTCGCCAGAGACACTAATTTTGGATGGATCGTCACAGGTCAACTTCCCCATTATTCTCCCCAACCCGCATCGCAATGTTACTTCACCAATACTGATCTGGAACAGTTTTGGAGGCTCGAAAGCATTGATCCTCCTAACGTAACCTCTTCAGAAAATGAATTCTGTGAGCAACTTTTTTTGAACACCACCACTCGTTCTTCTGATGGCCGGTTCATTGTTCAAATGCCAAGATTACATAATCCTCCCAAGCTTATTCACTCTCAGCCCAAAGCTCGAAAAGCTCTCTTTGCTATCGAGGGCAAATTCAAGAAAGAACCTCTTGTTAAACAGCAGTACACTGATTTCATGGATGAGTATGAAAGCTTAAATCATATGGAAGTTGTTAACAAATCTGATGATGAATTGCACCCCCCCCCCCCCCAATTGAAACGGTTTATCTAAATCATCATCCCGTGTGGATAAACCCTCTTGTAAAAGATAAAATCCGAGTTGTTTTCAATGGTTCATCACCCGACGTTAATGGCAACAGCCTTAACGACACCCTTTACTCTGGTCCTACTATTCATTCAGATCTATCTGCTATACTCTTAAACGTTCGATTATTTCCCATAGCTGTCATAGCTGATATAAAACAGATGTACCGCCAAGTTTTAATTCAACCGGAACAACGAGATCTCCAAAGAATCTTGTGGCGGGATGAAATCAGTAAGCCCATTAAGGTATTTCGCTTAAAAACGGTTACTTATGGCTTAAAACCCTCTGCTTTCCTTGCTATCCGATCCCTACACTTGCTAGCCTCTCAAGATGGTCATTTATTTGATTCTAAAGCCTCTGAAGCACTAACTACGTCATTCTATGTTGACGATTATTTGCAGTCCTTCCCCACTTTGGAGGAAGCTTCTTTTGTGTCTTTAGAACTTCAGGCATTGCTAAGGAATGGAGGTTTCCCACTTCATAAGTGGAATTCCAACTCCCCTGAGTTTCTCGCCCAGTTTCCGATTGAAGACGTTGATCCCTCCTCTGTCAAAATTTGTGGAAACTCCGAATCCATAAAAACTCTAGGAGTTCATTGGTGCACTAGCACTGACACTCTCATCTATAATGTTTCGCTCGCAAAAGAGCTTCCTAACACAAAAATACAAATTCTCTCTGAAATTTCAAAAAAAATTTGATCCGCTTCAATTCCTTGCCCCAGTTATCGTTATAGCCAAACTTTTCATGCAAGAGCTGTGGTCGCTCAAATGTGAATGGGATGACACTGTTCCTCTTTCTTTTCTTAATCGTTGGCTCTCGTTTCGCAGCAATTTGCAGTATCTTTCCCTTATTGAAATTCCCAGGAATTTAATTAACGCTCTTTCTAATGCATCTTTTTTCCTTCATGTGTTCGCGGACAGTTCCGAAAAAGCTTATGATTGCTGCGCATATGTGGTTTATCGTGGTTCATTAAATGGATCTTCAGTTTCCAACCTTGTTTGTGCCAAATCTAAGGTCGCTCCTCTTAAAACTATCACTCTGCCTAGGCTTGAATTGTGTGCTGCACTCATGGCCGCAGAACTTGTTAAGAAATTACGAGAAGTTTTAAAAGTCGAATTCTCGCAAATCTATCTCTGGAGCGATTCCATGATCACCCTTTCTTGGATCGCCAAGAACCCCTCTCACTGGCAAACTTTTGTTGCAAACAGAGTTTCCAAAATTCAAACTCTTTCTTCTGGATGTCAATGGAGGCATGTGCCCAGCGCAGACAACCCAGCCGATATTATCTCTCTTGGTTGTTTACTCTCTCAATTGGCCGCTTCCCAGTTGTACTGGCATGGGCCCTCGTGGTTAATCAAAGACTCTTCTTCATGGCCTTCTAAACCTCCAGCTACAAACTCCAACTTGCCTGACGCTAAAGTACCTCTATCTATTGCTTCGTGTCTTGTTTCCAACGCTTCTCATCCCTTGCTGTCCCGCTATTCTTCCTTTCATAAATTACTTCGAATCGTCGCCTATCTCCTTAGATGGAAATATTGTGTGGTTGACCAACCTCTTCTTCCTAAACCACACCTTACCAATCATGAATTGAATCTCGCTACCATTAAGGTTTTACAACTGACACAGCAAGAAGCCTTTTCTTCTGAATTGTCTTTACTTTCTTCTAGAAGGGATCTTCCCAAATCCAGTCGTCTACGTGCTTTAGCCCCGTTCCTTGATGACGATAGGTTACTCCGGGCAGGGGGTAGGCTCGCTCAATCTTTGCTCTCTGAAGACAAAAAGCATCCCGTTATTTTGCCTTCCAAACATCACGTAACTTCCTTAATTATACGTGACTTTCATTATCGCAATCTAGATGTTGGTACACGCACTCTGCTTTGCCTCTTAAGGGAAAAGTACTGGATTATAAATGGAATTCACGAAGTTTCCTCCGTAATTCACAAGTGCATTCCTTGTTTCAAAGCGAAACCTAAGGTCAATACTCAACTAATGAGCGATCTGCCTTCCTTTCGCTCTTCTCCTATACGCCCATTTGCTTTAACTGGTGTGGACTATATGGGTCCGTTCCAATATCAACGAAATTCCCCTGAAGCTAAACGCAAATTGTTTGGTAAGCTCTATGTTTCTCTCTTTGTTTGCATGGTTACTGGCGCAATCTACTTGGAACTAGTAACGAATGCCTCTACTTCTTACTTTTTATCAGCTGTCTGTCGCTTCACTGCTAGGCGTGGTGTTCCTTCAGAGATGTTCTCTGATAACGCTTCCACTTTTCAGGGCGCAGCTTCCCTGTGGAAGAAAGCTCTCACTTCCTGTCCTGCCATGGAACAAATTTCTAATTTTTCCTACTCAAAGGGTTTCAAATGGCGCTTTATACCTCCCTATGCTCCTCATCACGGTGGTAGGTGGGAATCTTGCGTAAAGCTCACTAAACGTCATTTAAGAAAAGTTAAGGTAATCGAATTCTGACTTATGAAGAATTCAATTCACTGTCCGTTCTGATTGAAGGTGTTGTTAAATCTCGCCCTTTAACTCCTCATTCCAATGACCCCGATGACTTGCTTCCACTCACACCTGGTCACTTCCTTATCGGCACTTCTCTTTCTGCCCCTCCTCCTCTTCCCAATTCTTACAGGGATTCTAATTTACCTATTGTTTGGCGTAAACTTGAAGCCCTCCGCAATTCCTTTTGGAAGAGGTGGAACTTGGAATATTTAACTTCCCTGCAACGGAGACAGAAGTGGTTTCTTTCCAGTCCCAATATTAAAGTGGGGGACTTGGTCTTGGTTAGGGATGTTTCTCCTCCCCTGGTCTGGATTTCTGGTAGAGTGACCGAGTGTTATCCTGGAAGGGATGGGAGAGTCAGGGTGGTCAGAGTCTTGACCACTAATGGTCCGATCACAAGACCACTGTCTTTGATCGCTCCATTACCTTTAAATGTTTAACTGTTTATTTTGTTCTCTGTTGGTGTTTGTTCCTCCCAGTATGGTGTATTCTTGGAATACACAGTACGAGAGAATATAATTTTTAATGCTCTTTGCTTGTTCATTTCATCCTTTTTCTCAAACACCAACAGTGATCTCCTAGTTTCTCTTTGGTGGTCATGTCTCTTATGTCATTGTGAGTCTGTTCTAGATATATATCTTCCATGACCCACCTAGCGTCATCTAGCAGCGAATCTCAGAAGTTCCTCAATTTTTCCCTGCACAAGAGGACTTACTTATCAATTTGGCCATCAGATCTCGTCGCCATCGCCAGCTATCTTCTCCTTGATCAAAAGAACTTCGTCTACTTTTTCACTCACCATGCTGCGCTAGTATCGCCTGCTATCAACTCTTTGAAGACCATTTCCTCAAGAGAATTTAAGTTTACAATATTGGTCATGCTTATATGTTTTCCTTTTGTCTCCTACCCCCACTCTTTTCCCTTCCTTGGACCCTCCGTGCTTCGCTGAGTGAGTCTCACTTGTAAGTCGGCAGTTGACTCGGTCAGTCAAGGCTCAACTAGAGCCAGTCTCCTCAAACCAAGAGGCACTCTCTACATTCTACGCCATGTTGGCACATTAAGTATTCGTCAAAGGGAACTTCACCTTCGACATGCAACCAAGATAAGTACAGACTTAAGGTTTTAACCTCATCTTCATCAGTTTTATTATCTACATGCTTTTATTGATCACTTTATAGACAGCGTGAGATTACTTAAACAAGAGTTTAGTGCTTTTCAGTCGGTCAACACGAATGTACCCAAAAGAGATGGGTTATGCCCTAATCCTGAAATAAATTACATGAGATTAATAAAACACTAGGATGACCAGTTTCGATCGTCAAGCGATCATCATCAGATCCAATACACTTAGGCTATAAAATCTATGTTTGAAATACAGGTGAAAATATTTACAATATGTACAATTATTTAGTTGCAGTGTTGGTACTGCAACTGTCAGTGTATGCTAAATGCAGTATATATGTTAGGTGAAATGCTAAATGGTGATGGCTATCCGGAGATTGTACTTTAGAGAGATTATATGGTTGTAAACTATGGTTAAACTATAAAATTTTAGGCTAACTACTTATCTGATTGTCTTCCGTACTACAGCTATTCGCAGTTTCCGTGCTCACTTGAACTCGCTGTGCGGTCGACTGTGGTGGTTATCTTAACGACTGGTTTTTCCCTGCCTTCCCCCCCTGTCCCTACGTGCTGTGGGGAGTGATCGCGATGTGTTTATGTGAGGTGTTGCCAACCTAGATAAGATGTATGTTATTGAATGAGGTGGATCTACAACTATTAAAGACCGTGGATTAGTCCTCGCCACGCGTGGAGCATAACCCATTCGAACTAAGCGTTGACGGTCTTATGAGGACGTCCCGGCACCTTTAATACTGCCTCTAATATGGGCCTTGGTTTATTGCAGAAGAAAAGTACATCGTACACCTGATCCAGATAACATTTACCTATTAAAAACCCCCTAATTTCCCCCCTTTTATATCTAGCTTGGCTGTGTCGCTAAATTGTGTTTTGTTTCCGACAGGGTGTGTTTTTTAGTAGCGTGAAGAGGGGTGAGCTCTCCATGAACGTGTGTTCATTTAGATTGTTGGGATTGTTTCGTTTGGCTAGGTGTATCTCGATTGCTTCCTTTATGTCAAGAGCTCTGCCTTTCGATTCGTGATGGATTATTTTAAGGTCCGACTCTATGTTGGTAAAGCTATGCCCTGCGTCACACATATGTTCGCACACGGCTGAATGTGTTCCGTATCTTATCGCATTTCTATGTTCATTATAACGTGTGTCTACTCGCCTTCCACTCTGCCCGATGTAATTAGCTTGACAATCGGTGTCTTGGCACGTTATAGAATATACCCCTGACCTTGAATACGGGTCACGTTTATTTAGATTACTATTTAGGAGGTGCCTAGCGGTTGTGTTTTTCGTCGTGAAAGCTATCTTTATGCCTTGCTTTTTGAATAGGTTAGTGATTTTATATGTATTCGCATTCACATAGTTGAAACGCGCAAATTTTTTCTCATTACTGTCCGGTTTGGGAATCGTTTTATCTTTATTTTTATGTTTGGCTATAATTTGATTTATTTTGCTTGGCGAGAAGTTGTTTTCCTTTGCTATTTGCATAATAGTTCTTATTTCCTTATTATAGTTGTCTTTTGACATGGGTATGTTTAAAGCCCTGTGCACCATTGAATTGAAACCCGCTAGTTTGTGCGTACTGGGGTGATTAGACTGATTGTCGATTGCATGCGAGGTTTGTGTTGCTTTCCGGAATATGGAATATGAAAGGTCGTTGTCTTTACGTTCAATAGTTATATCGAGATAATTTATTTTCCGGTCTATTTCGGATTCCTTAGTGAATTTGATAGAATGGTGAAGGCTATTAATGGATTGGAGAATTGTTTCTTCGCTTGTTAGTTCAGTATCGTAGATGCAAATTACATCATCTACGTATCTTTTCCATATTACTATTCCCTTTGTTGAAGTCTTTTCTAAGAACGCATTTTCTAGTGCATTGATGAAGATGTCAGCGATTAACCCACTTAGTGGCGATCCCATTGCTAGGCCTTCTCTCTGTGTGTATATTTTATTGTCGAATTGAAACACGTTTTGGGTGAGAACGACCCTCAGTAATCTCACAATCTCTTCAATTTCTTTTACCGAATTGTTGGATTTTAAGTTGTTTTCGATAGTGTTGATTGCTTCAATAATCGGAATATTGGTGTACATGTTAGTTACGTCGAAGGATACTAGCCTGAAGCTAGGTTTCATTTGTAGGGTGTTCAATGCTGTTACTAGTTCTGTTGTGTTCTTTACAGAGTTGTTTTTGTCGTTGGAAAGACGGCATTTTAAGATTTTTAGTAACTCTTTGCTGATTTTGTAATTAGGGGCATTCCTACAATTGACTATTGGTCTCATTGGGCATTCCTTTTTGTGTATTTTTGGTTGTCCCCTCAATGACGGTATTTTCGGGTTCATGTTTATTAGTTTTGATTTTTCGGCTTTGGTCAGTATGTATTCTGTTTCTTTTAGCGCACTTTTTATTTGTTTTTGGAATTTGTTGGTGGGGTCTTTTGTTAATTCCTTGATTTCGTTGTTGTTTAGGAATTCGACTGTTTTTTCAATGTATTCCGTTTTGTTCAAAATTACTGTAGTGTTTCCCTTATCTGCTTTTGTGATGATTAAGTCATGTTCTTTAATTTTTTGTTTCAACGACTTTATTTCTTTGATTTGTTTGTTGTTTTGAATGTTATTGCTGTCGCCCTCTCGTTTGAGGACTTTTTGGCTTCGTTGGTGGCGAGATTTTTGGTTAATTCCCTGTCTTCTGCTGGGAGCTTGTGACTGGCTATCTCAATATCTGTGATTAACTGTTTTATATTGTGGTTCGTGTGTGCGTCTGTGCAGTTGTATTTCAAACCTTTGTCTAACATATTCATTTCACCTTGAGAAAAGGTTACGTTCGTTCTGTTGTTTACTCTGCTGTGGAAATTGAATTCATTGTTATTCGTGTGTTGTTCGTTAGATTGATGGTTCTGTGTTTCTCCTAGTTTTCTTAATTTATTTTCTAGCGTTTCATGCTTCCTCGTTGCTCTGATTTTGATGGTGTCATGTAGGTGTTCGGTGAAGCTGTCCCATTGAGCTGCGTGCCAGAAATTACTTAGTTGCAATTGAATGTCGTATAATTGTTGGTTAATTTTTTGCTTTCTTATGTATGCAAATCTTAATTCGTTTTTTATCCAAAGCGCTTTGGCTTGTTTAGTTGAAATGATCGAGGCTGGTGTGTTCGGTACGGTTTTAATTGGTACGTATTTAGGGGTGAGGTTTAGTTCTATACATTTTTTGTTGAACCAAATTGACTTGTCTAAATTCATGAGTTTAAGCCTGAGTGATTTGAATTTCTTGGCTTCACGATTTGCCTGACTAGCCGTGAACATTGTGGTGTTTGAAGCCATATTTTCAGTGTTGCCTTAGTAAACAAGAGTTTAGTGCTTTTCAGTCGGTCAACACGAATGTACCCAAAAGACATGGGTTATGCCCTAATCCTGAAATAAATTACATGAGATTAATAAAACACTAGGATGACCAGTTTCGATCGTCAAGCGATCATCATCAGATCCAATACACTTAGGCTATAAAATCTATGTTTGAAATACAGGTGAAAATATTTACAATATGTACAATTATTTAGTTGCAGTGTTGGTACTGCAACTGTCAGTGTATGCTAAATGCAGTATATATGTTAGGTGAAATGCTAAATGGTGATGGCTATCCGGAGATTGTACTTTAGAGAGATTATATGGTTGTAAACTATGGTTAAACTATAAAATTTTAGGCTAACTACTTATCTGATTGTCTTCCGTACTACAGCTATTCGCAGTTTCCGTGCTCACTTGAACTCGCTGTGCGGTCGACTGTGGTGGTTATCTTAACGACTGGTTTTTCCCTGCCTTCCCCCCCTGTCCCTACGTGCTGTGGGGAGTGATCGCGATGTGTTTATGTGAGGTGTTGCCAACCTAGATAAGATGTATGTTATTGAATGAGGTGGATCTACAACTATTAAAGACCGTGGATTAGTCCTCGCCACGCGTGGAGCATAACCCATTCGAACTAAGCGTTGACGGTCTTATGAGGACGTCCCGGCACCTTTAATACTGCCTCTAATATGGGCCTTGGTTTATTGCAGAAGAAAAGTACATCGTACACCTGATCCAGATAACATTTACCTATTAAAAACCCCCTAATTTCCCCCCTTTTTTATCTAGCTTGGCTGTGTCGCTAAATTGTGTTTTGTTTCCGACAGGGTGTGTTTTTTAGTAGCGTGAAGAGGGGTGAGCTCTCCATGAACGTGTGTTCATTTAGATTGTTGGGATTGTTTCGTTTGGCTAGGTGTATCTCGATTGCTTCCTTTATGTCAAGAGCTCTGCCTTTCGATTCGTGATGGATTATTTTAAGGTCCGACTCTATGTTGGTAAAGCTATGCCCTGCGTCACACATATGTTCGCACACGGCTGAATGTGTTCCGTATCTTATCGCATTTCTATGTTCATTATAACGTGTGTCTACTCGCCTTCCACTCTGCCCGATGTAATTAGCTTGACAATCGGTGTCTTGGCACGTTATAGAATATACCCCTGACCTTGAATACGGGTCACGTTTATTTAGATTACTATTTAGGAGGTGCCTAGCGGTTGTGTTTTTCGTCGTGAAAGCTATCTTTATGCCTTGCTTTTTGAATAGGTTAGTGATTTTATATGTATTCGCATTCACATAGTTGAAACGCGCAAATTTTTTCTCATTACTGTCCGGTTTGGGAATCGTTTTATCTTTATTTTTATGTTTGGCTATAATTTGATTTATTTTGCTTGGCGAGAAGTTGTTTTCCTTTGCTATTTGCATAATAGTTCTTATTTCCTTATTATAGTTGTCTTTTGACATGGGTATGTTTAAAGCCCTGTGCACCATTGAATTGAAACCCGCTAGTTTGTGCGTACTGGGGTGATTAGACTGATTGTCGATTGCATGCGAGGTTTGTGTTGCTTTCCGGAATATGGAATATGAAAGGTCGTTGTCTTTACGTTCAATAGTTATATCGAGATAATTTATTTTCCGGTCTATTTCGGATTCCTTAGTGAATTTGATAGAATGGTGAAGGCTACTAATGGATTGGAGAATTGTTTCCTAAATAGTAATCTAAATAAACGTGACCCGTATTCAAGGTCAGGGGTATATTCTATAACGTGCCAAGACACCGATTGTCAAGCTAATTACATCGGGCAGAGTGGAAGGCGAGTAGACACACGTTATAATGAACATAGAAATGCGATAAGATACGGAACACATTCAGCCGTGTGCGAACATATGTGTGACGCAGGGCATAGCTTTACCAACATAGAGTCGGACCTTAAAATAATCCATCACGAATCGAAAGGCAGAGCTCTTGACATAAAGGAAGCAATCGAGATACACCTAGCCAAACGAAACAATCCCAACAATCTAAATGAACACACGTTCATGGAGAGCTCACCCCTCTTCACGCTACTAAAAAACACACCCTGTCGGAAACAAAACACAATTTAGCGACACAGCCAAGCTAGATAAAAAAGGGGGGAAATTAGGGGTTTTTTAATAGGTAAATGTTATCTGGATCAGGTGTACGATGTACTTTTCTTCTGCAATAAACCAAGGCCCATATTAGAGGCAGTATTAAAGGTGCCGGGACGTCCTCATAAGACCGTCAACGCTTAGTTCGAATGGGTTATGCTCCACGCGTGGCGAGGACTAATCCACGGTCTTTAATAGTTGTAGATCCACCTCATTCAATAACATACATCTTATCTAGGTTGGCAACACCTCACATAAACACATCGCGATCACTCCCCACAGCACGTAGGGACAGGGGGGAAGGCAGGGAAAACCAGTCGTTAAGATAACCACCACAGTCGACCGCACAGCGAGTTCAAGTGAGCACGGAAACTGCGAATAGCTGTAGTACGGAAGACAATCAGATAAGTAGTTAGCCTAAAATTTTATAGTTTAACCATAGTTTACAACCATATAATCTCTCTAAAGTACAATCTCCGGATAGCCATCACCATTTAGCATTTCACCTAACATATATACTGCATTTAGCATACACTGACAGTTGCAGTACCAACACTGCAACTAAATAATTGTACATATTTTAAATATTTTCACCTGTATTTCAAACATAGATTTTATAGCCTAAGTGTATTGGATCTGATGATGATCGCTTGACGATCGAAACTGGTCATCCTAGTGTTTTATTAATCTCATGTAATTTATTTCAGGATTAGGGCATAACCCATCTCTTTTGGGTACATTCGTGTTGACCGACTGAAAAGCACTAAACTCTTGTTTACTAAGGCAACACTGAAAATATGGCTTCAAACACCACAATGTTCACGGCTAGTCAGGCAAATCGTGAAGCCAAGAAATTCAAATCACTCAGGCTTAAACTCATGAATTTAGACAAGTCAATTTGGTTCAACAAAAAATGTATAGAACTAAACCTCACCCCTAAATACGTACCAATTAAAACCGTACCGAACACACCAGCCTCGATCATTTCAACTAAACAAGCCAAAGCGCTTTGGATAAAAAACGAATTAAGATTTGCATACATAAGAAAGCAAAAAATTAACCAACAATTATACGACATTCAATTGCAACTAAGTAATTTCTGGCACGCAGCTCAATGGGACAGCTTCACCGAACACCTACATGACACCATCAAAATCAGAGCAACGAGGAAGCATGAAACGCTAGAAAATAAATTAAGAAAACTAGGAGAAACACAGAACCATCAATCTAACGAACAACACACGAATAACAATGAATTCAATTTCCACAGCAGAGTAAACAACAGAACGAACGTAACCTTTTCTCAAGGTGAAATGAATATGTTAGACAAAGGTTTGAAATACAACTGCACAGACGCACACACGAACCACAATATAAAACAGTTAATCACAGATATTGAGATAGCCAGTCACAAGCTCCCAGCAGAAGACAGGGAATTAACCAAAAATCTCGCCACCAACGAAGCCAAAAAAATCCTCAAACGAGAGGGCGACAGCAATAACATTCAAAACAACAAACAAATCAAAGAAATAAAGTCGTTGAAACAAAAAATTAAAGAACATGACTTAATCATCACAAAAGCAGATAAGGGAAACACTACAGTAATTTTGAACAAAACGGAATACATTGAAAAAACAGTCGAATTCCTAAACAACAACGAAATCAAGGAATTAACAAAAGACCCCACCAACACATTCCAAAAACAAATAAAAAGTGCGCTAAAAGAAACAGAATACATACTGACCAAAGCCGAAAAATCAAAACTAATAAACATGAACCCGAAAATACCGTCATTGAGGGGACAACCAAAAATACACAAAAAGGAATGCCCAATGAGACCAATAGTCAATTGTAGGAATGCCCCTAATTACAAAATCAGCAAAGAGTTACTAAAAATCTTAAAATGCCGTCTTTCCAACGACAAAAACAACTCTGTAAAGAACACAACAGAACTAGTAACAGCATTGACCACCCTACAAATGAAACCTAGCTTCAGGCTAGTATCCTTCGACGTAACTAACATGTACACCAATATTCCGATTATTGAAGCAATCAACACTATCGAAAACAACTTAAAATCCAACAATTCGGTAAAAGAAATTGAAGAGATTGTGAGATTACTGAGGGTCGTTCTCACCCAAAACGTGTTTCAATTCGACAATAAAATATACACACAGAGAGAAGGCCTAGCAATGGGATCGCCACTAAGTGGGTTAATCGCTGACATCTTCATCAATGCACTAGAAAATGCGTTCTTAGAAAAGACTTCAACAAAGGGAATAGTAATATGGAAAAGATACGTAGATGATGTAATTTGCATCTACGATACTGAACTAACAAGCGAAGAAACAATTCTCCAATCCATTAATAGCCTTCACCATTCTATCAAATTCACTAAGGAATCCGAAATAGACCGGAAAATAAATTATCTCGATATAACTATTGAACGTAAAGACAACGACCTTTCATATTCCATATTCCGGAAAGCAACACAAACCTCGCATGCAATCGACAATCAGTCTAATCACCCCAGTACGCACAAACTAGCGGGTTTCAATTCAATGGTGCACAGGGCTTTAAACATACCCATGTCAAAAGACAACTATAATAAGGAAATAAGAACTATTATGCAAATAGCAAAGGAAAACAACTTCTCGCCAAGCAAAATAAATCAAATTATAGCCAAACATAAAAATAAAGATAAAACGATTCCCAAACCGGACAGTAATGAGAAAAAATTTGCGCGTTTCAACTATGTGAATGCGAATACATATAAAATCACTAACCTATTCAAAAAGCAAGGCATAAAGGTAGCTTTCACGACGAAAAACACAACCGCTAGGCACCTCCTAAATAGTAATCTAAATAAACGTGACCCGTATTCAAGGTCAGGGGTATATTCTATAACGTGCCAAGACACCGATTGTCAAGCTAATTACATCGGGCAGAGTGGAAGGCGAGTAGACACACGTTATAATGAACATAGAAATGCGATAAGATACGGAACACATTCAGCCGTGTGCGAACATATGTGTGACGCAGGGCATAGCTTTACCAACATAGAGTCGGACCTTAAAATAATCCATCACGAATCGAAAGGCAGAGCTCTTGACATAAAGGAAGCAATCGAGATACACCTAGCCAAACGAAACAATCCCAACAATCTAAATGAACACACGTTCATGGAGAGCTCACCCCTCTTCACGCTACTAAAAAACACACCCTGTCGGAAACAAAACACAATTTAGCGACACAGCCAAGCTAGATAAAAAAGGGGGGAAATTAGGGGTTTTTTAATAGGTAAATGTTATCTGGATCAGGTGTACGATGTACTTTTCTTCTGCAATAAACCAAGGCCCATATTAGAGGCAGTATTAAAGGTGCCGGGACGTCCTCATAAGACCGTCAACGCTTAGTTCGAATGGGTTATGCTCCACGCGTGGCGAGGACTAATCCACGGTCTTTAATAGTTGTAGATCCACCTCATTCAATAACATACATCTTATCTAGGTTGGCAACACCTCACATAAACACATCGCGATCACTCCCCACAGCACGTAGGGACAGGGGGGGAAGGCAGGGAAAAACCAGTCGTTAAGATAACCACCACAGTCGACCGCACAGCGAGTTCAAGTGAGCACGGAAACTGCGAATAGCTGTAGTACGGAAGACAATCAGATAAGTAGTTAGCCTAAAATTTTATAGTTTAACCATAGTTTACAACCATATAATCTCTCTAAAGTACAATCTCCGGATAGCCATCACCATTTAGCATTTCACCTAACATATATACTGCATTTAGCATACACTGACAGTTGCAGTACCAACACTGCAACTAAATAATTGTACATATTGTAAATATTTTCACCTGTATTTCAAACATAGATTTTATAGCCTAAGTGTATTGGATCTGATGATGATCGCTTGACGATCGAAACTGGTCATCCTAGTGTTTTATTAATCTCATGTAATTTATTTCAGGATTAGGGCATAACCCATCTCTTTTGGGTACATTCGTGTTGACCGACTGAAAAGCACTAAACTCTTGTTTACTAAGGCAACACTGAAAATATGGCTTCAAACACCACAATGTTCACGGCTAGTCAGGCAAATCGTGAAGCCAAGAAATTCAAATCACTCAGGCTTAAACTCATGAATTTAGACAAGTCAATTTGGTTCAACAAAAAATGCATAGAACTAAACCTCACCCCTAAATACGTACCAATTAAAACCGTACCGAACACACCAGCCTCGATCATTTCAACTAAACAAGCCAAAGCGCTTTGGATAAAAAACGAATTAAGATTTGCATACATAAGAAAGCAAAAAATTAACCAACAATTATACGACATTCAATTGCAACTAAGTAATTTCTGGCACGCAGCTCAATGGGACAGCTTCACCGAACACCTACATGACACCATCAAAATCAGAGCAACGAGGAAGCATGAAACGCTAGAAAATAAATTAAGAAAACTAGGAGAAACACAGAACCATCAATCTAACGAACAACACACGAATAACAATGAATTCAATTTCCACAGCAGAGTAAACAACAGAACGAACGTAACCTTTTCTCAAGGTGAAATGAATATGTTAGACAAAGGTTTGAAATACAACTGCACAGACGCACACACGAACCACAATATAAAACAGTTAATCACAGATATTGAGATAGCCAGTCACAAGCTCCCAGCAGAAGACAGGGAATTAACCAAAAATCTCGCCACCAACGAAGCCAAAAAAATCCTCAAACGAGAGGGCGACAGCAATAACATTCAAAACAACAAACAAATCAAAGAAATAAAGTCGTTGAAACAAAAAATTAAAGAACATGACTTAATCATCACAAAAGCAGACAAGGGAAACACTACAGTAATTTTGAACAAAACGGAATACATTGAAAAAACAGTCGAATTCCTAAACAACAACGAAATCAAGGAATTAACAAAAGACCCCACCAACAAATTCCAAAAACAAATAAAAAGTGAGCTAAAAGAAACAGAATACATACTGACCAAAGCCGAAAAATCAAAACTAATAAACATGAACCCGAAAATACCGTCATTGAGGGGACAACCAAAAATACACAAAAAGGAATGCCCAATGAGACCAATAGTCAATTGTAGGAATGCCCCTAATTACAAAATCAGCAAAGAGTTACTAAAAATCTTAAAATGCCGTCTTTCCAACGACAAAAACAACTCTGTAAAGAACACAACAGAACTAGTAACAGCATTGAACACCCTACAAATGAAACCTAGCTTCAGGCTAGTATCCTTCGACGTAACTAACATGTACACCAATATTCCGATTATTGAAGCAATCAACACTATCGAAAACAACTTAAAATCCAACAATTCGGTAAAAGAAATTGAAGAGATTGTGAGATTACTGAGGGTCGTTCTCACCCAAAACGTGTTTCAATTCGACAATAAAATATACACACAGAGAGAAGGCCTAGCAATGGGATCGCCACTAAGTGGGTTAATCGCTGACATCTTCATCAATGCACTAGAAAATGCGTTCTTAGAAAAGACTTCAACAAAGGGAATAGTAATATGGAAAAGATACGTAGATGATGTAATTTGCATCTACGATACTGAACTAACAAGCGAAGAAACAATTCTCCAATCCATTAATAGCCTTCACCATTCTATCAAATTCACTAAGGAATCCGAAATAGACCGGAAAATAAATTATCTCGATATAACTATTGAACGTAAAGACAACGACCTTTCATATTCCATATTCCGGAAAGCAACACAAACCTCGCATGCAATCGACAATCAGTCTAATCACCCCAGTACGCACAAACTAGCGGGTTTCAATTCAATGGTGCACAGGGCTTTAAACATACCCATGTCAAAAGACAACTATAATAAGGAAATAAGAACTATTATGCAAATAGCAAAGGAAAACAACTTCTCGCCAAGCAAAATAAATCAAATTATAGCCAAACATAAAAATAAAGATAAAACGATTCCCAAACCGGACAGTAATGAGAAAAAATTTGCGCGTTTCAACTATGTGAATGCGAATACAATTAAAATCACTAACCTATTCAAAAAGCAAGGCATAAAGATAGCTTTCACGACGAAAAACACAACCGCTAGGCACCTCCTAAATAGTAATCTAAATAAACGTGACCCGTATTCAAGGTCAGGGGTATATTCTATAACGTGCCAAGACACCGATTGTCAAGCTAATTACATCGGGCAGAGTGGAAGGCGAGTAGACACACGTTATAATGAACATAGAAATGCGATAAGATACGGAACACATTCAGCCGTGTGCGAACATATGTGTGACGCAGGGCATAGCTTTACCAACATAGAGTCGGACCTTAAAATAATCCATCACGAATCGAAAGGCAGAGCTCTTGACATAAAGGAAGCAATCGAGATACACCTAGCCAAACGAAACAATCCCAACAATCTAAATGAACACACGTTCATGGAGAGCTCACCCCTCTTCACGCTACTAAAAAACACACCCTGTCGGAAACAAAACACAATTTAGCGACACAGCCAAGCTAGATAAAAAAGGGGGGAAATTAGGGGTTTTTTAATAGGTAAATGTTATCTGGATCAGGTGTACGATGTACTTTTCTTCTGCAATAAACCAAGGCCCATATTAGAGGCAGTATTAAAGGTGCCGGGACGTCCTCATAAGACCGTCAACGCTTAGTTCGAATGGGTTATGCTCCACGCGTGGCGAGGACTAATCCACGGTCTTTAATAGTTGTAGATCCACCTCATTCAATAACATACATCTTATCTAGGTTGGCAACACCTCACATAAACACATCGCGATCACTCCCCACAGCACGTAGGGACAGGGGGGGAAGGCAGGGAAAAGCCAGTCGTTAAGATAACCACCACAGTCGACCGCACAGCGAGTTCAAGTGAGCACGGAAACTGCGAATAGCTGTAGTACGGAAGACAATCAGATAAGTAGTTAGCCTAAAATTTTATAGTTCAACCATAGTTTACAACCATATAATCTCTCTAAAGTACAATCTCCGGATAGCCATCACCATTTAGCATTTCACCTAACATATATACTGCATTTAGCATACACTGACAGTTGCAGTACCAACACTGCAACTAAATAATTGTACATATTGTAAATATTTTCACCTGTATTTCAAACATAGATTTTATAGCCTAAGTGTATTGGATCTGATGATGATCGCTTGACGATCGAAACTGGTCATCCTAGTGTTTTATTAATCTCATGTAATTTATTTCAGGATTAGGGCATAACCCATCACTTTTGGGTACATTCGTGTTGACCGACTGAAAAGCACTAAACTCTTGTTTACTAAGGCAACACTGAAAATATGGCTTCAAACACCACAATGAGATTACTTATTTGGGGCGGTAATCATTTTTCGCGGGATTTGCCATGTTGGGCTTTTGTCTGTCCAAGCCAACCTTAATAGAAAGTAGCTTTTCTTAAGCTATTTATATGAGAGATCTTCTCACAACGTGGGATATTATCTAATACCCGCTGTCCATAAAATATTAAGCTCGTTCCACCGCTGGATTAACTTTGGCCCCATTCTTCTATTAGGATTGTTCTGGAACCTTCCAGATTCTGTACTCTATCTACAAGTCTTGCCGTCATGTATTTTTCACTCACTTGTGGGAATACTATTTAAAATGAGGAATCTTCCTTATAAATTACTGCAATAGCTAAATTTTCTTCCACCGTTGGAATGTTCTATGGCGCATTTAATTGTAATTCACAACTTTCTCAAGCAATAGACTCTCGCCTACTTAGTGCAACCAGTTATTTTTCATCATTGCAATAACTTTCTTTCCCATAAACTTTCGTGTTACTACAGTGAACTTTTCATCCATTCAACAAACTATAGTGAGAACTAGTGCTCGTTCAACATTTTTACCGCGTCGCGATCGTCCGATTACCATAAATAAGGCCATGAACATTTATCCTAAATCCCAATTGATCTTTCCTAAACCTTCTACTAACAAACCATATTAATAAAATTGTAAATCTAGATCATTTTCAATGAGGTGTCACTCTAACGAAGTGCCCTTCCATCTTGCTTGTTTATCATCAATTAATTTCTGAATAACCACGTGTTTTATACACGGTTCAAGCTTACATTGTTTCTCCCTTATAATCATGGAAAACAATTCTTTCAACTCATGAGTGAGTTATTTCTAGGTCTAACGAAATGGAAACTGCCCCATTTGTCTCGTGATTCCTACTTGAACATAGGAAGTCTAGAACCTTCCTTTTGACTTTCTCTTCAGGTTTCACACTAAGTGACCGGCCCTCTTTTGTATAATTGTAATAAAAGTAATTCTGTACAAATATAAGAAGTTCTAGGAACTTCTATCTTATTCTTCATGTTTTTCTTATTGTTATTTTGAAGTGGTTACTTTCTCTAGAATGTTTTCTCAGAAATTTCTTATAGTACACACCTTGTACTCTATTTATTGTTAAACTTTAATCACCTTAATTGTCTTTAAATTTTGAATTTTTATCTTCGCTATTTTAAATCCTTGCTAGGATTTTATAAATGTTTGAAACCTAATAAATTGTTAATTGCCTGGAGCAAGCTTTAAATGTTAGGAGGTCTGCGACCCCAAATTGTTACTAAAAATTGAAACTTTATACTTGTCAAATTTATTAGACTTTTTTGCATTGTTAAATAAATTCAAACTTTCCTTTTCGACTCATCATTTCTCTAATACAACGGTTAGGCAAGATCCTGTCTTCCTTGGCTCTTCCTACTCAATGCCATTAAATCTATTGATAGGGCTTTCACCACTCGTTGCATTTGAGCAAGAACTCTTAGTGGTAATCTCTTTAAAGTTTCTCTTAGCTTTAATAGCTAATTTTAACTGGCCAGTAAGGCAAGTACAGCTCGCTACGCCAGCTACCTGCTTGTGGAGATCCTCTCCGAAAACTTATGGTTGGTTTTCCAAAAGATAAGTGTTTCTCTTTGTCTAAACTTTTAGCCGGATCCTTGCTGAGTAAAAGCTTAGCCATTTCCAAATGCAACTATTGGTTCACTTACCAAAATTACTCCCCAAGGTATATTTTTTTTTATCACAATCCTTCCTGGAAGCACTTGGTCGCTTTTTAGGAACTCCACAACTTCGAAAACTGGAAATATCAAAATCGATGCAAATTATGGGTACTCTTCGAATTACTTGGTCAAAAAAGAATTCCTTTGAACAGATCTACAATAAGTCTGTTACTCTTGCCAGACCATCACACTTCCACATAGTACGCATATGCATGCTTGAGAGGGAATACTCTAAAGCCATTCTCTTGCAAACCGCCCAAGTCCTAGCTGCGGTTCCCGTTAGCTTCGACCAGGTCCTTACCCACTTTAGGTATCAGAGAACGGATTTGCAGTGGCGACCGCCTCTAAGTGCATTTAAAGTTAAATTCATAACTTTTGTGGGACTCTCCTCCTATTTTTCTATCCTTTTTCTCCAGTCCGAAACCCATCTCCTTTTCTTTATCATCTTCCCTTGGTGGTTAGGTTATTCCTCAGCCAATAATCTACCCAAAATTTGGTACCAGAAACCCGGGAGAGTCCATTTGTCATTTTTTCTGTTTTAAAGATCATTTGGCAATACCTTGCAAATTATTAATATCTGCTTTGAATCTTTCAGCTATAACTACATCATGCAAAGCCTGTGAAGGGGAATGAGGCCGCTCCTGTCTCCCGTGGTGTGTCCCTTTCTTTCAACTTATTTGCTGCTGCCAGCTTGACAGCATATCCAAGGTTCCACAGTTTCGTGAGTTACATTTTTATCTATTTTCTTTGACATGGCTCCCACTGAAAAAGATAAGGATGAAAAACTTACTTCTAAACGAGCATCCTATAAAGGGCAAATAACCCGATTCATAAAGTACATAAAAGAGTTAGATCCCTCAGAAGCTCAATTAGACTTGTTGAAACATCGTGTAAGGGATTTTGAACGTTCTTACGAAAATTATTGCAACATCCAAACTGAAATAGAAACTTGCTTGCTCAATCAAACCGAAGATCGAGTCGAAGTAGAAAACCAATATTACGAAGGCATAGGTTCTGCTTTCAAAATAATACGCCAACTCGAAGAGGAGCAGAAAAAGGACGCTTCTGTTCTTGGTTCCCTTCACGAACCACAAACTTCTTTCCGTGATGGTACTTACAAGCCCAAACCAATTTTACCTAAAATTGATTTACCCCATTTCTCTGGAGATGAATCTACTTGGGATTCTTTCTATGAATTATTTTGCTACCTTGTTCATGACAATGAAGACATTCAAGTCATTTACAAGTTTCATTACTTGAGATCTATCCTCCGAGGTCAAGCTCTGCAGTTAGTTGAAGCACTCCCTTTAAGCGCCGAAAATTACCCCATTGCCTTTAACTTATTAAAAGAAAGATACGGGAATTTACGGTTACGTATCCAACGCCATATGAAGGCTCTATTCAACCTACCTGCGTCACAGCACAATGACGTCACTAGTTTGAGTACTCTAGTTGACACTACACAACTTCACGTTAAGGCTCTGTCCCAATTAGATCAACCTACTGAAAACTGGGATACTTTCCTAATACATTTAGTGGTTTCTAAAGTTGATGCTGCTAACCTCAAAGCTTGGGAAATTGAACTTTCTAAAGAAGACGACTACTCTTACGAGCATTTAGTCACTTTCATAAATGCCAGATGCCAGCTCTTAACCGCTTTAGCTAATCAAAGTGAACCCTCATCTCGTAGTTCTAAATTTGAATTAATGTCTATCAAACCTAAAAGCGAACGCTTAGCGTCTAATACCCAAAAACCCGGGTCCAGCTCATCTAAATTTAAATCAAACACTACTGGTTACCAACTAGGTCTAGTGAACGTCGTGTTGCTATTGTCCGTCCAGAGTTAAGAGTGTACTACGGGCTCTTATGGGCTTTTACATTTAGCGGACTCCCCCAGAATTGACGACTTCGAATTCTTTAAAACTAGATTTTCGCTATGGTATTTAATAGGTTAATGGTCATGGGTGGATAGTACATGATCCTCAGCATTCATTTAATGATATGTAATTCTTACATTCTTGATATGCAACATGATTTTGTAATGTATCTGACAGCAGAGTCTGCGCGCTGGATGGAACAGCGCGCACGCTGTAGTACGTGTCTTAGCTCTTCACTGAAGGCACGAGTCCAGATCTCTCCAAGATATTTGAAACAGTGTTGGAGTGTAAGGATCGTTTTGTGTAATATAAAAATAATTGTGATTTAGGTATAAGTGGCATTAAAGATATGGCTGATGTTCCGTTTCAGAAACGTAAACCCGGGGAATTTTTAAGGCGCAGAGAACGACAGAGTAACGTCTACCAATTATATAAAGACCAAGAATCAGGAGAAAAGTGCTGCTGTACGTTTTTGAAAAACCCGTGATGATATATTATTATTATTATTATTATTATTATTATTATTATTATTATTAGTATTATTATTATTAATACTCACCTGAAATGATGTGCCTAACAGAACTTTCATGCAGTTAAACTACGCGATTTGTGGCGAATGAGAAGCTTGTAGTTTTGTGTAAAATAATCCGATAAGGCTCATTATGAAATGGATAATGATTGTTTTGAGAAATATTTTAAAGAACAGATTATCGCAAATTTCCCACATCAGTCTGTAGTATTTGCCATTCATTGTCCAATGTACGTTGTGCCACTGAATTTTTTGTTTACTTTCTTTCATCTATCTATACCGAGCTCGATAGCTGCAGTCGCCAGTATTCGGGAGATAGTGGGTTCGAACCCCACTGTCGGCAGCCGTGAAGATGGTTTTCCGTGATTTCCCATTTCCACACCAGGCAAATGCTGGGGCCGTGCCTTAATTAAGGTCATGGCCACTTCCTTCCCACCCCTAGCCTTTCCTGTCCCATCGTCGCCATAACACCTATCTGTGTCAGTGCGACGTAAAGCAACTTGTAAAATAAATCTTTCATCTACGCGTGTAATAATATGTGGAGTATCATATGATAAGAACAGAATTACTTGTTATTTCCGGGTACTCTCTTCGCCTCTGCAGATGAAAGTGACTCACTGGGATCTGTGTAGGTGTCGTTGCGACAGATGATTTGTATCATGTCACTGACCTAGACTGACCTTGGAGAATATATTGCCATATTTCGTATTAAACTTGATCCATATATAACGGATGACTCAGGTTAGCTTTCATGTCATTTCAATTGTTTTGTCATAGCCATATCGTACGTAACTAAAATTCCAATGTAAATAAATAGTAAATTGTCGCAGTATTTATAATCCGTTGTAAGCATTGTTATGTAAATCAATTACTAACCTCGGCTCCCCCACTCCTTAGGGGAATAACTCAGTCTTTATCTTTATTAAAAACTGTTCCAAATTCTGTTATTCTTACGGGAATTATAGTAAAAGGTTGCAGATTATAATAGCGCGAAGGATCGAAATTCCGTCGGGATGAAGAGCTTGCTGATACTCAGTCCGGCAGCGGGCTGTACTACTCGTGTGGAGTGCTGTACAATAGCAGCCCGTCTACACTCGCTAGACGTGGCAACGCTTGTGCCATAAGAGCCCATAGTACACTCTTAACTCTGGACGGACAATAGCTCTATGGTTTTAAACACTCAAAGCGAACCCCGCAAGAGTTTAAACGAACCTTTAAAGTGCATACTTTGTAAAGATCCCCATGCCCTATACCTCTGTAAATCCTTTAAAGAAATGTCAGTCGACGACAGAAGAAAAATAGTTGCTCAAAACAAACATTGCTTCAACTGCCTAGCGCCCACGCATTCCGCTTCTAATTGCAAGTCCACAAGACTTTGCTACCATTGTGAAAAGGCTCATCACACTTTGCTACATCGTCATGATCAGGCAAGGTCATCGACAGCATCTACTTCTCCGAAAAATGATAGTGCTAACAATTCCAATGCATCATCGTATATTCAAAATGCCAAGTCCATTCGTAGTGCCCAAGTATTGTTGTCTACTGTCCAAATCGAAGTTCAGGAGAACTTTGGCAACTGGGTCCGTGCACGCGGTCTTCTTGATTCAGCGGCAACTCATGATTTTGTGTCTAATTCCTTGATTAGAAAACTAGGCCTACCTGTAAACCCCACTTCTATTAACGTGTCGGGCATCAACAGCTCAAAATCGCAAGCTTTACAATTCTCAAAGCTAACCATAAGAGACATTTGTCACAGAAACAACCTTCTTAAATTGAATTGTCTAATTCTCAATAGCATTGGAGAAGACACTCCAAGTCACTCTGTGGATATTTCAGGGTTAAACATTCCCTCGCATTTAAGGCTAGCTGATCCTTTGTTCAACATACAAAACCCCATTGACATACTCTTTAGTGCCAATGTTTTCTGGAATTGCCTTCGTAAACAGGTTAGCAAGTTATCCTCAAACGTGGTCGCCAGAGACACTAATTTTGGATGGATCGTCACAGGTCAACTTCCCCATTATTCTCCCCAACCCGCATCGCAATGTTACTTCTCCAATACTGATCTGGAACAGTTTTGGAGGCTCGAAAGCGTTGATCCTCCTAACGTAACCTCTTCAGAAAATGAATTCTGTGAGCAACTTTTTTTGAACACCACCACTCGTTCTTCTGATGGCCGGTTGAATGTTCAAATGCCAAGATTACATAATCCTCCCAAGCTTATTAACTCTCAGCCCAAAGCTCGAAAAGCTCTCTTTGCTATCGAGGGCAAATTCAAGAAAGAACCTCTTGTTAAACAGCAGTACACTGATTTCATGGATGAGTATGAAAGCTTAAATCATATGGAAGTTGTTAACAAATCTGATGATGAATTGCACCCCCCAATTGAAATGGTTTATTTAAATCATCATCCCGTGTGGAAAAATCCTCTTGTAAAAGATAAAATCCGAGTTGTTTTCAATGGTTCATCACCCGACGTTAATGGCAACAGCCTTAACGACACCCTTTACTCTGGTCCTGCTATTCATTCAGATCTATCTGCTATACTCTTAAACGTTCGATTATTTCCCATAGCTGTCATAGCTGATATAAAACAGATGTACCGCCAAGTTTTAATTCAACCGGAACAACGAGATCTCCAAAGAATCTTGTGGCGGGATGAAATCAGTAAGCCCATTAAGGTATTTCGCTTAAAAACGGTTACTTATGGCTTAAAACCCTCTGCTTTCCTTGCTATCCGATCCCTACACTTGCTAGCCTCTCAAGATGGTCATTTATTTGATTCTAAAGCCTCTGAAGCACTAACTACGTCATTCTATGTTGACGATTATTTGCAGTCCTTCCCCACTTTGGAGGAAGCTTCTTTTGTGTCTTTAGAACTTCAGGCATTGCTAAGGAATGGAGGTTTCCCACTTCATAAGTGGAATTCCAACTCCCCTGAGTTTCTCGCCCAGTTTCCGATTGAAGACGTTGATCCTTCCTCTGTCAAAATTTGTGGAAACTCCGAATCCATAAAAACTCTAGGAGTTCATTGGTGCACTAGCACTGACAATCTCATCTATAAAGTTTCGCTCGCAGAAGAGCTTCCTAACACAAAAAGACAAATTCTCTCTGAAAATGCAAAAAATTTTGATCCGCTTCAATTCCTTGCCCCAGTTATCGTTATAGCCAAACTCTTCATGCAAGAGCTGTGGTCGCTCAAATGTGAATGGGATGACACTGTTCCTCTTTCTTTTCTTAATCGTTGGCTCTCGTTTCGCAGCAATTTGCAGGATCTTTCCCTTATTGAAATTCCCAGGAATTGAATTAACGCTCTTTCTAATGCATCTTTTTTCCTTCATGTGTTCGCGGACAGTTCCGAAAAAGCTTATGGTTGCTGCGCATATGTGGTTTATCGTGGTTCATTAAATGGATCTTCAGTTTCCAACCTTGTTTGTGCCAAATCTAAGGTCGCTCCTCTTAAAACTATCACTTTGCCTAGGCTTGAATTGTGTGCTGCACTCATGGCCCCAGAACTTGTTAAGAAATTAAAAGAAGTTTTAAAAGTCGAATTCTCGCAAATCTATCTCTGGAGCGAATCCATGATCACCCTTTCTTGGATCGCCAAGAACCCCTCTCACTGGCAAACTTTTGTTGCAAACAGAGTTTCCAAAATTCAAACTCTTTCTTCTGGATGTCAATGGAGGCATGTGCCCAGCGCTGACAACCCAGCCGATATTATCTCTCGTGGTAGTTTACCCTCTCAATTGGCAGCTTCCCAGTTGTACTGGCATGGGCCCTCGTGGTTAATCAAAGACTCTTCTTCATGGCCTTCTAAACCTCCAGCTACAAACTCCAACTTGCCTGACGCTAAAGTACCTCTATCTATTGCTTCGTGTCTTGTTTCCAACGCTTCTCATCCCTTGCTGTCCCGCTATTCTTCCTTTCATAAATTACTTCGAATCGTCGCCTATCTCCTTAGATGGAAATATTTTGTGGTTGACCAACCTCTTCTCCCTAAACCACACCTTACCAATCATGAATTGAATCTCGCTACCATTAAGGTTTTACAACTGACACAGCAAGAAGCCTTTTCTTCTGAATTGTCTTTACTTTCTTCTAAAAGGGATCTTCCCAAATCCAGTCGTCTACGTGCTTTAGCCACGTTCCTTGATGACGATAGGTTACTCCGGGCAGGTGGTAGGCTCGCTCAATCTTTGCTCTCTGATGACAAAAAGCATCCCGTTATTTTGCCTTCCAAACATCACGTAACTTCCTTAATTATACGTGACTTTCATTATCGCAATCTGGATGTTGGTACACGCACTCTGCTTTGCCTCTTAAGGGAAAAGTACTGGATTATAAATGGAATTCACGAAGTTTCCTCCGTAATTCACAAGTGCATTCCTTGTTTCAAAGCGAAACCTAAGGTCAATACTCAACTAATGAGCGATCTGCCTTCCTTTCGCTCTTCTCCTATACGCCCATTTGCTTTAACTGGTGTGGACTATATGGGTCCGTTCCAATATCAACGAAATTCCCCTGAAGCTAAACGCAAATTGTTTGGTAAGCTCTATGTTTCTCTCTTTGTTTGCATGGTTACTGGCGCAATCTACTTGGAACTAGTAACGAATGCCTCTACTTCTTACTTTTTATCAGCTGTCTCTCGCTTCACTGCTAGGCGTGGTGTTCCTTCAGAGATGTTCTCTGATAACGCTTCCACTTTTCAGGGCGCAGCTTCCCTGTGGAAGAAAGCTCTCACTTCCTGTCCTGCCATGGAACAAATTTCTAATTTTTCCTACTCAAAGGGTTTCAAATGGCGCTTTATACCTCCCTATGCTCCTCATCACGGTGGTAGGTGGGAATCTTGCGTAAAGCTCACTAAACGTCATTTAAGAAAAGTTTAGGTAATCGAATTCTGACTTATGAAGAATTCAATTCACTGTCCGTTTTGATTGAAGGTGTTGTTAATTCTCGCCCTTTAACTCCTCTTTCCAATGACCCCGATGACTTGCTTCCACTCACACCTGGTCACTTCCTTATCGGCACTTCTCTTTCTGCCCCTCCTCCTCTTCCCAATTCTTACAGGGATTCTAATTTACCTATTGTTTGGCGTAAACTTGAAGCCCTCCGCAATTCCTTTTGGAAGAGGTGGAACTTGGAATATTTAACTTCCCTGCAACGGAGGCAGAAGTGGTTTCTTTCCAGTCCCGGTATTAAAGTGGGGGACTTGGTCATGGTTAGGGATGTTTCTCCTCCCCTGGTCTGGATTTCTGGTAGAGTGACCGAGTGTTATCCTGGAAGGGATGGGAGAGTCCGGGTGGTCAGAGTCTTGACCACTAATGGTCGTTGATCGCTCCATTACCTTTAAATGTTTAACTGTTTATTTTGTTCTCTGTTGGTGTTTGGCCCTCCCAGTATGGTGTATTCTTGGAATACACGGTACGAGAGAATATAATTTTTAATGCTCTTTGCTTGTTCATTTCATCCTTTTTCTCAAACACCAACAGTGATCTCCTAGTTTCTCTTTGGTGGTCATGTCTCTTATGTCATTGTGAGTCTGTTCTAGATATATATCTTCCATGACCCACCTAGCGTCATCTAGCAGCGAATCTCAGGAGTTCCTCAATTTTTCGCTGCACAAGAGGACTTACTTATCAATTTGGCCATCAGATCTCGTCACCATCGCCAGCTATCATCTCCTTGATCAAAAGAACTTCGTCTACTTTTTCACTCACCATGCTGCGCTAGTATCGCCTGCTATCAACTCTTTGAAGACCATTTCCTCAAGAGAATTTAAGTTTAGAATATTGGTCATGTTTATATGTTTTCCTTTTGTCTCCTACCCCCACTCTTTTCCCTTCCTTGGACCCTCCGTGCTTCGCTGAGTGAGTCTCACTTGTAAGTCGGCAGTTGACTCGGTCAGTCAAGGCTCAACTAGAGCCAGTCTCCTCAAACCAAGAGGCACTCTCTACATTCTACGCCATGTTGGCACATTAAGTATTCGTCAAAGGGAACTTCACCTTCGACATGCAACCAAGATAAGTACAGACTTAAGGTTTTAACCTCATCTTCATCAGTTTTATTATCTACATGCTTTTATTGATCACTTTATAGACAGCGTGAGATTACTTATTTGGGGCGGTAATCATTCTTCGCGGGATTTGCCATGTTGGGCTTTTGTCTGTCTAAGCCAACCTTAATAGAAAGTAGTTTTCTTAAGCTATTTAAATGAGAGATCTTCTCACAACGTGGGATATTATCTAATACCCGCTGTCCATAAAATATTAAGCTCGTTCCACCGCTGGATTAACTTTGGCCCCATTCTTCTATTAGGATTGTTCTGGAACCTTCCAGATTCTGTACTCTATCTACAAGTCTTGCCGTCATGTATTTTTCACTCACTTGTGGGAATACTATTTAAAATGAGGAATCTTCCTTATAAATTACTGCAATAGCTAAATTTTCTTCCACCGTTGGAATGTTCTATGGCGCATTTAATTGTAATTCACAACTTTCTCAAGCAATAGACTCTCGCCTACTTAGTGCAACCAGTTATTTTTCATCATTGCAATAACTTTCTTTCCCATAAACTTTCGTGTTACTACAGTAAACTTTTCGTCCTTTCAACAAACTATAGTGAGAACTAGTGCTCGTTCAACATTTCTACCGCGTCGCGATCGTCCGATTACCATAAATAAGGCCTTGAACATTTATCCTAAATCCCAATTGATCTTTCCTAAACCTTCTACTAACAAACCATATTAATAAAATTGTAAATCTAGATCATTTTCAATGAGGTGTCACTCTAACGAAGTGCCCTTCCATCTTGCTTGTTTATCATCAATTAATTTCTGAATAACCACGTGTTTTATACACGGTTCAAGCTTACATTGTTTCTCCCTTATAATCAGGGAAAAGAATTCTTTCAACTCATGAGTGAGTTATTTCTAGGTCTAACGAAAGGGAAACTGCCCCATTTGTCTCGTGATTCCTACTTGAACATAGGAAGTCTAGAACCTTCCTTTTGACTTTCTCTTTAGGTTTCACACTACATGACCTGCCCTCTTTTGTATAATTGTAATAAAAGTAATTCTGTACAAATATAAGAAGTTATAGGAACTTCTATCTGATTCTTCATGTTTTTCTTATTGTTATTTTGAAGTGGTTACTTTCTCTAGAATGTTTTCTCAGACATTTCTTATAGTACACACCTTGTACTCTATTTATTGTTAAACTTTAATCACCTTAATTGTCTTTAAATTTTGAATTTTTTCTTCGCTATTTTAAATCCTTGCTAGGATTTTATAAAAGTTTGAAACCTAATAAATTGTTAATTGCCTGGAGCAAACTTTAAATGTTAGGAGGTCTGCGACCCCAAATTGTTACTAAAAATTGAAACTTTATACTTGTCAAATTTATTAGACTTTTTTGCATTGTTAAATAAATTCAAACTTTCCTCTTCGACTCATCATTTCTCTAATACAACGGTTAGGCAAGATCCTGTCTTCCTTGGCTCTTCCTACTGAATGCCATTAAATCTATTGATAGGGCTTTCACCACTCGTAGCATTTGAGCAAGAACTCGTAGTGGTAATCTCTTTAAAGTTTCTCTTAGCTTTAATAGCTAATTCTAACTGGCCAGTAAGGCAAGTACAGCTCGCTACGCCAGCTACCTGCTTGTGGAGATCCTCTCCGAAAACTTATGGTTGGTTTTCCAAAAGATAAGTGTTTCTCTTTGTCTAAACTTTTAGCCGGCTCCTTGCTGAGTAAAAGCTTAGCCATTTCCAAATGCAACTATTGGTTCACTTACCAAAATTACTCCCCAAGGTATAATTTTTTTTTCACAATCCTTCTTGGAAGCACTTGGTCGCTTTTTAGGAACTCCCCAACTTTGAAAACTGGAAGTATCAAAATCGATGCAAATTATTGGTACTCTTCGAATTACTTGGTCAAAAAAGAATTCCTTTGAACAGATCTACAATAAGTCTGTTACTCTTGCCAGACCATCACCCTTCCCCATTGTACGCATATGCATGCTTGAGAGGGAATACTCTAAAGCCATTCTCTTGCAAACCGCCCAAGTCCTAGCTGCGGTTCCCGTTAGCTTCGACCTGGTCCTTACCCACTATAGGTATCAGAGAACGGATTTGCAGTGGCAACTGCCTCTAAGTGCATTTAAAGTTAAATTCATAACTTTTGTGGGACTCTCCTCCTATTTTTCTATCCTTTTTCTCCAGTCCGAAACCCACCTCCTTTTCTTTATCATCTTCCCTTGGTGGTTAGGTTATTCCTCAGCCAATAATCTAACCAGTGGTGACATCAAGCACACCTCAGTCATAACACTTGGGCTCGGATTTTTAGGTAAATACATATGTTTTTATCTAAATACATAAATCCATAAATTCCTGCTTTTCACTTATTAGTACACTAAAAGACATAATATTAACATTAAAAAAAATCAGTATGCTAGATCTTTCAGTTTATTGCATTTTTGTTCTGTGTTACTTCAACGGGGAAGAACCTGTGAGCTGTCTAATCTTCACGCAGTTTGTATGTGAGCTTGCAGCAGTGTTATTCTTAACTTGTCGCCCCGTGCCACTCACTGTGGAAGAACACCTCGAGGGCAAGAAATATAATGCCGCAGTTTCGCGCCTCCAGAAGAAGTGTTTCGCGATAATCGTCGGTCATTTGTGATGGACAACCTCAAGATGTATCTCGTTGTGTATTGTAATGCCTCAGCAGTCGGTGACACTTAGCATAAATTGCATTCGTGAGTACTGCATATTGTTTATATTCGCATTAATAATTATAATTAAATATTTTTACTTTTTTGTCACATATTTCAGGTATTTTCAATACATAAAAAATAAATATTTCCCGATTTTTAGCAGTCCGAGCCCTACTTATCACTATTTATTTATGGCCATGATATCTGTCGATATACTCGCGTTTCAAAATTATCCGTACGGTATTTAAACACACTTCCTTCACATCCCTCATTTTCATGAAACAGTGAATCTTCCCCAGCGGCTCACAAATAGTAGGACGTGGGTTTGTGACCACGGGTCTCCAGCTGGGTATGGCAGTACTTCCACTTGTGCTGGGCTACTCTCTGTCATCCTTCATTTCAACCTCTCTTCGCGCAGTTAATCTGCTACCCTGCCCTCGTTCACGCTGATCTGATTAGTTTGGCTTCTTATAAGACATTGACTGAGTCTGTCAGGATCTCTTGTCGGTGTTCTATTTATAAAAATGCCGACTACAAATACCGCAATTAAGGAGGCGTTCCTTCTACGAATGTACTGTTTTTGTTTCTGAATACGAAGAATTGCGCTCCAGGTGGATATTTCTGTATGTGTAGTTACATTCAACCACAGAACGATTAGCTCTACTCTCTGTAGAACTATTAAGTTACCATCTTGAAACTCAGCAATTCTTCTAGGTTTGTGCCGTGTCTTGTGTGGGGTTTCGCCTAGGACACCAAGCTCATCGGCGGGCTCTTGGTGTCCTAGGCAAAACCCCACACAAGACACGGCACAAACCTAGAAGAATTGCTGAGTTTTAATTCACCGGCCGTGAAAGCCAATATACCATCTTTACCATCTTGAATTTGAAATCTTTCCGCAACATGATCTAATCACGTTGCTCCACTCACACACACACACACACATCCTGCAGAATATTTGAGCGGCTTGCCGCCAGAGCGCAGCAACGTTCATTCGTACGAGGTCTACAGTAAATTTATGGAAACCCAGACGGTCCAGGTGTACGTAGCTGTCAGTCAACTCATGGCTTAACAAACATTTCAGGGGAGCTTGCCTATCCCCACTCTCTTCCCAATCCCATTAGCGTGAGCAGACAGGACTGTTTGGGTAACCTAATTAGCGGAATTCGACCTTTCTGGTGTAGGCATGGTCGTTAACTCCATTAATAATAATAGCTATATAATAAGCTTGTTGCAAAATATTTCAGCACCGTATTGTGTTTTCTTTTTAATAAGCGTGTCAATCCATAAAATTGTGCGGAGATCAAAACTTACCCCTTCTGATCCACCTATGAGAGTTACTGTACCTTTCTCTCCACGCTCTTTGTTTCAGATCTACTGATGGCTGCCTCTGAAGATAGCCTTAACGAGCAAGTACTGAAACATCTGGAATGTCCAATCTGCATGCATTTTATGTATCCACCAATCATCATGTGTAAGAATGGTCACAACATTTGTGAGAAATGCCGGAAGAATCTGAGCGCATGTCCTTCTTGTAACCAGCTCTTTGATGAACCATACATTAGAAACCGTGCCCTGGAAGATTTAACACCCGTTCTGAAGTACCCCTGTGAAAATCGTGATGCTGGCTGCCAAGTGGTACTTGTCAGTAATGGTATTCGGTCTCATGAACGATCCTGCCCTCTACGACAGTATTCCTGTCCAGTTGATGGATGCCAGTGGAGATCTCACCTGCATCTGCTGTCTGTGCATGTCCACAAGGAGCATGAGGAGCGTATAACCGGTAATTTGCGTGCTGTTATTATCCCTGACCAAAACAGTGAAATGAATAATGAATATTTCTTTATGGAGGAACATTCTGAAATATTTTGGCGTTATGTAAAATCAGATGCAGTGAATTCCAAGATGTCGTGGGTTACACAATATGTGGGTCCCGAAGAGAAGGCGAAAGATTTCCAGTATCGGCTGGTGTTCAAGTCAGTGGATCTAAATAAAACGATTACCATGGTTGCCACAACACATCCCCTTGATGAAGATTTCAACAGTATAGTTGGTTCTGGGAAGAGTATTGATTTCCCTTCGTGTCTGGCAGCTCCATTTATACATGAAGATAATAAAGTACATTTTGAACAATATATCGATAAAAAGGAAAAAATGTGATTTGAGTCTTCTTACTGGTCTCAGTGATCAAATCAGGGACAATACAACTTATACAGAATATAGGCCTAATAGGAGAAGTGAGAATTAACGTAAATTCCTGCAACATTAAACATTAATATTAATCGCAATACCAATGCATTGCAATAATAATAGTAACAATGTAATCTGAAAGATTATTGGCCATAATGAATACAATATGTTAGCTAAATCAGTTGTTGATTTATCGTGTTCATGTAGCCCCGTGTATTTGGGTGTGTGTAGAACCTGTCTGGTAACATGTGTCATTGTGATGGCAGTAGTAGTATAACTGCGGCTAGAATTTGTAAGGAGTTAATTATATAAGTGTATTAAATGAAGACCTATTATGCAAATTTGAGATGTCGTTGCTGACCCTGATATGCACTTTTGATCCGGCAGAGCATATTTCAGTTTATATTCTAAGAAGCGGCACGGTACGCTATTCTATTGTTACATTGGATTGGTGGCTTCAAAAGAATCATAAGTTCAGGCCCACATGCCAATATTAGGAGAAGATACAAATGGCAGATGATCTCATAGTTGTGCTCGAAACAACGACTATCACAATCACTACCAGATGCTTACAATAAAACACTGTATTATTTCAAGAAAAACTGAATGAATCGGTGTCAACGCAGAGGAGTAAATAATACAGCACTTCACAGTCTTAGGCGAAGGAAGAAAGCTTATAATTTTACGTGACAATTAATCTCGCGATCATGAGCCACGTGACCTCAATTTTTACGAGAAATCCGAACCACAGGACGTATATTTCACTTCTATAATCTCACATACATTGGCCGGGAATCGAACCAGGTGAGAGGTAAGCAACTTGACCACTGCAACACCCCGCCTCCTAGTCTCACATGACAGATATAACAACCCAAGAGGAACTATAACTAACCGAAGAAGAACTATTCTCTAAACCTAGTCCAGCTTGGCTGTCATTGCCACCCCTGAGGCCAGGATTCAATTTTCGGCATTGTCGAGAATTTTAATTCTGGTTTAAGGATTGGAACGGGGTACACTCTGCCTCGTGACGTAAAATCAAGAATAGGTGGGTTTGATATTAATTATTCAGAAAAGGTACTTTTGCGTTTTCACAACTTTTACACGGCAGATTATTGGAAATGTATTATTTATGATTCACATACCTTTCTGAGAGTCATTAGAAGTTCATTTCAATTTGAATTGTCACAGCTGCACCAGAAATATTTATTTTATTACGTAAATAAATCATTTTCCTTCTTGTTCATTTGACGACCGCCGCCATGACACATTGACGTCGTACACTACGTCATACCCGTTGCCAACATGTCCGATAAAAAATACACCACGCAAGACGTGAATAATAAAATAAAAGGCGAAACCATTGGCCTGGATAATGATTATTGATGCGTGACTATCCCCACTGTGCGTGACAAAAACCAGGGGTGTTTATATTAGCTAACGCGGCCCGCAGGGACGCGGGTAGTATACCAACGACAGAGCTCGACCACTTCTTTTTGATCCCTCCTCGTATCGGCCCCGAACCTGATATCTCGCTAACCAATAATGGGATTTGAACATACAGGGTATCCTAGAACTCGTAGTAATGCCCCTTTTCCTATAGCCTCTTTATTTAATTAAAGGAGCAAAACTAATAGGTCATCCGCTTTTAATATTTCCTGAACCCATGGACGGATTTGGGGATATGGGGTGTCCTAGGAATCATGGTGAACCCCCCTTTCCTAAGGACGACTTATTTCCACCCCAAAATAAAAACTACCCTTACCTGGGGGTGAAGTAGAGCAGGGGGATAAGGCGGTATTAAACGAGTGACACTAGCCGCTCGGCTACGCTGAACATTCATGTATATTTCGCGAAACCACGGGCATGCGACATGTCGTTGGACTCGGGCTGACGTTCTCTTTCCTATGGACGACTCGTTATATTTTTCGAAATTTTTGTTTTTGAAAGTAGACGATAGTTTGAAATCCAAACATGATAGAACGTTGTGCCAAGGTTCAAACGAATGGACTTTATGACCTTTATTTTTTATGATTAAACTTTTTTATAATTCATGTATTTTTTTTAAAAAGTGTTATTTTGAAATTCCTATATTTTAGAAACTATGAAGTTTACAAAAAAGTTTGTTTAATGTAAATGAATGGTCCCTACCCCCTCTACCCCCAAAATAAATTTCAAGTCTCTAGGATAAAAATGTGACAGTAGTAGTGTGGTGCGGGGGGTTCTGAGCCGCCCCCTACTTTCTTATAAACTTTGCCCATATCTCCCGAACGCATGATCGGATTTTAACGAACGAGGTGTTGTTGGCGTTGGGGTGACGTCCTCTTTGCTAAGAATGTGTGTTGGTATTTTGTTTTTTGGAAAATTCTTGATTTTGAAATTGGCGCTATTTTGGATACGGTGAAGATGAGAAAAAAAGTTTGTTTGCCATGAATAGTTGGTATTTACCCCCTGTTCCTGAAAAATAAATATCAAGTCTCTAGGACAAAAACTGTGCATTTTGAAACTTTTTTAACATTTTTAAAATAAAGAGTGTTTGTAGACAGAGAGCCGGTAGCGCTGGGCATGTGTTACAACGAGGCTATGACTAGCCATGGTGAATACAGGAAATGGCTATTTCGAGGGGCAGCAGGGCGAGGGGTCGCTTTTGATATTTTCCTATATGACGAACGAATGAAGGTGAATATTTCAGAAATCCCTCATAGCAATCTTTAAAACATGTTAGTAATAAGGTCATTGACAAATAATAATAATAATGGTATGAGACGAATAAAAGCAAGGCTTTTATAGTCGACAACAACAGAACTTGCTTTTTGTATGTCCGACTGGCAGCCAGAACGGAAAACAGAATATCTGCTCGAGAGACCTGCTTCAAGCTTGGCTGGCTGGGTGACAGGATGTGACATGTTATCGCGATTCAGGAATGTTAGCGGACGGGACAACAGACCAATGGAAAATTACAGCGACGTAGAGGTGACTTCAAGGTCGAACAATATCACAAATACGTCACAGAAATAATGTAGTAAGCAAGTATAACTCCTCCTCTTACCATTGCCATAGCAAATTGCAGGGCAAGAGCAATGTTAACAGCTGTGGTAAGAGGAACACAGGGCGAGGGGATGGGAGAGGAGGGCAGGGGTAATACAGTGTTGATCATGTTATGACACACACAGTCAGTCATTACTGTTTTAAAATTTGCAGTGTAAACATAGGCTGTGTTTTATCTGTATAAAACTAATTGCATTCGTGTGCTTAACTCTAATTAGTGACCCTATTGGATACATTATATATTACAGGTAAATGTGAGATTAACACTGTTTAGTTTATTTTATGTTAATAAATGTTTAAATTATTATTGGTTTACCATTTTGTTGATGAATTGTTTTTTAATTTTGTTTGTTTATAATAATTGGCATACCTTATGTGGGAGACAGAAACCCCATTCCACTGGAACCTGGGAAAAGGCAAACGCAGGGCTTTTTACAAAGCAAGGTAAGATTTTTTAAATTATATATAAAAACCTGTTTTTTGTTGGTTTATGAAAGGTGCTATTTGGAATGGATATACTCATGGTGTTTTCTTATTTCTTTTTTAGAGTGTTGAAAAACCCTTAACCACTGCTGAAACCCGAGAACGTGTGTGTTTGGGACCATTGTTTACCTGGTAGTCTACCGCTGAAAACTCTGGTGAGATTGTTTTTTTTTTTATAAAAATCACGTTTTTTACTGCTACCGATAGCTTAACTTGTCAGCCCCTGGAGTCCTGTTTTAAAAAGCGTATCTGCTCTGGCCGCGTGGTCAATATTAAGGAGAGTTTAATTCCAAAAGACTTTATCGAATCATGTTTTGAATTTTATAACGAACAAATTTGTACAGCACAAAGGTTGCATACGGCTTTAAAGGTCAAAACACAAATCTTGTGCGATTTCATCTATAAAAACAAGGACGGTGAACATAAAAAAACATTTTATATCGGCAGTAAAATGCAAAAGCTTTTGATAGCCGATAATCTGAACGAGTGGTATCAATCCAACGTGATTAACGCCTTGCTAACAAAATTTGATAAACTGCAACAAGGACCCAGTGGTTTAGCATTAGACAAAATTCATCATCTGCAAATCAACATTTGTCAATTCATCCCGTTGAATGCTGGGTCTAGCTTTATTAAATCACCACCAGCGATTGCCTGTCGGAGAGCTGTGGTAAATATAAAGAACCATGACAATGATTGCTTTCTGTGGGCTGTGGCCGCGTATTTGCAGCCAGCACAACGTGATGGTTGTTGGCCAGGAATGTATAGGGCCAAGTTTGATGCATTGAAACTAACTTGGACAAACGTATTCTAAAATGTCCAAGCAGTTGATTCGCGACAATTGTTTTATTTCGCCAGGACGAGAGGAACAGTCGTCACATTTATAATGAACGGGTGAATCCGGAAATGACCTTTCAAATGTTTACTGAATTGTGTGCCAAGTGCTGGAACACTCAACGTCATGCCTGTTTGGTCATTGACAAACAAAGTGAACTCAACCAGGGACGGTATCGCTTAGGGTTTGATCATTTTATTGCCATTTAAGGCACTGTCTCATTCCCTGTCAAGTCATTTGTCAAGACACCATGGCGTTAGCAGAGAGTCAATAGAAAAAGCATATTATTAGAGCAAAAAATACTATTCGCCAAAAGTTTCGCCAATTGAAACGATCACGTGCAGATCATGTTTTGTTTATCCAACCTCCGCTAAAAGCCATGCTGAAACGCTACCCACCGTTTCACAAGCCACTCAGACGCACCACGAGGACCCTGTGGAAGAGGAACAGGAACAGGACGATTTAACTAGTATTAGCGAGGTTGAGGATGACGAGGAACAAGTGCTTACACCTCAAAAATCCTCACCTCTTGCAGAGTTTTTAAGAAAAGAAATCCTTGGTTATGGTCGAAACACCTTGTCCTTTCAGATCGTCTCCGTTTTCACAACTCTTGGCCACCCCTCAACATAAAGCTCAACTGAAAAACATTTTAATAAAATATTATGAATCAACTCTGGAACCCTATTTCACCGATCTATTTATTGGAAACCCAGATACCACGTATGGTGTTTGCTTTGAGGATGATAGTTTTATAATTGGAGATTCATCCATTAAATTTGCTCGTACTAAAGCTGTCATTAAGAACATCAATTATAAATTAACGCCAGAACTGTTAAAGCTGCTCGTCTCTCGGACCCCCTCTTCCCATGGTTATACGTTAGCGGACCTTGGCAAATATAAATCCATTTTATTGGACACCCATGGCCACAAAAGACAGTATGATCCCGCTCAACAAGTGAATGCCAATATATCTCAAAAATATAAAACCATCATTGCAAAAATATTTCTCACCAGTCAAAGTGGTCGTCTTAAAGTGTCCGCTTCGGGAGTGACATTTAACCATTAAAACCCCTTGTGGATGTTACCTACTGGCACAATCCCAATAAGCTCGTCCAGCGTCTACAGGTGTTGCATGCTTCACGTCAAGCCGGCCATACCGGTCACGATTGGAAATTTAAGGTGATTTCGCGAGGTGTGGATGAACTTTGGCAGGCTGACTTAGTTGGAATGATACCCTATGCTAGCGTTAACAACGGTGTACGCTATATGTTGACCGTCATTGATGTGTATTCCAAAATGGCGTTTGTTGAAAATGTGCGTCGCAAGTCTGGTCCACTAGTCACCAAGGCCTTTCAACACATTATTCAACAATCCAAACGTCAACCTCAGTTACTACAAACTGACCAGGGAAAATAATTTTTCAACAAGGATTTCTCCAGTTTTCTCAAATCTGATATTCACCATTACACCACGTACAGCAATCTCAAAGCCAGCGTGGTCGAGGGGTTTAACCGAACATAGAAAACGCATATGTGGAAAGCGTTTACCGCTCAGGGCACTTATCTCTGGTTGGACATGTTACCAGAGCTAGTGTCACGTTACAATGACACCAAACATAGAACCATTGGGACCAAGCCACGCCTCGTGACCAAAAATATTCATCGACTGGATAAAATGTTTAACCCCATAAAAACAGCAGACCCTAAACGTCACCGACTGAAAATTGGAGATTTTGTTCGTGTGAGCAAATTTAAGTCTGCCTTCAATAAGGGCTGCACATCTCTGTGGGGGACCGAACTATTTCGAGTTCGTCAAGTCAACTTGGACAGCCCAGTCACCTATTTACTCAACCATCAACCTATAAAAGGTAGATTTTATCTCCATGAACTTCAAAAAACTGCGTTTCCTAAACATAATCTTGTGGAAAAACTGTTGAAACAAAAAGGAAATAAACTATCTGTCAAATGGTTAGGATTTAACTCTACCTTTAATTCTTGGATCAATAAATTACATGTTGTGTAAACCTGTGCACTTTTATTTATTTATTTATTTATTTATTTATTTATTTATTTATTTATTTATTTATTTATTTATTTATTTATTTTATTGAATCATGTTGTACGAGAGCCCTGTGTACGGCACTCCGCGCTTTGTGCATTTCCATACATGTTTTTCTTTCTGTCTCCACACCTGCGACTCTCTCCTTTACTCCATGTTGACATACAACTCGTTCAGCTATTGGCTGTCATGGGTTCTCCACTCCTCCCCTCAACTCTCCCCGCACCTCTGGCCTGGCCTCTCACCGCTCTGCAGTGGTCACGTGATTTCCTGTTCTCTCTTTGTGTCCACCCTTTCCCCTCTCACCTTCCCTCCCCGCGGGCCCAGCCTGCTGCTGCTGCTCTGCTCGGGGCCTGGCTGGCTGACAGGATGTGAAATGCTATCTCTGTTACAGAGTTGCAACATTGTTCCAACCTTTTATCGCTACCCAACAGTGTTGTCAGCTTGACTGACATTCCATTCTCTTAGCTGACCAGCTTGAGCCGGCCAGACCCCAAGCGGATTTTTCTTTCTTATTGGCTGGTCATTCTAACATACTAAGCATGTTCTTCAAGTTGTTGACAACTTCGCCTCATACCATTATTATTATTATTATTATTATTATTATTATTATTATTATTATTATTATTATTATTATACCGACAGTAGTGGCTACGCGGGCTAAAGCACTGCGTTAGGTCAAGGGGCCAAGCTCTCTGCTGACTCGGTAGACGCGTGGGTTCGATCCCCACCGTCGACTGTCCTTGAAATGGTTTTCTGTGGTTTCCCATTTTCAATACCAGGCAAATGCTGGGACAGTACCTTCTGACAGGCCACGGCCGCTTCCTTCCACATCCTTGCCCAGTTTCATTCATCTTCATCCATTCCATCTCTCATCCCGACGCGCAGGTCGCCCACGGGCGTCGACTAGAAAGACCTGCACACGGCCTCTCAGGAGTCTACACGACAAAAAAAAATTATTATTATTATTATTATTATTATTATTATTATTATTATTATTATTATTATTATTTGTCGATGACCTTATTACTAACATGTTTTAAAGATTGCCATGAGGGATTTTCGAAATATTCACCTTCATTCGTTCGTCATATTGGTAAATATCAAAAGCGACCCCTCGCCCTGCTGTCCCTCGAAATAGCCATTTCCTGTATTCACTATGGCTAGTCATAGCCTCGTTGTAACACATGCCCAGCGCTACCGGCTCTCTGTCTACAAACACTCTTTATTTTAAAAATTTTAAAAAGTTTCAAAATGCACAGTTTTTGTCCTAGAGACTTGACATTTATTTTCGAGGTACAGGGGGAACATACCAACCATTCATGGCAAACAAATTTTTTGTCAACTTTACCGTTTCCAAAATATAAACATTTCAAAATTGAACTTTAAAAAATAAAAAAATAAAAAAGTGTTACTATTAAAAATAAAGGACATACCGGCCATTCTTTTAAGCCATTACAACACTTTTTAGAATGTGTGGTTTTCAAACTATCACCTACTTTTAAAAACATTTTCAAAAAAAAAATATATATAATACGTGGTCCAGAGCAAAGCGCCCTTAAGCTCGAGTCCAACGACACCTCATTTGTTAAAATCCGACCATCCGTTCGCCAATTATCGCCAATGTTCGCGAGGAAGTAGGCTATCATTTTTTGTCCTACACACTTGAAACTTGCTGCCCACCTAGAGGGCATAGCCACCTTTCATTAACGTCAAACAAACTTATTTCTCATCTTCACCGTTTCCAAAATAGCGCCAATTTCAAAATCAAAAATTTTCAACAAAAAAAAAAAACTACCAGCACACATTCTTAGCTAAGAGGACGTCACCCCAACGCCAACAACACTTCGTTCGTTAAACTCCGATCATGCGTTAGGGAGATATCGGCAAAGGTTATATGAAAGTAGGGGCCCGCACCACACTACTACTGTCACGTTTTTATCCTAGAGACTTGAAATTTATTTTGAGGGTAGAGGGGGTAAGGACCATTCATTTACGTTAAACAAACTTTTTGTAAACTTCCTAGTTTCCAAAAAAGGAATTTCAAAATTACACTAAAAGAACGTGAAAAATAAAAAAGTTTTATTATAAAAAATAAAGGTCATAAAGACCATTAGTTTGAACCTTGGCACAACGTTCTATCATGTTTGGTTTTCAAACTATCGTCTACTTTCAAAAACAAAAAATTTCAAACATTTTTTGAAAAATATAACGAGTCGTCCATAGGAAAGAGAATGTCAGCCCGAGTCCAACGACATGTCGCATGCCCATGGTTTCGCGAAATATACATGAAAGTTCAGCGTAGCCGAGCGGCTAGTGTCACTCGTTTAAAACCGCCTTACCCCCTACTAAGTAGTGATTTTTTGTAAGAGAGCGGGGCTTTTGTAAGAGAGCGGGCTTTATAAATGATTATGTATAGATGAGTTTAAAAAAATATATAAATTAAAGAACCCAAAAACTAAAGGGTCATCGGCCTTTATGTATCGGATTTAAATATATGGGGTGTCGTAGGACTCAGGGTGAACCCCTCTTTCCTATGGACAACTTATTTCCACCCCAAAATAAAAACTACTCTTACCCCGGGGGTGGGGGGGGGGGTGGGGGGGGGGGGGGAAGGTGTGATTTTTTGTATGCATGCGCACTTGGGGCATATGTAAGAGAGTGGGCTTTATAAATGATTATTTATAGATGAGTTATTTAAACAAAAAATATTATCTGTACCCCTGATGGGATTTTGACGTATGGAGTATCCTAGCACTCGGAGTGACGCCCCGTTTTTGAATTTATCGTTAATTTTTGTCAAAAGGGCCTAACTACACGTATGTTAATATCTCGCGAACCAATGATGTTAGGGACTTGTATGAGGGGTCGTAGCACTTGAGGTGACGCCCTGGTTTTGAATGTTTTTTTTTTTTTGGCTAAAGGGCCTAACCACACTTTTGTTAATATCTCACGAACCAATCATGCTAGGTACTTGTATGAGGGGTGACGTCCCCCTTTTGGGGGATGAAACTACCCCCCAAAATTGAAAAATCTATACCTTGGAAACTAAGAACCGTACAATTAGGTGTGGTAACTCAGAAAATAGGTCATGACATACGCTTTTACCTCGATAGGTTATTTCATGCCTAAAACATGATGATGATGATAATTGTTGTTTTAAGGGGCCTAACATCTAGGTTATCGGCCCCTAATGGTCTGGGTGATAGCGAAAATGTCAATAAAATGGAAATGAAAATTAAATGAGAAGGAAGATACGTACTAAAAGGAACTCAGATTGAGACAACCTACAAAATGGAGAGCGGTAATACTTGCAAAAGGGAATTTAGAACGAAAATACTCACAAAAGGAATAGATTGAAAACTACGCCCAAAATGCAGGTTAAGTTCAAAATACGTGCAAAATGCAATGTACCGTCGAAATACTTATAATATGCAAATGAAATTCAAAATACTTACAAAATGCAAATGAGATTGAAAATACGTACAAAATGCAATTGAGGTTCAAAATTCTTACAAAATGCAATTGCAATTGAAAATACACAATGCAATTCAGATTGAAAGTTCCCATTTCCAATCCAAAATATTCACAAAGTGCAATTGAAATTCAAAATGCTTACAAAATGCAATTGAAATTGAAAATGCTTAAAAAATGCCCGGTAGTTTCAAACTACTCATTTGGATAGACAATACTTACAAAATGCAATTTAGATTGAAAATACTTACAAAGTGTAATTTAGATTCAAAATTCCCCCAAAATGCAATTGAGTATCAAATGCCGATGATACAAAATGCAATTTAGATTGAAAATACTTGCAAAAAGCGGTTTAGGTTGAACATACAAAATGCAATTGAAATTCAAAATACTCACAAAAGCCCCGGCCCGGATACTGAAAGACTTACTAATAAGCAATTTAGATTGTCAATTCTCACAAAATGCAATTGAGGTTGAAAACACTCGCAAAATACAAGTTAGATCGAAAAGACGTACAAAATGCAACGTAGATTGAAAATACCTACAAAATGATGTGGAGGCATACAAAATCGCTAAGGAATTTAGATACACGGGGGGGATTAACAAAAAGAGTGCGGGAAACTTAAAGAGAAAAGGAAATTTAATGAAAAGAAAACAAGAGGTCTGACCCCTCGAAGAAGGAGGGATCAGGAAAGATGAGACAAGGGCCAATGAAGGCGGGAAATTGTAAGACTCCCTAGGCCTCGGATACCCTCGGGGTCGGAAAAGAACAAGAGTTGACCAAGGGAGGTCGACAGGAAAGAAGACGGAGAGGAGCCCGGCACAAGTAAGTGGAAGCATGCCGGACTCAGCTGGGGTCCCGTGGTCGCCAACCCACGTCCCACTAGATGTGAGCCCCTGGGGGACATCCCTAATACAGGAAATAGTGATGTTACCGGGGGAAATGGTATTAAACACCTAAAAAGCTTAAGTGTTTTGTGAAACCGTGCTTTAATGGATGTGAGTATGGAGGATGATGGATTGTTAATTATTATTATTATTGTCGTTTATCGTTTGACAACATTATCACGGCAAATACCGGCTACATTTTATATTACAGCCTCGTTCGTCCTTAGCAAGGAACCATCTGTACTGAGATACATCCATGTCGTGTCCGCAGTCTTCACGAGTCTCCTTCATCTATAGGATGAGCTAAATTTCCATCTGAATTATCGAGCCTTGCTGAGTATTCGGCCAGGGTATTGTCACCAAGGAACTTCCTAACAATATGGCATGTGTTTAACAAAACTGCCTTCTGTAGTTCAATATATATCCGCGGGTGCAGAGTCAATATTGATAGACTACTGTGGAGAGTTTTGGGTATAACACCAGTACACGATACAATTATTGGGATGGTAATCACCGACTCGGGACTTCGAGACAGGTTGTAGGATCTTGATTTTGCTGATGACATCTGTATGCTAGCACAGCGCTTCAGAGACATAGAGGGAAAACTGGCAAACTTAGAACTTGAAGCTGCTAAGGTTGGACTTAACATAAACCCAAAGAAGACAAAAGGAGCTGAGAGTGAACTCCACAGTACAGGCTGGTCTCACTGTGGCAGGAGTAGATGTAGAACAGGTGGATACATTTGTTTACTTGGGAAGCGTGGTAACGAGAAGTGGAGGGGCTGAGAAGGACGTCAAGAGCAGAATAAGACAGACAAATGGGGCTTTTGCGCAGCTCTATCCAGTATGGAGAAACCGTAACATATCCAGGAAGACGAAAATCAGACTTTTTAATACCAATGTGAAAGCTGTTCTATTGTATGCATGTGAAACATGGAAAGTTACCAATCCTATCAGCCACCAACTTTAAGTATTCATCAATCGTTGTCTGCGTCGAATTCTGGGTATACGATGGCCAGATATAATCCCAAACGAAGAGCTGTGGCAAAGGGCTAACCAACAACCTATAGAAGTCCAAATTAAACGGAGGAAATGGGGCTGATTGGGCATACTCTGCGGAAACAGAATGATGCAGTAGAAAGGAGAGCTCTGGACTGGAATCCTCAAGGGGCTCGGAGACGGGGAAGACCAAGGAACACCTGGAAACGCAGCATTGAAGAGGAGGCCGGAAAAAGGGAAAGACTTGGAGGGAAGTGAAGAACTTGGCAACAAACAGAGCCCGATGGAAATCATTCTTGGATGCCCTATGCTCCGCACGGAGTGAAAGGAAATAAGTAAGTAAGAAGAATCACCGACTCAAGTTTCCACATCTGCTTTATCTCAATTGCCAGCTCTGTGTACTTAAATATTTTAGTAGCAGCTGTTGTTTGGATGTTTTGATTGTTGGGACATCCGATATCTATCAGTAATGCCTCTCTGTGTTCCTTATGATATCTGGCCTGATGTTACTGACTGCAACATCTGTCACAACTCCTCTGTCCCAGTAGAGCTTGTGTGTGGTTTTTTCGAGTACTGCAAATGGTGTGTATTTCCAATAGGGGACGGAGCTTTGAAGAAGTTTGTACTTCAACGTCAGTCTCTGGTGGATTATGTTGGCAACTTGATCGTGTCGATGTTTGTAGTCAGTGTTGGCAAGGTGGGAACAACCTGATATTATGTGTTGAATGGTCTCACTACATTTGCCTCAGTGGCGACACTTCTCACTCTCTGTTGCTGGATCTTTTATGATAAATCTCCGATAGCTTCGAGTAGCAACAACTTGGTCTTGGATAGCTACAACAAATCCCTCTGTTTCCGGAAAGAGGACCGAGTGGGTTAGCCAAGCGTGCGACGCTAACTTGTCCATGTGAGGCTGGTCCAACTCATGTGGATACTTCCCATGAAGCACCTTCTGTTTCCAATTCCCGATCTTGTATTCAGTAGTTTTCATTTCGTTTACTGGTGAATCTAGAGATGACAGATTGAGCGGTGTGTAATTATCATCAGCTGAAGATACAGTGCGATGGAAAGGGGATGTTTCTCCTTTGTTGTGGAAAAAATGCACGCAGAGTTTTCACTTGTTTTGTATGAAGGTTCATGATGTCTGTCAGTCCTCTACCACCTTCAGAGCGAGGTACAGTCAGGCGCTCTGTTGCTGATTTCGGATGGTGCATACGATGGCGTGATAAAAGCACCGATGTTTTTCGTTGCAGATCGTGCAGCTCAGTTTGAGTCCACCTGATATTATTATTAAGCGTACGGAATTTTACATAATGGACAAGTATCTATATATATAAGCATGATAGCTTGTCTGTTTTTCTGAATTTCTACGGAAATTTGCGTTATTTACGCGTTTCAGACTGTTTTATGACGGATGCGCGCAAAAATATTTTTGTTTTGTCTGTCTGTCTGTCTGTCTGTTTGTTTGTCTGTCTGTGGACAATTTTTTGTGTCCTTATAACTCGAGAACGGCTGAGTGGATCAACGTAAAATTTGGTACAGATATCCTTCAGAGGCACGACACTAATCATTGATGTAACTCTTCTCTGTACCTCTAATAAAAGGGGGCCTACCCCCTAAAAATACTTGCTGAAATAGGCGCAGAAGGGCGAGACAAAGCTCATTTTCAGCCCCTCAATGTGAGAAACGAAACTCGGGCCCCCGAAAACCACATATTAAGGCCCTAAAACCAACAGTTTTTGAGATATTCCCAGAAAATTAATTTCATTTAATACAATAATGAAAGAAAGCTAGCCGGTAACCATGGCAACAGAAATTCACAGGTCTATATTGCTGTAATATAAGACGCAATACAATTCCATTTATTACATTACTGAGATAGTTTGCAAACGGCTAGAAGGTTAAAACGGAACCAAATTAAGCTGTAAAATTCATCAATACATATAATGCGCTTAAGGGGGTCAAGGGGTACTCTAGAATTTTTTCACGCGATTTACACGTGCTGGTGTGCTACGGAAGGTCTATTATATCCCTATCCCTATATTGTTATATTATTATTATTACACTACGGAAAGGAAGACCCCATAGGACTGGAAAAAGGGAATAAATGTCCCGATCTTCAAGAAAGGTAGTAGAACAGAATGCAGAAACTATCGGGGAATAAAACTGATGAGTCTGACGGAAAGGAGAATTAGGACAAGGATAGAAGGAGGAATGAGGGAAGAACATGGCTTCAGAGCAGGAAGGTCCACGGTGGATTTGATTTTTGCTGTAAAGCAGTTACAAGAACAGCACTATGAGTATGGAACAGATCTACTGATGGCCTTCCTGGACATTGAGAAAGCATATGACAGTGTATGCAGAAACAAAGTATGGAAGTCCCTGGAGGATAGAGGAGTAGAAAAATGGACTATAAGGAGGATAAAGGAGATGTACAAGGGAAGCGTGAGCTGTGTGAAAGAGAGAGGAGAGAGATCAATCTGGGTGGAACAGAGAAACGGCCTGAAACAAGGAAGTGCACTGGCACCGTTACTTTCATTGTGGTGATGGATGACATAATGACCCGAGTGGCACAAGTAATTGGGGAAGGAAAGATGAAAGCAATGGTGTTAGCGGATGATTTGATGAGTTGGGGAAACAAGGAGGAGGAGGTACAGGAACAGTTGGACGTGTGGGAAGGAATAATACAAGGATATGGGATGAAATTTAGCATAAATAAGAGTGAGATGGTGATCACAACAAGGAAGCAGGAAAGAACCACAACGGGAATAACAATTAGTGGGGAACAGCTGAAGAAAGTGGAGAGTTTCAAGTATCTGGGAAGCCTGATACAATATAATGGAAGAAACGATAGAGAATAAATGAGCGGGGGAGACAGGCAGAAGCATTCCGGAGGAGTGTGAGAAGCATGTTATGGAGCAAGGATGTCCCTCAGAACAGAAAAAAAGATCATATATCGGACGTACTATGCCCCTATCCTGACGTATGCCTCGGAGACCTGGGCTATGAAAGGAAGGGAAAAGAGCAAAATACAGGCCAGTGTGATGAGGTTCTTGAGAAGCAGTATTGGAGCTACAAAGATGGACAGAATAATAAATGAGAGGACCAGAGAATTAATGAAGGAGGAACCATTACGGGATGGTATAGAGAAATCTAGACTTAGATGGTATGGACATGTAAAACGAATGGAGGATAAGAGGATACCCAGGAGGATACACGAGACGAAGTGGGAAGGAAAGAGACCGAGAGGAAGACCGAGAGACAGGTGGCTGAATGGGGTGGAAGAAAGAGTGAAGAAGAGAGGAGAAGACTGGACTGGGGTGGAGGCTGAGAGATGGTGGGAAGACAGAAGACGTTGGAGTGGCCTGTGTTACAAACAGACCCGGCCAGTGGCTGGAAACTGTGCAAGAGGATGATGATGATGATACTACGGCCTACAACGACGAGACAAAGCTCATTTTCAGCCCCTTGGTGTCAGAAAAATACCTCGGGGCCCCTAAACAGCCGTAAAGGGTCCTCGAAAACTACATTTTAATGCTCTAAAACCAAGAGATTCTGAGATATTCCCAGAAAACTAATTTCATTTAATAAACTAATGTAGGAATGCAAGCCAGTAACCATGACAACAGTGTCTCAAAAAGGTTCATCCAACTTTCCATCTATTTCTGCAAGAAGTAATGCCACTCAATTTATTAAATTTCTGTGAAAGTTTGCAAGTGGCTATAAGGTTATCACGGTACCAACAAAAATTGTAAAATTCATCAATGCGCTTAAGGGGGTCAAGAGGTACCCTCGATTTTTTCACAAGACTTAAACGTGCGATGTGTCGTACAGGAGGTCTATTATATCTTCAAACAGCAACATTATTTTCAAAAATTCCTGAATTGAAATAGTTTTTTTTTTTGCTTTTAGGAATTTGGGCCATTGGAGGCTAAAAAAACTGAATTTTCATGCACCACAATCCTTTATAATTTATTAAAGGGGTCTTCCTCTGGATGCGCACTTGACACAACGGTGAGGGTCAGTTTTTATGTGACGTGTATTGCATTTCGTCTACGAGGTTTTCAATTTTATTTTCACGTCAGGAAGTAGGCTACACGTTAGGTAAATTAGTTTCAGAGCATATTTCAACTAATCATTTATCTTTGTCGACAAACAGGTTCCAAGCCCCTAACCATTGCAACAGTAGCTCAATTGATTACGTCTGGTTATTAATACCTACGACCGTTTGAAGAATGGGTACTTCTGCTAGTATACAATATAATACAAAAACCTGCATAGAACACATGGTACTAAGTGGTGGATATCTAAATTATTTATCCATTGCACTAAGGATACTGAGACATCAGCAAGGTCTTTCTGGTCTCCACCATAAGCACGCAGAGGGCATTCGTCCATTATGTGATGCATGGTCTGGACCAATGCACCACAATCACATGCTGGAGAGTCTCTGAAGCCCCACTGGTGAAGGGAGAATGCAGATCTTCCACAAATAGTGCGAAACCTGTTTAGTGATGACCACGTTCTTCTTGGCACACTGAAACCAGCTGGGGCATTGTTTGGATTAAAGAGGCTTGGCCACTCCGGAGCTGTACGAAACCATAGCTCTTTCCATTCCTCTTTTAAATTGAAACCAGCATCCATTAGATTCTTAGCTGTTTACATTGGTGGCTTAAGGGATTTCAGCCATTGTCTCCAGAGATCTGCAACATCCCTGTGAATGGGTAGAGTTGGATTGGACATGATCTTATCATATTCTTGAACAAGGGCTCTTGATCATCGCAGGTTTGGTGGAGCAATGTTTGACAGAACTGGCAACCAGTGTTTTGCAGTAGGCTTCAGAGTACCGGAGATGATACGCATGGTGGTGTTAAGTTGTACATCGACTTTCTTTACGTGGCAACTGTTAAGCCATGCTGAAGAGAAGTATTCAGCTGCAGAGTACACGAGGCCAAGCGCAGTACGTCGTAGTGTGTCCGCTGAAGGTCGTCTGCATAAGAGAATTTTACTGATTTTGCCGCAGGAATATCCGATATGTAGAGATTGATTAGAAGAGGTGTACTTTAAACTACCTTGACTTGTGTATTAACTTTTTGCTCCCATATTTGTTGCCATATTTTCTCCCACTTTATGCTCCCGCTATTGCCGCCATATTTGCTCCCACATTTGCTCCCACTTTTGCTTCCCACATTTGCTTTCATACCTGCTCCCACGGTTTTTGTTCCCATATTTGTTCACAATTTTGCTGCCTTATTTGCTCCTACATTTGCTCCCACTTTTGCTGCCATATTTGCTCCCACTTTTGCTCCCACATTTGCTCCCTCATTTGCTCCAACTTTTGCTCCCTCATTTGCTCCCACTTTTACCCCCACTCTTTGCACCGTTATTTGCTCCCACATTAAACTATTATTCTTATTAGCGAGATAACTTTACTAGAGATTAGTTCATGTTTGGCAGTTGATATGGAAGTATCGGTGACTAGGTATGGTAAGCCATATGCATACTATAAAGTTTATTCAATATATTGTAAAGCGGACCAATAAAGATTGAACTGTTATTTGGCGCTGTTCAAAGCAACGATCGAAACAGTGTCGAGGAATGCATAAGACAAAAGACTTGAACATACTTTCTTCCAACAATCATCATTGTAAACTTAATAATAATGCTAATCTAAAAGTAAAGAAAACCCAAACCAAAGCAAAAAACCAAGTCTGAGAAAAAGATACTGCTGCTCAAGAAAATATTAACCTCAAGTTTAATACACTACAACGCCCGCATGCTGATAGCCAGTTGTTTCATGAGAAACCTTTAACATCTCCTGTAAAACCGGAGTTGAGACACTCACCCACATCTGAAAAGCCCTCAACTCTATTAGAGGCAACACAAACCATCAAGGAGTTGGCGGGGGAAGGTAAAAGGGATGGTCAAAGTGATAATAATAATAATAATAAAACTATGTTAAAGCATTCCAGCACATCTAAAAAAAAACTTTCGACACTATCAAAGGCAACTCAAACCATTGACAGACTGTGGACAGAGGTGGAAATTATGATGGTAATGAAGTCGATGATAATAATAATATCGTATGGCCTCGGTACCGGGTGCAAGGTTTGTTAATTGACACTCAGAGAGCTGCTTGCATGCCGAATTTCGTCGCTCCTTTGAACGCTAAGAAAGTCAAGGAGGTTAGATAACTAAGCTCCTTGACACTACAGCGCTTTCTAGTAGAGAATGGAGGAACTTTGTGTTGGCGGAAAATCCCGAGATTAATTTTGCCATTGAGCACGGCCTACTGCATTCAAATGGGTTCTTTAACATGCCAACAACGTATGACATCCATGTCTTGATTTTTGTCGCCTTTCAAAAATCACTTACCACGGCCAGGGGCGAACCTGCAAGCTTCAGGTTGGTAATCCGACACGTTAACCACTCACCCACCGTGCTGATGATCATGAGGATGGTGATAATGATGAAGTGGTAACACCTGTAAAACCATCACTGCTTCCCGAGTTTTTGAAACCATTCATCAATAATACCTATTGGAACGATCCTTATATATTAGTCGAATGCCTACAGCTCTTGCATGCCTGTAAACAGGCTGGTCATATTGGTCATGAGAAAGAGCTATTAGAAATAGAAGGTGAACTTCGTAATGCTGGAATTATTGTGTTGTGGGTCAAAGTAGCAACACCCACATCCCTTGAAAAATAATTTTCAACAAGTGTTATGTTTAAAAACTATAACAAGCAATCATAAACAAAATGACCTGTATTCTGTGTGTGTATACCTATTATCAAAAAATGAATTAAATTAATAAACAAAGTTTGTGTATATTTCTTGTTTTTTGCATGTTCAGGCAATAGTTATGTCAGGGAAGGGGTTCGAAACCTTGCTTCCATATATATTTGGAAATTTGAACTTAAGTCAAACGCCTTAACCTCTCGGCCATCCTGACAGTTACTAATTCAATTAGTCTTGTTGGATTTGAGTGTTTACACAACTTTATTTTTTTCAGTGTATATTTGCTCAACCACTTTTTGTTTTTTCAATGCAGATTTTTTGTTGTTTTGATTTTTCCGTAACATTTCAGTTATGATTCTTGCAAACTTATTTATTTAATCGTATGGCGAGTACAACAAGGAATTCATAAGTCCAGGTCCAAGTTCACAACAGCACTATCAGAAAGATGAAACAGGTCGCTGGGGCTTCCGAAGTAGGCATGAAGAGGGCAGCGCAGGATGACACGGTCCATGGTCTACTCCTCTTCACTGCATTCGCACATTGGAGAATCCATCCAGCCCCACTTATGGCGCAAGAAATAACAGCGCCCATGCCCAGTTCTCAGTATGTTGAGGCGACACCATAGTTTTCTTGGGAGATCAAATCCATTCATTTTCCGAGTTATATTTATCTCATGCGCATTAGTACCAGATTTTGAATTTGACCACTCTTCCTGCCAGCTCTGGTTTAGGTTAAAATTGTCCCTCAAGAGTCGGCCGGCAAATACTCTTGCTGGTCTCCTAGATTGAAGTCGTTGTGTCGATGGGTAACAAAATCTCTGGTGAACTGGTAATGAGGGAGATGACTGGATCTTCTTTCCTTCTCTCAGCAGAGCTTCCTTTCTCCTCAGATGGGGTGGTGGGATATGGCTAAGAACGGGTAACCAGTGGCGAGGTGTAGACTTTACAGTATCAGATATGCAGCGCATGGTTTCATTCAACTTAGTATCCACTTTATGCACATGTGCACTTTCCAACCATACAGGGGCACAGTATTCCGCTGCAGAGTAGACGAGACTAATGCCCGTCAATCGTAAGCAGTCAGCCGAGGCTCCCCATGAACTACCACAAAGCTTGTGTAGGATGTTATTCCTTGTAGTGATTTTGTGAGAGAGCTTGGTGAGATCTTCTTTGTAGCTTAAAGTTCTGTCCAGGGTGACTCCTAGATATTTCGGGAAAGGGTTGTACTTTAGTTTATCACCAAGGAATAAAACAGATGGTTCGTAGTTTGCGAGTCGATTGCTAAGATAGAAACATGAAACCTCAGTCTTAGAAGCGCTTGGGATCAATCGCCAAGACTTGAAGAATATAGCCATTTTGTCCAAGTCTGCTGAAAGAATGCCTTCTCCATCCTCAAAATGTCTGCTTTGAGCTCCCAGTGCAATGTCGTCTGCATAGATAAACTTAGTAGCTGAGGTTGATGGTAAGTCATGGATGTAGAAGTTGAAGAGAACTGGGGCCAATACTGATTCCTGTGGCAAACCGTTATTTAATTTTCTTTTACGACTTTTAGAATCACCTAGGAATACTACAAACTCTCTCTCACAGAGCATGTTGGAAATTAGGTTTGCAATTATTTCCAGCACTTTAAGAATTAGTCCATGTCGCCAGACAGTATCTTATGCACTAGTCAGGTCAATAAAGACAGCTGTTGATTTTAACTTCTTTTGGAAGCATGCCTCGATGTGAGTGGTAAGAGCCAAAACTTGATCAGTACAGCTACGATTTCTTCTGAAACCAGCTTGTTCTGGAGGGATTACTTCTTCAATGAGTGGTGCAATCCTAGTGAGGAGGACTCGTTCCAAGATTTTATAAATGCAACTAAGAAGTGCTATTGGACGGTAGTTTTCAGGTCACTGCACCGACTTTCCAGGTTTCAGAATGGCTATCACTTTTGATCGTTTAAACTGCTTTGGCAGTTTGTTAGTCTGAAAGATGTAAGAAAAAAGTGAAGTGATCCACTTTATACTACAGTATATGGACCCATATATCGAAGGAATTCGTTGTAGATATTATCTGGGCCAGCAGCCTTACCGGTCTTCCGCATTTTGATAGGAGCTTCAACTTCCTGAATAGAAAATGGACTGGACAGATCCTCATTCTTCTGTGATCCATGTTTGAGCTCTGTGAGTTTACGCTTCACAGTTTTCGTATGGCATTTATCTCTCTTGGTTCGGGTGACTTCAACCTTTCTATTTGCTATGGCATCTGGACTCAAGTTATTGCACTGCTTTTTAATATAATGTTTTCCAGTAAGTCGATTCAAGACTCTCCAAGATTTCCTGCTCGATTTTGCAAAGTCCATGTCTTTCACTGTTGCTTCCCACTTTTCTCTCCTATTCTTGTCTAATAACTGCAGAAGATGTGAACCAACTTCATGACTACCTGTTGTTTGATATTCTTCATACAGAGCCTCACTTTCTGGATTCCAACCAGGCACATAATCTTTTCTGAAACCTCTCGGAACATTTGATTTGGCAGTTGAAATGACCAACCTGACGAATTCATCATAGTTGCTGGTAGTTGGTTCTAGATTTATAACAGACAGCTTCTGGTCAAGATCTTCAGAGAATTTATCCCAGTTTGCATGATTAAAATTCCATCTGGGTAAAGGTACTGAGGTCACCAGAGGTATCTTCATACCTGCTTCCAACAGAACTGGTAAACTGGGAAACTCGACAATATTGTACGTGTGATACTGAGGGGCTGATCAAAGCAATCCTTGGACACAAATGTTAGGTCAGGGTTGTAGTCTCTTCTCCAGCGAGCAGAATGGAAAGTGCGCTTGTCTTTCACAACAAAAAATAGGTGCAGATTGGATATTTCAACCCACTGAGATAATGCCTCACCGTCGTCATTAACAGAGTCATATCGCCAGTTAGTATAATGGCTGTTAAAATCTCCAGTGCAAAAGCAGGGATGGCTGAAGGTTGGCAAATGCTAGGAGGCCAACTGATGCTAGGAGGTTTATACACGTTAACAACTGTTAGGTTATTAACCTGTATAACTATAGAGAAGATGAGATCCTTGACACTTGACTCAACAACTTGAACTTCTGTAAGACTGGATTTGGCATAGGTGGCAATCCCATACTGTTGATGGTGGATAGCATCGACAAGGGTATAGCCCAGAATTCGACCTCTTCTATCTAAGTCCTGTTCATCAGTGATGTGCGTCTCCTAAATGTTGACGATATCAATATCGATGTTGTTCAGCTGTTTTCCGAGATATTCACACTTGGCACGACTTATGCCTTCAATATGTAGTTGTAAAATACGGACTGTCCAATATCTATTGTTGATTGGTTCTGAAAAGAACCGATATGATCAAAAGTTTGAGCCTTATGTCATTCACTTGTATCACCTTATGTCGCTGCTGCTCGTTTAGCACCACCCAGGGGACACGTGCAGGGCAATCAATAGTTAAGATCCTGCGGACGTGACGGTGTTTATTATAGGGATAAAAGCATCTTTAAAAAAATGACGAGCCTTACAGTAGTCACATATCATGTATAACAGGTTACATGTTATCCTAAATTCCACATAGGGCTCTCTACCTTTCTAACAGTAAACTCTATTAGCAAATCCTGTTAGCAAATCTCATATATTAAGTATTTTCACACCATAGAACCACAACTTGAAAATCATTTTTTGTAGGAATGCCTTTAATGGGACCACCAAACATTCAAGTATGTCATATACATTCCACATAGTGCTGTATTTTGGTCAACAGTACATCGAGTGCTTACATTAAATAAGAAAACTGTAAAAGTATAAACATTTAATAAATCATAATTGTTTTCGTCAAATATGATATAATAAATATTTTCGCACCAAAGAATGACAATTTTAATATGATTTATTGTAGTAATATCTTTAATGGAACCTCCAAACCTTGAAGTAAATCATATGTGATGTACATTCCACATAGCTACATAACCGACAGTACGCCGTGTTACCAATCTCCGCCACCGCGCGTGCTCATTGTTTGTGTTGCAGTTCAGTTCCATTTGCTTTTCATTTCTATAAAATCACCCCCACAAAAGAAATACAGCAACCGAGTGGAAACATGTTACACATCAATAATTTTAGAAAAGCTTTCAAATATCATATCATGATTATTTTCTTTAGTAATGCATAACTGTTTGTTGACTAACATTTACTGTTACACAACATTATTTTGGTAAGCTCAACATAAGTATCTTAATTGTCTCTGATATATTGTCTTGTTTAAAAAACATGGTCACACGGTTTGTCTATAGGTCTAAGCCTGTGATGTATATGATTCAAAAAAGGTAAACAGCTTTCTAGAACTGTACTCACTGGTCAATAACCAGCATAGTGGCCAAAGTGTTTCCCTGGTAGGTAACTCATGTTTGGTTAGTCAATTGTTATTGCAAGGTCAGTCAACACCTAAAAAAATAGTCTTAACATATATCAATCATGAACACCGTATCATTAAAAAATCAAACCATCTTAAGGTATTTATTAAATTTAATTGCATTTTAGGAACCTTGCAAGAATCTTTCAACCTTGGGAAGGAAAGTATTGACAGGAATTGTAAAAAGGAAACCGTTCAATCATTGGATGTATTTGGCGTTATGAACCACAACGTAAGAGGTCATGAAAGTCTATGTGAGGGTGTGTTTTTTACAGCTGGATGCCTTTTATGACATCCACCACAGAGAGCAGGTTATGGGGGATGAAACTGAGCTATGATGTTGAATGTACAGGTCATAGGCTAGGAGAATATAATGTTGAGGTTTTTACTTCCAGGGAGTGTGGTAAACAAAACAAATAAAAAGCATACATGCAAAGGGAAAATTATGGAATTTTCGAGTACATGTAGTGAATTTTAAAAATGTTGTTAAATTTCATGGTTTGTAGACCACTTGGGTAAGTTTGGTAAATTTTAGTGAATTTTCATTTATATATTCGGGTAATTTTATGTGAATTTGAGGTAGTTTAAACCATTCTTGGGTAAATCAATGACATTTTTTGTGCATTTTACCAAATTGTGGTCAATTTCAAGATAAATCTCTGATATTTAGGTATTTGTGCGATAACCACTGTCACTATGATGGCTGTATTAGTGTGTGTCTTTGACCATGAAGGGTAGGATTGGGAAGGAGGTGGTCATGGACGTTAGGGGCGTGGTGGCTCAGCGGTCTAGCTGTATGCCTCTCACCAAGGCGGTCCGGGTTCGATTCCCGGTCAATGCATGTGAGATTTTCGAAGTGAAATGCCATGTCCTGTGGTTCGGATTCCACGTAAAAAGGAGGTCCCGTGGCTCATAATCACAAGATTCACGGTCACGTAAAACTACAATCTTCCTTTTTTTTTGGTCATGGACTTAAGTGCATAGCCATTTATATTTACTTTGTGGATGGATGTTGAGGAAAATTCAACACTCCTCTCATTAGTTTTGAAGTGTACTCCATGTCATCCTTAAAAGCCGCTAATGAGCTCCAAGCATTGCCAGTTGCAACCATCTCATTATTGTTAACATGGAATGCTCATCACTTGTTAAACCAGAATTAAAGTAAATGTTAGTCTCTACAAAACAAAGCAGACTTGTCATGTAGAAGCATTCTGGTTAGGTATTATTCTCATTGATGACCACTGTCACATTTTTTCCCCACCTCCTTGACAAACTTATTGATCTTCAAATTTGATATCTAATTAACTTCTCTAATGAAATTGGCTGTAATTCCACCCCACAGGGGCTCTCATCTAGTGGGATGTGGGTTGGCGACCACGGGGTCTCACCTGAGCCCGACATTGCTTCCACTCACTTGTGCCAGGCTCCTCTCCGTGTTCTTTCCTATCGACCTCACTTGGTCATCTCTTGCCATTTTCCGACCCTGACGTTATTAGGGTACTCAAGGCCTAGGGAGTCGCTTCCTTTTTCGCCTTAATTGCTCCATTGCCTTATCTTTTCTGATACCCTCCTTGTATGAGGGGACAGCCTGCTTTTTATTTTTATGTTATTTCCTGCCTTTTTCTCAAAACCCACAAAACGGTAGAGTATATATGGCCCCACCACTTGTGGTGCAGCCTCCATATTGCTACACCCTCAGGGGCTCATGGCTGATGAGTTCGGAAGTTAGCGACCAAAAAGGGATTCCTGAGCTGGGTCCAGTTCCCCCCTCCCTTTTATCCATTACCTCTGGGGCGGACCCTGTCCTCTTTCAGTTTCCTATCTGCCTTTCATGTCTCTCCTTCCTTTCAAGTCACTCAATCCGCATTCTTCCAGGGTTGAGGGCATTTTTCTTCCTCCTGTCCTTTATTTGCCTTATTGTCCTTTCATCATCCATTTCTTCTTGTAGTATATAAGTTAGTAGTTAGTTTTAGTTATAGTTTACATTTTATTTTCATCTTCACCATCAGCCGAACCATTAGGGGCCGATAACCTAGATGTTAGGCCCCTTAAAACAACAACAATTATCATCATCATCATCATCATCTTTATTTGCAAGAACCTAGAAACTCTATTTTGTCAAGGGTAGGTTTCAAACCGTGTTGGTATGTGACCAGAGTAACTTCTGCAAAAGGACTATTCATCACTTTTAGGTAGGACAACTTCGCGGCTAAGTTTATAGAACGCTTGTCTTTTGCCCAAAGAACACCAAGTTCAATTCCCAACTGGGTCGTGAGTTTTATACTTTGCCCAATTATTTCTCATGCCTCCGAAACTGGGTATGTGACGTGATCATCATTCATTTTAACTGCAGTGTACGGTGAAGGATTGGCATGTAGGCGCCCGTGGCTTTTCAATTACAGCTATGCTAGCGTTTTTGTAGGATGTAAATAAAAAGTTCAAGCATCATGTAGGACATAAACTATTTTTATATTCAGTTTTGTATTTCACAGTAAATACAATCATATTCCGTTTAAAACAACCCATAAATTTCTTTTTCTAACATGATAGCTTATAGACAGGCATTGTTATAGCTTACATGTAGTAGGGTGATCAGCTAAGGATTCAAGTTCAATTACCTACACCTCGCTCTCAGCCAATTTATTAAACTACAGAAAACGTTTCTTTATGTTCTGTTACATTATCATTTAGCCATCTCACAGTGTAGTGGTTAACATATTTGGTTGTCAACCCTAAGGCTTTGGCTTCCAACCCTAAGGTCTTGGCTTCCAACCCGACTATACCAAGAAATTCAATTTTATTTTAAGGTTGCAATAAGGTTCACTGAGCCTTGTCAACCCTTACCTAACAACTATCTAGTCATGTATGTTAACATAGTGCTGGCACTTGCACTATCAAGCAGACAAGTAACATGAAACTGGCTGGCAACACCGCAATGCTGTTATCAACAAGACTCACTACACAAACAATCCAGTGTCTCTCTGCGGGCTCAACCCAGCGGTACTATGGATGCGTGTGTTTGTTTAAAAAGCAACATTAATGTAACTCCACTGTCACTACTGAGGTCCGGGTTCAATTTTCTTAAGGCTAAAGGCTGGAACAGGGTACACACAGTCTTGTCAGGAAAAATGTTTTGGGTCAATTAATGAATCATGGGAAAGGGTTAGCCATTGTGAGACCTACAACACCTTACTTCATCCTCTCCGATAATTAGTTTATAAAATCTCAGGTCAATAACCTTAACGTTTTGGCTCTTTTGGGTAAATCCTTGGGGCATGGCAAAGGGTTGGCCATCCTGATTTCTACAACACCTCAGACGACTCTTTAGCCTTATTCATTAGCTATATACACATTAATCCATAATTACCTAATAATAATAATAATAATAATAATAATTAGCAAGCCATCATCCATACACACATGTATCCATTAAAGCATGGTTTCACAAAACTCTTATGCTTTTTAGGTGTTTAATAACTTTTCCCCCTGTAACAACACTATTCCCTGTTTTAGGGGTGAAATAACCTATCGAGGTAAAAGCGTATGTCATGACCTATTTTTGAGCTACCACACCTAACATTACGGTTCTAAGTTTCCAAGGTATCGATTTTTCAATTCGGGGGTAGTTTTCATCCCACCCACCTGCTATTTTTCATCAAAAATATCTTAGGTTTGTTTATCATTTTTACATGTTTAACACCTTCTCCCCCCATGTAAAATCACTATTTACTGTTTTATGAGTGAAATGACCTAACGAGGTAAAAATGTATGTCATGACCTATTTTTGAGCTATCACACCTAATTTTACTGTTCTTAGTTTCCAAGCTATCGATTTTTCAATTTGGGGGTAGTTTTCACCCCCTGCAATTTTTCATCAAAAACAAAAGATCTTAGGTTCATTTATCATTTTTAAGTGTTTAACACATTCTCTCCCCCGAAAAATTACTATTTACTGTTTTAGGGGTGAAATGACCAATTGACGTAAAAGCCTATGTCATGACTTTGTTTTTTAGCTATCACGCGTAATTTTAGGGTTCTTAGTTTCCAAGGTATTGATTTTTCTATTTTGGGGGGTAGTTTCACCCACCAACGGAGGACGTCACCCCAAGTACTAGGACCCCTCATACAAGTCCCTAACATGATTGGTTCGCGTGATATTAACAAAAGTGTAGTTAGGCCCTCTTGACAAAAAATAATAACACATTCAAAACCGGGGTGTCACCTCAAGTGCTACGACCCCTCATACAAGTCCCTAACATCATTGGTTCGCGAGATATTAACAAAAGTGTAGTTAGGCCCTTTTGACAAAAAATAATGATAAATTCAAAAACGGGGCGTCACCCCGAGTGCTAGGATACTCCATATGTCAAAATCCCATCAGGGGTTCAGATAATATTGTTTTGTTTAAATAACTCATCAATAAATAATCATTTATAAAGCCCGCTCTCTTACAAAAGCCCCAAGTGCGCATGCATACAAAAAATCACTCCTTCACCCCCCCCCCCCCCCGGGTAAGGGTAGTTTTTATTTTGGGGTGGAAATAAGTTGTCCATAGGAAAGAGGGGTTCACCCTGAGTCCTACGACACCCCATATGTTTAAATCCGATTATTGGTTAGCGAGATACTAAAAAGCCGATGACCTATTAGTTTTTGGGTTATTTAATTAATATTAAAAAACTCATCTATAAATAATCATTTATAAAGCCCGCTCTCTTACAAAAGCCCCAAGTGCACATGTGTACAGAAAATCACTATTTCACCCCCAGGTAAAGGTAGTTTTTATTTTGGGGTGGAAATAAGTCGTCCATAGGAAATCCCCTATGCCCAAATCCGACCATGGGTTCAGGAAATATTAAATGCGGATGACCTATTAGTTTTGGTCCTTTAATTAAATAAGATAGGCTATAAGAAAAGAAGGGGCATTACTACAAGTGCTAGGACACCCCATATGTCTAAATCCCATTATTGGCTCGCGAGATATTAAAAGCGGATGACCTTTTAGTTTGGTCCTTTAATTAAATAATGAGGCTATAGGAAAAGAGGGAGCATTACTACGAGTTCCAGGACACTCTATATGTTCAAATCCCATTATTGGTTAGCGAGATATCAGGTTCGGGGCCGATACGAGGAGGGATCCAAAAAGAAGTGGTTGAGCTCTGTTGTTGGTACACTACTGACGCGCTACCTAACCGTTGTTGGTCTAGGCGAAAACTATTGGTCTGCCGGTTGCGATACAGTACCGAATGCATGGGGTTGGCAATACGGAGCATGATGCTTAAAATTGCTGAATCAGCTGGAATTTTGCCTATATAAGTTGTGTTCATATTTGGGATGGCTGGGCGGGTCATAGAGAGCGGAGGAGTAAACATAAGTTACTACATCATCACCAGATACTTTTCCGACTATTGATTCAGGTCATCTGGTTTAATTTCAGTACTTAGAGGATTTTGGAGCGAAAGGTACCTCTTCTGAACTCGCACAGGTTTGATTCCCACCTGAGTCATCTCAGAAGCAGTTTTCTGAGGTTTCGCCACTTCTACTCCAGTCAATCATGGTCATGATTGCCTATACTCCCCTACTTCCCAATCCTAGCCTGAAATGAAAATATACTCATGTTTATATACACCACAATAACTCAGGTTAGCATACAAATCCACACTGATGTATAGGGGGATGATAACTATGATGTTCAAGCCATTAAATAGAACAACTATTACCCTCTGAAGTAGATCACGGCTATCACGTCGATCCTGTGGATCGCTCGGCTGTGTCTTCGTCTAAGACTGGTCCAGACTTGTCGAGTATCCCTGTTGCGCATCAGTGCTAACTGAGCCCCATGTCATCGTTAGGTTATGAAATATTAATACGGTGATACGTAACGGCTTGTTCGCTCACTCCTAGGTCTTTTCCCGTGACCTCAAGGGAACTACACGGAGTGCTGTGGTGTGTCTCGACGAGCACGCGTTGCATCATGCCTTTGTTGGTAATAAGCGATGATTGGTTAATCGAGTAATAATCGAAACAGAATAATCAACTGACCGTTCTATCGACTAACTGAATAATAGATTCATCGGCTAACCAAAGAATCGATTAAATGATTAGTAGACACGAGATAAGAAAAGATGTTTAAATGAGAGATCATTGCCTAAGTTGAGTTACGCTTATTTTCGGATTGATGTTAAGAAATCTAATAAAGTTACTTTTTACCTAAATATACAAAGTGTCCTGCCTTGGCTTATGTTAACATTAATCAAATAAGAGTCAGTAACAGATGAAGGTCAAACATCAATCACATTGGGAAGAGTTTCGAAAAAAGAAAACGGAAAGTTTTCAGCAAAGATTATGAATTCTTGTGCAGTGTTTACAATCCAGGAGAGGAACATTTTTGTTTTTCATTATTTTAGCCTAGTTTTTACGAGGAAGGTACATTATTTAGAAATATATGTTACAATATATTTTAATTAATTAAATGTCTGTTTTGCTTTTGTGAAATCGTAGTGAAAGGAGCGAAGTACATCGATTATTCGACCAACCAATTAATCGATAAATCGACCAATCGATTAATCTATTTTTCTGCTTTGATTATTCGATAGACTAACTGCAATTAATCGATTAAAAGTCTTAATCTTTCTTCTTAGCTCCGCACAAAGGACAGCCAGAGTGGATAGTCATCACCACATGGACGTTCTTCATGTTTTCGGTCCTGTGTTTATTCGAAATAAGTAATAGTATAAGAAGTGGAAATTGATATGAAACTCAACGAGTAGTTCCGTAAAGAAATAAACAACCTATTTTAATATATCCTACTTATGTTAATTGCCTCTATCAACATACAAAATTTCAGTTTGATTGCTGTAATAGATTCGTAGATATTGAGAACCATCGGATGGTCAACATGTTGGATTTTTATATACTTTTGTAGACCATAGAGTTATGAACTACTACATGAAGATTATTGCGAAGGTTTATTAATCAAACTTCAATCGTATAATTAGGACATAAGAAATAAACAAATGAGATTTTAAAATTTCGCACAGGCACCATCTTGAGGTTATGAAGACAATTAAAATAAATTAGATGTCAGTGAATTAAAATTTGTACAAGCATTTACCGTACCAAGTTTCATTGCGCTCGGATGGTTAAATCGTGAGAAACGTCCATTTCAATATTTACATTTTGCGTCGCCGCCATGTTGTATTTGTGCTGACCAGGTAATTGAAATCTCCATAGGTGAACTTATGGTAATAGCTTTTATCAACATACAAAATTTCAGTTTGTTTGCTGTCATAGATTAGTAGATATTGAGAACCGTCTAAATATTTCGGATGGTCGGCATGTTGGATTTTTATATATGTAATCCATAGAGTTATGTACTATTAGATGACGATTATTGCGTAGGATGATTATTCGAACGTTGACTTCGATTGCATGATCAGGACACAAGAAATAAAAGCTTAATTTTAAAATTTCGCACAGCCGCCACTTGATGCTATGTAAACAATTAAACTAAATTAGATTGCAATGCATTACAATGTGCATAAACATTTGCTGTACCAAGTTTCACTGCGCTCGGATGGTTAAATCAAGAGAAACCTCTATTTAAATATTTTAATTTCGCTTGGCTGCCATGTTCGTTTTGTACTTAAGAGATTTTTGATAGTTACAGGCCGGACGTTTGTTTTAGACGAGTGAAATTCCTTAATGGAAGCCTGGAGGCGAGTTACTGCAGTACCTGTGTTGTTATCAGCTGCATCAAGTGGTCCGATGATTGACAAAGCTGTCTCACACTGAAGTACAGTCATTGGCAAATATAATGACGATCTGTTCGAAAATACGTAACGTGTACTTCCGCGTCACACAATACTTCGACGTAGACTGTACTGTCCGCATGTCGATGTCGCCACGTGCTCAAGTCTGGAATTCCATTACATCAGATCGGTGGTGACAAATGTGAAGCGATAGGGTGAGAGAGTGAGTGTGTACAGGCTCACCCGCAGGCTTCAAGGTCAAGGGCAATCGTCTAAAACAAACGTCCGGCCTGTACATAGTTGAACTTCTAGCAGTGCTTCTTTTACCGTAAAATTTACAGGGTGATATCAGTAGAAGTTTCAGAGATATAGAATACCGGTGAAATATTTCGCACAGCCCCCATGTTGGATTGGTGGGACGTATTAAAAAGTTTGAACGGCAAGGTCGGGGTCGGATAAAACAGTACTATGACACTACCGAGTTTCATTGAAATCGCTCCAGCCGTTTAGATTGTATTAGGTGGGGAGGGAGGGTGGGGGGCACACACACATGTACGCACACACGTACACACACACACACACACACACACACGCGCGCGGGCGAAAGGTGATCTCATAAGCCTATCTTCTTCATAAAATAAAATAGGCTAAAAATACAGAACCGTTTAATAAAATAAAGCAAATGGGACCCATTACGTATTTTCCTACTAGCAATGATCTGTAATATACACAAACGTGATTACCTTTTCTTCTGCTTCTTCCTCGTTATAATATTTTATTAATACCACCAATGACCATTTATTTTATTTTCAGGACGGGTCGGGGAAGGGATTTTGGAAGGAAATCGGCCGTGGACCTATTGAAAGGAACCGTCCCGGCATTTTTCTTGGTGTCGAAAATGGGAAACCACGAAAACCATTTTCATGACGACCTATGTGGAATTCGAGCCCACGCTCTCCCGATGCCAGCGAAGCACGAGTTAGTGCGTTAGCGCTCTCGGCCACCGTGACCAGTATCACCGTCTTTATAACATTGTGAATATAAACTGTACGTGTTCACGGCCACTGCTCCTTTCAGGTTAGGTGTAGTCGTTATTGGCTATTTTAAGTGGCAGAACAGCGAGGTCATCTGTCCCTGGTGTAGTTGTTTGTGATAGAGATCTGGCGCAAAACTGAGATTGTGCGTTACCTCATTTTGATATGGGTACTGTACCCGAATCACTGTAATTACCAACCATTATCCGATGATGTCTTCATTCATTCCATTCCTGACCCGGTCGGAGACTGGAAGCAGGCTGTGGATTTTCATTTTCATCCGATGATGTAGTTAGAGGATCGCGAAGGATGTTGATCCCCAGGTAGATAAACCAACTGTACTTGCTGGCTGGCGATCACTGAGCTCGTCGTACATATGTTTACCAAAATTACTAATGCACGATGATCTAACAACATTGGGTTCACATCTAACTACAAAAGGAGAGTCAGGTTCTAAGAATCTCGGGGATGACGGATGTGAAATGGGGTTGGGCGCCTATAAAGCATGCTTAGAACACTCGTTCTTCTTCGCTATGGAATGATAACTTCGTGGATTTTATAAAAAGGAGCAAGCAAACTAACCAGTGCCTGCAAATTTATTAAATCGAAGAAAACAAATACATTAAAAATTAACTTCTTGAGTTATCTGAAAATGAACGAATAAAATCTAATAATCATAATAATAATCTTGTTATACAATACGCTAAGGTGTATGTTTCACAAAACTCAAGCTCCTAAACCAGAGGGAGTTACAAGGTGTGGTTTGTATCAAAATCTTCCAAATCGTCTCAATTGTACTGAAAAAAATCTTGCATTTCTTAAAAAGTCAACGGAAATATATTTATTTGTTTGTAAAGTGCTATTAAACAAATAAACAAGGCGATGGCCCCTGGCAGAACTGTGGCGCGTACAGCCCGCATAGCACTAGAGTCGGGCGGGAAGTCTGTACACATGGGGCACACACAACCCATTAGAATAAACAAGAGTTCTCCCACGGGTCCACTTGTTAACCATAAATTTAGTCTATTTCCTATTAAGGAGTTTCAGTAAAATAAAATAAAAATCTTCTTCTAAAAACCTTACTTTAAAAATCGTTAAATTATTCAATAAACTTTCAAATTATTACAGCTAACCTCACTATCGTGTAAAATAAAAATGAAACCTTTCTTTACTTCTACAATTGCGTCTTTTAATATGTACACTCCAAACTCATGGATTCTATTCCTCTCTCGTTAATGCTAACTAATACTAATCATAATAAAATATTTCTTTGTCTTGTTTACAATTTTTAGAACACTTTGAAGTTAAGACGCATTCCTTGAAGCTCTTATCGGCCTTTCTCTCTGAACAAACTCCCTTATCACTATCTTTCGATATCATATCACTCTTATTCACATCTGGGAACCTTCTTGTCTAATTCATGATGACATTAGAACAAGCAACTAAGCTAATTCTCGTTAAAATAACGTCAAAACCTTGCTAAACTTCCTTGCTTCAGCTAGTTTTGTTAAATATTTATACAATGGCATTTACAATGACTTCACTTTCTCAACAACTGTTCCTCACGTAATTCGTCTTCTTAGAATACGTCATATTACACATAATATCCAATTCCTTTCTCTAAGTCTTCCTTGACTCCATCAATATAGCACAATATTTCTTTCCTCAACAGAATAACTTCCTTTTAACAAAAATGTCCTCGTCGACTCCTTAAAACTTTAATCTATTCTCATAATCTTTCATAATACAGTACCATTACTTATTTGTCATACTGTCGCCATGGTCAATACGATATTACTCCTGGACATTTCTTCACATAATCGTCGACTTATTAACCCTTCTTTCTACTTAAATCATGCTCTTCGACAATGTAATAAACTTCGCTGTCATCTGTTCTTAACAATGAACTCTACTATAACAATCTCTTCACAATAACACAATAACTTATGCCTTGATATTTATTAAAGACTCTTTAATCCTGAATCTCATTTATCAACATTATAGATACTAAAAATTTAACTTCGTTTCTCCTCACTTGTCTTTCTTCAATATAGAAGTTCCAATTACTTCTTTCTCTCCATCAAATTATTATTATTAACTCATTTTTAATAATTTTAATTACATTAGAATTGACATTATCATAAATTGTCTCATCGAATAATCGTATTTACGATTTTAAAATTCCTGTCACTTTCTCAAAATATTCCTCTCTGGTTTACAAATTGGTTCATAGCCAACATTAGAATGACTTCTCAAATCTAATATGAACTGGATCCATCTAAATAGCTCGAAATTGAACTGGAATAACACATTAATTGTGCACAAGATATCTAAACGTAGTCGATAAAATTTCCCAAATATTAATAAACATGTCTTATCATAAAAGTGAAGCTAGAAAAATACTAAAATGCAACTGCCTTCAAAATAACGCATCTAATCTACTCTGAAATTTCAAAATTAACTTGAAATGGGAATCTAAGATAAATAGATCTTTCCTAGAATATGATCATGGCCAATAAAATATCCACTAATATCATCAATCTATTGGAATATAGAAAGTTGATCCTCTACCTTCTGGCTGTTGGAAATCTGCATTTCCAAACTTGGTGTAATTTCGGTCTGCTCGAACTGGCATCTTCATCCTGGTGTGAGAATTCCTTCGTCCTCTTCTTCTTGGGTTTGATGTCGTGTAGTCGGTTGTCCTGGATCTGCATCTCTCCGACATTGGATAAAACTCGTTCTCGCTTCCGTTCTAGATAGAACTGTCGATAACATTCTTCAAACGTCTGCTTTCTAGAAGTTCTTGTAGAATGGATCTCTTTTATAATATTCGTTGGTAGTGTAAAATGAAATTCCACAGATTGTTTCCAGTCGACCGACTGAGTCAGGGAATGGAATGAATGAAGCCCCCATCTAGTTGCGAGGATAGGAACTGTGCCGGCTGCCGAAGCCTGTCACACATCCCTGGGGAAATGATTATTGACAGATGAAATGGATTGATAATGGAGAGTGTTGCTGGCATGAAATTGTAACAGGGAACACCGGAGTACCCGGAGATAAAACTGTCTGCCTCCGCTTTGTCCAACACAAATCTCACATGGAGTGACCGGGATTTGAACCACGGACCAAGCAGTGAGAGGGGCCGGCGTGCTGCCACCTAGGCCACGGAGGCTCTTTGTTGGTAGTAATTAATCGAATTTCCCGATTGACAAAGAAATCAATTAAATTAGATTTAAATACCATTTGTGTGGACCGTGGTGTAGTAGTTCGGTTCCACATCTTTCTAGGTGACTCCTCTATAATAAGTTAGGTCACTCCAGTTATCTTCATCTTATCGAAGGCTTAGTTTCCCTTCCATAAATTCAGTAAGCCATCTCCAACATCTTCGTAATGTTTATAGTAGCCTTTCTCGCTGACTTAAACTTGTAGTTCACAATATACATTTCGTTGAATAAATCGAAATAATGTTCATATATAATTTCGAAGAATAATTATAATTAGAGTTTTTTGGATAACTCTCGTAGGAATAATTTATCGTAGAATATCGTTGCTTTTATACTTCAAAATTCGTTTGTATGACTTCTGCGATGTTCGTAACCATTCGTAATACATTTCACACGACTGCTTATTTTTGCCTTCGTCAGGATTCGAATATTAGAAATATTGAATACTACGTTCATAGATTTTCAAAAATAATGTTCAGTTTACTATAGCAGGGTTTATATAGCAATAACTCGTTGAATAATTTTCGCAGATAATGTTCAGTACCGTATCACAATCACTAACATAGTTTCTCAAGACAGTAGAAATATTCTAAGTTCAAACAATGCAGTATATATTTCACCGTCGATAGACTTAGGCCTAACCGTCGATGCCTCGGTCCTTGCCGTCAACAGTATTCACTAATTGGCGCAGTACCCTGGGTGAAACGAACACGTCCGTCCTGCTTGAAGACTTAAAAAATACAGACTTCAGGGTCGCTCCGAAATCTCCCTCCCTACTATACAGGTAGCGTCGTTTCTCTGCATTTTGGAGATCTGAATTCATGTGTACTTTCTAATATTTGTTAGGTGCCGGGTGTGTTAAGACCACCACTTATTACGCACACAGTTGATGTTGAAAGAGGGGTACGTAGGAGGTCCCACGTATGCGCAGAGTGTGGACTGGCCTAACTCAAAGGGTCGTGCACCCTAACCAATGTCGAGTGTGATCGCATTAAGAATTAGACGGTGACCAACTATAAAATGACAACACGTTTTAAGTAAAGGTTGAAAACATCAAAAGAATAAATTTAATATAAAAAGGAATAACAAAAGGGGACGTGAGGGGCGCATGAAAATGGAGTATGAAGATGATTTATGGGGCTGAAATAAAATATACATATTATCAAAAGCAAAACACAAAATATAAGAAATGCAATCAAAGAATATATAAAAGGTAGAAATGAAAAGAAAAGACGAGAAGCCGTAAGCTGCAGAGGTTGGAGATCTTACGAAAACTAACTCAAAATTAAAGAGGACAATTAAGATAACAAATTAAGAATAATATAAATAGTGCCTTCGTTCCACCACTGGCTAACTACGGGTACGTAGTCAGAAGAGATATTCTGAGAAACATAGGAAGTCATGTATCCCACGAACTGTGTAACCGACCTCCCTTAATAAAATGTATGTCACTTTATAAACAAACTCCAAAATAACAGAAACGAGAATCAAACGACTACATATGAACATAATAAAACGCGTATGAGATCTTCACTAAATCAAAACATGAGGTGATATACCAAACTCTTAAGAAACATAGATCAGTTCAAAGTTAATCACACACATGACAATACGAAGAAACAACCCCAAATAATAACAACTAACAAAATGATTTCATGAACTTCTAGAATAGCACTTCTTTCAGAACGAAAACACGAGACTCGGTTATCTAACCCGAAGCAAGATGAATATCAATTACAGATTCCGGACACATGCAAAAGACACCCATATCTCTACTCGAAAGAATAACCGATACATTTCATTGAATAAACGTAGTAAGTTCATGTGTTGTTTCTTGTCTGAAAGCAAAACAAACAACAAGAACAGAACTAAAATGACCCTCGGCTTTCAATCAAGACCCACCTTAATAAATAACATTAACCCACCCTTAAATATTAGTCTAGAACCGAAATTATAAGTTGAGACGAATTTCCAACACAAACATAAGTAATGTCTGCCCAGTCTCAAGGAAAAGTAAAAACCTAAAAGGCATTCATTGAGTGCAAGGATGACAGACATCAAGAAACAAATCAACCCTTAAACATTAAACAAATTGGTGTGCGTTCCAATCCATAAGGAAATAAGACAAAGTCATCCAAAAGCAATGAACGCACACCCTTCCACGCCTGGACAAAAACCCTCGTAACTTAAATACTAAGATAACCAACCCCTAAAGACTCTTAAAGATCCCATACTCTCGTAAGGAATTATGAGTTAGTAAGAAACCTTTCTCATAACTATAATTACGTTTCATAAAAATTACAAGCAAATAAAACACGTACAGAAAAGTAAAACCAAAGGAACAGAAACAACAACAGGAAACCCTAAAGTAATTAACCCCTAAAACACTATTCCTCACTATGTATCTCTATCATATTAAAGCTCAAGGATCAAAGTAAATTACAAGTTAAGCTCAAAATGAAAGATCTCTAACCTAGATTCGTATTATGACAGGATAACGGGACACGTTAGCACTAAAAGGTTGGAGGATATGTTATATTGGAAGATGATCTTCATCACATTCATTAATAAGCCGAACTACAACTACAAAACCAATAAATATAACTTAGCTGGCTCGTTGAAACGTTCTCTGAAAGTCCTGGACATCAGAAGACATAGGTACTGTACCCGAAATTGGCGTAGCCCTCACCTATTATCCTAGAGATGGAAGGGATCGCTAAGGATGTCGATATCCAGCTAGATAAATCAACTCTACCTCGCTAGGTGAAAGGCTAGTAATTTCTCGATACAGGTATACATATTTAACTACTATAGTACTCCTACTTAGTTACGTATAAAACATCCTACAATAAAGTATGGTAGGACGAGATTCTTGGAATCTCGAGGGTGAACGATTTCTAAAATGTAAAGAGCGCCAGTACCTAACCAGTAGTACCACCGCAATCAGATTGTTAAATAGAAAGTCGAGATGTTCTATAAAAGAATTGGACAGGCAAACGAACATGCGCCTGAAAGAATTTATTCAACAAAAACCATTGACATTTCATGTCCATACAATACCTACATTCACACGTTACAGAAACATTAAATAAATATTAAATTAAGATTTGTAGCGTTTCTTAATGCAAATAATAATTAGTGAACTCCACTTCACAACTTTATAAGTCCTCGTTGACTATGAAAAATAAAGTTACCTCCTAGACATACCGTCTAGAAACTTTTTTGAACCGAATACACACTTGTAAATCATACTGTACTTGTCAAATGTTAAACGTTCCACACGCTAAATGTTTCACATTTCTCCCCTGCATGATACATTCGTAATTGCATTTACTCAAACCTAAAGTTTACAAATATAAATAACCGTTAAAAATTACTCCTATTAATAATTTAATTACATATTTACAATATTATCGTTAGCTATGCGATAATATACTGATCCACCGATCATTCTCCCTGCCTATATCTTTCGTCAATCTTCTCAATGAAATATCCTACTTCAATGCCATATTAGGGTTTAAATTTCTCATAATGAGCATAGTGTTTCGAGCAATGAAGCTTAGAACTGCTCGGCATAGACATATTGATGGATACAAATTTAATAAACAAGACGGATATATATCAGACTATCGTATGGTTTATTCCATACACGTAGTACATTCCATTACTTCAATCTGCTTCAAAAATATCTTAATCGCAACTTCATACATACAACATGTCGACAGCATGGTCGGAACTTCAATATAAATATCGCTTCGATTTCTATACCTCCATAGGAACATCATCTTTTACCACAAATACAAGCCAGCGTCAACACATACGCTTTCGGATCCTTTTTCAATACACGCAATGATAATAAATAATCCTATTTCTATGCACAATCCCGGTGTCCATGAAAATCAGTAATCCTACTCATATATTTCAAATTACAATACGTATATCTCTTATACATCCAATTCTTCTCGTACTTACTTAATTATAACTTGTTTAATCGTTCCTGTTATTTACTTATACATTTTCTGTTACATCTCCATTTAAAGCGATTCAATTTTCTATATTATTAACCTCTTATTATTTTATGGAACCATAGTTCATAGAACTTCAAAAATTGAGATAACTGTGTGTATATTCTCGTCTTAATGAAATATAAATACGTCACTTGTCCTCCCTTTCTAGTATTTCGTGCTTATTTATCCATCTTATACGTTTCCTATGTTTCTTATAACAGGTTTAGTTACATTTGTATTAATCTATACATGTCGTATTTATCGTACCGCAATATAGCGTTTTCAATCTGTGTTACTACACCAGATAATTAAAATAAAGCATCAAGCTTCGATAACGCGCAGTTTCAAAGGAATAAGTTTATTGTTGTTCTCAACAGAACTGAACAATAACTTAATTGTCTATCCATGAATTTACATAAATTCTCTGTCAAGAATTATCATTCTCAGAAATATATACAGTATATTTCTTCACCAAAAAATTTCTAACTAACGCATTTTAATATATTCCAAATTAATCTAGCAAATACCAATAAATTCAAATTAATTCTCGCAATATCAAACATCAACAACTAAGAATTTACCACACGTCAACATCATAATGACGACGTCTTAAAGATATTTACATGAACATTAAAACAACATTTTACGATGCTATACTCGTTACTAACACAGTTTAAACAATAAAAATATCAAATTTGCCACACAAAATTTTGGTCATATCAAGAGTATCTACATTACTCCATATCTAACTATAATAATATTCGATGGGTGTCTTTTAACTTCTGCACGGATATTTATTCTAAATCCAAATCGAACCTGAAGAATTTGCACCATTGCCCGCAGAGATTGGGGCGTGCAGCACAGCTGATTAACGTGACAGGCAGTTGGTGGTGTATTCTTTGGAATACACGGTAAGAGAGAGTAAACTTTTGTTTCTCTTTGCTATTGTCCATTCCTTCCTTTTTCTCAAACACCAACAGTGATCTTCTAATTTCTCCTTGCTGTTTATGTCTTTCATGTTACCTGTGAGTCTGTTCTAGAGATATATCTTCCATGACCCACATAGCGTCATTTAGCAGCGAATCTCTGAAGTTCCTCAATTCTTCCCCGTTCAAGAGGACTTCTTTATCAATCTGGCCACCAGACCTCGTCGCCATCGCCAACTATCATCTCCGTGATCAAGAGAACTTCGTCTACTTTTCCACACTCCAGGCTGCGCTAGTGTTGCCTGCTATCAACTCTTTGAAGACCATTTCATCAAGAGAAATTAACGTTTCAATGTTGGTTATTCTTATATGTATTCCTTCTGTCTCCTACCCCCACACTTTTCCATTCCCCGGTCCCTCCGTGCTTCGCTGAGCGTGTCTCACTTGTACGTTGGAAGTCGACTAAGTCAGTTAGAGCTCCACTCAAGCTCGCCTCCTCAACTCGAGAGGCAACCTTTTAAATTCTACGCCATGTTAGAATTTTAGTATCAACCGTCAAGGGGATCATCGCCTTCGCCATGAAGTAAAACTAAGTATTACTTCTACGTTCTTCAACTAATTTTAATGGATTTTAAATAGCTACATGATTTTAATGATCATTTTATAGGCAGTGTGAAATTACTATATTTGGGGCAATAATCATCCTTCGTGGGATTTTCTATGTTGGGCTTTTGTCTATCTAAGCCAATCTTAACAGGAAGCAGCATTTCTTATGCTTATTAAATGAGAGATTTTCTCACAACGTGGGATACCATTAAATTACCCACTGTCTATAAAATACTTAGCTCGTTCCACCGCTGGACTAACTTTTGCCGTATTCTTCATTCATGATTGCTCTGGAACCTTCCAGAATCTGCACTCTATCTACCAGTTATACTGTCATGTATTTTCCACTCACATGTGGGAATACTTTTTCAAACTAAGGAATCTTCCTTATGAACTACTAATCAATAGATAATTTTTCTTCCTCCGTTGGGATTTTCTCTGGCGCATTCAACTATAATCTACAACTTTCTCAAGCAATAGACTCTCGCATATCTAGTGTAACTAGTTATTTTCCATCATTGCAATAACTTTCCTTGCCATAAACTTTTTGTGCTACTACAGTGAACTTTTCATCTATTTCAACAGACTATAGTGAAAACAGTGTTTGTTCAACATTTCATCCGCGTCGCGTTCGTCCGAATACTGTAAATACGGCCATGAACACTTTTCCTCAATCCCATTTGATCTTTCCCAAACCCCTCACTAACAAACCAAAATAATAAAATTGTTACTTTAGGTCTTTTTTCAATGAGGTGTCACTCTCAATTAGTGGCCTCCCTTTTTTTTGCTCTATGTACCATGAATTAATGTCTGTAAAACCTCGTGTCTAGTTGTTGTTTGAGTCTTCAGTCTTTTGACTGGTTTGATGCAGCTCTCCATGCCTCCCTGTCCTGAGCTAATCGTTTCATCTCTACATAGCTCCGACACCCTACATCGGAGGCAATCTGTTTAACATATTCTAACCTTGGTCTACCCCTACAGTTTTTGTCCTCGACCCTTCCTTCCATAACTAAGCTTGCTATTCCTGGGTGTCTTAGTATGTGTCCTACCAACCTATCTCTTCTCTTCATTAGCAGTCGCCAGAAACATCTCTCCTCTCCCACTCGTCTTAATACCTCTTTGTTTGTAACCCTATCTACCCATCTGATCTTCATCATTCTCCTGTAACACCACATTTCAAATGCTTCAATTCTCCTCTTATCTGCTGCACCAATAGTCCAAGTTTCACTTCCATAGAGCGCCACGCTCCAGACAAAGGCTTTCAAAAATGACTTCCTAATACCTAAATCTATATTCGATGTCAGCAGATTCCTTTTTTGTAGCAATGCTTTCTTTGCCTGAGCCAACCTACTTTTAATATCCTCTTTGCTTCGTCCATCACTGGTTATTCTGCTTCCTAAGTAACAGAAGTCTCCTACTTCCTTCAGCTTTTCACCTGCCAATTTGATCTCCATAGAGGTTTCTGATATATTTCGGCTGCATTCCAGTATTTTTGTTTTACATTTATTTATTTTCATCATGAATTCTTTCCGTAAGACGGAGTCCATACCATTCAAAAACTCATTCAAATCCTCAGGCTTGTCGGCCAAGATGACGATGTCATCAGCAAATCTCAGAGTTGAAATTATTTCTCCTTGAATCTTCACTCCCACTTTAAAATTTTCTCTAATTTCCTTCATTGCTTGTTCAATGTAAAGATTGAAAAGTATGGGTGATAAGTTGCAGCCTTGCCTTACACCTTTCTGAATACCAGCTTCTCTCTCATGTCCTTCAACTCGAATGACTGCTGTCTGGTATCTGTACAGATTGTATATCACCCTCCTATCCCTGTACTTTATTCCAATTGATTTCAAAATGTCAAACAATTTAGTCCAATCAACGTTATCAAAAGCCTTTTCTAAGTCTACAAAAGCCATGAACGTTCTCTTATCTTTCCTTATTCTACCTTCTAAAATCAGCCTAAGACTTAGTACAGCTTCCCTTGTTCCTACATTTCTCCTGAAACCAAACTGGTCTTCACCCAACTCCGTTTCTATCTGGCTTTCAATCCTCTTGTAAATTATTCTAGACAGGATCTTTGAAGCATGAGTAATCAAGCTGATTGTACGGTAATCTTCACATCTGTTAGCTCCCACTTTCTTTGGTATAGGGATGATTACATTCTTCTTGAAATCAGGGGGTACCTCACCTGTCTCATAAATTCTACACACCAAGTGAAATAACCTGATCAGACCTTCTTCTCCTATGCAGCGTAGCAACTCAATCGGTATATCATCTATGCCTGGTGCTTTGTTCCTGCTTAAGTCTTCCAAAGCTCTATCAAATTCTGATCTCAATATTAAATCTCCTTTCGCATCCTCATCAATTTCCTCCTCCCTTTCCATTACATGATTCTCAATCTCCTTTCCCTTATACAAACTCTCTATGTAAGCTTTCCATCTGTCAACCTTTTCTTCCCTATCTGTTAGAGGCTTTCCATTTGTGTCCTTAATATTACAGCACTTAGTCTTCTTTTCCCCAAAAGTATTCTTAATCCTTCGATAAGCTGTGTCTACTTTTCCTAATTTCAGACAATTTTCTATACCTGCACATTTCTCTTTCAACCATTCTTCTTTCGCTTCCTTGCACTTCTTGTTAACCTCATTTCTCAGACGTCTGTATTCTGCTTTCCCCTTTTCATCTCTTAGATTCTTGTGTTTCCGCCTTTCATCCATCAATTCTAGTATATCCTGAGTGATCCACGGTTTTCTACCTATTCTTTCTTTCCTACCAATGTTTTCTTCTGCGGATTTTGTTATTTCATTCTTCAAAAGTGCCCATTCGTCTGCAATTGAAGTTTGTTTAGGGTTTTTCATTAGTCCTTCCTTTATACTCTTCTTGAATCTTTCGTTTACATCCTTCTCTTTCAGTCTGTCTATTGCCCACCTTTTTGGCTTTTGACTTTTCTTCAGTTTCTTCAACTTTAATCTGCATTTCAATACAACCAGATTGTGTCTAGTACACGCCTTAAATTATATTGTTTCTCCCTTCTAATTTGGGAATACAATTCTTTCAACTCATAAGTGAGTTATCTCTAGGTTTCACGAAAGGGAAACTTGCCCCATTTGTCTCGTGATCCCTACTTAAACATAGGAGTTCTAGAAGCTTCCTTTCGATTGTTCTCATCAGGTTTCACAAGAAATGATTTACCCTATTTGTATAATAATTAAAAGTAATTCAGCCTTAATACAAGAAGTTATAGAAACTTCTATTTTATTCTTCCTGCTTTTTGTTGTTGTTACTTTCGAAGTTGTTACTCTTTCTAAGATATTTACCTAGAAATTCTTAAAGTACACACCTTGTACCTAATTTATTGCCTAACTTTAATTACGTCAGTTATCTTTAAATTTTCCTTTTATTATTTATCTTTGTCATTTCAAAATCTTACGAAGATTTTAAAACATATAAAAGGTTTGAAACCAAAAGAATTGTTAATTGCCTGGCACAAGCTTTAGATGTTTTCGGAGGTCTGCGATCCCATTTGTTACAAAATCAAAATTATATATTTGTTACAAAAACTACTACCCAAAATTGTTTAATAAATTCAAGCGTTCTTTTTGGATTTATCATTTCTCTAACATAACGGCTAGGCAAGATCCTGTCTTTCTTGACTCTTCCCACTTAATGCAAATAAACCTATTGATAGGGTTTTCACCACTTGTTGCATTTGAGCATAAACTCTTAGTTGATTACTCAGTAAAGTCTCTCTTAGCTTTAATAGCTAATTCTAACTGGCCAGTAAGGCAAGCATAGCTCGCTACGCCAGCTTCCAGCTTGTGGAGATTCTCTCCAACACTTATGGTTGGTTTTTCAAAATATAAGTGTTTGTCATTGTCTAAACTTTTAGTCGGCGCCTTGCTGGGTAAAAGCTTAGCCATTTCTGAATGCAACTATTGGTATACTTACCAAAATTATTCCCAAAGGTATAATTGCTTTATCCCTATCCTTCTTGGAAGCATTTGGTCGCTCTTTAGAAATTCTACAATTTCAAAAACAAAAAATATCGATACCGATTCAAATTATTGGCATTCTTCAAATTACTTGTTTAGATACAAACTCCTTTGAACAGATACACAATAAATCTGTTACTCTTTGTCTTGACAGACCATCCCCATAGTAGGCATATGTATGCTTGAGAGGGAATACACTAAAGCCACTCTCTTGCAAACCGCGCAAGTTCCAGCTGCGTTTCCCGTTAGGTTTGCCCAGGTCCCTACCCACTTTAGATATCGGTGAGCGGATTTGCAGTGGCAGCCGCCTTTGAGTACATTTAAAGTTAAAATTTTAACTTCTTTTGGACTCTCGTCCTATTTCTCCATCCTTTTTCTCCAGTCCGAAACCCACTTCCTTTTCTTTATCATCTTCCCTTGGGGGTTAGGTTATTCCCAAGCTAATAATCTACCAAAAATTTGGTGCCGAAACCCGCGAGAGTCCATTTATCGCATTTTCCATTTTGTCAGGGGTTATTTGACAATATTTTGCGAATCATTAATATCTTCTTTGAATTTTTCAGCTATAACTACATCGTGCAAAGCCTGTAAAGTGGAAAGAGGCCGCTCCTGTCTCCTTTGGTGTGTCCCTTTCTTTCAACTTATTTGCTGCTGCCAGCCTGACAGCATTTCCAAGGTTCCACAGTTTCGTAAGTTACACTTTAATTTACCTACTTTGTCATGGCTCCTACAGAAAAGGATAAGAATGAAACCTTACTTCTAAACGAGCATCCTATAAAGGGCAAATTACCCGATTCAGAAAATACATCAAAGAGGTAGATCCCTCAGAAGCTCAATTAGATTTGTTAAAACATCGTGTAAAGGATTTTGAACGTTCATATGAAAATTATTTTAATATCCAAACTGAAATTGAAACTTGTATGCTCAATCAAACCGAAGATCGAGTCGAAGTAGAAAACCAATATTACGAAGGTATAGGTTCTGCTTTTAAAATAATACGCCAACTCGAAGAAGAACAGAAAAAAGACGGTTCTGTTCTTGGTTCCCTTCACGAACAACAAACCTCTTCTCGCGATGGTACTCACAAGCCCAAACCAATTCTACCTGAGATTGATTTACCCCACTTCTCTGAAGATTCTTTCTATGAATTATTTTGTTCTCTTGTTCATGACAATGAAGACATTCAAGTCATCTACAAGTTTCATTATTTGAGATCTATCCTCCGAGGTCAAGCTCTGCAGTTATTTGAAGCACTCCCTTTAAGTGCCGAAAATTACCCCATTGCCTTTAACTTATTGAAAGAAAGATCCGGAAATTTACGGTTACGTATTCAACGCCATATGAAGGCTCTATTTAACTTACCTGCGTCACAGCACAATGACGTCACTAGTTTGCGTACTTTCATTGATACTACACAACTTCACGTTAAAGCACTGTCCCAATTAGATCAACCCACTGAACACTGGGACACTTTCTTAATACATTTAGTGGTTCCTAAAGTCGATGTTGCTACCCTAAAAGCTTGGGAGATTGAACTTTCTAGAGAAGACGATTACTCTTACGAGCATTTAGTCACCTTCATAAATGCTAGATGCCAACTCTTAACTGCTTTAGCTAATCAAAGTGAAACCTCATCCCCGAGTTCTAAATTTGAACCAATGTCTCTTAAACCTGAAAGCGAACGCTTAGCGGCTAGTACTCAAAAACCTGGGTCCAGCTCATCTAAACTCTAAGTCAAACACCACTGGTTACCCAACTAGGTCTAGTGAACGCCGTATTGCTAGTTCTCTCGTTTTAAACACTCAAAGCGAACCCCGCAAGAGTTTAAATGAACCATTAAAGTGCATACTTTGTAAAGATTCCCACGCCTTATATCTATGTAAATCTTTTAAAGAACTGTCAGTCGACGACAGAAGAAAATTAGTTTCCCAGAATAAACATTGCTTCAACTGCCTAGCACCCACGCATTCTGCTTCAAATTGCAAGTCCACCAGACTTTGCTTCCATTGTGAAAAACCTCATCACACTTTACTACATCGTCATGTTCAAGCAAGGTCATCGACCGCATCTACTTCTCAGAAAAGTGACAATGCTAACAGTTCCAATGCTTCATCGTACATTCAAAATGCCAAGTCCATACGTAGTGCCCAAGTACTATTGTCTACTGTCCAAATCGAAGTTCAGGATAACTTTGGCAACTGGGTCCGTGCACGCGGTCTTCTTGATTCAGCGGCAACTCATGATTTTGTGTCTAATTCTTTGATTAGAAAACTAGGCCAACCTGTAACCCCCACTTCTATTAACGTATCGGGCATTAACAGCTCAAAATCGCAAGCTTTACAGTTCTCAAAGCTAACCATAAGAGACATTTGTCACAGAAACAACTTTCTCAAACTGAATTGTCTCATTCTCAATAGCATAGGAGAAGATACTCCAAGTCACTCTGTGGATATTTCAGGGTTAAACAGTCCCTAGCATTTAAGGCTAGCTGATCCTCTGTTCAATGTACAACACCCCATTGACATACTCTTTAGTGCCAATGTTTTCTGGAATTGCCTTCGTAAACAGGTTCGCAAGTTATCCTCAAACGTGGTTGCCAGAGACACAATTTTTGGATGGATCGTCACCGGTCAACTTCCCCATTATTCTCCTCAACCCGCATCGCAATGTTATTTCGCTAATACTGACTTGGAACAGTTCTGGAGGCTCGAAAGCGTTGACTCTCCTAACGTGACCTCTTCAGAAAACGAATTCTGTGAGCAACTTTTTCTGAACACCACCACTCGCTCTTCTGATGGTCGGTTCATTGTTCAGATGCCAAGATTACATAATCCCCCTAAACTTATTAACTCTCAACCCAAAGCTCGAAAAGCTCTCTTTGCTATCGAGAGCAAATTCAAGAAAGAACCTCTCGTTAAACAGCAGTACACTGATTTCATGGATGAGTATGAAAGCTTAGATCATATGGAAGTTGTTAAAAATTCTGATGACGAATTGCACACCCCAATTGAAACGGTTTTCTTAAATCATCATCCCGTGTGGAAAAACCCTCTTGTAAAGGATACAATCCGAGTTGTTTTCAATGGTTCATCACCTGACGTTAATGGCCACAGTCTTAACGATACTCTTTACTCTGGTCCTGCTATTCAGTCCGATCTATCTGCTATACTCTTAAACTTTCGATTATTTGCCATAGCTGTTATAGCGGATATAAAACAGATGTACCGTCAAGTTTTAATTCAGCCTGAACAACGAGATCTCCAAAGAATCTTTTGGTGCGACGAAATCAGCAAGCTCATTAAGGTATTTCGCTTATAAACGGTTACTTATGGCTTAAAACCTTCCACTTTCCTTGCTATCCAATCCCTACACTTGTTAGCCTCTCAAGATGGTCATTTATTTGATTCTAAAGCTTCCGAAGCACTAACTACATCATTCTCTGTTGACGATTATTTGCAGTCCTTCCCCACTCTGGAGGAAGCTTACTTCGTGTCGTTAGAACTTCAGGCATTGCTAAAGAATGGAGGTTTCCCACTTCATAAGTGGAATTCCAACTCCCATGAGTTTCTCGCCCAGTTTCCTATTGAAGACGTAGATCCCTCCTCCGCCGAAATTTGTGGAAACTCCGAATCCATAAAAACCCTTGGAGTTCATTGGTGCACTAGCACTGACACTCTCATCTATAAAGTTTCGCTCGCAGAAGAGCTCCCTAACACAAAAAGACAAATTCTCTCTGAAATTGCAAAAATATTTGATCCGCTTCAATTCCTTGCCCCAGTTATCGTTACAGCCAAACTTTTCATGCAAGAGCTATGGTCGCTCAAATGTGAAAGGGACGACACTGTTCCCCTTTCTTTTCTTAACAGATGGCTTTCTTTTCGCAGCAATTTGCTTGATCTTTCCCTTATTGAAATTCCCAGGAATTTAATTAACGCTCATCCTAATGCATCTTTTTTCCTTCATGTGTTCGCGGACAGTTCCGAAAAAGCTTACGGTTGCTGTGCATATTTGGTTTATCGCGGTTCATTAAATGGATCTTCAGTTTCCAACCTTGTTTGTGCCAAATCGAAGGTGGCTCCTCTTAAAACTATCACTTTGCCTAGGCTTGAATTGTGTGCTGCACTCATGGCCGCAGAACTTGTTAAGAAATTACGGGAAGTCTTAAAAGTCGAATTCTCTCAAATCTATCTTTTGAGCGATTCCATGATCACCCTTTCTTGGATCGCCAAAAAACCCTCTCATTGGCAAACTTTTGTTGCAAACAGAGTTTCCAAAATTCAAACTCTTTCTTCGGGATGTCAATGGAGGCATGTGCCTAGCGCTGACAACCCTGCCGACATCATTTCTCGTGGATGTTTACCCTCTCAATTGGCAGCTTCCCAGTTGTACTGGCATGGGCCCTCGTGGTTAATCGAAGACTCCTCTTGTTGGCCTTCGAAACCTCCAGCTACAAACTCCAACTTGCCTGACGCTAAAGTATCTAAATCTATTGCTTCGTGTCTTGTTTCCAACGTTTCTCATCCCTTGTTGTCCCGCTATTCTTCCTTTCACAAATTAATTCTAATTGTCGCCTATCTTCTCAGATGGAAATATCTTGTGGTTGACCAACCTCTTCTCCCCAAACCACACCTTACCAATCATGAATTGAATCTCGCTACCATTAAGATTTTGCAACTATCACAGCAAGAAGCCTTTACTTCTGAATTGTCTTTACTTTCCTCTAAAAAGGATCTTCCCAAATCCAGTCGTCTTCGTGCTTTAGCCCCGTTCCTTGATGACAATAAGTTACTCAGGGTAGGTGGTAGGCTCTCGCAATCTTTGCTTTCTGAGTAAAAAAAGCATCCTGTTATTTTACCTTCTAAACATCACGTATCTTCCTTAATTATACGTGACTTTCATTATCGCAATCTGCATGTCGGTACACGCACACTGCTTAGCCTCTTAAGGGAAAAGTACTGGATTATAAATGGAATCACGAAGTTTCCTCTGTAATTCACAAGTGCATTCCTTGCTTCAAAGCGAAACCTAAGGTCAATACTCAACTAATGAGCGATCTGCCTTCCTTTCGCTCTTCTCCTATACGCCCATTTGCTTTAACTGGTGTGGACTATATGGGTCCGTTCCAATATCAACGAAATTCCCCTGAAGCTAAACGCAAATTGTTTGGTAAGCTCTATGTTTCTCTCTTTGTTTGCATGGTTACTGGCGCAATCTACTTGGAACTAGTAACGAATGCCTCTACTTCTTACTTTTTATCAGCTGTCTCTCGCTTCGCTGCTAGGCGTGGTGTTCCTTCGGAGAAGTTCTCTGATAACGCTTCCACTTTTCAAGGCGCAGCTTCCTTGTGGAAGAAAGCTCTCACGTCTTCTCTTGCCATGGAAGAGATCTCTAATTTTTCCTATTCAAAGGGTTTCAAATGGCGCTTTATACCTCCCTACGCTCCTCATCACGGTGGTAGGTGGGAATCCTGCGTAAAGCTCACTAAACGTCACTTAAGAAAGGTTTTAGGTAATCGCATTTTGACTTATGAAGAATTTAATTCGCTGTCTGTTCTGATTGAAGGTGATGTTAATTCTCGCCCTTTAACTCCGCTTTCTAATGACCCTGATGACCTGCTTCCACCTGGTCACTTCCTTATAGGCACTTCTCTTTCTGCCCCTCCTCCCCTTCCCAACTCTTACAGGGATTCTAATTTACCTATTGTTTGGCGTAAACTTGAAGCCCCCCGCAATTCTTTCTGGAAGAGGTGGAACTTGGAATACTTAACTTCCTTGCAACGGAGACAGGATTGGTTTCTTTCCAATCCCGACATCAGAGTGGGGGACTTGGTCCTGGTTAGGGATGTTTCTCCTCCCCTGGATTTCTGGTAGAGTGACCGAGTGTTATCTTGGAAGGAATGGGAGAGTTAGGGTAGCTAGGATCTTGACCACTAACGGTCACATCATAAGACCACTGTCTTTACTTGCTCCATTACCTTTAAGCTTTTAATTGTTTGTCTTGTTCTCTGTTGGTGTTCACCCTCCCAGCTTGGTGTATTCTTTGGAATACACGGTAAGATAGAGTAAACTTTTGCTTCTCTTTGCTATTGTCCATTCCTTCCTTTTTCTCAAACACCAACAGTGATCTTCTAATTTCTCCTTTCTGTTTATGTCTCTCATGTTACCTGTGAGTCTGTTCTAGAGATATACCTTCCATGACACACCTAGCGTCATCTAGCAGCGAATCTATGAAGTTCCTCAATTCTTCCCTGTTCAAGAGGACTTTTATATCAACCTGGCCACCAGACCTCGTCGCCATCGCCAGCTATTATCTCCGTGATCAAGAGAACTTCGTCTACTTTTTCACCCTCCAGGCTGCGCTAGTGTTGCCTGCTATCAACACTTTGAAGACCATTTCATCAAGAGAAATTAACGTTTCAGTGTTGGTTATTCTTATATGTATTCCTTTTGTCCCCTACCCCCACTCTTTTGCCTTCCCTGGTCCCTCCGTGCTTCGCTGAGCGTGTCTCACTTGTACGTCGGAAGTCGACTAAGTCAGTTAGAGCTCCAGTCAAGCTCACCTCCTCAACTCGAGAGGCAACCTTTTAAATTCTACGCCATGTTAGAATTTTAGTATCGACCGTCAAGGGGATCATCGCCTTCGCCATGAAGCAAAGCTAGGTATTACTTCTACGTTCTTCAACTAATTTTAATGGATTTAAAATAGCTACATGCTTTTAATAATCATTTTATAGGCAGTGTGAGATTACTATATTTGGGGCAATAATCATCCTTCGCGGGATTTTCTATGTTGGGCTTTTGTCTATCTAAGCCAATCTTAACAGGAAGCAGCATTTCTTATGCTTATTAAATGAGAGAGTTTCTCACAACGTGGGATACCATTAAATTACCCACTGTCTATAAAATACTTAGCTCGTTCCACCGCTGGACTAACTTATGCCCTATTCTTCATTGATGATTGCTCTGGAACCTTCCAGAATCTGCACTCTATCTACCAGTTATACTGTCATGTATTTTCCACTCACATGTGGGAATACTTTTTCAAACTAAGGAATCTTCCTTATGAACTACTAATCAATAGATAATTTTTCTTCCTCCGTTGGGATTTTCTCTGGCGCATTCAACTATAATCTACAACTTTCTCAAGCAATAGACTCTCGCATATCTAGTGTAACTAGTTATTTTCCATCATTGCAATAACTTTCCTTGCCATAAACGTTTTGTGCTACTACAGTGAACTTTTCATCTATTTCAACAGACCATAGTGAAAACAGTGTTTGTTCAACATTTCATCCGCGTCGCGTTCGTCCGAATACTATAAATACGGCCATGAACACTTTTCCTCAATCCCATTTGATCTTTCCCAAACCCCTTACTAACAAACCAAAATAATAAAATTGTTACTTTAGGTCTTTTTTCAATGAGGTGTCACTCTCAATTAGTGCCCTCCCTTTTTTGCTCTGTGGACCATGAATTAATGTCTGTGAAACCTCGTGTCTAGTACACGCCTTAAATTATATTGTTTCTCCCTTCTAATTTGGGAATACAATTCTTTCAACTCATAAGTGAGTTATCTCTAGGTTTCACGAAAGGGAATCTTGCCCCATTTGTCTCGTGATCCCTACTTAAACAGAGGAGTTCTAGAAGCTTCCTTTCGATTGTTCTCATCAGGTTTCACAAGAAATGATTTACCCTATTTGTATAATAATTAAAAGTAATTCAGCCTTAATACAAGAAGTTATAGAAACTTCTATTTTATTCTTCCTGCTTTTTGTTGTTGTTACTTTCGAAGTTGTTACTCTTTCTAAGATGTTTACCTAGAAATTCTTAAAGTACACACCTTGTACTTAATTTATTGCCTAACTTTAATTACGTCAGTTATCTTTAAATTTTCCTTTTATTATTTATCTTTGTCATTTCAAAATCGTACGAAGATTTTAAAACATATAAAAGGTTTGAAACCAAAAGAATTGTTAATTGCCTGGCGCAAGCTTTAGATGTTTTCGGAGGTCTGCGATCCCATTTGTTACAAAATCAAAATTATATATTTGTTACAAAAACTACTACCCAAAATTGTTTAATAAATTCAAGCGTTCTTTTTGGATTTATAATTTCTCTAACATAACGGCTAGGCAAGATCCTGTCTTTCTTGACTCTTCCCACTTAATGCAAATAAACCTATTGATAGGGTTTTCACCACTTGTTGCATTTGAGCAAAAACTCTTAGTTGATTACTTAGTAAAGACTCTCTAAGCTTTTAATAGCTAATTCTAACTGGCCAGTAAGGCAAGCATAGCTCGCTGCGCCAGCTTCCTGCTTGTGGAGATTCTCTCCAACACTTATGGTTGGTTTTTCATAATATAAGTGTTTGTCGTTGTCTAAACTTTTAGTCGGCGCTTTGCTGGGTAAAAGCTTAGCCATTTCTGAATGCAAATATTGGTATACTTATCAAAAATTATTCCCAAAGGTATAATTGCTTTATCCCTATCCTTCTTGGAAGCATTTGGTCGCTCTTTAGAAATTCTACAATTTCAAAAACAAAAAATATCGAAACCAATTCAAATTATTGGCATTCTTCAAATTTCTTGTTTAGAAACAAACTCCTTTGAACAGATACACAATTAATCTGTTACTCTTTGTCTTGCCAGACCATCACCCTTCCCCATAGTAGGCATATGTATGCTTGAGAGGGAATACACTAAAGCCACTCTCTTGCAAACCGCCCGAGTTCCAGCTGCGTTTCCCGTTAGCTTTGCCCAGGTCCTTACCCACTTTATGTATCGGAGAGCGGATTTGCAGTGGCAGCCGTCTTTGAGTACATTTAAAGTTAAAATTTTAACTTCTTTTGGACTCTCGTCCTATTTCTCCATCCTTTTTCTCCAGTCCGAAACCCACTTCCTTTTCTTTATCATCTTCCCTTGGGGGTTAGGTTATTCCCAAGCTAATAATCTACCCAGTTGGCACGCGCCAGACAGCGGGTCGGCAACCTGTTTGATACCCTCCATGTCTTCATGTCAGCTGTAAGCGCTTGCAACCTCTCCCTCGACAATCATGGACTTGAACACACCCGTACGCTTCGGAAACTTAGGGCGTTTCTGACGAACATCCTCAAACGAACACCATTCTAGAGGTTCTACGTCGAATATTTGTTGTAGTTATTTAGTATTTCTTTAGTTGGCACAAAAATACCTTTTAGCTGTAGGTACAGTTGTAGCTTATGGTGAAGCATGATAGTCGGCTTACACCCTCATTGACTTGGCCATAATATGCGGCTAAGTCACTGATGGAATCCACATGTCGAAAATGGTTATTTCCCCTCCATAATATTTAGTAAGTCTTCATGACAACCAAGTAATAAGTCATGTCAAACTTCCTCGTTGACTCTAGTTCGAAAATCATCTTAGTATTTCGTAATAGCAGTTGGAAATACCTCGCTGAGAAAGATTTGTGTAATTCACTTAGTTTTCCAACAACTTTATTATTTTTGGAAAAACGTTGCTTATTCTTGTCATTATTAGCTCCAAACTGTAGGTTGATTTTCCTGTGGATATTACAATGAATTCTCGTCGTATTTCTGCTAATTATAATGCTGGTTTGCGTTGAACTAAAGCTTTAACTTTCTGCTGTAACATCTCGAAGCGATACTCGTACTCGGCTTGGCCGGTGGCGATACTGTTCCCTCCGAAGGTCTTCTTGAGTTTCCTTGGTCAATATTTCCACATATACGACTAGCACGTCTGTTCAATTTCGAAGTCAGATATGGAATGCTCTCCCTGACGCCGTCTCTCCTCTCTGGTAGCTATTAAAACGGCGTTCATGGCATTCGACCTTGTAACATTCTTTATCTGCGAATATCTATCTCATCCATATTAATCTTTTAATAAAATTTATATCATTGGCTTACATTTCTCATTTCCTTCAGCTTTCTGCCATTTATTTTCTTCTGGTTATTATTTTTAATAATCATGAAAATATTAGAGACCGCCTATATATAATATTCCTATTGGTCATAATATGGTCACGTGATGAAACTCCTTCCATTACGCTGCATGTATACTTTTCCTCGCGCGTGTCAATGTCATCTTGGCTCGTGGCTCAACTTAACTGGTTTTTCCCAAGTGACAACACTGACAATCTCTCTAATCTCGCCAGTTTCCAGCCTTGATTGATTCTCATTTATCGCCGTGCTAATAAGAAAACATTTCACATTTCTTCTTTTCGCCGTGCTAAATGTATACGGAAAACATTCAACTCACTACTAGAGTTATCTACAGTCATGATACCTCTTACAATGATGCAGGTTGCCTACCCAGATTCGGCGCTCGTGTTCTCAAGAGCTGTCTGTTCAATTCCCGACCCATACCATATCCTTAGTCCTTTAAATTATGTGTTCAGATCCTCGTTGACTCCATAAATAAAGTATAGAATGTACTGTACCATTATTCCTAAAGGTCTTAAGTACAGATATGGATACAGTATTTTGGAACGCCCTGTAACTTTCAAGTTAGCCACTGAAGGCTATCATAACAGCTGGTCTACAGCAAGCAAAAGTTCTGCTATCAAGAATGGATCGGTAGAGCTAGTATTTCCGATGAGAAGCCCGAAGGTCGTCGATAATAATCATATTGACATTGTCTAACATTATATCGATCGATTCACCTGAGAATGGAGAAATGAAGTCAAGTAACCTTTCCCGGCCATTTGAAATAAAGGAATTACAGAAAGCTATTCAATGTGCCAAACATGGAAAAGCGGCAGGATTAGACGACATCACAATAGAGCAAATAAAACACTTCAGTTCAACCACACAGGGATGGCTTCTGAACTTCTTCAACAATTGTTTTACTTCTCTGAAAATTCCTAAAATATGGAGAAAATCCAAAGTGATTGCATTTATGAAACCTGGAAAGGATCCTTCGGACCCAAAAAATTCCAGACCAATCTCTTTACTCTGCCATCTGTACAAGATAATGGGAAGGATGCTGTTAAACCGCCTAATTGGAGTAGTAGACCACGCTCTAATACCTCAGCAGTGTGGCTTCCGCCCAGGAAAGAGCGGCACAGCACAGGTTCTACATCTAACTCAACACATTGAGGATGGATTTGAGAAGAAGAAGATCACTGGTGTGGCTTTTGTGGATCTCTCCGCCGCCTACGATACGGTAAATCACAGGATATTATCACACAAGCTCTACAGAATGATTACAGACATCAAAGTAATCAAGATGATAGCTACTGTCCTGGAAAATCGTCGCTTTTTTGTTGAATTCCAAGGACGCCGAAGTAGATGGAGAAATCAAAGGAATGGACTCCCTCAAGGCAGTGTACTGGCTCCTATTCTTTTCAACATCTACACAAATGACCAGCCATTGCCAGAAGGTACTAAAAGCTTTATCTATGCCGATGACCTAGCACTTACTACTCAGACTAATACCTTTGATGAAGCAGAGACCTCTTTAACTGTTGCATTAGAAGAGCTAGGTACCTATTATGAGAAAAACCAACTGAAACCAAATCCAGCTAAGACCCAAATTTGCGCGTTCCATCTGCGGCATGCACAGGCATCTCAGAGATTCAAAGTTATCTGGAAAGGGAACTTACTGGAACATTGCTTTACACCAAAGTATTTGGGAGTTATGCTGGACCGCACACTAACATACAAGAAACATTGCCATAACGTAAAACAAAAGATAGCTGCTAGAAACAACATTCAACGCAAATTGTCAGGAACCAGTTGGGGAACACAACCACAAACAATCAGAACATCAGCCCTAGCTTTATGCTACTCTGCAGGTGAATATGCCTCCCCGGTTTGGTACAGGTCAGCCCATGCGAAGCAAGTCGACATCGCTCTCAACGAAAGTTGCAGGATCATTACTGGATGCCTGAAACCTACACCCATTGAGAAAATCCAACTTCTAGCTGGTATTGCTCCTGGTGAGATTCGTAGGGAGGTAGCAGCTAACAAAGAAAGGCTCCAATCATCTACTTCAGAAGCACATCCCCTCTATGGATACCACCCAGCCACCCGGAGGCTGAAATCCAGTAAAAGTTTTCTCCGCACATCAGTTAACCTTGAGGGGAAAGCGGAGAATGCTAGGATCAAGATGTGGAAAGAAAGAACCAGCCATCTCTCCAACTGGATGGAGCAGAAGGAAAGTCTTCCATGTGGACACCAGGAGAAGTGGACAACCTGGAAATCCCTTAACAGACTCCGTACAGAAGTCGGCAGAACAAAAGTAAATCTTCGGAAGTGGTGTTTCTCAAGCGACTCATCACTCTGTGATTGTGGAAAGCAGCAAACGATCCAACATTTATGTCAGTGTGTCTTATGTCCCTCAAAGTGCACTATGATAGACTTGGTTGCAGCTTCCTCTAATGCTATTGACGTCGCCCAATACTGGGCAAGAATTATCTAGCTTCCGATTTTGTTGCTCAGTAGGATTGTTTATATGTGTATATCTGTATATTTGTATAGTAGCAATGTATATATCGTGTATTTTAAAATATCTATGTGTAAAGTCGATACTTCTGACACGAATAAAGAAAGAACCTGAGAATGATTAATGCGATTTCAAGTATATTTAGCGCTATATGTGAGCAGTTATTTATGTCTGTATGCATATTTCCATGGCAGAAAGCTATTACAAAGCAAGTATTAAAAACAGAAGAAGATCTGTTAACTTACTAGTGATTATACCACGACTGCGATTCATATCGACCCGTGGCGTTAGAGGAGTGGGGGTAGCGGATGTCTTCCTCAGACGACCACGTGTGGAGAGCAGGGATTCGTGAAACTGACAGAGTGCAGTTATAACCTCGGTAAATAGTGAAATTGAAATCGCAAGTTAACGGGATTTTCAAAACATGTGAGCGTGCCGATGTGTATAAGCTAGTTCGTTCAGCATTCTACGTGGAGTAGAGACTTGCATAATGGGAATCAGACATGGCTTAAAACATGTAATATGTTTATCTTTGCGACCGTGTTTCCACCGCCACTAACGGACTATGCGGAAGGAAACATTCATAATCCCGGCCGCCAGTTCGTGTGCGTTATGTCGTAACACGGTGCTTGTAAAACTTCATGGAAATGCAACCTAGAGTTGATCCAAACTTTTCACAGTGGCAATACTTCTTTAAAAAAGCACATTCTTAAGCAAGGTGTCAGAGGGAAGGAATACAATGAAGCCTATATCCATTACGATGATAGGCTAGATTACAATAGGAATACTGCATTAGCAGAGCGATAGCGGGAGCAGTTTTCAGCAACGTTCATTAACTATGAAGTGTACAAGCGAGTTTCGTAATGCAATGGATCACGCGGACTCATGTGAACTTGGTCACATTTGCATCTTCATAGTGGAACTATTTAGCGGTTATTCGAATTCACTCTCGCTTCATGACGAGTTGATAAACTGTTTGCGGTTAAGCCATCGGTATTCTAATGCGTGTGGAAAGATGTCGCCAGGATATATTGGGACATTTCGACCGGTCTGGAGTTGTTCGAGCCTAGGAGGACTATGGTTCGTTCTCTGGGGACCCAGTTGGAGTCCGGCATGTCTTGTGTTGGTCTGGAGCCTAGAATGGCCAACGATATCCTTTTTTTTCCACATCCAGATTCGCCAAAGGTACAGATCACTTCAACTTGTTACTGTGGTGTAGCGTGGGCATTTGAGCAACCGCTAATTGCCATATTTTGATTTTTGTAGATTAAATGGTTGAGTAGAGAGTTCAGGTTCGATGCATATTTCGAAGCTGACCTTCAATGATGCCAGGATTTTGTCTCATAAAAATGAGTGCATCCTTTTTGTATTTTTGATTGATAAATTTAAAATTTCAATAGTATTTTACAGTATTTAAACTGATATGCTCATCCTTATTGTCGAGAAGTCCCTGTAGGAGGAAGATCTCCAGATTTTGTATAAGAATATTTTAGTAACGCAATTTTTTTTCAGCGGCGTTGAGAACTCTGACCGAGTTTTACATTTTCTAGTGCATTTGTTCTTTAAGCACTTTCGCTTGGATTATCTTATTCTCTGAGGAGAATTTTTATTTCCTAATTATTATAACGATATTAGGAAGTTTTCGGATCCAGTTATTCTGAATGTTACTTCGAGTCTTTAGACTATTTTTCATCAGTTTATTAACAGATTTAACTTGTATTTTCTGAGCGTGATTTTCGAAGTGGATTGTTCTAATGGATCATTAGTCGCTTAGCCTCTGTAGTTAACCTAGATTCATGCTGTAGGATTAATCCACCGACATTTTCGCGTTCGGGAAATTCAGGGAAGATCTTATTTCGAGATTGGATATATTTTTATAATCGTTTTACAACCTCGTTTTGAGTGGTTGTGAGTGTTATACTTTTCTTCTCTTATGAAGTTAACACTGGATTAAATTGATATCATTGCCTCTGGTGCAATAGTTTTTCTCAATTAAGAGGGTATTTGAACGACATCCAAATTTGCGAGGATAATCCCAGGGATGACTTACTATAAGTCATACGTTTAAGAACTATGCATCTTGTAACACATCAATGTAAGGCAAGTTTTCTAAAAATAGGTGGAGTATTTCTGGAATCCACTAGGCTTTATTAATAACCTGTTACAGAATCAAATTCTTTTTCTGAGCACGAGTTCAGGCTTTTATTACAAACAGCTGATTTTCATAATTGTGGATTTATAACAGTAAGGCACCAATTATACGTGAATGTTAGAATTTAAGAGGCATGTATTAGGAATAATGCTCTTGTGTGCTTTGCGAAGCAAATTTTCTTGTTGAAGATTGAGCAACGTGTGCCAATCAAGAATAGATTGAATGAGGTTTCAACCCAGAGGGGCGTTGTATTTAACCAAGTATGATTAATATTTTGTCATAGGTGACTTTATCGCTGTTATTATTTTGAAGTAATGCCTGTGTGAAGATTAGTATTTTTCTGAACATTATTATTAAAACTCTTGAGTGGATATCCAGTTCAATATTTCCAGTAAAATTATAACGACTTTGCCATAGCATGTATGTTTAACAAGGATCACCGATAACTATTTAATGCTGAATCTATGATTAATTTTTGCTTAACTTAACTGTTCGGCAGAAATACCCTGAAATGAGAAATGAAACAATTAAACAAATTTAAGCAGAAGTGAATGTCGTGACATTAAGTCAGTGGGAGGAGAATAATCGAAATTATTCTAGAATCATGTATAAATTTGTATATTCTGTAAATATGCCATAACAATTTCATCGCTAAATAACAAGACCATATAATGCTAATGAAAATGTCGTGTAAGATTATTGGTTATAATCAGGGTATTTTTGTGTAAGATGTTCATTAAGTCAATGAACCGAAGTGAATCCAATTTATTCAATTCATATATTTTGTCGTGTGTGCTTATACTATGGGATCGAAAATCATTATTATTATACCTTATTTTTGAAAGAACTAAAAGTTAGTTGAGATAATGGGTGATACATTTTGGATGCCTTTCCCATATTCCATAGCTGAAAGACAATCCAGTATAATTAATGATATTTTTGATTGGTCGTGGTATCGACAAAATTTTTATTTCTTGTCATGTTTATTCTTGCAATAAACTAATTTATTATTTGGTTTTAATTATTGCGTGATGCTTTATAGAGGTGGTGGAAGGGTGTATTAAGGGGGCCATCGCTAGGTATTTTAGGGTTTACCACACTTTTGAGATTCTTTCTTCATTTTGAAGAATTGTAGTGTTTTGAGCTAGTTTTTTCTTTCTCTGAGCCTTGGTCAGTCGTAATACATCCTGTAAGGTATTCGAGTGGCCCTATTATCCCTTTGTCTGTTGGTAGAACTTGGTTTTTTTTTCTAGCCGGGGATTTTCAGGTTCTACGATCCAGCTGTCATCGAGGGATTCAACAGGTATTGGTAGGTAATACGGGTACATGAGGTGGCGCCCAGCTCAGGGGCTTCCAAAAACTGGAATACCAGAGCGAATATCTGGGAGTTGAATGCCAAAATTCTGCCAAAATTGAAACTGAAAGTACAGCGTGGAAATTAGTTTTATGATCATGTAACACAGATCACGAATTGGAACACCGTGTTTCCTGTGTGATCATGAATCAAGGCAATAAAATAATTGTGAACCAATATTTTGGCATGAACTATTGGAATTCCTATGGAACAAAGCAATTACGAGGATACTCGAGCTACTTGACTTACAAGTGGCATTGCAACCATTATTAAAATTTTGTATTTTATGTATTGGAGTGGTGCCACACGCTCTGTTAATAATTTGTTCTACTTGTTTCCGGCTGATGATCATTGCTGACATCGTTAAAAATAGAAGCATTTGTAGCAAATTTAAATTTGAGTAATGGTAGAATCATAGACCTTCACCGATATAGACCATCACGCACTTGTATATAGGCGATCCCAAATCAAATGGGACACGTCGTGTTTAGACATAAGCTTATTTTAAGGTAATGCCAGACAATGAGGATGAGCATGTATGGTAAATGGTGGTTGTTTGTAGATGTTCTCGCTGTGCTTCGTTAGTGTGGTATTCGTATTTCTTGTGAAGTGTAGTGAAGCATGTCTGAAGGTAACACGGTGACTGTCGGGGACGTTAAGAAGATGTTTGAAATTATTCAAAATAAAATGGATAATTTGAATCAGGACATAGAAAATATTAAGGTCCAAACTAAATCTGCATTAGACCATATGTCCGAAACTGTTATTCAAAATCGAGGGATTCAACAGGTATTGGTAGGTAATACGGGTACAGTACTTTATTTACTAATCTTCACTTATTTCATATCAGAACACTAATTTAAAGCTTTAATGAATCTCTGGGAGGATTCGTTTCTACCCTCGGCGGTCGGATTCTTATAAAAAAAATCCGTTTTTCCTTCCTCTATCTCTTCAAAAAATCCTCATATCTCTTCTCATCTGGTCGGTTTTATTGAAGTAGGGATTTCTTCCTTCTCTTACTTTCTCTTCCAACTAGGCTGATTCTGCCTTCCTCTGTTCGAATTACTTCTTTCCTTACTTTTCGAAGGTTGTGGTTTGAATTCCTCCTCTGTATGATTTTCAACGTTTCCATTCTCTTTATTGCTTAGACTTTCTGAGTATTCCTAACTCTCACTTTCCCTATCGTCGTAATACTGCCTGACATTTTCATTATTCCTCAAACCTCTATTATTTGATTGCTGCTGTTGTTGCCTCTGACGATTGAAATTATCGTCATTCCAATTTTTGTAGCGACGGTATCCTCCTCCATTTTGTCTATTATCGCGATTATTATCGCCGTTTCTTTGGAAATTGTTATTTCTGTGGAACCCTGTTCTACGTTGATTATTGTTCCCTCTCTTGTATTCCTATAACCTGGTTCATACCGGTTTTGTCTAAAATATGGCGTTCGTGTTGGACCTACGTTGGTTCGTTCCTCTTCTGTCTGCTGGGTTTGGTCTATGAGTACCGTGTGTATATCATGATTCTCATGCCTACACCTTACATTCGGCGTATTTGTACTCAAACTTGTATGATCTAGCTGTCTCAACATTTCAGCCATTGCTTCTAGGGTTTTTACATTCGCTGATATTAAATGGCGTCGTACATCCTTCGGAAATTGCCTCGAAATCGAATGAACTAACTCCCCTTCAGCTAATGGAGGCTGAAGGTACTGGAGACGGGCTAACTGATTTGTGAAGAAGCTAGCGTATCTTGTTGGGGACGAGAATGCATATTTCTTCGAATAAATTTCTGCGCGTATGTCCTGCTGATTATCTAAACTCCAAAATCTCTTTTGAAGGGCTTATGCGAACTGTTCGAAATTAGCATATGTGTAGCAGAATGCTCTAAGCCAAACAAGCGTCTCTTGTTCAAGCTATTTCTCGACAACCATCATTTCTCTTTCTCTAGGAATGCGATTGTCATCCAAATAGCATCTCATATCTCTTAGGAATTCTATTGCTGTCACATTTCCATTCCCACTGAAACGAATTGGTTTATCTTCTATGTTCTTCAAAAATACTCTATTTTGAATTGTTCTATTCTCTCTTTTTTCAAAATATCTTCCTGCTTCGTCATATTCCGGTCGGATACGTTCAACTTTAGGCCGTGGTTCACCTTCGTCTTTATGTTCTCGACTGTATAACCTTTCTCTATCTTCTTCGTCACGTCTATCGTTTCCCTCATTTCTATCTCTCCTGACCTCTGGTATAACACGTTCTTCTCGTGATTTATCCTCGCGGTCCTGAAAGAATTCCTGTAATTCTTCCCTTAGATCCTTCCGTACATGCGTTCTTAAGTTTTCGAGATAACCAGCTTCTCTAACGCTTACGTTTTTCATTCGTTTAGTTAATGCAGATAGTTCCGATTCCTGACTTGACTTAATTTTGGCAAGCTCGGTCGTTACCTCATCTACCATCTTTCTGATATTATCAAGTTCATTTTTGATCTATTTGTTTCTGAATTGCTGTACACTATCTGTACGCTTATTTAACTCTGCTTTCAATCCCGAAATACTCTTATTTGTGTCTAGTTCAAATTTTCCCATATCTTTAATAACTTGAGCATGCATTTCATGTATATATTCTTTGTTTGATCCAAGTACATCCTCTTTCATAGTATCAACAGCTTATACAATATTACTTGTTATGTCTACATTTATGCCTTCTTCGATCAAACTTTTATGATCCTTAAGTTTGCATTGTAAATCACTAACAGTATTATTCAAACCATTAACAATTATATTCAGTGCAGAATGTGACTGTAATTTTGTCATAGTGTAATTTGTTTTAATGTTTCACCTCTTCTAAACTTTTCTGTAACTTATCTTGGAGGTTAAAAATATTTTCACTATTTTCAACTTGTGCATTAACTACCGGTACTCTTTTAGTTACATCTTCTATATGTGTACCTAAATCTGTGGAAACCTGGTCTATTTTCTCACCGCTGCTTCGACTTACTGTCTGGGCTTGTTCTATTATATTTCTAGTCTTTTCTAGGGCCTTCCTACTTTGTTCTTGGGCTAGTCTACTTTCTTCTTGTGCTAGTTTACTCAGTTCCTGGGCTACTCTTCCTTCATTGTGGTTTTTTTCTAAATCTAATCGAATTTCTTCCTGGGCTTTCTTAAATTCTTCCTGAGTTAATCTACATTCCTTCTGTACTTGTGCAATACCCTCTCTAGTGCGAGTTTGTACAATTGTGAGCTCAGCTTTTAAACTAGTTTTCAAAGTGTCAGCAGATAGCTTTATCTCCTGCTGTACTTTCTAGGAATTGTCAAGAGTGTATTTGTGCAATGTTTCTAAATCTACAGAGATTTGGGTCTGCGCCTCCTGCAGCTTCCCAAACATACCCTTAATAGTATCCATGTCCTTCGTCGACAATCTTATTTCTTGGAGAACTAGGGGAACATCACCATTTACAACAACGTGGATACCTTGAGTAACCATAATTTTATAGTATCATTGATATTGGAATATTTTAAAATACTAGAACTTATCTATTGAACCCTTGCAAAGAAGCATATGAGACTCAGTTTCGGGGGGTGTATCGGTTCATATCGTAAGTTGTTGTCAAGGCGCTTCATTAACTTGCAGGGTAACATATAACAAAATAACATGCAGGAAAGAGTGAAGCCAGGGTTAAAACAAATGAATGTAATAAACAAATCACCATATTTACACTCAACAATTAACACAATAAAACTCCCATATGACTCCCAATTAATAAAAATGCCAAAAACTAGGCGAAAATCTCTGGAGAGATTAATTACATGGACCAAGTGTCCCTAAAGATAAAAATAACAAAAATGACTATGTATGCGCGTATGTCGTTCTACATGCCTCACGATGTGTACAAACGAATGCGTGATTCGTCATCATCCAGAGTAATCATTCAGACAACGAATCCGCATTTCTTAGAGCTAGACCGACACGGGGGAACACAACTACAATACTTAAAATTAAACCGACACTTCCTAGACCTAATATAAACAACACAAAATTTCCGTGTGAAATTGGAATCAAATTGCCGTAGCAACATTTACTGCCTACAAACTTAGGACTTCTCACACAAATCAACACAAGTACATTAACACGTGACCAAATAAAACAAGTAGTTCCGTGAAAAACTATACAGCCTATTTTCATATATCCTACTAATATTAATTGCCACTATCAACATACACAATTTCTGTTTGATTGCTGTAATAGATTCGTAGATATTAAGAACCGACTAAATATTTCGGATGGTCACCATGTTGGATTTTATATATGTAGGTCCTAGAGTTATGTACTGTTACATACAGATTATTGTGAACGGGTAGTATTCAAACTTCAATCGCAAAATTAGGACACAAGAAAAAACAAGGAGATTTTAAAATTTTTCACAGCTGCCATCTTGAGGTTATGGAAACAATTGAAATAAATTAGATGCCAGTGGATTAACATTCGTATAAGGATTTACTGTACCAAGATTAATTGCACTCGGATGGTTAAATTGCGAGAAACGTCCATGTGAATATTTATAATTCGCGTCACCGCCATGTTGGATTTGTGATCACCAGGTTATTTAAAGTCCTATAGGTGAACTTAAGTTCATAGCCCCTATGAACATTAAAAAATGCAGTTTGATTGCTAAAATAGATTCGTAGATATTCAGTATCGTCTAAATATTTCGGATGGTCGCCATGTTGGATTGTTAAATGTATAGTTCATAGAGTCATGTACCATTAAAGGAAAATTATTGCGTAGGTTCATTATTCAAACTTTCACTTCGATCGCATGACTACATGACAAGAAATAAAAACTTAATTTTAAAATTCGCACTGCCGCCATCTTGAGGTTATGTAAACAATTGAACTAAATTAGATACCAGTGGATTACAATGTGTATAAATATTTCCTGTACCAGGTTTCAGTGCGCTTGGAACATTAAATCGCGAGAAAGGTCTATTTAAAATGTTCAAATTCGCTTAACCGCCATGTTCGTTTTGTAGTTAACCGGTTTTTGAAAATCTTATAGATGGACTTCCAGTAGTACCCTTTATCTCCGTACAAAATTTTAGGGAGATACCGCTAATAGTTTCAGAGATATAGAATGCCGGTGAAATATTTCGCACATCCGCCATCTTGTGATTACGTAAACAATTGAACGAAGTTAGATGTCGGTGCATTACAATGTATATAAACATATACTGTACCAAGTTTCATTGCGTTTGGTTGGTCAAATCACGAGAAACGTCTATTTAAAAGTCGCAAATTCGCTTGGCCTCCATGTTGGTTTTGTAGTTTCCAGGTTTTCAAAAGTCACATAAGTGAACTTATAGCAGTTCCCTCCATCACCATAGAAAATGTCAGGGAAATATCGGTAATAGTTTCGGAGATATTGAATGCTGGTGAAATATTTCGCACAGCCGCCATGTTGGATTGGTGAGTCGTAACAAAATTTGAAGGACACGGTCGAGGTCGCCGGGATTAGTGCTATGAACTTTCCGAGTTTCATTGAAATCGCTCCTGCCGTTTAGATTTTATTAGGGGGGGGACACACACACGAATCACACACACACACACACACGCACATACACACGGACAAAAGGTGATCTCATAAGCCTATTGTTTCAAAATTGAAAATAGGCTAAAAATACACATATGACCGCCGTCAAATTTACAAGTACTCTACCGCTACACCACACAGGTGTGACACACAAATTACATGAATCGAGTCATAAACAAAACAATAGGCTCACAGCCAACATTTACGTTATTAAAACAATCTTTTACCCATACAACGTACAATAAGCCGTTACACACATGGCGAACTCCCCAATTAATTATGGCTTAAAAATAACCATCACAATGAACAGGTTTGCTACATAAAAGCTTACGGGGGCCAGTCGGACAATCAGGACTGCCTATCAAAAATAAGTCACCAGGCAAAACGGGCGGTTTGTGGAACTCTGCATATCTGTCAACCCACGTGTCAATAATCTCGACCTCCCAGGACATGGGGTCGAATCTCGAAGAAGTGTGCCCCAAAGCACAATAATACGTGTGTGTGTGTCAGAATAATATGGACAAGAAACAGCGGTCTCCCTAGAGCACCCTGTCTTTCCATCAAAAATACAACAACAGCAAAAATATGAGGACGGTAGGACCTCTACCCCCTCCTCACGTAGAATCAACACACACTTGACACAGTAACACACACAGAATCACACGTATGGGTTTTGACAGACCCTGAAATAAAAGACATAAATAATTTCCACATGCTGGGGCCACCGTTCTATGCCGTGACTAGTTAACCTGAAAAGGACTCAAAAAAAATCTATCAAAATTAGAACGAAGGTGTTCTACAAATTACATTTTAAGTTGGTGCGCTTGGCAACCCTAATATGAATAATGACCTGTTCAGCAAATATCTTACAGTAATTACCTCCCTTTCCTATCTCAAATATTAACGTTAATAAAGCACCACTTATCGAATGTAACGGGTTTCGCATTTGCATGGATAAAAATCACGTACGCACGCCGCGCACATTAAATATGACTCAAGGAAAAACAAATATACAACAAACACTTTGGCCACGCGCCAACGGACATTTAAAACATTTAGTGTCGGTGCAAGAAAAACTCTAAACAACAAGAAAAGAAACATGACTATATACAAAAGTTCCCCGGCCAAATCTAACTACATAATTGAAATAATTCAATTGTTGTACATCACCGATCAGCTTGTAGAACTTAAGACATCCTTCTCAGCCCATTTCCCTATGGACAGATTAACACTCCATCGTTGTCGTCTGCGTTGAATCGTTGAAGATCATCCCAACTCCAAACCACGTGTTGAGCATCTTGGTATCGACTCCTTGGCAGAAAAGTTCAATGTTAATTATTATGACCTAGCTATAATCGCTTGCAGGTTACTCAATTCGCCCACAAATTGTCCTAATGCGATTAATTGCGAAGACTTGCCCTGGATATCTCGCACACACGCACAATAAACACATGAAAAATACACTGAAATTTGTACATAAAATATACACCTCGAGACCACGTCACTGGCTCGATAATAAGTTTAAAATCTTGACTGCACATGCAGTCGCTATCTTGCTCGGTATTTCCGTACTGTACTGTTGACCTTCGCTCTGGTGAGCGCTAATTAGGATGTTACAAGACTTGCCCCTCATAGCTGAAATGGTCGTCTTTAAGAAAAATGTTACAAGTCACCACGCACACTGCGTGAAATATTAGCTCGCAAAAATAAAATTGACTTCAGATAAAATGTACTAGAGCTTTAAAATTCGTTATTACGACTGATGTGAATTTAGCTCCTCAGAGCTCACAAATAAAATAACTTCAACTAATTCAGAGCGTTAAAATCGCTATACAAACGGGCGTGAAGTTAGCCTCTCAAGGCTCCAAAACGAATGACTTCGAATAATTTCGAGCGTTAAAAAAAATCGTTGCACAAACGGGCGTGAAGTTAGCCTCTTAAGGCCCCAAAACGAATGACTTAGAGTAGCGTCATGCCAATCTATTTATTAGAAACTGACAGGGGACGGAGGAGTGGGGTGGAATTGGATAAAAATTTCCAGAGTTTTTATCTCCCAATATGGGACTGGTGTCAATCTTCTTCAAATAAATCAAACGTCTCAATGCACTCGTGCGGAGGTCAGTCAGTTCGGCGGTTCTTTAGATAATAAATTCCGCGGGCTTTTTACTACTGACGCTGTCCATCGCGTGATCATGGCTTGGTCTCTCGTGATTGGCTGATTCAATCGTATGTTCGTTGCAAGTGACTCGTGATCATTCCTTTATGCTTCCAATTTTGGTGCAAGTAGTTGCTCAATTTGGCCTTGAACCCGGCTAAATCTGGCCGTCCCCCAAGAATAGCTACCAGCTCAGCTCCTGTTGCAATCATTACGAAACGCTAGCCTGCCTTTATCCATGTCCACTTCCTCAAGTACTGCCTGGGCTGCAGTAATAATAATAATAAATATGAATACTTATTTATCGTAGATCAATAAGGGTTCATTTATCCTCAGCAAGGTTTTGAAATTCGAAACAATTTATTGATTTGGATTTCAAAAACAAAACCCACCGTAGTAACAACAACATCTCGTTAATATCTCGCTCAGCTGCTCGTGTGTACGCCCCTCTGACTCAATTAGTGTGTGCTCTTTCTCGCCGGAATGTCATTCATACTTCCTCACTAGGTCTCCCCCTTCTCCTCACGTGAGTGCCACTCCTGTCGTCTCAACTGCTTGTTGTTTACAAACAAAGCGCGTACTCGGGCGCTCCACGTAGATTTGGGTGTTGGCTCTCAAAATCAAATTTTTGCAATACAGATTCTGCCCACATCATCTTTCCTAGTCATCGAATGGTTCCCTTCTGTAGTAAGGTTTTAAATTGGCGCTATTAAAAACAGATCTAGCACCAGTGCTCACTTCTTCCAGCCTGTAGGCATTGTTACCCAGATTCTTAATTACCCGGAACGGGCCAATAAATTTTGGACAGAATTTTGCGAAGACTTTGTTCTTAGGGTCGGATATCGGTGGTCTACGAACCAGCACTAACTCTTGTTCTTGTAACTCCCGGTGAAACTTCTTTCCTCGGTACCGTCTCAGCCTTCGGTCCGCTTGGTTCCTCATGTGCTCTCTCGTTCGCTGGATTCGCAACTCGTGCGCTAATAGTGGATCCCTTGGGCATGGAATAATCTTGTCCCAAGTTCTTTCTGGCAATCTGTTGTGGTGTACAATCAGTGGGACTTGACCCGTCGACTCGTGCTTAGTGGTGTTCATGCACATCTCAATTTCCCCTACTTTGTCAACCCATTTATTATGATAGTTAGGAATCATTACTTTGTAGTACTTGGCAACACAGCGAATTGTTCTCTCGCTCGGATTTCCACAAGGATGACGAATGCTTGAAAATACGTGTTTTATTCCTAGGCTCTCCAAACCTTGCCTAAAAACATTGCTCGTGAAATAGGTACCATGATCTGATAAAATGGATTCCGGCTTCCCAAGCATCGGAATAACTTTGTTCTGAATTTGACTGAGGACTTGTTTTGATGTCGTCTTCTGGATAGGACATAGCACGACCATCTTCGAAAATACATCGACACACACCAGAAGGTGTCGGCATCCACGCTTCCCTTTTACTAAAGGACCAAAACAATCGATAGCGAGCATCTCGCATGGTTTTTGAGGTAAAAGTGGTCTTGGAGGTTGTTTCAGAATGAAATTGTTCGGTTTCGTGCGCTGGCATGCGTCACAAGTTCTAATTACTTCAACAATGGTGAATCGCATCTTAGGCCAAGTAAAGGTCTCCCCTATCGTAGCTTCAGTCTTATCCGTGCCGATATGTGCTAGGCTCTCGTGAACATGCCAAGTCAATCCCCTCTGTAGTGATGCTGGAACTAGGATTCGCAGTTTAGTATGATGCTCATCCACGTACTTATGTAACAAGTTATTTAAGTAGTGAAATCTCGCTTCTTTAGCACGGGCTTCTCGGTACTCAGGTGAATTTGGTTGTAATTCCTTCCTGTAGAATTTTATCATCATCATCATCCATGGGTCTGCTTCTTGCTCCTACCGAATATCCTTCAATCTCGCCAAAAACTCACGAGCCTTAGGTGTTAATGTAATATTGTGAACTTCCGCTGTTACTTCGTTTCCGTCCTCAGGATTTCTACTCAAGGCATCTGGTATGACGTTCATCCTTCCAGGGAAATGCTCTATTGTAATGTCAAACTGCTGTATGTAGATGGACCAGCGCGTAACTCTCTCACTTGCCGTTGTTGTCTTGAATAAAAATGTCAGTGCATGGTGGTCGGTTCTAACAATGATGGAATAACCAAAGATCATCTTACGCCACTGTTGAAGAGAATATAAAATTGCTAGCAGCTCAAGTTCCGTAACGGTGTAGTTCCTCTCATGTTTCCTTAATTTACGACTCGTAAATGCCAAATAGGATTTCTTCTTGGGTACCTCAGCGTCCTCTTGGTACAGCATAGCACCGATTCCAATCAAAGAAGCATCTGCTTGAATAATAAATCGCTTCTCAAAATCCGGATATCCAAGTTTCACACAGTTTTCCAATAAATCCTTCGTGGCTTTAAAAGACCTGTCGCACTCCTCGTTCCACGACCATCGATTTGCCTTCTTCAACATCTCCTGCATAGGTGCTACTGTTTCTGTGTAACCAGGGCAATTTTCCTTGAAGAAGCCTGTCACTCCCAAAAACGCTCTCACATGTTTGACTTTAGTAGGTGTGGGAAATTTCTTAATAGCATCAATCTTGGCTGGATTAGGCCGCACGCCCTCGACATCAATTATATGCCCCAAATATAAAATCTCGCTCTGGCAAAAATGTGATTTCTTTAGGTTAATTTTGAAGTTCATGGTTCTCAAGTTGTCCAGAAGTTTATTTAAATTTATCAGGTGTTCCTCCATTGTTTCAGATGCAATTAATATGTCGTCAACATATCTCGTGGTGAAGCTCTTGACCTCCTCAGTCAGATTCCTATCGAGTGCTCTTATGAGTGCACATCCCGCAGTTTTCACGCCAAAGGGCATTCGACACCAGACATAACTTTGATTATCGAATAAAAATCCCGTCAACAGTTGGGATTTTTCTTCAAGTTCAAGATGGTGGAAACTATTCGTCAAATCGACACTTGAGTATATCTTCTTCCCACGGAAGCCTTTCAAAACATCTTTGATCCTAGGTGCTTGGTCATGCTCAACTAGCAGTTTTCTGTTCAAAACTCGCGCGTCTAGGCATAGCCTAATTGATCCATTTGGCTTGGCCACAGCCAATATTGCGTTCAGGTAAGGGGTTGCTGCCTTCCTTACCATACCAGAATCTAATAAGTTAGTAATAATGTCCTTCACCTGAGAAAAATGTTTCTCTGGGATCGGGTACAATTTACTTTTAAATGGGGTCCAGTCTGGGACTTGCATGGCATATTGAAAATTTAAAACTTTTCCAGGTATGGTGTCAAAAGCTCCTTTATGTAATCTTAAAATTTCTTCCAGTTTTCTTCTATCAGGTTCCCCTACTATGGCCTCCTTAAGTCGCTCCTGAAGTATAATTTCAAATTTGGTTCCGCTAATTTCTTCTTCCGCCAAATGTACCCAAAGTTCCTGCGAAATATCTCGGCTGTCAATTTCTACCACTGCTGTCTGGCTGACTCGCTCCCCCGTCAAGTTCTTATCTCCGGCCTCATTAGTGCATTCTTCAACGACCCAGGTATTTGCCTCTCTCTCCAACGGACTCTCTTCCATGTTTAAACCCACATGATTCAACCCCTCTACTTGTTTGAAACTTACAGTATTGTTATGTAAGTCAATTACAGCATGAAAATAGCAGATGAAGTTGGCTCCTAAAATTATGTTGTAGTTCATCTTGGGAATAACAATGAATGTTTGCGAAAAAGTATGGTTCAATATTTCCAGATCTAAAAATGCTTGCTGTTTACAATTTATAGTTTTGTCAGGAATAACCCCTCTGACTTTCATTAGCGGTACCGGCATAATTGGAACAGTTTGTTTTCTTCCTATTTCTTTTATCAAAACTTCAGTGACTAAGCTCACCTGGCTACCTGTATCAATCAAACATCACACCCTCATGCCTCCAATATGCGCGTAAATAATTGGTAGTTGTCTGATAACACTTTCACGGTTCTTCACCACTTCCTCCAGGCAGTCGTCCGTGAATGCTACCCACTCTTCTATATTGGCCACTATCATCTCTTCTCGCTCCCTGGCAACCTCCATTTTCAGACTATCATTTTTCAGTTCATTTGGAGTTTTTTTTTAAATCCCGGGACCCATTTGTTGTGTTTCGCCGGTTGTCATTCTGTCGCTCCTGTTGTCTCAATAAACTCTCTGCCTCCTCTCCTTGATGATTGTCTGGGCTCTGTCTGTTTGCCATGGCCCGCCCCCACTTCTCCTTCTCCGTTTCTTCGGCACTTAATTGATCCAAGTATTTTCGTGATTCAATATATCGCTCGTCCCAGTTGTTCCGATAATCTCCCCTATTTTCTTGGCGATAGTCCCTGCCGTTATTCCATCTACCATCTCCATTTCTTTGGTAAGGTCTACATTGTCTCTGGTTTCCCCTCTAATTTGTGTACTCCCGCTGGTACGTCCATTGATTGTTCTGATTTTGGTTGTTCTGATTGTATCTCCCGCGGTTATTATGATAGTTTTGATTATTATTGTTGAACTGGTTTCGGCCGTCAAAATCTTGCCTTCTCGGTGTGAATTGTGTCCCTGTAGACTGAGTCTTGGTTTGGTTCCCCTGGCTGTGTTTATTTTGGAGTCCCTGAACTACCTCTGCCGTGTTGACACATTCCATATTCCTCCTTCCTGTCTGTGGGCTCACCATACTCGTCTCGTCTAAGTGTCTGAGTAATTCTACGGCTTGGACTGCGGTTTGAATGTTTCCTGCGACTAATAGTTGTTGGATGTGCATTGGGAGTTGTTTCCCGATGGTTAGAACCATATTTTGCTCGCTAGGCGGGTCGTCAAAATCTCTGAATTTTACCAACTGCTGGCTGAAGAACTCTGAAAACCGGGTTGGATGCGTACTATGATATTTTCGCGTGTACAGGTCCATTCTCAACCCTTGCTGTAAAGAAGGGCTCCAAAACTTCTTTAAAAATGCTTCGCGGAATTGAGCCATGACTGTGAAAGTATACTTAAAGCTTAAAAACCAGGTTAGGCTGGGTCCTTCTAAAAATTTCTGCACTAGTCTTAATTGTTTCTCAGGGCCGATGTGCTGGTCACTAAAGTAATCAGTTAACTGTCGTAGAAATGCTTTGGGAGTGGTTCCTGTATGTTCCTTAAATTTATCGGGCTTGAAATCATTACCCCGAATGACTTGGATGACTTGGGCGGGTGCCGAGTTCGGTTGTGGTGTTGAAGTCTCTCCCCTGTATTGCTGGAATGCGTTACTCGTTAGTCTGGGACTTTGACCCCGGCTATTATCCTCAGCCAACTTCAATCCTGCAGGACTTCCAATACTTCCCTGCTTCTCCGGTATATTTTCAGCCGAAAATAATGTCGCATTCTCTAAAGATCTAATCTCGTTTTTGATTATTAACTCTGAGTGTTCCTGTAATTTTGACTTTACATTTTCCTCCAATGCCTGCATTCGCTTTAAAACTGTCAGCCTGTCTTCCCTATTTGCGTGAGCCTGCTGTCCCAATCTCGCCGGATCCTACTTTTCAAGTTGTTAATTTTCTCCTCGTTCCTTTCCTGATTTTTCTCTAGCTCTTCACGTATCTGTTCTTGTGTTTTGACTAGTTGTTCCCCAACCTCTTCTCTTATGACCTCTTGTGTTTTTATTAACTGGCCTTCCAGATTATCCCGAGTCTTGACGAGCTGCTCTCCTACCTCTTCTCTTATGATCTCTTGTGTTTTTACTAGCTGTTCTCCTACTTCTTGTATTTGCTGTTGTGTCTTGCCTAATTGCTCCTCTAAGTTCTCCCGGAAGTTTATCCGTTCGGTTTCGGCCTTAACCTCGACTTTATCAATTTCTTTTATTAATTTCAGCACGTTGCTGTCTACCGAATTAATTTGTTGGTGCAATTTTTCTTGGGTTTTCTTCATTCCCGCGGTGTTATTGACACATGCTGCCTCTATCTGCTTGAGTTTATCTGCCACCATCTCGTCAAATTGTACTAATTTGTTATCAAACTTCGCCTCCAGCTTCTTAATTTCGCCTAACTGTTTGACGTTGTTCTCCGCAACCTCGCCTGCCAGTTTCTCTACCTTTTTAACGCTCTGATTAATGTAATTAGTGATCTTTCCTAATTGTTCGGTTTGTGCCGTTTGTGTTACCGCCTGTTCCGACAATTTGTGATTTAGTTCATTTAAATGTTTGTCCGTGTCTAATTTCTGGACCTCTAATTGGACCGAAATATTACCGCTCATGTCATGTAATTGTTTTTCACAGTTCTTTAATTGTTTATCATTATGCTCCCGCTGAGCTTCTAATTGTTCTTTTAATTGTTTATTATTGTCTTCGCTTATTTCCTCCTTCATGTTCTTTAATTGTTCTTCCGTCTTTACGGACATTTGGATCGACATCTGTTCCAACAATCCCTTAATTTCATCAACACTCGCCATTTCACACAACCAAATATATTCAGAGAAAACAGGGTCATGCGCCAAGATTTCAGTCATATACACGTATACATGTCACAACATTTAAATATTACTGGCTCTAATTTAACGAAAATTTCAGTAACAAAATTTACTGAATACAATTACACTTATTCCCAAACAACAAAATAACCCCTAGTGATCTGTTTTTGAATTCCTAACCAACAGATTTTACGAAAATCACCAATTAACCGAAGTCAATTAAATGTCAATTATAAGGCAACACCTTCCTGCTTTGACTGAGTTCAATAATAATGCAAATTTTCTAATTTTAATGCCGGGCGCCAGAACAGGTTTATAACAAATACAATATCAAATTCTAACCTTGTTCAATATCTCTATCTTTAGGAACTCAGTGATTTTACTAATGCACATGGCGGTACAACATCGCCTCAATTTACTGAATTTACTTTGCCCGCTTGACCTGGCATCATTTCTCAACGAAATAAATATGAGATCAGCGAAGCAACAACAACAATAATCCCCACTTGGACAGCCATTTTTGTTTTATGAACCCTTGCAAAGAAGCATATGAGATTCAGTTTCGGGGGGTGTATCGGTTCATATCGTAAGTTGTTGTCAAGGCGCTTCATTAACTTGCAGGGTAACATATAATAAAATAACATGCAGGAAAGAGTGAAGCCAGGGTTAAAACAAATGAATTTAATAAACAAATATGACTATGTATGCGCGTATGTCGTTCTACATGCATCACGATGTGTACAAACGAATGCGTGATTCGTCATCATCCAGAGTAATCATTCAGACAACGAATCCGCATTTCTTAGAGCTAGACCGACACGGGGGAACACAACTACAATACTTAAAATTAAACCGACACTTCCTAGACCTAATATAAACAACACAAAATTTCCGTGTGAAATTGGAATCAAATTGCCGTAGCAAAATTTACTGCCTACAAACTTAGGACTTCTCACACAAATCAACACAAGTACATTAACACGTGACCAAATAAAAAAAATACACATATGACCGCCGTCAAATTTACAAGTACTCTAGCGCTACAGCACACAGGTGTGACACACAAATTACATGAATCGAGTCATAAACAAAACAATAGGCTCACAGCCAACATTTACGTTATTAAAACAATCTTTTACCTATACAACGTACAATAAGCCGTTACACACATGGCGAACTCCCCAATTAATTATGGCTTAAAAATAACCATCACAATGAACAGGTTTGCTACATAAAAGCTTACGGGGGCCAGTCGGACAATCAGGACTGCCTATCAAAAATAAGTCACCAGGCAAAACGGGCGGTTTGTGGAACTCTGCATATCTGTCAACCCACTTGTCAATAATCTCGACCTCCCAGGACATGGGGTCGAATCTCGAAGAAGTGTGCCCCAAAGCACAATAATACGTGTGTGTGTGTCAGAATAATATGGACAAGAAACAGCGGTCTCCCTAGAGCACCCTGTCTTTCCATCAAAAATACAACAACAGCAAAAATATGAGGGCGGTAGGACCTCTACCCTCTCCTCACGTAGAATCAACACACACTTGACACAGTAACACACACAGAATCACACGTATGGGTTTTGACAGACCCTGAAATAAAAGACATAAATAATTTCCACATGCTGGGGCCACCGTTCTATGCCGTGACTAGTTAACCTGAAAAGGACTCAAAAAAAATCTATCAAAATTAGAACGAAGGTGTTCTACAAATTACATTTTAAGTTGGTGCGCTTGGCAACCCTAATATGAATAATGACCTGTTCAGCAAATATCTTACAGTAATTACCTCCCTTTCCTATATCAAATATTAACGTTAATAAAGCACCACTTATCGAATGTAACGGGTTTCGCATTTGCATGGATAAAAATCACGTACGCACGCCGCGCACATTAAATATGACTCAAGGAAAAACAAATATACAACAAACACTTTGGCCACGCGCCAACGGACATTTAAAACATTTAGTGTCGGTGAAAGAAAAACTCTAAACAACAAGAAAAGAAACATGACTATATACAAAAGTTCCCCGGCCAAATCTAACTACATAATTGAAATAATTCAATTGTTGTACATCACCGATCAGCTTGTAGAACTTAAGACATCCTTCTCAGCCCATTTCCCTATGGACAGATTAACACTCCATCGTGGTCGTCTGCGTTGAATCGTTGAAGATCATCCCAACTCCAAACCACGTGTTGAGCATCTTGGTATCGACTCCTTGGCAGAAAAGTTCAATGTTAATTATTATGACCTAGCTATAATCGCTTGCAGGTTACTCAATTCGCCCACAAATTGTCCTAATGCGATTAATTGCGAAGACTTGCCCTAGATATCTCGCACACACGCACAATAAACACATGAAAAATATACTGAAATTTGTACATAAAATATACACCTCGAGACCACGTCACTGGCTCGATAATAAGTTTAAAATCTTGACTGCACATGCAGTCGCTATCTTGCTCGGTATTTCCGTACTGTACTGTTGACCTTCGCTCTGGTGAGCGCTAATTAGGATGTTACAAGACTTGCCCCTCATAGCTGAAATGGTCGTCTTTAAGAAAAATGTTACAAGTCACCACGCACACTGCGTGAAATATTAGCTCGCAAAAATAAAATTGACTTCAGATAAAATGTACTAGAGCTTTAAAATTCGTTATTACGACTGATGTGAATTTAGCTCCTCAGAGCTCACAAATAAAATAACTTCAACTAATTCAGAGCGTTAAAATCGCTATACAAACGGGCGTGAAGTTAGCCTCTCAAGGCTCCAAAACGAATGACTTCGAATAATTTCGAGCGTTAAAAAAAATCGTTGCACAAACGGGCGTGAAGTTAGCCTCTTAAGGCTCCAAAACGAATGACTTAGAGTAGCGTCATGCCAATCTATTTATTAGAAACTGACAGGGGACGGAGGAGTGGGGTGGAATTGGATAAAAATTTCCAGAGTTTTTATCTCACAAATATGGGACTGGTATCAATCTTCTTCAAATAAATCAAACGTCTCAATGCACTCGTGCGGAGGTCAGTCCGTTCGGCGGTTCTTTAGATAATCAATTCCGCAGGCTTTTTACTACTGACGCTGTCCATCGCGTGATCATGGCTTGGTCTCTCGTGATTGGCTGATTCAATCGTATGTTCGTTGCAAGTGACTCGTGATCATTCCTTTATGCTTCCAATTTTGGTGCAAGTAGTTGCTCAATTTGTCCTTGAACCCGGCTAAATCTGGCCGTCCCCCAAGAATAGCTACCAGCTCTGCTCCTGTTGCAATCATTACGAAACGCTAGCCTGCCTTTATCCATGTCCACTTCCTCAAGTACTGCCTGGGCTGCAGTAATAATAATAATAAATATGAATACTTATTTATCGTAGATCAATAAGGGTTCACTATAAAAATACTATCCCTATAATTACGTTCCTACGTCACTATCTCGAAATCGTATCAACACTCCGAACATCCCCATTTAACAATCCTTTCATAATCTTATAAGTTAACTATGACTTTACCTTTATACTATTACTAGCAGAAGTACCCGCTCTTCGAACGGTATTTGGTATTAATAACCAGACGCTATCAACTGAGCTACTGTTGCAACGATTAGGGGCTTGTCATTCCTTCATAAGTTATCAGAATGAAGTTAGTTTTCTGGGTATATCGCAGACACTGTTAAGTTAAGGGACATAAAATGTGATTCTCGGCGACCTTTTATAGACTCCCTAGTTTTGTGTCACACATTGAGAAGCGCAACGGATGCTTTGGTCGTCCTTCTAGGGTAATTTTTATTTTTCTCCTATTTTAGCATGTATTTTGAAAAGTTGCTCCTTATACCCATCCTTCTACGAGAAGTACGTTAGTAGTGTGTTTTGGATGGTTCAAGGCCCTCCACCTCCACTCCCTCCACACAAGATGGCGGCAGCCCGATAACTCCCGAACCCGTGATCGGATTTTGACGAATGAGGTGTCATTGAACTCGGTCTGATACTTCCTTTCCAATGGACAACATATTTCCACCCCAAAATAAAAGCTACCCCTACTAGGGGGTGAAATTTTATTTTTTAGAGAATCTCTTTCCAATTGCAACATGTGAGAGTTTGAATGCCAATATGGAATGAAACGTTGTTCTACACAAGAGACATGTATACGGTGGCAAGCCATTATGAATTAACATGCTTGTTTTCTGTATTTTACGCATGCCCACTCATGGCTTTTGTAAGAGGGTGGGGGAGCGGATCCCTATGGATGGGTTATTGTTGACGGGTCATTGTTGGCGGGGTCATTGTTGCCGGGTCATTGTGGACGGGTCCTTGTGGACAAGTCCTTGTTGACAGGTCCTTGTGGACTAGTCCTTGTTGACAGGTCCTTGTGGACAGGTCCTTTTGACACGTCCTTGTGGTCGAGTCCTTGTGGACGAGTCCTTGTTGATGAGCCCCTTTTGACTGATCCTTTTGGACCGATCCCATTGGACTGGTTCCTACGGACTAGCCCATGCATTTATTTAAATTATGTCAAAGGGCCTAACTACATTTTGCGTGTAAAGCAATGTGTTGAACTGACGTTGTTCACTATTCCCCGACTACTATAATGGGATAACGATATGAAAGGAAAGTGATGAAATACATGTGAACATACAAGGGATCTAACTTGGTGGATGGATGTGTTCTAACGAGTCATTTGTAGTTGAAAGAAAATAATACATGTTCTTAAGATGTTAAAACTGAGGAGATGGTATGTGCAGTAAGACGTCCTGTTATATTTCCTGTGTCATATTACAGACATGGCAGAGAGCGCACAGATCTGTTGCTATTACTAACGCTGCAGTAATTTAAAACCGCAAGTGTTCATTAAGACTATGGGTGATGATCATATAAAGTTAACAGTTATTGGATATTACACAGGTGTTCCTTCCGGTGTCATGTTGCTGACATTGCAGAGAGCGCACACTGCTGTTGCTATGACTGACGCTGCAGTAATTTGAAACCCCAGGTGTTGATCAAGACAATGGGTGATGATCATGCAAAGTCAGCAGTCATTGGATACCACACAGGTGTTCCTAGTGTACTTTGGACTCTCAGCTGTATTGGAAAAGGAATTGCAATGATCTGTAAAAAACTGCTGACACGAGCGATGAGAGTTTATATAAGAGGGGTGTCATATATTCCCCTACTGTCAGTCTTTATTACTCGCTTTGAGTGAACAGTGCTCTATTACTGCTTAAGAGTTGTAAAAAAGCCTTTTTGGTAGAAAATCATTAAATTATTTTGCAAGGTAAGTACTTATTATTAATGGATTGTAGTCTTTTATTACTAATTGATGTTGAAGTTATTGATTGGAATGTATTTATTGATTGATTGCTTGATTTGTTTACAGATAATTGGGTACCTGTAGGTTACCAGATTCCTACAATCTGTTCATTCAGTGGCAGCAGTTGATAAATTATAAAAAGGTAAGTGCCCCTCTAATAACTTTTAAACAGTTAGAGTGATATTTTCCATTGTTTACCACTACATGTCAGTGAAAATGGTATATTTGGCAGTCAAAAGTTGGAACTACTTGACCATGGTGTGTAAAGCTAATTTTGTAGGTTAGATTTTGATTACCGCTCTGTTAAGTCTGAATGTTCATTGCTGGGTGTCAGTGACAGAGGGAATATTTAAAGACTTAACCTCAGTTCACCTAACATAACCTAACTTTACCTAACTTAACCTTGTCACGTGACATGTTTTACAAGTTTAAACTTGTTTTAAGACTGGCTATGACGTCACACTTAGCTCACTTAACTGGCGATCGCTGGCTTCTATCACGTGACATGTTCTACAAGTTTACACTTGTTTTAACACTGGCTATGACGTCACGCTTAGCTCACTTAACTGGTGATCGCTGGTTTCTATCACGTGACATGTTCTACAAGTTTAGACTTGTTTTAAGACTGGCTATGATGTCACACTTAGCTCACTTAACTGGTGATCGCTGGTTTCTATCAGGTGACATGTTCTACAAGTTTAGACTTGTTTTAAGACTGGCTATGACGTCACACTTAGCTCACTTAACTGGTGACCGCTGGTTTCTACCACTCTATCAAGTTCCAATGTTCATCGCTAGGTGTCAGTGACAGTGGTATATAGTAACCCCAGTTAGCACTACATGAAGTTAGACTTTCTAGGAGTTCACAGATCGATTTAAATACCCTGCTATAACCTTTGACTGGAATATAATTAAACTATCTATATTGTACTTTGTTTTATCATTTATTAACATTTATGATTTCTTTCTTTTATAGGTAATTTCGAAAGTGATCATAATGTTCAAGTGTGGTGACTGTAAGAAACAGTTCTCAAGACCTGACAACCTTCAACGACACGCAAATGCTAAACATGACATTAAAATGTTTGTGTGCAGTCATTGTGCTACCACATTTAACAGACAAGATAGTCTTGGACAGCATGTAAATTTAATGCATGACAGTTCAGCACCTTTTTCATGTTCAGTTTGTGATCTTGGTTTTTCTGCTGTAAAGCGATATCAATCCCACATTGTTGAAGTGCATGGGGAACAACAGGAATTAAAAACTGTAAAACCATCAACTAGCACGGAACCTTTAAATGAATGTGATGCTCAAAAGCGTAAATGTTCTCAAGATTGTGAAAATAGTTGTGCAACAAAAAGAAAGAAGAATGGTGAACCTTCAATAACACACTGTGATGTATGTAATATTGATATACCTTCTTCAATCATTCATGGACATTTACGCAGTATTCAACATAAAAATAACGCTTGCCATGAAAGAAATTCTGGAAATATTCAACAAATTAGTAGTGCATTTAAAAGTCGAATTGCTAGTTATAGACTTTATAGTAAAGAAAAAACTCAAAGTATTGAATCATTTTAAAAAAATGTTCAACCTACTGTGTTTGGCTTGGTAGGTAATGTTTTATTAGAGCATAAAACAATTAAAATGAATTTTGAACTTTTTGGACTCTATGTAAAAACTGGGAGCGAAGGTGAAATTACGGATAATTAATCTTTTAATACAAAAAACATAATTGTTAGCGAATCAACTAATATTAGTGATATATATCAAAATATTTCAAGTGCTATCATTGTGAAGAGTGAAGAGTTCCAGGAAAGGGAGTCAGGCTGGGCGTTGGTTGAAGTACTTTATTTAGAAACCAACATGAATATATACAATCCCCTTCGAGCATCATCATACATTGATTTGCCAGGATGGATCAAACGAAAGAAAGCTGTTGTGAACGTTATGAATAATGATGACGCATGCTTTGCGTGGGCTGTAACCTCAGCTCTCCATCCAGCAGAGGAGCATCTGTATAGAACATCATCCTATCCTCACTATTCTTCAGTGTTAGATTTAAAAGAAATAGAATTTCCTATGGCGATAAAAGACATTCAACGTTTTGAAGAGAACAATGTAAGTATTAATGTTTATGGAATTGAAAATAAGAGTATAGTTGGTCCTCTATATTATACTCAGGAAAAAAAGGATGCTCATGTAAATTTACTTTACATAACCGAAGGTGAAAATGCTCACTATTGCTGGATAACACATTTAAGTAGACTTGTCGGTAGTCAGCTATCAAAAAGAGAAAATAAGAAGTGGTTGTGTGATGACCATAAGCCACCACTGTAAGCCACCAACAAAAGCTACCATAAACCACCGCCATAAGCCACCACCGTAAGCCACCAACATAAGCCACCATAAGCCACACCGTAAGCCACCAACAAAAGCCACCATAAACCACTACCATAAGCTACCAACCTAAGCCATCCACGAATTTTTGAATTTTGATGATTTATAAAGAGAACACGATCGAATTGGTACGTTATGCCACGTGACCTGTTATGGCAGAAAATTTAAAAACTGGCATGAATATTAACATAACATCTCGAAGTGTTGCTCCGAAAGTCCGGGTTCGATTCCCAGATCTGCCAAGAAATGTAATACTTGTCTGAGGGCTGAAATTGGGTACACATAGCCTCATGGAGCAAATATGAGAAGAAGTGGGTTCGATTCCCACCTCAGCCACCCTGGAAATAGTTTTACGTGGTTTCCAAATTCCGGGACGGATTCTATCTTAAGGCCACGGCCGCCTCCTTCACAGTCCTTAATTGCAAATACACATATCATTACAAGCCCGCAATAACTCAGGTTATCAGACAAATTCTACACACACACACACCCAAGTAAACATGGCTAAATGTTCTTGGCCCTAAAATGAAACAAAACAACAACATATCGAAGGATATTCTGATCGCCAGTGCTTGCATCGAAGTATACGAATTCCGTAGAAATTCCCATTGTATTATTAGCAAAAAAATCGTGTGTCTGTGTGTGTGTGTGTGTGACGTTGTGTGTGTGTGAGTGTGTGTGTGTGTGAGTGTGTGTACTCTGAATGTCTGCCCCTCCCTCCTTCCCCCCTCTACCAATTCGAACACGGTGAAACCGAATTGAACGAAATTTGGTACAGAGGTAGAACTAGCAAAGGGCACCTCAGTGTCATGTTTTATATCGCAGCCATCTTGACCGAAACGTAATGGCGGCCACCCAAATGTTCAAAGCTTAAATCAAATTACGAATAACCTAATCCTCCGATCTCTACCAAATTTTGCAACAACATATATTTATATGGCGAGCGTCTTTTGACTACACTACAAGGTAATCAGACCAATAGTTTGCAGATGGCGGCCATGTATGTGTGCAAATCGATTCCCCCTATCAATTCAAACACGGTGATACCGAATTGAACGATATTTGGTACAGAGGTAGCACTAGTAAAGGACACCTCAGTGTAATGTTTTATATCGCCGCCATCTTGACGAAAACGTAATGGCGGCCATCCTATTGTTAAGAGCTTGAATCAAATTACGACCAACCTAATAATCTGATCTCTACCAAATCTTGCAACAACATACCTTTATGTGGGAAGCATATTTTGACCATACTACAAGATCATCAGCCCAACAGTTTGCTTATGGCGGCCAAGTATGTATGCAAATCGATTCCCCCTATCAATTCAAACACGGTGAAACCGAATTGAACGAAATTTGGTACACAGGTAGCACTAGCGCAGAACACCTCAGTGTCATGTTTTATATCGCCACCATCTTGACGGAAACGTAATGGTGGCCACCCAAATGTTCAAAGCTTAGATCAAATTACGACTAACGTAATCATCCTATCTCTACTAAATTTTGCAACAACGTATACTTGTATGGCGAGCATCGTTTGACAGAACGACAAGGTCATCAGCCCATTAGTTTGAAGATGGCGGTCATGTATGTGTGCAAATTGATTCCCCCTATCAATTAAACACGGTGTAACCGAATTGAACGAAATTTGGTACAGAGGTAGCACTAGCAAAGGGCACTCCAGTGTCATGTTTTATATCGCCGCCATATTGACGAAAACGTAATGGCGGCCATCCTAATGTTAAGAGCTTGAATCAAATTATGACCAACCTAATAATCTGATCCCTACCAAATTTTGCAACGACATACCTTTATGTATAGAGAATCTGTTGACCACCCTACAAGGTCATCAGACCAATAATGTGCAGATAGCGGCCATGTTTGTGTGAAAATCGATTCCCCCTATCAATTCAAACACGGTGAAACCGAATTGAATGTTTTTTTTACAGAGGTAGCACTAGCAAAGGGCACATCATATTCATGTATAATATCCGTAAAGCACGTTGTATTTCAAGAAGCCACTACAACCAACATTCAATTATACTCCTTGAAAAGGACAAAGGGTTATAACCATACCCATGTATTTAGGAGAAAGTAGGCTATACGTGCTTTACCGAACATCTTGTTTTGTTATTCAATTTTAACAAAAAGTCTTAGCATATCTTTAGGCCCGTATCACACGACACTCGCTGGCAAGGAAGCTGGTGTGATAGCTGGTACAAAATCCTGTATAATTCTGTTCTCTTCGTCAGTACACCTGCTTGTATGACCGAAGTGTATCACACGCTAGCATTTTGGACGCTAAGTTGTATGAACTAAAACCGAAGGGCTGTCGTTTGAGGGCATTAGTTGCTGTTCTTTCGCCTTATTAACGCAAAGCGGTCGCGAAAATTGCTTTAAGTAAATTAGAAAACCTGCCAGGTACTGAACGAATGCATTCCAATCAATATTTAAGATCTAACTGTAATAATTGAATATTTTACCATACGCGTTAATACAAAGCGCAAAAAAAAACCTCCAGTGTGTGTTGGAAATGTGTGCAAGTGTTATTGCGCCCGCTCGCTCTTTCGAAGATCCCCGGTTCAATACCATCCAACGGCAGATTTGTTAAATTCTTTTAAACTATTTTATTATACCCTCCCTACCTCGTACAGCAATATTTCAACTTGGTTTTGTTCACATTATCTACGAAGACGATAGGGAAAGTTATTTTCTTGTCTCATTTAAATGGTTATTTTCCCTAAATACTGTTGTAAACCATGTCGCCTCCGTAGCGTAGCGGTCAGCATGGTTAGCTGCCGCCCCGGAGGTCCTGGGTTCCATTCCTGGCTCTGCCTCGAAATTTGAAAAGTCGTATGGGGACTGGAACGGGGTCTATTCAGTCTCGGGTGGCCCAAATGAGTAGAGGGGTTTCGATTCACACCTCAGCCATCCTCGAAGTGGTTTTCCGTGGTTTCCCACTTCGTCTTCGGGCAATTGCCGGGATGGTACTGCCCCCGTAAATTGAATTATATAGAGACCACGGTGGCTATATTGGAAATTATAAAGAAAGTTATGGCTGTCATAGTTATGGCGTGGATAGTCATGACGTAAGCACGGATGACGCAGACGTTACGCCAGCAGGCTACTTGAGCTGAGATTCTCAGTGACGTCAGCATTTGTTCGAGAAAGATCCGAGATTTACGACGCAGTCGCAGGAAACGTGGAATTATGCTGAGGAAGAAATTATGCTATTGGAGGGGAGGCTCGAACCAATGAACGATAGTTTGAAGGAAGACGGAGATTGCTGAAACTATGGTATTTTTATTACTTTTTGGAATGCAGAATTGTGGAAATCCATTTGCAGTAGAGGCATTGATCTGGAATTTTGGTGAAATTTATTTTCAGTTTTTGAATTTTGAAAATCCGTCATGTATTGACGAAGTTGGAACTTCTAGCGATGACGCAGTAACACGCTATGGAAGGGATGGATACGCCCCTCATGAAGTTTATAAAAGGCCTTGCGCAGAAGAGAGGAGTCTCAAATCGTCAGGTCTCAGAACCTCAGATCTTCAGTATCAGTGCTTATATAGTCATTTTGGTGAGACGTCGAGTGAAATTAGTAGAAAGAGTCGTCATTATAACGCGTGGTGAAGCCACCGCAGTGAACTATCGAGCAGACAAGCAGTGCAAGTTTACAGTGAGTAAAACTAGGTGAAGTTAAAACGCACATTATAACGCGTCTACAAGATTAGCTATGAACAGTTAGCGGTCGCCTATAAGCTAATTCTATTGTGCAGTGCTACATTAAGGAGTGTAGAAAAGTTGAACAATTTCGCGGAGTTATTTTGGAAGATATTGGCAATTTTAGACGACTGACAAAAGTGATTTTCTCGCCACCTGAGAAGCACTTTATATCGTCAGATTCTACGCCACGGCTGACACGGCTAGTGCAATAGGGAGACTTCAGATTGCTTTTGTGACACAACGCTACAGTATTATGGAGCAGTTTAATGTGGCAGTTTGTTCTACTATTACCATAACCGAAGAGAAGATGGAAGGCTAAAGGACTTTAATGCAATTGGGACATATATCAACGGAGTAAGATAGCAGCATGGAACTTCGCTAATCGCCATTCCACACAAGCGAACATGTGGTGAATAACCATCTACACCCATGTTTCGTGGTCCAACGCTGAATACTATCAAACAGCAATGGAAGCGATTTCATACTCACTGAATATGAATATTTCTTCGGAAATTACTACAAAAACTTCATGGCGATTTTCTACTGGAACTTCAGGGATTTTTCAAGAGAGTTCAGGGTAGTCCCGACTCACAAAGAAGAATTTTGCCGGAAGGATGTCTTTCGTCTTCACGGAGCAGTGCAATTTCCGGAGGAGGAAGCAGTTCGATTCTCCGAGGGTGCTGTTTCCTGTTTGGAGGATGGAGCTCATCTTCAAGTTGGTGAAATGGATCCATCAGCAGTCTTCTTTGGGGAATTTTCCTCTGGAACTTCAATCAGCAGATAAGGTAGTCGTGAACGTTTATTGGTTTATTTGAGTTTCTTAGCGATATCTGAGCAACCATTTTCCCATATTTTCTGTCCTCATGTATTTTGCCCTATATTCTTGTTTGAGATTCCTATTCTCAGTACACCTTGATGAGTTATGCCTTTTTTCGACGATTTATTAAGACATGGTTATGTCATGGGCATAGTTAAACGATTTTGGATCAGTTGAGACTGATATTTAGATTTTTCAGTATTTTGCTGATTTTTGTAGTCACGATTTGACTGTAAGTTAATGATTTTTATGGCAGATTTAAATTCAGACAGCGTGTCACTTTATTAAAGTAATTCTACCCCAGTTTAATTACTTTGACCAATTTTCTGTCATCATCAAGAAGGAAGAACATTTAAATGATTTTAGAGCGTTAAAATCCATTACATTGTCGACGATCTTGGAAATACTAGTCGTTATTTGAATTGATTGCAACACAGACATTTATCGTCAGTTATGAACGACCATTGCATCATAGACAATTTTGTGAAAGATGAACTTTAATTATGAATTATTGAATGCATTAAAGTCATGAACTTTTGTTAGGAGTTTTTCTCAATTAGAGATTTTTATAATGATGTTTGCATTCCCCAGTCTAATTGGATTCTATTCGACTATTTTGCAGTTTAGTCGCACTTTGTTTGATGATAGTATTTTTACACTTCAATTCTTTGAAGATGTTAATCTTAAATTTTGATAGACCAGACAGGCGTATATAAGCGTATTCACTATTAAATTTGTTTGTGATTGGCAAATTTTTACTTCATTTCGATTCATGAATGAAATCCACGAAGGTTTAAGATAACAGTTTTGAAACAATTAATGATTATAAGAATTTTTGAAGTGGAACTATGAATGTATAATCGCTAGTGCAGCGGACGTGTTGAAAGTCGCTGATGTATAATGCCCTTGAATTAATGAAAGAGGTTCCCACAGTAATTAATGATGTTGAAGAATTTGTTAGTGGAGATTTTTGTAAGTTCTGTGGAAGATTTTGATGCCATATATATTAATATATGATGAATTTTGGGCCTATTTTAATGCAGTTTTGTGCATTGTTTTGTAAGCGAAGTATTTTCCGCTGGAGTGTATTGTCTTAGTCCTTTGAAAATTAATCAAGTGAATTTACTGTTATAATTAACAAGAGTATTGAAAGAATTTGAGATAAGATTATGAATGAAGATTACCGTCACAAATAATAATAATAATTATTAAACCTTTATTAAACCAGATTGTGACATTAAATATGTATAACTAACCTTCATTGGTCGATTATATTGACACGATTATGAAATTACCAACCGGATGAACATGTGGTTAAATGTATTTCTTAAATTAATTATTTGAATAATTTAAATGTTAATATTGTAAATAATGATGTAAATATATCTTTGACAATAATGTGGAACGAAAGTAATGTTAGAGGCGTGTTATAAATTTTTCAATTGTCTTCAACAATATTATAAACAATTTCTAATTGTTATAAATTATTTATGAGCTTTGTTATAAACATTTAGAGTTTGTTTTATACTCTAAACAACGCTTATTAAACATTTGGATGCTAATTAAACAAGTTTAGGGATTGTCAGAATAATCCAGTGGTATGTGAGTTGAGCATTTGAAAGATTTGCGTAACTATATTTGTGTTGTCTTGCGGACATTTAAAGCTTTTGAGAGGGAGCTGGATTCTTACGCAACATGGCATGACAAGTGAGCCCATTTGACAGGTGTGCGTCAGGTTGAGGGTAGACCGCAGCTGGCCAGACAACTGGTTATCAGCGGGCAAGGTCGTCTACATTGTGGCCTTGTGCCTATATATAAGTGTGATGTTTATTAAAAGAAAACAAATGCTCTATATATGTGTCTCGTCCTGACTTCCTTTTCCAGTCCAAGTGTGCTATGAATGTTACGTTATTTTGAGCTCGTGGGAGCTAACATGTTTTATGATAAATTTACAAGTCCTTCAGGAGGACATAGTCAGATTGACATGGGCTACTGATAGCCACATTTATTTTGTTGAGTTGTTAAAATCTTACCCTTTATTTGAAATAAAAGCTTTTGTACAGTTCAAAGTTCTTGTCTCCGTTCTGGTTCATTTTTAAATGTCATGGTGGAGGTTATTGTGGGAGCATACTTTAGAGATCCTGTTGTCAACCCAATCCCCGAGATTATTTTTAAGAGGTAAGTAGAGGTAAGTATGAACCCCCGTCTATTTTGGTGTGTTCCACAATGATTTCCTGTTAACTTCTGTACTCAAATCTCGGTAGTATCTGTCAGTGCCATTTTCATTGGTGTAGCTGAGCCGGTGCGGTTGATTATTGGCAATCCGATTGAGGGGGCGGATATCTGACAGCCTACTATCCGGGTAAACGGGGACAGTACCTACTGTAAGGCCACGGCCACCTCCTTCCCTCTTCCTAGCCTATCCATCCCAATCTTCCATCCCTTCCCATCCCTCATGAGGCCCCTGTTCGCTTTACAGGTGAGGCCGCCTGGGCGAAGTGCTGATCAGACCTCCCTAGTTGTATCCCTCCCGACCAGATGTTCCAAGCTCCAGGACACTGCCCATCGAGGCGGTAGTGGTGAGTTCCCTCGCTGAGTCCGTGGGAACCACCAACCTAGAGGGTAAATTAACTAAATAAAATTTAAAAAAATACTGTTCTAAACCATGGATGGATACTATTCGTTATAATTAATATTTTTTTAGTCGATTTTATCCTCCAGGTTAGGTTATCCCACGGACTCAGCGAGGGATCCCATCATTACCGCCTCTACGGGCAGTGACCTGGAACTTGAAACATCTCGTCTGAAGATACAACTGGGGAGGTGGGATCAGCACCTCGCCCAGGTGGCCTCACCTGCAAAGCGAACAGGGACATCTTGAGGGATGGGAAAGGTGGGGAGGATAGGGAGGGATAGGCAAGGAAGAGGTAATGAGGCGGCCGTGGCCGTACGGTAGGTAACATCCCGGCATTTGCCCGAAGGCGAAGTGGTAAACCACGGAAAACCACTTTGAGGATGGCTGAGGTGGGAATCGAACCCCCTCTATTTATTTGGACCACCCGAGACTGAGTAGACCCCGTCCCAGTCCTCTTACCACTTTTCAAATTTCATGGCAAAGCCGGGAATCGAACCCAGGACGTCCGGGGTGGCAGCTAATCACGCTGACTACTACGCAACGGAGGTGACTCTATTCGTGATAATTAGAATTTTAATAGTTCAATATTTATAATAATATGGCACGTTCTGTAATTACTGGCTTGCTGCGAGGCTCAGCGGTAACGTTCTCGCTTGCTGTGCCTAAGGTTGCAGGTTCGTATCCTGGCGCAGTCAGCTGGCATTTGAGGGTGCGCAAATGCGAGGGAGCCGTGTCAGTAGATTTACTGGCACGTTGAAGATCCCCTTCCGAGCAAAATTCCGGCACCCCGGCGTATCTAAAAGCCAGAGCAGTTAAAAGGGACGTAAAACCAATAATGTCATAATTATCTGTATTTACTGTAGGTTTGGGGCAGATGACCTCGTAGTTCCCCCCTTTAAAACCTCACTAACTAACTAACTATTACTGTAAGTGTATAGCAAGCGCTTTTCGCACAGACGCCGTTGAAAGAAATTATAGTTTCGGTCTCATGTATTTATTTATTTGTTATGTGGGTCGTCTGAGTGAGTCGGAGTTTTCCTTTAAACAAAGGTGGTCAAAATTTCGAACACTTGCTACCTTGAATATACAGGGTACCTTGCTTTCGTTCTACAGATCATTATGTCGTCGTCCAATCTGGCTGCGTACCATCGGATAAGTACGGTCCTTTTGAGGACCAAATAAAATATCACTCGTTGGAACAGATAGATATGCGTCCAAAATACATCCACAATAAACGACATTAAGCAAAAAAAGTACTAGTTCAAGATTCGAACCTACTACAATGCGACTTCGTTGACGCTACTCTTGATTTAGCCACCATAGCTACCGAGAACCATGGTATGTTGCTGGCACGCATTGAATCTATTCGTAGACACTTCCTGTCAAAACGTAAGCATGTGTTATTCGGAGCTCTAATCGTTTCAATCATGCATTATATTTGAGGTCATGGAAAGAAAACTGCCACTATTAATTTCTACTGTATTCGCGAGGATGTACTCAACGGTAAAGTTGTACAATGGACGTAAAGGAACAGGTACTAATGTTTTTAGGATGACTGTGATATACGCGTTAGTTGGGTTGCCTTCCTCCAAAAAAAATAAGGGGCTGGCGGACCTCACTGTATAAACTCTCATCGCTCGTGTCAGCAGTTTTTTGCAGATCATTGCAATTCCTTTCCCAATACAGCTGAGAGTCCAAAGTACACTAGGAACACCTGTGTGGTATCCAATGACTGCTGACTTTGCATGATCATCACCCATTGTCTTGATCAACACCTGAGGTTTCAAATTACTGCAGCGTCAGTCATAGCAACAGCAGTGTGAGCTCTCTGCAATGTCAGCAACATGACACCGGAAGGAACACCTGTGTAATATCCAATAACTGTTAACTTTACATGATCATCACTCATAGTCTTAATGAACACTTGCGGTTTTAAATTACTGCAGCGTTAGTAATAGCAACAGATCTGTGCGCTCTCTGCCATGTCTGTAATATGGCACAGGAAATATAACAAGACGTCTTACTGCACATACCATCTCCTCAGTTTTAACATCTTAAGAACATGTATTTTTCTCTTTCAACTACAAATGACTCGTTAGAACACATCCATCCACCAAGTTAGATCCCTTGTATGTTCACATGTATTTCATCACTTTCCTTTCATATCGTTATCCCATTATAGTAGTCGGGGATTAGTGAACAACGTCAGTTCAACACATTGCTTTACACGCAAAATGTAGTTAGGCCCTTTGACATAATTTAAATAAATGCATGGGCTAGTCCGTAGGAACCAGTCCAATGGGATCGGTCCAAAAGGATCAGTCAAAAGGGACTCGTCCACAAGGACTCGACCACAAGGACCTGTCAACAAGGACCTGTCAACAAGGACTTGTCCACAAGGACCTGTCAACAAGGACTTGTCCACAAGGACTCGTCCACAATGACCCGGCAACAATGACCCCGCCAACAATGACCCGTCAACAATAACCCATCCATAGGGATCCGCTCCCCCACCCTCTTACAAAAGCCATGAGTGGGCATGCGTAAAAAACAGAAAACAAGCATGTTAATTCATAGTGGCTTGCCACCGTATACATGTCTCTTGTGTAGAACAACGTTTCATTCCATATTGGCATTCAAACTCTCACATGTTGCAATTGGAAAGAGAGATTCTCTAAAAAATACAATTTCACCCCCTAGTAGGGGTAGGTTTTATTTTGGGGTGGAAATATGTTGTCCATTGGAAAGGGGGTATCAGCCCGTGTTCAATGACACCTCATTCGTCGAAAGCCGACCACGGGTTCGGGAGTTATCGGGCTGCCGCCATCTTGTGTGGAGGGTGTGGAGGTGGAGGGCCTTGAACCATCCAAAACACACTACTTACGTTGAAGAGTTTTATAAATGATTGGTGTATTGACTCATTGTTAAAATACCTAATTTTACGATGCTCCAAGCACCCGAACATGAATTACAGGCGTACATAAACATAAAGATATATCAACCACACAGTATTAAACAAAATCATCTTTACGATGCTCCTGTTTGTCGACAAAATATGTTTAGTTAAAATGTGCTCTCAAACTAAATTCACCTAACGTGTACTTCCTGACGTGAAAATAATATTGCATACCTCGTAGACGGAACGCAATATATATCAAATTAAAACTGACCCTCACCGTAGTGGAAAGTCCCCATCCCCCGGAAGACCCCTTTAATAAATTATAAAGGCATGTGGTGCATGGAAATTCTGGATTTTTAGCCTCAAATGGCCCAAATTCCCAAAAGCTGCAAAAAACAATATTCCAATCCAGAAATTTTTGAAAATAATTTTGCTGTTTGGAGATATGATAGACCTTCTGTACAACATATAGCATATAGCACGTGTAAGTCACGTGTAAAATTTGTAGGGTACCCCTTGACCCCATTAATCGCATTGTGGAATTTTACAGTCTATGTTTGATTCCACGATAACCTAATAGCCATTTGAAAACTATCACAGAAATTTAATAAATTGAGTGGCATTGCTTCTGACAGATATAGATGGAAAGTTGGAGGTCACCTCTTGTGATAGACCTACTGTTGTCATGGTTACCGGCTTGCATTACTTCATTAGTTTCTTCTTGTTCTTCTTCTTTCGGATGGGCCAGCTAAGGACCACGACGTTCAACTTTTCAGCTTGGCAAGGGACTTGATGTTTGCCCGGTATTCGCAAACATAGAGCTATGTTGCTCCTTTCTGTTCTTTTGTCCAGATGATGCTGGTTTTCTTACAGGGTGGTCTGTCCTGAATACTCTTCTGTTTAAGTATCTTTCTGATATGTGATAGGCTTCTAATATCACTTTTCATTATCTTCAGTTCTTGGATATCCTTGTTAACTACTTTTAGCGACCGTGTCACGCTCTTTCTATTCCCCCAGTAGTTGAGAAGCCGGACACGGCCGGGGTCGCCCGGAATAGTGCTATGAACTTACCGAGTTTCATTGAAATCGCTCCAGCCGTTTAGATTTTATTAGGGACACACACACACACACACCTCACTCACACACGCACACGCACACACACACGGACAAAAGGTGATCTCATAAGCCTATTTTTTCAAAATTGAAAATAGGCTAATAAATAAATAATAAATATTTCATTTACCAACGTTATACAATTGATCTCCCCCTGTGACGTCATCAACAGTGTGAGGGTGTGGCGGCCATGTTACCCACTAGCCCCTGTCCCAGCTTCGGCTTATATTACCTACTCAGCTACTCTCGCACACTGCCTGCTATGAACAGTTCAACATCCACTGAACAAACATAATTTTGCTGGAAACCCACGAATGAGAGCAACACTGCATGGATGGCAGAAAGGAAGAAAACTCATAGTGAGAGAATGAAGAGATTTTGGGACGAGGAAAAAGCTAATTCAAATTCATCTGTGAAATAGGTTAAATCGTGCTCCTTGGTTGAGCATAACGGCGTAAAATAATAATAATAACACAATAAAGCCCCTTAATGTTCAAAGATGTTCTGTAACGCAAACATTATTTTGATCAGTTCAGTATGTATCGAGACTACTAACGGTATTTCTCCCAGTTTCGCGGAGTTTGGGGCTGTGCGAGTCGAAGCACGGTGCGCATGCCATTCCTCTCCACTGGTCCGGGCCGTCGAGTCACCTTAGCAACTGGATGCAAATTATATTTCATGCAGGGTGTCGTGTAGCTGCCTTTGGAATTATTCTTGCCATTCTCACGGAGTCTACCATCAATACGGCTCTTGTGAGACATTGACAGCCAAGACTGAAAATTATCTTCTCACATCATTGAAATTCAGTAGAATTGCGAGGTCTCCTATGTATTCATATTCCTATTATTATATGAAAATATATGTATTAAAATATTCATATTTTCTGAAATATGGACATTGATTAATGTATGTATTCAATGTTTCATTGTTGAATTCCCGCTCTATAGTTTTTAGCCTATTTTCAATTTTTGAAAAAATAGGCTTATGAGATCACCTTTTGTCCGTGTGTGTGTGCGCGTGTGTGTGTGTGTGTGAGAGAGAGGTGTGTGTGGGTTCCCCCCTAATAAAATCTAAACGGCAGGAGCGATTTCAATGAAACTCGGTAAGTTCATAGCACTATACCCGGCGACCTCGACCGTGCCCTTCAAATTTTGTTACGTCTCACCAATCCAACATGGCGGCTGTGCGAAATATTTCACTAGCATTCAGTATCTCCGAAACTATTACCGACATCGCCCTGAAATTGTGTACGGTGATAAAGGGCACTACTAGAAGTTCACCTATGAGACTTTCAAAAACCTGGTGACTACAAAACCAACATGGCGGTCAAGCAAATTTGAGACATTTAAATAGACTTTTCTCGCGATTTAACTATCCAAACGTAATAAAACTTGGTAAAGAAAATGTTTATACACACTGTAATGCACTGGAATCTAATTTAGTTCAATTGTTTACATAACCTCAAAATGGCGGCTGTGCGGAATATTTAACTGACATTCTATATCTCCGAAACTATTACAAATATCACCCCGCAATTTTGTACGGTGATAAAGGGTACTGATACAAGTTTACCTATGTATATTTCATAAACCTGCAAAGTACAAAACGAACATGGCGACCAAGCGAATTTGAAATATTGTAATAGACTTTTATCGTGATTAAACTCTCTGAGCGCAGTGAAATGTGGTACAGTAAATGATTTTGTAGTTTGTAATGCACTGCCATCTAATTTAATTCAATTGTTTACATAACCTCAAGATGGCGGCTGAGCGAAAATTTTAAAATAAAGTTTTTATTTCTTGTGTCTTAATCATGCAATCGAAGTGAAAGTTTGAATAATGAACCTAGGCAATAATTGCCCTTGAATGGTACAAAACTATGGCCTATACATATAACAATCCTAAATGGCGAGCTTCCGAAATATTTAGACGGTTCTCAATATCTATGAATCTTTTACAGCAATCAAACTGATTTTTTTATGTTCATAGAGACTATGACCATATGTTCACCTATAGGACTTTTAGTAACCTGGTGAGCACAAATCCAACATGGCGGCGACGCGAAGTATAAATATTTAAATGGACGTTTCTCGCGAATTAACTATCCGAGTGCCGTGAAACGTTGCACGTTAAATGCTTATACAAATGTTGATCCACTGGCATCTAATTTATTTCAATTGTTTGCATAATCACAAGATGGCTGCTGTGCGTAATTTTAAAATCTCGTTTTTACTTCTTGTGTTCTAATCATGCGATTGAAGTTTGAATACCACACGTACACAATAATCTTAATGTAATAGTACAAAAATATAAATCCAACCTGGCGACCATCTGAAATATTTCGACGGTTCTCAATATCTACGAATCTGTTACAGCAATTAAACTGAAATTTTGTATGTTGATAGAGGCAATTAACATGAGCAGGATATATGAAAATAGGCTGTATAGTTCTTCACGGAACTACTTGTTTTTAATATAATGGCCCTCGAGGAGCTGTTATTAAGACAGACTGATGAAACTTTATTCACAAGTTCAGTAAATAAGAATTGCACTGAATCTAATAATAAATAGAATATTTTACTTTTTTTAAAATTCTGTTTTCTAATAAATAAGAATATAGATATGCAAGAAGCCTCCGTGGCTTAGGCGGCAGCACGCCGGCCTCTCACCGCTGGGTCCGTGGTTCAAATCCCGGTCACTCCATGTGAGATCTGTGCTGGACAAAACGGAGGCAGACAGGTTTTTCTCCGGGCAATCCGGTTTTCCATGTCAAAAATTCATTCCAGCAACACTCTCCACTATCATTTCATTTGTCATTCATTTAATCATTGCCCCAGTGGAGTGCGTCTGGCCTCGGCAGCCGGCACAGTTCATATCCTCGCCGCTAGATGGGGGCTTCATTCATTCCATTCCTGACCCAGTCGGAGACTTGAAGCAGGCTGTGGATTTTCATTTTCATAGATATGCAATGGATCCGTATAGATTATATCGATTAGCAATTCAAACTGAGGTGCTCAAATATCGGTGACATTCTAAAGTACAACCATGCCTCTAGGTTTAACAAAGAGTTTTTATTGTTGATTCTTTAGTTTTTTTTGTGACATCGTGGTCATGTAGCCTTGTGTACTTGGGTGTGCGTAGAAGTCTGATAACCTGTGTCACTGTGATGTCTGTACTAGTGTAGCCTATGTACTTGTAATCCAGGTAGGATTGGGGTAGGAAACGACCGTGGCCTTAAGTTAGGAACCATCCGGTCATTTCCAGGAAGTAGAAGTGGGGACACTACGGAAAACTACTTCCAGGATGGCTGAGATGGAAATCAAACCGGCCTCTTCTCAGTTTGTCTTCACGAGGCTAAATAGTGAAACCCCTTCCAGTTCTCAGACCAGAATTAATATTTTAACAAGGCCAGGTATCGATCCCAGACGTCTGGAGAGAGATTTCGGTCACGGGTAACCCTAAGAGACAAGGTGTCTACTCACGATTCACGAGTACATATTGTTACGGCTGTGAGTTTGTGTCACCGCTCGCCGCATGAGTCACAACTGCCCCAGGGCTGGGCTGTGCCCTGCCTCCTGTATTGCGTGCGCCTTATGCAACAGGGCTACTAGGACAAAGGGATAGTCTAGAATATTCGTGACTGGACCAGCGATGGCAACATCGAGAAGCCGTGAACCCTGGATGGATCTAGAAGCATTTATTGAGTCACCGGCCTGCTATATAAGTGCGACCTGTCAAGCAGTGGTTGTTGTTGTGTTTTATGAGCTAGTGCGAGTGTTTATCCTGGGCGACAGAAGTGTGGTGACTTGCGAAATCCCTAGTGAAGCTGATTCTCTTGACAGCGAGGAAGTGATTGTGGTGCTTGTGAAACAGTGTATAGTACAGTGACAGACCTAGTGCAGCTATTTCCAGCTAGCGTACGGGACCGGACCTATTAGCGAAGAGGATTAACTGTGGTCTGTTGACAAGTGAAAGGGAAAGTATTCTCGCCGTGAGGAAACTGGAGTAAGGTAATAATTGCTGTTGAGTAGTGTATTTTTCTGGCTGCAATAAAATTAATTATTTCTTTAAGCAGTAATTGGTGTTGTGCTTTATACCCACCGTAATCCAGTTAACAAAGGTGCCACTAGGGGGTGGCACGTAACAACTGGTGTCAGAAGCCGGATTACGAACTCAAGCACAACATCTGACGGTCCTGGTTTCAAAACCCGAGCAGGTCATTTTTTCTAATTTTCCTGTGAGTGCATGCCCTTTACAAGGCAAACAACTAAAATGGAGGCGCAATTGGCAGCATTGCTAGAGAAGTTAAATGGCATAGAAGACGGCCAGAAGAATTTAACCAAGGAGCTAACTACCAAATTAGAAGACGGCCAGAAGAAGATGGAAGACAGCCAGAAAAGTTTAGTCGTGGTCCTAACTTCCAAATTAGAAGAAGGTCAGAATAAGCTAGCAGAGGACCTGAAGGACGGCCAGAATAAGTTAGCAGAGGACCTAACCGCCAAATTTCTGGATGGCCAGAAAAATCTGGAGGAGTGTCTGCTGACGAAATTAGAGGAGAGCCAAAGGAAATTAGAACAGGGCCTACGTGAGGAAGTCACACCAGTGGAAAAGAAGTTCGAAGCCTTACAAGTGGAAGTTGCCGAGCTGCGCCAACGCCCGCTGATGGGGGTGGAGGAGAAATTCAACGCCTTACAAGTGGAAGTTGCCGAGCTGCGCCAACGCCCGCTGATGGGGGTGGAGGAGAAATTCAACGCCTTGCAAGTGGAAGTTGCCGAGCTATGCCAACGACCACTGATGGGGTGGAGGAGAAATTCAACGCCTTACAAGTGAAAGTTGCCAAGCTGTGCCAACGACCGCTGATGGGGGTGGAGGAGAAATTCAACGCCTTACAAGTGGAAGTTGCCGAGCTGCGCCAACGCCCGCTGATGGGGGTGGAGGAGAAATTCAACGCCTTGCAAGTGGAAGTTGCCGAGCTGTGCCAACGACCGCTGATGGGGGTGGAGGAGAAATTCAACGCCTTACAAGTGGAAGTGGCCGAGCTGTGCCAACGCCCGCTGATGGGGGTGGAGGAGAAATTCAACGCCTTACAAAAGGAAGTTGCTGAGCTGCGCCAACGCCCACTGACGGGGGTGGAAAAGTAATTCAACGCTCTACGAGAGGAAGTTGCCAAGCTGCGCCAACGCCCGCCCACCGTTACACCGGGAATATCAGGAACGGGACATAGCAGAGTGACGCCCCCAACCTTCGACGGAAAGGTCCCGTGGAGCACCTACTTACGTCAGTTCGAGGCGGCCTGTTCCATAAATAACTGGAACAACACAGAAAAGGCTACAGCTCTCATTGTAGCGCTGAGAGGTGACGCCCTTAACGTCCTTCAGGCCATCCCGACTGGATCCCAGGACTACGCTTCACTGATCGCCCATATGGAGTCCCGATATGGAGATAGCCATCTTCAGCAGGCCTACCAGATGCAGCTCCAGACCCGGGTACAAAAGAACGCGGAAACCCTGCAGGAGTTCGAGATGGACATCGCACGTCTCGTAAGGCTCGCCTACCCAACAGCGCCGGCCGACTTTCTGGAGCAGATAGCGACGCAGACTTTCACTGACGGGCTACGGGACTCGGACACTCAACAGGCGCTGCGACTCGCGTGCAATAAGACCCTGACAGATGCGCTGAGCCACGCACTTGAGTTCGAGACGGCAAAACAGGCATCCAGAATGCACGCGCGGGTGCGTCAAGTGGACGTCGACGAACCAGTAAACGCCAACGAGAACAAGCCCCTGGCCGACGAATTAATGGAGGCGCTAAGCCGTTTCTTCGATAGTCGCGGCACCACCAGCAACGACACAGCCGGAAGGCAACCGGAGAGGCGGCCCGGAAGAGGACTACCGACCTGCTGGACCTGCGGTAAGAAAGGCCACCTGAGCAAGGACTGCGGTGATCACCGCCACCGAGGGTATCCGACGGGAAATCAGTCGTCTGAAAACCGCGCGACCCAGAGAAACGAGTATTAGCCAGCTTCGGGGGGCAAAGGTTGGCTTGTGACTGTCGTCAAGCCCCGGCAGTCCAGGTTCGTGTGACGAAGTTACGGAGGGACAATAGCAGCCTGATGGTCGACGGAGTCGTCAACGGAGAGAGCTGGCCCATGCTAATCGACACGGGAGCATCGAGGACCATCGTCAGTCCCACCGTGATCCCGAAGTGGAGAGTGCAACCCACACAAAGGAACCTCCAACTAATAACCGCGACCAGAGAGACCGCACCGGTACATGGCGAAGCATCACTGGAGTTCGTCATTGGTCGACGGGCGATAAAGCATCCAGTGCATGTGACTGACGTATCAAATGAAGTGATCATCGGACTGGACTTCCTGGACCAGAACAACATCATCTTGGATCTGAGTACCAATACTCTGCACTTCGGAGGTGAGGAACTTGCTTTGCAACCTGCGCACGAGTCCATCACCGCACGGCGAGTAAGGCTGAGAGAAGACGTCATCGTTCCCGCCAGGACGGAGGTCAGCGCTGCCGTAATTGTCGACGGAGCTGCTGAGGGAGTGGCGGCTGTCATCGAGCCAAAATATGAGGACATCCAGACAAAAGGATTGCTAGTTGCCAAGACTCTCATCAACATGACGTCTCGGCCGTACGTCCGCCTGTCCAACCTGAACGACTACGACATTACGGTTCACCGGGACACCAACCTAGGAGTCTGCGAGCCCGTTACCTGGATTGCCCGCATCACAGATACGACAGACGGACACCTGCAGACGGGCAACCGAAGAAGACGCACACTGCCAGAAGAACTACAGAAGCTGTACCAAGGATCCCAGGACCATTTAGACGAGGAACAATCACGCCAACTTCAGGACCTGCTACGCGAATTCCAGGACGTCTTCTACGTGGGGAGCAAAGACTTCGGCAGGACAAGCTTGGTTCAGCACAGAATCGACGTTGGGGGACAGCCCACTGATTAGGGCCCCATTCCGACGAGTCCCGCTCGCCAAGCAAGCCGAAGTCGACCGGACGGTAGAAGAGATGAAGGAGCAAGGGGTGATCGAGCCATCACATAGTCTTTGGAGTTCTCCGGTCGTGCTAGTGAAGAAGAAGGACGGTTCCACCAGGTTCTGCGTGGATTACAGGCGGGTGAATGACGTCACGAAGGACAGCTACCCTCTAACCCGGATCGACGATACCCTGGACACCATATCAGGGTCGAGATGGTTCTCCACCTTGGATTTGAAGAGTGGCTACTGGCAGGTGGAGGTCCACCCTAAGGACCGCGAGAAAACTGCGTTCTCTGTGAGCAACGGGCTCTGGCAGTTCACCGTCATGCCATTCGGTCTGTGCAACGCCCCTGCGACGTTCGAAAGGCTAATGGAGTCCATTCTGAGGGGACTACACTGGAAGACCTGCCTGGTCTACCTAGACGACGTCATCGTTCTGGGGGAAGCTTCGAGGAGCACTACAGCAACCTGAAGGAGATCTTGTTGAAGCTACGGACTGCCCAGCTGAAGTTGAGCCCCAAGAAGTGTCAGCTCTTCCAGAAGCGGGTCCAGTACCTTGGGCATATCGTCTCCGAGGAAGGGGTGCACACCGACCCAGAGAAGACCGCAGCTGTGAGGGAGTGGCCAGTTCCGAAGGACAAGTCCCAACTACGAAGCTTCCTGGGACTCTGCACTTATTACCGTCGCTTCGTGAGAGGATTCGCTGACATCGCCAAACCTTTACATCGACTGACTGAGAAGGACCAACTCTTCACGTGGACAGCAGAATGCCACAGTGCCTTCGAACAACTCAAGTAGGCTCTGTGCACCGCGCCTATTCTGGCCTACCCCAGACCTGGAACAAGGTTCATCGTCGATACCGATGCCAGCGACTTTGGCATAGGGGGGATCCTGTTGCAAGTAGTGAGCGGCGAGGAGAGAGTAGTGGCCTACTTCAGCAAGGCCCTGTCAAAGCCAGTAAGGAACTACTGCGTTACCAGGAAGGAGCTGCTCGCCATCGTGAAGACCATTGAACACTTCCACTAGTACCTGTACGGGCAAGAATATCTCATCAGGACCGACCATGCATCCCTGCGGTGGCTCCTGAACTTCAAGCAGCCCGAGGGTCAACACGCGCGGTGGTTAGAGAGGCTTCAACAGTACAACTTTGAGATTCAGCACAGGAAAGGCCAACTGCATTCTAACGCCAACGCCCTGTCACGAAGACCGTGCCCCGAAGACTGCGCCTTCTGTGCCCGAAGGGAGGAGAACACCGGGATACAGTGCCGACGGACTTCTGTGGAACTTCAAGGGAACTGGAGCCGCGAATCTTTCACGCGGGCACAAGCAGAAGATGATGACCTGGGACTGATAGCCGAATGGAAGAGGGCCTGTGTCCCCAGACCCGGGTGGAACATTGTGAGTGACTGCAGCCCAATGTTTAAGTCCTACTGGGCGCAGTGGGACTCGCTGATTGTAAGGGATGGCCTCATCTGCCGCGCCTGGGAGAGCACCGACGGGAAGACATCTCGGGAACAAGTCGTCGTTCCAAAGGCTATGACGGAGGAAGTCCTGAAGGAAATCCATGGAGGATCATCTGGTGGACACCTAGGGATAAAGAAGACCCTGGAGAAGCTGAGAGAGCGGTTCTACTGGATCGGATGCCGAACCGACGTGGAGAACCACAGCGCGAGGTGCTACGATTGCGCAGCCAGCAAGGGCCCAGGACGAAGACGGCGGGGTCCACTGAAGACCTACAACGTGGGCGGCCCCATGGAGAGAGTGGCCATCGATGTTGCTGGGCCATTCCCGTTAAGCGAGGCAGGGAACCGCTACATATTAGTCGTCAGCGACTACTTTACCAAATGGCCGGAGGCGTATGCGCTCCCTAACCAAGAAACCGCGACGATTGCAGAGACCCTGGTGAAGGAATTCGTCAGCCGGTACGGAGTACCCCTGGAGCTGCACTCCGACCAAGGGAGGAACTTCGAGTCGCAGGTGTTCCAGAACCTATGCCAGCTGCTGGGAATCCGGAAGACAGGGACAACGCCGCTACACCCTCAGTCCGACGGGATGGTAGAGCGATTCAATCGCACCATCGAGAACCATCTCCGAATAGTCGTCAGCGAGCACCAGAGGGATTGGGACAAACATCTTCCACTATTTCTCCTGGCCTACCGCGCCGCCGTGCATGAAGCCACCGGGTGCACACCAGCCCGGGCCATGTTTGGGAGGGAGCTCCGTCTACCTGTCGATCTTGCCTTCGGCCGACCTGGGAATGATCCGATCCCGGTAAGCCAGTATTGTCAAGAACTGGTCGACCTACTGGAGGACGTGCACGCTTTCGCGAGGAGGAAACTGCGGAACGAGACCGACCGAATGAAGACCCGATACGACCAGCAGACGGATGCCGGCGGATTCCACGAGGACGACCTGGTCTGGCTCTTCAACCCATTACGGAAGAAAGGCCTGTCACCCAAACTTCAGAAGTCCTGGGAGGGCCCGTACCGAGTCGTGAAACGGATCAACGATGTCGTCTACAGGATCCAGCGGAGCCCGAGGGCGAAGATGAAGATCGTGCATCGAGATCGCCTGGCAGCCTACGGAGGGACACAGACGGACCAATGATTGATCGGGACGATCAGCCTTTTTAGGAAGGGGTTGGTGTTACGTCTGTGAGTTTGTGTCACCGCTCGCCGCATGAGTCACAACTGCCCCAGGGCTGGGCTGTGCACTGCCTCCTGTATTGCGTGCGCCTTATGCAACAGGGCTACTTGGACAAAGGGATAGTCCAGAATATTCGTGACTGGACCAGCGTTGGAAACATCGAGAAGCCGTGAACCCTGGATGGATCTAGAAGCATTTATTGAGTCACCGGCCTGCTATATAAGTGCGACCTGTCAAGCAGTGGTTGTTGTTGTGTTTTATGAGCTAGTGCGAGTGTTCATCCTGGGCGACAGAAGTGTGGTGACTTGCGAAATCCCTAGTGAAGCTGATTCTCTTGACACCGAGGAAGTGATTGTGGTGCTTGTGAAACAGTGTATAGTACAGTGACAGACCTAGTGCAGCTATTTCCAGCTAGCGTACGGGACCGGACTCATTAGCGAAGAGGATTAACTGTGGTCTGTTGACAAGCGAAAGGGAAAGTATTCTCGACGTGAGGAAACTGGAGTAAGGTAATAATTGCTGTTGAGTAGTGTATTTTTCTGGCTGCAATAAAATTAATTATTTCCTTAAGCAGTAATTGGTGTTGTTCTTTATACCCACCGTAATCCAGTTAACAAAGGTGCCACTAGGGGGTGGCACGTAACAATATCATTTAGGCCGCCACCCTCTCTGACAGGCTGGCGATGCTTGGCGAAGGGGTAGCAATGTAATGGGAGTGTAGCCATGTAAGAGGGTGACTTCCTGAACGGGATGTGTGTGTGAGGGGGTGTGTGAATGTTGGGGAGATGGGGATGAATGGTGTAGAGGGAATTGAAGCAGGTTAAGGATGGGTGCTCCCTTCACCTCTATTACCTCTCGATAATCCAGCCCATTGCAAACTACTGCTCTCTCATTTAGACAACGTCTTGCCCGTCAAACATAGCTAATTTAAACAGAATGCAATCCTTCTTTGCTGCCATTGTAAGGAACAGAATGCCAAGGTTTAGACACTTCACCACTCAGCAGACACTTTCAGCCCTAAACATCCCTCTCCTCAACACGACAAGCAGGTAAATGACCTGTCCTTCCTACATTCTATTTTAAATGGCCATTACCGTTCGGACCACCTGTTGTCACTTTCCAAACTAAGAGCCCCTTCCCGTTCTACCAGACTCAAAGATATTTTGCACATTCCACACACAAAACATTCCATAATCCAAAGATCCTTCCAAAACCACATATCATCCCTGTACAATAGCATTGCAAGAAAACGCGAGTTGGACATATCCACAAACAAGAGGACGTTCCTGAAGCATGCGAAGGAGAAGTTAAATTGTATTTAGAACTGTCATCTTGGCCACTGATGACACGGCTACGAGCAAGGACATTCTACCGGCTCTTGATCTGGACTAGTTTTGTTTGGTGATTTGTTAAATTGTATCTTGTACTTGATTTTAAATTGCTATTTGGTTGTTATTTGTACAAGCGTGAAGGGCTAGCATAGCTGTAGTTTGTGCTTTGATTAATAAATTTAAAAAAATAGAATGTAGGTGCCTTCGTATTTGAGGGTTCAATTAGGTTACCCGTTGTCAGCGGTATTCTGCTTGTATATAGCGGAGTTGCAGTCTCTGTTCTGGTTGCCTAATTTGTGATGCAATAATTGCTTCACGTATAACTGGCTGTACAGTACAGTAGAGTCCTTTTATTACAATGGGATTTGTTAGGGGTTTTCAGGGATGTGTAGGGCGTTACAGCCTTTAAGGGCTGGGGCTGTGACAACCCTCCTCCCCCGGTAATACCCATCCCGGTTATTGTCTGGGGCGTCGGTTTGTCGAATGTGTAGGTACTTTTATGTTTTCTTTTCTTTTCTTTTCTTTTCTACTTTCCATCTGTCTTTTCTTCTTTTCGTTCCTCTGGGTATATTGTGGGTGTAGTCGTGTAGTGGCTTCTTCATCTTTTAGTCGGTTGGATGGGTGTGCCGTGATAGGGGGCAGGTAGGTGTGGCAAGGGGTGGTTTTGTGGCGTATACAGTCGATTTAAAATTTTGCATTTCTTGTTGGTATAGAGTTAATTGTCAATAGATTTGTGGTTTTGAAATGTGAGGTTGATTAGGGGGGATGATAACAAATATGAGGTGCGTGTGAAGGTGAGTACCGGTACAGCTTCACATGTGTTGTGGATGAAAGTGAGGGTGTTGTATGGATGTAAGAAATGTATCTAAGTAAGGAAGAGAAAAATAAATGGTGTGTAAGGAATTTAGAGTATAGCAACGCCTTTTGGACTCGTCCGTGAATTGTGTAGTACTCCACAGTTCACGTTCTGCCGTGAGGGCGCATTTATAACGTTACTTTTCCTATATAGATGTTTTACAGTGCGTTATGTGATGAATCGGTGTGTATATGAGTAGAAGGAATAGAACGTATAGCTAACATGCCATTTGATTGTTGTCTTCTCTGTTCCGTTCCATTGTTGTCGTCTTCATCTTCTTCCATGGTCGTCTGATCGTCACGTGCTATTATGGGGAATGCATGGAGTGCCATCTTTGTTATTTTTGTAATCAGAGAGTGGTGTTAGTTTCTGTGCATGATTTGGGTGGTTTTTACCCTGGTGATCGTTCTCCACCTGTAATGAAGTAGAGTTTGGTAGAGTGGTGAAGGTACAATGATAAAGATGATAATAATAAATACACATCTTGATATTCCTGTTATCTTCCTCTGCCTTTCCGTAGTGAATGTTGTGATCGATAATATTAATGAATGTCTGTGTTGTGATCTTATGTTATATTTTTCATATATTCATTGCTTACTGCTTGCTTGTTAATAGTTTGTGTTGATAAAAATAGCGAAAATTGATAGATGATAGTACCGGTGTATTGTGTTGTAATTCAGTATCCTTCATTATTCATTATTCTCCATTATTCATTATTCTTCCTTATTCAAGCGCGTATTTGTTTGTGTCAATAAAAAATAGTGTGTGGTGATAATTGATAACTCTGTGTGATGTGTTGTTTTCAATCTCACATACGAAAGTTTATAGAATGTGGTAAATATACTGATAGACTAATATTTAATAATAGTCCTGAAGTGATTCATTTTCTGTTCGATAATTCTTTCATCTCTATGTGTTTTTGTGATATATAATAAATAATAGCCCGAAGGTGTCACTCGATAAATTAGGGATAATAATAGATGTTTGCGTTGATGTACTTCCATATTTGATATTTCTTTTCTCATATATATATATATATATATTCGTATTTCTCCTTTATATTGAACCCTTGTAAAGAAGCGTAGCAAGACTTTTTTTCAGGGAAGTGTTCGGTTCCTGGATTTAGTTGCTTTCGTCGATTGCTTCTACACTAATAAACAATGCCGACACTCGCTACCCTTATATAATACAACACAGATCTCCTCAGTGAAATCTTGACTGCGTGCCAAAAGGCACGAAAATAAATGCCTCAAATTAGGTCTTAGGAAATTCCATAAACAATACACGTGACTAAACTACAAAACACAACCAAAATGACCAAACGTTATTTTAATAACTACACATCACAAGTGTAGGCACAAAATCAACAAATGAATTAACACAATGACACAAATGTCCACCGGCAATATCTACAACAATTAAAATTTTATATCAATGAGACACATGAATGTACGGTTCCAGCATGAAGATCGATCCCTTTAAATAACTTGAGTTTAATCAAACAAGCTTATCTATTTTAAACATCGGGTCCCAGTCAGCTGGCCCTGTCCTCATTAGCGTGCCAAGATAAATCGAAAGATTTCAAGACTTTCATTAATTCAACATCATAAAATTCTTACTTAGAGAACTTATGGTTCCCCGCATTAGTTGCAACAAGGCAAACTCAGAATAGCCTGTTTAATTAAATTGCAACACAAAATATCTCCTTACCCCCCAATCTCTATCATTAATTTAACTTTAATGCAGCTCCATTTTTCACTGAACCCGCAATCCATGCTATCGTGAAATAAAATATCGCACAAATCTTCTAGTCGCATAGTACATGAAGTTTAGAATTACAACAATAAAGTACACAAATAAACCAGTAGTCACGATGCATTATTCTAGACTGTGTGTCGGAAACAAGAAAATTCAAACATTAAGAGTACACAAAAACACACAAGAAAATATGTGCAGTTTGTTTCCTTAAACCAGGCTATTCCGCTAATTGAAATAAATCCAATGTATTACTTATCCATTCTGCAAGATCACTCAGCTCACATCACCCTGCATGGCCCCATGGGTCTCTACTCTTCTGAGTATGAAAATTGATCAATTAATAACTTGTAGAATACACTATCTATTTCCTACTAAAATTGCGATGAGTTACTAATTTCACTCATAAGTCATGAGCAATTTAAATCGAGGACTATTGCCCTAAATTATAGCTTAATAGCTTCTACGTTCACATGCATACTGTATTGAGACCGCTTGATCTCATGCTGGTGATGATTTTTATTGGTAACATGAGAATACTCCAACTGAGAAACACTGAACGCACTCCGGAAGCTTGTATCATCTTCAGGAGAACTTTTGACTTCGTTTGGAAGAGTAAAAAGAATTAATCATGATCGCAGATTTTCATCTACGATGTGCATTCTTGAGAAATATTAAACTTGGTAATTCTGAATTATTTTCCAAGTCAATATGATACTATTATGGTTAATTTAAGGTATTTGCATCGCAGAAACGCGAGGAAGAAGGAAGTAAATGCTAAATGACTTCGGCAGTATTCGAAGCCGGAACACGCCATGCAGAGAGGAAGGACAATCCCATGTGCGTTTGAGCCGCATGGATGGGTACGTTACTAAGTGCGGTCGAGTGACTCGATGCACATTTTGTTGGTGAAAAGACTAAGGAAGTCATATCTGAGGATTGACCAAGCATCCTACGTTGTATCAGCCCCGCAGTACTTGTGAAATTGTTTCTACAGAATTATAATCACTATAAAGTGATATTTTCAAAGTACCAGTGATTTAGTGGTTCTTCCTGTACATCTCGTACATGTGCAACGCGACACCACATGGTGGAATGTGGGTCGCAAAAATTTCCAGCAAAGTGAAAAATTATAGAGCCATTTAACAGCATTGAGTGCTGTGGAAATTGTTAATGCTAAAGAAATACGCCGTGTCTAGACGAATCCCATTTAAATATTCAAAGTGATTGTGCTAATAACGTGCTATTAGAATCTGTGAAAAATAGCTTCAGTGAAGCAGGCACATGGCCATTTCTATTCTATAAAGCCTACACCGTTTAAAGCCAGTGTCGCTAAATCAATCATCAGCAGTGATAAAACATTTTTTTTCAACCTATTTCATTACTTCAACGAGAACGTCAAAAATGTTTACGGTGACGACATTCTGATTTACGCCCGTACCACGAGGAACGAGATGATGCCGTAAATATCCCAATGGAGTAGCCATTGACCATCTAACATCAGCAATATGGAAGCCGACACTAGAATTGCGCAAACCATGGCCGAAAAATATTATTACCATCTGGGAACACAAGGATTGATCCATGAATTTGACGCCTGGGATGTTTCTCTGTGAGAAACATGCTGCCGTAAGTTTACGTTAATTTCTACTTGTATTTGGTTCTGGTCTCGGGGGTGGATTAGTTGTAGTCAACTGTTTTATAACAGTCATTTAGGTAGGTCTTGTATTTTTGTAGATGCCGCTGACGGGATACTTTCATTTCCATAAGCTTCCGCATTTTTGGCAGGTAGCTTATGCCCTGGAGTTAGACACCTCAGAGGGGTGCAAATATGTGTCATAATTTTGTATAGTCCTTAGAATGGACATCAGCTGATAAGGAGCAATATTTTGTTTGATTTAACTAGCTCAAAGTAAGATTATTTTCTTTGATAACTTTGAGGCCCCTTTTATTGAAGGAATAAATACGCCACTGTCGGTCGTATCATTTCAATGTCGTAGAGGTTACGTATCCACCATTTTTGTAAAATACATTTTTAAGGTCTCAGAACCTTGATTCAAGGTGAATCAATTTAGAGAATGGGAGTGACTATAGTTAAAGCACTTGTAACCGACCATTCAACATTAAATTGTATCATTTGCAATAATAAGCCAGGAGAATGGCGTTTGTTAGAACATTTAATTACGTTGAGTGCATTGCGCACGTTCTTTTGTGAACCATTCTATTCTTTGTGACAGTGGAGTATCTTTTCAATCTCTTTGAAAAGTAACATATCTTTCTTTTCGTATGCTTTGCCAAGCTGCGATGCAGCTTATGTTTAGACCTCATTTTTCAAGGCAAGTTTCGAAGCCTTGTTATCCCAATGATAATGACATTGTATTATAGTGTGCACAAAGTGAAATAATAGACATTTTTGAGTGCATTACACCAGTTTATTCTACATGTTGATAGTTTTTGACACGCAGTGAAGCGTGCAAGTTAGCACTTGAGCTCCGTTAGGATGACAGCTTTCGACGCTCAAGGTTATCTGCTTTCACCTGCAGAGCAGCACACTAGATTTTTCAAGCGGGACAGTTGACGCATAACCGCATACTTTGTTTTCGCTAGACAGATTTTTTTATCGAGCCGTTCATAGAGCTCAGTCATAAATGTACAATTGCATCAGTGTTATTATTGAGTATAGGGTGTTTAAGAAGTTGCATTCCCACTATTTAATTAAATTCGCAAATGTTGTAAGCGAATAGACATGGTATTTGTATACTATCAGAGTATTTCTTAATGAAGGGAGCCTCACATTTGCTATTTTGGAAGGCTTATTTTCTCACTAAAGGTGATTGATTGTTTCCGTGTTTTGACACGTTGATTTATCGGGGTGGTTTCCTGTTCAGATTTTATGCCAGCAGATTCATGGAGATGACTGCTAAGGTGAATTCTTGCGTGATCCCGTGGAGGACACGTTTAGATATTTGGGAATGGTATTTAGATGGAACTTTTCTTGTCCATCTGGAGATGTGTTATTGTGGACTAAATCATATCTTTATGATACTGGAGCCGCTTAGTGCTCAATGTTGCCATGATTATTCGAATCATGCATCTCGTAAGGAACTGTAAAAGACTTACGATTAGGAATTATAACTTGTGTATTGTTGACAAACAGGTGCCACGTGCATTCTGTTGTGTTTAGTTTTCAGTCCATTATCCTTGCATTGTTGGTCATTCAATAATACTCTTAAACAATGGTAGTAAAAATCAGAAACCTAAATCATGGAATATAATTTTTTATTAAATCGACGTGGGTTAAAACTTCATTTAAATCTTAATTAACTGTTAACTTTGATCATAATTGTTTTCATTTTGACCAATGCAATGTGCTTGAGATAAAATATCCCTAGGAGGGGAATTCTAGAGAAATACATGGTTAAACTTGACAGGAATCAGTTGCTGACCTAAGGCTATTCAACTAGTGGATCGTGTACCACATGTTTGTTTTGACATGCTTCAAAAGCATGCCTTGTCTGAATTCGCATACACTTTAGATGACGGATGGAACAAACAGTCTCCATTTCGAAGTAGGCAGGGTAATAAGAAGCATTATTGAGTGTTCTGAATTTATTTCAGTGTATTTTCCCTATGTGAACCCTACTCTTATTTTTTGTAGTGTTGTTGTATCATTATTTTGTTATGTGTATGATTGTAATGAAATGACTGTTATACTAGTTTTGTTTAATGTATACACGGACATTTGGATCCGATGTTGCTGTAATTCAAGGTTTATCTCAGACAGATAAACATTAAATGCAAATGCGGGATGGTCTTTACATCATGTAGATTTTTGCAGTCATATGTGACTAGTTATTTATGGCACGATGATTCTTTCAAGAACATCGTTACCTTTTCTATTGTAATTTCAATTAGGGTTTTGTACCATTTTCCCCAGTTTTGCCCAAATTTTGTTTGTAATTAGAGCTGATCGCGAGGGTTTCGTTTTATAGTTTACGGGTTAGTTTTTCTCTTTGTTTGTTTTTCATTAGATAGCGGATTAGCCGATTTTATGCCCTCGGATCCTAGGCTAGGGGTTCGATTTTATAAAAAAAACAGTTCCAACGATCTTTACTTAAGCCTGGACTACTTTTTTTTCGTAGCTTGTTTTTTTGAGGGGAGTGTATTACCAGGGTGTCTATGTTTTTGCAAATCTTGATGGGAAACTGATCCTTGGGACAGGGGAGTCTCACAGCCGGCGAGCCCTTTTGGTTTGCACTCCACTCCTCTTCGTCGGTATGTGTTCGAAGGAAGAGGTCATCTGGGAGGCCATACATGGTTGGTGGTGACCAGATGATCTCCTCAAACGGGCACATTATCTTTAACTTCAAGGCAGATAAAATTAAGTGTTGAGAATGCTTATTCTCTGCTATACTAATTTCTAGCTTTGGACAGATTATAAGTTCAACTCGCAGATTTTCAAATTCTAAATAAGTCTCCTCTGAGACTTAAATACTGACGTCGGTCTCTATCGAGAATTCAAAAATAAAAACACCTTGCTCTCTCAGTAGCCGTATTTATATAAAATCGGAACCAATCTAGTGGTGGGGAGACTCAAAATCAAAATAAATCGAAGAAATATGACTACAGACATGCGAGTTATATCAAATGGATTGTCTTATCACGCAGGATCAGGCTCAGGTATTTGGAACTAAGACCGATCGTGGATTAATCCAGGATCAACTTCCCTCTAAATTCGACCTCAAGCCAAGTTCTTGGGCTCCTCGGCGTCATCCCTTCTGATTTATTGATTAGTTTCCAACTTTTGCGCTAAAATCTTTGACTCCTCCCAGCGGGTGTAACTGCGGATGCTTCATCTTCCTCTCACAACATCTACCCCCTCACTTCTTCACTGCCGGTCAAAGGCACTGCTACCCTCTACGTCACGAAGCCACGCCACGCTCCCAGCGCACTGACCCTACAGTTGAAAGAAGTCAAGATGACCAAACTTAGAATATCGGTTTGTCTCACCAAGTTCTTGGCATTTTATTCCTTCCGTTCCCTGCTTGCCTTGCACCTGTCTATTTCATCATATAACAGTAACTTCAAGTTGTCTCAAATATTCTTTCCACTGTATAAAATTAAAATATGAAGCATTATTATAAGAGCATCATATAATAAGGGTTCATTTACCTAATGCAAAGCGAAAGTCGAACTCAAGGATTTGAAGTCGAATTTCAATTTCCCACTTCTTCAAATATTCCAAAAATGTAATTTATTTCATTTCAATAACAATGTCCAACTACCAGTATGAGCGCTTCGAATGTCTCAGCTCACTAATCTCTTTCTTCCAGTTGTTGACTCATCATAGCTCGTGCCCGTCTAGCAGCATGTCACCTGTCTTCCTCACGGCGTCTCCCCTCTCTCTCAATACAAGCTTGACCTTCGTGTCTTCCCTCTTGTTTGTAAACACAGCTGCTTGCTCTTCCAATACGCTCAGTGGCCCCGTAACTTTGAGTGTGGATTCTCAAATTAGGTCACATTTGCAGCGGCAACGATTCTGTTTTGCTCCCATGGTTCCATTTTTAATATAGCTTTAAATTAGCAATGTTGAAGACGGATTTTGTCCCAATGCTCAATTCTTCAATTCTGTATGCATTGTTACCCAGATTCTTAACAATACGGAACGGGCCCACATACTTTTCTCAAAATTGGGCAAACACCTTGCTCGCAGGATTCGAAATAGGTGGTTCCCTGACGAGCACTAACTCGTTTTCCACTAGTTCACGGTGGAACGTCTTTCCTCTCACCCGGCGCAAACGTCGATCAGCCTGACTTATCATGTATCCACAGTGTTTTGCACTCTCAATTCATGCGCCAACAATGGATCCTTCGGACAATTGATGATATTGTCCCAAGATCTTTCAGGATATCTATTGTGATAAAGGAATCTGCCCAGTAAACTTGTGCTTAGTGGTATTCATGCAGACCTCATTCTCGGTAACTTTATACACCCATCTATGGTGTTCATTAGGGATTAGTACACGATAAAATTTAGCCACACAACGAATTGCTCTCTCACTCGGGTTAGCTTGGGTGTGTCGGATCGATGATAATATGTGTTTGATTCCCAAATCTTCAATCCCTTTTTAAATACAGAACTGGTAAAATAACTGCCATGATCCGATAATAGGTAGTCAGGCTTTCCAAGAGTAGGTATGGCTTTGTTCTTGATCCTACTTAGTACTTGTTCGATGTGGTCTCTTGAATAGGGCATAGCACCACAAATTTAGAAAATACATCTATGCATACCAATAGATGTCGACAACCACGTCTTCCTTTGGAGAGGGGCCCAAGACAGTCGATCGCCAGTAGTTCGCATGGTTTTTGTGGTAACAAAGGTTTTGGTTATGTTTCATGCGGTAATTTTTAGGCTTGGTGGCTGACATATGTCACAAGTCTCAATCACCTCAACAATAGAAGATCTCATCCTTGGACGCGTGAATGTTTCACCAATGGTAGCCTCCGTTTTTTCAATGCCTATATGAGCTAGACTCTCATGGACATTCCAAGTTAAACCTCTTTGAAGAGAAGCTGGAACTAGAATCCTGAATCTTGTATGTTCTTCGTCCTCAAACTTGTGCAAAAGATTCTTGAAATAATGGTACTTTGCTTCCTTCGATCTTGCTTGCCGATGAGCAACTGTCCCCAGTGGTATCTCCTTGAAATATCTGAATATCATCAGCATCCATGATTCACGTTCCTGTTCCTGTTGTAGGTTATTCAATTGATCCAAAAAGTCTCGATCCTTAGCTATTTGTTCTAAATGTTATACCTCCACTGCTATATCGTTATCTTCCTCAGGATTCCTACTTTATGCGTCGGGAATTATGTTTCTTCCTGTACAGTGTTCAATTTTTATATCAAATTGTTGGATATAAATAGACCAATGAATCACTCTTTCACTGACCATCGCTGTTTTAAATGGAAACGTCAGTGCTTTGTGATCAGTTCTCACAACAATGGAATAACCAAAAACTATCTTCGTCCATTGTTGCAGAGTATGGAGTATAGCTAATAATTCTAGCTCAGTGGCCGTGTATTTCCTTTCAAGTTTGCGGAATTTGCGACTTGTGAATACCAAGTATGAGCGATTCTTGGAATTTGCTGTGTCCTCTTGATATAACATACTGTAGCTCCTATTCCAATCAAAGATGTATCTGCCTGTATTTTAAATTTCTTTCCAAAGCCTGGGTACCCCAGTTTAATACAATTTTTCAAAAGTTCTTTCGTAGCTCTAAAAGACCTGTCCCGCTCCTCGTTTCATGACCATCGATTGCTTTTCTTGAGCATATCCTGCATTGGTGCTACTGTCCTTGTATAACCTGGACAGTTTTCCTTAAAGAATCCGGCAACTCCCAAAAATGCTCTCACATGCTTCACTCTTGTCGGCGTATGAAAATTCTTGATTGCCTCGATCTTCGCCGGATTCGGTCTCACACCTTCATGATCAATTATATGTCCCAAGTATAATATTTCACTCTGGAAAAAGTGCGACTTAAAATTAATTTTGAAGTTCATGGTTCTCAAGTTATCCAAAAAATTGTTCAAATTTACCAGATGTTCTTCCATATTGTCAGATGTTAGAAGAATGTCATCAACATATCTCACAGTAAAGTTTTTCACTTCTTAAGTCAAATTACGATCAAGAGCTCTTATAAGGGCAGAACCTGCTGTTTAACGCCGAATGGCATCCTAGTCCAAATGTAGGTCTGGTTATCAAATAAAAATGCCGTCAATAGCTGTGATATTTAATTCAGTTCAAGGCGGTGAAAGCTGTTGGTAAGATCTACAGAAGAATAGATCTTCTTTCCACTAAATCCTTTTAGAACATCCCTTATAAGCGGCGCTTTGTCATGCTCTGGTATAAGCTTGACATTTAAAAAGGTATCGTCTAGGCATAGCCTAATAGATCCATTTGGCTAAACTACTGCCTAAATAGCATTTAGATAAGGTGTAGGTGACTTCTTAATCAAGCCGGATTTAAGCGTAGCATCTATAATGTCCTTAACCTGAGAATTATGTTTCTCTGGGATCGGGTACAATTTGCTCTTTATAGTTGTCCAGTCGTCAACTTGCATAGCATATTTGAAATTCAAAATCTTCCCTGGAATTGTGTCGAATGCCTCCTTGTGACAACGTAGCATCTCTTCTAATTTTCTTCTGTCGGACTCCCCCAAATTTGCTTCTTTCAGCCGCTCCTGTAGAAGTACTTCAAATTTAGGTCCACTGTGTTCGTCTTGAGCCAATAACGTCCAAAGTTCCTGAGAGTATTCCTGGTCTCCTATTTCCACAACATCTGTCTCAACCATCTCTTCTTCTTGCTTGCATATTTCTTCTGTGACGTCATCCGTTACTGCATCCAGCATCCAAGTGCCTGCCTCACGCCCAAGAGTCATTTCATCCATGTTCAAGCCTACATTATCTAAATCTTCCAGTTGTTTGAAGCTCACCGTGTTGGTTGTGTAGATCAATAACTGCATGACAATCGCCTATGAAGTCGGCCCCCAAGATAATGTTAAAACTCATCTTGGCCATTAGAATAAAAGTCTGTGCAAAAGTATGATTCAATATGTCCAATTCTAAGTATCCCTGATGTTTGCATACCACGGTGCGTTAAGGAATAACACTTCTGACTTTAATCTGTGAGACAGGAATCAATGGCACGTTATGATTTCTTCCTACTCCTTTAACAAGTGCCTCAGAAACCAGGCTAACTTGCGAACTTGTATCAAGTAAACACCTCAATCTCGAGCCTCCTATTCTTTCATAAATATCTGGTAATTGCCTTAAACCATCGTTTTGCAGCTTTACAACTTCTTCCAGGCAGCCCTCAGGAAGTGCAATCCACTCCTAGATATGCGCCACAATTTGATCATCACGGTCATCAGCCACTCTCGGTTTCAGGCTATCTATTTCTTGAGATTTTTTTAAAATCCCGGAATCCATCCTATGCATTCCTTTTCCAGTTCTGTCTTTCTTGTTGCCGAACTAAGCTCTCCGCTCCAACTTCCAGGTGATTATCCGGATTTCTTCGGTTATTCAAGGTTCGACACCATATTTCACGTTCCGTCTTTTCATTACCGTGCAGCTCCTCCAAGTATTTCTGCGATTCTGCATGGCGCTCGTCCCAATTATTTCTGTACTTCCTTGGTTCCTCTTGCATGTGATTCCGATTATCCTTCCAATTGTGGTTAAACCACGTGTCACCATTTCTATGATACGGCCTATGATTACCCCCCCCCCCCCCCATTTTATTATACTCGCTGGTACTGTCGTTGATTATTATTATAGTAATTTAGATCATTATTATTTATGTTATCATAACCATCCCTGTTCTCGACTTAGTCTTGCCTCATAGGTGTAACTTGCGTGTTTGGCGCCTGTGACCTTATACTAGGTTTATTATTCTTTACTATTTCCACCATATTTACGTGTTCCAGCCGTCTTTGTCTTGCCTGCGGTGTTGTCATGCTTGTTTCATCTAAGTGTCGCAGAATTTCTTCAGCTTGCATTGCTGTGCTTACATTTGCTGCTACAAGGAACTGTTGTATGTTCATTGGCAGTTGTTTCCCAATTGTTAAAATTAAATTCTCTTCAGATGGTGATTCATCAAGATCTTTCAAACATAACATCTGTTGCGCGAAAAACTCCGAATATTTCGTTGGATGGGTACTCTATTTTCAAGAATAGAGGTCCATCCTGAGGCTTTGTTGGAGTGAGGGACTCCAAAATATCTTTAGGAATGCCTCCTTGAATTTGTTCATGTTTTCAAATGTGAACTTAAAACACGGGAACCAAATTAAACTGCTTCCTTGTAAGAATTTTTCGACCATCCTGAGCTGTTTGTTTGGACTGACGTATTGATCATTAAAATAATCATCCAATTCCCGTAAAAAAATGCTTTAGGTGTCACGCCAGTGCCAGCATTAAATTTTTCCGGTTTAAAATCATTCCCACTAATGACTTGAATGATCTGCGCTAATATTTTGTTGTGGTGTTGAAGCTTCATCTCTATATCCAAGGAAAGCTTCCGTGTTACAACTGGTGTATTTCTCGAAATAAACGTTCACGAAGAGTTAGCCTTTGCTGCTCTCTGATTTTACTGTCCTTTTCGATTCATTACTTTCTGGTACTCAAACGCCAACAGTGCTTCCTGAAGTATTATTCGCTCTGTACACTTTGTTTATACTTTGTAAAAGTCTGTTCTAGATATACAACTTCCATGATCAACCTAGCGGCATCTAGGTGCTAACCACTGAAGTTCGTCAACATCTCCATGCTCAAAGGGACTTCTTCACCATTCCCATCCGCCAGGCTTCGTCATTGATGCCTGCTAACAACTCCTTGAAGACCACTTCATCAAGAAAATTAACATCTAAGAAGAGATTTAATTTTTGTTAAGTTTGAAATTCTTATGTGGGCTCCTTTGTCCCTTTCCCCCACCATCTTCTCTCCGTGGTACCTTCGTGATTCGTTTAGCAGCTATCACTCATCGTTCGGCCACCGAGTACAGTGCAAGCCCTACCCGGGCCAGTCTCTTGCATTCTTGAGCCTTTTTTAAATCACACGCCATGTCTGAATTTTAAACTAACCGTCACCTAGGAACATCATCTTCATCATGGAACAAAGTTAAGTACAAACTTCTGTGTTTTAAAAATAGCATCATGGGTTCTTAAATAGCTAAAAGCTTTTTAATCAATATCATAGGCAGTGTTTGGAATTACTAAATGTTAAGCAATAACTTCCTTCAAGAGATCTTTCTGATCAAACCATGGCTACCAAAGCTAACTTTCTAGAATTAAACAGTACTTCTTGAACTAATTAACTGAGATACTTTCTCACATCGAGGGATATCACTTAAAATACCCACAGTCTATAAATTTAACCTTTTTCCTCCGTTGGAACTTACGGCCCAATTCAACAGTAAACATAACTCTGGAACATTCTTTGTCAAAAGACATTTCTACAAGTAAAGCAACCTGGTATTTTCTACTCTAAGATGGGAATACTTTTCCTCACTGAGGAATTTTCATCACCTTTACTGTCGTTCAAAATGATTTACTTGCCTCCATGGGAACTTTTCTTCAGCTGTCAACCGTAATCTACAAACTCTACATAGCAATAAACTGGTTCAAGCAAAAATTTAACTAGTGATATACAAAACTACAATAACATTTCTCTTCATTAACATTGTGTACTGCAATTGTGAACTTTTCAATTACAATAGTGCAATTACTATAGTGCAAAACAGTGCCTATTCAACTACCACTCGTGTCGCGTTCGTTGAGAGCAATACATCTGGCCAGGGCGTTTTCCTATACCTCCTATTTTTCCTTCCCCTAAATACCTTTATTAACATAACTTAAATTAAAATTTTCATCTATTTACAGTACTACGAGGCCTCGCCCCAAGTGTGGCGCCCTCCCATTTTTTCTCCGTGTAAAATTCAGTAATCTCTGTTTAAATACAAGAAGTTATAGAAACTTCTTCTTAATTCTTCCGTTTTTTTTGGTTAAAATTTTGAATTTGTTGTTTGTTAATGGTCTTTTCGATCTCCATAAAGGATTCAAAAAGTGCCTACATTGTATCTGATCTAATTTTAAAAGCTTTAACTATTTTATAATCGTTGTTATAAACACTAAAATTGTTAATTTTAAGCACCACTTTTAAAATCTTATTCAGATTTTAGTGCTTACAGCAAGTCAAACACCTATTCAACATTGTTTACCAATTGTAAACTTATTACCTATAGGTCTCAGACCTTTATATGTTGTAAACCTTTTATACAAATCACAATCATAACCCAAATATTGTTAAACTCTTCAAAATCTAATTTATTGTTAAATAAAATCTCTATTTTTGTATGTTTCATCCTTTTCACTAGATTCAAGGTTAGGCAAGACCCTGTCTCCCCTGATTCTTCCTTCAGGCTTAAGCCCTCTTTACTAAAACAAACAATTACTAAAACAACAAAGTTTTTGCTACTTGTTGCATTTGAACAAAAACTCCCCGTAACAAAATTGTCAAAGTTTCTCTTAGCTGTAATAGCTAATTCTAACTAGCCATTAAGGCAAGTATAGCTAGCTCCGCAAGCCTCCTGCTTGTTGAGATTTTCTCTCTAACTCATGGTTTGTTTGCTAATTTTAAGTTATTCTTGTGGTCTAAACTTTCAGTCGGCACTTTGTTGGGTAAAAGCTTGGCCGTCTTAAGTGCAACAATTAGAATTTTTACCAATACTTTCAAAGAAACAAGTAAATTTATTTACAACAACATTAAAGACGCTTCATCGCTTCACTCTCTGGGAGCGCTCGATCGTTCGTTGGAGATCCAACAGTTCCCAAAACTAAAAAATATCACGGAAAATTCAAATTATTTCCGACATTCAAAACATTCGTTCAAATCTCGCTCCTTTGAAAAAAAACAGTAAATCTTTCATTCTTTGTCTTGCCAGACTACCACCCTTCCCCATAGTATTGAAATACAGGCTTGGAAGGGAAGGTACGATCACCGCTTGCTTGCAAATAGCCCAAGCTACAGCCGCATTTCCCGATAGCTGTGTCCAGGTCCATACCCACTTTAGGTGTTTTACAGACATTGCACGGCGGAAACAGTGGTTGAACGCTCATTTTCGCTTAATTTTCTGTTAGGTGGTGAACTCTCTGTCTATCTATACTTTTACTTCCTGCTGAAGCCCGCTTCCTTTTTCCTTTTTTCCAACTTCCCTTGGGTAGAGGTAATCCTAAGCTAAAACCTACCCAAAACCTGGTCCCAGAAAACCGGGAGAATCCATTTTTCAGAATCCATTTGTCAAAATCCAGCTGTCAATATATTTCAAAATATTAATATTTGTTTTGAAATTTTTCATTTATAACGACACTGTGCAAAAGCTGGTGAAGGTGATAGAGGTCGTTCCTGTCTTCTTCAGCCTGTCTTAATTGCAACCTGTCTGCTGTCGCCAACCTGACAGCATCTCAAAATCTCTCCATTTTCGTAAGTTGCACTTCTGTTGTATTTTTCAATCATGGTACCTCCAACTCAGACGACTCTAAAGGATGAAACACTCATTCCTAGACGCTCCTCTTATAAAGGCCAACTCACAAGATTCAGAAACTTTCTGAAAGATTTAACTCCCGCCGATTGTGATCTAGATGTCTTACTCTACGGTTAAAGTTGTACGAACCGTCTTACGATTATTACGACCAAATCCAAACGGACATAGAAACCGCCTGCCCCGAACTTCAATCTGATAGAGACGAAGTTGAATCTTTGTACTTTGAAGGGATCGCAAAGGCCCACCAACTGATTCGCAGTATCTCAGAACCGGACACTAAGGTCATAAATCCGGCCCAGTTTGCACCCGCTTCAGTTCATGAAAACAGTAATAAACCGAAACCCATACTTCCTAAGATAAGCCTGCCCCTTTTTTCAGGCCAGGAAGGTAAATGGAACTCTTTTTATGAGCTATTCAGCTTCCTCATACATGACAACAAAGCCATTCCCGCTATCCATAAGTTATATTATTTGCGTTCATGTCTTCAAGGACAAGCTCTTACGCTCGTAGAAACACTTCCTTTAAGATCCGACAACTACATCATTGCATTTAATCTCCTTAAAGAGCGATACGGCAATCCGCGTCTTTGTGTGTGGCACGTCATATACGCTCTTTGTTCAATCTGCAAGCCGTAGGCTCTAATGAGGTTTCCTCTTTAAGAAACTTGGTCGACACAATGCAACTGCATGTTAGAGCTCCCTATCATCTACAACATCCCGTTCAATCCTGGGACACGGCATTAATCTATCTGGCTACATCTAGATTTGACTATTCCTCTCTTAAAGCATGGGAAATGGAATTAGCTCACAAGGACGAGTATTCCTTCGAACATCTAACCTCGTTTCTCAATAGCCGGTGCCAATTCCTCACAGCACTCTCATTTCAGTGCGAAAGTGTCTAAACTAGTCCCCTGTGTCACAACATCTTGGATAAAAAAAATTGTCTCTTCAAATGGACATAAGCACCCATCTGTCGAGAACAAGCAAACTCGTTCTGCCTCTTTCAACCGTCCAGGAGAACATACTAGGCTGCTCAACACGTCTTTAAAGTGCATACTTTGCAAAGATTCTCACACTTTCTAGTCATGCAAATCCTTTAAAGAACTGTCGATTGAAGACAGAAGGAAATTTGCCTCCAATAATAAATATTGTTTCAACTGCCTCTCATCAAAACTTTCAGCTTCAAATTGCAAATCCACCCGGCTCTGCGTTCGTTGCGGAAAAGCGCATCATTCTCTATTGCATCGTCATGAACAATCGAGGTCATTAGTACCTGCTTCTTCAAACTCTACGCAGAACAGCTCTGAACAAACGAGTGCGTTTTCCTACATTTCTAATGCCAAGACCCCTCACAGTGCGCAAGTCATGTTGTCTTCTGTACAATTCGAAATTCAGGATAAATTTGGAAACTGGGTTCGAGCCCGCAGTCTTCTTGATTCTGCCTCAACTCACAACTTTGTTTCGCAATCGTTAATTAAAAAACTAGGTCTTTCTTCATCACTTACTTCCATCAATGTATCCGGCATTGACAATTTGAAAACTCAAGCTTTGCAGTTTTCAAAACTAGAATTCAGAGACATCTGTCAAAGAAACACCAATCTTAAATTAAACTGCCTCATTCTTAACAGCATCGGAGAAGACACTCCAAGTCACTCCGTCGATACTTCCGGTTTAAATATTCCTTCGCATTTAAGGTTAGCTGATCCTCAGTTTAATATTCAAAGTTCCATTGACATTCTTTTCAGAGCCAATATTTATGGAATTTCCTTCGCAAGCAAATTCGCAAACTGTCCTCTAACGTGTTCGCTAGAGACACTGATTTTGGTTGGGTTGTTACTGGTCAAATCCAACATCCCAGTCATCAAACTAACTCGCAATGTCATTTTGTTACCGCTGATTCAAATTCCTTTTCTAAAAAAGATAACATTTATGTTTCCGATCTCGGCACATTTCAAAACAACTTTCCGAAACAATGTCTTGGTGTCAACAACCACGCCACTGACGTAAGCTACTCAATGGGTTTTGCTCCATTTTTGCACAAAATGGCAATTCAAGTTCGCCTCGCCTTGAGTCGCTTGTTTTATTGTCTCGTGTCATTCCTTGTAGCCGGTAATTGGTTAAACCTTTTATCGAAAACCATCTTTGCCTTGCGTCAAACCACGGCTATCAGTCACCATCACTTCGCTGTGAGCTGTTTTTCAATTCTTTCGCTATTTAGTAGGATGGCCACGGCCGCCTCCTTCCCTCATCCTCACACTTGGAGGCCGCATTTGAAGCCGCTTGATAATCTGCGTTCTTTAAAATAAGGACAATAATTCTTAGTCATAATTTTTCTCTCAACCTCCCGGCTTCTCTTCGTCGTTCAGAAGAATTAAGCTTTTTTCTGTGGCCAATTGTAGGATTCCGTGATCCTCAAAATTATGCGAAACTGATTAATTGCTTTGTTTCATATGTCCTTAAATTGGGTTTTCATGTCCAAGCCATGTCAACCATTTTCGCTTTATAAAGTTCTGCTTTAAGTCTCGGCTGATTATACTTGCTTTGTTTGTTCATTTTCAACCACTTGTGTGGCAATCTTGTTTGTATACAAATTCACGTAACGTCAATCTGTCTCTTACTTCCTCTATATGTGACAAAGGTCAAGACAAGTTTTTCTTATCTCGATTTGGGCTGTCTGCAAGCTATTGTTACGCGAGTTGCTACTGTAATTCGGAATGTCGTTCACTCCCCTCCCTAGATAAACTTGTTCTGGTCATTGACCTCCCTGGCTATTCAAACCTGTTATCTCGCTACACAACGTGGGTCAAGGTCTTGTCTACCTATCTCGCTCTCTTGTCCACACTTGTAGCAGAAGTTCACTTCGATTGGTTTTCAATGAAATCTTTATATAGTCTTGCAGCGCGTACCTTTTTTATTTTGTGTAATTATTTTGCACTTTTGCTGTTTACTGTCAAACAAACTTATCTTTTCTTCTTGTTACATTTGATAAGTTTTTGCATCTATGCTTGTTACGTCACGTTTCTTGCTGACTTCAGTATTTTCCTAGTTAACTCTTTTGGTGTGCATTATAACTTAAGGTCATTGTTTAGGGCTACTAGATTATTGGTACCTATGACGTTCTTGCCTTCTACTCGCATTGTTTCTTTGCTTATTTGGTATATTATCATCCTTAATCAATGTACTTGCTCTTATACGCTTTGTTTATATTTGTTAAGTCTTTCTTCGCATCTTGTTGTGATCTTTATTGAAGCTTTGTTTCTCGCAGCTGGTAGCTTTTTGATGGACGGCGTTGTTAATTCTCGCCCGTTGACCCCTCATTCCAACAATTCTGATAATTTACTTTTCTTAACCCTTGGTCAGTTCCTTTTAGGCACCTCTCCTTTTTTCCTTTCCCCCTCTAGCGTGGATCTTTGGTGGAATGATCGATTGCTACCCGGGAGGGAACGGAAGAATCAGGGTGGGGAAGATCTTGATAACAAATGGGTATATTATAAGACCCCTTTCTCTCAGTGTTGTTCTATCTCTCAATCTTTCATGTTCTTGTTCCTTCCTGGTGTTTGTCGCCGCCCCCAATTTGGTGTATTTCTCGGAATACACGGTCAGGAAAAGTTAGCCTTTCCTGCTCTTTGATTTGACTGACCTTTTCGAGTCATTACTTTCCGGTACGCAAGCGCCAACAGTGTTTTCTGAAGTGTTATTCCCTCTGTACACTTTGTTTATACTTTGTAAAAGTCTGTTCTAGATATACAACTTCCATGATCAACCTAGCGGCATCTAGGTGCTAACCACTGAAGTTCGTCAACATCTCCATTCTCAAGAGGAGTTCTTCACCATTCCCATCCGCCAGGCTTCGTCATTGTCGCCTGCTAACAATTCCTTGAAGACCACTTCATCAAGAAAATTAACATCTAAGAAGAGATTTAATTTTTGTTAAGTTTGTAATTCTTATGTTTGCTCCTTTGTCCCTTCTCCCCCCCCCCCCCCCCCACCATCTTCTCTCCGTGGTACCTTCGTGATTCGTTTAGCAGCTATCACTCATCGTTCGGCCGCCGAGTACAGTGCAAGCCCTACCCGGGCCAGTGTCTAGCTTTCTTGAGACTTTTTTAAATCAGACGCCATGGTTGAATTTTAAACTAACCGTCACCTAGGAACATCACCTTCTTCATGGAACAAAGTTAAGTACAAACTCCTGTGTTTTAAACATAGCATCATGGGTTCTTAAATAGCTAAAAGCTTTTTAATCAATTTTATAGACAGTGTGTGGAATTGCTAAATGTTAAAATAACTAACTTCAAGAGATCTTTCTGATCAAACCATGGCTACCAAAGCTAACTTTCTAGAATTAAACAGTACTTCTTGTACTAATTAACTGAGATACTTTCTCACATCGAGGGATATCACTTAAAATACCCACTGTCTATAAATTTAACCTTTTTCCTCCGTGGGAACTTACGGCCCAATTCAACAGTAATCATAACTCTGGAACATTCTTTGTCAAAAGACATTTCTACAAGTAAAGCAACCTGGTATTTTCCACTCTAAGATGGGAATACTTACCCTCACTGAGGAATTTGCAACACCTTTACTGTCGTTCAAAATCTGATTTACTTGCCTCCGTGGCAACTTTTCTTCAGCTGTTAACCGTAATCTATGAACTCTACATAGCAATAAACTGGTTCAAACTAATCTTTAACTAGTGATCTACATAACTACAATAACATTTCTCTTCATAAACTTTGTGTGCTGCAATAGTGAACTTTTCAATTACAATAGTGCAATTACTATAGTGCAAAACAGAGCCACTCGGGCCGCGTTCGTTGAGAGAAATACATCTGGCTAGGACGTTTTCCTATACCTCCTATTTTTCCTTCCCCTAAATACCTTTACTAACATAACTTAAATTAAAATTTTCATCTATTTACAGTACTACGAGGCCTCGCCCCAAGTGTGGCGCCCTCCCATTTTTTCTCCGTGTAAAATTCAGTAATCTCTGTTTAAATACAAGAAGTTATAGAAACTTCTTCTTAATTCTTCCGTTTTTTTTGTTAAAATTTTGAATTTGTTGTTTGTTAATGGTCTTTTCGATCTCCATAAAGGATTCAAAAAGTGCCTACATTGTATCTGATCTAATTATAAAAGCTTTAACTATTTTATAAACTTTTTTTTAAACATTAAATTGTTAATTTTAAGCACCACTTTTAAAATCTTATTCAGATTTTAGTGCTTACAGCAAGTTTCAAACCCCTATTCAACATTGTTTACCAATTGTAAACTTATTACCTATAGGTCTCAGACCTTTATATGTTGTAAACCTTTTATACAAATTACAATCATAACCCAAATATTGTTAAACTCTTCAAAATCTAATTTATTGTTAAATAAAATCTCTATTTTTGTATGTTTCATCCTTTTCACTAGATTCAAGATAAGGCAAGACCCTGTCTCCCCTGATTCTTCCTTCATGCTTAAGCCCTCTTTACTAAAACAAACAATTACTAAAACAACAAAGTTTTTGCTACTTGTTGCATTTGAACAAAAACTCCCGGTAACAAAATTGTCAAAGTTTCTCTTAGCTGTAATAGCTAATTCTAACTAGCCATTAAGGCAAGTATAGCTAGCTCCGCAAGCCTCCTGCTTGTTGAGATTTTCTCTCTAACTCATGGTTTGTTTGCTAATTTTAAGTTATCCTTATGGTCTAAACTCTCAGTCGGCACTTTGTTGGGTAAAAGCTTGGCCGTCGTAAGTGCAACAATTAGAATTTTTACCAAAACTTTCAAAGAAACAAGTAAATTTATTTACAACAACATTAAAGACGCTTCATCGCTTCCCTCTCTGGGAGCGCTCGATCGTTCGTTGGAGATCCAACAGTTCCCAAAACTAAAAAATATCACGGAAAATTGAAATTATTTCCGACATTCAAAACATTCGTTCAAATCTCGCTCCTTTGAAAGAAAAAACAGTAAATCTTTCATTCTTTGTCTTGCCAGACTACCACCCTTCCCCATAGTATTGAAATACAGGCTTGGAAGGGAAGGTACGATCGCCGCTTGCTTGCAAATAGCCCAAGCTACTGCCGCATTTCCCGTTAGCTGTGTCCAGGTCCATACCCACTTTAGGTGTTTTACAGACATTGCACGGCGGAAACAGTGGTTGAACGCTCATTTTCGCTTAATTTTCTGTTAGGTGGTGAACTCCCTGTCTATCTATACTTTTACTTCCTGCTGAAACCCGCTTCCTTTTTCCTTTTTTCAACTTCCCATAGGTAGAGGTAATCCTAAGCTAAAACCTACCCAAAACCTGGTCCCAGAAAACCGGGAGAATCCATTTTTCAAAATCCAGTTGCCAATATATTTCAAAATATTAATATTTGCTTTGAAATTTTTCATTTATAACGACACTGTGCAAAAGCTGGTGAAGGTGATAGAGGTCGTTCCTGTCTTCTTCAGCCTGTCTTAATTGCAACCTGTATGCTGTCGCCAACCTGACAGCATCTCAAAATCTCTCCATTTTCGTAAGTTGCACTTCTGTTGTATTTTTCAATCATGGTACCTCCAACTCAGACGACTCTAAAGGATGAAACACTCATTCCTAGACGCTCTTCTTATAAAGGCCAACTCACAAGATTCAGAAACTTTCTGAAAGATTTAACTCCCGCCGATTGTGATCTAGATGTCTTACTCTACGGTTAAAGTTGTACGAACCGTCTTACGATTATTACGACCAAATCCAAACGGACATAGAAACCGCCTGCCCCGAACTTCAATCTGATAGAGACGAAGTTGAATCTTTGTACTTTGAAGGGATCGCAAAGGCCCACCAACTGATTCGCAGTATCTCAGAACCGGACACTAAGGTCATAAATCCGGCCCAGTTTGCACCCGCTTCAGTTCATGAAAACAGTAATAAACCGAAACCCATACTTCCTAAGATAAGCCTGCCCCTTTTTTCAGGCCAGGAAGGTAAATGGAACTCTTTTTATGAGCTATTCAGCTTCCTCATACATGACAACAAAGCCATTCCTGCTATCCATAAGTTATATTATTTGCGTTCATGTCTTCAAGGACAAGCTCTTACGCTCGTAGAAACACTTCCTTTAAGATCCGACAACTACATCATTGCATTTAATCTCCTTAAAGAGCGATACGGCAATCCGCGTCTTTGTGTGTGGCACGTCATATACGCTCTTTGTTCAATCTGCAAGCCGTAGGCTCTAATGAGGTTTCCTCTTTAAGAAACTTGGTCGACACAATGCAACTGCATGTTAGAGCTCCCTATCATCTACAACATCCCGTTCAATCCTGGGACACGGCATTAATCTATCTGGCTACATCTAGATTTGACTATTCCTCTCTTAAAGCATGGGAAATGGAATTAGCTCACAAGGACGAGTATTCCTTCGAACATCTAACCTCGTTTCTCAATAGCCGGTGCCAATTCCTCACAGCACTCTCATTTCAGTGCGAAAGTGTCGAAACTAGTCCCCTGTGTCACAACATCTTGGATAAAAAAATTGTCTCTTCAAATGGACATAAGCACCCATCTGTCGAGAACAAGCAAACTCGTTCTGCCTCTTTCAACCGTCCAGGAGAACATACTAGGCTGCTCAACACGTCTTTAAAGTGCATACTTTGCAAAGATTCTCACACTTTCTAGTCATGCAAATCCTTTAAAGAACTGTCGATTGACGACAGAAGGAAATTTGCCTCCAATAATAAATATTGTTTCAACTGCCTCTCATCAAAACTTTCAGCTTCAAATTGCAAATCCACCCGGCTCTGCGTTCGTTGCGGAAAAGCGCATCATTCTCTATTGCATCGTCATGAACAATCGAGGTCATTAGTACCTGCTTCTTCAAACTCTACGCAGAACAGCTCTGAACAAACGAGTGCGTTTTCCTACATTTCTAATGCCAAGACCCCTCACAGTGCGCAAGTCATGTTGTCTTCTGTACAATTCGAAATTCAGGATAAATTTGGAAACTGGGTTCGAGCCCGCAGTCTTCTTGATTCTGCCTCAACTCACAACTTTGTTTCGCAATCGTTAATTAAAAAACTAGGTCTTTCTTCATCACTTACTTCCATCAATGTATCCGGCATTGACAATTTGAAAACTCAAGCTTTGCAGTTTTCAAAACTAGAATTCAGAGACATCTGTCAAAGAAACACCAATCTTAAATTAAACTGCCTCATTCTTAACAGCATCGGAGAAGACACTCCATGTCACTCCGTCGATACTTCCGGTTTAAATATTCCTTCGCATTTAAGGTTAGCTGATCCTCAGTTTAATATTCAAAGTTCCATTGACATTCTTTTCAGAGCCAATGTTTTTGGAATTTCCTTCGCAAGCCAATTCGCAAACTGTCCTCTAACGTGTTCGCTAGAGACACTGATTTTGGTTGGGTTGTTACTGGTCAAATCCAACATCCCAGTCATCAAACTAACTCGCAATGTCATTTTGTTACCGCTGATTCAAATTCCTTTTCTAAAAAAGATAACATTTATGTTTCCGAGCTCGGCACATTTCAAAACAGCTTTCCGAAACAATGTCTTGGTGTCAACAACCACGCCACTGACGTAAGCTACTCAATGGGTTTTGCTCCATTTTTGCACAAAATGGCAATTCAAGTTCGCCTCGCCTTGAGTCGCTTGTTTTATTGTCTCGTGTCATTCCTTGTAGCCGGTAATTGGTTAAACCTTTTATCGAAAACCATCTTTGCCTTGCGTCAAACCACGGCTATCAGTCACCATCACTTCGCTGTGAGCTGTTTTTCAATTCTTTCGCTGTTTAGTAGGATGGCCACGGCCGCCTCCTTCCCTCTTCCTCACACTTGGAGGCCGCATTTGAAGCCGCTTGATAATCTGCGTTCTTTAACAATAAGGACAATAATTCTTAATCATAATTTTTCACTCAACCTCGCGGCTTCTCTTCGTCGTTCAGAAGAATTAAGCTTTTTTCTGTTGGCAATTGTAGGATTCCGTGATCCTAAAAATTATGCGAAACCGATTAATTGCTTTGTTTCATATGTCCTTAAATTGGGTTTTCATGTCCAAGCCATGTCAGACCATTTTCCCTTTATAACGTTCTGCTTAAGTCTCGGCTGATTGTACTTGCTTTGTTTGTTTATTTTCAACCACTTGTGTGGCAATCTTGTTTGTATACAAATTCACGTAACGTCAATCTGTCTCTTACTTCCTCTATATGTGACAAAGGTCAAGACAAGTTTTTCTTATCTGGATTTGGGCTGTCTGCAAGCTATTGTTACGCGAGTTGCTACTGTAATTCGGGAAGTCGTTCACTCCCCTCCCTAGGTAAACTTGTTCTGGTCATTGACCTCCCTGGCTATTCAAACCTGTTATCTCGCTACACAACGTGGGTCAAGGTCTTGTTTACCTATCTCGCTCACTTGTCCACACTTGTAGCAGAAGTTCACTTCGAATGGTTTTCAATGAATTTTTTATATATTCTTGCAGCGCGTACCTTTTTTATTTTGTGTAATTATTTAGCACTTTTGCTGTTTACTGTCAAACAAACTTATCTTTTCTTCTTGTTACATTTGATAAGTTCTTGCATCTATGCTTGTTACGTCACGTTTCTTGCTGACTTAAGTATTTTTCTAGTTAACTCTTTTGGTGTGCATTATAACTTAAGGTCATTGTTTAGGGCTACTAGATTATTGGTACCTATGACGTTCTTGCCTTCTTCTCGCATAGTTTCTTTGCTTATTTGGTATATTATCATCCTTAATCAATGTACTTGCTCTTGTACGCTTTGTTTATATTTGTTAAGTCTTTCTTCGCATCTTGTTGTGATCTTTATTGAAGCTTTGTTTTTCGCAGCTGCTAGCTACTTTTTGATGGACGGCGTTGTTAATTCTCCCGTTGACCCCTCATTCCAACAATTCTGATAATTTACTTTTCTTAACACTTGGTCAGTTCCTTTTAGGCACCTCTCCTTTTTTCCTTTCCCCCTCTATCGTGGATCTTTGGCGGAATGATCGATTGCTACCCGGGAGGGAACGGAAGAGTCCGGGCGGGGAAGATCTTGATAACAAATGGGTATACTATAAGACCCCTTTCTCTCAGTGTTGTTCTAACTCTCAATCTTTCATGTTCTTGTTCCTTCCTGGTGTTTGTCGGAGCCCCCAATTTGGTGTATTTCTCGAAATACACGGTCAGGAAAAGTTAGCCTTTCCTGCTCTCTGATTTTACTGACCTTTTCGAGTCATTACTTTCTGGTACGCAAGCGCCAACAGTGTTTCCTGAAGTGTTATTCCCTCTGTACACTTTGTTTATACTTTGTAAAAGTCTGTTGTAGATATACAACTTCCATGATCAACCTAGGGGCATCTAGGTGCTAACCACTGAAGTTCGTCAACATCTCCATGCTCAAGAGGAGTTCTTCACCATTCCCATCCGCCAGGCTTCGTCATTGTCGCCTGCTAACAACTCCTTGAAGACCACTTCATCAAGAAAATTAACATCTAAGAAGAGATTTAATTTTTGTTAAGTTTGTAATTCTTATGCGTGCTCCTTTGTCCCCCCCCCCTCCACCATCTTCTCTCCGTGGTACCGTCGTGATTCGTTTAGCTCCTATCACTCATCGATCGGCCGCCGAGTACAGTGCAAGCCCTACCCGGGCCAGTGTCTAGCTTTCTTGAGCCTTTTTTAAATCAGACGCCATGTCTGAATTTTAAACTAACCGTCACCTAGGAACATCACATTCTTCATGGAACAAAGTTAAGTACAAACTCCTATGTTTTAAACATAGCATCATGGGTTCTTAAATAGCTAAAAGCTTTTTAATCAATTTTATAGACAGTGTGTGGAATTGCTAAATGTTAAAATAACTAACTTCAAGAGATCTTTCTGATCAAACCATGGCTACCAAAGCTAACTTTCTAGAATTAAACAGCACTTCTTGTACTAATTAACTGAGATACTTTCTCACATCGAGGGATATCACTTAAAATACCCACTGTCTATAAATTTAACCTTTTTCCTCCGTGGGAACTTACGGCCCAATTCAACAGTAATCATAACTCTGGAACATTATTTGTCAAAAGACATTTCTACAAGTAAAGCAACCTGGTATTTTCCACTCTAAGATGGGAATACTTATCCTCACTGAGGAATTTGCATCACCTTTACTGTCGTTCAAAATCTGATTTACTTGCCTCCGTGGCAACTTTTCTTCAGCTGTCAACCGTAATCTATGAACTCTACATAGCAATAAACTGCTTCAAACTAATCTTTAACTGGTGGTCTACATAACTACAATAACATTTCTCTTCATAAACTTTGTGTGCTGCAATAGTGAACTTTTCAATTACAATAGTGCAATTACTATAGTGCAAAACAGAGCCACTCGGGCCGCGTTCGTTGAGAGCAATACATCTGGCTAGGACGTTTTCCTATACCTCCTATATTTCCTTCCCCTAATACCTTTACTAACATAACTTAAATTAAAATTTTCATCTATCTACAGTACTACGAGGCCTCGCCCTAAGTGTAGCGCCCTCCCATTTTTTCTCCGTGTAAAATTCAGTAATCTCTGTTTAAATATAAGAAGTTATAGAAACTTCTTCTAAATTCTTCCGTTTTTTTTGTTAAAATTTTGAATTTGTTGTTTGTTAATGGTCTTTTCGATCTCCATAAAGGATTCAGAAAGTGCCTACATTGTATCTGATCTAATTATAAAAGCTTTAATTATTTTATAATTGTTGTTATAAACACTCAAATTGTTAATTTTAAGCACCACTTTTAAAATCTTATTCAGATTTTAGTGCTTACAGCAAGTTTCAAACCCCTATTCAACATTGTTTACCAATTGTAAACTTATTACCTATAGGTCTCAGACCTTTATATGTTGTAAACCTTTTATACAAATCACAATCATAACCCAAATATTGTTAAACTCTTCAAAGACTAATTTATTGTTAAATAAAATCTCTATTTTTGTATGTTTCATCCTTTTCACTAGATTCAAGGTTAGGCAAGACCCTGTCTCCCCTGATTCTTCCTTCAGGCTTAAGCCCTCTTTACGAAAACAAACAATTACTAAAACAACAAAGTTTTTGCTACTTGTTGCATTTGAACAAATCTCCCAGTAACAAAACTGTCAAAGTTTCTCTTAGCTTTTATAGCTAATTCTAACTAGCCATTAAGGCAAGTATAGCTAGCTCCGCAAGCCTCCTGCTTGTATAGATTTTCTCTCTAACTCATGGTTTGTTTGCTAATTTTAAGTTATTCTTATGGTCTAAACTTTCAGTCGGCACTTTTTTGGGTAAAAGCTTGGCCGTCTTAAGTGCAACAATTAGAATTTTTACCAAAACTTTCAAAGAAACAAGTAAATTTATTTACAACAACATTAAAAACGCTTCATCGCTTCCCTCTCTGGGAGCATTCGATCGTTCGTTGGAGATCCAAGAGTTCCCAAAAATAAACAAGTAGTTCCGTGAAGAACTATACAGCCTATTTTCATATATCCTGCTCATGTTAATTGCCTCTATTAACATACAAAATTTCAGTTAAATTGCTCTAACAGATTCGTAGATATTGAGAACCGTCTAAATATTTCAGATGGACGCCGGGTTGGATTTTTATTTTTGTACTTTTACATTAAGATTATTGTGTACGTGTGGTATTCTAACTTCAATCGCATGATTAGAACACAAGAAGTAAAAACGAGATTTTAAAATTACGCACAGCAGCCATCTTGTGATTATGCAAACAATTGAAATAAATTAGATGCCAGTGGATCAATATTTGTACAAGCATTTAACGTGCAATGTTTCACGGCACACGGATAGTTAATTCGCGAGAAACGTCCATTTAAATATTTATAATTCGCGTCGCTGCCATGTTGGATTTGTGCTCACCAGGTTACTGAAAGTCCTATAGGTGAACATATGTTCATAGGCTCTATGAACATTAAAAATTTCAGTTTGGTTGCTGTAAAAGATTCATAGATATTGAGAACCGTCTAAATATTTCGGAAGCTCGCCATTTAGGATTGTTATATGTATAGGCCATAGATTTATGTACCATTCAAGGACAATTACTGCCTACGATCATTATTCAAACTTTCACTTCGATCGCATGATTACGACACAAGAAATAAAAACTTAATTTTAAAATTTCGCACAGCCGCCATCTTGAGGTTATGTAAACAATTGAATTAAATTAGATGGCAGTGCATTACAATCTGCAAAATCATTTACTGTACCACATTTCACTGCGCTCAGAGAGTGAAATCACGAGAAAAGTCTATTAAAATATTTCAAATTCGCTTGGTCGCCATGTTCGTTTTGTACTTTCCAGGTTTATGAAATATACATAGGTAAACTTGTATCAGTACCCTTTATCACCGTACAAAATTGCGGGGTGATATCTGTAATAGTTTCGGAGATATAGAATGTCAGTGAAATATTTCGCACAGCCGCCATTTTGAGGTTATGTAAACAATTGAACTAAATTAGACTCCAGTGCATTACAATGTGTATAAACGATTGCTGTACCAAATTACATTACGTTTGGATAGTTAAATCATGAGAAAAGTCTATTTAAAAATTTCAAATTCGCTTGGCCGCCATGTTGGTCTTGTTGTCACCAGGTTTTTGAAAGTCTCATAGGTGAACTTCTAGTAGTGCCCTTTATCACCATGCACAATTTCAGGGCGATATCGGTAATCGTTTCGGAGATATTGAATGCTAGGTAAATAATTCGCACAGCCGCCATATTGGATTGGTGAGACGTAACAAAATTTGAAGGGCACGGTCGAGGTCGCCGGGAATAGCGCTATAAACTCACTGAGTTTCATTGAAATCGCTCGAGCCGTTTAGATTTTATTAGGGACACACACACACACACACACACACCTCACACACACACACCTCACACACACACACGCACACACACACGGACAAAAGGTGATCTCATAAGCCTATTTTTTCAAAATTGAAAATAGGCTAAAAATATCACGGAAAATTCCAATTATTTCCGACTTTCAAAACATTCGTTTAAATCTAGCTCCTTTGAAAGAAAAAACTGCAAATCTTTCATTCGTTGTCTTGCCAGACTACCACCCTTCCCCATAGTATTGAAATACAGGCTTGGAAGGGAAGGTACGATCGCCGCTTGCTTGCAAATAGCCCAAGCTACAGCCGCATTTCCCGTTAGCTGTGTCCAGGTCCATACCCATTTTGTGTGTTTTACAGACAATGCACGGTGGAAACAGTGGTTGAACGCTCATTTTCGCTTAATTTTCTGTTTGGTGGTGAACTCCCGTCCTGTCTATCTATTCTTTTTCTTCCTGCTGAAACCCGCTTCCTTTTTTTTTTCAACTTCCCTCGGGTAGAGTTAATCCTAAGCTTAAACCTACCCAACCACCTGTATTTGGACTCTGGTCATTACTCATTGCCCTTGCTGTGTTGAGTTGCCCGAGGCTACCTACGCTCTCCGGTTTGTCCTCTATTCAGACGTGAATAAAGTAGCCTGCTCCATTGACCGCAGCTCATTTTTCACTATCTTATCTTCGTGTTTTTTTAAATTTGGCCTTAATATTTTCTTCGAGAGCCTGGATACGTGAAAGATTATCCCCCAATCTTCTAATTATAATCAATCTTTCTTCCTTACTATCTTCGCTCATCTGTTTCCAATCTTTCCTTATTTGTCTTTAAGTGACCTGAATCTTTCCTCATTCTGTTCCTTATTTTCAGTTTGGCCTGCCTCTATTTTTTAACCTCTCTTCTCTCCGCACTTTATTCTCTTCCATGCTCTTCTTTATCTTCTCTATCTCAAGGTCCTCCCATCTGTCGGACGACTGAAGATCCAATCTGTCCATCTTCTTAATTAATCCCATTTCGTTATTATCCACGGATCCGATCTGCTCCTGAATATTTAGCGTCTTTGCCTCGATGTCATCAAACCTGACTTCCAATTTGTCCTGCGGGATTTTTATACCTGCCGTACTCGTAACGCAAGCCTGCTCTATCTGTCCTAGTTTTGCCGCCACCATTTCTTCAAGCTCAGCTAACTTTGTGTCAAATTTATTTTCAATTTTTTGGATTTGCCCTAATTGTTTACTATTCTAGTACATCTCATTAGCCAATTTCTCTAATTGTTCCTTAGTACTATCTCTAATTTATGCCGTAATCTGATTTAATTGCTCCGTTTGAGCTGCTAACTGCTCCGCAATTTTATTGTTCTGAATCACTGACTGTTCTCCGATCTTATTGTTCTGTATCACTGCCTGCTCCGCAATATTATTGTTTATTTCTGCTTTTAAACTGAAAACTGTTCATTATTATTGTCCTTCATCTCCATTAATTGTTCTGTACTAGCGTCCTTCATCTCAGCCTTGATCTCCCTCAACTGCTCCTGCGTTCTTGCCGAAGCAAGTTCAATCAGAGCACTAATCTCCTCAATGGTTGCCATAGCAAGCACAAATGCACACTTGAGAATAAGGATCATGCATTAGGGTAATGTCAGCTGGACACTCATACTTTACGTTACAATTCCCGCAATCCATGCTTCATTGAGTATTCACTTTACTTTTAATTTAATTCACCCCTTTTGATCTGGTTATTAAATTCCTAACCTTATTGACATTACACTACAACATCTTAATTAACCAAATGTTAATTAAAATTTTCAAGGCAACACCATCCTAACTTTCACATATTTTGAGTTCATTGCCTCTAAACAATCATTAATTATTTTAACTGGGCGCCAGAAACACAACACAAAATTAATAACAATATCAAATATAACTGTGTTTCGTATTTAATATCTTTAAATGAACTCATTGATTTTATTTGACAACACTTGGCAGAACAACTTCGCCTAAATTACTGAATTTACACGTAAAAAGCAACGAATCACCACGGTGGCGCGCCATTTTTTTTTTATCATATAACATGGCGCAACCTCCACGTTGGCCGACATTTTTACTCCTATTAACCCTTGTAAAGAAGCGTAACAAGACTCTTTTTCGGGGAAGTGTTCGGTACTTGTCTTTAATTGCTTTCATCGATTGCTTCTCATAAATAACAAGGTAACACAGGGTAAAAATAACCATTAGGAAGAACGTGAACACAATTTTAGATAAAATAAATTTAATAATAGATCAAATAACAAATAAAACACATCCCCCTTAAATGTACACCCCCTTATCAACCACAATAAATCACCAAAAATATCTCTAGAGATTGCAAAATAACATATCAGGACATGGCTTTGTCCTCAAGTCGCTTCAAAACTATGTGTGTGATTATTTGATAGTGTTGCATGCTGAATGGAATAAGTGCTCAAATATGCGATTCGCTACCATATGGTACATCCGACAAGTGACGAATCCGTATGTATGCGAGTATAGACTTGGCGTCTGGGAAACAGTACTAAATGGATCTACACTAATAAACAATGCCGACACTCGCTACCCTTCTATAATACAACACAGATCACCGCAGTGAAATCTTGACTGCGTGCCAAAATGCACGAAAATAAATGCCTCAAGTTGGGTCTTAGTAAATTTCATAAGCAATGCACGTGACTACACTACAATACACAACCAAAATGGCCGAACGTCATTTTAATAACTACACATCACAAGTGGAGGCACAAAACCAACAAATGAATTAACACAATGACACAAATGCCCACCGGCAATATCTACAACAGATTTTTTTTTTCAATGAGACACATGAATGTACGGTTCCAGCATGAAGATCGATCCCTTTAAATAACTTGAGTTTAACCTAATTGGCTTATCTATTTTAAACATCGGGTCCCAGTCAGCTGGCCTTCTCCTCATTGGCAAGTCTTATCTTAAATCTTCTCGGATTTCTGTGGCACTCGTCGCAACATGTCATTAACCCAGCGTGTTTACCAAATATCCAGGCCAGCACAACTGCAGTCAAGACCGCAGACTCATCATGTCTACTCCACCTGAAATAACACGTGTCACCAAAAATACCAATTGTCTCAATAATTCAACCAATGAATTATAAGACTCGTCGAGAATCGATCAGTGCCTCCGCAGAGTATATCTGTCGTCCAAAATGCTGCAGACAGGAACTTGGTCGCAATGCCAAACTTCCCCCACGCAATAAAATACCAAAATATGACACCATCAACACACTGCTTGGGTATGACTCAACTCCACCTAAAAATCCACACACCTAACGCAACAGATTCAAGATGAACCGAAAAATTTCAAGACTTTCATTAATTCAACATCACAAACCTCTTACTTAGAAACGTATGGTTCCCCGCAATAGTTGCAACAAAGCAAACTCAAAATAGCCTGTTTAATTAAATAGCAACCCCAAATATCTCCTTCATTCTCCATCATTATTTTAACTTTAATGCAGCTTCATTTATCACTGGACCCGAAATCAATGCTCTCGTGAAATAAAATATCGCACAAATCTTCTACTCGCATAGTACATGAAGTTTAGAATTACAACAATAAAGTACACAAATAAACCAGTAGTCACGATGCATTATTCTAGACTGTGTGTCGGAAACAAGAAAATTCAAACATTAAGAGTACACAAAAACACACAAGAAAATATGTACACTCTGTTCCCATAAACCAAGATATTCCGCTAATTGAAATAAATCAAATTTAGTACTTATCCATTCTGCAAGATCACTCAGCTCACATCACCCTGCATGGCCCCATGGGTCTCTACTCTTCTGAGTATGAAAATTGATCAATTAATAACTTGTAAAATACACTATCTATTTCCTACTAAAATTGCGATGAGTTACTAATTTCACTCATAAGTTCTGAGCAATTTAAATCGAGGACTATTGCCCTAAATTATAGCTTAATAGCTTCTAAGTTCACACGCATACTGTATCTTTAACTTCAAGGCAGATAAAATTAAGTGTTGAGAATTGTTATTCTCTACCATACTAATGTCTAGCTTCGTACAGATTATAAGTTCAACTCGCAGATTTTCGAAGTCTAAATAAGTCTCCTCTGAGACATAAATACTGACGTAGGTCTCCCTCGAGACTTCGAAGATAAAAAACACTTTGGCTAGCTCAGTAGCCGTATCTATATAAAATTGGAACAAATCTACTGGAGGGGACACTCAAAATCAAAATAAATCGAAGAAATAGGACTACAGACATGCGAGTTATATCAAATGGCTTGTCTTATCACGCAGGATCAGGCTCAGGTATTCGGAACTAAGACTGATCGTGGATTAATCCAGGATCAACTTTCCTACAAATCCGACCTCAAGCCAAGTTCGCGGGCTCCTCGGCCTCATCCCTTCTGATTCATTGATTAGTTTCCAACTTTTGCGCTAACATCGTTGACTCCTCCCAGCGGGTGTAACTGCAGATGCTTCTTATTCCTCTCACAACATCTACCCTCTCACTTTTTCACTGCCGGACAAAGGCACTGCTACCCTCTACGTCACGAAGCAACGCCACGCTCCCAGCGCATTAACCCTACAGTTCCAAGAATTCAAGATGACCAATCTTAGAATATTGCTTTGTCTCACCAAGTTCTTGGCATTTTAATCCTTCCGTTCCCTGCTTGCCTTTCACCTATTTCAACATATAGCAGTAACTTCAAGTTGTCTCAAATATTCTTTCCACTGTATAAAATGAAAATGTGGAACATTATTTTAAGAGCATCATATAATAAGGGTCCAATATTTGCTCCGTCGCTTATGTGTTTGTGTCTGCGTGGGATAATAAAATTATAGTGTGCATATATATCAAAATATTAGTGTAATATGTTGTGATGATCATTCCTTTATTCTTCATTATATTTCCTATCTATTTCTCCTCTCCGTGTGTCGCTCTGTGTATTTTGTTATGATAATATCTTATATCTGTATGGATAGTAATACAATTGTGTAATGTATTGTTTATGATGTGCCTACTGTCGACCAAAGTATTATGTGTACTCGAGTTTGAAGGTTGTTTGTGAAGTAACCAATAGACCTACATAAAATCCAATAATATCATCATTTTCGTCGTTCTATTTTACGTGAGTTCATGTAGTTTTGGAATTTTTAGTTTATATTTTAATATTTTTTTTATCGCAGTTGGAACACAAAATGTGCCCGTTTTAAGCGTGTTTCAACCATGTGTCACATTAAAGAATTATTATCTCACAAACCCGTCATCAGATCGAATCCAAATTTTAACACAATATACATTGGAATGTTGTATAACTGGTTTATTAATTTCAAAATTTTGCGTGTCCAAGAAACAAAGTTGTTATCATTTGTGTAAGGTAACGTTTTCTCGGCTTGGGGTGGTTGGAATATGTAGTTCTTGGTCGCGTTGTAATCCTTATACATCAAAAAGTTATGCTGTATGACTTTAAAATACTTAAATTAATTCACTTATTTTATATCGGTTTATATTTGAACAGGGAAATACGACCTCGCCTCGCTCGGCAGTGATGGGCTCCATCTCAGCACGGCTGTACAGGTTACCCCCGAGCGGCCGGCTGGTGAATCATGCCTTATTTCCACGAACAAATACAAACCGATATAAAATAAGTAATTTAATTTACGTATGTCACAGTCATACAGCATAACTTCTTGATGTATAAGGATTGCAACGCGACCAAGAGCTATATTTTCCAACCACCCCGAGCCGAAAAAAAGTTACCTTACAAAAATGATAACAACTTTGTTTCTTGGACACACAAAATTTTGAAATTAATAAACCAGTTATACAACATCCAATGCATATTGTGTTAAAATTTGCATTCGATCTGATGACGGGGTTTGGAGATAATAATTCTTAAATGTGACGCATGGTTGAAACACGCTTAAAAACGGGCACATTTTGTGTCCCAACTGCGATAAAAAAATATTAAAATATAAATTAAAAATTCCAAACCTACATGAACTAACGTAAAATAGAACGACGAAAATGATGATATTGGATTTTATGTAGGTCTATTGGTTACTTCTCAAACAACCTTCAAACTCGAGTGCACATAATACTTTGGTCGACAGTAGTCCACTTCATCTAAACGGGTATACTCGCTTTCTTCCTTCTCTACTGTAGAAATTTTGTAAATATAAATACGATAGATGCACGGTAATAATCATAATTATGATAATAATGGTAATTTATTTATTTATCGTATGGCTTTTAGAGATGGGGTTTAAGAACGTTAAAATCCTTCAGTATGCCTTCCTTCGGAGGGGAAGTAAAGCCGGCGGTCCCATGTCATAGATTTATGGCATGTAAAAGATCCTTCCACAGACTAAACTTGTGTGGAGCTAAATTCCTAGGTTATATTTCGTTGTAACGCTCTATCAAAGTTCCAACGTTCACCACTAGGTATCATTGATATCTGGTAGTGAAAGTTGGAACTGCTTGAAATAGAACGGTACTTGTAGCTCTCCCTAGTGGTGTCCGAGCAGCTACAGCCTCTGGCGAGCCGAACATGTCCTCGGACACTCCCGGCATAAAAGCCATACGATAAAAAGATAAATAAATACTTCCCCCTCCGAAGGAAGGCATACTGAAGGATTTTTAACGCTCTTAAAAATCCGACGACTTCGGCCGGGTTTGAACCCGCTATCTTGGGCACAGCAGTTCAGCATGCTATCAACTACGTCACCCAAGCCGCTATAATAGTAATAATAGTGTTGTAACCAATGCTAATGGTGAAGCTTGACGATTTTAGCACCTTTAGGGGGCTGAATTCTTACCGTTTTTCAATTGTGTATGTAGCGTATGTGGTTTTTCTAGTAGTAAGCCTTATATAATATAGTTCGTGACTGTATATGCCTATTTACATGGTGAAATATCGTATTTACACTGCTGAAAGAAATCAAGGCGCGGTGCACACTGGAGAAACCATTTTCGTGAAACTGTTTTCGTGAAACGTGAAACTAAAGTTGCTTGCAACAGATAGATAAGATTAACACAGGGCTGTGCACACTGCGTTTCATGAAACTATAGTTGCATTGGTTTCGTGAAACCGGGTTTCGTGAAACTCGGAAAAGCAGTTTCATGAAACGCAGAGTGCACATCCCTATGCATTTTAATATTATTCTTTGGCCAATGCCTCCCGTCTTTTACGTAAATATATGAACTTGCTATTGAAGGATGAAGTGCGAACTTTGAAATAAAAAACGTGGCCTGCTGTTGGTTGGACATTACGAACTAGGTGTTTACAAGACATGTAAATTGTACCTTGTAAAAACAGCAGGGGCTTATATAGAGTTTTATTTTGCGGGGTACCCAACCGGGAATTAGTGGGCATGGTATAGGCCCCAAAGAATAGGGGATCCGGAGCTCTCCCGGGAAACTTTCATATAATTTGGTGCAAAATGATGATTTTTAAAGCTATCTTGCATCACTTTTCAACCAATTTGTTGTGATGTTTTATGTTTGGTTAAAATGTCACACACAACTAAGACCATTTGATGTTACGTTTTATTAATAGAATCATCTTGCTTACTTGATAGTGTTTACATGGAAAGAATTATCATTACTGTTTTGATTTACAACTTACACTATAATATAAAGGCAATGTTTCTCGAAGCATTACCAAATCGGTTTATAACTTCATTGTCAGTGATGTATGTCTCTGTAACAATACTAGACCGTTGAGTCTGTTTCCAGAAGTAGATTTTCTAAAGTACCGGTATGTTATCAACCAATTCAAACTCCGTTCGGCAGTACCAGTAGCTGCAGAGAGAGGCAAATTTGACAAAAGTTTGATAAGGATATAAAAGTTAGGGAGAAAACTTTTGTCAAACACTTCAAGGGCACTTGTTGCTGTTCTTGGTAGGTTCATAAGAGCGAAGACACTAGAGAGTAATACGAGGTTATGTTGTTACATAAGATCAGAGCTAACTGATTGTCACACTATTTACATCGCTCTACCGTCGCCTTGCTTTGCAACGTTGCCATACGTCGCGTAGTAACAATAGTACATGAAAAGTGGACTATGTTCGTTTTAAATGTTTTAATTCATAAACAAATATTATATGTGACAAAAATTTCGGGGGCGGCCCAGGCCCCCCGCCACCCCCCCCCCCCCCTCTTTTATATACGCCCCTGAATAACAGGGGAGTGGGGAATCGGGCAACCTCTTTGCTAACGTGATCCGCAAGGTTAGTTATTTAAGTTAGAATGTTGTTATTTATTTATTATGTGGGTGTCCTTGTCCTTTCTATTGATTTTCGTCAGCTGAACCGGGTGCTCTTTCTTAGGGCTGGCAAGTAGGGGATGCTGCTTGGATGCGATAGTGGTTTATATGGCGATCACGTGAACATAACACGAAGGCTACTGGTGGTTGTTGTTTTAAAGGGCGGAACAACGAGGTTATCTGCCCCTGAAGGCTACAGGCATGGTTACGGAATTTTAATTGTATTTAGTTACCGTTCGGGTTCATTGTTCTTTGGAGGCATGGTCCTTGTTAGGATGGCGGGGCCATGAAATCCAACAAGACAAAATCATGGCCCCACCATCCTGAGGGCGCGGTGCACACTGGAGAAACCCGTTTCGTGAAACTGGTTTCGTGAAACGTGAAACTAAAGTTGGTTGCAACAGATAGATAAGATTAACACAGGGCTGTGCACACAGCGTTTCATGAAACTGTAGTTGCATTGGTTTCGTGAAACCGGGTTTCGTGAAACTCGGAAAATCAGTTTCATGAAACGTAGAGTGCACAGCCCTATGTATTTTAATATTATTCTTTGGCCAATGCCTCCCGTCTTTTACGTAAATATATGAATTTGCTATTGAAGAATGAAGTGCGAACTTTGGAATAAAAAACGTGGCCTGCTGTTGGTTGGACATTACGAACTAGGTGTTTACAAGACATGTAAATTGTACCTTGTAATAACAGCAGGGGCGTATATAGAGTTTTATTTTGCGGGGTGCCCAACCGGGAGTTAGGGGGCATGGTATAGGCCCCAAAGAATAGGGGATCCGGAGTTCTCCCCGGGAAACCTTTATATAATTTGGTGCAAAATTATGAGTTTTAAGGCTATCTTGCACCTCTCTTTCAACCAATTTGTTGTGATGTTTTATATTTGGTTAATGTCAAACACAACTAAGACCATTTGATGTTACGTTTTATTAATACAATCATCTTGCTTACTTGATAGTGTTTACATGAAAAGAATTATCATTACTGTTTTGATTTACAACTTACACTATAATATAAAGGCAATGTTTCTCGAAGCATTACCAAATCGATTTATAACTTCATTGTCAGTGATGTATGTCTCTGTAACAATACTAGACCGTTGAGTATGTTTTCAGAAGTAGAATTTCTAAAGTACGGTATGTTATCAACCAATTCAAACTCCGTTCGGCAGTTCCAGTAGCTGCAGAGAGAGGCAAATTTGACAAAAGTTTGATAAAGGTATTACAAGTTGGGAGAAAACTTTTGTCACACGCTTCAAGGGCACTTGTTGCTGTTCTTGGTAGGTTCATAAGAGCGAAGGCACTGGAGAGTAATAAGTGACTATGTTGTTACACATAAGATCAGAGCTAACTGATTGTCACACTGTTTACATCGCTCTACCCTCGCCTTGCTTTGCAACGTTGCCATGCCTCGCGTAGTAACAATAGTACATGATAAGTAGACTATATTAGTTTTTATTGTTTTAGGCTAATTCATAAACAAATATTATATGTGACAAAAATTTCGGGGGCGGTTCGGGCCCCCGGGCACCCCCCCCCCCCCCCCTTTATATACGCCCCTGAATAACAGGGGAGTGGGGAATCGGGCAACCTCTTTGCTCACGTGATCCGCAAGGTCAGTTATTTAAGTTAGTATTATGTTATATATTTATTATGTGGGTGTCCTTGTCCTTTCTATTGATTTTCGTCAGCTGAACCGGGTGCTCTTTCTTTGGGCTGGCAAGTAGTGGATGCTGCTTGGATGCGATAGTGGTTTATATTGCGATCACGTGAACATAACACGAAGGCTACTGGTAGTTGTTGTTTTAAAGGGCAGAACAACGAGGTTATCTGCCCCTGAAGGCTACTGGCATGGTTATCGAATTTTAATTGTATTTAGTTACCGTTCGGGTTCATTATTCTTTGCAGGCATGGTCCTCGTTAGGAAGGCGGGGCCATGAAATCAAAGAAGACAAAATCATGGCCCCACCATTATAACTGATGGAAAACCGTTGCTTCTGTGTGCATGTTCCAATGCAACTGGTTTCTTGAAACTGATTTCATGAAACCTGTTGCATGAAACAGGTTTCTCCAGTGTGCACCGCGCCTAGCCACATGTTATGTACATTGTTACAATTGATGGTCGTAGCTGTGTGACGAGTTAATACTTAATAGAGAGAATGGGGTAAAGGCGACAATTTGGGGCTGGGTTGGAGGGTTGGTTAATACTCTAGTGGCAGTAGCATACGTTAGCTCAAACGTTAATTGAATTATCCTGTGACCTTAATAGTTATGATATTTATGTTAATTGCTGAATGGCATGGTTTCTTAATTTTAATGAAATGGGTGTGATTTAATTGTAATTAATGTTAATGTGCTATGTACAATTTAAATATAGTATTAATAATAGTATGTTATTTCTAGTGCGTAAAATTTGGACGAAAGAAAACTGCGCTAAATGAGGTTGGAGTATATATATGTCCCGTAGGGGCAAATGCTTCCTGTTCCACGGGCCTTGAGGGTGATCAGTCCTCGGGATCTAGTGTGGTCAAATGATGTTGTGTGCACTGACATGGTGAACATATACAGTAAATAAATAGTGATAATAATACGAGGCACGTCAAGAAAGTAAGTTCCTTTTGGTAATACTGTACAATTAAATTGTGTACAGATACAGGAAAATTATTTATTGCACAACATTCTACACCTCTTAAACTACTTTTCCACATAACTGCCGAACTTTTCCAGGCATTTGTCATAGCGTGGCACAAGTTTTTGGATACCTTCTTCATAGAAGTTTGCCGCCGACCCGTAAACGAAAGTGAAGACTCCCCTGTAAGATATCCTACCGTTTGGCCACCACTGTTAGGCAAATTGTGTGCTTACCAGGAGAACTGCGTATGTTTAGGAGTTCTCCTGACCACATACGCAATTTGCCTAACAGTGTTGGCCAAACGGTAGGATATCTTACAAGGGAGTCTTCACTCTCGTTTACGGGTCGGCGGCAAACTTCTATGAAGAAGGTATCGAAAAACCTGTGCCACGCTATGACAAATGCCTGAAAAAGTTCGGCAGTTATGTGGAAAAGTAGTTTAAGAGATGTAGATTGTTGTGCAATAAATAATTTTTCTGTATCTGTACACAATTTAATTTTATTACCAAACGGAACTTTCTGGACGTGCCTAATAATACCGTAATGATAATAATACTTAATTACCGTGGTGTTTAGCAATTATCTCTGGTTCTGTGTGTAATACTTAGATCTAGAGAGTTCTAAAAGTACATGTACGCTTAAGGTCTAAATGATGAGTCAAATGGTTGTTGGCATAGACATAGAGAAATATGGTTCGTGTGTCGGGGGGTAGTTGATAGATAATAGTGTCTTCATAGTTACATTCGTGTTTGAGGTTCTTATCTCCTTTAAAATTGTGAGTTAATTAATTATTATGTCGTCTTTCGTGGGATCATGTCTGGTAATAAGGGATGTGTGCGTCTTGGTCGAGGTGAGTAGTGAGGTAGCTTGCCATAGCTTTTCCTCGCTGCGTGAGGATGATCCCACAGATCTTGCGAATGCAGCTTTACATAGTGTGCTCTGGTACTGCCCCTATTGTCAGGCCGTGTGGTTGGTCGCGTGTAGAATTTGTCTGATGACCTGTATTGTTGCATTGACTATTGGCGTTTGCGTATATCATTGGGACTAATGTTTGTGGAATGTGGGAGTCGTGGCCTTAAGTAGGGGGTTGTTTCGCGTCTTCCTGTAGTAGGAGTTGGCAAGTACACTTGTTGCACTCATACTGTGTATGATGTAAAGAATGCGTGACGTTGCGTTTTGTCTGTAATGTTGTTGTTGATTCCTATTGTTATGTGATCTACGATGATCGTGTGTTCCTTCTGAATACTTCTGCTGATTGGTGTTTGAATCGCGTTATGTATTTGTTGGCAGGCGGCACAATGATAATAATGATAATAATAGTAATAATAATAATAATTCATGGTTTATTTGTTTTTACTCTGATGTCTTTTTCTCCTTCCTGTATTCTACTTCTATCTCTTCATGTTGAATGTTGTGTTTAATAGTTTTAGCGCTTGTTTATGTTGAAAGTAGTTCTTCTTCTTCTTCTTCCTCTTCAATATGCTCATATAATATTTATTTCTCATATATATTCGTCGTATCTCCTCACTTTCTCTTCTTTTAGTGTGGAATTCGTGAAGATAACGATACGATAAGGTTCATGATAATAATAACAGTATTAATAAATAAATCCACAGCCTGCTTCCAGTCTCCGACTGGGTCAGGAATGGAATGAATGAAGCCCCCATCTAGCGGCGAGGATATGAACTGTGCCGGCTGCCGAGGCCTGACGCACTCCTCTGGGGCAATGATTAAATGAATGACAGATGAAATGAAATGATAGTGGAGAGTGTTGCTGGAATGAAATTTTGACAGGGAAAACCGGAGTACCCGGAGAAAAACCTGTCTGCCTCCGTTTTGTCCTGCACAGATCTCACATGGAGTGACCGGGATTTGAACCACGGACCCAGTGGTGAGAGGCCGGCGTGCTGCCGCCTAAGCCACGGAGGCTTAATAACAGTATTAATAATGATAATAATTATTCTCCAACAGAATGAAGCAATATTGGCAAAATAATGTTTTAGATACCTTATTGGGGAGTAGTTGGATCTAAGACGGAAGTGTTATTGTGTTAATTTATAAGGAAGTGCCTAAAAGGGGGTAGCTTCCCGTAGTCGGGCAAGCTGACCAGTGTAGAGTGTTGTTTAATGTTAGGATGCTAGGGGGTGCTCCTATAAAAGGCGTAGGTGTATTTTAGGGGATGGAACTTAGCGCACAGGTCAACGTTCTGGTCTTTCAGCTGGCTGGCTGGTTATATAACCGACGTGCACGCGTCAGCTATATAGCGGCACGCTGCCTCTGGTAGTCGGGCCGCTGCGTGAAGTGCAATGAAGCTTGCGCTAGCAACTATTGGGCTACTGTGTGTCACGTCTAATCGTGACGGGAATTAGGGAAGGAGTTAGGGCGTAAAGAGGCGTGTAAACAGTAATACAAGTGTAGTGTACTGACCAAGTATTTATTGGTCAGTAATATGGAATTATGAGTCCCTTTTTAGGGGATGTAGTAAATGTCACAATGTAAGTGTACAAACTTGTGTGTACAATTTGTGGGTAAAGGTTACAAAGTACAGGAACTCTGAACACTGCTGACTCACCTGATGATAACAGCGATAGCCTCCGGCCGACGCACTGTAAGACTGGTAATTGAGAGAGGGACTGCCCTCCTTAAGGCCTCCCTTTATAGTCTCCGGCGTTGTGCTGTCATCATTCCGCTGCATAGATGCCCCAGTTAATTATGTGTCGCTGTTTGTGGTAGTGATGCAAGTATTGGGCAAGCTTTCCAGACTGATTAGCTGCCCTTGCGGTGTTAATAGATGTTGTTCTGGACTTACAAGATTTGCCAGTTAGGGGTGATTTAAATAGATGATGGGGGGATGGCCTCCAGGGGGTGCAGACCCCTGGGGGACTGTACAAGCCTCTTCCCCTATTTAGTTCGTGTCCCCGCGAACGGGAACGGAACTTGAGGTTGGGATGTTGATGTAGTAGATGTAGTTGTTCTTGGGTCTTCCTTGTATCTCCTGTTGGTGTCCTCTTCGGCGTCGTATGATGTGGTGATGTCGTGTTGATGTGTAGGTGTGAGATCAGCTCGTGTTCAGAGGGGTGGGTTATGGGATATACATATATATATATTTGACATTGACATTGTAAAATTAGTGCATGAGAAAAATTGGCATTGACATTGACATTGTAAGATTAGTGCATGAGAAAAATTGGCATTGACATTGACATTGTAAAATTAGTGCATGGGAAAAATTGACATTAACATATTGAAAGTTTCAGAAAAAAAATACATGGTTCTGCTAATTATGCCGTACATTGTTGTGCAGGGAGGAAAAAACCCAGGGCTGGACATTATACACCCCTCATAATTACACACAAACGGGCTGAGAGTAAACCCACACCCCCCAAACAGAAGACCATACCCCCTACATCACAACGCAGGGTAGGAAATGACCACACACAGGCGCAGGACGCGAGCTCGCTCGGCACTGGGAAGCCAGCCACAGGAGTCGAACTCGCGACCGCCTGGAACAAAAAACGGGGTAACAAGGGCAAGCTCAGGGTCACGTTCGCCGACACACCTTCCCGAGAGGAAGAAAACAACAACAACACAACTACACAATAGCTGGGAACGATTAATACATTAAATGTTCGCCAGCAAACTTCTATTCTAACAGCAAGGCCGATTAAGAGAGCTGGCAATGTACTGGGTGAGCGCACTTTGCTGACCGAGGCAAAGCACTCAGGACAGGAAGCTAGCCGAGAAGCTAAGCGTGCCCGGTACGATAAGCGGCCCGCTCCATGCCTTCCCAGTACAGAGGTCACTCCGATAACAACAACAACAACATACATCCTACATAACACATCGGTGCAGGGCAGTGGATTTCAGGTATCGGCCCTCACGATACACGCCACCATAAATGGCCACAGAGTGCAGGCCCTAATTGACACCGGGGCAGCCGTAAGTTGTGTTAATAGGAGACACGTTACCGAAGCCCAAATACACGGTGTCACGGGTGACATCCGGCTGGTATCGGCCAATGCTCAGACGCTAGAAAACGCGGGGGTGGCAAACATACATCTTAGGATAGACCATTTTGCCACAACCCACCCCATGTTCATTATAGAACATCTTTCTGCGTCAGCCATAATTGGCATGGATTTCCTCGCTAAATATGAGGCTAGCATAAATTTCGCTAGCGGTCAGATGCTTTTAAAGCACGACCAGAGGCTCACCACACATCCCATGATATACTCCAGGAACACAGATGGGATTCGAGCGGAGCGAGAAAATCACGAGCACCAGGCCTCTGCACTGCATACTATCAGCCAGCACACAGCCACACACACAGATAAGGCGGCCAACAACAACCACAGACAGGACCTGACTCCGGAGCAAAATAAAAGGCTCACGGAGCTCATGGAGACCAACAGGGATATTTTTGCCCATTCAATGAAGGATCTCGCTGTGACAGACCTCATTGAACACCATGTCACACTCACTAGTGACCGGCCAGTACACCAGCCTCCCTTCAGAGTGAGCCAGAAGGAGAGACACGCCATCGACGCTCAAATCTCAGAGATGCTCGAGGCAGGGGTCATTGTTCCCGTTATTTCAAACTACAGCTCGCCAGTTCTGCTGACCAAAAAACGGGACGGATCTCACCGATTTTGTACTGACTAAAGGAGGCTCAATAAGTTAGTCGAAAATGATAGTTATCCACTACCAAGGGCGGACACCTATTTGGACGCCCTTGGCGGAGCTAGCTGGTTCAGTTCGATGGATTGCTATAGTGGATTCTATTCAATCCCCGTCTATGAACCAATTAGGCACAAGCTGGCGTTCGTTACAGAGAACGGGCTATATACCTACACAAGGTTACCCATGGGCCTCCGTAACGCCAGCCAAACCTTCCAAAAGCTGGTGGATAAGACATTTTCAGGGCTTAAGTGGCGTTCCGTATTAGTGTACGTGGACGACATAACAGTTTTCTCCAATACCTTCGACGAACATATCGTACATTTAGAGGAGGCTTTCGCAAGGATCAGAGGGGCCAAGTTAAGGCTTAAACCTGCGAAATGTCAATTTGCCAGACAGCAAATTAACATATTGGGCCACATTGTAAACAGAGAGGGCATTATTCCGGACCCAGCAAAAACTGACGCAATAACGGGCATCCCAATGCCCACAAATTTGAAACAATTGCGCAGTTTTATTGGGCTGGCTTCGTATTATCGCAAGTATATCTACAGGTTTGCACACATCGCCCATCCCCTAACCGAGCTCACACGTGAAAAAACGCCCTTCAGCATCAAGCAGGAATACATAGATGCCTTCAACACACTGAAGCAACTATTGACCTCACCACCATTACTGCAACACTTCCACAGTGATAGGCCCACATTTTTACACGTGGATGCCAGCCTGTATGGGCTGGGGGCGGCCCAATTGCAGGAAGACGCAGAAGGGCGCATACGGCCCGTCGCTTTCGCTAGCAAGAAGCTAACGGCCGTTGAGACTAGATACTCTGCCACAGAGCGCGAAATGCTGGCATTTTCGTGGGGAGTGAACTATTTCAGGGTATACCTCTATGGTATCAAGTTCACGGTAGTGACTGACCACGCGAGCTTGCTTTTTTGGGACTAATTTAAAAACCCAAATTCGCGGCTCAACAGGTTTATATTCCGCCTGTATGAATATGACTTCGTGGTCAAACACAAAAAAGGCGCTACACACCTAGACGCAGATGGCTTGTCTAGGCTGCCAGTAGCCGATCCCCCGGATGACAGTAAGGACCACGACTGGGACGACATGCCCACTTTTGCCCTGACGGTGATTAACATCAAACAGGAGCAAGATAGTGATCCGTACTTGAAACAGATTCTATTGGCACTGGAAAACTTGGATCAAGTGGACTCCAAGACAGCACGGCTGTCTTGGCGATTTTTCCTAGACAAAGACGGGGTACTGAAATTTAAGCCCACAGCCATGCACGATAACGCACCTATAGCGGTTCCGGAATCATTGAAAGAAAATATCATGATCGGACACCACAATAGCCCACTGGCAGGGGCACACTTAGGTACGCATAAAACATACCTTAGAATCCGTGACAAGTACTATTGGGTAAACATGAAGGCCGACATAGATACCTTTGTAAAGACATGTCACACTTGCCAGCGATTCAAAACAAGACCTGGCAAGCCTCATGGACTACTCAACCCAATTCCCGTGGGAGAGTTATTTCACAGAGTCGGGATAGATGTGAAAGGCCCCATCACGACAAGTCAGAAAGGCAATAAATATATCCTGGTGGCCACCGAGTATCTCACACGATACATGATTACAAAGGCTGTTCCCAAAGCAGACACGAACAGCATAGCCGAATTCCTATTTGATATAGTTGCACGATACGCCTATTCCAAACCTTATTATCCGACAGAGGTACTATTTTCACCTCGAGAGTGCTCCAACAGTTTCTGGAGATACTCAGGATTAAGGTATACACTACCACGAGTTTTTCGCCGCAAACCAACGGACTCACGGAGAGTATGAATAAAATACTTGGAATAGCGTTGGCTAAATTTACAGGGGATGCAGGAACAGACTGGGATGAATACCTGCAGTCCATTACTTTTAGTTATAATACCTCTATATCCACGGCTACGAAACACTCTCCACACTTCCTACTGCACGGGTACACACCCAGAAATCCCATAGATAATATATGTATCCCACAGGACACTCTACACTGGTCAGCTTGCCCGACTACGGGAAGCTACCCCCTTTTAGACACTTCCTTATAAATTAACACAATAACACTTTCGTTTTAGATCCAACTACCCCCCAATAAGGGATCTAAAACAGATGGTGGAGGCGCCGGGTATCGATCCCGGTACCTCTTACAACTTATCTTGGGCCCATAGGAGCACGTTCTCAAAGACGTTGACAGGCCACGGGCACCTCCTGCCCATACACGCAATACACATTAGGACTTAGCCTATAATAGACCAACCGTCCGCATGGTGTAGCGGAACATAGTCACACACACACGCGCTCACTAATCAGGAGCGAACACAGACAGGGGCTCTGAGGAAACAAGACCTCCCCCCTAATAACTTCCTTTCTCGATTTCAGTTCTCAAAAATCATTACAGGCGATTAGGACATGGCCAGTCGCACTACGACCACTGGCCACATTCACACTACAAATGACAGACCAGATTAAGTCGTGACGTCACAGCGTCACGACGCTTTACTATCCCAAGAAGCGGATAGCGAGCAGACATGGACAAAGGGAGAATGACAGAAACATAGGTGGATAATCCCAGCGGGATTACCGACATACCACCCAAAGGCTACCATTTTGAATACCTTACTCCCCTCCAATAACCTTCCCACGTCCAACATCAACCAACGCAGACACATGAACACGATGAAAACAGTTACACTAAATTACAAAGTATACATAGGGGTTGATAGACTTCATGCGTTTAAAGAGAGGGCTTCCTACGCCCGGGATCTCGATGCTAACACCTGAGTATTAGGGGTGGGTCGGCAAACAACAATTAAGCATAATGCGCATCTCCAAATGAGAGATGAGGCCACAATCATATATTAACCTTTTTTTTAAATTAAATACTCCCGCATGACAGGGATATATTATTATTACGCCTCACCCTACACCTATCCTTACATGAGTGCGGATGCCTCATATCCAGATACATGCATGAGTATCCCATCCACTTACCAACGGTATTACTATCAAACCTGCATGGAAACTTTCATATTTTTGCAATCCCGGGAATTACCCGCCCCAGTCCACTCATTGTAAGAGCAATCCTAGCAGCATTACCGGATCAATGCCACCATTTATTGGAGCCCAAAGATGCGCAACCTCTTCCTACCATGCTTTCAGCCTACTCTACGAATAACTACCCCCAGATCCTAATAACATGGTACCTAGCACCATAGACCCTACTAACACCTCCAGAAAGGTTAACAGAGCATTATCGCTGGAAAGCCGACATAGCAACAGTAGACCTAAAGTAGTCTATGCACTTAGAAGCTCTACAACCCCACAACACTTGAAAAATTTACATTTTACACAAAATAAATTACTTACACAGATTACGCCTATATTTCCTATATGAAAAGGACTCTGACAACACTCTGATTGGTGATAGCGGCACGAGCTAAAGGCCAAAGGCACCACACTTTGAGAGTACAAAGGCGATGTTGAGCCTACCCTAGTAACTTAACGACTAGACTAAACAGACGAACCACGTAAGGTCGAGGCACTCACGGCCTGGCGCGGGCAAGCTTCGGAATCCCAGGTATGCCTAGCCTGCTCCTGGGAGGAAGAGATGCTACACCCACTATGTGCCACGGTCGTCGAAGCCATGACCTGCAGGGGAGACTTTCTAGGGATGGTGGGAGAAATAGCTAACTCCACGCCGGACCCAGAAGTTGACCCTAGAGACGACCCAATTATGACTAAACTATTAGTTTAGGATATAAGTAAGTAGGACTTCCATGGCGGGGAGTCAGACTCCTATTCGTCAGGAGTGAAGCAGGATCCTAGGATTCAGCAGGACCAATCCTAGATCCGAAAAGTCCTTGCTCCGCGAGGCGAAGGTGAAGACTACGACATTAATAAATAATGAAGAATAAAATATGAATATATATATATGGAATGTACGCGCTCATTCGGTCTTGCGCCCACGTAAATGGATGCCAACGGGTCGCCAGAGATCTTAAGTGAGTAGCATAGCGGGCACTTAAAGGGGTTCAGTGGGCCAACCCAACAATGCCAATAAAGGCGAAGAGATTATTACTACTGCGTAAAGCATACTACGGTTGCCAATAAAGGCGAAGATAATACTATGCCATTGGACGATGTCCAATGCCCACATAAATGGCGACGCATCGGGCAGCCAAGGGCATTAAATGGGTAGCACAGCGAGCAACTCAAAGGGGTTAAAGTGGGCGACCCAACTACGACAACGTATGAAAAAACAACGGTAATGAGCAGGAAGAGACAGCAGGCGAAACAGTTTTGCTTTGTGGCACCGTCAGCCGCCTGTGACTAGATTAGTACTAGTTAGTAAGACCTAGAATAAACGTCGACAATTAGGATTAAGACGGAGGGGACTACGAGGCATTGTTGGGTTCCGGTCCCAACAATGTACTACAAGGGAACCACCGCGAGAGAAATCGAACGGACAGCCTCCATCTAAATTTTAGTACTTAAGTCATAGTGCCATTTTTAAGGTCACTTAGATGTAAGCAAATTCAACAAGCGCTGTTGCTACAATTGGGCACAGCACATTTCGGCTTTAGAATAACGTCTACTCGGCTTGTATATACAGCATAGTTTTACAATTAAGGCAAAACGTTTTTTTTTTAGATTAAGGTAGAATATATCGGCACCCGGTAACTAAAATTCCGCTACCGGGGTAAGGCCGACAGCATATTAAGACAACATAGTAATAGGAAGGGTATCACGGTAATACGTTAAGTAGATTAACCAGATTAATTAGGTTATCTATAAACACCTGCAGCACAGCAAATTACACTAATCCTGCCAATTTTTTTTTCAGGCAAAAAGAGCTTCAGACTGTGGACACACTGCCACAGGAAGCAACATAGAAAATATACGATATTTACATGTTTTCCTAACCTCTCCATTTTTTTCAGGCATCACCACCAGGAGTATGGCACTGGTGACTATAATTTCGCTGCCATATAGCAGCAGCATGCTATTAGTGCCATCACATTATCATATTCTACCTTTGTGCACTAATTTATATTTAATACCTGTAATCATCTTCACTCATATGATCACCACATTTTTTTACAGCTACACTTTCAAAATCTGCACAGCACGGCTGATACCTGTGGGGTATCAGGCTCACTGGCAGATCAACGTACACAAGAAACATAAGGCGTCAAAAATGCGGCGCAAATTACGGCAATGAGGGCGCAACCGACTTGTGGCGGCGACTCTCATTGTCAAGTGTGGAAGCATTCACCCACAGGGGATGCTTCACAGAATAGAAATACATTGCAAGCGGTACGACCACTAAACCGTACCAGGAAGTGGCCGTGAAGGATTAGCCGTGAGACGGCGCGTACGTACAAAGGAGTAGCGTGCACGCGAGGTAATATAAACTAGAATCATAGGAAATTAGCGCGCTTAAGCTAGATATAAGATAATTGTAAGTCATATTTGTAAAAGGGTACCTTAACACACATTAATGCGCCCACGGGCAATCATTCCACTATAAATATAGAAATAATACTTCGCACCCCCACATTGTCTACGGAGGTGATAAAGGATATTCCTAAATGTTAATATATGCACATCTCAGAATTCACACATTAAACGGTATACTTAAAAAAAAACCATGTACACAATGTTTATGATTTGTTTTTCTTTCATTTTCTTTCTTCTAACTTCCCCATTTGTCAGGGTGTTCCGTTTCATCCCAACTCAATAAATGCATTTTAATTATTTCCCTTAAATTATACCCTGGAACACCCATTTTTTCTATTTCTTCTACCTTTCTCATTGCAGGGAGCACTTTTTCCCTAAGATAGGGCGGACGACGCAATCATCCGTCCAGCCCTGGGTTTTTTCCTCCCTTCACAACAATGTACCGCATAATTAGCAGAACCGTGTATTTTTTTTTCTGAAACTTTCAATATGTTAATGTCAATTTTTCCCATGCACTAATTTTACAATGTCAATGCCAATGCCAATTTTTCTCATGCACTAATTTTACAATGTCAATGTCAATTTTTCTCATGCACTATTTTACAATGTCAGTGTCAATGTCAAATATATATATGTATATCCCATAACCCACCCCTCTGAACACGAGCTGATCTCACACCTACACATCAACACGACATCACCACATCCATACGACGACGAAGAGGACACCAACAGGAGATACAAGGAAGACCCAAGAACAACTACATCAACTACATCTACTACATCATCATCCCAACCTCAAGTTCCGTTCCCGTTCGCGGGGACGCGAACTAAATAGGGGAAGAGGCTTGTACAGTTCCCCAGGGGTCTGCACCCCCTGGAGGCCATCCCCCCATCATCTATTTAAATCACCCCTAACTGGCAAATCTTGTAAGTCCAGAACAACATCTATTAACACCGCAAGGGCAGCTAACCAGTCTGGAAAGCTTGCCCAATACTTGCATCACTAGCACAAACAGCGACACACAATTAACTGGGGCATCTATGCAGCGGAATGCTGACAGCACAACGCCGGAGACTATAAAGGGAGGCCTTAAGGAGGGCAGTCCCTCTCAATTACCAGTCTTACAGTGCGTCGGCCGGAGGCTATCGCTGTTATCATCAGGTGAGTCAGCAGTGTTCAGAGTTGCTAGTTGTGTTGTTGTTGTTTTCTTCCTCTCGGGAAGGTGTGTCTGCGAACGTGACCCTGAGCATGCCCTTGTTACCCCGTTTTTTGTTCCAGGCGGTCGCGAGTTCGACTCCTGTGGCTGGCTTCCCAGTGCCGAACGAGCTCGCGTCCTGCGCCTGTGTGTGGTCATTTCCTACCCTGCGTTGTGATGTAGGGGGTATGGTCTTCTGTTTGGGGGGTGTGGGTTTACTCTCAGCCCGTTTGTGTGTAATTATGAGGGGTGTATAATGTCCCGCCCTGGGGTTCCCTGTAAAAAGAACATGCAGGTCCCTGTCAAATCCTGCAGTGGAAAATAGCGGGGGCGAGTGCACGTCAGTGTATACGTGGATATTGGTTCGAAGCACCTTGCCAAGAGCGGTCACCTCTACGGCACTGGCATAGGTGCCGTCCCTACCCATGTAATTTCTGTAATCCTCCCCGGTCTGGAATGGGTTTTCCCGCTCGTCCGACACAAAGTCTCGGTACTCTTTCCAGTTGGCCAGGATATGTTTGACCGTTTCCTGCCTGTATTCCTTGTGATGGTCCTCGTTATGCCGAACCAGGAAGCTGATAGTCCTAAACAGGCAGTTGTCGTCTCCTTGTACGGGGTGTGTTTGGAAACGGCCCGGGGGCGGATTGTCAGCCTTAGCTTTGGCTGGCTGCTTCTTCCCCTTACTCTTGCGAGTTTGCTTGGGGGAAGGGCCTTTCTTGTGTTTGTGTTGGGGGAGGAACCTCAGCTGCTTCATCAGCTAGCCAAACCTCCCCGTCTAGGCGTTTTTTTGGAACGTAGGTGTACGCCTGCCTGTACTGTATGTGCGCCCCCCCCTCGGGGTGGCTGCGCCAGCTCCCCGCCTGCGGTGTGTGGCTAGGTGTGGGGAGTATTGCCCCCCTGTCTGTCCTGCGGGGTGTCTCATCCCTGAACTCCCTCGGGTGTTCGTCGGGGAGGGGGTAGTGTTCCGGGCCCTTTGTGTACTTAACTATATTGTCCCGCTCTCTAGTGGGTTTTATTCCCTGTCGGTTATTGCCCGGTGGTCTGTTTTCCTGTTTCCGCCAGGGTGGGGTGTATGTCTGCTGCTGCGGGGGCGGGTTTTCCCGTCGATTCCCCTTTTCCCTATACTGGTCAGCTGCATACCCCTGTCTGGACGGAGGTGGGTGTCCTCGACGGTCCCCATTTCCCCTGTACTGCGGGGCTGCATAGATTTGCCTGCGTGGGGGCGGGTTCTCCCGATATTCCCCATTTCCCCTGTACTGCGGGGCTGCATAGCCTTGCCTGCGTGGGGGCGAGTTTTCCCGGTACTCCCTGTCTGCCCTGTATTGTGGGGGTGCGTAGGACTGTCTTCTTGGTGGCGGGCTGTTTCGTCGGGGGATGTCGTGGTCGTACTCCTCAGGGTAGTACTGCTGTGTGTACGGGGATGGTGATCGCCGTGAGGGGTATGTCGGCTCCGTGTCCGTGTACGATACTGGTGAATACCGAGGAGGGTAGTGTGGCCTATCCTGTGGGTGAGGTGTTGTTGGCCGCTGTGGAGGGGAGTAATTTTCCTCCCTCCCATAGCGTCTCCTTTCTGTGTTCCCCCTGTCCCCCTCAGGATAATAACGCCCTTGTGCGTCTGCGTGCTCATCCCTTAGCGGTCTCCCGCCTGCTTGGATGGCAGCTATGGTCAGTTTCTCCATTCTGTCCACTAATTCGTCCATTTTATCGTTAGTGTCGTTTCTTTGTGTTTGGAAGTGCAGATCCACGGCTTTTTCCGTAGCCTTTTCCGTGATCTTTCTCCCCTCCTCTATGGTCTTTATGTTGTTTAACATATGTTGGACCGTGGGGTTGTTCATTATACACAGCTTTTCCACTATGGCTGGTCTGAGGCCCTGCATTAACAGCTTGACTTTCTGTTTGTTTGTCATGGCTGCATTGTACTTGTCGCACATTATCAACTTTACATTGATGTATGCCTGGGCGCTTTCTTTGGGTCCCTGTGACCTCTGTCGAATTTGGTCATAGAGGTCGTCATCGTCTGGTATGAGCTGGAATTCACTCTTCAACAGAAAAGCGGTTTCCTCCCATGTGGCAGCTTCTAGTGTGTCCTCATGGAGCTCATACCAAGTCATGGCCGCCTTTGTGAGGTATGCAGGAAGGAGCCGTTTCCTAACTTCCTCGCTCCAACCATTGATCCGGGCCGTTCTATTGAAGGCCTTGAGGTATTCCTCGGGATCCTGGCCTTCCCCCGTGAACTTTGTGGGGTGGATCATGGGGTACTCCGTGTGTCTGTTCATTTCGTGTTCGGTTATTTCTTGTTGGCTGTTTAGTGATTGCGATCTGTCTATGTTGTTCGCACCGCTAACGTGTTTCGAGGTGTTTGAGTTATTTAGAGGGGAATTAGTCTCGCTTCCCATGTACGACACCTGTGTTATGTTACCAGGTGGCTCGTCACCTGATATGTCTGTACTGATGGATGGTGTGTTGTCGTAATGTGTGGATTTGACTATGTGTACGGTCCTGTCTAAATCCTGTTTCACTGTTTCTAGGATAGTGTGGATGTCAAGAACTGCTTCTGTCGTATGATTATTTGACTTGATAGTGTCTGTCTCTAGTAGCTCTGTAATGCGCTCGAGCAGATTATTAGTTTTCTGCTCTGTGATTTGCAGTTGCTGCAACAATAGGGGATGGAGTGTTGGCAGGCAATCTACTTCACTAACGCTGGATACTGGTGACTCTTGTCCGTGTTCACTGGCCTGGGATCGTGTAAAATGTATAACTTGTGCTGCGGCGGTAGGGTGTTGAGCACGGATCTGTGATGTTTTGAATTCAAGGTCCCTGAGAAGTTGTACTGCGGTCTGGTCAGTTATCAAGTCACCGTTCTTAATTTTTAGCTTCGGCAGGAGTGGAGTCGTACTAGCCGACAAATGGTGCGCAAAGTCTCTTAGTGTAGTTCTAAATGTGGACATCTAATTTCCACCGAGTTTACACTATGGGGCGAATGGGGGTTGGTGTAATAATACAAACTCCTATATAAAAAAAATGTGTGACGTAATATGAGGTAAAAAAAATTCAGTCTCGCTTGGCTATATGCGGTACGGACCGTTTTGACCACGAGAACTCGTTGTATGAGTCCTATTTTACTGTGCGTGGTACCCGGCCTCCACCATCTGTTTTAGATCCCTTATTGGGGGATAGTTGGATCTAAAACGGAAGTGTTATTGTGTTAATTTATAAGGAAGTGCCTAAAAGGGGGTAGCTTCCCGTAGTCGGGCAAGCTGACCAGTGTAGAGTGTTGTTTAATGTTAGGATGCTAGGGGGTGCTCCTATAAAAGACGTAGGTGTATTTTAGGGGATGGAACTTAGCGTACAGGTCAACGTTCTGGTCTTTCAGCTTGCTGGCTGGTTATATAACCGACGTGCACGCGTCAGCTATATAGCGGCACGCTGCCTCTGGTAGTCGGGCCGCTGCGTGAAGTGCAATGAAGCTTGCGCTAGCAACTATTGGGCTACTGTGTGTCACGTCTAATCGTGACGGGAATTAGGAAAGGAGTTAGGGCGTAAAGAGGCGTGTAAACAGTAATACAAGTGTAGTGTACTGACCAAGTATTTATTGGTCAGTAATATGGAATTATGAGTCCCTTTTTAGGGGATGTAGTAAATGTCACAATGTAAGTGTACAAACTTGTGTGTACAATTTGTGGGTAAAGGTTACAAAGTACAGGAACTCTGAACACTGCTGACTCACCTGATGATAACAGCGATAGCCTCCGGCCGACGCACTGTAAGACTGGTAATTGAGAGAGGGACTGCCCTCCTTAAGGCCTCCCTTTATAGTCTCCGGCGTTGTGCTGTCAGCATTCCGCTGCATAGATGCCCCAGTTAATTATGTGTCGCTGTTTGTGGTAGTGATGCAAGTATTGGGCAAGCTTTCCAGACTGGTTAGCTGCCCTTGCGGTGTTAATAGATGTTGTTCTGGACTTACAAGATTTGCCAGTTAGGGGTGATTTAAATAGATGATGGGGGGATGGCCTCCAGGGGGTGCAGACCCCTGGGGGACTGTACAATAAGAGGAACGTCAAGTATTGAGTCAAATTGCTTAACGCTTTCCAATATTGGGAAAATACGCAGTAAATAAATAAATAAATAATAACGATAGTGTAAGAAAGTAATAGTGCCTTGTATAAACGCTATAGTTGAGATGTAGTTTTAAATGTTGCTTCTCGTTTATTGATAGATCGCTTCGTGTGTTAATGTTCATTCCTGTGTGCTTGTGAGTGGGAAAGCTTCGCAAAATACTTGCTGGTATGGGCAAAATGTAGGAATTGTCCTTGAAGGGTGACCAAGGCTTATTTTGAGCTCGGGATTGTGTTAAGTGTCTCTGAAAACTTTATTTTATTATTATGTGTGAATTGCAGCGTGAGTGAGCGTGTTTGAAATCTATTGTTGCTTGTGAAAATTCGGGATGGGTACCCTTATATTTAGTGTTAATTAATTAGTTAGTTAATGGGGTAGCCGTATCCTTATAATCTGCAGTTAATTAATTGGTTAGTTATTTAGGATTTTCTAGGATTAGTGTTCGGCAGGCGATCTAATAAATATCTAGTGTCTAGGGGGCAGGGGGGGATATAGGGGTGGGGGTGTATCTAGTGATGAGGGATGTAATTGGGGACGTAGGGTATTGTGTTAGAATGTGTATTATCTTGGTATTGTTGTTTTGTAGAAAATGTTCGCTTGGGAGAAAGGTCTTTAATGTGCCGATAAGTGTATTGATACTGCCCTCGCGTTTGAGTATGGTTGCAGGTGATTACGCCAAGATTAGAACTTGCGTTACTGAGCGTGGCGGGTGAGAATATTATGTTAACAAGTATGCGAGCTGAGTGCTGGGGAGATTTCCGCAATGGGCGCTTTGCCTTGCTACGTGCTCGAATGTGCAAGTAGGCGATTTCGTAATGTTACCTACGGAACGTGAAATTGCTAGAGGGGGATTGCCGTTAAGTGGGTCTATTGTTTGCATCTGATATACAATTAATTGGGATTACTTGGTAAGTTGAATATTGTGTATGAATATAAATTGTACCTTGTTGAGCTTCTGTAGGCCTTTGCGATATGTCCCCGTGTAGTTGGGTGTGTGTGTTTCATCCGCTAGCCCGCGTCCTTGTGGCAACTGTCTGATAACCCCTGTTATTGTGTAATTATCTGGTAACCGGTGTTATTGTGGCGACTGTATCAGTGTTCTCTGTAATCTGTCTGGCAACCTGTGACATTGTATTGGCTGTGTGTGTACAGTGTGATCTGTGTGACAACCTGTGTTATTGTGGCGGCTGTATCAGTTTATGTGCGTAATTGGTTGTCTATTAACCTGTGTTATTGTGTTAAGTGAGTTTGTCTGGTAATCTGTATTACTGTGGTGACTGTATCAGTGTGAATGAATTTGTCTAGTGACTCGTATTATTGTGATGACTGAATGGTCGGTATGCGTGAGGTTTGTCTGTTAACCTATGTTACTGTGATGGATGTATTAGTTCGTGTGCGTGTTTGGTCTGTAAACATGTGTTGTTGTATTGAGTGAGTTAGTGTGTGAGCATGGGATTTGCCTGTCAACCTGTGTGATTGTGATTCTAAGAATTGGAGGGATTTGAGGTTAATCCTATTGCCTACACAAATTGTCGTTAGTGCTCTTCGGTCGCTTGATGGAAATATTTTCCAAAGAATGGGTGGAGAACAAAATATACATATACAGGTGCATTCCCGGAAAAAATTACATGTGTTAGTTGCTTATGTCTGTACAATGGAGCAATATAGATAATAATAGGGGTACTACAGTCCAGGTGCTATTGCACCAATTGTTTGCTTCTAGGGGGTGAGTTATCGAATTGCAAGAGGTGCTCGGGATGAATATTGGACCGGACTATGTGCGGTTCAACCCCGGTGACTTCACTACTTGTTTAGGACTAGGAGGTTAGAAATATTGGGGGGCTTGGTAAGTCAACTGGTGTATGGATTTTGCTGTGCGAGCGAGAGGTATTCGAGATCATACTGACCCTAGTCTCCACCGCTTGTTGCCCTTAAGGGAGTGTGTTTTCGCTTAGCGAAGAGGAATCCAAGATCGTGTAAAATCGATTTCCATCAGGTTTAATCCCGGTGGCTTCACCACTTGTTGAACCGTTCTTTCTTCGGCTTAACCCCGGCGACTCTGCCAATTGTATAGGTCGCCACCCACTTTGACAGGCTGGCGATGCTTAGCGAAGGGGTATTAATTAAATGTGGGTGTAGCCGCGTAAGAGGGTGTCTTCCTGAAAGGGATGTGTGGCTGAGGGGGTGTAGTATGTTGGGGACATGGGGATGAATGGGTGTAGAGGGAGTTGAAGCAGGTTCATGATGGGCGCTCCCCATAGGTTAGCGTGCGGGCCATGTGCTGGGGCAATGGCACGCGTGTGTGGCCTTGTGCCGACAGCTGTTTACGTGCTGCGTCAGCGGATCGGTCGCAGGCCATGGTGTAATTACGAGAGAGGAGCTGGTATTACGGTAACGGGGTGAATGAAAAATAATTTCCTTATTGGTAACTTAGGGTTTAATGCGATGAAGCAAGGGGAGAAAGTGTAGTTAAAGGGGCAGAGAAGGAAAAAAAGGAAAAGCTGACACACTCACTGGAAGTTAGGTCACGTAGTCTGGTAGCTTAGTCGTCGTCCATGTTGGGGGCCTCGCCGAGCGGCGCTCGCCTCCGTACGTCCAGCGCACTGTCTCCTCGGTTAGACTGTCCCGGGCCCGAAGGTGCCTTGCGTATTTGAGGGTTCAATTAGGTTACCCGTTGTCTGCGGTATTCTGCTAGTATGTCGCGGAGTTGCAATCTCGGTTCTGGTGGCCTACTTTGTGATGCAATAATTGCTTCACTTATAACTGGCTGTACAGTACAGTAGAGACCCTTTTTGTTATGGGATTTGTTAGGGGCTTTCAAGGATGTGTAGGGCGTTACAGCCTTTACACCGTATGTCTCACCGTTGCCAATTCTGCGATTTTGTAGTTACATCTAGCGCTTTCATTTTTGTAACAGATTTCCTATTGTTTAATTAAAATGGGCCGATGCCGTGGTGTAGCGCACAACCCTCACACACGGGGTCCCCGAGTTCGATTCCCGACTTAGTGATTTTAAGAACGGGGTCCACTCAGCCTCGTGTGGACAATCGAGTAGCTGTATGACAACAATTAAGCCGCGCTCCGGTCACGGAAACCAAGCTGATCAGACACGCTGACCACGTGATCTGTAGGCTGAATGGCCTGGCAGAAGGCAGGGTCCTTGATGGGCTGTGGTGCCATAATGGGGGAGGGGCGTAACTAAAATTTGAACAAATTTTTCTTAATGTTTATAAAGATTAATACACTTCATGTTCCTTCATTGAGAAAGAAATTCAACATTTTTTTACGGTAAACTCGGCTGTTTTATGGAATTATAAAACAAGCTATTAATTTCAATACTGTAGTTCGTAGGATTAACATCGATAAATAAATTCAATACATACATTTTCATTTGAGATTGCTCTTCCTTTCAGCGTCCAATCAAGTCTGCAAGCCTCTGTTTGCGAACGAGTCGGCTCCATGATCCCCTATTAGCAGTTAGAACGGTGGCCTCCTCTGCTACTACAGCTCTCACTTTGAAATCGTTTACACTGAATCTGACCATCGTTCCTAGGTCTAGCTCTGTTTCTCTTACCCTCTACAGCCGAATTCAATAACCTGTTAGGTAACCACTCCTCCCCCATTTTCGTCACATAGGATTATACGAACAGCTTCATCTAGCGTGCTCTTTTCTAACTTAGCCTTTATCTCTTCATTACGAGTACCCTCCTGCCATTGCTCCCATCTATTTGTCCCAGCAATCTTTCATGCTAGTCTTGCGCATAGTAGTTCGCGGCTGGGAGCGATCAGTTTAGTTCGCAGCTCCTTAGCGAACTAGTTCGCTCTTTTAGTTCGTTAGCTTCCATCTCGAATTCTCTGTAAGACAGATCGTTCGCTCGCCTTGCTACTACCACTGCACGCGCTCTTTGTTTGTTATAGCAGTCTGTCACCACTCGTTACTCGTCACCACTGATTGCTCTCGTTTCAAGCAATCTTGTAGACTACTGTAACAGTTACTGTGCTCGCTGCACGTGCAGTTCGTGTATTAGATATTGGCATGTTGTGTGTGTAGTAATGTGTTTTACATTTTGATATTCGAAGATTAAAAAAATACAAAAATATGAGTATTGAAACATTAGTGAAATTCCTTATTCCTTCCCTATTTCCTTTTATTCCTTGTAGGAACATAGGGTAGCTACAAACTTCTTCCCTCTCACTCTATTGTTGGCCATCCTTTTAATTTGGGTCCATGTCTTTCCTTCTGTTGTTTATAAAGCCAAAAGTCGTCATTTGTTTATCATTAGTGAAATACCGGTACCGTACCTAAAAGAAAAACAGTATGGACGATGTGTTCGTAGAAGCATACACTTATTATTCTCTTTATTTGTTTTTCTCGCGTGGGGCCGATAACCTAGATGTTAGGCCCCTTAAAACAACAATTATTATCATCATGTTTCGTGTATATCGGCGCGTCGCCATCCAATTCCATTTCCTACTCGTCACTAGGTGATGATAAGACGTACACCCCCCCCCCCCCCTCCTCCCCCCAAATTTCGTTTCATTTCTTACTTGCTTCGTGATATTCATTATTTGGTTGCTCTGAAACCGTTGGGTACATTATCTTTATGGCATAAATGGGAGGAATAGGTTTTTTAGTTCAGAGTTTTTGTCCATAGAAGTTCGCTTTTCTTTGTGAATCACCGTCATAATGTTCATTTCTTAAAAACAGGTAAAAAAGTAGTTGTATCACCACGTATCGACAAAAATAAATATCATGTTAATCCAGTTAGCCGATTTTCTAAATAATTGGACATATTTTAAAGTAATCCAAAATGACTAAGTTAAATAAAACTGTGGAATTATCCCCATATCTAAATCAGTTAACTATCAGTAACTTCAATTTATGAACCGCCACTGTATTACATTACAAATATAAGGTAGTTATTACCTGTTAGCGTGTTAGCACTAGTAGTCTGTTATACTGTTATTATTATAAACCAACATTGAACATTCGCCGCCCCAAAACTTGACAATCTTGCCACTAACAATAGATAAACTCAATCGACTGAACTGACTGAACAAAACAAAGCGCTGTGCAATGAGTGGTGAAGTGACGAGCTACGGCAGACCCGCGCTCTCGCGCTGTTACAAGTCGGTCAGCGGAAAAAGATCGAACGAACTAACAAGCGAGGGATCTGGGAACTAGTTCGGTAGTTCGTCTGTGGGACCCGCTCTTCCGAACTAGTTCGTTCGCGAACTACACAAGACTATTTCATGCTACCCTCATATGTGTTTCCTCTTGCTTACGTATAAGATATCCTGCATCTACTCTGCTCTCACTTCCATACAGCAAGGTCGGTCTAAATTGCCATTAAAATAAAGGTGATACATTTTTCTTCCCACCCTGTATTTTATCTACCACTCCCTACGTCAACCCCCCACCCCCGTCAATCCCCCCTCTCCTCCATCCCCCCTTCCCTCCTCTAGGTAAAATATACTGGTGACTCTACCGGCCACAGAAAGCGGCAGTAAGGAATACATACCAATGTTTTATTACAATATAAAGCGTTAACTACTGTTCTAAGAAATTAATACGTTTGATTATTAACAGTTCTGCAGAGCTATTAATATTGTTACTGTTCACAAAACAATCGTATTTCAAGCTACAGAACAAGAAGAGGAACACCTCATGAAACAAGTAATTATACTGCAGGCATTTCTACGAACCATCTACAGCATGTACAGTGCAGTACTTATCGAAAACAAGGGAGCAATGAACCGTGAGCTGCCATCTTCTGTTGTCTCGGTGTTCACTCAGCCTCACACTGAAGAAAATGGAAATTGCAACACCACGAAGGCATTGGTCGTTTGTGTTGATTTTCAAGATATGGAATAGGTATGTAAACGATCAAAGTTTCAGACCCATTGGATTGTTGCTACAGGTCTCCCCACGTGATTGGTCGCGGAGGAATCAACTCCAGTACACGGACTCCGGTGTAGCGTAGTTGACTTGCAGCCTGTGCAGTGAAGTGTTCCCCGTCAAACATGCCTCGACGACAGAGAAGAGCACGCTATCAAAAACTGTCGCCGTTTGAGAGGGCTCGGATAATTGGGCTGTGTGAGGCTGGATTATCGCTCACGTCATGACGATACTCATGTCATACGTTGTTGGCATGTTAAAGAACCCATTTGAATTCAGTAGGCCGTGTTCAATGGCAAAATTAATCTCGGGATTTTCCGCCAACACAAAGTTCCTCCATTCTCTACTTGAAAGCGCTGTAGTGTCAAGGAGTTTAGATATCTAACCTCCTTGACTTTCATAGCGTTCAAAGGAACGACGAAATTCGACATGCAAGCTACCCTCTGGGTGTCAATTAACAAAGCTTGCACCAGGCACCCGAGGCCATACGATATTATTATTATTATCGCTAAGGACTGTCGCTGCACGTGTTGGCCGACAGGCATCTACGGTACAACGTGTATGGCAGCAGTAGTCAAATGAAGGTACCCACACTCGTAGACCTGACACAGGCCCAGCGCGACAGACAACTGTGAGAGAGGATCGCCGCATCATTCGGATGGCCCGGATGGAACCCCATGCAACAGCAGCGCAAATTCGAGCAGCTGTGGCACCCCACGTTACACAACAAACTGTTGGTAATCGCCTACGTGTAGCTGGTTTACGATCCCGTGTCCCTGCAGAAGGTGTTCCATTGACCCCACAACAGCGACGTGTAAGGCTGGCCTGGTGTCGAGAACGATCGACGTGGGTCGACGAATGGCATAGGGTCGTCTTTAGTGATGAATCGCGCTTCTGTCTTGCCCGCAGTGATCGCCGAAATCGTATGCGCCGACGTACCGGGGAGAGGGGCCGCCCAGACCTTATTGTCGAGAGGCACACAGGGCCAACGCCAAGCATTATGGTCTGGGGAGCTATTGGCTTTAATGTGAAATCACAATTAGTGCTTGTTGATGGCACTATGACTGCTCGACAGTACGTTGATAGGGTACTCAATCCAGTGGTTGTCCCTATGACGGCGAACATTGCTAATGGGATGTTTCAGCAGGACAATGCCCGGGTTCACACTGCACGCATATCCAGAGAAGCTCTCCACGACATCACAACCTTAGAATGGCCCGCCCGATCCCCGGACCTCAGTCCTATTGAGCATGTGTGGGACATGATGGGTCGACAACTGGCCAACCGTCCTCAGCCACCCACAACTCTGGAACAACTGACCCGTGCAGTGCAGCAAGCATGGGCCACAATTCCTCAGGAAGCGATCCAGGGTCTTAATTGACCCCATGCCTCGCCGAATTCATCAATGTATTGCAGCTCGTGGTGGGCACATCCTGTATTGATTGTTGTCCAAACTTGCGGTCAGAGGGACCTGAAAGTGTAATCATCGAATCACAACCGAACACTCGTCCTGCATGTTCAATTGCAGCAATGTATCACGACTCCTTCTGGGTGTTGCAATTTTCATTTTCTTCAGTGTATTAATGTTTTATGTCCCTTTTAATAGTAACGTTTTATTGCGCACAAGTTGTGCAAAATTACAAATAACATGCAAGGAAAGATGCTCTTCAGCCTATGCAGTGATCTATGATGGGTTTCCCTCTATTTCTACAATGAAGAACGTGATAACGTTCACAGATTCCGTCACACAGCTCACAGACACAGGCCGGGTCCGGATCATGGAATGTCTTTGTCTTGCACATTCTATGGTGGAAACCGTGCACAGCCAAAGAGGTCACAAAGTGCCGCAAGTCCTGGTTCGGTTCCATCCATGCTCTGTTGATCATAGCCTCGGTCGAGTAGAACTCTTCCCAGATTTCACTTCTTTTCAACGTTCTTTCTGCTTGAACCCTCTTCCAGCAGGTCGTAGTAGGCAAATCGAACTTGAATCTGAAATCCTCCATCAAGAAGGGTTCCCGAGTGAGCACATACACTAATCTTGATCGCGTGTATTTGGATACTCCAAGGACAGCCTTCAAGTATCTAGCCTTTACCTGTTCCAATGTTCGGAGGTCTCCTATGCTTAACTTGTCCCAAATTATCTCTATGGCATACGTGAGGATTGGAACAATTTTTGCATCGAAGAGTGCAATGGCGGATCTCAAGGATAATCTTGTAATGGCTCTGACGTCAAATATATCCTTGGTAGCTGCTGTCGCTCTTTGTTTTACGTGGATTTTGAACGAGTTCATTGTCGTTTGTAACGTTACACCCAGATATTTAAAGCTATTGACAGTCTTCAGTGGTTTACTTTTGAAAAATGTTCTCTGTTCTTGGGAAACACGTCCACCCTTCCTGAAAATCATATGCTCGGTCTTCTCTGTATTAACTTGCAATTCATTCTTATCTGCCCATTTCTCCAGAGCATGGGTTGCAATTTGGAGGTCCCTGATGTTTTGCGACCCCAAAACCATGTCGTCGGCGTAAAGGTATATCTTCGTTTCCTTTGAAACTTCTCTGACTGCATGAACAATATCGTGCGTGACGACATTGAACAGCAGGGGACTGAGGGGATCTCCCTGAAGTACGCCGTTCGTTTGTATGATCTGTCTGGAAATGGTTACGTTGTCGGAGATTTTTATATTATTGCTCCTTAACATGTTATGAACCAGAATTGTGAGTGCTTTATTTTCTGTCGCTATCGAATTTAGTTTCGTGGAGATGATGGTCCTGCTTAGATTGTCGAAGGCTTTCGAGAAATCAATAATTACTGCATGGAATTTTCCTTGAGGTGTTCTAAGGGTATTCTCTATGTCATCTTTGAGATTTCTAATTGCCTGAAGCGTGTTTCTCCCTCGTCTAAAACCAAATTGCTCTTCTGGTATTTTAACGTCGATTTCTTCAGTGAGTCTGTTCGTCATGAGCTTTGTAAGTATCTTTAATAAATTGCTTTCTAGGGCAATAGCTCTGTAGGAGTTGTGGTCACACACATCTCCTTTTCCTTTGTGTAGCAGCTTTATTGTAGAAGTTTTCCATGACAATGGGATGTCTCCTGATTGTAAGCATAGGTTCATTAGGTCTGTAATAGCTGGGAGTAATACCGTAACTGTCCCTTTTAACTGCTGCGGTTGTTAGAGACGCTGGGCTGCCGGAATGTTGTATTTAACGCGTCACTAAATCTACTGTCACGGACACAGCAGGCGAAAATCCTACCGCTGCGCCACGCAGCCGGTCCCAGCATACCTGAGATGAGGTGGGTTCAATTACCACCCCAGCCATCCTAGAAGTGGTGTTTCCACTTCTATTCCAGGCAAATGCTGGGATGGCACCCGTCTGAAGGCCAGGATCCTCTCCTTCTAAAGCCTTCCACTAATTACAAATACACACACTTATACATATACCAAAATGACGCAGGTTATTAGACATATTCAATGCAAAGTGGAGTGATGACTACAATGACGCACGGCTTTAAATGAAACAACAACAAATCATGTAACTCTCATCGATTCTCATTGCAATCTCATTCGTGGAGTCTGACAATAAACAATACGAAATAAATACCCTTGATTACCTGCAATAGTTACCCCGTGGTTCCTTGGCGTTTTGTTGTTGTTAATTAACTTAAGGTGCTTAGAAAATATATGTCATCAGGTCCGTATACTTGATAACCTGTTTTTCTATGATGTCTATAGTAGTATGTGAAGCTGTAATTATTAGGGTCGGGTACACGGTAGGTGCTCCGAGACATGACGTAAGGAACTATCCCAGCATTTACCCGGAAGAAGTGTGGGAAAACCCGGGGAAATCACGCTCAAGATAGCCACTGTCAGCGCCGGGATTCGAACCTCTGATCTTCGGACTTGCTGCAGGTCCCCATGGTGGCTGAGGTGAACAATTTAACGCGCACAGCTACACGGCAGGGTGATGTTATTCCATGGTGTCTGGAGACGATTAACATCATTTCCCTCGGTAATTCGTCATGTGCCTTCTGTCTATCCCTCACCAACCAGGATGTTGGACCCCTTAATGTATCAATTATACTGTAAGATGAGCCGTGAGAATCTACTGTAACTTATATGCACATTTCCTTATGAACCTGTTCTCTGACTTGGTGTGTTTCACTTGTTTGGCTGTTGGCTCACAGGTTCGGGTTCGATTCCCGGCTCTGCCAAGAAATTTAATTCTGGTCTGAGGGCTGGAACGGGATTCTGCCAGCCTCGTGAGGCAAAATTGAAAAGAGGCGGCTTCGATTCCTACCTCAGCCATCCTGGAAGTGGTTTTCCGTAGCTTCCCTCTCCAGGCAAATGCCGGGATGGTTTGTAACTGAAGGCTACGGCCGCTTCCTACCCAAACTCTACCTCAATTACAAATACACTACACACACTAGTATCGACATCACAGTGACACAGGTCAGCAGACACATTTTGTGCACACCCAAGTACACGGGGCCACATGACTACGATGTCACAAAGCACCTAAAGCATCAACAGCAACAACAGTTTAGAAGTGAAGCACCCTAAGTCAGAGGACAGGCTCATAAGGAAATGTGGGCATAGACGTACGTCTTCAGGGCTCATATTCTCAAGAACGTGTTCTTGTGTTTCACGTGTAGGCCGACAATACTTCTTCTTTAAAACAGGCTGGTAAGATTCCACCTGAGCAACAGCACAATCGCAAGACACCAGGCTCTTCCATGCAGATAAGCCAAGACCCCCTGAGACTTTACGAGCTGCGACGGCAAAGCCCCAGGCAGTAATTTCTTCTTATTCTGTAAATTATTTGGGCCTGAGCCGGTCACTGCACCCAGTCACCACTTCTAAGGGAGGGGTAAAAAGAGAAAAAGGCTGCGAAACGGATTTGCACGGAATATAAAGGGGAAAAGCATACATTCTATTCCTGGGGGAATTTCAGAGACTGTGAGAAATTCCACATGGCAGAAAGAACAAAGCTAGCTTGAGTTCTGTCTTGCAAGGAGAGACATCCAATGCTTTAATTCAGCCAAGATGCTCATGACCAAACGGTACGGTAATAATTATAATTAATAACAATTATTATAATAGTTAATCTCGTGTAATTTCTTTCACATTATTGGAATAATTATCATCACAATTAATCTCATACCGACAGCAGTAGCTACGCTCGCTAATACGCAGCGTTAGGCCATGGGGCCAAGCTACCTGCAGCCTCCGTAGACGTGGGTTCGAGCCCCACCGTCGGCCGTCCTTTAAATGGTTTTCCGTGGTTTCCCATTTTCAGCTCCAGGTAAATGCTGGGATGGTACCTACTGACAGGCCACGGCCGCTTCCATCCACATCCCTACCCAGTTTCATTCATCTTCATTCATTTCATCTCTCATTAACTCCTCTCATGAGGTTGGCATCAGGAAGAGCATCCGGCCATTAAAGCATCCACCACATAGAATTTGATCGCATCTCATCCCCGATCCCGTTGAAAACGGGAATAATAAGGGGTAGAAATACATCATAATTAATCTCATGTAATATATTTTAGATCATTGTAATTATTATTATTATTAATAATTAAATAATAATGTGTATTGTGTATGTCTACCCCTGATTATTCCCGTTTTCCAACGGCGTCGGGGATGAGATGCGATGAAAGTCTTTGTGGCGATGGTTTTTACGGCCGGATGCCTTCCTGACGCCAAACTCATGAGAGGAGTTAATGAGAGATGAAATGAATGATGGTGAATGAAACTGGGCAAGGATGTGGAAGGAAGCGGCCGAGGCCTGTCAGAAGGCACCGTCCCAGCATGTGCCTGGTGTTGAAAATGGGAAGCCACGGAAAACCATTTCAAGGACGGCCGACGGTGGGGCTCGAACCCACGCGTCTATCGAGTCAGCAGAGAGCTTGGTCCCATGACCTAATGCTGCGCTTTAGCCAGCATAGCCACTACTGTCGGTTAATAATTAAATAATAATAATTATCTCAAATAATTTCTTTCAGAATAATTACTGTAGGCCTACTGAAAGTACTGTGTATATTTGTGACTGGGCTAGGCTTTGGATAGGAGGTGGTTGTAGTCTTACTTTAGACACCATCCCAGCATTTCCTGGAGTAGAAGTGGGCAACCACGGAAAACCACTTCTAGGATGGGTGATGAAATCGAACCCACTTCTTCTCAGATCTACCTCATGAGGCTGAGTGTACGCTGTTCCAGCCCTCAGACCAAAATTTTGAAAAAGGTATTGACAGAGCCGGGAATCGAAACCGGACCACCGCGGCGACAGTCCAGAATGCTAGCCACTGCGCCACGCGGCTTCTGTGCTAGTGCTACGAATATTCACAGTTCAAATAATATAAAAAAAACAGAGGTTGGAAAATAAATAAATAATATCCATCAGATCCCCTCTATCCGAAAGAAACATTCGAAAACCATGTGCCACACGGAGGTCTATCAATATCATTTTCTACGGTAAATTCCACAAATTGGTGAAGGTGACAAATCAAGTAGTTCCGTGAAGAACTAAATAGCCTATTTTCATAAATCCTACTAATATCAGTTGCTTCTATCAACATGCAACCGGGTGAGTTAGCCGTAGTCGTTACGGCATGACTACTGGCAGTCGCTCACATCCGGGAGGCGAGGAGGTTCGAATCCCCCGCCGGCAACCTTGAAGATGGTCTTCTGTGGTTTCCCATCTACTTTCCAGGCAAATGCCGGGGTTGGTCCCTAACTATAGGCCACAGCCGCTACCTTCCAACTCCTCGTCCTTACATCCCAACTTTCCTCCCCAACGGTACTTGTAGCTCACCCATTGGGTGTCCGTCTCAAAGCAGCTACAAAACTAGCGAGCCGAACATGTCCTCGGACACTCCCGGCACTAAAAGCCATACGCTAAAAAAAAACCTCAACATGCAAAATGTCAGTTTGATTAGTGTAATAGATTCGTAGATATCAAGAACCGTCTAAATATTTTGGATGGTCACCATGTAGGATTTTTATATTATAGGTCTTAGATTTATGTACTATTACATGAAGATTATTGTGTAGGTGTTTTATTCAAACTTCAATCGCATGTTTAGGACACAAGAAATAAAAGCGGGATTTTAAAATTTCGATCAGCCGCCATCTTGTGGTTATGAAAATAATTTAAATGAATTAGATGCCAGTCGATTAATATTTGTATAAGCATATACCGTATCAAGTTTCACTGCGCTCGGATGGTTAAAACGCAAGAAACGACCATTTGAATATTTAAATTTCGCGTCGCCGCCATGTTGGATTTGGGCTCGCCAGGTTATTGAACGTCCCATAGGTAAACTTATGCTTATAGCCTCTATGCACTTCCAAAATTTCAGTTTGATTGCTGTAGTAGATTAATAGATATTGAGAACCGTCTAAATATTTCGGATGGTCGCCATGTTGGATTTTAATATATGTAGGCCATAGAGTTATGTACTATTAGATGATGATTATTGTGTACGTTCATTATGCAAATGTTGATTTCTATCGCATGATTAGAACACAATAAATAAAAATTAATTTTCGAAATTCGCACAGCCGCCATATTGACATTATATAAACAATTGAACCAAATTAGATACCAGTGGATTACAATGTGTATAAACATTTGGTGTACCAAGTTTCATTGCGTTTGGATGATTAAATCGCGAGATAAGTCTATTTAAAACTTTCAACTTCGCTTGGCCGCCATGTTCGTTTTGTAATTAACCGGTTTTTAAAAGTCTCATAGATGAACTTCCAGTAGTGCCCTTTAACTCCGTACAAAATTTAATGGTGATACCGGTAATAGTTTCAGAGATATAGAATGCCGGTGAAATATTTCGCACAGTCACCATCTTAAGGTTATGTAAACAATTGAACGAAGTTAGATGTCGGTGCATTTCAATGTGTATAAACATATACTGTAACAAGTTCCATTGCGTTTGGTTGGTTAAATCCCGAGAAACGTCTATTTAAAAGTCGCAACTACGCTTGGCGGCCATGTTGGTTTTGTAGTTACTAGGTTTTCAAAAGTCACAGGTGAATTTCTAGTAGTTCCCTTTATCACCGTAGAAAATTCCAGGGTGATATCGGTAATAGTTTCGGAGATATTGAATGCTGGTGAAATATTTCGCACAGCCGCCATGCTGGATTGGTGAGACGTAACAAAATTTGAAGGGCTCGGTCGGTGTCGCCCGGAATAGTGCTATGAACTTCCCGAGTTTCATTGAAATCGCTCCAGACGTTTAGAAGTTATTAGGTGGGGGGTCACTCAAAAATCCATCACACACACACGCACACACAGACACACGGACAAAAGGTGATCTCATAAGCCTATTTTTTCATAAACGAAAATAGGCTAAAAATGAGATAGCCTAGTTAACACGCCATGTTACGCACAGTAGGCCGCCTGGTACGCTTTGTAACGTAGCCTACTAGCAACACAGCCTGGAAACAAGGAGGTTGGTTGCCATGACAACAGACAGACCGAGGTAAGGCGTTTGGTCATGGGGTCAGGCTTTCTCGGGACTCCGAAGACGAGTGGGTTCGCATCCCATCCTCGGCCGTCCTTAAAACGGTTTTCCGTGGTTTCTCTTTTTCAACTCCATGCAAATGTCGGGACGGTGCCTTCTAATAGGCCTATAGACCATGGCTGTTACTTCCAACTCGTTGCCCAGCTTCATTGTTAATCTTTAGTTAGTTCCTATGAAGAGGTGGGCACCAGGAAGGGCATCCAGACGTGAAAACCCACTCACCAATTAGAAGATCTATCTCAACCCATCTCCGAACCCACGGAGACGGGGATAATCAGTAGTTAGTTAGTTAGTTAGTTATTGTTGTTTTAAGGGGCGGAACTACGAGATAATCTGCCCCTCTTAATACAGATTAAAGAATACAAATTTGGAATTGAATTTAAAATTTTGATGTGGACGCCTAAATTTAAAAAGACCAAAAAGTAATTTAAAAAAATAAATTAAAAAAATAAAAAAAAAACGGAAAAAAAATATCATTCAAAAACGAACAAGTCGTTGAGTCAATGTTCACTGGAAAATTTAGATTGCTGGCCCTTACCCACTCTCGCTTATAAAGCGGATAACGTGATCAGCAGCCACCGCGTCATCGGCTAATGTAAGTTTGAGTGTCGTCTGCAAACCAAGGTTTCTTCGTAAGTCAGCAAGATCCACACACTCGGTGAAAATTAGGGCCACGGTGAAAACGGCTCCACAAGTACAAAGTGGGGGGATCTTCCCTTCTCATCAGATACGAGTGGGTTGATCTCGTATGACCTATCCTTGGCCTACACGAAATGACGGAATCTCTCCGTGACCGAAAAGAGCTCCGCCACACGCGAGTAGTTCCCTTGATCGCTCTCAATTTACTGGGCAGTGGGTCAGCTAGCCACTGACTCTCCCAAAAAGCCAGAACTTGTAGGCGTAACTGAGAGCGAATATCTCTAGCGGGTACCCCGATTGGTCGAGGTGGTATGATACCGCCTCTATTGCAGCTTGATCCGCTAACTCATTTCCCGCAATCCCATGTGGCTTGGAAGCCACAGAAAGGTGATTCGAGAGTCAGCGTGGCACAGCCCGACTAGTGGGTCGTGGATTCGCTGCACTAGGGGGTGTTGCGAGAAACATGTAGCAATTGACTGCAATGTACTCAAAGAGTCGGTACACACGAGAAAGTGGATTCGTGTATTCTGTAGTGCAAACTGCAGAGCTTCATAGATGGCAACTGGTGTATTCCTTGGAATACACGTTCAGTTAGAGTTAGCAATTGCTGCTATTTGCTTTATTTTTTTAATTAATTCTTTCTTTCCCTCTTCGCAGACACCTACAGTGATCTCTTTGTATTTTTCTTTCCTTTGAGCAGGAATTTATTGTGTCTTTGAGTCTGTTCCAGATGTGTATCTTCTATGAAATTTACCCTAGCGGCATCTCGCAGCAAACCGCCGAAGTTATTCGGACTTACCGAGCTCAAGAGAATGTACACACCTATCCACTAGGCGTCGTCTTCGTCGTCAGCTAACATCTCCTTGAAGACACTGCTCCATGAAGAATAAACATTTTTATATAAGGGTTTTATTTTTTCAACGTTGCCCATTCTGATATAATCTCGTTTGTTCCCTTCCCCTTCCTTTTCGCTCACGCAGCTTCTTCGTGCGCTCGCCCATCCACTCTCACTTCTTATCGAGTCGTCCACCCGTGAGTTCGTGCTTTCTACGATGCTACCTCCTCTCAACCGAGGTATAATTTTAAATCATCGCCATGTTGTGGATGTAGGCTAACGGTCGCCGGGAACTTCTTCCTGCTGCTGCTGCTGCTATGAAAAAGCTAAGTACCGATCTTCAATGATTTTAGACATATTTTAATGGTTTTAAAATGCTAAACGCTTTTAATAGAAATTTATATACAGTGTGGGGAATTGCTCACTATTGAGCAATAACCGTCTTCGTGGGATTTTCTTTGTCAGGCTTTAGCTATCCAGGCTGGCTTTATAACATGAAATTTAGTACTTCTTGTACGAAATAAATGGGAATACCTTCCCACAACGAGGGATTCAAGTCAAGTTACCCGCTGTCTATAAACTTAGCTTATTCCACCGTGGGAATTCAAATGCCCTATTTAACTGTCAATACAGTTCTGGAATTTTCCATTCAATATATGCTTCAAAACGCAAAGAACTATGCTGAACATTGTCAAATTGCTGGAACTTCAAGTTAAATGGAACTACTAACTGCAAACCATAAACTTTCCAACGCAATAAACTTATGCAAGTCAAATTCAGCCAACATTTTTCCATGAACTGAAATAACTTTCTCTTGTTCTACGAACTTACATACACTACAATAGTGAACATTTTCAACCTATCAACAAACGATCAGTGCTTCGAATTTGTGTGTGCTAATTTCAACCGCGCCGCGTTCGTTAGAGCAATAACTGGCCAGAACTGTAAATCCTCATTTTCTTTCCTCCAATACCTTTTACTAACACATTTAGGTTAAATTAAAATATTGGGTTCTTTTTTCTACGAGCCCATAGAGGCTCCCTCCCATCTTGTTGGCCATTTCACTTATTCAGTCTGTTTTAATACAATCGTGGCTAGAGTCCACGTTTTAGAACGTACTTTTCCTATTGTAATCAGGAAATCCTAATTTCCTAATTGTTTATCCAGGATTCACAAAGGTGACCTGTACAATTTGAATGTACGGTATAACTTATTCAATTCAGCGTAACTAGAAATGGTTATAATAACCATTTATTAATCCCCTTTTTCTCTTATCCTGTTTGTCCAGGAATTAGTAATCTTCTAATCTTTAAACATTTGTACCTGATCTTTTTGCTCCAGGCTTCGTTAATCCGACCTGACCATTTTTGAGCATATCATATTGTTAACTTCTGCTTAAAAATAGCGGTAATCTCCGCTTGTAATTTTCTTTCTTCCTCCTGTTTTGATCAGGACTTTAAGCTATTTGTTTCTAGCCTTTTTGCTTGCCATAAGGGCATTCTACTCTTTGGTATTCTACCTAACCAATTTAACGAAATGTTATACTAATTTGTAATCCTTTATAATTAACCTAAAGGGTTCGTAACTTTTTAATTACGCTTGCCAAATAACTTGTGTAAGCGTTTTGTACAAATAGGGGTCTCAGACTTCCAAGTTGTTAAAACCACAATCTATTACTTTAGCTTAAAATAGCTAAATTGTTCTTAACTCAAAATAAGATCAAAGATTTAAGTACTGTTGATCATTCAAATCTTTATCAATAGTTAAATAAATTATATATTGTTTTCCGCTTTATCTCTCTTGCTAGAATCACGGATAGGCTGGACCTTCTCTTCCATGACTCTTCTCCCAAATGTATTGCTTATTTCCAAATAGAAAAGGCAATTTCTAAATCAATAAATCTTTACCACTTGTTGCGTTTAAAACAAAGCTTCAAATAACAACATTTGTAAAGTTTCTCTTAGCTGTTACGGCTGATTCTAGTAAACCATTGAGGCAAATAGAGCTTGCTCCGCCAGCTTCCTATTTGTAGAGACTTTTTCTCTAAACTTGTGTTTTACTCTTCGAAATTTCAGTTTTGTTTAAGTTAGGTTTGAGGGTTTCCTCCGTTCTAAGCTTTTGGTCGGCACCCCGCTGGGTAAAAGCTTAGCCTGCTTTGAGTGCAACAAGTGGTACTCTTTAAAGATTCCACTAATAATAATAATAATAATAATAATAATAATAATAATAATAATAAAAACCTTGCTAAAAGCACTAGAGTTGCTTTATCTCGTCCCGCTTTGGGGGCATTCAGCCGTTCTGTCGGAGATCCGACAGTGTACAGCAATACAAATATTACGACAAAATTCAAATCTTTTTAGCATTTCAGAATGCTTTCTAAAATCTCACCTTTTTGATGGGAAAGTGCTTAGATCCTTTCCTTTTGCCACACATGGCCTTGCTAGAGTACCAACCTTCCCCATAGTACCCAAATACTTGCTCGGGAGGGAAAGAGCAAACAGCGATAGCCCGCAGAAAACTGTAGCTAACGCCGCTCTCTCCGTCAACGCTGTCCGAGTTCCCTCTTACTTTAGCTGCTTCACGAGCTTCGCCCAGTGTAATCCATTTTTGAATTATTATTTTCTTATTCACTTTTATTGGATTCTCTTCCTCTCTGCCTAAAATTGTTTCCACTCCTAAACCCACTTCCTTTTCTCTCTCATCATCTTCCCTTAGGTAGTGTTAGCACTCAGTATTAACCTACGAGCAACGAGCTCCGCAGTAAACACACTACAGGCCTCAGGCAAGAGATCTTGGTATTTGCACGTAAGCACAACCCAATTTCTCGTCCACCTTCGAACCATCCGGAATTTGGTGAACTATGCTGTGGAACTGCCTCCGGTAAACGGAGGCATCCGTGTTCTCCTTAGGACCTCGGTGCAGATCTAACCGAATTTTTAGACGCGGGACTTGCCACGGAGACACCTCGCTAGGTGTCCGGATCATACAGGGACGTACAGCCACTCCTATTTCAGTACACGAGCTATCAAGTGTAATACCAACCGGCCGAGTGGCACGAGGCCGCTTGGCTTACCCCTGGTGGTTTTGGGTACCGAAGAGAGCTTGATAGGTCGGGTGTTGCGGCATTTGACGCACATTGGCAGCATATGCTAAAAGCATATGTTGCCGTCTATAATTTAAAGTTGGAACACCCGATTCGGCGAGTAGGCTGGGTATCGGGCTGGTCCGGAAGGCACCGGTAGCCAGCCTTACGCCACTATGGTGGATACTGTCCAGCATTTTCAAGGTTGTCGGCCTTGCTGAACCGTTTGCCGCAGATCCATAGTCTAGCCGGGACAGGACGAGGGCTTGATAGAACCGTAACAGCACCGCACGGTTAGCCCCCCACGTAGTGCCACTAAGAAACTTGAGCATGTTCAGTTTCCTGAGACATGTCATTTTCAATTGCTGTATATGGTGCTGCCACGTTAATTTGTAGTCAAAATAGAGCCCCAGGAAGCGATAAGTGTCAACCAACGGCAACGCAGCATCCCTGAGATGTAGTTCAGGGTGTAAATATAGCCTCCGGAGCCGACAAAAATGGACGACGGAGGTTTTCGCTGCTGAAATACGAAAACCCCGGTCGTGAGCCCACCTGTCGACCCGGTTGATAGCTAGCTGCAATTGCCGTTCCACGACTGCCATACTTCCAGAGCTGCAATGCAGAGCTAAATCGTCTACATACAGCGATGGAACTACCGCGGATCCCGCGGAGGCAATGCCATGTATAGCAATCGCGAACAAGGTGACACTCAGCACAGAACCCTGAGGATCTCTATTCTCTTGAATATAATATTGTGATAATGTCCTACCGACCCTTACATGGAAGAGTCAGACGGACATGAAATTCTCAATGAAAGTCGGTATATTACCACGGAGTCCCCACTTGTGAAGGGTGGAAAGGATCCCGTAGCGCCATGTGGTGTCGTAGGCTTTCTCAAGGTCAAAGAAAACCTTGACTAGGTGCTGCTTTCGGAGAAATGCCTCCTGTATTGCGCTCTCAAGTCGCACCAGATGGACAGTGGTGGACCTATGAGAGCGAAATCCACTCTGGTTCTCAGACAGAAGACCTCTCTCCTCCATGAACCACACCAGTCGACGGTTCACCATCTTCTCCAGCAGCTTACATAGGCCATTTGTCAGATAAATGGGCCTATAGCTGCTTACAAACTTGGGATCCTTTCCAGCCTTGGGAATCGGTATCACGACCTCCTCTCGCCATTGAGACGGAAACTCCCCTTCAATCCATATACGATTGAAGAGGATCAGCAGTTGTTTTATACTGGATTCGCACAGATGTTTTGACATTTGATTATGTATGTTATCCGGTCCAGGAGCCGTATCCCTGCACAGTGAAAGCGCACTGCGCAGTTCCCATTCAGAGAATGGTGCATTATAGGACGGCGAAGCAGCAGTGGTAAAGGACAAGCGGTGAGCCTCTGCCTCCTGCTTCAGAGTCAGAAATGTAGGATCGTAACTCCCAGAGCAGGATACATCGGAGAAGTGCGATCCAATACTGTTGGCAATGGCGAGATGGTCCGTGATAAGATCTCCATTGATGGATACTACGGGTATCGAGAATGATGCCTGGAATCCGGAGATCCGACGGAGCTTAGTCCACACTTGAGATGATGAAGGAGTATGCGCCGTTATAGATGCCACATACTTATCCCACGTCTTCTTACTCTCCCGAATCAGATATCGGGCTCTAGTGCTCATCCTTTTGAAGGTGATAAGGTTGGCCATAGTGTTTTTGCCTCCGATAGCATTTGAAAGCACGTCGACGATCTTTAATGGCTGCTGCAATCTCGGCTGTCCACCAAGGGACAAGCTTTCGGCGTGAGTTGCCGGGTGAGGAAGGTATTGTTTCCTCAGCAGCAGCCAAAATACCATGCGTTATGTGAAAGGTATGATCGTCGACACTGTTAACGGTATCTTCGGCAATCACCGCACGTGCCGTGAAAGTTGGCCAATCAGCCCGACGGAGAAGCCATCGACTTGGTAACTCGATGACTCTCTGGTTCGGAAGAGTAACGATGATTTGAAAATGGTCACTATTACAAAGGTCGTCGTGTACACCCCACTGTAGCAGGGGAACCAGCGCACGACTGCTCAAGGTAATATCGACACTTGAATAAGTGTCGTGTGCAATAGAGAAGTGCGTAGGTTACCCTGTGTTCAACAAACACAGGTCCAGCCACCTGATCATCTCTTAAATTCTCTCCCTGTACCGCTAGTGGTAGCGGAGCTCCAGATGGTGTTGTGGGCATTAACATCTCCCAGATGGAGAAAAGGAGTGGGGAGCTGAGAGACTAGATCCACCAGCTGGTTGTAATCCTGTTGAGAATCAGGCAGGATATACACGTTACATACCGTTGCCATTACTGGCAACGAAGTACGAACTGCAACTGCCTCTAGCTGAGTACGCAATGGCACCTCTTCACTAAAGAGGCTAGAGTGGACGAGAGTGCAGACGCCACCAGCGGCCACAGCTCCGTCCATCCGGTCTTTAGAGAAGAGTTTGAAGTGACGCATTGTTGTCTCATGTCCAGGACGAAGCCTGGATTCCTGAAGACAGACAATGGTTGCCGAAAACAAAGATATTAGTTGACGTAACTAAGCGAGATGACCAGGGTAGCTATTACAGTTCCATTGTAATAGTGCCAAAGTGTGGACTTAAGTAGAAGTGGGTCTTCTACTTATGCTTGACCGTTTGCCACCCTTCCCCATCTCTAGCTGGGGATAATTGGGCTGGAGAGCACACCTCAATCTCCAAATCTCCGTCCGAAGACGAAGAAAATGGAACGGGTGCTCTCTTGGGTTGAGCGCGGGTAGGGGTGTGATGATGGTTTAAACGAGTATCATTAGCCGCTCGGCTACGCTGAACTTTCATGTATATTTCGCGAAACCATGGGCATACGACATGTCATTGGACTCGGGATGACGTCCTCTTTCCTATGGGCCTCTCGTTATATTTATCATTTTTCCCCAAAAAAAATTTGTTTTTGAAAGTAGGCGATAGTTTCAAAACCGAACATGATAGAACGTTGTACAATGGTTGAAACGAAAGGTCATTATGACCTTTATTTTTTATAATAAAACTTTTTTTATTTTTGATGTTTTTTTTTTTAAGACACTCAAATTTTGATATTCAAATATTTTGAAAACCAGGAAGTTTACAAAAATGTTTGATTGACGTAAATGAATGGTCCTGACACCCTTTATCCCAAAATTACATTTTAAGTCTGTAGGACTAAAACTTGTAGTAGTGGGGTAGTGACAGAGCTGCGACTCCCCCTACTTTCATATAAACATTGCCGATTTCTCCCGAACACATGATCGGATTTTAACGAACGAGGTATTGTTGGCATTAGGGTGACGTCCTCTTTGCTAAGAATGTGTGTTGGTATTTTTTTAACATTCTTGTTCTCTGAGATTGATGCTATTTTGGAAACGGTGTATTTTAGGAAAACGTTTGTTTGACGTTAATGAAAGGTGCCTATGCCCTCTAGGCGGACAGCAAGTTTGAAGTGTGTAGGACAAAAAAGATAGCCTACTTTCTCGCGAACATTGGCGATAATTCGCGAACGCATGGTCGGATTTTAACGAATGAGGTCTTGTTAGCGTTGGGATGACGTACTCTTTGCTATGGACGAATTGTACTATTTTTCAAAACATTTGTGTTTGAAAGTAGGCGATAGTTTGAAAACCAAACTTGATAGAACGTTGTCCAATAGTTCAAACGAATGGTCTCTATGTTTTTTTATTTTTATAATATTTTTTATTTTTTACTTTTTTTTAATCCAATTTTGAAATTCATTTATTTTGGAAACTAGTAATTCTACAAAAAAAATTGTTTGCCATAAATTAAAGGTCTTTACCCTCTCTACCCCCGAAATAAATGTCTTTAAGACAAAAACAGAGAGCCGGTAGCGCTAGGCGTGTGTTACAACGAGGCTATGACTGGCCATTGTGAATACAGGAAATGGCTATTTCTAGGGGGCGACAGAGCGAAGGGTCGCTTTTCGATATTTTCCCTATGACGAACGAATAAAAGCAAATATTTCGAAAATCCCTCATGACGATCTTTAAACAAGTTAGTAAACGGGTGGTGAGTAACATGATAAAATTATAATAATTGTATGAGGTGAATGAAAGCGGGAAACGTTTGATAGTTGTCAACACCTTTAAGAAGAACTTGCTTTGTATGTATGTTTGACTGGCAGCCAAGAAAGAAAAATTTGCTTAGGGCCTGCTTGGAGCCTGGCTGGCTGGTTGACAGGATGTGACATGTTAACGCAATTCAGGAATGTAAGCGAGAATTGACAACAGGCCAATGTAAAATTACAGTCACATAGAGGTCACTTGAAGGTCGAACAATCTGACAACTACGTCAGAGAAATAACAGAGTAAGCGACGACAACTCCGCCCCCTACCATTCCCACAGCCAATTGCCGGGTAAGAGCGGTGTGGGGCCGGGCAAGAGGGCCGGGGAGAGGTGAGGTAAGAGGGTATTGAGCTTTTCATTACACATTGCGCGTCATTCCTGTTTTTAACGTTACTGTGTTAACATAGGCTGTGTATTATCCGTGTTAAACTGTGTGAAAGGTGGACAGATTCGTGTGTTCAAACACCCAATTAGTGACCCTATTGGATACATTATATATTTGAGGTACGTGTAGCATTAACACTGTTTAGTTTATTTTAATGCTAATCAATGTTTAAATTATTATTATTTTACCATTTTATTGATGGATTGTTATTTTTGTTTTAGATATTCTGTATACCTGTTGGGGTAAATGAGGACGAGACGGGCAGTCAGACAGAGACGAACCATTCCACTCGAGCCTAGGAGAAGGGAAAAGCAGAGCTTTTTACAAAACCCAGGTAAGAATTTTTGAAAACTATATATAAAAAACTGTCTTATTTTTATTTTATTTATTTATTTATTTATTTTTGTTTATGAAAGATGCTATTTGGAATTGATATACTCATGGTGGTTTATTTTATTTCTTTTTTAGAGTGTTGGGAAAAACCTTGACCGCTGTTGAAAACCAGGGACGTGTGTGTTTGGGATCACTGTTTACCAGGCAGTCTACGGCAGAAAACTTGGGTGAGATTGTATTTTATAAAAATCATGTCTCTTGCCACTGCTACTGATGCATTAACTTGGGAGCCTCTTGAGTTCTGTTTTAAGAAACGTGTCTGCTCTGTTCGCGTAGTGAATGTTAGTGAGAGTTTAATCCCAAAAGACTTTATGGAATCATGTTTTGAAATTTTTCAAGAACAAATTTGTACAGCGCAAAGGTTGCATACGGAATTAAAGGTTAATACACAACTCTTGTGCGATTTCATATATAAAAACAAGGACGGTGAGCATAAAAAACATTTTATATTGTCAGTAAAATGCAACAGATTTTGATAGCTGATAATCTAAAAGATAGGTATCAAAGTCATGTGGTGAATGCCTTGCTATCAACATTTGATAAACTGCAACAAGGACCCAGTGGTTTAGCATTAGACAAAATCCATTACCTGCAAATCAACATTCGTCATTTCAACCCATTGAATGCTGGGTCTAGCTTTATTAAAACACCACCAGCTATTGCCGGCCGGAGAGCCTTGGTGAATATAAGGAATCATGACAATGATTGCTTCCTGTGGTCTGTGGCTGCGTATTTGCAGCCAGCACAACGTGATGGTTGCTGGCAAGGAATGTATAGGGCCAAGTTTGATTTCATATATAAAAACAAGGATGGTGAGCATAAAAATCATTTTATATTGGCAGTAAAATGCAACTGCTTTTGATAGCTGATAATCTAAAAGATTGGTATCAAAGCCATGTGGTGAATGCCTTGCTATCAAAATTTGATAAAATGCAACAAGGACCCAGTGGTTTAGCATTAGACAAAATCCATTACCTGCAAATCAACATTCGTCATTTCAACCCCTTGAATGCTGGGTCTAGCTTTATTAAATCACCACCAGCTATTGCCTGCCGGAGTGCCGTGGAGAATATAAAGAATCATGATAATGATTGCTTCCTGTGGTCTGTGGATGCGTATTTTCAGCCAGCACAACGTGATGGTTGTTGGCAAGGAATGTATAGGGCAAAGTTTGATTTCATATACAAAAACAAGGATGGTGAGCATAAAAAAACATTTTATATTGGCAGTAAAATGCAACAGCTTTTGATAGCTGATAATCTAAAAGATTGGTATCAAAGCCATGTGGTGAATGCCTTGCTATCAAAATATGATAAACTGCAACAAGGACCCAGTGGTTTAGCATTAGACAAAATCCATTACCTGCAAATCAACATTCGTCATTTCAACCCGTTGAATGCGGGGTCTAGCTTTATTAAAACACCACCAGCTATTGCCTGCCGGAGAGCCGTGGTGAATATAAAGAATCATGACAATGATTGCTTCCTGTGGTCTGTGGCTGCGTATTTGCAGCCAGCACAACGTGATGGTTGTTGGCCAGGAATGTATAGGGCCAAGTTTGATATCATACATAAAAACAAGGACGGTGAGCATAAAAAACATTTTATATTGGCAGTAAAATGCAACTGCTTTTCATAGCTGATAATCTAAAAGATTGGTATCAAAGCCATGTGGTGAATGCCTTGCTATCAAAATTTGATAAAATGCAACAAGGACCCAGTGGTTTAGCATTAGACAAAATCCATTACCTGCAGATCAACATTCGTCATTCCAACCCGTTGAATGCTGGGTCTAGCTTTATTAAAACACCACCCGCTATTGCCTGCCGTAGAGCCGTGGTGAATATAAAGAATCATGACAACCATTGCTTCCTGTGGTCTGTGGCTGCGTATTTGCAGCCAGCACAACGTGATGGTTGTTGGCCAGAAATGTATAGGGCCAAGTTTGATGAATTGAAACAAACTTTAAATTTAACTCGAGTATCATTCCCTATGGACTTAACCGAGATCCATAGGTTTGAACAAGATAACCGGGACTTTTCGTTCATGGTGTATGGCCTTGACGGTAATGAGATTGTGGGTCCTCTTTATGCCACAAAAGAACCGAAACTACACCACATTCATCTTTTATATCTCTCTGAGGGAGAGGTGAATTACTATTGTATTATTAAAAGCTTGAGTAGATTGCTAAGCACTCAAATGTCTAAGCATGTGCGTGCAAAACATATTTGTGATCGATGCTTGCAATATTTTACCACTAATACGCTTATAGAACGTCATACGGTAGATTGCATTTCTCAGGAAGCGGTGAGACTGATATTGCCACAAGGGGACAAGGCTGTGTTAAAATTCAAGAACATTCATAAGCGTGACACTGTCCCTAATGTAGTATATGCAGATTTCGAAGCACTCACTACACCCATGGCGGGATGTGAACCAGATCCCGCCATCAGCTCAACCGCACCCATTCAAAAACATGAGCCCTTTGTCATAGGATTTAATGTGGTGTGTGCCTATGACCCCACTCAATCCTCTTATAAATCCCGTGAGGGCTCAGATTGTGCCAGATGGTTTTTGGATGAACTTGTTAAGTTGGCCGACCATGTACAGGGATTACTGGTCCACCCAGTACCCATGAGCCTATCTCCAGAACAGCAGCAGCACTATGAGCATGCCACGACATGCCATATTTGCAAAAATCCACTGATCAGTGCTGAAGACGCCATTCGTGATCACTCGCACTTTACGGGAGAGTTTCGAAGAGCTGCGCATAGCAAATGAAATTTGAACTTTCCAGCTCCTCGTTTTATCAGTGTCTTTTCCCACAATCTGGCAAATTATGTCATTCAGTTTTTTATTCGTGAATTGGGTCATGTGAACAAGGGCTCATTTTCCATGATCCCCCAAAACCACGAGCATTTTACAGCCTAGACATGGCGGTTGAGTGACTTAAGCATTCGATTTTTGGATTCCTTTAATTTTATGGCATCCTCGCTAGATAGCCTTGTGAATGGCTTGAATGAGGAGGAATTAAAAAACACCAGAATGCATTTTAATGATCCTAAGCTATTTCAATTGTGCATTCGGAAAGGTATATTTCCCTACGATTTCTGCAACAACTGGGACGTGTTAAAGCAAAAAACTCTCCCAACACAAGACAAATTTTACTCGAAACTAACACGCAGTACCGTTTTCGATAAAGACTATGCACATGCATGTCAAGTTTGGCGAGTGATTGGCATTAACACACTAGGTGAATATGCTATGCATTACCTAAATCTGGATGTATTGCTGCTCACCGATGTGCTTCAAAAATTCCGTTAGTTGTGTCAACAAATTTATGGTCTTGACCCGGCTCACTATTATTCGAGTCCTGGGCTCTCGTTTGATGCCACTTTCAAATACACTCAAGTGGAATTGGATTTACTCACTGACGTAGACATGGTTCTATTCTTTGAAAAGGGCATTCGTGGCGGCTTTGTGTCGCTTAACCAGCGCCATGCCGAAGCGAACAGTGTATACATGCGTGATTATTCACCACGGTGGGTGAGTGAGCGTGTCGGTCTACTAACCCCAAGATTGCAGGTTCGCCCCTGACCGTGGTAAGTGATTTTTGAAAGGCGGCAAAAATACGATACGCATGTCATACGATGTTGGCATGTCAAATGACCCATTTGAATTCAGTAGGCCGAGTTCATAATGGCAAAATTAATCTCGGGAGTTTCCGCCAGCACAAAGTTCCTCATTTCTCTACTAGAAAGCGCTATTGTGTTCAAGGAGATTAGATATCTAACATGTAACCTCCTTGACTTTCATAGTCAAGGAACTACGAAATTCGACATGCAAGCTACCCTCTGGGTGTCAAATAGCAAAGCTTGCACCAGGCACCCGAGGCCATACGATATTATTATTATTACCAGACAAACCAGAATCGTACTTAATGTACTATGACGTGAATAATTTGTATGGCTACGCCATGAGTCAGCATTTGACCTATGGGGAGTTTGCTTGGCTGACAGAGAAACAAGTGTCACAATTTGATGTGAACATGGCAAGCTAAGAAACAGGCCGTGGATATGTCTTAGAAGTGGATATCGAATATCCCTCATCCTTGTATGATGAACATGCCGATTTCCCATTCTGCCTTGAGCAAATGGTCCCCCCTGACAGTAAAGTGAAAAGTGAAAAACTCATGGGCATACATTACAACAAAAATCGGTATGTGCTACATATCCATATGTTGATGCAATGCCTAGCCCAAGGCTTGGTGTTGAAGAAAATCCCAAAAACCATGGCTCAAGCCATACAAGCAACTCAACACAGAACACCGACAAATGGCAACACAACAGTTTAAAATTATCATTTTTTAATTAATGAACAACTGTATCTATGGCAAGTCCATGGAAAATGTCCGCAAATGCCGCGACATTAAATTGGTGAATGTCTGGGAGGGGCAGTGGTGTGCCCGGCGGTACATTGCCAAGCCAAATTTCAAATCGATCAAAATTATTGATGAGAATTTGGCTACTATTGAAATGAGTAGGATCAGCGTGACCCTGGATAAGCCCATTTACTTGGGCCAAGTCATTTTAGAATTTTCCAAATCGGGCATGTATCGATTCCACTACGAGTTTGCCAAACGCCATTTTGAGGACGTTTCTCTTTTGTATATGGATACGGACTCATTCATTTACCACATTCGTCACTGCATCCCCTATGACGTCATGAAGCAACATAGTGACTGGTTCGACACTTCTTCGTATAGCGCTGACAACGTGTTTCAGCTGCCCATGAAACATAAGAAGGAAATGGGCGTTTTAAAAGATGAATGCGGTAATTCCGTCATGACGGAATTCGTGGGTTTGGCCTATAAAATGTATGCTTATCGCACACTAGACTGCAAGGAAGCCAAAAGAGCAAAAGGTGTAGGTAGGGCAGTGGTAAAATCGCTACGTGTAGACGACTATCTGGATGTTTTACGCACAGGCAAAGCTATGTCCCAAACACAGTACATGATACAATCAAGCAACCATCATTTGTATCATGTGGAACAGAGAAAATACACCCTCGCCTCCATGGATAACAAACGTGTGTGGGCTGATGACCTGCTTACCAGCCTGACCTGGGGTTATGATCGCAAGGAGGAGGAGGTGTGATTTTTCTGTTTTTTTCGTTTAGGGACATGGCTTTTTGAAACTCGTAGATTTAGTATTTTGCAAATATTGGTTTTTGTCATTGTGAATAATAGATTTTCTAAATAGTGGCAATTCACTAAGGCCTTTTGCTCTTTAAAAAAGTTCTGTGAAACCTTATTTTCTTTTTTAAAATTTTTGATTGGGTTAGGAATTTGGAAATACCTCATGGTAAATGATAAATAATTTGAATTTTTTAAAGCTGTAGAATAGTGTTATTTTTTGTGTAATTATTCAATGAGTAATAGTATTTTTTTAGTAACTTTGATGAGCAGTATTTAATTTTTTGTAATGAAAATTGTAAATGGTAAACTAAAAAGTTCTTTTGGGATAAGTGTGCATGTCGAGAATGTCCTTTTGGGATTAAATAAAGTGGTTGTGTATTTTCCCAAAGACAGGTGTGAATGTAAGAGTAGACATGATGATGATGATGATAATTGTTGTTTTAAGGGGCCTAACATCTAGGTTATCGGCCCTGGAGAGTAGAAAGAAAGCTGGTGTGTATGTATGACCAGAGCATACACGGTGAGGTAAAAATTAATGCATATAGCGAATGGTCAGTAGTCATTTTGATTTCAATAGTTTTTGTTTTGTTCTTTCAAATGTAGCGATTAATAGACATTATTTTTTAAAACAGTCTCATCTGAAGTAGTTGTAGACCTCCACGTTTCCACAATCCCATAAACTCACTGCATTATCATCATGGTCAAGCAATCACATTAACATCATTGACAAAAATGAACTTTCATCATACACCAGATGGAAAAAATGTGAATACAGCAAAAATGGAAAATCCATTATTTATACCAGCAATATTCAAAAACGTTAAACTGTCATTTTAAAAACTGGAAATGTCTCATGTTTGAAATATGAAAATTCAAAAAACTTCAAACGGATATTAAAAAAAAGTGTTATCAACAAAATGGAAAAAATCCATATCATCAAAATCGCAAAACTTCAAACTGATATTTTTAAAATACTGTAAATTGAAAATGGCGAATGGCAATGTGCGAAAATGTGAAAATGAAAAATCAGCCCATTATTATCATGAATTTTAAAAATTAAAATACATCGTGCACTGGTAAACCTTGTTTTTATTTCATAGCCATATTGGATTTACAAAAAATAGAATACAAACAAATCCCAATTCCTCAATCCTCATTTCCTCAATGTTCATGTCCACGCATCATCAACTTTCCTTTCATAGCACTCATTACAGTCAGGGCTGCCATCCTCACACCCACTGATGCATCACCGGATGTGAGTAGGAGAGCAGTGCCGATTCTGCCTCCCCCACCACTACTCCCAATGCGAGCCGATAATTCCCGAACCCGTGGTCTGAGATTTACGAATGAGGTGTCGTTGGACTCGAGCTGAAGGGGACGTTGCTATGGACCACTTGTTACATTTTTTAAAATTTTTGAAAATTTTGTTTTTGAAAATAGACGATAGTTAAAATACCAAACATGATAGAACGTTGTGCAATAGCTTAAACGAACGATCTTTATGTCCTTTATTTTTATAATAAAACTTTTTAATTCTTTATGTTTTTTTGAAAAAGTGTAATTTTGAAATTCTTATATTTTGGAAACTAATGAGTTTACAAAATAATTTGTTTGACATAAATGAATGGCCCTGACCCCCTCTACCTGCAAAATAAATTTCAAGCCTCTATGACTAAAACTGTGCAGTAGTGTGGTGTGGAGAATTCTACTTCACCCCCTACTTTCATATAAACATTGCCGATATCTCCTGAACGCATGTTCGGATTTTAACGAACGAGGTATTGTTGGCGTTGGGATGACGTTCTCTTAGCTAAGAATGTGTGTTGGTATTTAAAAAAAATGAAAATGTTTGTTTTTGGATTGGCGCTATTTTGGAAACGGTGAGTTGGAAAAAAGTTTGTTTGACGTTAATGAAAGGTGAGTATGCCCTCTAGGAGGACAGCAAGTTTGAAGGGTGTAGGAGGAAAAAAATGATAGCCTACTTTCTCGCGAACATTGGTGATCATTGGCGAACGGATGGTCGGATTTTAACAAATGAGGTGTCGTTGCACTCGAGCTGACGTCCTCTTTCCTATAGACCACTCGTTATTTAAAAAAGTTGATTTTTTAAGTAGGCGATAGTTTGAAAACCAAACATGATAGAACGTTGTTCAATAGTTCAAACCAATGGTCTCTAAGACCTTTATTTTTTATAATAATACTTTACAAAAATTGGGAGTTTGCCAGACTAAAGCACTAGCACACCCAGAGTACAGCTCTGTTGAAAAACGTTTAGAATCTTATAAAAATGTTTGGCCATTAATATTAAAACCCCTTACCAAACACCTAAGTGAAGCTGGATTTTTTAAAATACTGGTGAAGGGGATAAAACAATATTTTTTTATTGTGGATTTGCTTTAAAGGATTGGCAAATGACTGATGACCCTTTTGTGCAACACGCTCGTTGGTTACCTAAGTGTAAATACATGGTGTTGCTTAAAGGTCAGGAATTTGTGAACACTATTCGTGAAGAAAACGTGATTGTAGCACAAGACATACAAGTGCCTTTAAAGTTAGAACACGCGGAGCAAATACATGAGGCTGAAAGAAAAGACTTGTCTTACGAACAGATACAAAAGTGTGACCAACAATTATGTAAAATTTGTTATCAAGATGAACTAGGTGTTTTTTTTTGCCTTGTGGACACATGGTAGCCTGTGTCAAGTGTGCATGAGAACTTAACACTTGTGCTATATGCAGAAAAGTAGTATCTGCTACAGTTAGGGCATTTCTTGCATAACTAGTATAATTTATTAGCAATGCATAGTGCAAAATCCCTAATTGCACAATATTATTACAAGCTGTTGTAGTGTGTAATAGATATGCTTTTGTTTTGTTTATAGACTATTACAATGAATTTTTTGAATGCTGTGGGACAATCATGCGGCTTAGAGACAAAGAAGCTCAGCGAATTGCCAACGGATATTCCATTCCGCATTATCAAGACGACACAAACGTCTTTTGCGCGTCGTCTTTTGAGTATCGTCTTAAATCCTTACACGTAACACAACGTATAGGATTTAAGACGGCACTCAAAACACGTTTCATATTCATCAAGTCCGTTATTATTAGGAACCATTTTCTGCCAACAGGTGCTTACTGCATATGGCAAGGCTTTACACTCCTGGGTTAGTCAGTCTTTCTTGCTAAGGATCCTCTATATACCCTAGACAAGGCTATACATGTTAGTTGTGAACACTTAGTGTTAATTGTATATTAAAATTATATGCACAGCTTGTACAAGCACGTTTTGCATGCAGTCAAACTTTGTAAGATTGTTACATACAACACGCAAAGTATGATTTCGCTACCTAGCGGTGGATATGAGTACTCACTGGTGATATCCGAGGTGAGCTGATTTGCTCACACATTTGCTCCCATATTTGCCCTCCATATTTGCCCCCCATATTGACTCCCATATTGGCTCCCACATTTGTCCCCATATTTGCTCCCACTTTTGCCCCAATATAGACTCCCACATTTGCTCCCATATTTGCTCCCACTTTTGCTCCCATATTGGCTCTCATATTTGCTCCCATATTGGCTCCCAACTTTTTTGCTCCCAACTTTTTTGCTCCCCATATTAATGACAACTCTTATAACTATAAGCAGCAGCAAAATGTAAATGGAATAATATTTCTGATAATGTTCAAAACAAAAGTCCTGAGGTCTTGGGTTTGAATTCTCAACTATGGTTGTCAGCCAATGAGTTACACTACAGAAAACTTATATTTTTGTGTTGTGTTGCATGATAATTTGCCCATCTCGCGGTGTAGTGGCTAGTATACTTGGATGTTATCCCAGAGGTTTTGAGTTCCAACTCGACTATGCCCTGAATTTAATTCTTGATCTGAGAGTTGGAAGGTTAGGTTAGGCGAAGTTAGCTTAGGTGAAGTTAGGTCAAGTTAGGTTTGGTGAAGTTGGGTTAGGTTAGGTTAGGTGAAGTTAGGTTAGGTCAGGTTGGATAAAGTTAGGTTAGGTTAGGTGAGATTGTTTTAGTAAAACACCACATTTGCCCCCACTCTTTGCTCACACATTTTGCTCCCAACTTGTGCACCCCACTTTTTTGCTCTCACTTTTTGCTCCCACTTTTTGCTTTCACATTTGCTCTCACTTTCCTCTCTCATATTTGCTCACACTTGTTTGCTCCCACTTTTGTTTACACTTTTTTTGCTCCCACTTTTTGTTCCCACTTTAGCTCCCACTTTTTTGCTCCCATATTTTCTCCCACTTTTTTGCTCTCATATTTTCTCCCACTTTTGCTTACACTTTTTTGCTCCCATTTTTTCCCTCACTTTTTGCTCCCACTTTTGCGTTCACATTTGCTCCCACTTTTTGCTCCCATACTTGCTCCTACTTTTTTGCTCTCATATTTGCTCCCACTTTTGCTTTCACATTTGCTCCCTCATTTTGCTCCCATACTTGCTCCTACTTTTTTTCTGCTCTCATATTTGCTCCCAATTTTGCTTACACTTTTTGCTCCCACTTTTTGCTCCCACATTTGCATCCATATATGCTCGCACATTAAACTATTGCTCTTATTACCAAGTTGTCTTTACTAGAGCTTAGTCTATTCTTGACAGTTTATATGGAAATATCAGTGACTGGGTATGGTAAGCCTCATGCATTCTAACAAGGATATTCATATATTGTGAAACGAACCAATAAAAATGGAACTGTTGTTTGGCGTTGTTCTAAACAACGTTCAAAACAATGTCGCAGTGAGCTAAAAAGTAAAAATAGTGAGGTTTTATGTGTCAGTGATCATCAATGTAGTGTACTACATGAAACATTGTTGCTGTCAACAGAAAATCATAAAAATGCTAAAAAGCAAGTGCTACAAAACAATACTAGTATTGAAAAAATTCAATGTTCAAAAAACCCTTAACATTATCAAAAGCCACGCAGACTCTACATGAGGATACTGTAGAGGAAGAGTAAGAGGAACAGGAATATTAAACTGGTTTTAGTAATGTTGAGGATAATGTTGAGGATAATTATGGTGATTATAATAATAGTGATATAGATCATGCTGCTTATGATTATGATAGTGATAATGATTCGAAACCAGACAATAACGTTTTCATGCCTATTGTTCACCGTGGAAGAAAAAAGATCTACAACAAGCTTTCTTTTTAAAACTATAACACACTATCGTAAAGGCAAAGACTTGTATTAAGTGTGCATTTTATTGCCATAATCATGTATACATTGCAATGTTAAATATTCTAACTTTGTATAAAATAAAACAACATTATAACATCATTTTGCATTTATTTACAAACTTAAAATACATTTCTTTTGGTTTGATGATAATATATTTTAAGACAATACTAAAAACTAAAACATTATTATTCTATACACATATTTTTTATTTCAGTCCATTGTCATCACTTATATTTTCCATTATTATTTCACATTTGTTTTTGTATTTAATTAAAACGAACCATGCACCTATTGTTTTTAAAACCTTCATAAATTAAGTGTACAGGTTGTACAGCATTATTCACTCCATCAAAAAACACTCTCCGACATATCATTAAACCGTGTAGGCAGAAATGTCTCAATATTTTCGCATACACAAAGCACACGATCACCATATGCTGTTTTCAATTTCCGAATCTTGATAATGTGGAATGGAATATACTTTGGCAATTCGCTGAGCTTCTTTGTCTCTAAGCCACATGATTGTCCCACAGCATTCAAAAAATTCATTGTAGTAGTCTATAAACAAAACAAAAGCATATCTATTACACACTACAACAGCTTGTAATAATATTGTGCAATTAGGGATTTTGCACTATGCATTGCTAATAAATTATACTAGTTATGCAAGAAATGCCCTAACTGTAGCAGATACTACTTTTCTGCATATAGCACAAGTGTTAAGTTCTAATGCACACTTGACACAGGCTATCATGTGTCCACAAGGCAAAAATACAACACCTAGTTCATCTTGATAACAAATTTTACATAATTGTTGGTCACACTTTTGTATCTGTTCGTAAGACAAGTCTTTTCTTTCAGCCTCATGTATTTGCTCCGCGTGTTCTAACTCTAAAGGCACTTGTATGTCTTGTGCTACAATCACGTTTTCTTTACGAATAGTGTTCACAAATTCCTGACCTTTAAGCAACACCATGTATTTACTGTTAGGTAACCAACGAGCGTGTTGCACAAAAGGATCATCAGTCATTTGCCAATCCTTTAAAGCAAATCCACAATAAAACATATTGATTTATCCCCTTATCCAGTATAAGAAAATCCAGCTTCACTTAGTTGTTTGGTAAGGTGTTTTCTTCTTCTTCTGCTTCTTCTTCTTGTTTCGAATGGGCCTACTTTGGACCACGCTTGTTCAACTGTTGAGCTTTGATCTTTGCCCAGTGTTGTCGCATTTTCTGCCGGTGTAACTCCTTCCTTTCATCTGTCCAAGGGGTACCTTTCTTCCGGGGTTTTTCCTGAAATCCATGGACTTCCTTCAGGGCATGTCTCACAGATTGCCTGTCTTGAAGATCTGATATTCCCAGTTCATTAATGTCTTTCTCAGTTTCTGTCAGCCAAGTGGTACGAACCTTCTTGTTCTGCCAGAAAGTGAACAGCCTATTGGTCAGTCTTTTGGGAGGCAATCTTGCCACATGACCATAGAATGCTACTCTCCTTTTCCTAGCACAGTCAGAGAGCCTTTCTATATGTTCGTAGAGCTCGGAATTGTGCCACCTACGGTATTCCTCATCTTCCTTTACCGGACCTAGGATCTTCCTGAGAATTCTCCTCTCTCTGACTTCCATTTTCTCCATCAGACCACTTCGGTTCAATGAGAGACACTCCATGGCATACAGGGCTTCTGGTCGTATGACTGAGGTGTAGTGCTTCAGTTTCAGGTTGCGTGACAGGCATTTCTTGTTGTAGATGTTCTTTGTCAGTCGATAAGCCAGTTCCAGCTTGTTGACTCTCATGGATAATGATGCTCTTTCTGATAAGTTGGGTTCAATCCATTCGCCGAGATACTTAAATTTCTCAATCCTCTTGATTTTTCCCTGTTCTAGTAGCATCTCTCTGTTAGCTTCTTTGATGTTGGTGAAGAATTCTGTTTTTTCCAGCGACACTTGAAGACCCACTTTGGCTGCCTGTCTTCTGAGGCAATTGACCTGCATTGTTGCTGTATCCAGAGAATCGGCAATAAGTGCCATGTCGTCAGCAAAGGCCAGGCAATCTACAACCAGTCCTTCCTTCCTACGCCCCAGGTATATCCCACTCTGGACACCCATATTGGTCAGTTCCTTGCGCCATTCTCTCACAACCTTTTCAAGGACACAGTTGAAAAGAAGTGGAGAAAGTCCATCCCCTTGTCTCACCCCTGTTTTTATCTCGAAGCTTGCTGAGACCTCGCCTCTAAATTTAACCTTGGAATGGGTATTGGTCAAGGTTTCTAGAATGAGTTTGCGGGTTTTGTTGTCTAACCCTAGTTCTTGGAGAATTCTATTAAGTGTTTCCCTATCAACAGAGTCGTAGGCCTTCCTAAAATCAACAAAGGTGACAACCACCTTGCGGTTTCTCAATTTGGAGTATGCAAGTACAGTTTTCAGGTTGAGGATCTGTTCAGCACAGGATCGGCCCTTCCTGAAGCCTCCCTGATATTCTCCGAGTTGACTGTCCAGTTGACTTTCTGCCCGTGTTAGTAATGCCTTGGAGAAAATCTTGTATGTTACCGGGACGAGAGAAATCCCACGGTAGTTGTTTAGGTCAGTAAAATCTCCTTTCTTGTGGAGGGGATGGATCAGAGCTGAGGTCCAGTCAGGTGGTAATTTCTCTGTTTCCCAGATGTTCTGTATGATCTCGGTGAGTTTGCACACAGCATTGCTTCCAGCACATTTCCAGAGTTCACCAACAATGGAGTCCTCTCCAGCTGCCTTGTTGTTCTTAAGAAGTTGAATGATTTCACGAACTTCTTCCAGTGAAGGAGGCAGCGAGTCCGGGTTTGGTGTTGTTTGTATGTAGTCAAAGTCTTCGCTGGGTGAATCACAGTTGAGCAAGTTCTTAAAGTACTGAGCTAAGAGGCGACAGTTGTCCTTGTCGTTAAAAGCCAGTTTGCCCTGTGAGTCTTTGAAGTGGAGACTTGGTGGAGTGTATTTTCCGAGTGACTGCTTGAATGTTTTGTAAAAGTCTCTGGTGTTATTTTTAGCGAAGTTCTCTTCGATTTGGGTTAGTTGGTTGCGTGTGAAGGCCCGTTTGGTTCCTCGGATTATCTTGGTTGTAAGCTTCCTTTGTTCCAAGTAGTTCTCCCAATTTTCCTTAGTCTTTTTAGAGTTCCATTTCATCCAGGCTGTCTGTCTTTGAGCTATTGTGTTGTCACAGTCTTCAGTCCACCACGGATGTTTCTTTCTTCTAGTGAGGAGAGCAAGTTCACTAGCCGTCTTGACAAGAGCTTCTTTCAGTTGGTCCCAGTTGTTAAGATCTGCACTGTTCAGTCTTCGACTGACTTCTTGATTGTTCTTAAGTCGCTCTATATCAAATCTGACCATCTTGGAGGTTCTGTGTAATCTATTGTTTCTAGGTTGGAGTCGCAGTTTGATCTTTGAGAGGTAGTGGTCTGAGTCCAGATTGGCGCTTCTTAATACCTTCACGTTTTGTATTTCCTTTTGGAATTTTCTTGAGATGGCCACATGATCTATCTGGAATTCACCCAGGTTGATGTTAGGAGAGATCCAAGTCTTTTGCTTTCTTGGCAGATGTTTAAATGCTGTAGACTTCATAACCAAGTCGAAAGCCCTGCACAGTTCCACCAATCGTACTCCATTGCGATTAGTTCGTTTATGCGCTGGATAGTTGCCCACTATGTTTCTGTATTTTTTCTCCCTTCCTAACTGGGCATTGAAGTCACCAAGCAGTATGGTGGTATGTCGGTCTGGGATTTTAGAGAGAATATCTTCTAGGTCTTCCCAGAATTTGTCAGTTCTGTCTGGGTTGCGCTTGTTGTCCTGGTTGGTTGGGGCGTGTACATTGACTAAAGTGTAGCCCTTGTTAGCACATTTGAGAGAGAGGATAGATACACGACTGCTTGGAGAACTAAAGTCGATGACTGAATCCAGTATCTTATGGCTGATTATAAATCCTGTACCTAAGTGGGGTACGTTCTTCATTACTCGCTGACCGACTTTTCCTTTGAGGATTCTGTACCCTTGGGATTCAAGGGCATGGTCATCAGTGAATCTGGTTTCCTGTACTGCTGTCAGTACTATGTTATGTCGTGTTAGTGAGTCTGTCAGATGTTTCAGTTTACCCACTTTGAGCAGTGAATTGGCGTTAAATGTTGCGAAGAAACTTTGCCGTCTTGATCTGAGTTTACGTCCAGGAATTTCAGGATGCTCCGACTCATCCTTAAAGCATGTTAGCGCGGACTCCCCAGAATCCGAAGGTCCGCTAACGTTGCCATGGGCAACGGTGGATTGGTTACCACCTGGGGTAGTGCATTTAGCGAAATTTTCCTCCATGCTCAGTTGAAGATCATTCTTCATGGGGCAGCGACGAGTCACTGTCCAAGGTACTGCTCAAGTTGTTAGCTTGAGAGGCTTATTATTCGGGGTTGTCACCCCTAGACAGGTTGCCTTCACTGTGGCTAAGGAGCCCTGTCTACCCCACCCTTGCCAGGGACTACCCTCCGGGCCAGAGGGACCTGGGGCTGCTTGGGCAGGGGCGCCACTCCCTGAGTGGAGCTATCCATTAGGAGTCTCCACTAGCTACCCTGGTAAGGTGTTTTAATATTAATGGCCAAACATTTTTATAAGATTCTAAACGTTTTTCAACAGAGCTGTACTCTGGGTGTGCTAGTGCTTTAGTCTTGCAAACTCCCAATTTTTCAAAAGCACAGGCCAATTCAACACTGTCTATGGCATATGGACCACATTTATCGACACTACCGTTGTTGGCTGGTAATACATTATTATTATTATTATTTATTTGTGATTCAGCAACGTACGTGGCGGCCAATGGCCTTGTGGTTCGGTAAAATGAGTACACTGGTAGGTTACCCACTTGTTTTCGAAGCATGTAAGGACAACAAGGAGACCATCGCAAATGGTCTCTAAAGGGATCATCCCCTTCTTCCCAGTGTGAAAGTTCAATACGACAAAACACACAGCGCACCACATCTTCTCGGTTCAAGTAAAAAAAACGGCTTTTGCAAGTTTATGTGTTGACAAAAAGCCTACAGGCCAGGATTCAAATGTTAACCAACGATCATGTTCTGATTTTAAATTTAACCCACGTGGTAAACCAACTTGCTCACTTGTTGTATTTGGTACTAACGCCATGTGTTATAATAATAAAAAAAAATATTGCAAGTTATTAACGTTGCACAAGAGCACAGTGTACTTTAAAGCATAATGTATGCTTGTTCAATGTCTGCTCACTACGTTAATGGTGCATGACCACACCTAAAAACAAACAAAATAACCCATCACTCAATCAATCAATCAATCAATCAATCAGTCAATACTTGTAATTAAACTTTAACGTTAATTGACATTAATATATCAAAACACCATTAAAAATAAACTGTATGTTGGCACTAACAGTAACCCATGCACTTTTTTTTATAAAGCTTGAGACATTTACATCCCCCTTTAACCAATATATAAACAAAAATGAATGTCATGTCAGTTTGTTCAGATTATCTTGTTCAAACCTGTGGATATTTGTTGAGTCCATAGGGAACCACGCATATTTTTTTTTAGAAAATCCAATATGGCCTTGCACTTTTCCCAGTTAACAACCAATATAGTCTTGTACCGTTTGTCAATACATGGCCATTATTCAAGAAAGCAATCATTGTTCCAGTCATGCACAGGTAATGAATATTTTTTTGTCTATGGTTTTTCATTAGTGGTAAAATGGAATAGCATTTTTAAGTTAGACTTACCTGAGTTTTCAATAGTTCACTGCATGGAAACAATGGTTTCACTCTACTGCGTCTTGGGTTTTCAGCAACTGCTACAGTGATAAGGCTTTTCTTTCCAAGTTTCTAAAAATAAATAAAAAATATCGCTATAAATACCTAAATTCAAGTTAATACATGAATTTCATAAAATAATATCAAACAAAAAATGAAACAAGTTAGTTTAAAAAAATAATCTCACCTTCATTTGCACTGGCTTGTTACTGTTTCCTTCTAGTGGGCCCAAATGCGCAATGGTTTCTTGTATCTCTGACATGTAAGGTATACCAGTTATCTGCAAACAAATAAATAAATAAATAAAAATCATTAATTACCTAATCAATAACTACAAATTTAAGGTTCATTAGCAGGACATTATTAAAATAATCATTCATAGATACTTACCAAAAAAGAAAAGGGTTGTTCTTCCAAAGTTCAGTTCAGAGCTCTACTGTATACGTCCGTGTGCTGAAATGGCAAGTGCATCACTAACGCAATCGTTATCAGTTAGCCTAGCAACAGAGGGAGTTGCATTTTCTCAGCGTTTCGACCTTGAAATGTTGCCTCTCTCACACGTGTTCCCACGCCTTTTCACATTCCTCAATCTGAATAAGATTCGTGTACCTTATACTAGTATCATGTTTTTAATAAGGAACCAAAATGGGTGCCTATTATACTGTAATGGTTATTAATTAGTGCCCCATGTTGGTAGCGACAAATGTAATGGTTTAGCTAGCCCACACTGTTGGGTGAGAAATGTAACTGTTTACCTTTGCCTAAGCTATGTTGTTTTAATGGGCGCCAAGACCTCAATGCAATGTTGAGATCTAAATTTGTATTTAACAACGTCTAGCTCTGGCAGAACACATTCAAGACTCTATTCACTCAGATCGTGGTATGATTTGATCATTAACCCAACAAACAATTGTATCAGGAGAAGGAATTGGTCTATATCTAATGCTACCTACTGAAAGCAAAGATTGCATTGTAAAAGAAATGAATTTATTATATAAAACAAGTATAGCAAAATTAATAATAATAAGTTTAACATTTAAATTGGAGCGTTGTGATTTGAATATTACCGATAGAAAATTACGTGAAAACGGAGTCTGATAAATTGATTTTACTCTTATTTCCAAGCTATGAAGTTACTGAATTATGAAATATAAAACAAAGAAAAATGAGAGATTGCGTATTTCTGCGTCATTAGCGCTTACCCCTGGAAATTGCCAAAGCATTTCCCTCGTTCTTGATGATGCTGTGTGCTTCCCACAGTCTCCTGGACGTCGCCATCTTCTTCGTTATATGTTGATATTCTGGTAGATTAGATAACTCTATGGTCCGTACATCGGACCCAAACTCTCGTAAAACCGCACTGGTTACGTTTTACAAAAGATCGTCGCTAACTCCACTGAACATCGGAGCGACACGCACTTGCGACCGTACACTGCAAGTTCTACACAGATTGTCCCTAACTCCACCGAACATCGGAGCCACTCGCACGCGCATCCATACTCGTCAAGTATTTCACAGATTGTCCACGTCTCACGGCGCGTCGAACGATATATTCACCTGTCGGCTCCCCCACTCTTCAGTCCCAACTAGCTTACGCTGTCTCCGCTGATTGGCTGAGCACGCCGCCACTTCCCCACCTCCGGTTCATTACACTCCGCGGGCGAGAGGGAGAAGTCGTTTTCCGTTTCAACAATTCGCCTCTTCTAGACCTTGCGACCCAGGATTGCGTCATGCTTCACGACAGGAATCAGCTTGTATTAGAATTCCCAGTGAGTCATGTCTCTCAAATACCCTAACTGACAAAACTCCGTAAAATTCCGTAATCAGATAATTTTCTATGATATCGTCGTTCGTAATAATTTGCTTGATAGCGTTTTCTAATACATAGAAAACCTATCTGAATGCTAATAATTTTTATAAAATGCTCCGAAAATATCTAAATAATAATTATAATAAATTAATAATAATAATAAATTAACATGAAAAATTCTCTTGGCTGAACAATTTGCCGCGTAAATAAATATAGAATGGCTTCCTACTGACTTATGCCAGTTGCATAAAACCCCTCGAAAAACACGTTACAATACTTCGGTAGTACGGCTGTCTAGGAACCAAAATGGCGGTCTCTCTGTTTAAACGCCAGACCTCCTAGGCTCTGCCTGGTCTGCTGAAACGACAGACCTGCTAGCCTCTACCAGCCAAGTAACATGACCCTTTACTCCGTGCCCACGTAGACATTCTTGTGTCGCTTTGACAAGGCCTGGCCAAGTCGTGGATTGAGTGCAAGCAAGCAACACAGTTCTGTAGCATTCAAAACGTGTGTGTCTTATTATCATCATTATTATTATTATTATTATTATTAAACATTTTACTGTAATAATAATTACTAGCAAGCGGCCATCCTCAATACATGATCATGTTAACCACATACTTTTACCCTAAAACACATGACTTTACCCAGTTCAATATTTAGTTTATAACATTTCAGGCCGATGACCTTACCGTTTTGGCTCTTTGCGTACATGCACAAGACTTGGTTGAGCAAATGTTATAGGTTTCCATATTCTAAAACCATTTACTGTGCCAGACAGCAGTCTCGCTTATTACCGTTTTCTAGCGTGTTAAAGATCCCCTTCAAGGGTAAAAAAAATTCCTAGCACACTTAACACATTTTCAAATATTTGCATCTATCCGTCATAGGAAATATCACAAAACCAACCGTCATAAGCTGGCCCGCCATCCCACCAAAATAGAAATTCATTTCTTCCGGGCACGGTCACCAAAATCGCCAACGTCTAAGAATCACTTGGTCATATCCTACAACCGTATGTTGTGTCAGAGAGCTATCTCGCTCATCACCGTTAACTAAAACGATAAAGATCCCCGTCAGGGGTAAAAAATCTTAGCATGCTTGTCACATTTCAAAATATTGGCCTTCATTCATTCGTCATAGAAAAAAATATCGAAAAGCGACCCCTCGTTTTGCCCTACATTGCCCCGTTGAAATAGCCATTTCCCGTATCCACCATGGCCAATCATAGCCTCGTTGTAACATACGTCAAGCGCTACCGGCTCTCTCTACAAACACTTTTATTTTAAAAAAATGCATAGTTCTTGTCCTAGAGACTTGACATTTATTTTCATGGTAGAGGGGGTAGGGGTCTTTCATTTATGTCAAACAAACTTATTTGTCAACGTGTTAGTTTCCAAAATAGTAAAATTTCAAAATTTCAGTGTTTTCAAAAAGTCTCAAAAATAAAAAAGTATAGTTATAAGAAAATTAAGGTCTTAGTGACCATTGGTTTGAACTATTGAACAACGTTCTATCATGTATGGTTTTCAAACTATTGCCTACCTTTAAAAACAAAAATTTTCAAAAAAAAATAAAAAAAAATAACGACTGGTCTATAGAAAAGAGGACGTCAGCTCGAGTTCAACGACACCTCATTTGTTAAAATCCTACCATCCGTTCGCCAATGATCACCAATGTTCGCGAGAAAGTAGGCTATCATTTTCCCCTCCTACACCCTTGAAACTTGCTGTCCTCCTAGAGTGTATACCCACCTTTCATTAACGTCAAAGAAACTTTTTTCCAAATCACCGTTTCCAAAATAGCGGCAATCCAAAAAACAGACCTTTTCAAAAAAAAAAAAAAAAAAACCAACACACATTCTTAGGCAAGAGAACGTCATCCCAACGCCAACAATACCTCGTTCGTTTAAATCCGACCACGCGTTCGGGAGATATCGGCAAAGTTTATATGAAAGTAGGGGGTGAAGTAGAACTCTCCACACCACACTACTGCACCGTTTTAGTCCTAGAGGCTTGAAATTTATTTTGCGGGCCATTCATTTATGTCAAGCATTTTTTTGTAAACTCTTTAGTTTCCAAAATATAAGAATTTCAAAATTACACGTTCTTTAAAAAAACATAAAAAAAGTTTTATTATAAAAAATAAAGGACATAAAGATCGTTCGTTTAAGCTTTTGCACAATGTTCTATCATGTTTGGTTTTTTAACTATCGTCTATTTTCAAAAACAAAAATTTTCAAAAAGTAAAATAAAAATATAACAAGTGGTCCATAGCAAAGCCCCCTTCAGCTCGAGTCCAACGACACCTCATTCGTAAATCTCCGACCACGGGTTCGGGAGTTATCGGCTCGCATTGGGAGTAGTAGTGGTGGGAGGCAGAATCGGCACTGCTCCCCTACTGATGTGAAATGTTGTTTAGCATTTTTTAATAATTTTTCAGCCACATGTCTGAAACCAGGATGACTATGGCGATAGGAAGGGTTATGTGCTTTGCATGCTTGATCCAAAAGATTAATGGGTACATCACCACTCTGCAAACGTTTTTCAAGATCAGTTCCAGGGCCAGAAAAACGATACCTTGGGAGATGGATTTCTAAAGGTAAGTATTGAATTACTTTGTTAGTGACGCCATTGCCAGTACAGGTCTGGCATATCCTTTTCCATCGATGGTTGTTGTTGTTGCTTTTTCTCGCCATGACACCCGTGGAATGATTCAACAAAGTCACTTCACGGACATTTATGACCGTGATACATTTTCACTAGCTGACAAGTCGCGCACTGTCGCATAGAGGGTATTTTTGCCATGGCCACTTGCTTATGGTGACCGTAATCCGTACATGGTTGCAATTCACTCAACACAGGGTCTTGAGTCCATGATTTTGGTACATGTTGCCTGATTACCTTCACCGCTTTGGCGGCCACATAATAAATGAACGACTTGGGAAGCGCCAATAGTTCCTCTTTGGTAAAACCGTCTAGTTTATTTTTGCACACAAATAACTTGCCAATGGCTTTGTCCGCAGCATTGCCTTTCTCCATGGTATCACGTTTTGTAGATGTCTACACGTTTCTGGTAGAAATCTCACTGGCGTCATTCACAGGTAAATCTTGAGTTTTATTTTTATTTAACAACTCCCAGCAGGCATTGGTGGTTAACCAATGAAAGAGATGCCACGCATGCGCTAGGGCTGTATGGGTAATTTTGCCATAGGGACAAGTATCCATGAGCGTTTGCAGGGATGGGCAGCCCAAGTTCATGAGGTCGATACATTGACAGTAAGACGCCAAAAATGGTTGCAACCATTCACGTTTTTCATTACCTTTCACGAATACCACATTTGCCGAGGACAAGTGCGCCTTCATAAACGTGTCCAAATATTTATAGGAAATTGTTCCTTGATTCCAGTCTAGTTGCCTATGATTTTCAATCCACTGGGTTTGGTTGGTTGGGTCTTAAGTTTAGGGGCTGCGACAACGTGGTCATGTAGCCCCATGAACTTTGGGTGTGTGTAGAATCTGTCTGATAACCGGTGTTAATTGCGATGACTGTTGTTTACATTCTTAACCTATCCAATTTAGCTTCACACAGGTGCAATTAGTGGAAGGTTCTTTAACATGCCATAAATCTATGACATGGGACCGCCAGCTTTGCTTCCCCTCCGAAGGAAGGCATACTGAGGGATTTTTAACGCTCTTAAAAAATCCGACGGCTTCGGCCGGGTTTGAACCCGCTATCTTGGGCATAGAAGCTCAGCATGCTACCGACTACGCCACCGAAGCAGCCTCCACTGGGTTTATTTACGACCTTTTTCACACAACAAATCAAAATAATGGGGCGGTTTAAATATTAAAAGCGTAGCTTGCGATACCCAAAAAGTGGTACAATCGATAATGGCAACTTGATTAAATACAAATTTGTTGTTACCATTTTTAAACCATTGACAATCCACAATGGGTGTGCGCAACATGTTGACGCTTGCCTGGACCAAGTTCAACTGACGACTGACTGACGATCAACCACTAAAATGTGACCTTGACATGGACTTACCTGCCATGCTAGTTTTTAAAAAAATGAGGTTAGGGTAGGACAGGGGGACGTGAGAAATAATATTAAGAACCACAAATTATTTTTTTATTACATCATTTTAATGTCATAACACGTCTTACAGTCATTTTAGGATAGCGACGATGCCAACTCATACAACAATACAGTCTTTTGTGTTTGTTACGTCCATAACACTGACGATGTCCCAATGTTTGTAAACTAGGCGTTATTGACGGTGAGCTGCTCACCGAAGCACCGTTGACACCATACAGTCCACACGTATCGTAACTTGATCTTTCATCACCCAGAGGCACGAGTGAGGGGTAGCTTGAATGACAGGGTATATTTCCCACATCCATTCTGCACAGGTAGGGGCAGGCGGGTGACCAGCGCTGATGTTCCTGCATGGCTTCATCGCTCTCTTGCCATTGGTCTATGGTAATGGCACAAAAGGCACATTTCACTTCATCTCTTGTTTTTAAATAATAGAATCCAGCGGCCGCCAAGGCTTGAGGGTTTATGAAAGGCACCGGCCACGTCGCAAAGGTCTTGAAACGTTGTTCCTCAGAGTTTAAATTCTTGATGCTTTAAAGCAAGACATGACTGAGCGGCTTGACGTGGGTTGATCTGTTATTTATACACTTGTCACTAGGTTGGACAGTGGATAATAGTTGACTTGTTTGTGATGAATAATCAAACAGAAGGCCGTTGTATTGGCTGGTACATTATCATGCGATTCAAAATCTAGTCAAATGTCAATATTGGATGGCTTGACAGACTCTTCCAAGTAAGAACAGTCAAAGAAATCAGTGGCGCTCTTGCCTTAAACGCTTGGGGTAGCAGCAAGGGGCTGTTCTCTTTTTGATAATACGACGATCGAAATTTAAAAAACAAGTCGTACAGGGAACCAAACTTTTTTTTTGAAAAATCCAAATCCAGTCCTTCATAGGGAAACACAGCACCGTTGAGGAAAAGACGTGCATTTCTCAATTGCAGGTTATCAAATTGTGTGGCATCTTTGGTTTGTTGATACTTGCGATTCGTTTGAAAACCCACGATCATGTAGAGAGGTCTCTCAGTATAGCGGCAGTTTTTACAGACCAACTGTGTGTGTTGGTGGTGGGCAATAACGGGTACTCATGGAGTGCCCAGCTTCTAAATTCCATGGGTAGAGGCATATCTCTCTTTACAATCTTGAGTATGTCCAGTTTTTTGCTATCGTCTAGGGTCACATGGGGCACTTTCCATAGCATGCGTTGTAGTTGAATTTTTGAATCTTTGGGGGCATTGTCGGCTCCCTTGAGTGCATTATTAACACTCCTGTCTTTCACCAGATAAAGCACTTGCCTTGCATTGACCACAATGCGCTGGTGATCTTCGGCAAAGCCTAAAATCAGTTTAAGAGGTAGATATCCAGTTAAGGTGCAACTGGTGTGTATCATCCAATCATTGGTCGAGTCAGGGAACCAACCTGCCATGCAAAGTGTTTTACCTTTTTCCTCACTATAAGAGGGATATAGTTTCATGTCACTAGAAATACCCACATTTCGAGTGCTATCCACCACGATATCGTTAATGACATAACGCACTTCAGAAAACAGGAAGGCAAAAGCATGATTGACCAACTTGGATGTGGTGAGCGTAGAGCCATCGGCTTTCGTGAGCCGGCCTTCAATCTGAATAACACTTTCATGCGGTAGGGTGTAAATATCTTGGTTGTTGATAACAAATTGAATTTCATCATTGTTATTGAGTCCAGGTGTTTGAGCTTGATAGGAATGGAGATCAATTCTTACCTCCCCTGGTTGCTCCTCGATGTGGTTCGCTACCTCTAGGATAGATTTCATCATGGGGGTTGACGTGGTAACCCAAATGCTGTAAAATCTGCTTGTCCTGAGATGTTAACGTGTATTCACGTGCAAACAACTAATACCATTCCTAGACGGTGTTGTTGCTTTATACACCAACTTCATAGTGGCTTTAGCACCAACTTGTAAGTCACTGGTGTGGTAGAATCTAGTTGAATGAGTTGTTGATCTCTATTGATCAGTCTTAATGTTATATTACTAATACCATCGACAGCCACAGAATGAAAAATCACCACTGGGGGGTTTTCACGAATAATATAGCCATTGGGCGATCCCACAATAAAGTCATAAAGCGAATGCGATGGTTCTTGATTGGTGTACATTTGGCTAATAATATTACACGTCACCGACACATGATAGTCCTCAAAGAATTTCACTTCATGGTCTGATTCATGTTTTTTGTTGGGCTCCAACACGCTTGGTTTAAATCCTAGTAATGGACCAATGGAATCGGGGCGTGATTTAAAGTCAATTTTGAAAGTGGAGAAAATACTGCAGCGATGAGTGTTGGTATTTCCTACAAGTTCAAACTTGCGCGTTCCATCGATAAATGACTTTAAACCATATTCATTGATCAACACCACATAAATGTGTTCATAAATGTCATCTATCGTGTATCCACCAGAGTTCAGGGTGAGCACAGAATCATCATAGTAAAACTTGTTGTTCACATTTTCACGTATGTTGTATATTCGATTGTACGTTTCAAGAGAAACAAGTCCTAAATCATAAGGTTTTTCACTCAATTCGATTGGCGGGTAAAAGTCTAGACTGACTTCAGGTCCACGTCCATGCAGTGTAAACGTTTTACTTTCCGCCGACATACTGTTGACGTTTTTGCTTATGCTGCGTATTATATAAAAAAAACAAGTAGTTCCGTGAAGAACTATACAGCCTATTTTCATATATCCTACTCATATTAATTGTCACTATCAACATACAAAATTTCAGTTTGATTGCTATGTTAGATTCGAAGATACTGAGAACCGACTAAATATTGCAGATGGTAGCCAGGATGGATTTTTATTTATGTACTATTACATGAAGATTATTGTGTACGTGTGGTTTTCAGACTTCAATCGCATGATTAGGACACAAGAAGTAAAAACGAGATTTTAAAATTTCGCACAGCTGCCATCTTGTGGTTATGAAAACAATTGAAATAAATTAGATACCAGTGGATTAACATTTGTATAAGCATTAACGTGCAAAGTTTCACTGCACTCAGATGGTTAAATCGCGAGAAACGTCCATTTAAATATTTATACTTCGCGTCGCCGCCATGTTGGATTTGTGCTCACCAGGTTACTGAAAGTCCTATAGGTGAAATTATGTTTATAGCATCTATGAACATAAAAAGATTCAGTTTGATTGCTGTAAAAGATTCGTAGATATTGAGAACCGTCTAAATATTTCGGATGCTCGCCATTTTGGATTGTTATATGCATATGCCATAGAGTTATTTACCATTAAAGGAAAATTATTGCCTAGGTTCATTATTCAAACTTTCACTTCGATCGCATGATTACGACACAAGAAATAAAAACTTAATTTTAAGATTTCGCACAGTCGCCATCTTGAGGTTATGTAAACAATTGAACTAAATTAGATGCCAGTGCATTACAATATGTATAACCATTTACTGTACCACATTTCACTGCGCTCAGATGGTTAAATCACAAAAAAAAGTGTATTAAAACGTTTCAACTTCGCTTGGCCGCCATGTTCGTCTTGTACTTTACAGGTTTATGAAAGTTACATAGATAAACTTGTAGCAGTGCTCTTTATCACCGTACAAAATTTTAGGTTGATATCATAAATAGTTTCGGAGATATTGAATGGCTGTGAAATATTTCGCACAGCCGCCATTTTGAGGTTATGTAAACAATTGAACGAAGTTAGATGTCGGTGCATTACAATGTATATACATATATACTGTGCCAAGTTTCATTGCGTTTGGTTAGTTAAATCGCGAGAAACGTCCATTTAAAAGTCGCAACTTCGCTTGGCCGCCATGTTGGTTTTGTAGAAACCAGGTTTTCAACGTTCACATGAGTGAATTTATAGTATTTCCCTTTATCACCATACAAAATTCCAGGGTGATATCGGTAATAGTTTCGGAGATATTGATTGCTGGTGAAATATTTCGCACAGCCGCCATGTTGGATTGGTGAGACGTAACAAAATTTGAAGGGCACGGTCGAGGTCGCCGGGAATAGTGCTATGAACTTACCGAGTTTCATTGAAATCTCTCGAACCGTTTAGATTTTATTAGGGGGACACACACACACGAATCACACACACACACACACCCACACACGCACACACACACGGACAAAAGGTGATCTCATAAGCCTATTTTTTCAAAATTGAAAATAGGCTAAAAACACAAACGTCCACACTGTGTGCTGTTAAACGTTTGCTCACGTTTCACATTATAATATATCTTGATCCTGTTTCCAAAATAGGTCACTAGTTCCATGGGCGGGGGCAAATTCTCAAAACTGTCAAAGTACCATACGGTAGATCCCTCCTTGACATAAGCTACATAAAGCGTTCCTGGTCCTCGGTGATCATCCAAATTCTGACAACAGCACATTCCTGTTTCCAGGGTCGTGGGGGTAATTGGTTTCGCCTAAACACACCTCAAAAATGAGAAAGCTTTAGTTGTTTAGCATAGCTTTCCACTTGTTGATGTGTCAGGGCATGTCTTGCTATGGCTGAGGTTAAAAAAAGTTATTTTTATTTTGAATTGGTGAAATCCCAAATCCTTGTTGATAAAAGGCTGGCTTTAAATTGACATTTCTAGCCCCCAAAGCAATCGCTGACTTTCTTTTAGTTGTTGCTTGCCCTGCTGCATGGCTTTATTGGTTATCGCCACCGCACTGGCACCGCCCCAAAAGTGAACCCAGAGCAGCCAAACCAGCAAATAAAGCAGGTAAAAATCCCGCTCGTTTGGGGACGGGTATCACTCGCCCTCGTTTTGAACCCTCTCTCTTACGTTTTGGAATAACTTGTCTCTGTGCTGCTCGAAGGGCTTTTCTTATGGTCAACACGTCATTTTTTCTTTCTTTTTTTCTTTCGCAAGGGCTTGCGCACTAATGCCTTAAGCCCATGCTTTGACAATGACAGGGTCTTATTTTTAGTCTTTTTAGTTTTTCTCACCAGATATCCTTGTTTCACCATGATGATGACCAGCAACCTTTCACAAGAAAGTTTAAGTCACAACTAACGCCAGGTTGTTATTGCATGGCTGTATATTCTAATTTCCATAAAGCGGGAAATCGTTTATGGTTTTTCCCGCTTGCTTTTCATCCCATGTCAACATGAGATGAATGGATAATTCATCACCTCCATTAACCATTTCATGGTTATGGACCAACATCCTATGACCATTTATCTCTACATGTAAATGGTACTCATCAGGCATCGCGTATTTCATGTGAATGGTTCCATCATAGTGTAATCGATAGCAAGCACATAGGTCTGGTGCTGGTCATGAACTATCGGTAAATGGATTCTGTCATTCACAGTTTTTTCATTTGTGAGATACACTAAAAATACAGATGGGATAAATTTATAAAGCCTTTTCATTTCACAGGTAACGTAACGTTTGGTACAGACATCGTCTTCGTCTTGCGGGTCTTCCACGTGAATAATGCGGTGATGATTAGCGGTATAGCCATTCACCGTAAGCTGAGGCACTTTGTCATAAATCTCATACACCTTGTTATCCACATACTTTTTTGTAGTAACGTCTGTAGACACTTGAGGATGTTTCACATGGGTTAACCGCTTTCCCTTAAAGCCATAATCTCCCTGTTTTGTGCTTGGCACTACAGACCTATCTACATAGTGTTTATTAGCAGGTCATGTTTCTTGTTTAGGATCTTGTAAGGGAACAGACCTAGCTTTGGCCATTAACGCACGTCCAAAGACATCCATCGTCAACCTGTAGTACGAGTCTACTGTTTCTACGACAAGGCTCGGTTCCATGTATATAGACAGCCTGCTAGCCTCTCTAAGCCTTAGTTGAAATGAAGATTATTAAGCAGCAAGAGTCATTCCCCGTGGGGGACATGATTTCCAATTCCTGTCCCACATCACGTGAACAACGCCATGGTTCACTGTTTCCATCTCCATTCGCTGCATCATTGTGGGTCCTTCGGGATGTGGAAAGACTAATCTTTTGGTGACGCTCATTACAGCGCTCAATGGTCTGCGTTTTCAAAATATTTATATTTTTGCAAAATCTCTCTACTAACCCCTCTACGTGTTTCTGGATCAGGTCATGTGTGGATTAGAAAATCAGAATAAGGGTTATTTCACATTTTCCATGCAAGAAAATGTTATTTCACCGGATGAGGTAAAGCCTTATTCACTCATGATTTTCGATGATGTATCCACTGAACGACAAGGCATCATTCAACGCTATTTAAGCATGGGTCGTCACAAACATATCGACTGCTTCTATCTTGGACAAACGTATTCTAAAATGTCCAATCAGTTGATTCGTGACAATGCCAATGTCATTGTTTTATTTCGCCAGGACGAGAGGAACAGTCGTCACATTTATAATGAACATGTGAATCCGGATATGACCTTTCAAACGTTTACTGAATTGTGTGCCAAGTGCTGGAACACTCAACGTCTTGCCTGTTTGGTCATTGACAAACAAAGTGAACTCAACCAAGGACGGTATGGCTTAGGGTTTGTTCATTTTATTGCTATTTAAGGCACTGTCTCATTCCCTCACAAGTCATTTGTCAAGACACCATGGCGTTAGCAGAGAGTCAATTGAAAAAGCATATTATTAGAGCAAAAAATACTATTCGCCAAAAGTTTCGTCAATTGAGACGATCGCGTGCGGATCATGCTTCGTTTATTCAACAACATTTAGCACCCCCGCTAAAAGCCATGTTGAAACCCTCTTTCAAGCCTTCTGAAACGCTACCCACCGTTTAACAAGACACTCAGACGCTACACGAGGACTCTGAGGAAGAGGAACAGGAAGATTTGACTAGTGTTAGCGAGGTTGAGGATGACGAGGAACAAGTGTTTACGCCCAAAAAAAAAAGTCCTCACCCCTTGCAGAGTTTTTAAGAAAAAAGAAATCCTTGGTCATGGTCGAAACACCTTGGCCTTCCAGATCGTCAACGTTTTCACAACTCGTGGCCACCCCTCAACATAAAGCTCAACTGAAAAACATTTTAATAAAATATTAAGGATCAACACTAGAACTCTATTTCACCGATCTATTTAAAGGAAACACAGATACCACGTATGGTATTCGCTATGAGGTTTATAGTTTTAAAATTGGTGATTCATCCATTAAATTTGCTCGTACTAAAGCTGTCATTAAGAACATCAATTATAAATTAACGCCAGGACTGTTAAAGCTGCTATTCTCTCGTACACCCTCTCTCCATGATTATACGCCAGAGGACCTTGGCAAATAAAAATACATTTTATTGGACACCCATGCCCACAAAGGACAGTATGATCCCACTCAACAAGTGAATGCCAATATATATCAAATATATAAAACCATCATTGCAAAAATGTTTCCCACCAGTCAAAGTACTCGTCGTAGAGCGTCCGCTTCGGGAGTGACATTTAAACCATTAAAACCCCTGGCACAGTCCCAATAAGCTTGTCAAGCGGTTACAGTTGTTGCATGCTTCATGCCAAGCTGGTCACACCGGTCACGATTGGGAAATTCAAGAAATTGAACAAGAACTTCGAAATGCCAAAATTATCGTTTAAGCCCTCACCCATTAAAATAGACATTGCTCACGAGTTGCATCGCCCAACTAGGCGTCACTATCCGCAACTCAATGTGATGAACTTTGGCAAGCATACCTTGGTTGAAATGATCCCCTATGCTGGCGTTAACGATGGCGTACGCTAAATGTTGACCGTCATTGATGTGTATTCCAAAATGGCCTTTGTTGAACCTGTGCGTCGCAAGTCTGGTCCACTAGTCACCAAGGCCTTTCAACATATTATTCAACAATCCAAACGTCAACCTCAGTTGCTACAAACCGATCAGGGGAAATAATTTTTCAACAAGGATTTCTCCAGTTTTCTCAAATCTGAGGATATTCACCATTACACCATGTACAGCAATCTCAAAGCCAGCGTGGTTGAGCGGTTTAACCGATCATTAAAAACGCATATGTGGAAAGCGTTTACCGCTCAGGGCACTTATCGCTGGTTGGACATGTTACCAGAGCTAGTGTCACGTTACAATGACACCAAATATAGAACGATTGGGACCAAGCTGCTGCTCGTGACCAAAAGTATTCATCGGCTGGATAAACTGTTCAACCCCCTAAAAACAGCAGACCCTAAACGTCACCGACTGAAAATTGGGGATTTTGTTAGTGTGAGCAAATTTAAGTCTGCCTTCAATAAGGGCTACACACCTCAGTGAGGGGCCGAACTATTTCGAATTCGTCAAGTCAACCTGGACAGCTCAGTCACCTATTTACACGAGGACCTCAACCATCAACCCATAAAAGGCAGTTTTTATCTCCATGAACTTCAGAAAACAGCGTTTCCTAAACATTATCTTGTTGAAAAAGTGTTAAAACAAAAAGGGAATAAACTCTATGGGAAATGGTTGGGATTTTACTGTACCTTTAATTCTTGGATCAATAAATTACATATTGTGTGAACCTGTGCACTTTTTATTTATTTATTTATTTATTTATTTAATCATGTTGTACAAGAGCCCTGTGTACAGCGCTCAACACTCTTTATGCATGTCCACACATATTATCAGCAACACGTCTTTCTCTTTCTCTCTCTCTCTCACTCCTCGACTCCATGTTGACATACAACTCGTTCAGCTATTGGCTGTCATGGGTTCTCCACTCCTCCCCTCACCTCTCCCCTGGCCCTCTGGCCCCGCCCCTCACCGCTCTGAAGTGGTCACGTGATTTCCTGTTGTTTAGAGGTTTCCCTCCTCTCCCCTTTCACTGCTTCTGTCCACTCATGCAAGCCGCTCTGCTCTGCTGTCTGCCAGAATGTAAAATGTTATCTCCGTTACAGAGTTGTCATTTTGTTCCAACCTGTTATCACCTGACAGCAGTGTTGCCAAGTCGCGTTCTGTAATAAGGTTTCACATTCCATTCTCTTAGCCGGTTAGCCATGCCTAGAGCAGATTTTTCATTCTCGGCTACCAGACAGACATACAAAAAGCAAGTTCTGTTGTTGTCGACTATAAAAGCCTTGTTTTTATTCGTCTCATACCATTATGAATTTGTCAGGTTACTGGTCAGTGTTTACTAAGATGTTTAAAGATTGCCATGATGGATTTTTCGAAATATTCACCTTTATTCGTTCGTCATTAGAAAATATCAAAAAGCGATCTGTCGTTCTGTCGTTCTGCCAAAGATCGCCCCGTCGAAATAGCCATTTGTTCTATTGGAATGCCACCACCGTGACCAGTGATAGCATCGTTGTAACACACGCCCAGCGCTACCCTTTGCCAGTCTAAAAACACACTTTATTTAAAATTTAAAAATTAAAAAAACAGGTAAAAAGTTTGTAAATGCAACGTTTTTGTCCGAGAAACTTGAAATTAATTTTTATGGTAAAGGGGGCCAGGGCCATTCATTGACGTCAAACAAACATTTTTGTAAACTTGTTAGTTTCCAAAATATTTGAATTTCAAAATGTGAGTGTTTTCAAAAAAATGTAAAATATAAGAAACGTTTTATTATAAAAATAAAGGTCAGAAAGATCGTTCGTTTGAACCATGGCACAACGTTCTATCATGTTTGGTTTTCAAACTATCGCCTACCTTTAAAAAAATTAAATAGTACAAGTTGTCCATGGCAAAGCCCCCCGTCAGCTCGAGTCCAACGACACCTCATTCATTAAAATCCGACCATGCGTTCGCGAATTATCGCCAATGTTCGCGAGAAAGTAGGCTATCATTTTTTGTCCTACACACTTCAAACTTGCTGTCCACCTAGAGGGCATATGCACCTTTCATTAACGTCAAACAAAGATTTTCTAACATTCACCGTTTCCAAAATAGCGCCAATCTCAAAAACAAGAATTTTCAACAACAACAACAAAAATACCAACACATGTTCTTAGCAAAGACGACGTCACCCCAACGCCAAAAATACCTCGTTCGTTAAAATCCGAGCATGCGTTCGGGAGATATCGGCAAAGTTTATATGAAAGTAGGGGGAGTACTAGCTCTGTCACTACCCCACTACTACATTTTGTCCTACAGACTTAAAATGTAATTTTTGGGTAAAGTGGGTCAGGACATTCATTTACGTCAAACAAACCATTTTGTAAACTTCCTGGTTTTCAAAATATTTGAATTTCAAAATTTGAGGGTTTTCAAAAAACCATCAAAAATAAAAAAGTTTTATTATAAAAAATAAAGGTCATAAAGACCATTCGTTTCAACCATTGCACAACGTTCTATCATGTTCGGTTTTGAAACTATCGCCTACTTTCAAAATCAAAAATTTTCAAAAATTTTAAAAAATATAATGAGTGATCCATAGCAAAGCCCCCCGTCAGCTCGAGTCCAACGACACCTCATTCGTTAAAATCCGACCAGGCGATCGAGAGATATCGGCTTGGACTCACGCGGCGGCCATGACACTCGTTAGAAGCGCCACCACTCCCTTACTGCCTAGTGAGACAAAACGAAGAAGAGGTGGGTTCGATTTCCACCTCAGCTGTCCCAGAAGTGTTTTTGCGTGTTTTCCTTCTTTTACTATGGGTTCCTAACTCAAGGTGATGGCTGCTTCCTTCCAAATCCTAGCCTTGATTATAAATGTACGCCGTCACGATGACACATGTTATAAGACGCTTGGCATTGCTGCCTGCCATAGAGAAGGTGAACATTTTCAAGTTTTGGCTTTATAGTATTTCTGCTCCTGCTGCTAATATTTTTTGGGTATTTGCACAGTGTGTGTGGGGTAATTTTTAGTTACTGTGTTGTCTTCATCAGTGCAGTACATTTTATGCCACAAATGTTGGCCAGTCAGCCCTAGTTTTACAGAGGACAGTCTGCGAACCTCAGGCATGTGTAATTAGCACGTGAGTCGTCGGTAGCGTGGTATTCTGGACTCTTATAATCATGCTGTGTGCTCTGCTGATGAATAAATGATATACAGTAGTAGACTGATATTCATCGTAGTTACTTCTAGTTCATTGTGTGCATGTTGTGCTGCTTACAGTGGAGATGTTAGGGTGAGAAATGATAGCCATTCAATCAAAACTTTGTGGAAAACCTCTTCACAGCCGAACTCGTGTAAATAATGTGCGTTTGTTTATGGAACGTGAAGGAGCGTCAGGTGAGGTCTTAATTCCTCTGCAAAAAGTGCAGGATAGAAGGGTAGTTGCAACAAAAATGCCCGAGAGTACCGTTAGAAGGATTATTAAAGAAGGAAATACGTGTGAGGAACAGGGTATATACTGTAATTTGAAACACGAGGTAAGGTTTATCAGGTACCCAGTCGCACAACTGATACTGATGATTTTGGTAAATGTGCTATTAGGCTTCAAATGCATCAGTGTAATTAAAGTGATTGTCATATTTAACCTCAATTCTAACAGCCTCAGCAGACTCTGAGGACTGGAGAGTTATCGCATTTCAACAATCTTAGAATGCCAATGATTAATGTCGCACTCGAACCTACTATCTCTTTGTGTGGAAGCTATCTGCAATATGTTTCATATCACATGCAATACCATCATTCTGTGACTAAGCACTTGGTAATGCATTCTAAACGAGAGGCATGACACATCAGCTGTTTGCTTATGTCAACCACTTGATTACTCTGTTAAGCTCCGGTCTAACATGTGAAATACGAGATTCATTTGGAGGCTTTTATTATGCACGTCTACAGAGGGAAAGGCACAACACCATTTAGCCAAGAAGGAGTATGGAACTCAAGCAATACGCCGATCAGGAAACGCATCCCCATTTCAACAAACCTAAGTTTTGTTATTGGTGACAGATCATTTAAAACACTGCTCAGAATGCCTAGAGGAAATCTCGAAAGTTTAATATAGACAAACTCAAGCAAACAAAAATAAATTTGTTGGCCGAATTACAGGAGAACAACAGGGAAGTTGACGACCTGGAACAAACTATAAATAAATAATAATAAATTCCATTGTGTGCACTAAATCACGAAACGCCCAGGTGTGGTTCGATCAGGAATGTTACGAAGAAAGAAGGGAAACTTTTAGCGCACTCCACGATGCACGGATCACAAAAACTCCAGAAAAACTTAATAATTATCAGCGGATGAGAAACATGTAAACAACTGCTAAAAGAGAAAAAAAAGCTACCTACACTGAACAGCTATGCAGATAGCAGAAGATGCAGAAAGAGGCAAATTCTTGGCCTTAAAGCCAAAGAAAATAAGCGTTACCAATCAAGTACCTCTCAGTGCATGGGAAGCTCATTTCCAATACATACTGCAGGATCAGAGTGCAGGTGATGAAACATACTTCAACATACAGAACCTAGACGCCGTCAAGACGAAGTCTGGAGAAGATTCCACCACAGATGAGATCTGGGATTCAATTACGGAAGAGGATATAAAAGACGCTATAAATTCACTAAAGCCAAGAAAGGCAGCGGATAAATACGGGATATTTGGTGAACACTTTCAAGAATCATATGAAGAACTTAAAGGGATATGCAAGGATCTATTAGACAAGTGAAAATACTGACGAAGATTATGACAAAGAGAATGTACTGAGCCCGTTTAGAGCAGAGTCCAATGACCCCATTTTGCAAATTTCCGAAATCAGTTCAGTACGAGTCAAAATGTACCTCAGGGTCTATCTGGGTGAAAACTAGGTAAAATCTGGCTTCACTGATATTGGTAATATGCAAGTAAGGTAGGAAGAGAAATAATCGAAAATAGCACAATTCATTAAAATATCACAATTTATTTATAATTAAAAAAATAAATCTTTTGCATAAATCATCAAAAATAAACAAAACACTCACACATAAAAAAATCAACACACCACCAACAATTAAATAACACTCCTACTCTTCGACGAATGATATCCAGAAAATTGTCAGTCCATTCTGGTATCAATAAACATTTCTATTTACACACTTCTAGGCGATCATGATTCGGTGAAGAGTTCTAATGATCCCTATCTGTACACTCGCAGTTTTCCAATTCTGAAGATTGAGCTTTGATTGTTCAAGTATTAGACAAATATTTTATGTTTCATTTCGAAAAATTGATTTATCACTTTCACTTGCATAATGTGCTTTGTAAAAATTAATAATTATTATATTTATTGATCGCAGCCAATGGCCATACAACAAAAGAATGTCTTAAAAATGAAAAGCTTCTTTTCGTTTACATAGTTGTCAGTTTTTAGCTTTCCTGATGCTCTCCATTGCTGTGTTTCCTTCCTCGATGAATTGTTTTATTCCCGCCATGGCCTCTTCCAGCTGTCCCTCATCAATATCATGGAGTATGCGTGGAAACTTACCAATATTCTCTTGAAGTATTTGTGGCTCCAACCACCTTTGTATCGTTTGTGTCTTCATTGGTGTTCTCTCACCAAGGCGGACCGGGTTCGATTCCCGGTCAATGCATGTGAGATTTTCGATGTGAAATGCCATGTCCTGTGGTTCGGATTCCACGTAAAACGGAGGTCCCGTGGCTTATGATCGCGAGATTAACGGTCACGTTAAACTACAAGCTTTTTCATTGGTGTTCCCGTGGACATGGTTGTCTTGAGTGTCGTTATTACAGGAATGTGTTTCCTGATTAGCGATGCCTCATTGCTTGTCAGAAGATTATGATCCATTATAACAAAACCTCTAATGAGTGTGAGGTCTATGGCGCTTCCTCCATTGTGGCATATGTACGTGAATGTGTTTTTGTTATTCACTAATGTGAGCCCTTCCCCTAACAGATAATCCAGAACTAATTCCGCTTTGCGATTTGTTTTATTCACTGGGAACTTCCTTTCGTCCGCGAATATCACTCTTTCATTTGCCTCAATAGTGTCCAAAGCTCTCTGTATACCGTCCACTGCGTCTATCGCGCTGCACTCTGGCCTATAGTATACGCCTACTAGCTTTCCTATTCTTGTTTTAATCACTAGTTGGCCTTCTTCCTTAAGAATTATTTCTAAGGGGGTAAGTTTCGAATCGGTTAGGCATGTTACCCCACATGATGGCTTTCCTCTATCGCCTTTCCTCGCAAATTCGTGTATGTTATAGAATCCTTTTACATTACATCTTGATTCTGGCGTAATAAATGTCTCTATCAGTATACAGATATCGAAATCGTTGAAAATGTCTCTCGGTAGTTGATTCGTTACACCCTCTAGTCATTCAACATTCCAGTTGAGAACTTTCACTTGATATGGCTCCATCTTATGATCTTCCCCTGTAACTCCAGGGGTCACGAAAGGGACGACTTCTGACGTCCTTTGGCCAAAATGCTCCTTCATACACTCTTTCATGTTCTTCCATTGGAATGCCTATTTTGAACGCTCTCCTGGTATCGGTGTTACTGATCATTCTGCAGCTTATTCGTCCGGTCACTCCATATTCCCGGATGTATTCTTCTATGTCTTATTCCGTAGTTTTCTGGGTCAGGTTTCCCAAATGCAATACCATCATTCTGTGACTAAGCACTTGGTAATGCATTCTAAACGAGAGGCATGACACATCAGCTGTTTGCTTATGTCAACCACTTGATTACTCTGTTAAGCTCCGGTCTAACATGTGAAATACGAGATTCATTTGGAGGCTTTTATTATGCACGTCTACAGAGGGAAAGGCACAACACCATTTAGCCAAGAAGGAGTATGGAACTCAAGCAATACGCCGATCAGGAAACGCATCCCCATTTCAACAAAACTAAGTTTGGTTATTGGTGACAGATCATTTAAAACACTGCTCAGAATGCCTAGAGGAAATCTCGAAAGTTAAATATAGACAACCTCAAGCAAACAAAAATAAATTTGTTGGCAGAATTACAGGAGAACAACAGGGAAGTTGACGACCTGGAACAAACTATAAATAAATAATAATAAATTCCATTGTGTGCACTAAATCACGAAACGCCCAGGTGTGGTTCGATCAGGAATATTACGAAGAAAGAAGGGAAACTCTTAGCGCACTCCACGATGCACGGATCACAAAAACTCCAGAAAAACTTAATAATTATCAGCGGATGAGAAATATATAAACAACTGCTAAAAGAGAAAAAGAGCTACCTACACTGAACAGCTATGCACATAGCAGAAGATGCAGGAAGAGGCAAATTCTTGGCCTTAAAGCCAAAGAAAATAAGCGTTACCAATCAAGTACCTCTCAGTGCATGGGAAGCTCATTTCCAATACATACTGCAGGATCAGAGTGCAGGTGATGAAACATACTTCAACATACAGAACATAGACGCCGTCAAGACGAAGTCTGGAGAAGATTCCACCACAGATGAGATCTGGGATTCAATTACGGAAGAGGATATAAAAGACGCTATAAATTCATTAAAGCCAAGAAAGGCAGCGGATAAATACGGGATATTTGGTGAACACTTTCAAGAATCATTTTTTTTTAGCGTATGGCTTTTAGTGCCGGGAGTGTCTGAGGACATGTTCGGCTCGCCAGTTTTGTAGCTGCTTCGAGACGGACACCCAATGGGTGAGCTACAAGTACCGTTGGGGAGGAAAGTTGGAAGGGAGGGTCGAGGAGTTGGAAGGTAGCGGCTGTGGCCTATAGTTAAGGACCAACCCCGGCATTTGCCTGGAAGGAAGATGGGAAACCACAGAAGACCATCTTCAAGGTTGCCGGCGGGGGGATTCGAACCTCCTCGCCTTCCGGATGTGAGCGACTGCCAACAGTCATGCCGCAACGACCTCGGCTAACTCACCCGGTAAGAATCATATGAAGAACTTAAAGAGATATGCAAGGATCTATTAGACAAGTGAAAATACTGACGAAGATTATGACAAAGAGAATGTACTGAGCCCGTTTAGAGCAGAGTCCAACGACCCCATTTTGCAAATTTCCGAAATCAGTTCAGTACGAGTCAAAAGGTACCTCAGGGTCTATCTGGGTGAAAACTAGGTAAAATCTGGCTTCACTGATATCGGTAATATGCAAGTAAGTTAGGGAGAGAAATAATCGAAAATAGCACAATTCATTAAAATATCTCAATTTATTTCTTCTTCTTCTTCATCTTTTCGTTTGGGCCTACTGAGGACCACGGGGCTCGTTTTGACTTCTTGTAAGGAATTTATGTGTCTTCTTAGCCCAGGCAGCTTTCATCTTCTGGCTGTGTGTCTGCTTTCTTTCCTGTGTCCACTTCGGTCTGGTAGTCCCTGTACTCTTCCTGCTGGTGAGAGACACTGGAAAGACACCATGTTGAATCATCTGTCGGAATTGTGATCGATCCTGTATGTTTTTGATGAAATTCCAAGTTGCTGTAGGTCTGACATCACTGTGGTGATCCATTTGTTTTTGGACGCTTTCCCTCTTCCTGTCGTGGCGAAGATCTGGCTGGTAAGTCTATCTGGACCCATGCATGTCAGATGTCCGTAGAAAGCTAATCGTCTCTTCCTCATGGATGTGACGATATTTTCTTGATGATCATAGAGCTCATTGTTGTGCCTGATCCTGTAAGTACCACCCTCTTCCCTTATTGGTCCTAAAATCCTTCTAAGTATTTTCCGTTCCTTGAGTTCTAGTTTCCTCAGTGGGCCTTTCCGGTTCATCAGGAGACACTCAGAGGCATATAGAACGGAAGGTCTTACTATTGAGTTGTAATGTAGAAGTTTAAGGTTCTTAGAGAGGCATTTGGATGTGTAGATGCTCTTACAGGAGTGGTAGACCCTTTCCAGTTTCGTGCATCTAGTGTCTATTGCTAAGGTCTCACTCTCGTTTGCTGGAATCCACTCCCCTAGGTACTTCACTGCAGGAACTTTTTGAATTGCGGTGTCTTTCACAAGAATAGTAGATGGGGCTCCCTTTATATTTGTCATGAACACTGTTAGTAGGGGGGTAATGGGGGTTCCAACGAGTGTCATGGCCGCCGCGTTAGTCCAAGCCAATATCTCGCGAACCCATGGTCGGATGTTGACATATGAGGTGTCGTTGAACTCGAGCTGACGTCCTCTTTCCTATTGACCATGTATTATATTTTTCAAAAATTCTTTGAATTTTTTTTGTTTTCGAAAGTTGGTGATAGTTTGAAAACCAAAGATGATAGAACGTTGTGCCATGGTTCAAACGAATGGTCTTTATGACCTTTATTTTCCATAATAAAACTTTTTTACTTTTTATGTTTTTTTTGAAAACACTCGAATTTTGAAAATTCTATATTTTGGAAACTAGGAACTCTACAAAAAAGTTTGTTTGACATAAATTAATGATCCCTACCCCCTCTACCCCCAAAATAAATTTCAAGTCTCTAGGATGAAAACCTGTAGTAGTGGGATGAGGGGAAAGCTGCTCCACTTAGGAAGTTGTGAGCCCCTGCGACCTTGGAATGGAAGGAGTGATGCTAGGAGGGTGTGCTTGGATTCGTTTTTTTTTGTCTCGTCGTGCTCTTTACGGGAATGTCGGTGTCGAAAAGGTGAAAATCTGGAAACACGGTCTTTTTGGGGTAAAAACGTGATTTTAGACTTTTTGCTATATCTCGCGAACCAATCATGCTAGAGGTGTGTTCGACAGGTCCAAGTACTCGGGGTGATGTCCTCTTTGCTATGGACCACTCATTGTAATTTTAAAAAAAATTTGGAAACTCGATTTTGGGGTAAACACGTGTTTTTTGTGATTTTTGCCGATATCTCACGAACCAATAACGCTAGAGACGTGTACGAGGTGTTCTAGGACTCGGGCTAACACCCCCTTTCAAATGTGGTAGATATTTTTTTCCAAAAAGATAATTCACAAAGGGCCTAACGCCATACATGTTGAAATAACGTTTTCTTTTTCTTTGCCTGTTTATAATGTCCATGAAGCGTGGCGGTTGAGAGAGACGATACGGCTGGGTGTGTGTGTGTGTTTCAACGAACCTGTCGCTGACCACGGTGGCTGTGTTCAATAGATCAATCGCTATTTCGACGGGTCGGTGTATGACAGAGCGAGGGTACGTTTTTTCACACCTTTTACCTTTAACGTGTAAACGGTGATGAGAACTTGGTTCTATGTTGGTCGAAGCGAGTACAGAAAACAAACTTACAGGAGGTGAAGGTCATTTGAGCTTATTGGAAGGCTCCGGTCTGACTTGACAACAGGTGCAATGGAAAAAATGACCAAGACGCTTGAAGGTGAAATAATCTGACCATCGTGGTGGCAGGGGAGTGTGAAAGGCACGCACACACATTTGTGAAACCACATGTATGCTAAACCAGTGACATCCTGTTTTGCTTCGTACGTGACAAAATGCAAGTTCATGTGAAATTTGATCTACCGCAGGTGTTCGCTTGGGACGTTATCTGTCCACATGCGCGATAACTGTTAACAAGTTACATCCTGTCTTGCTTCGTACGTGACAAAATGCAAGTTGACGTGAAATTTGATCTGTCACAGGTGTTCAGGTTGGACGTTAGCTGACCACGTGCCTGATAACAGAATGTTCAAAGCGTGGGAAAAAAAGATTATACATGCAACGTAGCATATATAAAGACATGTCGTTATCATTTCCACGCTCACTTAGGTGACTACCTTTGAACACATTGCGTTGCATGAAACCTCTGGTCTTGTTTAACAGTTTTGGTGTTGGTGGAAAATACTTAACCTTGTTGTGGGGTAGGTATTTATTTATTTATTTATATATTTATTGATTTTTATATAAATACATGCAATTATTTATTGATTAGGTAATTAATGATTTTATTTATTTATTTGTTTGCAGATAACGTGTATAGCCTACCTGTCGTGTGTCTGTGGGAAATATATTAAAGAAAGAGAAAGACAGAAAAGAAAACCATTTCCATACTAGCCCACGAGACGGGAATATAGCAAAGCATTACACGTCAAAGTGAGATTTGTTTTTTATATATATAACCTGTTTGATTTTGTTTTGTTTATGAAAGGCTTAAACTATATGGAATGGATATACTTATGGTGGTTTATTTTATTTCTTTTTAGATATTTGGAAAAAAAGGGTTCACTGCTATAGCAAATACAGTTGAAAACCAAGTGGCTTTAGAGTGGAACCATTGTCAAGCAGTCTACAGCTGAAAACTCAGGTGAGAGTGTTCTTTCAAAATAATGTCTTTTACTGCTGCGGATACGTTAACTTAGGAACCCATAAACAGTTGTTTCAAATCGCGTGTGTGCTCTGGCCGCGTGGTCAATGTTAGAAAAAGTTTGATTCCCAAAGAATTTTTACAATCTTGTTTTGAAATTTTTAAAATTGAAATTTGTACAGCGCAAAGGTTGCATACGGCTTTAAAGGTGAATACAGAACTGGTGTGCGATTTCATATATAAAAAGAAGGACGTAGAGCATAAAGAGACATTTTATATTTGCAGTAAAATGCAAGAGCTATTCATAGCCCATAATTTGGAACAGTGGTATGAAACCCACGTGGTGAATGCCTTGCTATCAAAATTTGATAAACTGCAACAAGGACCGAGTGGTCTAGCCTTAGACAAAATTCATCATTTACAAATCAACATTTGTCAATTCAACCCGTTGAATGCTGGGTCTAGCTATTTTAAAACACCACCAGCTATAGCTTCGAAAAATGCTGTGGTCAATATAAAGAATCGTGACAATGATTGCTTTCTGTGGTCTGTGGCTGCCTTTTTGCAGCCGGTGCAACATGATGGTTGTTGGCCGGGAAAGTACAAGGCCAAGTTTAATGAATTAAAACAAACGTTAAATTTAACTCGAGTATCGTTCCCTATGGACTTAACCGAGATCCATAGGTTTGAACAAGACAATCAGGACTTTTCGTTCATGGTCTATGGCCTTAATGGTAATGTGATTGTGGGTCCTCTTTATGCCACAAAAGAACCGAAACGACATCACATTCATCTTTTATATTTATCTGTAGGAGAGGTGAATCACTATTGCCTGATTAAAAGCTTAAGTAGATTGCTAAGCAGACAAGTGTCTATGAAAAAGTGTGCAAAACATATTTGTGATCGTTGCTTGCAATATTTTACAACCCCCATGCTCTTAGAACGTCATAGGGTAGATTGTGTTTCTCAGGAAGCGGCGAGACTGATATTGCCACAAGGGGACAAGGCTGTGTTAAAGTATAAGGACATTCATAAGCGTGACACTGTTCCCTATGTGGTATATGCAGATTTTGAAGCTCTCACTACACCCATGGCGGGATGTGAACCAGATCCCTCCATAAGCTCAACCACAGCCATTCAAAAACATGAACCCTTTGCCATAGGATTTAATGTGGTGTGTGCCTATGACCCCACGCAATCCGTTTACAAATACCGTGAGGGGCCAGATTGTGCCAAATGGTTCTTGGATGAACTTGTCAAGTTGGCCGACCATGTACAGGAATTACTGGACCACCCAGTACCCATGAGCCTATCTCTAGAACAGCAGCAGCAGTATGAGCATGCCATGACATGCCATATTTGTGAAAGGCCTATTTTAAGTGGAGAGGAAAAAGTTAGAGACCACTCACACTTTACAGGGGAGTTTCGTGGTGCTGCGCATAGTAAATGCAATTTGAACTTTCCGGCTCCTCGTTTCATCAGTGTCTTTTTCCACAATCTGGCGAATTATGACATTCAGTTTTTGATTCGTGAATTGGGACATGTCAATAAGGGCTCGTTTACCATTATCCCCCAAAACCATGAGCGTTTTACAGCCCTGACATGGAGGTTGAGCAACTTTAGCATTCGATTTTTGGATTCCTTTAAGTTTATGGCATCCTCGCTAGACAGCCTTGTGAATGGCTTGAATGAGGAGGAATTAAAAAATACTAGAATGCATTTTAATGATCCTGAGCAATTTCAATTGTGCATTCGGAAAGGTATATTCCCGTATGATTTCTGCAATAGCTGGGACGTGTTAAAGCAAAGAAAACTCCCACCACAAGAGAAATTTTACTCGAAACTAACACGCAGTACCGTTTCCGATGAAGACTATGCACATGCATGTCAAGTTTGGCGAGTGTTTGGTATGAACACGCTAAGTGAATATGCTTTGCATTACCTAAAACTGGATGTATTGCTGCTCACTGATGTGTTTGAAAAATTCCGTAACTTGTGTCAACACATTTACGGTCTTGACCCGGCTCACTATAATACGAGTCCTGGGCTCTCGTTTGATGCCGCTTTGAAATACACTCAAGTGGAATTGGATTTACTCACTGACATAGACATGGTTCTATTTTTTGAAAAGGGCATTCGTGGCGGCTTTGTGTCGCTTAACCAACGCCATGCTGAAGCGAACAATGTCTACATGCCTGATTATTCACCAGACAAACCAGAATCGTACTTAATGTACTATGACGTGAATAATTTGTACGGTTACGCCATGAGTCAGCCTTTGCCCTATGGGAAGTTTGCTTGGCTGACAGACAAACAAGTGTCAGAATTTGATGTGATCAAGGCTAGCCAAGAAACAGGCCGTGGATATGTGCTAGAAGTGGATATTGAATATCCCTCATCCTTGTATGATGAACATGCCGATTTCCCATTCTGTCTTGAGCAAATGGTTCCCCCTGACAGTAAAGTGAAGATTGAAAAACTCATGGGCACACTTTACAACAAAAATCGGTATGTGCTACATATCCAAATGTTGGTGCAATGCCTCGCCCAAGGCTTGGTATTGAAGAAAATCCACAGGGGTATTTCTTTTGCTCAAAAAGCATGGCTTGAGCCATACATGCGACTCAACACAGAGCACCGACAAATGGCAACACAGCAGTTTGAAATTAATTTTTTAAAATTAATGAACAACTGTATCTATGGCAAATCCATGGAGAATGTCCGCAAATACCGTGACATTAAATTGGTGAATGTCTGGGAGGGGCGGTGGGGTGCCCGGCGGTACATTGCCAAGCCAAATTTCAAATCGATCAAAATTATCGATGAGGATTTGGCTACTATTGAAATGAGTAAGACCAGCGTAACCATGGATAAGCCCATTTACTTGGGTCAAGTCATTTTAGACTTTTCTAAATCGGTCATGTATCGATTCCACTATGAGTTTGCCAAACGCCATTTTGAGGACGTCTCTCTTTTGTATATGGACACGGACTCATTCATTTACCACATTCGCCACTGCAACCCCTATGACGTCATGAGGCAACATAGTGACTGGTTCGACACTTCTTGCTATAGCGCTGACAACGTGTTTCAGCTGCCCATAAAAAACAAGAAGGAAATGGGCGTTTTAAAAGATGAATGCGGTGATTCCATTATGACGGAATTCGTAGGTTTGGCTTCGAAAATGTATGCTTACCGCACACTCGATTGTAAGGAAGCCAAAAGAGCAAAAGGTGTACGTAGGGCAGTGGTAAAATCGCTACGTGTAGACGATTACCTAGCGGTTTTACGCACTGGCAAAGCTATGTCTCATACACAGTGCAGGATACAATCCAGCAACCATCATTTGTATCTTGTGGAACAGAGAAAACGCACCCTCGCCTCCATGGATAACAAGCGTGTGTGGGCTGATGACCTGCTCACTAGCCTGCCCTGGGGTTATGATCGCAACGAGGAGGAGGTGTGATTTCACTGTTTAATCGTTTATGGGACATAGCTTTATGTAACTTGTAGATTTAGTATTTTGTAAATATTGGTTTCTGCCATTGTAAATAGTAGATTTTGTAAATAGTGACAATCCACTTGGACCTTTTGCTCTTTAAAAAGTTCTATGCAACCTTATTTTTTTAAATTTTTTTGATTGGTAAATAGTGTGATTCTTTTAACGCTGTACAAAGTTGAGTTTTTTTTTGTAAATATGAAATAAGTAAGATTTTTAGTAACTTTAATAACTAGTATTTAATTATTTTTCGTAATGTAAATGATAAACTAAAAAGTTCTTTTGGGATGAGTGTGTATGTCGAGAATGTGCTTTTGGGAATAAATAAAGTGGTTGTGTTTGTTCCCAAAGACAGGTGTGAATGTATGAGTGGAGAGAGAAAACTGGTGTGTATGATTGACCAGAGCAAACACGATGAGGTAGGGTGGGTGGGTGGGGAGGGGGTAAATGGTCACTTATATACTCATTTTGTTTTAAATAGTTTCGTTTTTTCATTGAAATGTGGCAGACAATAGACATTATTTTTGTAAAAACAGTCTTACCTGCAGTAGTCGTAGACCTCGACGTTTCTCCAAACACGCATCAGCACATTGCAGTATTATCAAGGTCAAGCACTCGCATCAACATCATTGTCAAATCTCAACTTTCGACATACACTAAATGGAAAAATGTGAAAACAGCAAAATGGAAAATCCATGTTTCCATATCACCAAAAACGCAAAACTTAAAACGGACATTTTAAAAAAACTGGAAATGGCCATATGTGAAATATGAAAATTCAAAAACTTCAAACGGTTATTGTTTAAAAAGTGTCATCAGCAAAATGGAAAAATCCATATCATCAAAACGAACGTTTTCAAAAACTGTAAATTGCAAATTAGCAAAATGGCAATGTGTGAAATGTGTAAAATGAGAAATCAGCCATCAACATCATGGTTTCTTAAAAATAAAATAACAAAACATCGTGCTCTGTCAAACCTTTGTTTTTTATTTCATAGTCATAGTGAATTGACAAAAGAAAAATAGAATACAAACACATCCCAATTCCTCACTCCTCAATGTTTATGTCCATGCATCATCAACTTTCCTTTCATGGCACTCATGACAATCAGGGCTGCCATTCTTTCACCCACTGAGGCATCACTGGATGTGAAACGTTGTTTAGATTTCTTCAATAACAATTTATCGGCCACATGTCTTAAACCAGGATGACTATGGCGATAAGAAAGGTCATGTTCCTTGCATGCTTGATCCAAAAGATTAATGGGTACATCACCACGTTGTAAACGTTTTTCGAGACGAGTTCCAGGGCCGCAAAAACGATAACCTGGAAGATGGATTTCGAAAGGTAGGTATTGAATCACTTTGTCAATGACGCCATTGCCAGTACAGGTCTGGCATATCCTTTTCCATCGATGGTAAAAAGGTTTGGTCTTCCTCCTCCTCTGTGGACGATGTTTGTGTTTGTTGTTGTTGCTTTTTCTCGCCATGACACCCGTGGAATGATTCAACAAAGTCTTTACACGGACTTTTATGACCGTGATACAGTTTCACTAGCTGGCAAGTCGCACACTGACGCATAGACGGTATTTTTGCCATGGCCACTTGCTTATGGTGATCGTAATCCGTACAGGGTTGCAATTCACTCAACACAGGGTCTTGAGTCCATGATTTTGGTACATGTTGCCAGATTTCTTTCACTGCGTTGGCGGCCACATAATAAATGAACGACTTGGGCAGCGCCAAGAGTTCCTCTTTGGTTTAACTGTCTAGTTTCTTTTTGCACACAAAGAACTTGCCGATGGCTTTGTCCGTAGCATTGCCTTTCTCCATGGTATCACGAGCTGTAGATGTTTACACGTCGCTTGTAGAAATCTCACTGGCGTCATTCACAGGTAAATCATGAGATATAATTTTGTTCAACAACTCCCAGCAGGCATGGGTGGTTAACCAATGAAAGAGATGCCACGCATGTGATAGGGCTGTATGGGTAATGTTGCCACAGGAACAAGTATTCATGAGCGTTTGCAGGGAGGAGCAGCCCAACTCCATGAGGTCGATACATTGGCAGTAAGACGCCAAAAATGGTTGCAACCATTGACGTTTTTCATTACCTTTCACAAATACCACATTGGCCGAGGACAAGTGTGCTTTCATGACCACGTCCAAATATTTATAGGAAATGGTTCCCTGATTCCAGTCTAGTTGCCTATGATTTTCAATCCACTGGGTTTGTTTACGGTCTTTTTCACACAACAAATCAAAAGCATGGGGTGGTTTAAATAGCAAATGCGTAGCTTGTGATATCCAAAACGTGGTACAATCGATCATGGCCACTTGTTTAAATATAAATTTGTTGTCACCAATTTTAAACCCTTGGCAATCCACAATGAGTGTGCGCAACATGTTGACGCTTGCCTGGACCGAGTTCAACTGACGACTGACTGACGATCAGGTGTGATCATGGCATGGACTTACCTGCCATGCTAGTTTCAAATTAAGGTTAGGGTAGGACAGGGGGGACATGCAAAAATAAGAATTTAAGAATTACATCATTTTATTATCATTACACGTCTTACAGGCCTTTGCCATTTTGGGATAAGGACGATAGCAACTGATACAACAATATAGTCTCTTGTGTTTGTAACGTCCATAACACCGATGATGTCCCAATGTCTCTAAACTAGGCGTTTTTGATGGTGAGCTGCTCACCGAAGCACCATGGATACCATACGGCCCACATGTATCGTAACTTGTTTTATTTTCATCACCCAGAGACACAAGTGAGGGATAGCTTGAATGACAGGGTATATTTCCCACTTTCATTCTGCACAGGTAGGGGCAGGTGGGTGACCAGCGCTGATGTTCCTGCATGGGTTCATCGCCCTCCTGCCATTGGTCTATGATGATGGGACAAAAGGCACATTTCACTTCATCTCTTGTTTTTAAATAGTAGAATCCAGCAGCCGCCAAGGCTTGAGGGTTTATGAAAGGCACTGGCCATGTGGCAAAAGTCTTGAAACGTTGTTCCTCAGAGTTTAAATTCATGGATGTAACGTCTCTTGAGGCTTTAAAGCAAGACATGACTGAGCGGCTTGACGTGGGATGACCTGTTATTTATACACTCGTCACTTGGTTGGACAGTGGATAATAGTTGACTTGTTTGTGGTGAATAATCAAACAGTAGGCCGTGGTATTGGCTGGTACATTGTCATGCGTTTCAAAATCTAGTCGAATGTCGATATTGGATGGCTTGACAGACTCTTCCAGGTAAGAACAGTCAAAGACAATCAGTGGTGCTCTTGCCTTAAACGCTTGGGGTAGTAGCATGGGGCCGTTCTCTTTTTGATAATACGACCATCGAAATTTAGAAAACAAGTCGTACAGGGGGCCAAACTTATTTTTTGAAAAATCCAAATCCAGTCCTTCATAGGGAAACACAGCTCCGTTGAGGAAAAGACGTGCATTTCTCAATTGTAGATGATCAAATTGCGAGGCATCTTTGGTGTGTTGATACTTGCGATTCGTTTGAAAACCCACGATCAGGTAGAGAGGTCTCTCTGTATAGCGAGCTGTTTTTACAGACCAACTGTGTGTGTTGGTGGTGGGCAATAGCGGATACTCATGGAGTGCCCAGCTTCTAAATTCCATGGGTAGAGGCATATCTCTCTTTACCATTTTGAGTATGTCCAGTTTCTTGCTATCTTCAAGGGTCACATGAGGCACTTTCCATAGCAAGCGTTGTAGTTGAATTTTTGAATCGATGGGGGCATTGTCGGCTCCCTTGAGTGCATTATTATCACTCCTGTCTCTCACTAGGTAAAGCACTTGCCTTGCGTTGACCACAATGCGTTGGTGATCTTCAGCAAAGCCTAGAATCAGTTTAAGAGGTAAATATCCAGTAAAGGTTCCATCGGTGTGTACCATCCAGTCATTGGTCGAGTCAGGACACCAACCTGCCATGCAAAGTGTTTTACCTTCTTCCTCACTATAAGAGGGGTATAGTTTCATGACACTGGAAATGCCCACATTTCGAGTGCTATCCACCACGATATCGTTAATGACATATCGCACTTCAGAAAACAGAAAGGCCAAACCATGGTTGGCCAACTTGGATGTGGTGGGTGTAGAGCCATCGGCTTTGGTGAGCTGACCTTCAATCTGAATGACACTTTCATGCGGTAGGGTGTAAATATCTTGGTTGTTGATAACAAATTGAATTTCATCATTGTTATTGAGTCCAGGTGTTTGAGCTTGATAGGAATGGAGATCAATTCTTACCACTCCTGGTTGCTCCTCGATGTGGTTCGCTATCTCTAGGATAGAATTCATTATAAGGGTTGACGTGGTAACCCAAATGCTGTAAAATCTGCTTGCCTTGAGATGTTAACGTGTATTCACGTGGCAAACAACTAACACCATTCCTAGACGGTGTTGTTGCTTTATACACAAACTTCATAGTGGCTTTAGCACCAACTTGTAAGTCACTGGTGTGGTAGAATCTAGATCAATGAGTTGTTGATCTCTATTGATCAGTCTTAATGTTATATTACTAATACTATCGACAGCCACAGCATGAAAAAGCACCACTGGAGGGTTTTCACGAATAATATAGCCATTGGGCGATGTCACAATAAAGTCATAAAGTGAATGCGATGGTTCCTGATTGGTGTACACTTGGCTAATAATATTACACGTCACCGACACATGATGGTCCTCAATGAATTTCACTTCATGATCTGATTCATGTTTTTTGTTGGGCTCCAACACACGTGGTTTAAATCCTAGTAATGGGCCAATGGAATCGGGGTGTGTTTTAAAGTCAATGTTGAATGAGGAGAAAATACTGCAGCGATGAGTGTTGGTATTGCCTACAAGTTCAAACTTGTGCGTTCCGTCGAGAAATGACTTTAAACCATATTGATTGATCAACACCACATAAATGTGTTCATAAATGTAATCGATCGTGTATCCACCAGAGTTCAGGGTGAGCACAGAATCATCATAGTAAAACTTGTTGTTCACATTTTCACGTATGTTGTATATTCGATTGTACGTTTCAAGAGAAACAAGTCCTAAACCATAGGGTTTTTCACTCAATTCGATAGGCGGGTAAAAGTCTAGGCTGACTTCAGGTCCACGTCCATGCACTGTAAACGTTTTACTTTCTGCCGACATACTGGTGGCGTTTTTGCTTATGCTGCGTCTTATATAAAAAAATTAAACACAAACGTCCACACTGTTGGCTGTTAAACGTTTGCTCTCGTTTCACATTATAATATATCTTGATCCAGTTTCCAAAATAGGTCACTAGTTCCATGGGCGGGGGCAAATTCCCAAAACTGTCAAAGTACCATACCGTGGATCCCTCTTTGACATAAGCTACATAATGCGTTCCTGGTCCTCGGTGATCATCCAAATTGACAACAGCACATTCCTGTTTCCAGGGTCGTGGGGGTAATTGGTTTCGCATAAACACACCTCGAAAATGAGAAAGCTTTAGTTGTTTAGCATAGCTTTCCACTTGTTGATGCGTCAGGGCATGTCTTGCTATGGCTGAGGTTATTTTTTTTTTTTTTTTTAATATTTCGAAATGGTGAAATCCCAAATCCTTGTTGATAAAAGGCTGGCTTTAAATTGGCATTTCTAGCCCCCATGGCAATCGCTTCCATCGTTTCATTGTGTCGCTGACTTTCTTTGAGTTGTTGCTTGCCCTGCTGCGCGGCGTTAATGGTTTTCGCCACTGCACTGGCACCGCCCAAAAGTGAACCTAGAGCAGCCAACCCGGCAAATAATGCAGGTAAAAATCCCGCTCGTTTGGGGACGGGAATCACTCGCCCTTGGTTTGAAACCTGTCGCCGACGTTTTGGAATAACATGTCTCTGTGCTGCTCGAAGGGCTTTCCTTATGGTCAATACATTATTTTTTCTTTTTTTCTTTCGCAAGGGCTTGTCCTCGAATGTTGTAAGCCCAGGCTTTGCCAAGGACAAAGTCCTTTTTTTAGTCTTTCTCACTGCATACCTTTGTTTCACCATGATGATAATGACCAACAACCTTTCACAAGAAAGTTTAAATCACAACTAACGTCAGATGGTTATTTCATGGCTGTATATTCCAATTCCACATAAAGTGGGAAATCGTTTATGGTTTTTCCCGCTTGCTTTTCATCCCATGTCAACAAGAGATGAAAGGATAATTCGTCACCAGCATTGACCATTTCATGCTTATGGATCAACATCCTATGACCATTTATCTTTATTAGTAAATGGTTCTCATCAGGTATGGCATATTTGATGTGAATGGTTCCATCATAGTGTAATCGATAGTGGCTTAAACCCGAAGCAAGCACATAGGTCAAGTGCTGATCATGGACTAGCGGTAAATGGTTTCTGTCATTCAAAGGTTTTTCATTTGTCAGATACACTAAAAATACAGATGGGATAAATTTATAAAGCCTTTTCATTTCATAGGTCATGTAACGCTTGGTACAAACATCGTCTTCGTCTTGTGGGTCTTCCACGTGAATAATCCGATGGTGATTAGCGCTATAGCCATTCACCATAAGCTGGGGCACTTTGTCATAAAACTCATACACTTTGTTATCCACATACTTTTTCGTAGTAACGTCTGTAGACACTTGAGGATGTTTTACATGGGTTAACCGCTTTCCCTTAAAGTCATAATCTCCCTGTTTTGTGCATGGCACTACTGACCTATCCACATAGTGTTTATTAGCAGGATCTGTTTCCTGTTTAGGATCATGTATGGGGACAGGCCTAGCTTTGGCCATCAACGCACGTCCAAAGACATCCATCGTCAACCTGTAGTATCAGTCTACTGTTTCTATGACAAGGCTCGGTGTCCTGTATATAGACAGCCTGCTAGCCTGTCTAAGCCTTAGTTGAAATGAAGATTATTAAGCAGCAAGAGTCATTCCCCGTGGGGGACATGGTTTCCCATCTCTGTCCCACATCACGTGAACAACGCCATGGTTCACTCTTTCCATCTTCCATTCGCTGCATCATTGTGGGGCCTTCCGGCTGTGGAAAGACTAATATTTTGCTAACGCTCATTCCAATGGTCTGCGTTTTCAAAATATTTATATTTTTGCAAAATCTCTCTACCAACCCCTCTACGTGTTTCTGGATCAAGTCATGTCTGGATTACAAAAAGAGAATATGGGTTATTTTACATTTTCCATGCAAGAAAATGTGATTTCACCGGATGAGGTAAAGCCTGATTCACTCATGATTTTCGATGATGTATCCACTGAACGTCAAGGCATCATTCAAAGCTATTTCAGCATGGGTCGTCACAAACATATCGATTGCTTCTATCTTGGGCAAACGTATTCTAAAATGTCCAAACAGTTGATTCGTGACAATGCCAATGTCATTGTTTTATTTCGCCAGGACGAGAGGAACAGTCGTCACATTTATAATGAACATGTGAATCCGGATATGACCTTTCAAATGTTTACAGAATTGTGTGCCAAGTGCTGGAACACTCAACGTCATGCCTGTTTAGTGATTGACAAACAAAGTGAACTCAACCAAGGACGGTATCGCTTAGGGTTTGATCATTTTATTGCTATTTAAGGCTCTGTCTCATTCCCCATCAAGTCATTTGTCAAGCCACCATGGCGTTAGCAGAGAGTCAATTGAAAAAGCATATTATTAGAGCAAAAAATACTATTCGCCAAAAGTTTCGTCAATTGAAACAATCACGTGCCAATCATGCTTTGTTTATTCAGCAACATTTAGCACCTCCACTAAAAGCCATGTTGAAACCCTCTTTCAAGCCATCTGAAACGCTACCCACCGTTTCACAAGCCACGCAGACGCTGCACGAGGACCCTGAGGAAGAGGAAGAGGAACAGGAAGATTTGACTAGTGTTAGTGAAGTTGAGGATGAAGAGGAACAAGTGTTTACGCCTCAAAAAAAGGCTGCACCCCTTGCAGAGTTTTTGAGAAAAAAGAAATCCTTGGCCATGGTCGAAACACCTTGCCCTTCCAGGGCGTCTCCGTTTTCACAACTCTTGGCCACCCCACAATATAAAGCTCAACTGAAAACCATTTTAATAAAATATTATGGATCAACATTGGAACCCTATTTCACCGATCTATTTATTGGAAACACAGATACCACGTATGGTGTTCGCTATGAGAATGATAGTTTTAAAATTGGCGATTCATCCATTAAATTTGCTCGTACTAAAGCTGTGATTAAAAACATCAACTATAAATTAACACCAGGACTGTTAAAGCTGCTCTTTTCTCGGACCCCCTCTTCCCATGATTATACGTCAGAGGATCTTGACAAATATAAATCCATTTTATTGGATACCCATGCTCACAAAAGACAGTATGATCCCACGCAACAAGTGAATGCCAATATATCTCAAAAATATAAAACCATCATTGCAAAAATGTTTCCCACTAGTCAAAGTACTCGTCGTAAAGCGTCCGCTTCGGGAGTGACATTTAAACCATTAAAACCCCTTGTGGATGTTACCTACTGGCACAATCCCAATAAGCTCGTCCAGCGGCTACAGTTGTTGCATGCCTCACGTCAAGCTGGCCACACCGGTCACGATTGGGAAATTCAAGAAATTGTACAAGAACTTCGAAATGCCAAAATTATTGTTTAAGCTCTCACCCATTAAAATGGGTATTGCTCACGAGTTGCATCGCCCAGCTAGGCGTCACTATCCGCGACTCAAGGTGATTTCACGAGGTGTGGATGAACTTTGGCAGGCTGACTTGGTTGAAATGATACCCTATGCTGACGTTAACGACGGTGTACGCTATATGTTGACCGTCATTGATGTCTATTCCAAAATGGCCTTTGTTGAACCTGTGCGTCGCAAGTCTGGTCCACTAGTTACCAAGGCCTTTCAACATATTATTCAACACTCCAAACGTCAACCTCAACTGCTACAAACTGACCAGGGGAAAGAATTTTTCAACAAGGATTTCTCCAGTTTTCTCAAATCTAAGGATATTCACCATTACACCACGTACAGCAATCTCAAAGCCAGTGTGGTCGAACGGTTCAACCGAACTTTGAAAACCCATATGTGGAAAGCGTTTACCGCTCAGGGCAGTTATCGCTGGTTGGACATGTTACCTGAACTAGTGTCACGTTACAATGACACCAAACATAGAACGATTGGGACCAAGCCACGCCTCGTGACTAAAAATATTCAGCGATTGGATAAACTGTTCAACCCCATAAAAACAGCCGATCCTAAACGTCACCGACTGAACATTGGGGATTTTGTTCGTGTGAGCAAATTTAAGTCTGCCTTCAATAAGGGCTACACGCCTCAGTGGGGGACTGAACTATTTCGAATTCGTCAAGTCAACTTGGACACTCCAGTCACCTATTTACTCGAGGACCTCAACCATCAACCCATAAAAGGTAGATTTTATCTACATGAACTTCAGAAAACAGCATTTCCTCAGCATTATCTTGTGGAAAAAGTGTTGAAACAAAAAGGAAATAAACTCTACGTCAAATGGTTAGGGTTTAACTCTACGTTTAATTCTTGGATCAATAAATTACATGTTGTGTGAACCTGTGTACTTTTTATTTATTCACCCATGTTGTACACCACCTATAGCTCTATGTGTACAGCGCTCCGCGCTTCATGCATGTTCATACATGTTTGTCTTTCCCTTTCCTCCTGTGTTCTCTCATACATTACCCCTCCCCTCTCCCTCCCTTCACCTCCCACCACTGCTGTTTGCAGCTCTTGCCTATCTATTGGTTGTGACATCATTCCGACAAGTTGCATCATACTTTTTACTGATTCAGCGATTCCCACGCTTTGAACATTCTCTTATCAGGCACGTGGACAGCTAACGTCCAAGGTGAACACCTGCGGTAGATCAAATTTCACGTCAACTTGCATTTTGTCACGTACGAAGCAAGACAGGATGTAACTTGTTAACAGTTATCGCGCATGTGGACAGATAACGTCCCAAGCGAACACCTGCGGTAGATCAAATTTCACATGAACTTGCATTTTGTCACGTACGAAGCAAAACAGGATGTCACTGGTTTAGCATACATGTGGTTTCACAAATGTGTGTGCATGCCTTTCACACTCCCCTGCCACCACGATGGTCAGATTATTTCACCTTCAAGCGTCTTGGTCATTTTTTCCATTGCACCTGTTGTCAAGTCAGACCGGAGCCTTCCAATAAGCTCAAATGACCTTCACCTCCTGTAAGTTTGTTTTCTGTACTCGCTTCGACCAACATAGAACCAAGTTCTCATCACCGTTTACACGTTAAAGGTAAAAGGTGTGAAAAAACGTACCCTCGCTCTGTCATACACCGACCCGTCGAAATAGCGATTGATCTATTGAACACAGCCACCGTGGTCAGCGACAGGTTCGTTGAAACACACACACACACCCAGCCGTATCGTCTCTCTCAACCGCCACGCTTCATGGACATTATAAACAGGCAAAGAAAAAGAAAACGTTATTTCAACATGTATGGCGTTAGGCCCTTTGTGAATTATCTTTTTGGAAAAAAATATCTACCACATTTGAAAGGGGGCGTTAGCCCGAGTCCTAGAACACCTCGTACACGTCTCTAGCGTTATTGGTTCGTGAGATATCGGCAAAAATCACAAAAAACACGTGTTTACCCCAAAATCGAGTTTCCAAATTTTTTTTAAAATTACAATGAGTGGTCCATAGCAAAGAGGACATCACCCCGAGTACTTGGACCTGTCGAACACACCTCTAGCATGATTGGTTCGCGAGATATAGCAAAAAGTCTAAAATCACGTTTTTACCCCAAAAAGACCGTGTTTCCAGATTTTCACCTTTTCGACACCGACATTCCCGTAAAGAGCACGACGAGACAAAAAAAACGAATCCAAGCACACCCTCCTAGCATCACTCCTTCCATTCCAAGGTCGCAGGGGCTCACAACTTCCTAAGTGGAGCAGCTTTCCCCTCATCCCACTACTACAGGTTTTCATCCTAGAGACTTGAAATTTATTTTGGGGGTAGAGGGGGTAGGGATCATTAATTTATGTCAAACAAACTTTTTTGTAGAGTTCCTAGTTTCCAAAATATAGAATTTTCAAAATTCGAGTGTTTTCAAAAAAAACATAAAAAGTAAAAAAGTTTTATTATGGAAAATAAAGGTCATAAAGACCATTCGTTTGAACCATGGCACAACGTTCTATCATCTTTGGTTTTCAAACTATCACCAACTTTCGAAAACAAAAAAAATTCAAAGAATTTTTGAAAAATATAATACATGGTCAATAGGAAAGAGGACGTCAGCTCGAGTTCAACGACACCTCATATGTCAACATCCGACCATGGGTTCGCGAGATATTGGCTTGGACTAACGCGGCGGCCATGACACTCGTTGGAACCCCCCTTACCCCCCTACTACTGTTTTTTGTATATTGACCTTCAAGCCAGTTTTAGCTGCTATGTTATAGAGGCTCTGTAGTTGGTGAGTAGCTTCTTCTATGTTGTTCGCTAACAAGGTAAGGTCGTCGGCAAAGGCCAGGCAAGGTACATTGAGATTGTCTTTCTTGTACCCAATTTGCAGTCCTGTTCCTGATGGTAACGTGGTAGTTCATTCCCTGATAATCTTCTCAAGTACACAATTGAAGAGAATACAAGAAATGCCATCACCTTGTCTAACTCCTGTTTGGATAGAGAAGCTGTCTGAGAGTTCACCTCTGAACTTGACTTTGGAGGTCGTAGTCTTCAGTGTAGCCTGGATTAGTCTGGTGGTCTTCGCATCCAGTCCTAATTCCCATAGAGTGGAGAAGAGGGTCTGTCTGTCTATTGAATCATACGCCTTCTGGAAATCCACTAGTATGACTACCCATCGATGTCCGCCGCAATTCTTGTACCTTAAGATTGTCTTGAGGTTCTGTATTTGCTCTATGCATGATCTATTTGCACGAAAACCGGCCTGATATTCACCTAGTTGGGAATCTTGTTGACTAGTAACTCTGGTTAGCAAGGCTTTAGATATTATCTTGTATGTGACAGATATTAGAGATATGCCTCTGTAGTTATCAAGGTCAATCCTACTACCTTTCTTGTGTAGAGGATGGATCACAGCTGAGGTCCATCCCTCAGGTAAGGTCTCCGTTGCCCATATGTCCTGTATAATTTGATGGAGGTTTTGTATTGATTGTTCATCAGCATGTTTCCACATTTCTGCAACTATACCGTCTTCACCTGAGGCCTTGTTGTTCTTTAGGCTCTTGATAATCTCCCTTATTTCTTCTATGGTTGGCGGTAAGGAGTCTGGATTTCTGGAAGGAGGGTCATGGAACGTGAGTCTCTCTTCAGGTTCCTCTGCATTGAGGAGCTTCTTGAAATACCCTGCAAGGGTACTGGTGCAATCCTTGTTGTTGTACTGAAGTTTTCCATCAGGTCCACGAAGATGAAGGATAGGAGCTTTGTATTGTGTCGACTGTTTTCTGAGTTCTCTGTAGAAATCCCTCGAGTTATGTCTTTTGAAGTCCTCTTCTGCCTGTTTTATTAGAGCCTTATTATGGTTCCTCTTGGTTTGTCGCACTATATTGGAAGTTATTTTTCTTTGTGTAAGAAAGGCCTGGTAGTTAGCTTCATTCTTGCACTGGTTCCAAGTGACCCAGGCTCTACTCTCAATTTATTTTTAATAAAAAAAAATCTTTTGCATAAATCATCAAAAATAAAAAAACACTTACACATAAAAAATCAACACACCACCAAAAATTAAATAACACTCCTACTCTTCGACGAATGATATCCAGAAAATTGTCAGTCCATTCTGGTATCAATAAACATTTCTATTTACACACTTCTAGGCGATCATGATTCGGTGAAGAGTTCTAATGATCCCTATCTGTACACTCGCAGTTTTCCACTTCTGAAGATTGAGCTTTGATTGTTCAAGTATTAGACAAATATTTTATGTTTCATTTCGAAAAATTGTTGTATGCCTCTCTCGGCACCGCATTCAATTTGCTCCCCCCTTGTTTTGTGCCCCTTATACTTCCTCTTGTTTCGTGTTCTCCTTTACCCTCAGAGACTCGTCTGCTCCTGGATCTCTTTCTTCCTCTCGTCACTCTTGTCCACTGTTGCTCTTCTTCCCTATGACTTACATTTTCCTCCGATTCGGGCTCAAGTTATCTTTTGATTCCAGTGACCATCGCACTTTCCTTGGCCTCCCTGTATTCAACCGCTCCCTGTAGATATTGTTGTCCTGTCTTGCTTCCTTCTTCCCCTATTCCGTACTCTCTTTCCTCCTGTGTGACTGGAATTATATCTTCCGGTGCATTTGCATCGAGTCGATATGCGTTCATTGCTTTCCCGGTCTTATTTCTTATTTCTTCTTTTATCAACATATGAATGCTGCTTGTGATATCCTCCATCATGACCTGTAGCTGTCGAGTGATTTTTTTCGTAAGTTTTTCTTCCAGTTCCTTCTCCTTAATAATTTTTCGGTCTTGTTTACTTGGTCAACCAGCGTCCCCGATTTGTTTCCACTGTCAACTCTATTCTGTACTGTGGCCATCATCGACTTGCCACCACTCTCCCCTCTCCTCTGTGTTACATCTCTGACTGCCAGTGATCGCGAACTATTGGAAGCTGTTTCTAGCGCTTTATAAGCGATAATATCTATAAGTGCCGACTGGCGCTTGCTTTGTTTTGGCTGTCTTCTCCGTACCGTAATTCCCCATTAGGTGTCAGGCTTGTGCTGTGATTTCTTGTGGTTCATGCGCCGGGTCTACAGATGTCACTAGCTGTCTTTCTGATTGGGTGTCGGCTTTGCAGCCGTCCTCTCTGTACTGATTTCCCTCACCAGGTGTCAGGCTTTGGTTGCAACAATTAGTAGTATCATGCTTTGATTCATCAGTTGCTGCTAGTTGACTCTCTGGTCGGCTATCTTCTTCGTACTGATTTTCCCCGCAAGGTGATAGGCTTGGGTTACCGTACTCTTTCTTGTAGTTTCTGGCCTTAAGCCGGTAGATGTCTTTAATTGTCCCTTCCGTCGGCTACCTCCTGCGCGACTGTATTCTCTGTATTGACTTTCACCGCTAGATAACAGGCTACTGATTTTAGCTTCTTGAAAGTAGTCACCAGATGTCCCTAGTTGTCCCTCTGGTCGGCTGTCTACTCTGTATATATCAATGGTCTGATTGTCCTTAACCTCATTTTGTAACTTGACATCATCCTCTTTCTTACCGTAATTACCGTCGAAGTCATGTTTCATTAATATAAAGCATTCCCTGATGACACACACCGCTTTATCCTTCTTTATGTAGCCTCCTGTTTCGGAAATGTTCACTAAACCTCTCAAAGCGCAGACTATTCGTGCTTCTGTAACGTCCGCCATTCTTATCTAGTCATTAATAATTATGGAAGAAAATTCTTTCGTAAGATTATGAACTAATATAATATTAATATTCAACTAACATGGTGGCCGAATGTTAATATTATTTGCATTTATGACTTTGTTTCATTGACCAATTTGTTTAAAATTTTCATCTTTTTAGTGTAATATGAAAATTATCATATTTTTTGAAATTCACGATTGGTCTCACATCACCAATGAATTAATTGATAACCATCTCAAATGATGTTATATAAATAAACACAAATTATTATTAATAACAAAAATTGTTATAATTATCTATCATTCAATTAATAAAATTTCTCATCAAATAATTATTATTTTCACCCTCAGTTAATCTTCAAAATATTTAAATTTCAAAATATTCATAACAGAATGTATTATTATTATTCGTGAATTTTCTTCAAAATTATTTATAACAGGTCTCACTTCTCTCAAATTAGTTCATGAAGATTGGCATTAATTTAGTTGACTGGTTCAAAATTTATTATTATAATTACAGGCACTCCCAAGTATTTATTATAAACTTTCTCAGATATTTATTTATCTTCTTTTATTGCATTTGCAACTACTTATTTTCTCAATAAGCTTTGGGCAGGTTCATCTTATCTAACAATTATATTTTATTTATTAGGAACAAAATCGGGAATCTAGATAATTGACCCAGATTGGAAATAAATATCCAATCCTACAGGATTTGAATTGGACTGGAATACGGGGCGGCCCTATTGCCTCACCCTTCTTTAACAACTATGAGCAACACATGCTCTCACTAACCTCTTCCACAACTCAGGAAATAATTTCCTCATGGATGACCCTCAGTCTCCACATAATTATAAATGCCGATATCCTAGTCGCATAATATTATCAACAATAATCATTACTAATGAATCTTAATATTTTTTCTCCACAATAATTTTTATAAGTGTTGTAATATTCCGTCATACAAATTACTGTGTATTCTTGAATTTATAAAGTGTTCCAATAAAAAGCTGTAATTATTCCTAGTCAAAATTTCCTTGCCTCTATTTAACACAAATTCAACCTAGTTGATACATTTTTAATACCTGCCATTATTTTACCTCTCTCTTCATTCTTACTTGGTGTTTTTAGAAACGTTTTCTAAACTTATTCTTCCTTCAAAGCTATTGCCATTTGATATTATTTAAACAATCTCATTTGCCTAACCATGTTCCTAAATATAAATAACCACGGTTATTTCTAACTCTGTTCATAAATATTAATTTCTGCTTCACAAATATTGAAATAAATGAATGTTATTATATTTATCACCGTACCATAAATATTTAAACAATTTCTATGTTTATTATTTTTCCTTCTAACCACATGAAATGAAAATGAAAATCCACAGCCTGTTTCCAGTCTCCGACCGGGTCAGGAATGTAATGAATGAAGCCCCCATCTAGCGGCGAGGATAGGAAGTGTGCTGGCTGCCGAAGCCTGTCGCACTCCTCTGGGGCAATGATTAAATGAATGTCAGATGAAATAAAATGATAGTGGAGTGTGTTGCTGGAATGAAATTGTGACAGGGAAAATTGAGTACCCGGAGAAAAACCTGTCTGCCTCCGTTTTTTCCAGCACAGATCTCACATGGAGTGACCGGGATTTGAACCACGGACCCAGCGGTGAGAGGCCGGCGTGCTGCCGCCTAAGCCACGGAGGCCGTCCTTACCACATGAAATAATAATAATTATTATTATTGGCAATCTCTAAAAAAATCATTGTTATGATTTTTACAACATTTACCATTATTATTATGACCCTAGTTATTAAATATTCAAATATAAACAATTAAACAAAATGTTTAAACCCTCGCCTTGATTTAACAAGTATCACACATTATTTACAACTTTCTCATATCATGATTTTTAATTTAATAACATTACTGATTATTAATAGTTTAAATTAAATTATGATAATGGTGCTATCACCTTTCAAATAGTTTGACCAAATTAAATTATTTATTTAACGGCTTATCCTCACATAAATAATTATTGATAGAAAATTATTCTCTTGTATTATTACTTCACTGTACTTTATCATTATTAAATAATTAAGGAATTAATTTAAACAATCCGAGCTTCGATCAAGCATCTAAGAAGCTATTAAAATATTCTTATTCCTTTAAATAAATTCAGAATGTCTTATATCAGGAAGACATCAATGTAACTGTTATTCTGACAGTATAGTAAATTGTATATTAAATTGTCAGACCCCGCAATGGTGCTCCATTTGTTGTAGCCTACTGGACAAATACACATGAAGTTTGACTCGAAGATGGTGTTGACTTTTTTATGAATGGTAAAAAGAAATTCTCATCTACATTAGCCTAGTAAGAAATACATATAGAATATCAGCTTACTTCATTCTTGATGTGATTGGTAATGCGTGTCCTTGGTGTTCGCCACTAACTATTAGCATTGCGATCTGCCTTGGTCATCAGCGACTCCATTGCCTCGTCTTCTTTGCCCTCCATTGCAAACCTATCCTCGCACGATTTAACGACACATACTGGTGGATATAAATGCGCGTACATAAACTCTCCCGTTATACATTCTACTGTCCAACATTATGAAATGTTCCTTTTCTGAACACGACTTTACACTGTTAGAATGTTCATTCGTAGACTGTGATTTCGCTGTTCTGTATTTGACTAGTTATGACAGGAACAACTTTTAACAGTATGAAATTCAGCGAGTTTTGCACTAACAATCTGGTATCTGTGGATGTCGAAGAATACCTAATATAAGTTAGTCCCTGAGCGAGTAATCAGATATTATCTGCAACAAGTGCGCTAGGCAACACTTGTCCCGCATCGTAGGCATAACTATTTTCGGGTAATGAGTTCTCCTCAGACGTCTCTAGCATGTAGATAGCCACCTCTAATATCCTAAAAACTGGCATGTTGAATAAGCTCCACCTCAATCTGTAAAACAGACGGGACCAGACGTTGGCTAAGTTCCACCCAGACAGGTAAAATCGTGAATAGTGCAAGTGCTTAGTTCACTGACAATAAACTTAAGTCCTGAACACTAGTCCAGCGACTTTGTTCTTTCGTCGTCTATAGTAACAGTATCTTAATTGATTCACAGCGCGGTGATGATGCTTACCCGAGCAGTTGCTCGGACGAAGAACATGTCTCAGTGATATTTGTTGCTTCTTTTATACTGATTCCGGCGATACGTCACAGGTCCACGCGACACCGCGATCATACCTTCTCTAACATTCGATTGGCATATCTCGGCTCCTAGTGAACGTATCTCCTTCCTAGATGGCTCTATCGTCTGCAAATTTAATTGCCAGAAAACTGTACTAATTTCAAAAACTCAAATCCGTCGTCTTGAGGAAATTTCTAAAATATGCAGTCACGTAGGCCATGTGCTTGTCACAGGCTTCACGTCATGTTCCACTCGCTGCTCGAAGGATTTCGGCGCGCGATTCAAAATCTGCCGCTTCGTTGTAAACATGTTCCCGACGTTTTCGTTTCTATATTTCACTGCTGTTGTCTGGTTCATGCAGCATTGAACGTTCCCATGACGTTACCAGAATCTTCCTCAACGAGTTTATAACTTCCGTTATTATATCTTTCTACAATACTGAACGGGCCATAGTATAAACTTGGAAATTTAGAATACACTCTATTTGTTACGTCAATGGAATAGGTTTCCTGATAAGAACAAGAGTTCCAACATTTAGAGGCTGTCTGAATTTCCTCCCTTGGACTTCTTTTCTCTCTTGGCAGCTTCCTTACGAATCTTCTCTAGTGCTTGTACTTCCCTGATTTGTCTGCTAGGTTCTATTTCTGGTGGTATGGAAGGTATCCTTTCCCATGATCTTATGGGTTTATTTCCATGATGCAATAACATTGGTATTAGGTTCGAAGTCTCATGTACAGTGGAGTTAATGGAATGTGATGCAATAGGTAGCACATCCATCCACTTTCAATGGTCAGTAGAACAAAATAAACGACAGAATTTAGATATCTCCGACATTATCCTTTCAGCTGGATTGCTCTCAGGATGTCGTATTGACCATAGGATCTGCTTAATATCCAATACCACCATGGCACTTCGAAATTCATGAGATCTGAATTGTGATCCATGATCTGTTAAGAGTTATTTAGGTTTTTCCGCTACGGCAATCAGACTATCTCGGATTCTCTATAGGATGTAACGCGCGTTCGCTTTTTGGATGAGGTGCAACATTGTGAAATCACTAAAACATCAATGGTCACTAAAACATATCGATTCCCCCTCTTCGACTTCGGTAGAGATCCATAAATGTCCATGGCGAATAAATCTCGCGGTTTCAGAGGAATGATGGGTTGAGGTGCTTTCTTCAAAAGCTTGGAGTTGTGCTTGCTTCTCTGAGACACGTCACACGTCCTAATCCTCTCTCTGACTGTAGTCCGCATTCTCTCCCACGAAAATTTCTCTTACAAGAGTTGCACCGTTTTATCTAATCCGGTGTGTCCTGAAATTCTGTGTGCTAGCCTTATGATTGGTATTTGAAGCTTTGGTGGCACTGCCACTCTCAGTTTTGTACGATTTGCATCAATGAGCCTATAGACAATATCATTCACTGCCACATAATTCCTTGAAATTCGTTCTGTCTCCTGATATTCTATGTCAGTATTATCCATATTTCCTTTAAGAAATCGGTATATCTTCCTCAAATAAACATTCCTCATTTGGGTAACAGATATCCGTTCTAATCCTTCAAGGGTGTCTTCATCTTCTTGCATCAAGATAATAGGCATCGCCTGAAAAGTTGGTTCTACAGCACGACTTAACAGATTGGCTCCTACATTGGCTTTTCCAGGTTTATGCTCTTTTGTAATATTGAATTACTCTACAAACAGAGCCCAACGAGTGATCCTCTCGCTGGCGAAATTTGTTTCCAATATGAACTCAAGTGCATGATGATCTGTTCGAATAATGACAGAGTGACCTATCAGCATCTTCTTCCACGTTTCGAGAGCATGAACGATAGCTAATGCTTCGAGTTCAGTCGTGTGGTAGTTTCGTTCAAACGGTCTTAACTTTCTACTAATAAATGACAAATACTGCATAGAGTGATCTTCGTCTTCTTGTAAAAGAATTACTCCTATACCCACAGTTGAAGCATCAGATTCAATGATGATTTTTTTTCGAAAATCGGGATATTCCAGTTTTACACTATTTATTAACAGCTCTTTCGCTTGTCTGAAAGATTCTTCGTGTTGTTCGCACCACTTCCATTTGTTTCCCTTTCTTAAAAGATCTTGTAAAGGTGCTACTATGTTGGTGTAGTTGTGAGAATGTCCTGCGAAGAATGGCATGTCCCCAAAAAACTACGGACATGCTTATCCTCGTGGGTTTGGAACGTTAGCAATTGCCTGAATCTTAGCCTCATTAGGACGATATCCTTGTCCATCCAGGATATGCCCTAAGAATTTAATCTCTTCTTAGAAAAATTGGCATTTTTCAAATTTGCCTTGAAATTTGACTTCCTTTAGTCATTGAACAAATTTCTAAGATGTAACAAATGTTGCTCTTCACTCTCAGAAGCAACCAATATGTCGTCAATGTAACATATTACAGAGTCTTTCATCTCTGGACAAAGGTTCTTTTCTAACGGTCTGATTAAAACGGACCCTGATGTTTTCATCCCAAAAGTCTATTGATGAGAACCATCTTTTCCCTTTAAATTTTCTCTATAATTCCTGGATGACTGGAGGACGGCCACATTCCGGTAGAATTTTGGAATTTAGGGACCTTACGTCTAGACAAATACGCAGACTTCCATCCGGTTTAAGTACCACCGCTAAAGGATTCACATAGGCTGTGGTATATTTCTCTGCTATGTCATCTTTTTCTAAATCTTCAATGATGATTTTCACCTGCTCCCGATACTTCTCCGCAATAGGGTAAAGTTTGCAGTGATATGGGGCTTCATCATTGACTTGGATGTGATATTCGAAGTCCGTAATTTCCCCAGGCTTGGTATCAAAAATGTCCTCAAATTCTTGTAATATCATTTTTTAATTCTGGTGTTGTCCCATATTGACTTCTTCTTCCTGTACTTCAATATACTATGAATGACCTGCGACCACCGGATATCTCCCACGGCGAATTTCTCTTCGTCACTTTCAAAATTTATATCCCCAGTCTGATGAAAACGTATGGTGTCCGATTTCATATCAATTATGGCCTTATACTTTGTTATAAAATTGTTGTCTATGATCATATCATGGATAATCTCCCTCATAACAACGAAAATATGTTCAAAATAACAATCTCCGATTTTCACTCTTTAGTACCATTGTGTTTTACATGTTGTCACCTTGTTAGGGATAAATCCTTGTATCTTGATACCTGATACAGGAATTTCCTCTAAATTTTCCGTGAGCTTCCATAATGCATAGAGCTACTCAATAATTAAACAAATCATAGCCCCAGTGTCAATCAGTGTGTGTAACATCATACCATAAACTTCACACATTATGATGGGTAATTTAGATCTTTTTTCTAAGCCAGTTCTCTCTTCATTAAATTCAATCAAATCTTCATCTTCTACCTGCCATTCGACAATTTTAGAAACGTAACCGCTTATTGGCTTGTTGTCTTGTGATTCGAAATTGAGTTTTTAACATCAACATCTGTTGATTTTTACAACTCAGTAGGTTTATTTCGCTGCTCATCTAGGAATTGTTTGCTGTCCTGATACCTTCTATCGAGATCTTCCCTAGCCTGTTGCTTGAAATGTTCTTTCCCTTTGTGTTCTTCCCTTCTGTTTTGTTGTTGTGGTTGCTGATTATTATATGGTCTCCGTTGTCGTTGTTGGTTACTGTATTGTTGTTGCTGATGTTGTTGTTGTTGTTGTTGAGGCCTACTATACGATTTAGGTTGAAAACCAAGTCTGTTCCTGTGAGTCCACCTGTTCTGATACCTATATGGCCGTATGTATGGTCTGTTTTGATACGGAGTGTTCCTAGTTTGACCCCATTCTTTATTTTCAACATTTTCCCTGGGCTGTTTCCAATTTTGATTCGTCTGACTTTGACGATCAGCCATCACAGCGTATACTGTTTGACTCTCGTTTTACTGCCCCTTAAGTGAAAAAACTGTGTGCTAGCATGGTCTAACCTTTGCAGTAACTCTTCAAACTCCTCCATGTTCCCTATATTAGCCGCAATCAACGTTCTTTGTACTTCTATTCGGAATTGTCGGATTAATGCAGATATCATTTCAAAATCTGGCATCGGAGGTTCTAAGAATTGCAATTTAGATAACTGTTGAGAAAAATAGGCCGAATACTTGGTTGGTTGTGATGTTGAGTATATATTAGCATACAACTCTGCCCTTATTTGTTGTTGGGTTTCCGGCGACCAAATTTTTCTTAAAAGTCCCCTTGAAAATTCTTCGAAAGTGTGGAAGTTTGACCTGAACGTCCTGAACCAAACCAGTGCAGGTCCATCCAAAAATCTGCTTACGACTCTAATTTCCCTCTCCTTTGAAATTTTCGAGTCCCGGATGTAATCCTTAACTTCGGGTAGAAATTCTGCTGGTGGAATACTTCCAGTAAATTTTCCAGGTTTATCTTCTCTTCCTTTATAGATAGCGATAGGAGTAGTACTCATAATAGTCTTTGGTTCTTCAATTCCTTTGGATTTTCTTTCTTTTTACTCGTATCAGAAGTTTGGATTTCTTCCAATTTTCTTTCCTCCAGGTGTGATTTATAAAAAGAAAGTTTGTCTTCTAGATTTCCTACTGTCTTCTTTAATTATGAATCATCCATCTTCTTTTTAGTCTCCCCTCGAACTTCTTCTATCGTCTTCTCTACAAATTCTTTTGTTACAGCTTCGGTCTCCTTACTTTGAATACCCTTCATACTCAAAGTATTTTCCTTAATATCCTTGACGAGTTTTTCTATGATTGTCTCGTGATTTTTTCACAGTGTTTGTCACATGAGACATATATTTCTGAATTTTCCCCACATCTTCAGATATTACTTTAATATGCGTGGTAAAAGAATCTCTTACTTCTTGGACATCCTCTTTGGCTTCTTCTAAAATCGAACTCTTGACCTCAGTAAGTGAAATTTCTTTTTTGTTCTTACTCAGTTCTTGAATTACTGTTCCTCCTTTCAATTGCTCTATACTGTCTTGAAAATCGGTTGCCACTTTTTGCAACACCTGCCTCGCAGTAACACTACATTCCTGTGTTATTTTTACTTCCAAGTTCACTAGGTCGTCAGCTACTTTCTTGAATCTTTTTCAAAATTTTCCTCCATAGTCTTCAATTTAATATGTGATTTTCCTAACTCGTCTTCCAACGTATTAGTACTTTCTGCGATCTTAGCTTCTAATGAAAATTTGTTTTCCTCCAATCTACTGTATCTTCTAGATCCTTGGATTTTTCAAATAATTCCCCAAGGTTCTCCCCAGAAATGTTTGACTTCTCCGCGAATTGTTTCCCTAATGTCTCTGATAATCGGTGCTATAATGATTTAGAAATTGTTAGCTAGATCTAATCTTAATGTTTCAGCATTCCCAATGATTTTTAAGTCCATGAGACGCGAACTTTCTGATAACCATTCAAGAGTCTTGAAGTTTTCGGAAATTCTTTCTTCCAAAGTTTCTCTCAAATATTCTGTACTTTCGTTTAATCTGTACTCAAAATTTTTAGAATTTTCGGAAAGTTTACTGTCTTTATCAGATTTAAGTGAGTTAGAATTTTCAGATAATTTTCGCTCTAATGGGTTTGGACTTTCAGATAGTTAAGTTTCTATGTCGGATCTAAGTGAGTTAGAATTTTCAGAGAGCTTATCATTTATTCTATCCTCCAAATATTTTGAATTTTCTTTGATTTCACCTTCCAACCTGTTGGAATTTTTCAATAAATTCTTTTCCTGTTGAGCCACTCAACACTGTGCTTTATGTCGGTCTCCATTCGAGACAACACCTCTAACACTTTCTCCATTATATTTAATAAGAAATACTACATGATAGTAATTCAATGGGCAACGAAGACTTAAGACTAAACATGTACCAGCCAAAAGTAGTTGAGAATTCATAATAAATTGAGGTGTATCCTATGTCATTGTTTAATGATTTTTTTATCAACTTACCGGTATTTACATTAATTTTACTTTCAACAAACAACACATATTATGCAAAGTTCAAAAATCCTCCATCAGGATGCTATAAAATTGTGCATTTCCTCCTAACAAAAATAAACTCCCATTTCTAATATTCGAAAGAAAAAAACTTTAATTTAATAAAAAAAACTTAATAATTACTTGACTCCCACACGAAACAATGTCGTTACAAATTCAAATTCAAGTCACTTATTTCCAAATACAAGTTTTACTATGTCCTCACAGCTCGGACTAACAATTTCCCTTAATTCAAAAATTACTGGCTTTCTGTCAATTGTCAAACATCTTGAGCCCATACGAATGACCTATTCGAAAGCCCCATAGGACGGGCAACAACTTCTCTCTCTACCTTTATGAGCTCGTTTAGACCAGAGTCCAACGACCCCATTTTGCAAATTTCCGAAATCAGTTCAGCACGAGACAAAAGCTATCTCAGGGTCTATCTGGGCGAAAACTAGGTAAAATCTGGCTTCACTGATATCGGTAATATGCAAGTAAGGTAGGAAGAGAAATAATCGTAAATAGCACAATTCATCAAAATATCTCAATTTATTTATAATTTAAAAAAATATTTGGCATAAATCATCAAAAATAAACAAAACACCCACACATAAAAAAAATCAACACACCACAAAAATTAAATAACACTCCTACTCTTCGACGAATGATATCCAGAAAATTATCAGTCCATTCTGGTATCATTAAGAATTTCTGTTTACACACTTCTAGGCGATCATGATTCGGTGTTCTAATGATCCCTATCTGTACACTCGCAGTTTTCCATTTCTGAAGATTGATCTTTGATTGTTCAAGTATTAGACCAATATTTTATGTTTCACTTCGAAAAATTGTTGTATCGCTTTCACCTGCTTAAAGAGCTTCCCAAATATTAATAATTATGGAAGATTATTGCACAAAATTCTTTTGTAGGATTATGAACTAATATAATATTAATATTCGACTAACATGGTGACCGAATGTTAATATTATTTCCATTTATGACTTTGTTTCATTGAACAATTTGTTTATAATTTTCATCTTTTTAGAGTAATATGAAAATTATCATTTTTTAAAATTTACAATTGGTCTCACATCACAAATGAATTACTTGATAACCATCTCAAATGATGTTATATAAATAAACACAAATTATTGTTAACAATAAAAATTGTTATAATTTTCTATCATTCAATTAATTAAATTTCTCATCAAATAATTATTATTTTCACTCTCAGTTAATCTTCAAAATATTTAAATTTCAAAATATTCATAACAGAATATATTATTATTATTATTATTCGTGAATTTTCTTCAAAATTATTTATAACAGGCCTCACTTCTCTCAAAATTAGTTCATGAAGATTGGCATTAAGTTAGTTGAATGGTTCAATTTTTTAATTATTATTTCAGTCTCTCCCAAGTATTTATTGTGACAGTTGCTATCACATGTCACATATTGGTTACTAATACTCTACCCCACATGTCACATATTGGTTACTAATTCCCTACCCAGATTCTTCTAAAATCCTGTTGGACCATGCCAGAATAGACATGTCTCCTAAAACATATTTCCATCTATGAACTTCTCTGATAATCAAAACATATGCATTGAACAGCTTCTAAAACCCGTTTGGAACATGTCAGTATTGGCACGTCTTCTAAAACCTTATTTCTTCTGAGAATGTTGGGTAGGTTTTAGCTTCGGATTAACAATAGTTAGTTATTATTGTTTTAAAGGGAGGAACTACGAGGCATCTGCTCCTCTTAACACAGATTAAAGAATACAAATTTGGAATTGAATTTAAAATTTTGAGGTGGACGCCTAAATTTAAAAAGACCAAAAATTAATAATACAAAAACAAAAAACATTAAATAAATAAATATATATATATAAATAAACAAAAATTACGGAAAAACAAAACATTATCATTCAAAAACGAACAAGTCATTGAGTCAATTTATACTGGAAAATTTAGATTGCTGGCCCTAACCCACTCACACTTATAAAGCGGATAACGTGATCAGCAGCCACCGCGTTATCGGCTAATATAAGTTTGAGTGTCATCTGCAAACCAAAGTTTCTTCGTAAGTCAGCAAGATCCACACACTCGGTGAAAATGTGGGCCACGGTGAAAACGGCTCCACAGGTACAAAGTGGGGGGGGGGTCTTCCCTTCTCATCATATACGGGTGGGTGGATCTTGTATGACCTATCCTTAGCCTACACAAAATGACGGACTCTCTCCGTGACCGGAAAGAGCTCCGCCACACGCGAGTACTTCCCTTGATCGTTCTCAGTTTACTGGGCAGTGGGTCAGCTAGCCACTGACTCTCCCAAAAAGCCAGAACTTGTAGGCGTAACTGAGAGCGAATATCTCTAGCAGGTACCTGCATTGGTCGAGGGGGTAGTGATACCGCCTCTTTTGCAGCTTGATCAGCTAACTCATTCCCATGTGGCTTGGAAGCCACAGAAAGATGATTCGAGTGTCAGCGTGGCACAGCCCGGCTAGTAGGTCGTGGATTCGCTGCACTAGGGGGTGTTGCGGGAAACATGTAGCAATTGACTGCAACGAACTCAAAGAGTCGGTACACACGAGAAAGTGGATTCGTGCATCCTGTAGTGCAAACTGCAGAGCTTCATAGATGGCAACGAGCTCCACAGTAAACACACTACAGGCCTCAGGCAAAGAGATCTTGGATTAACACTACCCCAGGGATAATGAAAATGAAGAAAGAAGTGGGTTTCGGTGTGGAGAGCAAGAATGGGTAGATAATCCGCCATAAAATTACAATTAGTAAAGTAGAACGAAAAATCCACTGTACAAATCCTAAGAGGAACCTAACTCCAGCGGGGTCCCGGCTCAGGCAAGCGGAGAGCGTAACGTGAATTGAGGTTGTCTGCAAGCGCTCGGTGATCGCAATTTCCCTTCCGAGCCTGTATTTCCTTATTATGGGGAAGGATAGTAGTCTGGCAGAACAAAGTGTGTTAAGGAACACAGATTTAAAGTTTCTCCTTTCAAGGGAGTTAGATTTAACCAAATGTTTGGTAAAACTGAAATAGTTTGAATTCGACGTGATAGTTTGGTTCGTGGAACTGTTGGATTTCCAGCGAATGACCGAGTACCACCAGGAAGGGTGGCGATGAAGCAGTTATGATGCTTTTGGAAATAATTTCGTTGTTTTCTTTGAAAATTTTGGTAAGAACACCAATGGTTGAATTTAAGAAAAGCTAAGCTTTTACCCAGCAAAGTGCCGACTAACAGTTTAGACCAGAAGAAAAACTTAAAATTTTGAAACCAAACCATAAGTTAGAGAGAAAACCTCAACAAGCAGGAAGCTTGCGGAGCTAGCTGTACTTTCCTTACTGGCTCATTAGAATTAGCTATGAAAGCTAAGAGAATCTTTGACAATGTTTTACGGAGAGTTTTTGTTCAAATGCAACGAATAGTGAAAGTCTTATTAATTGGGTACTTAATTTTCTTAAAGAGGGCATAAGCCTATGGGAAGAGTCAGGGAAAATAGGGTCCTGCTATAATCGTTATTCTATAGAAAAGGATAAAGCGAAAAAATATAATCTGGTTTATTTAACCATTGCGTAGAGATATAATGATTTTAACAAATACAAATATACAATCTAATTTTAATCTTTGAGGTCTCAGACCTCTAGAATGGTGAAATTTGCATTTGGCAATTAACAATTTTAAGGTTTGGAACCTCTTATAAGCACTAAAATCTGCATAAGGTTTTAAAAGTTGTGCTTAAGATTAACTAATTCGAAATTTAACGACAATTATAACGCAATTAAAGCTTTAACAATAAATCAGGTACAATGTGGGCACTTAAAGAATTCCTATTGGAAATCCTAAAGGCTATGAAATATTACAACAAAGAAACAGGGAAAATAAAGAAGAAGTTTCTATAACTTCTTATATTTAAACAGGGATCACGAGAAAAAATAGGGCAAGTTACCCTTTCGTGAAACGTGGAGAAAAAGTTAGAAAACTCACTAGTGAGTAGAAATAATTGAATTCCCTAGTTAGAAAGGAAAAACAATATGGTTTTAAATGTGTGCAAGACACGAATTATACACAATTTACTTATGAGAAATGGAACAATTGTGGGAGGGCACTTGCTATCAAGTGACACCTCATTGAAAAAGACCTAAACTTATAAATTTAACCTAATTTGTTAGTAAGGGTGTTTGGGAAAGAATAAATGGGAACTTTCGGAGAAAGTTCTTAACCATACTTATTGCTCTCACGAAGCGCGACGCGGTTGAAAGTTAAACGGGCACTGTTTTGCGCTATGGTCTATTAATGTATTTAGAAAGTTCACTATTGCAGCACAGAAAGTTCATAGAGAGAAACGTTATTGCAGTTATGTAGATCACTAGTTGAACTTTAGCTTGAGAGAGTTTATTGCGTTGTAGCTTTTATAAGTTGTAGTTGAATGCAGCGAAAAAATTTCCACGAAGGAAGACAAATTACGTTTTGATTAGCAGATGATATCAAGAAAACACCTCAGCTAGGAAAAGTATTCCCATATTTAAGTGAAAAATCCTTGGAGGTTTTACTTGCAGAAAGATTGCTTGGCATGGAAAATTCCAAGGCAATGAAGGCTTTTGAATTGGGCAAGAAAAGTCCCTCGGCGGAAAGCTAGGTTTTATAGACAGTGGGTATTTTGAAATTATCCCTCGGTGTGAGATAGTATCTCAGAAAATCTGTACAAGAAGTACTGTTTCATTTTAGAGAATTAGCTGAGGTAGCCATAACTTGATCAGGAAGATCTTTTGTAGGCAGTTATTGCTGAACATTTAGAGATTCCACACACTGTCTGTAAAATTGAATAAAAAGCATTTAGCTATTTAAATCCCTTTAAAATATGGTGAAGACCATTGAAGTTGGTACTTAGCTCTGTTTCATGAAGCAGGCGATGTTCCTGGTGACGGTTGGTTTTAAAATTCAGATATGGCATCTGATTTAAAAATTGTCACTCGAGTAGGGGAGACGAGCTCGAGGGAGGAGCCCCAACTGTATGGTTTGACGTCTAACACAGAAGTGAGAACCGGTCGCCTTGACTGCTCGGCAACAACAAGTTGAGTGAACGAGCGGAGCAACGCGTGGAGGGGCGAGAGACACCGCACACGTCAGAGGTAGGCGGACGAGGGGAAGGGGGAGCGAGCGGGTAGAGGATGGAAACAACAGGGTTTATACAGAATATACAACATAGAAAAAGAAAATTCTTATGCAGGAAATAAAATTCTTCTTGGAGCGGTGTCTTCACGGAGTTGTTGGCTAACGATGAATACGACGCCTGGCGGATTGATGAAGAAGTCTTCATGACTTGAAGCAATTGAAGTTCAGAGGGCAGCGGTGAGACACTGCCAGGCTGGTTCCGAAGAATATGCGCTTCTGGAACAAAGTTACTCAAAAAATAAACAATTGTACGGGGCAAACAGGATGTATTAGTTCGATGTTGGTGTCTGCGGGAAGGAAATCTAAATGAATGAATTAATATAAAATAATAAAGAGCAGCAAAAGCCAAGTCTGCCTTACAGTGTGTTTCGAGAATTACACCAAATGTTATGGACAACACCATGAAACTAATTTCGATATTATTTGAAATTTGCTATCTGTCGGCGGGCGAGAAGAAAGGAGATTTGGATCTTCAAGTTGGCAGAAGGCAGACGGCAATGTTCGAGATGCCACTACCCATGAATTTGGGGTAAGTACTAAACCATAATGTTATATAAAGTGAGGATGAACTGCAAACCAGTGAGTACTAACACATTTATTTTTTGAGCTTGTATTAGTTTAATGGATGAAAGAGGATCGTACCAGTTGTTATGTAAAGGTGTTCTTGCATGTATATTTGTAGCGTAAATTGTGTAGTTTAAGGTTATTTTTCTTCTGGTGAAATTAAATTATTATTATTAACAGTGCTGCATTGTATGTATTTACAGTATTTACCAGGCTATTTAAGGGTTATTTTCCGGCTTTTGGGCGCGTGGCCCGGTTTCACACATTGGCCTTTGACCAGGTTTCCCTCTCCTCTTTCTAATGGGTAGCAGTACTGCAGTAGTATTATATTTGGAAAGGGGGGGGGGGGGGAGACTGCAAACAAGGTACCTTTATTTTAAGGGGGGGGGGTCATTTATTATAAACATTCTCAGATTTTTATTTATCTGCATTTGCAACTATTTATTTTCTCAATAAGCTCAGGTCAGGTTCATCTAATCTAACAATTATATTTTATTTATTAGGCACAAAATCGGGAATCTAGATAATTGACCCAGATTGGAAATAAATATCCAATCCTACAGGATTTGAATTGGACTGGAATACGGGGCGGCCCTATTGCCTCACCCTTCTTTAACAACTATGAGCAACACATGCTCTCACTAAACTCTTCCACAACTCAGCAAATAATTTCCTCAAAGATGACCCTCAGTCTCCACACAAATATAAATGCCGATATGCTAGTCGCATAATATTATCAACAATAATCATTACTAATGAATCTTAATATTTTTCTCCACATTTTTTTGATAGGTGTTGTAATATTCCGTCATACAAATTACTGTGTATTCTTGAATTTATAAAGTTTTCCAATAAAAAGCTTTAATTATTCCTGGTCAAAATCTCCCTGCCTCTATTTAACACAAATTCAACCTAGTTGATACATTTTTATTACCTGCCATTATTTTACCTCCCACTTCATTCTTACTTGTTTTTTTTATAAATGTTTTCTTAACTTATTATTTCTTCAAAACTATTGCCATTTGTTATTACTGTATTTAAACAATCTCATTTGTCTAACCATGTTCCTAAATATAAATAACCACGGTTATTTCTAACTCTGTTCATAAATATTAATTTCTGCTTCACAAATATTGAAATAAATGAATGTTATTATATTTATCACAGTCCCATAAATATTTAAACAATTTCTATGTTTATTATTATTATTCCTTCTAACCACATGAAATAATAATAATTATTATTGGCAATCTCTAAAAAAATCATTGTTATGATTTTTACAACATTTACAATTATTATTATGACCCTAGTTATTAAATATTCAAATATAAACAATTAAACAGAATGTTTAAACCCTCACCTTGATTTAACAAGTATCACACATTATTTACAACTTTCTCATATCATGATTTTTAATTTCATAACAATACTGAGTATTAATAGTGTAAATTAAATTATGATAATGGTGCTCTCACATTTCAAATAGTTTGACTAAAATAAATTATTTATTTAACGGTGTATTCTCACATAAATAATTATTAATAGAATATTATTCTCTTTTATTATTACTTCACTCTACCTTATCATTATTAAAAATTAAGGAATTAATTTAAACAATCCAAGCTTCGACCGAGCTTGTAAGAAGCTATAAAAATATTCCTATTCCTTTAAATAAATTCAGAATGTCTTATATCAAGAAGACATCAATGTAACTGTTATTCTGACAGTATAGAAAATTGTATATTAAATTGTTAGACCCCACAATGGTGCTCCATTGGTCGTACTGGACAAATACACATGAAGTTTGACTCGAAGATAGTGTTGACTTTTTATTATGAATGGTAAAAAGAAATTCTCAACTACATTAGCCTAGTAAGAAATACATGTAGAATGTCAGCTTACTTCATTCTTGATGTGATGGTAATGTGTGTCCTTTGTGTTCGCTACTAACTATTAGCATTGCGATCTCCCTTGGCCATCAGCGACTCCATTACCTCGTCTTCGTTGCCCTCCATTGCAAACCTATCCTCGCACGATTTAACGACACATACTGCTGGTTATAAATGCGCGTACATAAACTCTCCCGTTATACATTCTACTGTCCAACATTATGAAATGTTCCTTTTCTGAAAACGACTTTTCACTGTTAGAATGTTCATTCGTAGACTGTGATTTCACTGTTCTGTATTTGACTAGTTATTACAGGAATAAATTTTAACAGTATGAAATTCAGCGAGTTTTGCACTAACAATCTGGTATCTGTGGATGTCTAAGAATACCTAATATAAGTTAGTCCCTCAGCAAGTAGTCAGATATTATCTGCAACAAGTGCGCTAGGCAACACTTGTCCCGCATCGTAGGCGTAACTATTTTCGGGTAATGAGTTCTCCTCAGACGTCTCTAGCATGTAGATAGCCACCTCTAATATCCTAAAAACTGGCATGTTGAATAAGCTCCACCTCAATCTGTAAAACAGACGGGACCAGACGTTGGCTAAGTTCCACCCAGACAGGCAAAATCGTGAATAGTGCAAGTGCTTAGTTCACTGACAATAAACCAAGTCCTGAACACTAGTCCAGCGACTATGTTCTTTCGTCGTTTATAGTAACAGTATCTTAATTGATTCACAGCGCGGTGATGATGCTTACCCGAGCAGTTGCTCGGACGAAGAACATGTCTCAGTGATATTTGTTGCTTCTTTTATACTGATTCCGGCGATACGTCACAGGTCCACGCGACACCGCGATCATACCTTCTCTAACATTCGATTGGCATATCTCGGCTCCTAGTGAACGTATCTCCTTCCTAGATGGCTCTATCGTCTGCAAATTTAATTGCCAGAAAACTGTACTAATTTCAAAAACTCAAATCCGTCGTCTTGAGGAAATTTCTAAAATATGCAGTCACGTAGGCCATGTGTGCGTCACAGGCTTCACGTCATGTTCCACTCGCTGCTCGAAGGATTTCAGCGCGCGATTCAAAAAATGCCGCTTCGTTGTAAACATGTTCACGACGCACAGTGGTATTTTTAGAGTATCTGGCCGCGCAAAATACCTTTGCATATAGAAATGGTCTAAAACCTTAAAATAACTGTTCAAAGTTAAGTAAAACAATTTCCTTATTCTCATTTATAAGAATTTAAGTTTGACTGTCGCCCCGGAGATCCAGGTTCGATTCCCGACTCTGACAAAAAAAATTAATTCTGGTGTGAGGGCTGGTACGGGGTAAACTAAGCCTCCTGAGGCAAAACTGAGTAGAGGAGGGTTCGATTCCCACCTCAACCATCCTGGAAGTGGTCCCGGAAGTCCGGGTTCGATTCCCGATTTTGCCAAGATATTTTCCTTCTCGTGTGATGGCTGGTACGGGGTAAACTAAGCTTCCTGAGGAAAAACTGAGAAGAGGAGGGTTCGATTCCCACCCCAACCATCCTGGAATTGGTTTTCCATGGATTCCCCATATCTACTCCAGGCAAATGCTGAGATGGTTCCTAACTTAGGGTCACGGCCGCCGTCTTCCTAATACTATCTCAAATGAACAAATAGTAGTACAGGCATCACAATAACACAGGAAAACACACAAATTACACAGACACACCCAAAATGCATGGGACTATTCGACCACGATGTCGCAGACCCTAAAATAAGCAACAACAACAAGAATTGAGGTTAAACTTCACTTATTATCCTAATAATAATACTAAAAATAATAATATTTTTCAACTGGAATAGGATTTTCCTTAACGCCGCTAAACTGGCAGAAAATTCTGCATTTTTTTCAATAAGTTCAGTGGTGTCTCTCTTTCCTTATAGGCGTACACTCACTTGACCGGCTAACGCTAGCTCTTCCCTGCTGAGTTTTTGTATTAAAGGTCGCAATTTCCTTCGTTTCGAAAATTCACTACACTCCACGAATGTCGACCCACATTACCTGTATTCCCTCTCCATGTTCCCTTCCAGGCTATTCTTATTTCGTGACAAACTTTCTTAATTCCTGCGATTGGCAACCCACGTTTTTCTTAACTGCGCGGAAAAATGAATAAGATTTTTTTCTAACATTATTTTAACAGACTGTCCAAGGGATTTCAGATCGCTGTTTTCTATTAGATAGGTTCAAATCCTTTCGCTTTTCCACCTGCATGGTGCCAAGCATCGGAATGATCGTTCCGCGAAAATCCTCCCGACAACACTAAAAGGAGAGCAAATGCCAAAGTTGCAAAGAGTTGCAAATAATTTTTACACAGAAAGCATAATAGTGTGTAGGCTATAGGCTAATGGAAAGAAATTCACCAATGGTTGACAATTGTAAATTTCCTGGTCTGAAAACCCATAAAAGAAGAATTATTTTATAACAAAAATTCACTATTTTCAAACGTTTATCACATAAACACAGCGATTTTTATAAGATTTTGCAAATTTCATAAAGAAATATCATATTGTAGTCTGTCATATCCAATGGCAAACGATGAAGATAGCTGAACAAACATGTCTTTACAAGCACAAGATTCAAACACAAATAATCAGCTTTTCTTCCAGCTGTGGATGCGATTTAAAAAATGTCCTACTTCAGCGGTCTTTCACATTCCAAGGGGTGAACAAATAAGGCATATAAGTACAGTTCTGAGGTTCTCTGACATTGCTGATACTAAAAATGTCATACAACATGAAAATACAAGACATTTATTTTTTACATTTTGAGCGCCCAGATCGTGCAAAAGGACCACTGTGCGACGTCTCTACTTCACAGAAGCGTCCGTGATTCGGGTACAGTACACATTAGCTGATCCATATATTCCAAAGGAACAATGTGGTTTTCGGAAAGGAACTTTCACTCTAGATGCTGTAGGAGCGTTAATAGACAACATTACGACAGCACTGATAGCATCTGGAGGAGAGTACTATGCAGTTTTCGTGGATTTCCAAAAAACCTTTGACTCGGTCAACATAATCAGCTGACGATAGTTATCAAAGATATGCTTAAGCCAGTGCCGTATACTGGTCTGAAGATCTGGGCTACCACTGAGCTTAATATTACACAAAACATGCTTTTGAACTGCCGTGCGAAAAGAGTTCATATTTGAAAACCCTTCCTTTCACGACTAAATAACAAACACAGCCAGCAATACAATTTAGACAGTTTAGAACTGCCAGATAACCTATTCCACCTAGCATATGTAGATGATGTGAAATGACGTGTATACATTGGCACACAATTGCAGTTCAGGCAGCATAACTTCCTTTTTAGCCTATTTTCAATTTTGAAAAAATAGGCTTATGAGATCACCTTTTGTCCGTGTGTGTGTGTGTGTGTGTGATTCGTGTGTGTGTCCCCCCCCCCTAATAAAATCTAAACGGCTGGAGCGATTTCAAAGAAACTCGGTATGTTCATAGCACTATTCCCGGCGACCTCGACCGTGCCCTTCAAATTTTGTTACGTCTCACCAATGCAAAATGGCGGCTGTGCGAAATATTTCACTAGCATTCAATATCTCCGAAACTATTACCGATATCGCCCTGAAATTGTGTACGGTGATAAAGGGTACTACTAGAAGTTCGCCTATGAGACTTTCAAAAACCTGGTGACTACAAAACCAACATGGCGGTCAAGCGAAGTTGAGACTTTTAAATAGACTTTTCTCGCGATTTAACTATCCACACGTAATGAAACTTGGTACAGCAAATGTTTATACACATTGTAATTCACTGGAGTCTAATTTAGTTCAATTGTTTACATAACTTCAAAATGGCGGCTGTGCGAAATATTTCACTGACATTCTATATCTCCGAAACTATTACAGATATCACCCTGCACTTTAGTACGGTGATAAAGGGTACTGATACAAGTTTACCTATGTATATTTCATAAACTTGTAAAGTAGAAAACGAACATGGCGACCAAGCGAAGTTGAGACTTTTAAATAGACTTTTATCACGATTTAACCATCCAAACGTAATGAAACTAGGTACAGCAAGTGTTTATACACATAGTAATGCACTGGAGTCTAATTTAGTTCAATTGTTTACATAACCTCAAAATGGCGGCTGTGCGAAATATTTCACTGACATTCTATATCTCCGAAACTATTACAGATATTACCCTGCAATTTTGTACGGTGATAAAGGGTACTGGTACAAGTTTATCTATGTATACTTAATAAACTTGTAAAGTAAAAAACGAACATGGCGACCAAGCGAATTTGAAATATTTTAATAGACTTTTCTCGTGATTTAACTCTCTGAGCGCAGTGAAATGTAGTACAGTAAATGATTTTGCAGATTGTAATGCACTGCCATCTAATTTAAATCAATTGTTTACATAACCTCAATATGGCGGCTGTGCGAAATTTTTAAATTAAGTTTTTATTTCTTGTGTCGTAATCATGCGATCGAAGTGAAATTTTGAATAATGAACCTAGGCAATAATTGTCCTTGAATGGTACATAATTATATGGCCTATACATATAACATTCCTAAATGGCGAGCTTCCGAAATATTTAGACGGTTCTCAATATCTATGAATCTTTTACAGCAACCAAACTGAATTTTTTTATGTTCATAGAGACTATGAACATATGTTCACCTATAGGACTTTCATTAACCTGGTGAGCACAAATCCAACATGGCGGCGACGCGAAGTATAAATATTTAAATGGACGATTCTCGCGAATTAACTATCCGAGTGCTGTGAAACGTTGCACGTTAAATGCTTATACTAATGTTGATCCACTGGCATCTAATTTATTTCAATTGTTTGCATAATCACAAGATGGCTGCTGTGCGTAATTTTAAAATCTCGTTTTTACTTCTTGTGTTCTAATCATGCGATTGAAGTTTGAATACCACACGTACACAATAATCTTAATGTAATAGTACAAAAATAAAAATCCAACCTGGCGACAATCTGAAATATTTAGACGGTTCTCAATATCTACGAATCTGTTACAGCAATTAAACTGAAATTTTGTATGTTGTTAGAAGAAATTAACATGAGCAGGATATATGAAAATAGGCTGTATAGTTCTTCACGGAACTACTTGTTTTAAACGTAATAAAGCCCATTGTATAAATCAGAAATCTGTTATATATTTTTATAATGTAGGCGCATACATAAAGTTTTGTTTTACTTAGTTTTGAGGATCAAATCAGGTAGGTGACGTCCCCCATTCTCCATACGCTGAGTTAACTGCTTTCTGGCGTATGTCATGACTCTTGCCAGCATATCAGGCGTTATGTTGGCAATTTCTTCCTGGATGTTGGTCGTCAAATCTTGTAGGGTCCTTGGACGGTTCAAATAAACACGGGATTAAAAAAAAAGATAAAAAAAAACACAAGAGGACAAATCGGGAGAGCGGCCGGTCATTCCAAATCACCTCTAAGTGAGATGAGGTGCTCCGGGAAGTGTTCTCTCAATATAGCCATCGATGCTCTTGAAGTGTGTGCCGTTGCACCGTCTTGTTGGAACCAAATGTCCCCTAAGTCCAACTCATACAGCCATGGGGGAAACAAAATCCTGTAACATGCTTACATACCGGTCCGAATTCACTGTTACTGTGACTGCATTTTCCTCAAAGAATTAGAGACCAATAATTCCAGCTGAGGACAGTGCTCACCACACTGTGACTTTAGGTGAATGCAAAGGCATTTGGTGCAGTTCTTAAGGATTGGTGGCAGCCCAGCAGCGCATGCTTTGTTTGTTAACGGATCCACACAAATGAATATTGGCTTCATCACTAAAGAAAATAGTTTCCTCAGGAGCGACTTCGAGAAGAACCTCACACTCGTTCCGCTGACAATTGAAGTCACGTTCAGAAAGTTCCTGCGCACTCACCATCTTGTATGGATGGAAATGAAGACCAGACCGATCAGAATGTCCAAGGGCAGACGCATGTTTGCGTGCAGAACGCCGTGGTGATTGCAACACTGAAGCTCTATCTGCCTCAATGTTCTCAGGTGATCGAATAGGCCGAGGGACTCTAGTTCTTCGTCCTGTCACACTTCCAGTTCGTCTGAACGTAGTGAACCACGTAACAATTGATTTCCGGTCCGGGACGGGCCAACGGAGCTAAATTAAAGTGCCTCCGAAAGGCGCGCTGGGTTGCGATCACAGAACATCCGCTCGAAACGTAGGCCTCAACGGCAAAATCACACTCCTCCCTGTTCCAACGCATGATGCCGACTGACTGTGTCGGGACAAAACTTTATAGTGCCACCTCACGAACGAGACCACTAGCGCTCGGCTACGACATCGAGCAGCTGAATGGCGCGCATTTTAAAAAAGGAAGTTATGCTGTCGGACCCTGTACAGTCATTGGCATTTAAAGCCCCCGCATGTGTTTGTTCAATAATTTTCTTACAAAATCACAACTGGTACAGTTAAAACAAGTCAATACATAAAGATTCTTCAGCATACACACTTAAATAAATCACACATCGAAAATACTAGAACTTCTAAAACATATTCACATATATGCGCGCGATAATGTAGATTTATTGTAGGCTATTTGTTCCTTTAAACGCTTTTAATTTCAAAGAAACCGCTGGTACTCAATTAAATTAGCCTCTGACTGCGCGAGCCAGCTGCGTGTGGGCCAGATATGCGGTGCGACTAAGAGCTAGTTATTTAGCCTGGGGTTTAACTTGAATCGGGGTTAAAAATTGTCGGTTTCTTGCGCGGTTTTAAGTTGTTAAGTGAATAATTTTTATTTGATGCTGTGTATGCAATTATTTAAATATTTGGTAGTTTGATGTTATTTTGCGTGGTATAAATGTGTTAGTACCTATTTCGCTCCGTGTTACTCAGACCATCGCACACCATATGCCCTCCTGGCCGTGGAGTGCAGTAGTAGCAGCTTTAGCTGGTGTTGCGTGTGTTCTTGTTAAGCGAGGTCCAGTTGGTCGACTAAGCAGAGGCAATTTCTTTTTTTTTTGTACCGGGGGGGGGGGGGGAGAAAGAGTACCCGCACCCCCCGCGTGGCACCCGACCTTACTACTGGTGCCTCCGACAACTAGTGTGCTCCGTTATATACCATCGCCGCTCGAAACTGTGTTTATTCTTGTTAGGCGCTGTCCAGCATGGTAAGAAACCGCTGTCCGTAGCGGCAACTCGCTCGCTATGAGCGCTGGGCCTGCACGGAACAAGGGTGGGTGCGGAGAGATGGGGAGAGCAGCGTAAGGCTGCCGCTTTCTTAGTCGGTTTCTGCTGCGTTGCCGCGTTGACTACCCACTAACCATTATTTATTTCGATAAAGAAGAATGTGCTTGAAAGTCACGATTGTTTGAATGCTTTCTTGAACCTGCAATAAAGTGTTATTTATTTTAATATAATTTTCTTGGGCTACCGCCGATAGCCCCGGTAGCCCTAAGAATACGCCCCTGTCTTAAGCGAAATAGTCTAATTATGACAGAAAATTTCGACAAATCGAGACAATTTTGCAAACAAGAGGAGTTCTACAAGGGGATTCACTCAGCCCTATCGCCTTCAACATCTTCACTGCAGAAGTCATCAGAAACGAGGGTATAGATGTATATGTTACAGGGAAAGTCGATTCTCCAGTAAGAGTTGACTCTCCCTAGGCAAAGTCGACTCTTACTGATCTTTTCAGTAAAAGTTGATTAAAAGCGGTAAGTGTTCAATTTCGATCAACATTTACTAGTCAGAGTTGACTATACCTAGGAAAAGTATACTCTCACTGGCTTGAGGTAGTAACAGTTGATTATCTGCAAGGAAACGGTACTAGCTAATAAAGAACAAATAGGAAGGCAAAACCAATACATTAAGAGAGAGAAATGTTTAAGAGAAACCTTTAAAATCCATAAAGAGATAGAAATATTTATCATTTATTACAGCAAGGTAAAGATTTGTGACACTTTGAGTTGCAAAGTACACTTTTCTTCTTGCACATGCACTTCATGGATTCGCATTTAGTGTTGCAAGAACATTTGAAACAAGTAGTTCCGTGAAGAACTATACAGCCTATTTTCATATATCCAGCTGATGTTAATAGCCTCTATCAACATGCAAAATTACAGTTTAATTGCTGTTACAGATTCGTAGATATTGAGAACCGTCTAAATATTTCAGATGGTCGCCAGGTTGGATTTTTATTTTTGTACTATTACATTAAGATTATTGTGTACGTGCGGTATTCAAACTTCAATCGCATGATTAGAACACAAGAAGTAAAAACGAGGTTTTTAAAATTACGCACAGCAGCCATCTTGTGATTATGCAAACAATTGAAATAAATTACATGCCAGTGGATCAACATTTGTATAAGCATTTAACGTGCAACGTTTCACGGCACTCGGATAGCTAATTCGCGAGAAACGTCCATTTAAATATTTATACTTCGCGTCGCCGCCATGTTGGATTTGTGCTCACCAGGTTACTCGAAGTCCTATAGGTGGAATATATGTTCATAGTCTCTATGAACATTAAAAAAATCTGTTTGGTTGCTGTAAAAGATTCATAGATATTGAGAACCGTCTAAATATTTTGGAAGCTCGCCATTTAGGATTGTTATATGTATAGGCCATAGAGTTATGTACCATTCAAGGACAATTATTGCCTAGGTTCATTATTCAAACTTTCACTTCGATCGCATGATTACGACACAAGAAATAAAAACATAATTTTAAAATTTAGCACAGCCGCCATCTTGAGGTTATGTAAACAATTGAATTAAATTAGATAGCAGTGCATTACAATCTGCAAAATCATTTACTGTACCACATTTCACTGCACTCAGAGAGTTAAATCACGAGAAAAGTCTATTAAAATATTTCAAATTCGCATGGTCGCCATGTTCGTTTTCTACTTTACAGGTTTATGAAATATACATAGGTAAACTTGTATCAGTACACTTTATCACCGTACAAAATTGCAGGGTGATATCTGTAATAGTTTCGGAGATATAGAATGTCAGTGAAATATTTCGCACAGCCGCCATTTTGAGGTTATGTAAACAATTGAACTAAATTAGACCCCAGTGCTTTGCAATGTGTATAAACAATTGCTGTACCCAGTTTCATTACGTTTGGGTAGTTAAATCGCGAGAAAAGTCTATTTAAAAGTCTCAACTTCGCTTGGCCGCCATGTTGGTTTTGTAGTCACCAGGTTTTTGAAAGTCTCATAGGTGAACTTCTAGTAGTGCCCTTTATCACCGTACACAATTTCAGGGCGATATCGGTAATAGTTTCGGAGATATTGAATGCTAGTGAAATATTTCGCACAGCCGCCATGTTGGATTGGTGAGACGTAACAACATTTGAAGGGTACGGTCGAGGTCGCCGGGAATAGCGCCATGAACTTACCGAGTTTCATTGAAATCGCTCCAGCCGTTTAGATTTTATTAGGGACACACACACACACACACACGCACACACACACGGACAAAAGGTGATCTCATAAGCCTATTGTTTTTCAAAATTGAAAATAGGCTAAAAACCTTGTCAACTTCCAAGTGATTGTGAAGTCACAACAGTCCTCACAGCTATTGTTTTATCCATAGAAACTTCATTTTCTTGGATAATGTTCGTAGGACATTTACTGTATTGAGACCTGAAAAAATGTTATCATTGAAATCTGAACAATTTAATACTATGGGCAGTGAGAGAGAGAGAGAGGAGAGAGAGAGAGAGAGAGATATCTTTTATTTTAGCTTTGAAACCTTACGTTGAGAAAAGCTGCTTTAGAATCCCATTTCACGTTCCAATTCGATAAAATCCATCATCGACTACCTCCAGTACCACACCAAGGATAGATCGAGCATCTCCTCTACCACGGCCAACATCAGGGAATGGAACACGAACTGATGCTCCTTTTTCTACTGGCGGATGAATGTGATCTGAGGGATTTTCATGCGTTTAGCTTGTTCTAGAGAGTAGAAAGCTTCATTTCTCAGTCTTTTGATGCCCTCAGTAGACTTGTTCAGGTCAGTGAGGAGATAATCACTATCATCTACGAGCTTTTCACCACTTGATACATATTGGTTTGTTTCATTTTCATCAGGATTTCCATTCCCGTTACTTCCAATTTCGTTTTCTTGTTGTTGCTGAGTTTGATCAATTGCGCATTGAAGATCCTCTTCTGTTTCTAAATTTTCCATACCTCAGCTGGTAGTTTTGAACTAGATAAGCCGTGTCTCGGGGGGCAACCGAACATTGCTTTATACGGGGATCGTTTTATCACACTATGCAAGGCACTGTTTTTCATGAATTGAATAAACTTTAAGCCTTCACTCCATTTTGATGTTTTGTGGTCTTGCATCCAGGTGGTTATCATATTCTCCATGTCCTGGTTGGCTCTTTCGACGCTACCTTGACTTTGACTATGTCGTGGTTTGCCGTGCACCATTTTGAAGTTCGACCATGTATTAACCAGACTATCAATAATTTTACTAGCAAATTCTCTCCCATTGTCTGATTGTAAAATACAAGGAGCGCCTAACAAAGTAAAAATATCAACGATATTATTACACACTTCGTCTGCAGTCTTTGATTTCAGTGGTCTTAGCACAACAAACTTTGTTAAATGGTCCTGGTACACCATTATAAGTTTGAAGTCTTCATCAGGTTGCGATTGAAAGTCAATAAAGTCCACTTGACATGGTGAATTCATTTCCTTGAATAACAAAGGCTTTACAACTAGTCCTTTCCTATTATGTTTCAATTTTTGATCTCAAGGTCCGCACAAGCTTAAAAATAGTAAAATGTCCTTTGTAATAACATTTTGAAATTTCCCTTTCAATTGCTGAATCATACGATCTCTTCCTCCGTGTCCAGAGGATAGGCTAAGTGCGCTTCATTAAGAACTCCAAACAACTCTCCATCAGAAACATAATACCTTATGCTGTCTTGGTCTGTGACAGGGTGTATTAGTTTTGTAATACCATTTACTTCAATAATGTCATATCGTCTTAAAAACCTGATATCGTTACTTTCTTTTTTAATTGCAGTTTTTAGATTTTTCACTTTTTGAATGCAGCTATCATATTTCAATTTGGTCAATGTCAGTGAATTTACCTTGGAAGACGAACGTTCCTGCTGCAGTTTTTCACGAAAAAGTTCTGCCGTGGTGTCTGACATAATTATTACAAACTTAAACTAATTATTTAAACGTAAATTAATCTTTTGTCACTATTGCACAACAATAAACAGCCGAGTAATGACGAATGGCAACTGCCTGTTGTGTGGTGGGGTAATAAAAGAAAGAAATGTTCAGATCGATGACGGTCGGTCCAATAATGGAAGTAGGAGTCCAAACAATGGCAATATTTTAATAATTATAACAAAGGTTTGGCTCGCGCGGTTACATTTTCAGAGCAGCATCTGTGAATCAACTTTTACTGAACCACAGCAGGCATAGTTAACTCTCCCTAGGAAAAGTTGATCTGATTGTTTTCAATCAACTATTACTGATACTTACTGATACTCTGCCTAGGGAGAGTCAACTCTTACTAATAATCGACTTTCCCTGTAACATATACATGTATGCGGACGATATAGCAATGGGATCAACAAAGAAAGAACACCTGCAGGAGGCAATCCACAAAATAGAAAATTGGGCAAGGGATAATCAACTGGACATAAACAAAACAAAAACAGTACAAATGGTATTTCGGAAAGGAGGAAGGTTATCACAAACCGATGTCTTCCTACCTTGAAAATGAGAAAATTGAAATAGTTAACACAGCCAAATATCTCGGACTAACGCTGCAAACAACGATCAATTCATACAGACATCATATCACAGAAAGGACTAGCGCAGCAATTAGTCATGTATGACATCAAGGAACCTACAAAACTATCCACAAAAACAGCTATGCGCTTATTCCACGCCAAAGTGGTATCAATAATCACCTATGGAATAAACCTCATATGGGATCAACTCACAGTAACAGATTTCAAAGCTGTAGAAGGAGTAAAGGCAAGATATCTCAAAAGAATGTTGGGCATATCAAAGTCGTCCCGCTCAAGATTGGCCTATGAGCTTGCGCAGGACCTTATTTAATCGAGGAATTAAGAACAACAGCACAACTACCATCCACTAGACAAGAGCAAGAGCATCTGAGAAAGGAAAAAGCTACAGATGCCATGTGTGAGAGACATTGGATGGGCCCCAACTGCCAGATAAGAAGTGCTATCAATAGACTAGCGGTACATGGTTTTCACCATAATTTGTGCTCGTGAATCGGTTTCCATGAACCTAATGACCAGTGCGTATGCACTCTGTGCAAAGCCTCATGTGATCGATATCACTTCATAAGGTGCTCCAAAAGAGTTAAAACGATACATGAGTGCAGTAAAGAGTAAATGAGCTGTAGCAGTTAGTTTTGGCTACGACAAATGGACAGACATAATTTAATTTTGTGAAATTCTTTTATTTGTAATATGGCCTTTCGGCTGAAATACATTCTTATAATTATGCAGGTCTACCGAATTAATGTACACTTGTATAATTTGCTGGGTAACTTTATTTTATTTTTAGTTGTGATCGTAATGACTAACTATATCAAGATCATCTGCCTAACCGGATAATAAATGAGATATTTAATCTGTAATCTGAAGAGGGTTCATACTTTGCATGACATGAGGTTAGGCTTTCCTTAGTGTGTGATTTTCAGTTTCCAGGATTCTCTGCCAAAACATCTGTGAAACACCTTCCAGTGCCCTGGTCTGAGTGAAAACATGAAGAAAGAAACCGAATTTTTCTATCTCTACAATGGGACACATTCCAGAGGTGAATTACCAATGCTCTGCAAACTAGTATATTTTCAAATGTTTAATTTTATGTTATAAATTAAGTGTTCTATTTGAACAATAATTTGTTAAAGAAAACATTTTGTATGATTTGAACCTTGCTTCCTGAACTTCTGCTAGTCCTAACACCTACTGTTCCCACTAGAAACAGTAGACACTCCTAATTCACCAGGTTTGCGTGCTAGGGATGGATCAACCTCTGCCCCCTACTCCCCCAGAGATATTTTGAATCTGCCTGGTGCTGATACAAACCTGTGCTTTTTCTATCTCTCCCTTCCTTCATGTAATAATACATTGAGTGTGATTTATGTATTTAGAGGATGGGATACCCCTCCCATCAAAGGTCATACTCATAGTTGTGTGCCTCCTCCCTCCTGTGTAACTGTGTAGAATCTTGGAGGAGCATTGAGTAATTGTGATTGCTATGCCCTAGGTCTAGGGCCATATAGAGCCGAAGAGATTAGGCTATGTAGAATATATTTAAATTTTTAAAAGGCTAATAAATAACTTAATCTGAAGAAAAATGGAATAAATTTCATTAAGCAGTAAATATTGCTAAAATGTCAAATGTAGTTTTGTTATGGGATAAGGAGTTGGAAGTACATCAATGGCCTACTGATTCTTTCTACTAATTTGCAAACTTATAACTTAACATGTAGGCTTATGAACACAACAGTCCTAGACTTATAAATTGATGGACGTAAGGGATTCTGTGGGTAGTTCCAGTGGCATGAGCTGCTCTTCATCATTCCAGGTGCAACAGATCCACATAATGCACCCATACCCCACTCCTTTCTGCTCGCAGTTCTTAATGTGAGAAGTACTTTTAAGGAGAACAATACTAAACTGCAGTCTAAATGATCCTGATCTTAGGTTCCCACAATTTCCATGGACCTCTTACCACCTCAGTTTTACCTGCAGGGCACTTGCTCTGGTTTATTATCGAAGGCAGGTATTATGATGGATCTTTAAATCACTCCAAGAAAGTCAATTTGGTGTTCTGACTAGAACCGACGATTTCATATTAATAACACTACAGTACCGTGAAGAAAAACTGGCAAACTAGATTGGACCATCGCCCCCAATTAACATCTATTGTGTTACGGCCCAAAGAGTTGATACCTCATCCTTGGAGGTTTCTGAGCATTATTTTAAATTGATACTCCTATTTTTAACGGTATTGTCGTTCATGTGTTAAAATGCTCTCAGTAGTCAATTAGGCCTACAGGTAAGTTGCCCAATAGCTTACTGGCCACATACAATATTTATCTTAACTTAAGTTTCTGATACAGTTCATGTCGTCGTAATAAACCAGACAATACACTATTTGATTCCTACTAAACTAAAATGAATATTCATGTGGACAGGCAATGTAATTTTTTTCAAAAGGGAATTAGGTGTATAAAGTGATCCGCTGGAATATCCGTTGAATACTATAAATAAGATACTCCGAAATAAAATAAGGTGCGGTATTAAGGCAATAGCTAAAGGAAACCCTAACTGAAATGGATATTCATGTGAACAGACAGCGTAACTGTTTTCGCAAATGGGGTTAGGTGTATCAGTTTAAAGTAATCCGTATGAATGGTCAATGCATACGATAAATAAAAAACACCATAATAAGCGATAGTATGGGTTAAGGCGTGAGGAAAGCAATGGCAAACTACCTCGCTCCTCATCTTGCCTAGTACGCCTCAATATAGAGCTGGCTGGGGTTTCTGTGGGTATCTACCCACATAACTTAATGGCGGTACTATTTGAGGATCCAACCAGCCTTCGGGCTGACTACCTAACAGACAGATATGGGTTAAGGCAGTGGCGTACCAAGGGGGGTGCGAACGGGGTGGCCGCCCCGGGCGCCGTAAAGGCAGGGGGGCACCAAATTCCAAATTCAAATAACTTTTTTTTTACCTTATGATTTATTTTATTTATTTCATGAAAACTATTCGGTTTTAATGGTCAAATTTTCTGTATAACTTCGTTAAATACTGCAGTGATATTATTTAGAAATGAAATAAACGTTTCGTTTTAAACTATTTATAGATAATACGTAATAGATCGTGTGCGCCGAGCACACAGGAAACGTTTACGGTGTACGGGCGAACAGAGCGTCTGAGCCGGAATCAGAGCAGTGATGGAGAAGGGATGCGTGGTTGATGATGGTGCCGGCCGGCGCAGGGGGCATCAAGCCACTACAGAATTTAGGATTGCTAGTTTTCTAGTCATTAGCAAAAAATATTATGTTAAATTCTCTAAAACTATTTGAAACTGAAAAAAAATACAGTGTTTCCTCTCTATTTCGTTTGCTATTGGCTGAAGCAATTTTAACCTAGAATCATTATTGATCAACACCAAGAATCATAATTGATAATAGTAAAAGGTAATTTGTTTCATTGTATTTCAGTTTCCATTATTAAACGACATAAGGCAAGTGGGGCTCAAAATAGACAACTGAAACAGCAACGTACCAAAGCACTTGATAGTTCGAACTCGTTTATGACAGCTTTTATAAAAGGATCACTGACCTCTGAAAACAATGAAACTCAGAAAGAATGTGAATTTGACAGTATCAACTTAAGCCTTGATATTAATGAATCAAATATTACAGTAGTTAACAAATTGGTTCAACACGATGATCAGATGGTACGATTCAAATCTCTCAATCAAACTCTTTGAATCAAGAGTGATTACATAAGTGAACGAAATGCCTTCGATTTGCAAAGTTTCTGTGTTCGGTCAATTTTTGGAAGTACCTCAGCATTTTTCCCTAGTTCGACTTACAGGTGGAGTGTCCTCAAGGAACATGTCAGCTTATTGGTCAAGGGCCACTCAGATACAAGATGGAGTTCTGAAGCAGAAGCCGTGTACGCCTTATCATCTCAGATGAAGTGCTTCATGCTTTAGAAAAATTGAGAGACACTACAACTGAATCCGTCGGTACCAGACAGAGTGCAGCGCTGTTAATTAATGCAATAGAAAGATTTGACTTTGTAACTCTGCTATTTTTCTGGGCTGAGGTACTTCCAAAAATTGACCGAACACAGAAACTTTGCAAATCGAAGGCATTTCGTTCACTTATCTAATCACTTGTCTACAAGCTTTCCAAGATCAGCTTAATATGGGGAGAGAAACCCTTCGAGTTGATGTTATATCAAAAGCTACTAAGAAGTGTGAGGAATGGGGAGAACCCACGGAACGAAGACAAAGAGTGAAGCGGAAAATGCCAGGGGAATCCACTGATCATGTTGGACTTTCCTGGAAAGATGAAGTAAAGCGGAGCACACTAGAGATCTTAGATAAATGTATTCGTAAGTTAAGTGAACGGTTCGCCAATATCAAGGAACTGGATAAACGTTTTGGCTTCCTCTGTAATTTTGATGGATAGATTCATAACGAAACCCCAAATGAAGACGTTTTGAACACTCTAAAGAGGAAATGTTTCGAACTTGCAGAGAAGTACCCTGAAGATTTGAACGGAGAAGAATTCTTTGAAGTTATTAAAGATGTCATAGTTTTATTACTAAGATCAAAGAAAAATAATGAAAAGATCGACTTGAAACCCAAAGATATTTTGTTTTTTTTAGGGCTTATTTGGGGTTAGAGGCACACAGTAACTTGATCATCGCCTTCAAACTACTTTTAACGATTCCAGTGTCTGTGGCATCTTGTGAACGATCTTTTAGTAATCTGAAGCTTATTAAAAATTACTTAAGATCCACAATGACGCAAGAAAGACTACGGTACCGTAAGTAATTTATCAATTTTATCAATTGATCGTGACGTGGCTGCTACTTCAACTATCTTATAAATAAGTTTGCATCAATCAAGGTTAGGAAGGCACATTTTTTATGACTCTGAAACTTCTTTTCTCTTTTTTATTATTATTATTATTTATTTTTATTATTTTTTAAACAAATTAACCTTTTAATACTTAAAGTTCTATTTTTTCATATTTTTCTCTTTATAATGTGTTCAAGTAACGTACTACTTACAGTATTTATGAACATTAAACTGTGTTTAAATTAAACTTATTGATCTTTGAACCTTTTAGTTATAGGGGAGACTACCATCTAGTTGGCCCCGGGCGCCAAGTAGCCTTGGTACGCCACTGGGTTAAGGCAATATGGAACATAGGAAATAGTTAAAAAATAAAATGATACAAACTAATTGCGATATAGAATGGTGTGAAACAAGTTGAAATGACGCGCCAATCGATTTACCCGTCATCTAGTGGAAGGCTTTCGTACTATGAAGATGGCTATGAAATCCTGATCCTGAACTCTCAACAAGCGTCATAACAAGGTACCTTACAGAATACCACTGTGAGCCTCGCTAGCCATGGGTTGTTATGCCTATGGTCACGATTACGTCCTAACCATGTTGGTGGGTTGCTATGGAGTGAAGTTGCAGAATCGGGGGCACTTGTCCGCTGTTTGCCGCCACAGAAACTTCAAACAAGGTATCATAACCCGGTATGTTCACCACCACTCTGGCGCAACCCTCGTTCAGTAGCTACATATATCCTCCTTGCTGCAAACGTAGCTGGTCACCTGCTGGTGACAAGTTGCACTACATAGAGCAGCGCTCACTCCATTTAGTTTACAACTGTCCCGACAGCAAGCGCTCGTGCTCGGACACAAGTGTTTTTGTGATTGCTGCTTAATCCGCTAAATAGCAACATTAAACTTGAGCTCATTATAAACAAGAGTAATGAGGCGAACATTGAATAAAAACAGATAACGCACACTAATACAGACATCACAATTAACACCGGTTATCAGACAGATTCTAGGAGCCTCCGTGGCTTGGGCGGCAGCGCGCCGGCCTCTCACCGCTGGGTCCGTGGTTCAAATCCCGGTCACTCCATGTGAGATCTGTGCTGGACAAAACGGAGGCAGACAGGTTTTTCTCCGGGTACTCCGGTTTTCCCTGTCAAAATTTCATTCCAGCAACACTCTCCACTATCATTTCATTTCATCTGTCATTCATTTAATCATTGCCCCAGAGGAGTGCGTCAGGCCTCGGCAGCCGGCACAGTTCATATCCTCGCCGCTAGATGGGGGCTTCATTCATTCCATTCCTGACCCGGTCGGAGACTGGAAGCAGGCTGTGGATTTTCATTTTCATCAGACAGATTCTACACACACCCAAAGTACACGGGGCTACATGACCGCGTTGTCGCAGCCCCTAAACTCAGGAACCAGCCAACACTTGGGGACACAACATTTATCTGGCATTGTTACGGTGCCGAAACATTCCTGGCAAATCAAAGTTTAAAACGTGAAGTACATGTGATAATTCCATGTAGGCCTACCGCATTTGAAAATACCATATTTGCCAGATACAAAGCATACTCGTCAGTGTGTTTTCGATTAGGGATTACAGTTAAAACACTTACATGGAAGGAGAGTATAAAAGCTACTATAAAGCGTATAAACGTACAAAGCGTAAGAAACCAAATACAGTATATAAGGTGCGTTCAAAAAGTAACGAGCCGGAGGCATAATTACAGAAACCAGTACCTGTATGTTAGAAGTTGAGGCACTTGTCCCACTGTGACACGAGGCGGTGAATGGCTATCTCATAAAATTCCCTGGGCTGCGATGTGAACCAATTCCGCACGTACAGCTGGACGTCGGCGTCCGAGGTGAATCGTTGGCCCCAAAGAGCCCTTTTCAGGGGACCAAACATGTTGTAATCACAGGAAGAGAGGTCTGGACTGTATGGAGGGTGGCCGAGAACCTCCCATTTGAATTTCTGCAGGAGTGCCGCAACTGTGTTGGCCGTATGAGGTCGTGCATTGTCGTGGAGCGACCATGGCGGCTATGGCGTTCACTGTCACTCGGCGGTCCTGGGTAATGAGTGCATCAACCAGCTGGAAATTGTCATCGGTAATGCAGGGGGGTTCCCCATACCGGGCATCATCGGCTAACGACACCCGTCCTCCCCTGAAGCGCTTGTGCCACGCCTCGACCCTTGCAAGGTACATGCAGTGTTCGCTGTACACTTGTGACATTCGGCGATGAATGTCCGTTCCCCCTACTCCTTCCGCTGTCAGAAACCGAACAACACCTCTTTGCTCTTCGGTTGACGCCTCCATGTCACTGTTTGCAATGCGACCGGCAGCGTTGGACGATTGATGCATGCTGCTGCTCGCTTTGTATCGTCACGTGACGTGCACGCGTGCCCTGTAGCGACGGGCTGTTACCTTCCACGCTCTGGTCGGAACCACACCTCGTTACACAAGCCACGATTAGCCGATGTCGTCACCGGTTTGCGCATTCCAGCCTCCGGCTCGTTACTTTTTGAAGGCACCTTATAGAAGGAAATATCCCTGTGAGATAAACAAGAACACCTGCCAGACTGAATGTTCTCTTCCTGTTACCTCCTGACAAGGGCATGGAAGAATAATACTAGTATAATAGTACTCTTCTTCCATGACAAGGGTATGACTGATTAACATGTTGCCAAGTCTCAGCGTTCCGTCCTGTCTAGAGTCGACCGTGGCCTGGCGGGAAGGATGATAGACTTGAAAATAAGTGCTCAACCAATCAGGGAAAAGTTATCGATTGCAGACCTTGCTCGGAGAACTTAAAAAAGAAAATTGTTTCACGCCTCGTTATTAAGGGGGGACGTATGCGAAATTGCTCTCCAGTAAAAAAAGTTTTGAAAGAACTCCCAGAGTTTTAAAGATAATGTTATATAATATTACACACATGATTATCAGCGTGCTAGGCATGTCTGTATTGATTTTCGTGGTGATAATTCAAATGGTTCTTCAGCTGGGAATATTTGAATTTTATGAAACATGACTGTATCCTTAATATGTACCTTTTCTACAAAACCATCACATTCTAGGTTACAAAATAAGACATGAAATATCTACAGACCAATCAAAGACATCTGTGCAACTAATTTTTGTTATCTTTACTTTATTTTTAACTGCACTTCAAAATCTGATGGACTTAATTTGAAATAATAATAATAATAATGACTTGAAAAATGTATGTTCTTGAAAAAAAAAAGTTCCAGGAAGTTATTTAGAACTAGCAGAAGTACCCGTTCTTCGAACGGTGTTCGTTGTTAACACCAGACATTATCAATTGAGCTACTGTTGCAATGGTTAGCGGTTTGTCCTTCCTTCAAGTTTATCAGAACGAAGTTAGTTTACTGGGAATATCATACACACTGTTAATTTAAGGCCCTTAAAATGTAGTTTTCGGAGACCCTTTATAGATTCCCGAATTTTGTGTCTCACATTGAGAAGCGCAACATATGCTTTGGTCGTCCTTCTAGGATTATTTTTATATTTCGCCTATTTTAGCATATATTGAGATGTTTTTCTCTATATCCACCCTTCTACTGTATGAAAAGTACGGTGAAGAGTTTTATAAATGATTGGTGTATTGACTCTCATGGTTACCATACCTAATTTTACGATGCACCAAGCATCCGAACACGAGGTATAGGCGTACATAAAGATAAACAGAAAGACAGACAGGCAATTCTATTGTCTACAACATATCACCCAGATATCCAAATATGGGTATATCTACCACACAGTATCAAATAAAATCATCCTTACGATGAACCCGTATGTCGACAAAAAAAAAGTGCTCTCAGACTAAATTCACCTAACGTGTACTTCCTGACGTGAAATACAATTGAAAGCCTTGTAGACGAAACGCAATACACGTTACATGAAAACTGACCCTCTACGTTGTGCTAGGTGCCCATACTCAGGAAGACCCCTTTCATAAATTATAAAGGCTTGTGGTGCACGAAAATTCAGGTTCTTTAGCCTCAAATTGCCCAAATTCCTAAAAGCCGCAAAAATGCTGGTTCAATTCAGGAATATTTGAAAATAATGTTTCTGTTTGGAGATATAATAGACCTTCCGTACTATATGTCGAACGTGAAAATTGCATGAAAAAATTCTAGGGTACCCCTTCACCCCCTTAATTGCATTGATGAATTATACGGTCTACGTTAGTTCCGTGATAACCTTATAGCCATTTGCAAACTTTCACAGAAATGTAATAAATGGAGTGACATTGCTTCTTACAGAAATAGATGGAAAGTTGTATGCCACCCCATGAGATAATGTTCTCATGGTTACCGATTTGCATTCCTTCATTAGTTTGTTAAATTAAATTAAATTAGTTTTCTGGGAATATTTAGAGCCTTATAATGTAGTTTTCGAGGATCCTTTAGGGCCCCCGAGTTTTGTTGCTGGCACCGAGGGGCTTTGTCTCGTCGTCATACGCCATAATATAATACTAATAATAATATAATATAGGGAGAAATTATAACAACTATTTTTTATTATTTTTTATTCAGCCAATGGCCATGTACTTTTCTTTTCAGGACGGGTCAGGGAAGGGATATTATCAGAGAAAGAAGCATTCACATCGCGCTTGAGCAAAATGGAAATGGCCTACCATTTAACTAAGGACATCTATATGAAAAGGTCAATATCCTTCAACGCAAAACTAAAACATTACTGCAGTGTCATCCGTCCGGAAGTCTTGCATGCTTCTGAATGATTCACGATGAAGAAAAAAGGCTTGGTCGAGAAACTGGAGGCCGAAGAAAGAAACATTTTGAGAAAGATATTGGGTTCCATCAAAGATAATGGGGAATACAGAAAACGGCATAACCATGACCTATATACTCATGTGGAGAAGATAAGCAACGTCATCCGGAAGAGAAGGTTACCATTTTTTGGGCATGTGAAACGAATGAGCCCAGCGAGACTGACCAACCGCAACATAACTTCCTTTCAGGAGAGGAAAACAAAATGGGCCTGGTGCATTGAACTGGATAAAGATCTGAAAGAAGTGGGGATTACACCAACAGATATTCAGGAGCGCACCCCACTCAAAGGGAAACTTCAAGCTTGTAAAGGTTTCCAAGAAAAACCGAAGCTGAAAACGGGAAAGATTTGGACCCAGGAACGGAAGGAAGTCCACCGAGAACGAATGCGGGCGTACAGGGCAAACATCAAAGCCAGTAGGAGACGGTTGGAATGACGCGGTCCATAGATGGCCTATACGAAATGAATGAATGAATGAATGAATAATACGGGTATAGGAATATAATAGACCTGCCGTACCACACCCGCAGGTGTAAATCGCGTGAAAATATTCTAGAGTACTCCTTGATCCCCTTAAGCGCGTTAAACTTATTGAGGAATTTTACGGCTTTGGTTCCGTGATAACCTTCTAGCCGTTTGCAAACTTTCACACTAATGTAATTAATGGAATTGCATTGCGTCTTACAGCAATAGATGGACCTCTGAGAATCCGCTGGCATGGTTACTGGCTTGCATTCGTTCAGTAGTTTATTAAATTAAATTAGTTTTCTGGGAATATCTCAGAAACGGTTGGTCTTCGGTCCTTAAAATGTGGTTTTCGGGGACCCGGGTTTTGTCTCTCACATTGAGGGGCTGAAAATGAGTTTTGTCTCGTCCTTCTACGCCTATTTCAGCATATATTTTAAGGGGGTAGGCCCCCTTTTATGAGAGGTACGGAGAAGAGTTACATCAATGATTGGTGTCGTGCCTCTGATGGATATCTCTACCAAATTTTACGTTGATACACCCAGACGTTCTCGAGTTATAAGGGAACAAATTTGTCCACAGACAAACAAACAAACAGACAGACAGAAAAAATATTTTCGCGCGCATCCATCATAAAACAGTCTGAAACGTGTAAAAAACTCAAATTTCCGCAGAAATTCAGAGAAAAACACACACATTTTCATTTTTATATAGAGAGATATATACTGCACCGCTCGGTGTTGACCGTGTTTTATTGCACAGATTCTGGTTTTACTCGCTAACCGTTGGAGATATACGAAAAGTGATAAGGACCTTTTCGGATAGAAAATTAAATGTTAAAGCTCACGTATACCATCAAAAGTTCGCTATTTCTTAGCGTTCTCTTTTTATTTGAAAAGGAAATATGTAATTTTGAAACCAAAGGGTGTAGTGACGTCACAAATGTCGGTTTTACTCGCTAACTGTTGGAGATACTCGAAAAGTGACAAGGACCTTTCGGATAGGAAATTAAATTTCAAAGCTCGTGTGTCCCATCAAAAGTTTGCTATTTCCTACCGTTCTCTTTTTATTCGATAGGGAAATATGAATTTTTGAAACCAAAGGGTGTAGTGACGTCACAAATGTCGGTTTTACTCGCTAACAAAATGGTCGCCATTTTTAAATAGTACAAAATTTCGAAATCAAAAGTATCCTATATGTAAACCTGGTAAATCAGCTACATCCATGCAAAATTTCATTTAAATCGGACCAGTGGTTCTTGAGTTATTGAGTAACAGACAGACAGACTGACACACACCATCTCATTTTTATATATTAATACTAGCAGAAGTACCCGTTCTTCGAACGGTGTTCGTAGTTAACACCAGACATTATCAATTGAGCTACTGTGCAATGGTTAGCGGTTTGTCATTCCATCAAGTTTATCAGAACGAAGTTAGTTTATTGGGAATATCACACACACTGTTAATTTAAGGCCCTTAAAATATAGTTTTCGGAGACCCTTTATAGATTCCCGAATTATCTGTCTCACATTGAGAAGCGCAACATATGTTTTGGTCTTCCTTGTAGGATAATTTTTATATTTCGCATATTTTAGCATATATTGAGAAGTTTTTCTCTATATCCACCCTTCTACTGTATGAAAAGTACGGTGAAGAGTTTTATAAATGATTAGTGTATTGAGACTCATGGTTACCATACCTAATTTTAAGATGCACCAAGCATCCGAACACGAGGTATAGGCGTACATAAAGATACACAGAAAGACAGACAGACAATTCTATTGTCTACAACATATTACCCAGATATCCAAATATGGGTATATCTACCACACAGTATCAAATAAAATCATCCTTATGATGAACCCGTATGTCGACAAAAAAAAATTAGTTAAAATGTGCTCTCAGACTAAATTCACCTAACGTGTACTTCCTGACGTGAAATACAATTGAAAGTCTTGTAGACGAAACGCAATACACGTCACATAAAAACTGACCCTCTACGTTGTGCTAGGTGCCCATACACAGGAAGACCCCTTTCATAAATTATAAAGGCTTGTGGTGCATGAAAATTCAGGTTCTCTAGACTCAAATTGCCCAAATTCCTAAAAGCCGCAAAAAATGCTAGTTCAATTCAGGAATTTTTGAAAATAATGTTGCTGTTTGGAGATATAATAGATCTTCTGTACTATATGTCGAACGTGAAAATTGCATGAAAAAATTCTAGGTTACCCCTTCACCCACTTAATTGCATTGATGAATTATACGGTCTACGTTAGTTCCGTGATAACCTTATAGCCATTTGCAAACTTTCACAGAATTGTAATAAATGGAGTGTCATTGCTTCTTACAGAAATAGATGGAAAGTTGTATGCCACCCCATGAGATAATGTTCTCATGGTTACCGATTTGCATTCCTTCATTAGTTTGTTAAATTAAATTAAATTAGTTTTCTGGGAATATTTCAGAAACTGTTGGATTTAGAGCCTTATAATGTAGTTTTCGAGGACCCTTTAGGGCCCCCGAGTTTTGTTGCTGGCACCGAGGGGCTTTGTCTCGTCGTCGTACGCCATAATATAATACTAATAATAATATAATATAGGGAGAAATTATAACAACTATTTTTTATTATTTTTTATTCAGCCAATGGCCATGTACTTTTCTTTTCAGGACGGGTCAGGGAAGGGATATTATCAGAGAAAGAAGCATTCACATCGCGCTTGAGCAAATTGGAAATGGCCTACCATTTAACTAAGGACATCTATATGAAAAGGTCAATATCCTTCAACGCAAAACTAAAACATTACTGCAGTGTCATCCGTCCGGAAGTCTTGCATGCTTCTGAATGATTCACGATGAAGAAAAAAGGCTTGGTCGAGAAACTGGAGGCCAAAGAAAGAAACATTTTGAGAAAGATATTGGGTTCCATCAAAGATAATGGGGAATACAGAAAACGGCATAACCATGACCTATATACTCATGTGGAGAAGGTAAGCAACGTCATCCGGAAGAGAAGGTTACCATTTGTTGGGCATGTGAAACGAATGAGCCCAGCGAGACTGACTAACCGCAACATAACTTACTTTCAGGAGAGGAAAACAAAATGGGCCTGGTGCATTGAACTGGATAAAGATCTGAAAGAAGTGGGGATTACACCAACAGACATTCAGGAGTGCGTCCCACTCAAAGGGAAACTTCAAGCTTGTAAAGGTTTCCAAGAAAAACCGAAGCTGAAAACGGGAAAGATTTGGACCCAGGAACGGAAGGAAGTCCACCGAGAACGAATGCGGGCGTACAGGGCAAACATCAAAGCCAGTAGGAGACGGTTGGAATGACGCGGTCCATAGATGGCCTATACGAAATGAATGAATGAATGAATAATATGGGTATAGGAATATAATAGACCTGCCGTACCACACCCGCAGGTGTAAATCGCGTGAAAAAATTCTAGAGTACTCCTTGATCCCCTTAAGCGCGTTAAACTTATTGAGGAATTTTACGGCTTTGGTTCCGTGATAACCTTCTAGCCGTTTGCAAACTTTCACACTAATGTAATTAATGGAATTGCATTGCGTCTTACAGCAATAGATGGGACCTCTGAGAATCCATTGGCACGGTTACTGACTTGCATTCGTTCATTAGTTTATTAAATTAAATTAGTTTTCTGGGAATATCTAAAAACGGTTGGTCTTCGGTCCTTAAATATGGTTTTCGGGGACCCGAGTTTTGTCTCTCACATTGAGGGGCTGAAAATGAGTTTTGTCTCGTCCTTCTACGCCTATTTCAGCATGTATTTTAAGGGGGTAGGCCCCCTTTTATGAGAGGTACGGAGAAAAGTTACATCAATGATTGGTGTCGTGCCTCTGATGGATATCTGTACCAAATTTTACGTTGATACACCCAGCCGTTCTCGAGTTATAAGGGAACAAATTTGTCCACAGACAAACAAACAGACAGACAAACAAAAAAATTATTTTCGCGCGCATCCATCATAAAACAGTCTGAAACGTGTAAACATCTCAAATTTCCGTAGAAATTCAGAAATAAACACACACATTTTCATTTTTATATACAGAGAGATATACTGCACCGCTCGGTGTTGACCGTGTTTTATTGCACAGATTCTGGTTTTACTCGCTAACCGTTGGAGATATACGAAAAGTGATAAGGACCTTTCGGATAGAAAATTAAATGTTAAAGCTCATGTATACCATCAAAAGTTTGCTATTTCTTAGCGTTCTCTTTTTATTTGAAAAGGAAATATGAAATTTTGAAACCAAAGGGTGTAGTGACGTCACAAATGTCGGTTTTACTCGCTAACTGTTGGAGATACACAAAAAGTGATAAGGACCCTTCGGATAGGAAATTAAATTTCAAAGCTCGTATGTGCCATCGAAAGTTTGCTATTTCCTACCGTTCTCTTTTTATTTGATATGGAAATATTAAATTTTGAAACCAAAGGGTCTAATGACGTCACTAAAAATGGTCGCCATTTTTTAATAGTGCAAAATTTCGAAATCAAAAGTATCCTATATGTAAACCTGGTAAATCAGCTACATCCATGCAAATTTTCATTTAAATCGTACCAGTGGTTCTTGAGTTATTGAGTAACAGACAGACAGACAGACAGACAGAAAGACAGACACACACCATCTCATTTTTATACAGATGATAATGGTTTACAGCAGCATACCAAGTTTCATCACTGTATCTTTAATGATGTAGGAGAAAAGGTACAATAAACTTACAAAAATGTAAGTTATGAAAAACGTAAATGAAATATTTGAGTTTGTTTATGTTGTATTGCCGCTCCTCTAATGAATTAGTGCTGACCATATCAATTTTCTTCCGATTTCTCTTATTCCTCCAGCTGTTTCCTCATTGAATTTCTCCTGTGATGAGCCTTTGTTTCCAATTTCATGATCTGATGATGTCAGATTATCCTCACATTCTTCCTACAGAAGTGGGTGTGGCAGTATACAAGCAGTTACAATACTAATTTTTCTCACATTCACAGGTAAAATCTCGATACCGTAAGGTAAATTAAGGGCAAATATAAAAAATACTACTATCACTCATTTTTACATACGTCCCCCCATAAGCCCCCGCCCATGGCTTTGGTTCTGACCAAAATGGTGGCTTAACGATGACGACGGGGAGGGGGGGGAGGAGAGGGGGGGGGGGGGTATTAAAATGTAGGTAGACGAAAACACACCCCAGATCAGTACCAGTATTTAATTGATACAAGACTAAATTAAGATGCTAAAGTCGCGAGAGAACTAATTTTGGCAAATGTGTTACCAACATTGAAGTAATTGATTGTCATGTTTCCTTTTAAAACCACCAAGTGTAAGTATATTACAAAATATTTCATTGGAGGCACATAAATATTTCATATTACTAATGAAAATACACAGCCTGCTTCCAGTCTCCGACCGCGTCAGGAATGGAATGAATGAGGTCCCCATCTAGCGGCGAGGATATGAACTGTGCCGGCTGCCGAGGCCTGATGCACTCCTCTGGGGAAATGATTAAATGAATGACAGATGAAATGAAATGAATAGTGGAGAGTGTTGCTGGAATGAAATTTTGACAGGGAAAACCGGAGTACCCGGAGGAAAACCTGTCTGCCTCCGTTTTGTCCAGCACAGATCTCACATGGAGTGACCGAGATTTTCATATTACTAATACGTATGACGATAATCTCAGCTCCAATGAACAATAATAATGAACTCCATATCAACTCTTTTCTCTATGTTCGCGCGCCCTCTATATCACTCGCGGCAAAACCTCGAAACTCCTGCCCGTCTTCCCACATTCGGCCGCCCTGATCATCGTCGTCCGACCCGGACGAAAAGCCTTCCTCAGGCCAGGGCTTCATGTATTCCACCAGGTGGTGGTGGTTTTGGGTCCTTCGTTGCTTCCTCGTCCTTCGACATCGTACGTGTCATTGGGTTTGACCTTCGTGAATTGATAGGGCCCCAGGTACTTGGCCTTCAATTTCATACCTGGTCCGAATTGAGTCCTCTTGACAGCTACTGGCCCCATTAACCAGAAGTGAATTGGACGACCCGGTTAAAACATCGCAATTCATGCCGATAACATACGACATATATCAGATAAAGAACAAAGATGACTGAGGTCTGGGTTTGAATATAAAAAATAAAAAAATATGCCGGTGGGTACGAGAACTCAAGTAGTGTCAGGGGTGGTTAACAGGATACAGGTGTAACAGGTTAAATCAACCCACTCCGAAACCTAAATCAGAGCAATAGCACAACAGAAATCAGAAGATAAGCATAATTAATAAGATAAAATAGGCATAGATTTATTGGGCAACTTATCGACCAACACATTAAAATAGAAATCCCAAAAAACGCCTATCTTGCCACGGAGATTCGAACTAAATGAAAGCTTGATGTGGATCGATGTAAAAGAAAAATATTTAGAGTCTAAATTTTAAAAACAAGTTTTGAAGGGTCAACGAATCTCCTTGGTCCTATCCTTTGATATAAATAAAATTAGGAGATACTCGAAGAAAATTAAATAAAATAGAAACAGATTAGATTTAGTCACATTTGACTATCAAAATCAACTAAAGACGCTAACTGTCCGTCAGCTGGTGTCCTAGATCAGTAATATATTCACTCACTTGAGTTTATAATGAAAGAAAAGTTGAATAAATAGCTTGCCTAAAAATAATAGTATAGATCTCCGCTCTAACTAATGAGGAAGAAAAAAATGTATTTTATCCACCAATTATTAATTACAATTATTGCTGTAGCAATATAGGTCCTACTTGTCCACTAGATTAATGTTGAAGTCAGTATTTATATTTATCGTACAACGTGCAACTAACATAATTTCCATCACTTGAATGTCGATGTTTTTCCAACCTACCAATCACTCATCCAGAGCCTATGTCTCAGTTATCAAAATTATAAAATTGTTTTACAGGATATTTCAGAGTCTCATTACTCAAAATATTTCAAACAAATGTACAGCCATTATCTTCCACTTATGCAAAAGTCAAAAATCATGGTTGATCATTATATAACAACTGGGAGTTCCCATCTTTCCCCATTCGATGGTATGCTATCAGTGTATTTCACTCCATCAATTACATAGTGATTAGATTATCGCCTGCTTACTTCTGTGAATACTTAGTTCACCATCATCTGACTGCACCTGGCATAGTCATGCTTATTTAGAATGATATTATACCACTAATTATTATAACAATTTTTTATATTAATTTATTCACAAAGGGTTTCATTATCCTTTTTTATTTTTAAACATCATGATTAATTCTCAGAATATTGCCATAAGACGTTCCCAGAATATGTGAACTATCATCCTAAATTTATTTTATTACATTCCATTCAACTCTCCCTTTTTTATAAACAACTACAACCAATCTCCTTTTTTGTGAGTAGATAAACTCATTATTATCGTTTTATTATCATGACTTTTCTTTTAATCACATAATTAGTGTGCGTAAATTATTATCAAATGCAGGCCTAACCTGTAGAAACGTCAAATTGATAAGTGTCTAATCATAATGACGAGCATGCTTTTAATAATCAAAGTCTCCAAATCAATGAATGTGGAAGAAGAAAAACGGGAATATTTAAAGTTATAATCTTTCAGAGTTCACATAATTAGATTCACCAACGAGAAAGTCAAAATCGAAAAAAAATATCAAAACATGAATTCCACCCTAGCTCTCGACAGCTAGTCTACCACCTTCATTTATTCCATCATAAATTCAGTTGGGTTTCCACATCGTATTTCCAATCTTATAATCGTAGGAAAAAAATCTTATCATTCGAAGTAGTGATGGATTTACAAAAATTCCCACAAGAAAATATTAACTGGTTCGTGGTACAAAGCATGGTGGATTACTCCTTACCACGTGTGATAACCCTTCAATGTGAATCACTTCATCACATAATTTCCTCACAGACGAAAAATAAATGTGGCTATTAAAATTAATAATCATAAAAATAATTAATCAACAAATAATTAACTACTGAGTAGTTAAAGCACCCATAACTACAAATTGAAGTAAAGTTTTAGCTCACCAACTGGCAGGAATAAGAAAATATGGTACAAGCCTAGCATGCTCATAGAATGCAGAACCTCTGGAACCAATTAAGTCTCCTCCATCTTCTTCCCATTCGAGAGCCGGCAGGATTCCATCTTCCTCCATCTTCTTCCATCCCGGTTCTTGGTGGCATCGTTTTCCATCATGGCCTCATCTTGATGCAGATATCACTCCATCCAGTCCCCTCACGTACAAGCTTAGTGCCTCATATTCTCATCGAAAAGTTCCATTTCAAAAATTTTCACCGACCCTTCAACACCACAGGTTAGAAAATATCCTTCTTCCATTCTTGAAATCATACGTTCCTGCGCCTCGAACAGTTCCAATACAGACACAATTCTTCCTCTCAGCAAATTTGTTACCGGCTTTATGTAAGCAGTAATTTAATAGCATTCACAGCTGCTCACAAACTGCGCGTGTATTATCGAAATATAAATTGCATCAGCAAGTCCTCTTTCGATGATAAGGGCCTCGCCTATTCTCAAATGTTTTCTGCACAAAATATTCCATATTGTAGCTCACATCTAAGGCTAGTTGTGATGGGCTAGTTCTTTCGTTATCAAGCCATATGCGTTTGCACTATTATACACGTTAGACTCGGCCATCTGATACAGTAATCGTGCCCAGTATAACATCGGTGACTCGTAATTATATAATCTCTCGGGACTCCGATAAAATCACGCCCGGTATACGTCGACACTGAGACCTGTGGTGACACAGCACACACGGTTCTCCACGATCACGATCAAATAATAAATCACTCACGTTCCGCACGGCGGAGCACTGTCCCGTACGCGCACATAAAAGCCTGTGTGTGTACCTCCTCGAGTGACAAGTCGCCAAAACGCCTGGGCTAAACACGTGGTCAGCTGTGGCGCGCTCTTGCGGTGTGACGTGAGTCAATCTTGTCATCTCGCACACAGCGTTAACATGCGGGGTTGGCAATCCGTGCTAATACTGGGGTAATATGTTGGGCACACTACTAAGTCTCCGATGTTGTAAGTCGCGGCTTCATTGCGGTTTTTGTTGAAGATCTTGCGGTTCTCCTCTTGAGTCTTGAGAATCTGCTGTTTTGCTTCCTGCCTGATGTGGTCGCGTTGATCCTCAAAATTGTTAATGGCTTCTTCTTCCAATCTCCATGATCCGAAGATCTGTTTTGTATCGCATCTTGACTCCGGTCAAGAGTTCAAACGGTGTTCGACGTATACTTCTCTGATAAGTCGAGTTCAGTGCCAGTTGAACCGACGGGACGACTTTATACCATTTGGTTGGATCTTCGGCGAACAGCTTGGCTATGATGGACGTCACAATCGCTTTGATGCGCTCCACCTGGCCGTTGGCTCTGGGTAACCCGGTGGTCACAAAGCAGTGCTTGATCCCTTGGTCCTCACAGTACCGTTCTTCTCAAATTCTTTTGAGGTAAGAGATGGCCCTCGGTCCGTGATCATCTGAGCAGGGTTTCCGACGAGGATCCTCTGCAGCTCCAGCTTGCTGATGGTTTCGCTCGACTTGATGGTCTTGACTGGATACAACCAGGTGTACTTGGTAAAGCTGTCCACGACCACAGGGATATGGTTGTAGCCTTTATGCGTTGATTCCAGCGGTCCTACATGATCCAGATGATAGGTGTGTAAAGGTTGACTTTCCTTGAACAGCGGGTGAAGTAATCCTTCCTGGTTTCCAGACTTTCTGTTTACAATCAGGCATTTCACACAGCTTCCGATCACTTTCTTCACCTTCTCTGTCAATCCTGGGACGTAGTAATGCTGTTTTATCTCCGCCTCTGTTCTCTTCACCGTGTTGTGTCCTTTGTCATGAATTGATCTGAAGATCTCTTGCTGCATCGACTTTGATACCACTAGAAGTTTTCGGCCGTCTACAAACTTGAATAACATCTGGTCTCTCAACACTTAATCTTCATAGGGTCCTTCCTTCAGGATAGTCTTGATGGCGAGTAGTACTTCGTCCTTGTCTTGAATCCTCTTGATTCTAGCAATCAGACTATCAGCGAATCCGAAAAGGGTGCGGTACACCCACTCAAGGCATCAGCATGTCACATCTTCGTTCCAGAACGATGTTCGACGGTGTAGGAGAATTCTTCCAACGACAGGACCCATCGAGAAACTCTGGGTGTAAGATCCTTCCTTTGCATAGTCTTTTTGAATTCCGAGCAATCTGTCACTATATTAAAATCCACTCCCAAAAGGTAGACTCTGAATTTGTTCAAGGCTCGAACAACGGCGAGGACTTCAAGCTCGTAACTGCAATATTTTTCTTCTCGTGGCGTAGTCTTCTTGCTCATGTATGAGATCGGGTGAAGTACACCATCCTCGGGTAGCTACTGCAGGAGCACTGCGCCATAAACGAACTTGCTAGGCTCTGTATGAAGCTCAGTCTCGTATCTGGGGTGGTAGATTATCAACACAGGACAGGATGACAAGATTCTTTTTAACTCCTCGAATACCTCTCTCTCCTTGTCCCCAAACCGGAAGTCGTGGTCGGTTTTGAGCATATCGCTCAAAGGTTTGGCAATTGAAGCGTAGCCTGGAATAAATATCCGGAAGTACCCTGTCAATACCAAGAAGCTTTGGAGAGCTGTGATCGTCTTCGGCACCGGGAGGTTTTGTACAGCTGCTGTCTTCTCGTTTGACGGTTGTATCTTTCCTTCCTGGATTCCGTTTCAAGAATTGACACTTCTTGAAATGTATCAGCAATCCGTAGTCACTTGCAATGTCAAGTACTTCAATTAACAATTGCATATCTTCCAGTACAGTTTTCGCCGGAATTATCAAATCGTCCATGTAGATGAATATAAGTCCTCTGTTTATCAACTCCAAAAACACAGCGTTAATAAATCGTTGAAATACAGACGGGCTGCTAGAGAGACCAAAGGGGACTTTCTTGAACTCGTACTGACCTGTGTGGGTGACAAACGATGTATTCTTACTACTCTCTTCTTCAACGTATACATGGAAGAAACCGTTCTTCAAGTCAAGAGTAGAGAATACACGAGCACCTTGGAGTTTGTCAAGCAAGTCTTCGATGAGAGGGAGGGGGTAGTGATCTTTGACGTGGATCCTATTTAGTGGTCTGTAGTCCACGCAGACACGATGAGAACAGTCCTTCTTTTCCTCGACTACAACAGGACTGGCGTACTCCGATGCATTTGGTTGCACAATTCCATCTTTCAGCCATGTCTGAATCTGCTTCTCAACCACCTCCTTTTCTCTCGGCACCAATCGTTTCGATCTGCTACACATAGGTTCTTCTGTCTTCACAAATATTTTCATCTGGATATTCGTGGATTTGATTTTCATCGGGATGTAACTCTCTAGGATGTGCTTGACTGTTGCCTTGGCCTCGTTAGATACAGTCTTGTCAATGTCCAGCTCTTTCTCGTCTTCACCAGCGTCAATGCACATGACCAACGTCTCTTCTCAATTGAACGCCCTCTCTAGAAATCAACACCTCAGTCTGATCCAGTAAGTCGATTCCAATAATTATAGAAACTGGAATAGCTTCGTGGGGAACAACGTGGACGTCGACACAAAAATCCTGGTCGTCAATGGTTATCGTCGTGTTGAACCATCCAAGCACGGACGCTTTGCGCAAGCCAGTCAGGATCCAGATGCTTGGTTGGAACTCTGGGCTGTCGTTTTCCATGTCCTTGTAAGCTTCCTGCCTCAAAAAGTTGAAATGACATGCGCAATTTACCAGGGCTGATAAATTGTGGTTGCAGATTTTGACGTTCTTGTATTTGTAATTACTGACTGCTTCCTCCGGCTTGTTCAAGGCCACCGTCTGTTTCTTTAATTCTTCATCATTCTTTGGATTGGCACAATCTGTTGAGATGTGTCCGAATTTGTTACGCTGGAAACAGTGGCGTGTGGTGGGATTTTACTTAGGGTAAGCAATGGTATACAATATGAGACATACTAGAGTACCGGCAGTTGAATTGTGTTTGCTCTTAAACTATTAGCATTCGGAATAAATTACTGCAACAAGTATACCACTACCATACGACAATCATCATTACTACTACTCAAACAAAAAAAAAGTCAACCCCTGGCACTATCCAGCCCATGACGGGCTAAGGCCGACCAAGCGACCGCTGCCCAGCCATTTGGCCTGCAGATATTGGGGTGACGCGTGATCAGCGCGTCGGTTCCCCTCGGCCGTTAATCTTGGTATTCGTGATCGGGGCGCTGTCTCACTGTCAGACAGCTACTCAATTGTCCTCACGAGGCTGAGTGCACCCCGTTCCAACCCTCACGTCAGTTTTAAAATCCCTGACGGAGCCGGGGATCGAACCCAGGGCCTCCGGGTGAGAGGCAGGCGCGCTACCCCAACACCACGGGGCCGGCTATTACTACTACTACTACTAATAATAATAATAATAATCCTAATAATAATATAGCAGCAATGTGTTACCTGGAATGTAATCTATTTGAAGTGAAGCTCAATCCTTCTAGGTTTCTTCGCAAAATCATTGATGACCTGGTTGTAGAAGTTTGGCAATTTTTGAAGCTCAGAAAGTAAATCTTTCTCAATTGATATCTATAGGTATAAAGCACAATGTTTGTCTGTCTGTCTGTTTGTTATGTATACAAATCTACACCGTTTCACCGATCTGAACCAATCTTCGCATACTTACCCTTTGGAACCCTGCGGGTAAACCTGTCCACCTGAAATTTCGGTCAGACCACCCCATTCCCTGCATTTAGGCCCTTTAGCTCAAATCTACACCGCTTCACCAATCTGAACAAAAATGTGTATACATACCCTTTGGAACCCTGCGAGTAACACTGTCTGCTTGAATTTTCGGACAGACCACCCCATTCCCTGCATTTAGGCCCTTTGGCTCAAATCTACACCGTTTCACTGATCTGAACAAAAATTTGTATACTTACCCTTTGGAACCCTACAAGTAACACTGTCCACTTAAAATTTCGGACAGACCATCTCATTCCCTGCATTTAGGCCCTTTGGCACAAGTCTACACCGTTTCACCGATCAGAACCAAAATTCGTATACTTACCCTTTGGTACCCTGCGTGTAACACTGTCTGCCTGAAATTGCTGACAGACCACTCCATTCCCTCCATGTAGGCCCTTTGGCACAAATCTACACCGTTTCACCGATCTGAACCAAAATGTGTATACTTACCCTTCGGAACCCTCTCGAGTAACACTGTCTACTTAAAATTTCGCACAAACCACGCTATTCCCCGCATTTAGGCCCTTTGGCACAAATCTACACCGTTTCACCGATCAGAACCCAACTTCGTATACTTAGCCTTTGGTATCCTGCGAGTAACATTGGCTGCTTGAAATTGTGGACAGACCACTCCATTCCCTGCATTTGGGCCCTTTGGCTCAAATCTACACCGTTTCACCGATTTCAACCAACCCTGCAACTGACACTGTCTGCTTGAAATTGCAGAGAGGCCACTCCATCCGCTGCATTTAGGCCGTTTGGCACAAATCTACACCGTTTCACCGATCTGATCCAAATTTTACTTACTTACCCTTTGGAACCCGACAAGTAACACTATTTACTTTAAATTTCGGACAGACCACACTATTCCCTCCTTTTTGTCCCTTTGGTACAAAACTACACCGTTTCACCGATCTGAACCAAATTTTACATAATTACCCTTTGGTAAACTTGGGTAAGTTGTGTGGATTCGAGGGAAGGTTTCTAGCTACAAATTATTTATGTAACACAAAAAGGTGAGGGACTTAAGAAGAAGTTTTAAATACCACAGTAGCCCAATTGCACAATGCCAGTTGTGATGCTGATGATTATATTTGTTGTGTTAAGGCGCCTAACAACGAGGTTATCGGCCCCTAATGGTTTGGGGGATCGTTAAAATGAAACTACAACCAAAAACTAACTACAAAACTTACGAGCTAGAAGAAGATAAGGACAAAAGAAAGTAATAAGGGAAATAAAAGACAGGAGGAAGGTAAATGCCCTCAACCCTGGATAAATGCGAATTGAGGGACTTGGAAGGAAGGAGAGCCATGAAAGACAGATAGGAAGGGGAAAGAGAAGAGGTGTCCGTCCCAAAGGCAATGGAAAAAAGGGGTAAAACCGGACCCAGCTCAGGAATCCCTCGGGGTTGCCAGCTTCCTAACTCACCAGCCATGAGCCCTTGAGGGTGTACCAGAAGTGGTGAAGCTACACACACCCTGCCTCCCTGAGGGCCTTGAACAGAAGACAGGAGATATTATGAAAACGAAAAGAAGTTGACCCTTCCAAGATTGAGGGTATCAGGAAAGATGAGACAACGGCCACTTAAGGCGGGAAAGTGAAAGACTCCCAAGCCCTCGGATACCCTAATACAGTCAGGTCCGAAGAGAACAAGAGTTGACCAAGGGAGGCCGATAGGAAAGAGAACTGAAAGGAGCCCGGCACCAGGAAGTAGAAGCGATGACAGACTCAGCTGGGATTTCCTGGTCGCCAACCCAAGTCCCACAAGTTGTGAGACCCTGGGGTGGCCAGTTGTGAGAATAGCTGGCTGATTCATCGCGAGGTGACATGAGAGAACTGTCCAGAGCCCGCCGTGTAATCTGCTGTCTATGCTGATGCCAGCATATGGCCGTTACTCAAGCCACTATGGTATTGCGAAAGAGTGAGTGATTCTCCGGGCAATCTAAATAGGACGGGGAACTCCGAACGTGTGTCATCATATTTCGTCATCATCTGCGATCATCTCAGGTTCGTGCAGCTTGGATACGAGCAGTACGCCATGAGCTATTTCACTAGAAGCATCGAGTGCAGGCCTAAGCCAGAAAATAAAGTTGAGACTTTGGAAGACACCAAAGCTAGACATCTGAATTACCTATATCAGTTTTAAAATTACACCATGTTCATTTAGTAGTCATTCTTTCATTACCTTATTATTATTATTATTATCAGTGCAAATGACCTAGATGTTACGCGAATCATACCACTAATCACCACCGCATGAAGTTTTTCTCGACTGTGATTTTTAAAATATTTATTTTTATTACAGTACATTGTGTACATTGTAAGTTGAAGTGTCAATTCAATACCGGTAGTAGTTTCCCTTATCATCCTTATCATAAGGGCAAATGACCTTGATGTTACGCCCATTACACCATTAATCACCACACACAATAAGTCTTCCTCGCCTGTGAATTTTGAAATTTGTGTTTCTATTACGGTAGTTTGTAAGTTTGACGTGTCACTTCAACAGTAGTTTTCGTTATCATCCTTATCAAAAGGGCAAATGACCTAGATGTTACGCCCATTATACTACTAAGCAACACCACATAGTCTTCCTCACCTGTGATTTTATAAATATGTTTTTTATTAGTTTGTAAGTTTGATATGCCCGTTCAGTCGTCATCTTCATTATCATCCTTATCAAAAGGGCAAACGACCTGGATGTTACGCCCATTATACTACTAAGCAACACCACAGTTTCCCTCGCCTGTGATTTTATAAATATGTTTTTTTTAATAGTTTGTAAGTTTGATATACCCATTCAGTCGTCGTCTTCATTATCATCCTTATCAAAAGGGTAAATGACCTAGATGTTACTTCCATTATACTACTAAGTCTGTGATTTTTATAAATATGTTTCTTAAATAGTTTGTAAGTTTGATATTCCCGTTCAGTCGTAGTCTGGATGCTCAGGAACGTTATTATATCGACGGCGAAATCTGGAAGCTTCTCTTGGAGGAATAGCTTCGGACATTTATCGTACAGGTGAAACCATAACAAGACGAAACTTTTAACCAGATAGCGATCTTAAGTGGAAGCTCTTTGTGATTCCTAGAAATAACTTTTTTCTATTATATTCTTTCATATGTCAGTTCTGTAGTAACTTCCAATGTAATCGTGATCAGTAGGGCAAATTACCTAGAAGTTACGCCCTCATTGTGTTTGGGGGCAAATAACCTAGATTTTAAGTCCATTACATGTCTAAGGAGACTTTGAGACATTATCATCATTCCACCGAGCAAAGCCGGGTACTACTGCTAGTCGAAGCACTTGTTGCGGGAATCGCTAAGATAAGTTCACAGAGTCGCACTACCTCTCCATACGCTTCGTGGAGATGATGAGATTTAAGGAAAAGTAGCAGTTCACTAACATTTTCCCCTCGTAAGTCACCAGAAGTGTACGTAACCATTAGCTGTGATCGAAGAGCAAGAAAGTCAAATACATTGGGACAACTCTCTTTAAGGGACTCGAAAGCAATTTCTGGGAACACTCGTTTATTCTCGTCTGAATTAACAGGATTGATGAGTTCCAAGAATCGTAGGGAATCTAAACTGTCAAACCTATTGTTGAGCAGTTGTACAACTGTGTCTATAATTTCATAAAACAGTCGTTTATGAGATGTCTTAGAATCGAGCTCATCGTGCAATCTTGGTATCTTACTATCTGGCTCACAGATGCCCTTTACCTCTTGTACTGTCTTCTCCCAATATTCTTCGAATTAACCCCTTTTTTCTGCAAATTCAATTTTGAGTTCTCCTTCTTCACGAATAAAATAACCAATATCATGGGACTTCTTTTGCAAGATGGAAAATTACACGTCAGTCAGTGGGAATATGCTTGAAAATACGGCGAGTATAAAATTAAAGCGAAAATCCTTTAATGACACTGAAAATCCACGGGCAGCAATTAAGGCTTCATGATCCCATTTTTCATCGGGATCAGTCATTCTCTCGAATAGTGAAATAAGCTTATCACGATATTCGTAGACGGTTCCAACCAGACGTGAATTGTAGTTCCAGCGCGTAGCTGACACCCTGGACAGCCTCTTCCTAATTTCCTCATCTAATGCATGACTTCTCTTCGTTGATTTCGAGAAAAATGAAGATAATCCATTTAAAGTAAGAAAAAACAACCTGCAGTCTCTGATACTTGAGGTTGCCAGAGATAACACCAGGTTTAATTTGTGGGCGAAACAATGGAAAAAATGGCATTAAGATACAATGTTCTAACTTTTGCCTGAAGTCCATTCAAATGGCCTGCAAAAACGGCCGCACCATCATAGCTTTGTGCAACTAACTTTTCCCCGCAACTGTACTCATCAACTACCCAGCAAACAATGTCGAGAAGAGCTGTCGCTGACCGATCTTCGGAAACATTTATAAACCCCATAAATCGTTCTCTAGAGACACCATCGGATCCCGAGTAACGAATTACACAAAAGTGCTGGGAAAAATTGCTTACGTCGGTGGCTTCATCCAGTACTATGGACACAAAACTGGCTGTACAAATTTCTTGTATGTTGTATGCAAGTAACACATTAGAAACAGATTATATTTGATCGTTCTGAATTAAATTTGATAAGCCACTGAATACATTAGAATTTTCTAGTTGGTTATGCAATAATGCATCATATTTGCTAACTAGATTTAGCAGTTCAACGTAATTTCCTCTATTTGAGGAATCTGCACTTTCATTATGGCCCCTGAAATCTTGCTCTCGTTTGCCGAGGAAACAAACAACATCAATGAAACGTTTCATAATATCTCTGTTTTTACGAACTCATTCGTTATGTTGCTGTTCACTTATTTTCTTTTGCTCGTCTATCAAATGGTCAATCCTGGATTTTCCAAAGGTATTTTCCATAATTACGGCTTGCAGATGACTTTGAGAAAGACTGTGCTTTATTTTAAAGCTTTGTGTATATTATTCATATCACTGTATCCCCCGTGATTCCAAATGCTCTTTTCGTTCGAGAAAATAAGACAAGGCCAACAATATAATTTGTTAACAGAAGGGCAACCACACAGCCATGTGTTATTGGTGTATAGATTTAAATTAATATGCCGAATACAAGCTTTCACTCTTGTGTTAATATTTAATTGAGGAGTCGGACGACCTCCTAATAATATTATTTTTTTGTTCTCGAATGATCGAGAAGAAAAAGCTAACTTGCCGCAGATCACAAATTATGCAGTCACTGTCGCTGTCATCTCTAGACTCAAGTTCCGACTCCGTATTTTTACAGATTTCTCACGGTTACTAGTATAAACAGAAACGTCCACTGCATACCCTACTCCCTCGTATTGTACATCATATCGTTGAACTATATATAGATATATGGCCTATCACAGTATAACACACACACGTTTAAACACAATATATAAAAAACAGTTTTTCACAAACACTAGCACATCTTTTTCAGTTATAATGGGCAAGTAAACACACTATCTTCACAAACTTACCGGTTCGTCTCTCAGGCCGTAGGTATGTAACTTCAGAATTGCTTCCCATGCTTTCAACTGGCCCTGCAGTACCAAGGAATACCAAAAGATGGCATGTCGCGCTATCGTGCTGCTAGAAGCGACTGTGAACGGAACTCGCAGCAGACATCAAAAGCACGAAGTATGGTACCGGTATATTTAAACAATTGCAACAACAAAAAAACTGGAAAATCACGTTATCCAAAGTAATAATAAATATATGTGTCATTCTTTCGCTTGGGTATGTAATGCTTACCTTGCATCCAAGGAATACACGCGCCAGGCTGGAAACACTTCGGACCCTTGTCCTTCTCCTTGAACTCGCTGGATTTGTGACTTGACTTGCCACAGTTGTAACACCTCTGCGCCTTGCCCTTATCCTTAGCTGTTTCGTCATCCTTCTGTTTATTTGCATCTGATCCACCGGATTTCTTCTTGTTGTGCTGCGACGACGTGGAAGACTTCTTCGAAGTAATACTTCCCGCGGCACATTCATACTGATGCAGTTTCTCTTTGAAGTCTCTAAGCTACTGAGCGACGTACAATAACAGCTTGGTGGCAGAGTCATCCTCTATTCCGTCTATCACGTACTGCATGAGTGCAGGCGCGGATTCAAGGGGGGGGGGGGGGTCACGGGGGTCATGAACCCCCCCCCCCCCCCAAACGGAGACCAAATTTTTTTGCACACTCAAAAAACGAAAACACAATTACCAGACAAATAAAACTTAACGAATTTTCACTGAAAAACAGATTTTTTTTTTCATTTTATTCAATACTGAAAATATTATTATTGCATTATTATATTCTGTTACAACTGTACATATTTACAACTTCTAACCTCTTGTATAAAAACTATTAGTTATAAAACAAAATCAACTCGTCTATTTTGTTTAGCAAACCTTGTGATTACCGAATCGATGTTTATAGTGATGTCACGATGAATGTGCAGCAATGCACGGATAGGAAACTGGGGCTTTTTTCGCACCAAAAATTTTTGCCTACGTCCAAACTGCAAGCTTGGTTGGCAATTTACGCTGTGACTTTCTCCCTTTGTCGGTACCAACTCGACTTGCCGAAACTCTTACGTACCCTTATCCTTTTCTCGAAGCTCGATGTAAAAGTCGCAAAACACGCCGTTGCAATTTGTACGAATATTTTTGGTGCGCTAAACGCATCAAATTTCTATCCGTGAAGCTTGCAAAAAAATTGGTCTGGTTTTGTACGTTTGGTTATTTTGTGATTGCGTTTTTAGTGATACCATTGTTATTAACAATTTCGATTCTCTGACCCCCCCCCCACCGCCCCCCCAAGCCAAACTCTAGATCGATTCGCTGACCCCCCCCCCCCCCCAAAAACCAAACTCTAGATCCGCGCCTGCATGAGTGAGTCATCGCCTAAATCTCCTCTACTTGCTATCTCCTTCATCGTAAGGAAATATTCCTGGAGCAACTCATCCCTTTTTTTCCTTCGTCTAAACGGCGTCGAACGGCTCTCTGCGGTACTCGTCTGCACGTCAAATTCCTCTCGAAGAGATTTCTTCAACGCCGTCCAGCTGGTAATTCCCTTCTCGCCCTGGATGAAGAGTTTTGCCAAGCCGGTCAGAGATTTCTTCGCGAAGATCAAATTCTGCAGTTTGTTCCCTCCCATCAACGCAGCTGTTTCCTCAAACTCAGTGATCCATCGGTTGACTGGATATCCACCGCTACCATCGAACGACCTTGACGGAACCATCGATGTCGCGAAACGTCAAAGCAAACTTCTGGGAAAAACTCGATGCTTCACTGCCGTCACTTGAGCTGTCTCCTGGTTCAGTCTCGTCGTCGTCGTCGAATTTCATTCTATTTAGCTTCTTTTTTTTGTTTTCGCCAATTCCCTCTTGATAGTGCCACATAACCTCTTTGTCTTCTCTAGATCCTCTTTGGAGAGCACTGTAGCTTTAGCTTGTCCCGTCTTCTGTACTTGTTCGTCTTCTTCATCGTGCTCGTCGTCCGACGATTTCTCAATCACCTCAATGTACTCTGAAAAATGCGTCAGGTGGTGACAAATTGTCGCTGCTATTTACTCCGGGGTGCCCTCGGCTAAGCGCAGGATCGCGCAAGATGCTTGCAGTTCCTCTTCCGTCAATTCTTTTGTTATAAACACGACCTTGGCCGCATAATCCTCTGAATCAGGTTCGCAAATTAAACCAGAAAATTCTCGCAACCTCTTTCTATTGTTTCGATCATCTGGAGCGTCTTCAAGTATAATCTTATGTAAAGCTTTTACAGCTGCCACTGGAACAGTTCATATGGTTTTGTTTATGATATCAATATAATAATAACGGAATATCGCACAATGTGCATATATAAAACAACAAAAAATCCTAGTGATGAGTACACAGGTCCAAAAGAGTTATTGCTCTTTTGACGCATATCTCCGCGTGATATCGTTCACACCTTTTCCCGCACAGTACACATATACAGTTTGCGTCTGGTTCATGGAACGCCCTCCTGTAGCACAGCTTGTGGTGAAATCCTTGAACTGCGAAAGTAGGTAATATAAGCCGAAGCTGGCGCAGGGGCTAATGGGCAAGATGGCCGCCGCGCGCAACCAGCCCTATGTTATTCTTATAGAGGGGTCAGTCAGAGCTGGCGCAGTGGCTAATGGGCAAGATGGCCGACACGCCCTGAGACCGTGCATGACGTCACAGAGAGAGGTCCGCCGTGTAGTTGCTAAATGGAATATTTATTATTATTAGGTAATTATTGATTGATCGTGTACAATCAAGACCAGCCTTATATTGTCCACTTCGTAGTGTATTGGCAAGCATTCTTGGCGGTCATTCCTGAGGTTCGAATCCCGGCTCTGCCAAGAAATTTAATTTCTGGTCTCAGGAGTGGAACGGGGTACACTCAGACTTGTGAGGCAAAACTGACAGGAGCTGGCTTTTGATTCATACCTCAACGATTCTGCCTAACCCAACTTCACCTAACCTAACGTAACCTAACTTCAAAGTCAGAGCAAATATGAGAGCAAATGTGAGAGCACACATGAAAAAATAAGTTATAACCTAACCTAACCTAACTTAACCTAACCTAACCTAACCTAACTTCAAAGTCAGAGCAAATATAAGAGCAAATGTGAGAGCACACATAATAAACTAAGTTATAACCTAATCTAACCTAACCTAACTTAACCTAACCTAACTTAAAAATGCGAGCAAAAAAAAAAAGAGACCAAAATGTATGAGCAAAAAAGTGAGAGCAAATGTGAGAGCACAAATAATAAACTTAGTTATAACCTAACCACACCTAACCTAACCTAACCTAACCTAACTTCAAAGTCAGAGCAAATGTAAGAGCGCACATAAAAAACTAAGTTATAACCTAACCTAACCTAACCTAACTTTACCTAACCTAACCTAAGCTAATCCAAAGGCTAATGCACATACACAAAGTATATAAGGACACATGCAACTATCCTTATGCTAGTCTTATAGGCTACTGTACAACATGATCACTACCCCCAAACGGTTTCTTTTTCATTTTGTTGTTTACACATTTGTCAATTTTCCAATTTCCCATTTTCAGTTTTTTTAAATGTCAGTTTTAAGTTTTTCAATTTCATAACATGGAAACATGGATTTTGCATTTTGTTGTTTACACATTTACCAATTCACAATTTCCCATTTACAGTTTTTAAAATGTCAGTTTAATGTTTTTCAATTTCATGATATAGAAACATGGATTTCCCAATTTGTTGTTTACACATTTGTCAATTTACCAAATTCCCATTTACAGTTTTTAAAATTTCAGTTTAATGTTTTTTCTATTTTGTAAATATGGAAACATGGATTTTCCAATTTGTGTTTTACATGTTCATTTTGCATTAGGAGTGGAGAGAGGTGGGTAGCAATTAAAAAATATACAAGCAGTGTCCATACAATATTTTTTTATTTTAAATACACGTACACTATTTACACATAATACATTTTATATATATTCTTTTTGTTATAAATTGTACAGTTGTTTTTATTTTGTTTTCTATTTTATTTATTTTTTGATTATGAATACTATTTTTTTTAATTTTTGTAGTGCTATTGTTTTATTTCCTAAATTGTTTTGTTTTATGTATTTGCTAGTTGCAGGCAGAAGATTTTGATATTCATAACTTAACTCTTTAAGCATAGTCAATGATTGAGTAATGACCATAGGCATGTGTACCTATACCATCAGCATCAATCACTCTTTTATCATCACCAGGACACAAAGCAATTTTGTTTAGTCTTATAGATGATATGTCATGTTGTTTAGAAGCGATAATGTTCATTGGTATTCTCTTTACATTGTTGTTCATGACACAATCCTTATAATCTTGAAAGCTTATACAATTTTTGACAACACCTCTGTTAATACCTTTTATCTTTTTGATTTCTTTACCATTTATGTCTAAAGCGTACATTTTAGCTCTAAGTCCAACAAATGCTTTTATAATTTGTCCACAAGCCTCGTCTTTAAATTTCCCCAACGTTTTCTTGTTTGATGTAGAGTAACATATGTGATTAGTAGGATAATCTGATGTGTCCAGGTGTTCTAGGAAATCCAACTTGTCTTGATATTCATATTGGGTGTTAACCAAATAAATGAACGAGTCGGTATCCATATAGACTACATGAGTTTAAGATTGTTCATTCCATAATAGGGTAGCAGGACATCATAGTGGTGGGAATACATGAGAGTTTTTGAAATATCCAGTATACACATTCCAATATATATAGGCTTATTGAATACAATGTTACGTTTAGCCATGTGGAAAGCAGCTAGGTTAGGACCATAAATGGTTCTGTCAATAAATGTCGGCTTTGCTATTAGCTTTTCTGCCTTTTTGCTGTCCGTCACAAGACGTATGTCTATTCTTTTACGGATATTTTCCATTGTTTTTCCAAAAATGGCATTGTTGAATAATTTGTACAGATTTTTCTCAAAATCATTTTTGGCTTGTTTTCTAAGGTTGTTATTAAAATCAACGTAGGCCTTTAACCAAGGTCTTTGCTTAAACTTTAACACACGATGAATTTTTATCAATTTTATTCCATGATCTAAAGCCTGTTTTAATGCCATGTAGTGAACAACATACCGCCTTCGATTTCCAAGATGAGGAATTAGTTTTTTCAGAGACGAATCCTTAGGTTGTGTACACTCTGGTAGGAAAGGTAAATCGTTGTGTAGATCATGAAGGTCAGATGGGTAATCAACATCAACGTCTAGAATGTATCCCACAGGATCGTCTTTCTTCAGTTTTTCTAGATCAACGGTATCTGGAGAAACCCACTGAAATCCGCCATAAGGAAGAGAGTGACACATAGCCCACCCGTATTGGTTGTTGGCATCATCATAGGTAATAAACTGCGATGGTTTCTCAGAATCATAGGTTTCCATGTATTTATTGTTAGCTTCAGCATACCAATGAGGCACCTGGCATATACCTCCACGTATTCCTGACTCGATTAAAAGAATCTGATCGTAATCCTGTAGCAATTCCAGTTCAATGCCTGTGTAAAGGAGCATTGCCTCGAAACTTAAACCAGGCGAAGTGAAAAAGTGTGCAGCATCCACTCGGTGTGTTTCTAGTGTTAGGTAGATTTCATTAGAAAGCTAACTATTGCAATGGGTACCATGTTTCGACTTCCGGAAAATTTCGACATATCTTCGCGTTTCACATCCCCCAGACCCCAAAACCACCGTCAGTTCAAAAGTTTATATATAATTTATGTATATATGTATCTATGTATGTATATATATATATATATATCAGTTTCTTGTGGACACGATAACTGCCGTAATTGTGCACCAATCACTTTGAATTTTTTACATAACATGTATCCCTATAAAATCTCGGTCGAGTTCGTTAATGGGCAAAATCGGTCGAAGGGGGTGAAAATGGGGGGCGTTTTTCGAAAAAGTGAAATTTCGCTATAACTCTCTTAATACGTGAAATATCGAATCCATTCAAAGTTCATAATATGTGTCGTATAAGTGCCAAAAATTTATGTCAAATAAGTTTTTTGATAGCACCAACCATTGACCAAAGGGGTGGAAAAAAGTGGGTTTTTCGGGAAACATTAATCATATCTCTCTTAATAGGCACAATATCAAAACCGTACGAAATGGACAATATTCCTCCAATAATTACCTAAAACTTTTGTCTGAAAGAATTTTCGATATGACCCACCATTACGCCACGGAGTGAGCAAAATGATTTAAATTATAAGAAAATTCCAAGTGCCAAGAGTGGTTGCCATGACAACTTTACTTTTAATTGATACGGGTTGAGCCATCAGCAGTTGCTATGACAACGCCACTGCACGAGATCACATTCTGTTTTCATATGTCTGTGGGAAGCGACTTCGGTATCGGAACTGGTAGCATGCTGAACTTCTATGCCCAAGGTCGCGGGTTCAAACCCGGCTGAAGTCGTCGGATTTACTAAGAGCGCCAAAAAAACCTGAGTATGCTTTCCTTCGGAGGGGAAGTTCCAACGTTCGTTGCGAGTTGATGGTTCCGGTGGCATCTAGTAGCCAAGTTCACAGCTAGGTGTCGTTGATGGTAGTATTTTAAATTATGTAGCCTATTTTAGGTAGATTTCATCAGAATGCTAACTATTGCAATGGGTGCCATGTTTCGACTTCCGGAAAATTTCGACATATCTTCGTGTTTCACATCCCCCAAACCACCGTCAGTTCAAAAGTTTATATATATGTGTGTGTATATATATGCATATATATCAGTTTGTTGTGGACACGATAACTGCCGTAATTTTGCACCAATCACTTTAATGTTTTACATAATATGTAACCCCTTAAAAAATCGGTCGAGTTCGTTAATGGGCAAAATCGGTTAAAGGGGGTGAAAATGGGGGGGGGGGGGCTTTTTTTTTCGAAAAAGTGAAATGTCGCTATAACTCTCTTAATACGTGAAATATCGAATCAATTCAAAGTTCATAATATTTGTCGGATAAGTGCCAAAAATTTATGTCAAATAGGTTTTTTGATAGCACCAACCATTGACCAAAGGGGTGGAAAAAAGTGGTCTTTTTTTCGGGAAACATTAATCATATCTCTCTTAATAGGCACAATATCAAACCCGTACATAATGGAAAATATTCCCCTAATAATTACCTAAAACTTTGTCTGAAAGAATTTTTGATCTGACCTACCATTACGCCAAGGGATGAGAAAAATGATTTCGGAATTAAAGAACATGCCAAGTGCCATCAGAGGTTACCGTGACAACGCTTCTAAATTGATGAGGGATGAGCAATCAGAGGTTGCCAAGACAACGCCATTGCACGAGATCACATTCATTTTTCCATCTGACTGTGGGAAGTGGCTAACTGGTAGCATGCTGAACTTATATGCCCAAGGTCGCTGGTTCAAAGCCGGCCAAAGTCGTCGGATTTTCTAAGAGCGCTAAAAAACCCTCAGCATTCTTTCCTTTGGAGGAGAAGTTCCAACGTTCGTTGCAAGTTGCTGGTTGCGGTGGCATCTAGTAGCCAAGTTCACAGCTAGGTGTCGTTCACGTTAGGATATGGTACAAAATTAGGAACTACTACTTAAAATTGACCGTCTGCAGACCTTACCTGAATTACACACTAAAACAGTCATCAAAATTAACACCGTTTATCAGATTCTACACACCCGGGGTTACATGACCACGTTGTCGCAGCCCCTAAACTGAGGAACCAACAAAAATCTCTGCGGGAGATAAAATTTTGCGAGAAGAAGTAACAGACTGTCAGATAGTTACACATCAGTTCCAAACCTTGCATAAGGACAGTGTGATCAGAAGTATAACAAGAAGTTCCGTGAAGAACTATACAGCCTACTTTTCATGCCAATGATTATTCTACAATTCTACAGTATATGAACCTATCTAGAGTAATGACGAAATTAAGTTGGTAATATCGAAATATCTAATTAGTTCAAAATATACCTGGTATAATGAAGCCTAATAGAGCACTACAGTTGGCAGCCCTGGTGACTGAATATATTCTTAGTTCCACCTCTTAAGGTACAGAATACAAAATTTGGTTGAAGTCCAATGGACGTTACATGCAGTTAGACACTGGATCTATCAGCACGCGTAAAAGCATGTTGCCAACAATACCATGCGTGTGCTGGTCAGGAATAATCTGAATTATTATGATATCTTGTTGTGCCAATTTTGGATGAAATCCATTTGTTAGTATAGAAGTTACATGTATTTTAAAATTGGACATATCAGCAGGCATAGAATCATGTTGGCAGCACAGCCTTGTATTAATAACTCCAAATTAATCTAGAATGTCAGGTGCTATACGTGTGCAAAGTATAGAGTTGTTGGCTTGCATACTTTCTGATATATTGATATAAGGGTAAAAAGAATATAGACAGCATTTATTAACAGTTGGCAGCCCTGATTGCTCTTAACAATACTTATAGTCATATCCGTTATGGTACACATTGCACATACGAAATTTGTTTGAAATCCAACTGATAGTATAGAAGTTACATGTATTTAATAAAAATTGGTACTATAAGCAGGCTTATAATCATGTTGGTAGAACTGACGTATATAAGTTACTCCAAATTAATCTAAAATGTCAGAATATACGTGTGCATAGTTTAAAGCTGTTGGCTTGCACACTTTCTGATATATTGGTATTTGGATTTAAAAAAGAGAGCAATTATTAATAGTTGGCATCCCTGGTGGCTCTTAAGAATACGCTCAGTCATATCTGTTTATGTACAGATATTACATACAAAATTTGGTTGAAATCCAGTTGATAGTGTAGAAGTTATATGCATTTAAACATTGGACCTATCAGAAGGCTTAAAATTATTTTGGCAACACTGTCATGGTTGGCCTCCTGGAAATTAAACTGAAATAGTATTATCTACATGTGTGCCAATTTTTGAATAGCTCCCATGCATACCTTGCAAGATATCCAACATGGAGCTCAAATTTCTAGTGCGTTTTTTCAGTAGTTGGTAGCACTGACATCATTTTCAAATATGGACGTGAGCTATTCCGGTGCATATCTTTACTCATACTAAATTTGGTTTTGATTGCTGCAGCCGTTTAGGAGTTGATAGGGGGGGACACACACACAGCCAGACAGACAGGACAGACAGACAGACAGACACACATTTTCCCGGATCGATCTCATAAGACTACTTTTTCCTCATTTTTGCAAAATGTGAAAAGTAGGCTAAAAATGAACCCCGAATGACAAGGAGGTTACCATCCCCATAGACAATAAAATGATAAAAATATGCATACAAAAACGAAAAAAAGTTGATTTTTAACCTCCAAATGTAAAATACTTTCTTGCAATCAATGAGGTCTGATCCTCCTACGAAAACCTGCATATTTTGCCTATTATAGCCAATCCCCTAGTTTGCCCGGTGAAATCTAACTCCGCCTTCCGGCGTGCCGAGAGGATTTTTTTTTTTTTGTTTCTAAACGTTTCAAAGCTGTCTGCAAGAAGGAGTACATCTGAAGTTAGGTAGAGGTCACTATATTCCCCTAGAGTTTTAATGTTGAACTGATTCCACACATTTTTGGCATGTTCATAGTCTTCTTGACTAACATCTTCTTGACTTAATTTGTTAAAGATAAACCTCTTTCGGAGGTAAACACGTTTCACTTAACTTTTCCCATGAGTCAATGTAGTCATAACAAAATACCCCTTTACGAGTCATAAGCATTGCATTTTCTTTTCCAAAGTACTTGTCTGTTTCAGGGTATAATGTTAAGTTGGAAACTAAGTTTTCCAAACTACTTGGCATTAACCGAAACGTGTCCACAAATCGAAGCTTAACATTTCCAACATATTTGGTGAAAGAGATGTACTTTTCTTTGGAGCTAGGGATAACGTCCACTCTTTCAGTAGTACACCCCAATTGCTTTACAATGAAATTTGCGTCGTAGCCACTCATATTATGTAGAAATACAGGAACGGGGTTACGTGTTTTACACCTCAAATTACAGTTATTGTGAGCACTTCCACGGTATTCCCCTGTAATATGACAATGGTCTCGAACTTTCCAGTCCTCTTTGGTAAATGGTTTATGACACAAATAACAAGTTTCAGAAGATTGGAAGTCTGCTTCTTGATGCTCAGTTAAAGCTTTTGGAACATTTAAGCTGTAAAGACGATCAATTTCATTAGCTATTGAGATCAAACAGTCCATACACTTTTCTGCAGCGTCAGGTCCACGGTAAATAATAGGTTGGCTCGGAAGGTTTGTCATTATGTGTTCCACAGCTGGTGAGGGTTTAACATATATACCAAAGCTCATAGGAACATGACTCTGGTATGGCACTGTATAACTTGCCTCAGGATTAGGTAGACATGTTTGATAGGGTAACAGTATACTTTCAAAATCTGCAGAGATAACGTAAGGTATTCTAAGCATGTTTTCCACATTTACGAATTTCACAATTGGGTTTCTAATAGGCATTTCAACCCTAGCAATGTCATGCTGGACACACAAAGCTCTATGTTCTTTTAATTTTTCCATTCCTTGTTGCCCATATTGATTATCAAAGTGAGTAAAACACCGTTTACACGTACATATCTTATGTCCATGGCGGGTAATCTGATGTCCTACTAGTTTATCAAAATCTTTGATAAAGACGTAGTGGTTCTGGCCGGATGAAGAACTTAGCAAAAGGAGGTCACGATGGTCTTGTAACTCTTGATCCACAACCTTTAGATGAAACAGTTTGTTGTCTTCTTCCAGTCCAAATACATTGATGGATATGTCGTTGGCTTTCTCGAATTTGGGAATGTCAGCTAGTAATGTAGGAAATGATATTACTGAAAAATCATACTTGTTTTCCAGATCCTTGTATTTACTAATGCGTTGAGCATCCTTTTTAACCAGTTTTGCTAAAATGGCATACATAAAACACTTTTCATCTTTCACATTTTCAGGATTAATGCAGGCTTTTCTTGCTTGTATAGCTGCTGGTAATGGAATATATGTGCTACCACGCAAGGGATTGTACTTATTTATTTTCAATCGCACTCCTTCCACTGCTAACAAAGCTCAATTACTGCCTTTTAGCTCAGATTCTTCCATTTCCGTAGTTAACTTTGTAAATTGTGTTTCCAAGAAACTACTTAAGTCTGTTTCCAAAAATAGGACCTGATTTCGTGTTTTAAAAGCACGATCTGTAATTTCATTCGTAGACGTATGAATGAATCTACATTCAGCCACAATATTAACTTTGATCGACTTGTGCATTGCTAGTTCTTTCTCCATGGCTTGTATTATTTGCTGTTTGGACTCTTTAAGGTATGAATTTAAATCCTTGCACGTATCGCAACGAATGAAATAGGATTTAAGTCGACCTTGAAAAGACGTTTCATATTCAGTAAGTCCATTTTTGTCAGGAACCATTGAAAGCAGGTAATGTTTAGTAGGCTCAGTTTTTTGTCTTTTAGCTGCCGACACAACATTACAACATTCTTCATGCCGACGTCCGTTGTACACATTGTTGAATGTACTACCACAGGTCTTGCACTCATGGAATTCACCACACGATACTTCATGTCGCTTCCTATGATAGTCTCGAAGAAAAGTTTTTCCACACTCTTTACACATATAGCTAGGAATGGGTTCTTCCATTATGAATGTTGATTTCTGCAAACAGCTGCTTACTGCGTATCACAGGGCTAGAGGTTGGTCAGTGAGACGGTCTTTCACGATGTGAACACCGTGAGAGGTAGTAGTCAACTGGTGATATTCTTGTTAAGGGTCCTCTAATATACCCCTAGTCTAGACCAACAGCTCTTTACAGTGTATGACAAGGCTGTAGACTGGACAGTGAGACGGTCTTTCACGATGTGAACACTGTAACAAGTAGTAGTCAACTGATTATATACTTGCTAAAGGTTCTCTAATATATCATAGTCAAGACCAACAGCTACTTACTGTGTAGTACAAGGCTGTACAATAGTTGTTTTGACAGTCTTTCACGATGTGGTCACTGTGAGTGGTAGTAGTCAACTGGTGATATTCTTGTTAAGGGTCCTCTAATATACCCCTAGTTAAGGGTAACAGCTGCTCACTGCATACGACAAGACTAAAGACTGGTTGTTTCAACGGTCTTTCACAATGTAAACACTGTGACAGGTAGTAGTCAACTGAAAATATTCTTATAGCCTACTCAAGGTTATCAGGTACTTACTGCATATCAAAAGGCTGTACACTCATGTGTTAGACAGTCTTTCTTGCTAAGGACCCCAATATTCCCTACACAAGGCTATACATGTTAGTTCTAAATACTTAGGGGTTAATTGTATAATAAATTTAAATACACAGCATATACGAGCACGTTTTCACTCGGTAAAACTTTACCAAATAGTCAAATGCGACACGCAAAGTATGTTTCCGCTATCTAGCAGTGACTATGAGAACTACTTGAACGACCAGCATGCTACCTAGCGCTCCATTTCAACACTCGCTCACTGAACGACCAGCATGCTATCTAGCGGTCGATATCAATACTCACTCAACTACCAGCCTGCTACCTATCGGTCAATATAATAACTCACTCAACTACCAGCATGCTACATGGCCTGTTTGTCAGTTTTTTGTTGGCTTTTGTTGGCTTTTGTTGGGTTTTTGGCTTTTTTGTTGGCTTTTGTTGGCTTTTGTATTAGCTCTTTCATATTTCCTCTTGTTTGTTGGGGGCTTATTTGGTCTTGGAAAGTATGTCAGTCCTTTTATATTGATGAATAATGCTTACAGCCACGATTGTAAGCAGCAACAACAACAACACACAAAATTCCTAAAAAATCCAAAGTACTCTAAGGTTTATCAATGACTCTCAACTCTTACCCTTACCTCTATCCCATGCCTAGTCAAAAAAATATTGTATTTTTCAAATTTTTCAATAAATATTTGGAAAGTAGGCTATGTCATTAATCTAAAAATCCTAAAAAAGACATGTTAACTCCATCACCTACCACTATACCACTCTCAGTCCAAAAATAGTGTAATTTTCAAATTTTCCAAAACATATTTCCGAAATGGGTTATATTTCCAAAATCAAAAAGTTTACAAAAAAGTTTGTTTGACATAAATGAATGGCCTTTACCCCCCTCTAACGCCGTACCAAGTCCCAGGTCTCTGGGATACCAAAAATAAAAATTTTCAAAATGGGCTTATGTTTGGTTTTATGAAAAATCGCCTACTTTCCCAGTTGAACGTTTTTCATTTTTTGTCGTACAGACCTGGAACTTGGTTTACAAGTAGAGGGGATAGAGACCTTTCATTTATGTTAAACAAACTTATTTGTAGAATTCCTAGTTTCCAAAATAGTGACCATTTTTTCAAAATTTTATTTTTGTTGACCTCGAGACCTAGAGACCTGAGACTTGGTATGGGAATAGAGGGTGTAAAGGCCATTGATTTACGTTAGACAAACTTTTTTTTAGAATGTCTAATTTTGGAAATATAGCCCATTTACAAAATTTTATTTTTGTTGACCTAGAGACCTGAGACTTGGTATGGGGATAGAGGGGGTAAAGACCTCTGATTTACGTCAGACAAACGTTTTTGTAAAATTCCTAATTTTGGAAATATAAGCCCATTTTGAAAATTTTTATTTTTGTTGTCCTAGAGACCTGGGACTTGGTACGGCGTTAGAGGGGGGGGGGGTAAAGGCCATTCATTTATGTCAAACAAACGTTTTTGTAAACTTTTTAATTTTGGAAATATAACCCATTTCGGAAATATGTTTTGGAAAATTTGAAAAATACACTATTTTTGGACTGAGAGTGGTATAGTGGTAGGTGATGGAGTTAACATGTCTTTTCTAGGATTTTTAGATTAATGACATAGCCTACTTTCCAAATATTTATTGAAAAATTTGAAAAATACAATATTTTTTTTGACTAGGCATGGGATAGAGGTAAGTGTAAGAGTTGAGTCATTGATAAACCTTAGAGTACTTTGGATTTTTTAGGAATTTTGTGTGTTGTTGTTGTTGCTGCTTACAATCGTGGCTGTAAGCATTATTCATCAATATAAAAGGACTGACATACTTTCCAAGACCAAATAAGCCCCCAACAAACAAGAGGAAATATGAAAGAGCTAATACAAAAGCCAACAAAAGCCAACAAAAAAGCCAAAAAACCCAACAAAAGCCAACAAAAGCCAACAAAAAACTGACAAACAGGCCATGTAGCATGCTGGTAGTTGAGTGAGTTATTATATTGACCGATAGGTAGCAGGCTGGTAGTTGAGTGAGTATTGATATCGACCGCTAGATAGCATGCTGGTCGTTCAGTGAGCGAGTGTTGAAATGGAGCGCTAGGTAGCATGCTGGTCGTTCAAGTAGTTCTCATAGTCACTGCTAGATAGCGGAAACATACTTTGCGTGTCGCATTTGACTATTTGGTAAAGTTTTACCGAGTGAAAACGTGCTCGTATATGCTGTGTATTTAAATTTATTATACAATTAACCCCTAAGTATTTAGAACTAACATGTATAGCCTTGTGTAGGGAATATTGGGGTCCTTAGCAAGAAAGACTGTCTAACACATGAGTGTACAGCCTTTTGATATGCAGTAAGTACCTGATAACCTTGAGTAGGCTATAAGAATATTTTCAGTTGACTACTACCTGTCACAGTGTTTACATTGTGAAAGACCGTTGAAACAACCAGTCTTTAGTCTTGTCGTATGCAGTGAGCAGCTGTTACCCTTAACTAGGGGTATATTAAAGGACCCTTAACAAGAATATCACCAGTTGACTACTACCACTCACAGTGACCACATCGTGAAAGACTGTCAAAACAACTATTGTACAGCCTTGTACTACACAGTAAGTAGCTGTTGGTCTTGACTATGATATATTTGAGAACCCTTAGCAAGTATATAATCAGTTGACTACTACTTGTTACAGTGTTCACATCGTGAAAGACCGTCTCACTGTCCAGTCTACAGCCTTGTCATACACTGTAAAGAGCTGTTGGTCTAGACTAGGGGTATATTAGAGGACCCTTAACAAGAATATCACCAGTTGACTACTACCTCTCACGGTGTTCACATCGTGAAAGACCGTCTCACTGACCAACCTCTAGCCCTGTGATACGCAGTAAGCAGCTGTTTGCAGAAATCAACATCCATAATGGAAGAACCCATTCCTAGCTATATGTGTAAAGAGTGTGGAAAAACTTTTCTTCGAGACTATCATAGAAAGCGACATGAAGTATCGTGTGGTGAATTCCATGAGTGCAAGACCTGTGGTAGTACATTCAACAATGTGTACAACGGACGTCGGCATGAAGAATGTTGTAATGTTGTGTCGGCAGCTAAAAGACAAAAAACTGAGCCTACTAAACATTACCTGCTTTCAATGGTTCCTGACAAAAATGGACTTACTGAATATGAAACGTCTTTTCAAGGTCGACTTAAATCCTATTTCATTCGTTGCGATACGTGCAAGGATTTAAATTCATACCTTAAAGAGTCCAAACAGCAAATAATACAAGCCATGGAGAAAGAACTAGCAATGCACAAGTCGATCAAAGTTAATATTGTGGCTGAATGTAGATTCATTCATACGTCTACGAATGAAATTACAGATCGTGCTTTTAAAACACGAAATCGGGCCCTATTTTTGGAAACAGACTTAAGTAGTTTCTTGGAAACACAATTTACAAAGTTAACTACGGAAATGGAAGAATCTGAGCTAAAAGGCAGTAATTGGGCTTTGTTAGCAGTGGAAGGAGTGCGATTGAAAATAAATAAGTACAATCCCTTGCGTGGTAGCACATATATTCCATTACCAGCAGCTATACAAGCAAGAAAAGCCTGCATTAATCCTGAAAATGTGAAAGATGAAAAGTGTTTTATGTATGCCATTTTAGCAAAACTGGTTAAAAAGGATGCTCAACGCATTAGTAAATACAAGGATCTGGAAAACAAGTATGATTTTTCAGTAATATCATTTCCTACATTACTAGCTGACATTCCTAAATTCGAGAAAGCCAACGACATATCCATCAATGTATTTGGACTGGAAGAAAACAAACTGTTTCCTCTAAAGGTTATGGATCAAGAGTTACAAGACCATCGTGACCTCCTTTGGCTAAGTTCTTCATCCGGCCAGAACCACTACGTCTTTATCAAAGATTTTGATAAACTAGTAGGACATCAGATTACCCGCCATGGCCATAAGATATATACGTGTAAACGGTGTTTTACTCACTTTGATAATCAATATGGGCAACAAGGAATGGAAAAATTAAAAGAACATAGAGCTTTGTGTGTCCAGCATGACATTGCTAGGGTTGAAATGCCTATTAAAAACCCAATTGTGAAATTCGTAAATGTGGAAAAAATGCTTAGAATACCTTACGTTATCTCTGCAGATTTTGAAAGTATACTGTTACCCTATCAAACATGTCTACCTAATCCTGAGGCAAGTTATACAGTGCCATACCAGAGTCATGTTCCTATGAGCTTTGGTATATATGTTAAACCCTCACCAGCTGTGGAACACATAAAGACAAACCTTCCGAGCCAACCTATTATTTATCGTGGACCTGACGCTGCAGAAAAGTTTATGGACTGTTTGATCTCAATAGCTAATGAAATTGATCGTCTTTACAGCTTAAATGTTCCAAAAGCTTTAACTGAGCATCAAGAAGCAGAGTTCTAATCTTCTGAAACCTGTTATTTTTGTCATAAACCATTTACCAAAGAGGACTGGAAAGTTCGAGACCATTGTCATATTACAGGGGAATACCGTGGAAGTGCTCACAATAACTGTAATTTGAGGTGTAAAACACGTAACCCCGTTCCTGTATTTCTACATAATATGAGTGGCTACGACGCAAATTTCATTGTAAAGCAATTGGGGTGTACTACTGAAAGAGTGGACGTTATCCCTAACTCCAAAGAAAAGTACATTTCTTTCACCAAATATGTTGGAAATGTTAAGCTTCGATTTGTGGACACGTTTCGGTTAATGCCAAGTAGTTTGGAAAACTTAGTTTCCAACTTAACATTATACCCTGAAACAGACAAGTACTTTGGAAAAGAAAATGCAATGCTCATGACTCGTAAAGGGGTATTTTGTTATGACTTCATTGACTCATGGGAAAAGTTAAGTGAAACGTGTTTACCTCCAAAAGAGGTTTATCTTTAACAAATTAAGTCAAGAAGATGTTCGTCAAGAAGACTATGAACATGCCAAAAATGTGTGGAATCAGTTCAACATTAAAACTCTAGGGGAATATAGTGACCTCTACCTAACTTCAGATGTACTCCTTCTTGCAGACAGCTTTGAAACGTTTAGAAACAAAACACTAGAAACACACCGAGTGGATGCTGCACACTTTTTCACTTCGCCTGGTTTAAGTTTCGAGGCAATGCTCCTTTACACAGGCATTGAACTGGAATTGCTACAGGATTACGATCAGATTCTTTTAATCGAGTCTGGAGTACGTGGAGGCATATGCCAGGTGTCTCATCGGTATGCTGAAGCTAACAATAAATACATGGAAACCTATGATTCTGAGAAACCATCGCAGTTTATTACCTATGATGATGCCAACAACCAATACGGGTGGGCTATGTGTCACCCTCTTCCTTATGGCGGATTTCAGTGGGTTTCTCCAGATACCGTTGATCTAGAAAAACTGAAGAAAGACGATCCTGTGGGATACATTCTAGACGTTGATGTTGATTACCCATATGACCTTCATGATCTACACAACGATTTACCTTTCCTACCAGAGTGTACACAACCTAAGGATTCGTCTCTGAAAAAACTAATTCCTCATCTTGGAAATCGAAGGCGATATGTTGTTCACTACATGGCATTAAAACAGGCTTTAGATCATGGAATAAAATTGATAAAAATTCATCGTGTGTTAAAGTTTAAGCAAAGACCTTGGTTAAAGGCCTACGTTGATTTTAATAACAACCTTAGAAAACAAGCCAAAAATGATTTTGAGAAAAATCTGTACAAATTATTCAACAATGCCATTTTTGGAAAAACAATGGAAAATATCCGTAAAAGAATAGACATACGTCTTGTGACGGACAGCAAAAAGGCAGAAAAGCTAATAGCAAAGCCGACATTTATTGACAGAACCATTTATGGTCCTAACCTAGCTGCTTTCCACATGGCTAAACGTAACATTGTATTCAATAAGCCTATATATATTGGAATGTGTATACTGGATATTTCAAAAACTCTCATGTATTCCCACCACTATGATGTCCTGCTACCCTATTATGGAATGAACAATCTTAAACTCATGTAGCCTATATGGATACCGACTCGTTCATTTATTTGGTTAACACCCAATATGTATATCAAGACAAGTTGGATTTCCTAGAACACCTGGACACATCAGATTATCCTACTAATCACATATGTTACTCTACATCAAACAAGAAAACGTTGGGGAAATTTAAAGACGAGGCTTGTGGACAAATTATAAAAGCATTTGTTGGACTTAGAGCTAAAATGTACGCTTTAGACATAAATGGTAAAGAAATCAAAAAGATAAAAGGTATTAACAGAGGTGTTGTCAAAAATTGTATAAGCTTTCAAGATTATAAGGATTGTGTCATGAACAACATGCCTGCAAATAGCAAATACATAAACAAAACAATTTAGGAAATAAAACAATAGCACTACAAAAATTAAAAAACTAGTATTCATTATCAAAAAATAATAAAATAGAAAACAAAATAAAAACTACTGTACAATTTATAACAAAAAAGAATATATATAAAATGTATTATGTGTAAATAGTGTACGTGTATTTAAAATAAAAAATATTGTATGGACACTGCTTGTACATTTTTTAATTACTACCCACCTCTCTCCACTCTAATGCAAAATGAACATGTAAAACACAAATTGGAAAATCCATGTTTCCATATTTACAAAAAAGAAAAAAACATTAAACTGAAATTTTAAAAACTGTAAATGGGAATTTGGTAAATTGACAAATGTGTAAACAACAAATTGGGAAATCCATGTTTCTATATCATGAAATTGAAAAACTTTAAACTGACGTTTTAAAAACTGTAAATGGGAAATTGTGAATTGGTAAATGTGTAAACAACAAAATGCAAAATCCATGTTTCCATGTTATGAAATTGAAAAACTTAAAACTGACATTTAAAAAAACTGAAAATGGGAAATTGGAAAATTGACAAATGTGTAAACAACAAAATGAAAAAAAAAACGGTTGGGGGTAGTGATCATGTTGTACAGTAGCCTATAAGACTAGCATAAGGATAGTTGCATGTGTCCTTATATACTTTGTGTATGTGCATTAGCCTTTGGATTAGCTTAGGTTAGGTTAGGTTAAGTTAGGTTAGGTTAGGTTAGGTTATAACTTAGTTTTTTATGTGTGCTCGTACATTTGCTCTTATATTTGCTCTGACTTTGAAGTTAGGTTAGGTCAGGTTAGGTTAGGTGAAGTTAGGTTAGATTAGGTGTGGTTAGGTTATAACTAAGTTTATTATTTGTGCTCTCACATTTGCTCTCACTTTTTTGCTTATACATTTTGGTCTCTTTTTTTTTTGCTCGCATTTTTAAGTTAGGTTAGGTTAAGTTAGGTTAGGTTAGATTAGGTTATAACTTAGTTTATTATGTGTGCTCTCACATTTGCTCTTATATTTGCTCTGACTTTGAAGTTAGGTTAGGTTAGGTTAGGTTAGGTTAAGTTAGGTTAGGTTAGGTTATAACTTAGTTTTTTATGTGTGCTCTCACATTTGCTCTCATATTTGCTCTGACTTTGAAGTTAGGTTACGTTAGGTTAGGTGAAGTTGGGTTAGGCAGAATCGTTGAGGTATGAATCAAAAGCCAGCTCCTGTCAGCAAAGCTGAGTGTACCCCGTTCCACTCCTGAGACCAGAAATTAAATTTCTTGGCAGAGCCGGGATTCGAACCTCAGGAATGACCGCCAAGAATGCTTGCCACTACACTACGAAGTGGACAATATAAGGCTGGTCTTGATTGTACACGATCAATCAATAATTACCTAATAATAATAATAAATATTCCATTTAGCAACTACACGGCGGACCTCTCTCTGTGACGTCATGCACGGTCTCAGGGCGTGTCGGCCATCTTGCCCATTAGCCACTGCGCCAGCTCTGACTGACCCCTCTATACGAATAACATAGGGCTGGTTGCGCGCGGCGGCCATCTTGCCCATTAGCCCCGGCGCCAGCTTCGGCTGATATTACCTACTTGCGAAGCGTGTCATGGTATGGCGCAGTTCATAGCTTGAATTCATCCATTCTTGGTTGATCATGGCGTCAGTACGATAGAAGTCTGGCCATATATTTGCTTTCTTCTCGTACAGCTCGTGAAGCAAGGCTTGATATTGAGGTGTAGAAGGCACTGACACTCTCAGGCGTAGTTCCTCTATGTGGAACGGCTGTCGTGTGAGTTCGTATGTTAACCGCGATGGAGTGTTTTTGGCTACACATAGAACCTTTTTGAGGTACGTCGCTTTCACACTTTACACCAAAGCTAGATCACTCTTTGAGAGATGCTCCCAAATAATGTCTATTGCGTAAGTCATGATGGGAGAGATCTTGATGTGGAAAAGGGCTATGGCCGTCTCTAAGGACAGCTCACGAATGCTTTTAATTTGGTTCACCGCCATGATCGCTGCAGATGCTCTTTCTCTAATGTGTTTGGTGAAAACTTTCCCATTCGTTTGCAGGGTCACGCCAAGATATTTGTAGGAGTTGACCCTAACATGCTCCTTGTCCCGGTATTTGATGAGTGCTGCTGCAAGAGGCTTCCCTCCTCTGCGAAATGTCATCTGGACTGTTTTCTGTGCATTCAGGCACAGGCTGTTCCTGTCCGCCCAGGTGATCAGTTTGTCAAACGCTTCCTGAAGCTGTTGGTACGATTGTGAAGCTAATGTCATGTCATCAGCATACATGTAAATGAAGACTTCCTTATTTGCTATGGTTTCGACAACGTCCCTTGTAGCGACATTGAATAGCATTGGACTTAAGGGATCTCCTTGTAACACCCCAGTCGTCTGATGTATTGCCTCTGATCTTGAGAGGTTGTCATCAATGTAGGCAAAGTTTCTCGACAGTATGGCCTGAATCATCTTGCTCAGGTACTCTCTACCTATAAGTTGATTTAATTTCTCTAACAATATAGACCGGTCCACTGAATCAAAAGCTTTGGCATAGTCAATGAACAGTACGTATAGCTTTCCTCTGGGGACGCGAAGAGCTTCGGATAAGTTTTCCATTAAGCACTGAATAGCCTGAATGGTTGAGTGCCCTTTCCGGAAGCCAAATTGCTCTTCAGGTATCATTGAGTCTGTCAAGGTCGTTAGGGCCTATTACTCCAAAAAGGAAAATTAGAAAGGACATTAGAGACCACAATACAGAAATCATCAGAAAGTACGCAGAAGAATCAAAATCAATAAGAAAGATGAGAAAAGAACTAGCACCAGACAAACAGTGGATGCTTGGAGTGAAAGACAAAAGAGGTAAAAGACAAGCAACAAGGGAGGAAATAACGAAACAGGCCACAGACTTTTACAGAGAGCTGAACTCCAGTACACACCAAAGAAGAAACTCAGAACAAAGAGATAGGAGGCTGGAGGTACTGCACGACGAAGAAATTCCTCCCATCATGACCAGTGAAGTCAGAGCAGCAATAAAGGAGGCGAAAAACGAGAAATGCCCCGGAGAGGATGCCATCTACAACAAATATCTGAAAATGGGTGGCGAGGATATCATAGAAGTGATAACAAGGCTATTCAACATGATACTTGAAACAGAAGAAATTCCAACAGAATGGAAACAGAGAGCGTTATTGTTCTGCTTCACAAGAAAGATGCTAAAGATGACATTAATAATTACAGACCAATCAGTTTAATGGCCAGTCTCTACAAACATTTCACGAAAATTATGACTAGAAGGATGTCTAAACTACTAGATGAAAACCAGGCAGTGGAACAAGCCGGTTTTCGGACGGGCTTTAGCAGAATTGACCACCTGCAAGCAATGAACCAGCTCTTGGAAAAAACGCCGGATTTTAATCTCGAACTATACATTGCATTCGTAGACTATAACATAGCCTTCGATTCTGTGGAGCATAGTTGTATGCTAGAGGCATTGAGAAGCCAAGGCATACAAAAGAGATATGTCAGACTACTAGAATAGCTCTACGAAGGCTGCCAAGCGAGGGTAAGAACGGAGAGGGAGGGTGCGAACATCAATTTAGAGAGAGGCGTGAAACAAGGTGACCACCTCTCACCAAAGTTGTTCACATGCCCACTGGAGAACCAATTTAAGAAGTTAGAATGGGACAACAAATACGGCATCGAAATAAACGGGGAAAGGCTGACACACTTACGGTTCGCAGACGATATTGCACTGCTAGCAAAATCGGCAACAGTCTTGGAAAAAATGCTAGTGGACCTGGACACCGTCAGTAAAGAAGTAGGTCTATCTATGAACCCCCTAAAAACAAAACTGTGATGACAAACTCACTCGAAGTACAAAACCTCATCAATCGCAAACCACTAGCGTACACACAGGAATACGTCTATCTTGGACAAAACCTGTCATTTGACTGCTCACAGGAGAAGGAAATCAGGAGACGAGTTGGACAAGCATGGAAGCAGTTCTGGTCCTTAAAATTTATATTGATGGACAAATCGCAGAATATAAGTCTAAAGTCAGAAGTGAAAGTGTGTAATGCCGGTACTGCTATGCGGCTGTCAAACCTGGGCTTTAACAGAGAAGATCGATAGTTTTATTAATTCCAGTTGATCAAATACATGTATACAACACAATTTTGATATAGGACACGTCAGAATTTACATCTATAAAATAAAAGTACTGATAGATATATACAGTAATACTAATACTATAACTATTTATAACTTATAATAACAGATCTTAAGAGATACAATCTTATTGGACAACTATTTACACCTTATTCTATTATCATAATATGAAAACTTAATTCTATAAATACAACAACTTACAGCTAGGTATTACAATTAAAATAGAAAAGTAAAATATAATTATAGATTTCATCGTTTCTGTACACTACGCTATTCAACTGCAGAGTAAAAACAATGGCACTGCAGATAAGCTTTCAACAATCTATCAAAGGTTTTTATTTTTGGGGCAAGTTTTATATACTGGGGTAGTTTATTGTATAATTTAACTCCTGTGTGATAAGTTCCTTTTTGATATATGCTTGTGTAAGTGTGTGAAATATGAATGTTTTGATTTTGTCTTGTGTTATGCCTATGAACATCATTGTTTGTTTTAAGAAAAACATCCTTATTCATTAAATTCTTTTTTCAAAACATAATACTTTCAAAGATATATATACAGGGCAGAGGGAGAATGTTTAAATCTTTAAACAGAGGTCTACATGATTCTCTAGTGTTTACATTTGCCATAATTCTAATCGCCCTCTTTTGTATCCTAAACGTGCTTAGTACATCTGGTGACATACCCCAAAATATGACCCCATATCTTAAGTATGAATGGAAATAAGCAAAATAAGTATTTCTTAATGTGTGCATGCTAGTGCAGGTTTTCAAAATACGTAACGCAAAGCACATCGAGTTCAGTTTAGTATTCAGATATTGTATATGTTTATTCCATTTCAAGTCATGTTGTATCCATAGTCCTAAAACCTTTGTTTCTGATTTATTTTCTATTTGATGACCATTTAATGTTATATTGGGCTTCGCAGGATTCCTATTCTGTATAGTGTGGAAATTTAGACATACTGTTTTTTTATAGTTGATTATGAGGCGATTATCTTGTGACCATTTGGTTAACTCTCCTGTAACGGAGTCAGCAGACTGCTGTATGACCTGTTTAGTTTCACCTTTTATTACGAGTGTTGTATCGTCCGCAAACAAAATTTCCTTATGTGAATGAACGTTCTGTGTTATATCATTGATATATAGAAGGAAGAGTAGTGGGCCCAAAACCAATCCCTGGGGTACTCCAAATTTAATAATTCCCTCATTGGACAATGTTTTATTAAGTAATTTGGTTCCATCATCCTTGTGTCTCAATCTTACTATTTGTTTACGCCTTGTTAAGTAAGACTCTATCCATTTATTAGCTAGACCTCTAATACCATATTGATTTAGTTTTGTAAGGAGGATTTTATGGTCAACAACATCAAATGCTTTCGATAAATCCAAGAATAGGCCAGTTACTTGATCCTTATTGTCAATTAATTTCAGTATACTATTAATACATTCATAAATTGCTGTCTGTGTAGATTTTTCCGTTCGGAATCCATGTTGTGAGTTCGATAATATTTCATTTTTTTCTATAAAACTTATCAGTCTCCTATACATGATTTTTTCCACAATTTTTTCGATACCAGTTGGTAAGGTAATAGGACGATAGTTATCTAATTCATCTTTTGAACCGTTTTTGTGTACTGGAATTACTTTTGATAACTTCAAAATATCCGGGTAAGTTCCTGAGAGAATTGAACTGTTTATTAAGTGTGTAAGTGGATTTATTATATTTTCTGCACATTTCTTTAAAATTGCATCTGGAATGCCATCAATGCCAGCACAAAATTTATTTTTTAGCTCTTTTATAACTATTCTTACCTCTTCACTTGTGACATGATTTATAAATAAAGAATCACTACATATATTTATTTTATTATTAGAATTTAGTGTATTTACCTGTGATTTATTTAATAATTTTTGTGGAATTTCCAGAAAATAGTCATTGAAAGTGTTTGCTATTTTCTCTGGATTATTTATCACTTTATTATTTCTGGTCAGTGTAATGTTCCTTTGTATTTTAGCAGATTTTCCAGTTTCTATCTTTATCACGGACCACATAGCCCTGTTTTTATTAGATGATTGGGAAATAAAATTATGATTATGCATGTTTTTGCTAGTCTTATTACCTTATTTAATATGCTAGTGTATTTTTTGTAGTATAAATTGAATTCAGGTGTTGTGTGGTATTGTTTATATAATTTGTGTAGAAATTTCTTTCTTTGACATGAATTTATAATCCCTGTTGTTATCCAATTGTTAGTTTTGTTATTTTGAACAGTTATTTGTCTAAAGGGGAATGCTGTTTCAAAATAGTGTTTTAGGGTACTGTTAAATGCATTAAATTTATCATTTACATTTTCTAGTTTATAAATATCTGACCATGTTTCCTTATTTAATAAGTCATTGAAATATGTAACATTTGTTTCAGTGAATGACCTGCACTTTGATTTTACTCCATTATCATTATTATTGATTGTTTCGGGTACTTCAAAACTCAGTATTTGTCCATGGTGGTCACTAAAACCTGGACAATAGACTTCTATTGAATGGTGATATTTATCTGTATTTAAAAAAAAGTGATCAAGAGTGGTTTTACTAAATTTTGTTATTCTTGTTGGGGCATTTACTGTAGGTTTCAGTCCATAGGAAATTAGTAACTGTGTTAATAATTCACAATTTCTATCAAATTTTAAGAAATACACATTTACATCCACACAAATTATTATATCGAAATTTACTTTGCTCATGTTATCGAGTTACAATTCTAATTTATCTATAAATAAAGGAAACTTTCCTGACGGAGAACGGTATACGCATACATTTATTAACTTAAACTGCTGTATTTTTACGGCAGAGAATTCAAGATCCTGTTCTATAATTAGATAACCATTAGCTGTTAACTGTTCATGATCCAAATTATTTGTTAAGAAGATACAAGTACCACCATGGCTAATATTAGATCTAGAGTATTTAATAGCTCGTATAAACCCTGGGAATTGAATTAATTCGAGTTGTTCCTCTTGCAGCCAATGTTCTGAAATACATATTGCTGAGATGTCTTTAAGTTCATTTTTAAGCATTAGATTTATGTAATCAATTTTATTATAGAGAGACTGAACATTCTGGAGGTAAAGTTTAAATTTGTTACTTTTGCAAGCTTGTGTTGGTGATTTATCTACATTATTATTGTTATTATTATCATAATTGTTATTATTATTGTTGCTAGACAAATCCGAAATACCATTGTTCTACTCAGTTAAATTTGACATCGAAAGATCTGAATGCCAAACCTCACGTTTGGCTTCTTTTACAAGTTTCCCTGCTTCCACTCTAAATATATTACTGTTGAACTATTCTTACCATTTGAATTTACAATTTTGCAGATTTCATCACTAAGATACTCTTTTCCTAACCTATTTAAGTGTAGGCCATGTCGAGTGAGGAACTTCCTGTCTAATTTACTTATATCTATAATTTGGACATTTGGAAAACTCTTACAAATGTTACGAATTTTACCATTTGTAGCCTCTATTTCTACATTTACACATGATTCGCGAATTACATCGTATCTCTGCTGAATGTTTACAATAATGACATTTGTGTTAAGCATGGATGGCAATGTACCCTTTAAATCGTTGATTACCTTTTTACTCTCATTTCTATAGATGTCGTTTTCTCCAGCGATGATTACCGCATAGTCCTTTGAAGTGAGGGTTGCACACTCTCCTATCATCTCGTTCGTGACCGCTGCAATGGGTGCTCCAGGCTTTACTGTCGTAGTGACCTCTATTTCTCCGCTTCTCTCCAATACGCTTGCTGCTAAAGCAAAGGCAAACAATCCGGGTATGTCAACGCAAAATGGAACGGAAGATCCTTCAAGTTTCCTTGAGGGACAGATTACGAAACAAGGAGATAAGAAGAAGAACTGCCATGAAAGATGCCGTGACAACAGCTGACAGGCTAAAATGGAAGTGGGGAGGCCACGTGGCCAGAATGAACGACGATCGATGGACGCACAAGCTAACGGTGTGGGACCCCAGGACAGGAAGGAGGAACGTGGGTAGACAGAGGACCCGCTGGAAAGACTCAATCGGAAGGAAGGCAGGCAAACACTGGACGAGGACAGCAAGGGAGAGACAAGAATGGAGACGTATGGAACTATTGGCAACTCCAGCTATCTGATATGACATCTAGCGGTAAAAATGAGAAACTTACCAAGTAGGGTACATTTGTCACGTGGTGACTCTTTGTATATGGTTTCTTGTATTGGTAAACAGATCGTAGTAAATTGTTCGTGTCTTTATACATAAGTGATAAGTTTTACTCGTTGATAGAGTGAAAAATGAGTAAAAGCAAAGTGTATTGCTCCGTTTACGGCTGTAAGTCGATGTATACGAGGGCTGCGGATATACGTTTTCATCACTTTCCAAAAGATGCAAATAGCAATAGCCGAAATGTGATGATACCTAATAATACCTTTCCACCCCGGGAAGGATCTAACACTTGTCGAGGTAGACAGACAGAAGACCTGCGACGTAAAGCCAGCGAAGGTTATTCAGTTTAAAAACAGCTGTTACGCTGGGCGCGCTGGTAAGATTGAAGTTAGGCCTACTTGAATAATTAATTAAATAATTAATTATTGGCTGCTTGGTATGGAGAAGGGATGAGTTTAACTTGTATTAAAACTCGTGGGGCGACAGGAATTGCTTGATTTGGATGGTTAAAAGGTGGGTTTGGTGTTGAATATTTGAATGGTAGCGGAATCACTCATTCTACAGTGCCCACGGGGAGGCAAATTAGGCCTATATGACTCGTAGTGGAATAGCTCGAATATCGAAGAACTTAGCGATTACGAGGTGTAGGCTTGGCGGAAAGGCTGGCCGATCATCAGTTTGACATCAATTCACGATATAAGTCGGAGCTTGGAACAGTGGCGTCTGGTTTGCGTGGATGCTAGTCTCGGAATGATAAAAGTAGCACAGCTTCGGTGTTATTTATTTGTTTATGTACCGTATTTCTCTATTTGAATGTCCTCGGCGTTGACTCAGGATCGACATTTACATTATATTGCGCATAATAGTACGGAAATAATGTCCGAAGTGTAGCCCTGTGTAAATTTGAATCAGCTGATCTACATCAACCATAAAAACTGATGCTTGATAATATGCAAATGACACCAAGAAATCCAGTGGAACACACAAATTAGATCACGTGTATCGCACAGTTATACATATACACAATTAAAAATAACACTGCTATTACTTTAGAGACCACATTTACTGATTATAACCGAAAAATAAAAAGTGTTCCATATCAAGCGCGTGTTATTGAGTATTTTAAACCCTACTTATCCAGACCGACCGCAGCGCCCCAAGTGTTAGTTTGAGTTGCCAATAAGAAGGGAAGAGAAGGGGATCTTCAACAACGAAAAATACTGGTAGACAGCACACCTATGACACGAAAGACACACTTCTGCAACCTGTAACAAGCCAAACAACGCACACAAGGTAAACGACAACAAATAAGCACATACAAAGACACGACAACTGCCCCCCCCCCCCTTCCCCCTTCTAGAAAAGAAGATATAAAGTGAAGTGACATGTAGTGTAGTGAAGTGAACTACAGTGAAGTGTAGCAAGTGGAGTGAAAACGAGTACACAACTCCTTAGAACTTGCTCGCCTAACGAGTTTAAGCCAGAGCACGTCCCTGCTCGCAGGAGGCCTTTGTCCTTAGGATGTATTTATTTATTATAGTCCATTATAATTATTATTATTATTAATACGGTACCTTAAGTGGATAGACTGTCCTCCAACGTCCACACCAAGTGTATTCCAACTCGTTCCTGTTCTCCGTATTCATTCGTTAGCGCCACCTTTCGACCATTGATATTTGAATCGTTTGGAATATATTGTAAATTTATATCCGTAGCCATAGCCACCTATAAGGAAGGCCTTGCCCATAGCAGAGCGGCAACACCGCACACTCGTCCATATGAGGCGAGCGGTAAGCATGGTGATGAATGCTGCTGAACGTGCGACTCCGAACTAAATTGCATATATTCTTTTAACACTCGCATGTTTTACAATAGTGTTTAAAGTAGACCCAAGAGGGAAGGCTAATCATCTGGTAAACGTAAGTGCAGCTCCTAGCTCAACGTCGTTATTCTATAATATTAAATAGTAGTCTAGTAGTCTAGCTCTCGAATCTTATTACACTTGGTTGGTCTTCTGTGTTGTTTATTGTAACTTAACCCTGTACCAACAGTCGTACGTTGATACTAGTGGGATCTGATAATAAGTGGCGTAACTACGGGAGGTGATCAGGGGGATATATCCCCCCGCCAGAGCCAAATAATAAAACTATTAAATTTGTTGAAGTTTTTAATTTTGAATAAAACCAATCATCGGATTGATGACTATTGGAAGATGCAAGTTAATGCTTACAAATTTGAAAGCATTTTTCACCCCACTCGTTTGACATATTCAGAGCCACCCTCACTTAACACTTACTGAATGAGCAAAATAGTCAGCTGTTGAGTTAGCCAGAGAGGAAGCAATGAGGTGGGTGAGCAGTATTTTTCCTCATCCCTTGCCAAAAAATACACCACTTGTCAGTTGCCTTCATGTTAGTATCCGAGTGTGAGTGTCATTTTGGAAAGTGAATACCGGTATTATTGTGTTTAAACTTTAGTAGGAAACATTAGTTTATCAATATTTATTCAATGTGGGGAAATAGGGCCCGATGATTATGGGAAGAAAACTGGTCATTATCATTTAATACCAACAAAACTGGTCATTTTCGATCTATTGTACATTGATAAGTAACAAGTAGTTCCGTGAAGAACTATACAGCCTATTTTCATATATCCAACTTATGCCAATTGCCTCTATCAACATACACAATTTTAGTTTGGTTGCTGTAATAGATTCGTAGATATTGAGAACCGTCTAAATTTTCGGATGGTCCCCATGTTGGATTTTTATATATGTAGGTCTTAGAGTTATGTACTATTACATGAAGATTATTGTGTAGGTGTAGTATTCATACTTCAATCGCATGATTAGGACACAAGAAATAAAAACGAGATTTTAAAATTTCGCACAGCTGCCAACTTGTGGTTATGATATCAATTGAAATAAATTAGATGCCAGTGGATTAAAATTTGTATAAGCATTTACCATACCAAGTTTCACTGCGCTCGGATGATTAAACCGCGAGAAACGTCTATTAAAATGTTTCAAATTCGCTAGGCCGCCTTGTTCGTTTTGTACTTCACAGGTTTTGAAAGTTACATAGATAAACTTTTAGTAGTGCACTTTATCACCGTAAAATATTTCAGGGTTATATCAGTAATAATTTCTGAGATATAGAATGCAGGAGAAATATTTTGCACAGCCACCATGTTGGATTGGTGAGACGTAATAAAATTTGAAGGGCACGGTCGGGGTGGGCCGAAATGGTGCTATGACCTCACCGAGTTTCATTGAAATCGCTCCAGCCGTTTAGATTTTATTACGGACACACACACACAGCCAAAAGGTGATCTCATAAGCCGATTTTAACCTATTTTCATTTATGAAAAAAAAAATAGGCTTATGAGATCACCTTTTGGCTGTGTGTCTGTCTGTGTGTGTGTGTGTGAGAGAGAGAGGATTTTTGTATGTCCCCCTAATAACTTCTAAACGGCTGGAGCGATTTCAATGGAACTCGTTTTTTTTTTCGTGTAGCCTCCTGAGAGGCCGAGTGCAGGTCTTTCTAGTCGACGCCCGTGGGCGACCTGCGCGTCGGGATGAGAGATGGAAAGGATGAAGATGAATGAAACTGGGCAAGGATGTGGAAGGAAGCGGCCGTGGCCTGTGAGAAGGTACTGTCCCAGCATTTGCCTAGTGTTGAAAATGGGAAACCACGGAAAACCATTTCAAGGACAGCCGACGGTGGGGCTCGAACCCACGCGTCTACCGAGTCAGCAGAGAGCTTGGCTCCTTGACCTAACGCGGAGCTTTAGCCCGCGTAGCCACTACTGTCGGTAATGGAACTCGGTAAGTTCATAGCACAATTCCGGGCGACCCCGACCCTTCAAATTTTGTTACGTCTCTCCAGTCCAACATGGCGGCTGTGCGAAATATATCACCAGCATTCAATATCTCCGAAACTATTACCGATATCACCCTGGAATTTTGTATGGTGATAAAGGGAACTACTAGAAGTTCACCTATGTGACCTATGTGACCTATGAAAACCTGGTAACTACAAAACCAACATGGTGGCCAAGCGAATTTGCGACTTTTAAATAGACGTTTCTCGCGATTTAACCAACCAAACGCAATACAACTTGATACAGTATATGTATATACACATTGTAATGCACCGACATCTAACTTCGTTCAATTGTTTACATAACCTCAAGATGGCGGTTGTGCGAAATATTTTACTGGCATTCTATATCTCTGAAACTATTAGCGGTATCACCATGAAATTTTGTATGGAGATAAAGGGAACTACTGGAAGTTCATCTATAAGACTTTCAAAACTCGGTTAGTTACAAAACGAAACATGGCGGCCAAACGAAGTTGAAAGTTTTAAATAGACTTTTCTCGCGATTTAATAATCCAAACGCAATGAAACTTCGTACAGCAAATGTTAATACACATTGCAATGCACTGTAATCTAATTTAGTTCAATTGTTTACGTAACCTCAAGATGGCGGCTGTGCGAATTTCAAAATGTTTTATTTCCTGTGTTCTAATTATAGATCGCAATCAACATTTACATAATGAACGTACACAATAATCATCATTTAATAGTACATAACTCTATGGCCTACATATATTAAATTCCAACATGGCGACAATCCGAAATATTTAAACGGTTCTCAATATCTGTTAATCTACTACAACAATCAAACTGAAATTTTGTGAGTGTATGGAGGCTATGAACATAAGTTCACCTATGGGACGTTCAATAACCTGGCGAGCACAAATCCAACATGGCGGCGACGCGAATTTTAAATATTCAAATGGACGTTTCTTGCGTTTAAACCATCCGAGCGCAGTGAAACTTGGTACGGTATATACTATACAAATTTTAATCGACTGGCATCTAATTCATTAAAAATATTTTCATAACCACAAGATGGCGGTTGAGCAAATTTTAAAATCCCGCTTTTATTTCTTGTGTCCTAATCATGAGATTGAAGTTTGAATAAAACGCCTACGCAATAATCTTCTTGTAATAGTACATAAATCTAAGGCCTATAATATAAAAATCCAACATGGTGACCATCCAAAATATTTAGACGGTTCTCAATATCTACGAATCTATTACAGCAGTCAAACTGACAATTTGTATGTTGATAGAGGCAATTAATATTAGTAGGATATATGAAAATAGGCTATTTAGTTCTTCACGGAACTACTTGTTTCATGTATGAAAACTTGCAACCCGACCCGGCTTCGCCCGGGAACAGTTATGAATGCATCACGTGATAAGCGCTTTTTTTTTCAATGTCAATGAACAGCGACCAATATCCGTTTTACGTCTCGGCATGATGGGTTAAAATCACTGACTGGACTATTAATTGCATTATCATGGAGATGCATGTGCAACAAATTCTTGTCAGACGTAATTTAAAAGAAAGGTGAGGTGCATGAAACACAAATCCCCCTTCCGTCCAATCTTAACTTGACTGTGAATTTTGCGGAACGAAAAGTTCACAGGCGAAATGAAGAAAAGCCGAGTTGCACTTCCAGGAAACTCCAAACACAACCACCCTTCGCAGAAGTCTTAACTCAACACGACTCAACGGTTTGCTGCTGGCTGTATCTGGAGCAATAGGTTTGGCCCGCTAGGTAGGCTGTAACAGGGATGATAAGACTCGCCCTCAGCTAGCTCGTAAACTGTCGCCTCAGTAGTTGAATGGACACGGTTGGAAGAAATTAAAACGTAAAAAAATACTTATAGTGGGATGTATTGAAGATAGACATATGCTCTCGCGGACTTTTTTTGTAGAACTTTTCATGCTGAACAATTCTTACACTCATAGTATTTAGATATTTTTAACGGTTTGCCCAGCGTAAGCTTAGAAAGCGCTCGGACGCCAGGCTTTTTTTCGACTTTTCTACTGAAATCGTTACTGCTCGGCTTTCTTTGATCATAAATAAATTATTTTCTACAGAAATCATCCTCGAAATATCCTTTACAGAATGGTGAAAACCGCATCAAAATCCATGCAGTGGTTCTCGAGTTTATCCGTAACATCCAAGAATCGGGGACTTTGTTTTATACTAAGTAGAGATAGGCTAAAAATACAACGTATCAAATGCTAATGAAATAAAACATTTAAAAAGTGTAGGTAGGATGTTTTGAAACTTCAAGGTCATATACTTGATTTCATTATGTCCGAGTCCTTACTCCTCAATGTAATTTTCACTCAGCACATCTCCCTCCAGAAGCCAACACTAGTTACGCCACTGCTGACCAGGGCCGTGGAGAGCGGCGACGGGCCCTGGGGCTGGAATCTCTCGGGCCCCCGTCTATAACTAAATTCTGTAAATTTAAATTATAATCCTCGTAAATTTTCACAAACTGATTTTGCGTATTTTTTGCACGAAATGGTCATCGTGAAATCAATTACAAGAACATACAAAACCAGCAAGGAATAATAGTAATAATAATAATAATTGTAGCATGCTGAACTGCTATGCCCAAGATCGCGGGTTTAAACCCGGCCGAAGTCATCGGATTTTTAAAAGCGTTAAAATCCTTCATTATGCCTTTATTCGGAGGGGAAGTAAAGCTGACGGGCCCACGTCATAGATTTTTGATATGTTAAAGAACCTACCACTTCAATTGGTAGTCTGTAGCCAAAATTTGTAGGTTATTTGGTTAGAAACGCTCTCAAGTTCCAACGTTCGCCGCTGGGTGTCAGTTACATTGGCGTCTAGTAGCCAACGTTGGAACTACTTGAAATTGAACTTGTTATGTAGTCTACAGGCAGAGCCTCCGTGGCTTAGGCGGCAGCACGCCGGCCTCTCACCGCTGGGTCCGTGGTTCAAATCCCGGTCACTCCATGTGAGATCTGTGCTGGACAAAACGGAGGCAGACAGGTTTTTCTCCGGGTTCTCCGGTTTTCCCTGTCACAATTTCATTCCCGCAACACTCTCCACTAACATTTCATTTCATCTGTCGGCAGCCGGCACAGTTCATATCCTCGCCGCTAGATGGGGGCTTCATTCATTCCATTCCTGACCCGGTCGGAGAATGGAAGCAGGCTGTGGATTTTCATTTCATGTAGTCTACAGGCGTTCAATTGAAATGTCCTGCTATGGCCATTGGCTGCAATAAATAGGCTACTTTATAATAATATTTCAATTATATATTCCACTAGTTCAGGCTATGTTTATTATCATAAGCAGAGCGTGAATTACTATCAATATAAATAAGATAATGCTGGTATGTTAAATTTAAAACAGTGAAACCGGACGAATGCACGCAAAATTATTTTCAAATTGAATGTTTATACCTGGCAAGCGCGTACCAATGCATTATTTTCAAGTAACGAAAATAAATATCAGAGTAAAGCCATCGAAAACAAGGTAATAATTGTCATTAAATTCACCATACTGTTTAGTTTTGGCGTTTGACAGATCTAAATTTGACCCTGTGAGGTAACATTGTAAGCATGCACAGTGTTCAGATTTAAAGTTCTGCAGATCCTCTTTGATATCAATAATTTTAGAACTTCAAAGATACTCGTTTGTCGTACACAAATTTGAAAAGAAAATGGATTTACCGAACCGTAATTTCATCGCTTTTACAGTATTTAACTTGGGGGAAACATTCACATTGAAAGAAGCTGTTGTCCATGAACTCGGAAACAGGTGTTTTCGAGTTTCACCGTCAGTGATTCTAAGCTTATTTTCCATGATTCATCGTTTTAACCCAATAGCCCAAGGCTGTAGGTGCACCATCGTAGATTCATTTCCTCCCGAATTCTGTCCCAAATGAATTAACAATATATTATTAACTTCAGATATAGATTGTCGGACAGAGTTCTACACGCACAGTAAGAAGAAAGGACTGATGACCACGACGTCCTCAGACCTAAAAAAAATCAACAGGAAGTTCAGTTCACTGAAATGAATGTTAAAAGAGGTGAAAGGGTACACTGTGCGGTACTACGGCCTCTGTGACATATGACGTAATTTCTTTTCATAACGAAAACATGATTTTTACACAAAGTCAAGACTTATTTTAAAATACGTTCTACATATAGTGTTTTTATGCTGACATTCTTAAAATTTGCTGCCATTGAAGACTCACGCCCCAGGATCTAAGCCTAAAAACTGGTAAGTGCGATCACACATCTGTGTACATTAAACAAAGCAAAATATATTGTCATAATTAGCCACAGGTATACTTTACAGTACTCATACGTAAGTCAAGTTATTATGTGCTATCAGTAAATTGCAGCTGATCAGTGATTTGTTTTCACGAAAGAAGAAAATGTGAATTTGAACTATATTTTGTAATTTGCAGTCAGTGGATTTCTTATAATTTAATATTGCTTTGCAGTAAGCAAAACTAGAGCCAGGTTCTCCTAAAAATCCCCAATCCTATCTATGACTGGTGACCATCAGGGACGGATTTAAGCCAAGATTGGAAGGAAGGAAGGAAGATTGTACTTTAACGTGACCGTGAATCTTGTGATTATGAGCCACGGGACCTCCTTTTTACGTGGAATCCGAACCACGGGACATGGCATTTCACTTCGAAAATCTCACATGCATTGACCGGGAATCGAACCCGGACCGCCTTGGTGAGAGGCATACAGCTAGACCGCTGAGCCACCACGCCCCCTAAGCCAAGATTATGGGGGAGTGGACACACAGGGGATCTGGGGAATGGAATATCACCAAGTTCAGAGTGGAGTCCGGGGGTCCTCCTCCGGAAAATTTTGCAATAATTACGTCCAAATTATTGAGTTATAGGCCATTTGGGTGATTAGTTTTGTGATATTTTGGAGTAAAAATTTGATGACCATTGAAATTTAGTGGCTATAGAAAAGACTCTCCGATAGTGAAGTAAAAGCTCTCACACCTTCAAGGAAGACCCCGCGGTGTAGCTCACCAATGAACGTGAGGGGGTCTACAGCAAGTCTGCAGATCAGAGGTTCGAATCCCGGTGCTGCCAGCGGCTATCCTGAGTTTGGTTTTTCACACTCCATCCAGACAAATGCCGGGATAGTACCTTATTTCAAGTCCAGGGACACCTACCCCACTCTTAACCCTAATAATTGCAGTAATAGTATCGACGGCTAACGCTTTCCCAGTCGGCAACTAAGAATACGGCATGCGATTGATCATGTCACAGAGGCCATAGCACAGCATAGTGTATACCCTGCTTTTCGTCCATCAGTGGATGGTTTTAAGAGGGTCTAACTTTCTACTCCCCAAGACGGATAGTTACAACAATGTTGCTAATACACCTCTCTTGTTATACAACAACCTTTAGCCTCCCCTTCAGTCTACACAATTTGCACGTTTTTTTTTTTCGATTCTGTTCGCTGTTTGAGAATCTTGTAATTTACTTCATTAAAATTTGTGATAACTACTGCTTTACAGTCAACTTCAATCAATAACGTGGAGGCCTTCAGAAACAAACCGGAAAATTAACGCGTCAGCAAATACTGAATTATATCTACAGTACTAGTTGATGCAAACGATCCCCAACCGAGCGACAATGGTTCATTATCCGCCAGTGATACTAGACCTACTAGTTACCAAGTGCACGGATTAAATGTCGTAAGCCCCTGAATGAATTAACAACTGTAACGACAAATAGGCCTATTATTATCTGCTGAGTAAGACTACGAATGACACCGCAGTCGGGAAACCGAATCTTGCATTCATGCCGCGGCTTCGTCAGGACCCGGAGTCATTTCCTAGTCGTAGATAAAGAGAGTAACTCATTTTATGTTCAACGGTCCTGAGACGTTAAAGCGTATCACGAAAGGGCTTGATTCGCAAGGGAAAGTATCTCTTCGGGTCCTGAAAAATAAGTGCTTTGCAGATCGATGCTGCTCTTTGGAATCAACGGCGTAGAAATGTCCAATAATAATAATAGCCACTGCACCAACTCAAAACAAAATTTTATTTATATTAATATTCGACCATACTTCATCTTAATGTTCTTAGGAAAATCTGCGCGGTTGCCTACATGCAATATATTAATTTCTCCATCGCCATGCACACCACTGACGTTACTTATTGTTTTTTTAAGCGGGCATAACAGCTAGGTCATCTGCCCGTACCACTAACGTTCCTTGAGAGGAATTGGAAAACAAAGTTCAGTGCCCTATCTTAATTGTCATTTTCTCCCGGTTAATTAAACACTCAGTCCAGAAGATTACTCAAATGTTACCTTAGTTTCAGCCTTTGGATACATTTCCCAACTCTCGTACCAATAGTAATGTAGGTTTTCAATAAGTCACTTAATCAGAAATGATTTGCGCACGAACCCAAGTACCTAGGATTGTTGATCGTATTGAATGAACCAGTAATAATAATATTTATACTGGCCCTAAACATACAGATTTTCAAATGTTAGCATTGTTTTCTCAATTCAGTATACGAGAAGATGAACAATTTCGCATGCATTACTTCTATCTACGTTTGACAACAGAATCATCCCACCCTTTCGCAAGATATTTAGCCAGCAATAATAATTTTTCACTTAGTGCGAAAGTGAATTACAAGGGAACGATGACCTCGCTGTTCTGCCCCTTAAATCAACAATAACTATTAAGTGAATTACTGTGTGGACGCTACTTTAAAATTTATTTTACTTACCTGCCTGCACGGTATACGATACGCCTAGCTAGACATTGTATTAATTTCAGACACTATCACCTCTAAATATCTAAGCTCAACGTGACGCACCAAACGTCATTCTCTTGAGCTAGCTGACCAAAACACACCAGGGCAACCCAGGCTCTCGTGGCCTTGGCGAAATAAGTGAAGGGATGAGAAAGTTATTTGAAGGATTGGTGCATAAGCCGAATAAGCTAAATTAAGGATCAGAGAACAATACATAGCGAAGCCTCATCGCCTAAGTTGACCGCTTTGAGACGGTTGTTCTTCTCACAAGCGCTTTGTAAAGGAAAATATTGTCCACTTGACAGAATAAGTTCTTCAATCCTTGTAACTTTGTTTACAGACAGTTCATTGCATTCACTAAATGATTGCCAGCAGAAAATTCAAATTACATAAATAAGAATAATAATAATAAATCAATGCCTGATCGGACCTCTCCTCCTAGGATGCCGGGCCCCCCTGGGAGGGTCGGGCCCCGGGGCACCAGCCCTGCCTGATCCCCCCTCTCGTCGGGCCTGCTGCTGACAATCCTCGTCAATTTTTAATAATTTCGGTCGATCATGACCTACGATAGCTACTTTTCACATGTCTACGATGGCATTTTAGCAGTGTAAGTAAAACAGATACACGTAAATCATTGATATGGGCGTACTAATTAGTTAGTTAAAATAGATAGTGATTTATTGCATGATGAAGTGTTTTCTTGACACAGTTATTTCGTCACGTCATTGAAGATACGTGTGTCTGTGGGAATAATTACAATTGGATCAAACATTCTTCCCAGCAATTAGACTACCGTACTCTAAAATGATGACAGACCCATTGCATACTTCAAATTAAGAAACGTAATCTTTGAACACTTGTACGATGTATATATTTGTTTCTTGCAATGTTCTTGTATTTGATTAATTGTTAAATAACTTACATCAAAATCTCCATTTGTCATCTATACGTAATATCTAGATAATTATGTAGGTGGTGTTGGATTTATCCTACTTGGTGAGATTCTTATTTTCACCACTAGATGGCATATCAGATAACTGGGGTTGCCAATAGCGCTGACAAGCTGTCTCCTTATTACTCCTTGTTCGACCTTAGCTTCTAAGCTTCGACAGGTTGGTTTGGTTGTTTTTTCTTTCTTTCTCTCTTTCTTTCTTTCTTTCTTTGTTCAGAGGAATTACATAAGTGGCGTTGCCAAGTTTCACTACGTTTTGCTCGCTTATTAAGCAGACTTGTGCCCAACGTTGCCATTTTGAAAAAAAAAAACTCTAAATTTAACGAATTTTAGAAGCCTCCAGCCTCATGGACTATTTTGTTTCTGATTTCAACAATATTAAAGATTTCTTCCAAAATTTATAAATGCAATATATTGTCTTTATTTTAACTAATTTCTTTATGTACGGCAGCATGAGTCATCACGTGGGACACGCGTGTTGATTGCCCATCTGCAGTGTTGACAATTTAGCGACATTGTCGCAACATCTAGTGACTTCCAAGAGTTTTGGAGACAAGATATTTTAAATTTCTATAGTACTTTTTATGGATTTAGCGACTATGTAAACTCCCGTTAGTGTTTTTCTCTATTAATAACATAGGAATCTAGCGAATTTTGACTATTGCTTGGGAATCTTTTGATAAACCTGGTTGGTGACACTGCTCACCTGTTGCTTTCACCGCACTCTTTGAGAATGTAAAAGTAAGGCAACTAAACCCACAATTGAAAACTCTCGTGCCTGCTACGTATGGCAAACTCGTTGATACAAATAGTGTGAATTGTAATTTTGAGAAAATTCTTCTTGTGTTCGCTTCGTACAACATCTGAAACCGGCTTCAACAGTAGTTTTCGACCGTACAGTCTACTTGAGTTCCCGTCAAAAGAGGTGAGTGTACGACCCTTACCTTGACAATTTTACATTTTGCTAATTGCGTAGAACTTTTTTATGACTGTAAAATTATGTTTCGTTTCATTATAGACATGAAGAAAGGATATGCCAAGTCGTTAAAGCTTGACCAGAGCTCTTTTGGCTTTTACACTTTTACATAGCAGATTATTGACAATAGGCCTATAAAGTGATTCATGATTCACATACGTGTCTGGGAGTCATTAGCAACATATTGAAATTACTGTCAATTATTGTCACTGCTGTACCGCAAATACCATAGGCTATTTGTTTTATTACATAAGTTTTTTATTTCTTGCTCATTCAATGACGGCAGCCATGTTTGATGAGCACACATTGACGTCATATGCACGTTCTATCACCGTTGCCAACACGTCCGATACAAAATACACCAGAACTAAGGGTGACAGGACTAAACCATTGGTCGCTACTTGGTTAGACTACTGTCCGGACGAATCCATTGGTCGCTACTTGGATGAAACCATTGGTGGCACAACTTGACAACATATATTTAATGGGAAAAAATCTTTAAGTACCGGTACTGAAATTAGCCAAAATACCTGAAATAATAGTCGGGAAATAGTCTGGAGATGATGTAGTAATAGATGTTTAGGTAAGGGTGCAGGAGACATGAACCTATGGGAAGAAAACTGGAACTCATGCAGTCTACGGTACTCGTTGCCATGAAAATCCGCAAAATTTTCAATAGAAATGGCTAATGTTATAAAGATACAGGAGTTCAATATTTATTAATTCTGCACACCGTGAGAACATGCCTTTTCGTAACTTATAACAAGGTATATTATTGAAAATATAGTATTTTTGATTTACATACCTTTCTCGGAGTTGTTGGGAGTCGTTTCACAATCTCAACTATAACTGCCGCACCTCAATAATGTTTTTTTTAACGAAAATAAAGAATTTTTATCGTGTTCAATTCACTACGGATGCCATCTTGGACACCCTACAGACGGACATGTGACTACGTTACCAACATGTCGCACACAAAATTCACCATTCACCATTTCACACGTAAAGACATAAAGTACTGCCTGGCCGAAAATTACTGCTAGTACCACAAGGAAGGGGGTCTGGGGCATAAGCCCCAGGTTAGGTTTGTTTTTGTGTGTAAAACATTAATAAGATAGAATTTATGTCCGCTACTAGGTTAGGTACTGCCTGGCCGGTACTGCCTGGCCGAAAATTACTGCTAGTACCACAAGCAAGGGGGTCTGGGGCGTAAGCCCCAGGTTAGGTTTGTTTTTGTATGTAAAACATTAATAAGGTAGAATTTATGAAGTAATTTCACATGTAACACAATCCATGGTTAAAGTACGACTGACGAGTTGGATATGGCTCAATAGTGTATTACATTATCGACGCTCATTTGTTTCTTTGTATACCCGGTGCGAGATAGTACCAAATGCGTGGGGTTGGCGTTTCTGACTTAGTGAGAAAGATGTCTCCTAGAGTGACCTGGATAAAGATTATTGATGCGTGACTACCCCCACTGTGCGTGACAAAAACCAGGGATGCTCATATTAACTAACGGGCCGCGCTACCTAACCTTTATTGAAACTGGTGATAGTTATCTTGCAACTTCCACAATCCATATCGTAAGGATTCCATGTTTCGAGCTAAGGGCAAAACCAGCGCCAACAATAATGTTGGCACTACTTATAAAATGCAATTACACCCTCTAGTGATAAAGTAAAAATGTCCAGCATAACTCAACACATTGCTAGCGTTTCGCCCCAGCGTGCCAATTGGGCTCTTCAGTTGGTAAAGGCACACCTACCAAGCCGCGTAGCAGGTACACACTGAGAAGGCCATGCAAGACGCCTCGCCACATATGTGGCCACGTTACGAGTATGCCAGTGCACCACCGGAGTCAAAAACTCCACTTCCAAGAACAATAAACCTTGCTTTGGCATTGAATACAATCAAAAGTTCTCGAAAGAGAAACAAAATGAGTATTGTCCGTTGAGCCATTATAATTAACACTAAAGTGATAAAAATGTCCAGCATAACTCAACACATTGCTAGCGTTTCGCCCCAGCGTGCCAATTGGGCTCTTCAGTTGGTACCTGTGTACCTGCTACGCATCTTGGTAGGTGTGCTCTAATGAATAATAATGCTCTAAGGTGTGCCTTTGCCAACTGAAGAGCCCAATTGGCACGCTGGGGCGTACCGCTAGCAATGTGTTGAGTTATGCTGGACATTTTTATCACTTTAGTGTTAATTATAATGGCTCAACGGACAATACTCATTTTGTTTCTCTTTCGAGAACTTTTGATTGCAATAATGGTTCGTTAGCTAATATTAAAACCCTTATTATTTGTCACGCACAGTGGGGGTAGTCATGCATCAATAATCTTCATCCAGGCCAATCAATGGTTTTGCCCAGTTGTACAATCAGTAATTTTCACCAATAATTTTGTCCAGAGAGTCGCCAAACCTCGCAACAGGGAATTGTGTTGAAGTGAAGTTGGCAGCATTGCCTTTTGCAACATGGGGACGTGATTTTTGGCATGGTTATTGCTTGAAAGTTACCAGTAATGTTGGCAATTTCCTTATTTTTAAAGTGTGAACCTGGTGTTTGTTGATAGCAGTTGGCTTCAATAATTGTCACAGTAAGTAAAAACAATTTTCAGAGCGCTCGTACCAAAAATAACGCACCTTGAAATGGGGCACCGTAGAATGCACGAGAGACAAATTAATTAACTTCTGAAATTTGCATTAAATACCTTTTCTAAAGATTTAAAATTGATATGGGAATGATGTAGTTCACTCCTCGGTTGTCTATAACTCACCCACCATCCCAAATTATAACACGACTTATATACCTAGGTAGGAAAATTTCCAGCTGTCAGCCATTAACGGTGCTAGAACAGTATTGCCAACCCCATTCATACGGTACTAATTCAGATCATTCTTTTTTGTCAACCGTGCCCCACTAGCTACACCCGACCATTCTAACCTTCGTTTTGTCCAATCCAATGGTTACAGCCTGACACGTACAAATCCATGGTTTTGTCAATGATTACAGCCTAAAGCGTCCAGATCAATGCTTTTTTTAGTCAACTGTGCCCCGCTAGCTTCCTGCGGCCGCACCTACACCCGACCATTCTAACCTTCGTTTTGTCCAATCCAATGGTTACAGCCTAACTCATCCAGAGGAATGGTTTTTGACCATGGTTACAGCATAACACTTCCAGATGAATGGTTTTGACAATGGTTACAGCCTAATGCATCCAGATCAATGGTTTTTTGTTAAACGTACCCCGCTAGCTTCCCGCGGCCTCTCACCTACACCTGACCATTCTGCCCAATTTTGTCCAATCCAATGATTTTTGACAATGGTTACAGCCTAACGTCTCCAGATTCTCCTAGTGATTATATCTTACATGTTGGGCACACTGCCGTGACATCAATTTCTCATCAGGTCTCGCCCAGCTGGGGTGAGCCAACATGGCTGCCGTTTTTCAAATTCAACAAGAAAGAAACACACATCATTACGTAATTAAGCACATATTTTCAGTATATTAGTCATAATGAACGGCAATTTCAATAGGTATTGTCCCCTGGAACCCCTGAAATGCTATCAGATTCATATATTATCATTTACCATTTAAGTGAAACTGTAGAAGTCAGGTCCCTGCGTAATGCACTGGTAATGATGTTTACTGCTCTGCTGTCTATAGCCCACCCGCCGGCCCAAATATGTTCATGACTTATATAGGTGAAATTCCATCTGACTCGGCCATTTTTAGCACCATGTACAGTATTGCCAACACCACACATTCGGTACTAACTTATTTCGCATCTGATATCATAGAAGAAAAAAAAAAGCGCTGTCAAGTTCATGTGAAAGTACGCCAAGTTTCATTACAACGGTGAATGCTGTTCTACACGAGTAGCCCAGATGCAAGGCCGCTAAGTGTACTCTTTGTCGATTTTGAATTGAGCACACCGTCACATTCGTCTTTTAACTTGGGGGCGTGGTGGTTCAGCGGTCTAGCTGTGTGCCTCTCACCAAGGCGGTCTGGGTTCGATTCCCGGTCAATGCATGTGAGATTTTCGAAGTGAAATGCCATGTCCTGTGGTTCGGATTCCAAGTAAAAAGGAGGTCCCATGGCTCATGATCTCAAGATTAACGGTCACGTTAAACTACAAGCTTCCTTCCTTTTCCTTTTCGTCTTTTAACTGGCTACACGATGGAATAAGTTTCAGGATGCATAACCCGCTCAAAACTGTTGATTGTGGCCATCAAAAATCTTGTTAGTTTGCATAAACAGCTAAATGCATGTTGGTTATGGTTACAAAGCCAGTTTAATGTTCCACGTGTCCAAAGACCGCTAAGTTCCATGAGTATGGCATCTACCTTGTCACATACGACTGCAAAGCACGCCTCTTGGTACAAGAACTGCCGATATCTTCGCACAAAAATCTTTTACCATAAATTACGATCGGGAAGAAGAGTTTTGTGTTTCATATTTGTATTGGCTGCACTATCGAGGAAGCGTACGTAGCAATGACATGCTGCATTGTGGAAATACACCGTTTAAAAGTACAGTTGATCGTTAAGTTGTTTCATGTTTGTGGGCATTCAAGTCAGAAAAATGAGTGATCTTTTGATTTAAGTGAAGCAGTTATTGCATTTGTGGACTGTAATTCTATTGTGGACATTCCAAATACGTAGGGAAGAACAGAAACGGCAGAAGTAGTGGGAGAAATAGTGCTAGTTGAAGTAGTTGAACCCGTTGATATTGGAGTTGAAAACAACTTCTTACGTCTGGTTAGAACATCAACATGCCAAAGAATCAAACCAAATAGTGTCGGCAGTTCCTCAAAAACTGGCCAGCATAAATCTTCAAGGTGCAAAATACTTTGGTTATTCTCTGATGGCTTAGAGCAGGGGTTCCCAACCTGGGGGGCGTGGAGCTTTGTCAAGGGGGGGCGTGAAGTGATTTCGGAATTAAGTTTTTTTAAACTCTAATATTACAATTTTGTAAAATAAATATTTTTCGAATGTCTCCAGGTGATTGTCGCACCAAGTCAATCGTTCAAAAGCACTGGTAATTGCCAACTGTCGGCACAAACCTCTGCCGAGCCGCGAGGTTGGAGGAGAAATAAGGAATTTGCTGTGTTGTAAAGAGCAAAATTATGCCAATTTTATCGTCTCATTGGCATATCTTGGTGATTTCTTTGAAGCTTTGAACAGTTTGAACTTACATTTCCAAAGACATATTTGTGCGAGTCAGGATTTTCAACGCTGAGTGTCATAGAAACAGCAGTGCTGTCGGCTTGATGTTGCAAGTGATCTCTGCTGTGCTCTGTCAAATATCAAACCAAACATACCTAATCTTACCAAGAGAAAACAGTGCAAACCCTCTCACTGACATTTGTTGACTAATTTAAGGATTTGTTGTAAAAGTGTATTTGTATTGTGCTAAAATGGAGTTAGTATGTAATAGATAGGCCTATTCCATTATGTACTGTAGTGTTATTAGGTTAGGTCTATATCCTCCCCATCAATCGAAGAGGTTATAGAAGCGATGAGTGGGGGGGGATGAACTCCCGTATCTGAAAAGGGGGGCATCAGCTGACAAAGGTTAGGAACCACTGGCTTAGAAGGACAGAACAAAAACGAGACTATGATCAGCATGCTATCTCACTGGTTACAGCTAAAAGCTCCCGCATGTGTGGAGGAAATAGTTTGCCACTCATTTATCCAACCTGACAGAGTTTTTGGATATATTGGACATCAACTTCGCAAAGTGTGTGTCTTTGAAAATCCCCCTTGCCAGGAAGCACATTGAGAAATTTGCGACGGTAGTTCGCCTGGGACAAGATGGATGTCCTGTTAGAGATTGGAAAGTGTATGTGGATGGCATGGTAAAAATCTGGGTAGTAGGCATTTCCAATTTATTCTAAAAGGTGAAGAAAATAGTGTTCACAATTATTGGCAAAACAAAATAAAAAACCATGTCTGGTCCAAGGAGAGCCGTTCTACAATTTTGAGGTTGGTGAGAGGAAGAGCATCATGAAAAGAGGAATGAATTCTAACAAACATCCTGGTCCCTCACCAATTCAAGTAGGTGTTGCACTCAATGAAACTAAACTAGAAGACGTTCGACGGCTTTTAGAGTTGCTCTTCGGTGAAAAGTGGTCAGCGAACGGCAACCTAATACATTTCAGTGAGGTCTTTCAGGAGCAAGAAGTCATTCGCAACAATATCGTCTAACCTCAAGAGGAAGAAGACGAAGAACCAGGAGATTTTAGTTGATGGGCGGTGTCTCGGGTGACCTGACCTAACTTAGGGGCTAATTTTCCTTGTTTTCTGCATTTCTTATTTGTACAATTTTTATGCTCTCTAAATGACGTTTAAGATGTATTTTTAGTCTGCTTTTCTCATTTTTCAAAAATGAGGAAAACGTAGACTTATAAGATTGATCCGGGAAAATGTCGGTGTGTGCCCCGCCCCTATCAACTACTAAGCGGCCCAGCTATAGAAACCAGATTTGGTATGAGTAAAGACCTATACCTGAATATCTCACGGCTATATTTGAAATTGACGTCAGTTGTACCAACTGCTGAAATATCGCAATTGAAATTTGAGCTCTATGTTGGATATCTGTGAAGTTCTGCATGCGAACTATTCTGAAATTGGCACACAAATAGATAATAACATTCCAGATTAATTTTCAGAAGTCCTTGCGTGCCAGTGTTGCCAACATGACTTTAAGCCTGCCGATAGGTCCAATTTCTAAATACATGTACCTTCTATACTATCGATAGGATTTCAACCAAATTTCATACGTACTATGTGTACTACAACAGATATGACTGTGCGTGTTCTAGTGAGCCACCAGGGCTGCCAACTGTTAATAAATGCTCTCTCTATGTTTTAACCCTAATATCATTATATCAGAAGGTATGCAAGCCAACAGCTCTAAACTTTGCACACGTATAGTATCTGACATTCTACCTTAGTTTGGTGTAACTCATAAACATCAGTGCTGCCAACACAATTCTAAGCCTGCTGATAGGTCCAGTTTTTAAATGCACATAACTTCTAATACCCCGTTTAGACGTCGCGGTTGCGATCGCGATCAGGCGCCGATCCAGATTAAGTTGGGACGTCTAAACGCAACAGGATAACATTATCGCAATCAACTTTCCCTCCAACAAGATCAGCCCGATCCCGTTCCCACAACGAGATAATCGCGTTCGCGGCCATTGCGATCGTCGGTGTGTTCTATCCTCCTGCTGTGTGAGTGTAGTAGGCAGTGGAAATGATGGCCATTTTGTATTATCTCGTGTTTTGAAAGCGAGATGTACGTAATGTTGGCCATGATGTTTGTATTTATGTTGTTTGATATCAGATATGAAGATTGAGAGAAACAAAATGATGGATGGAGACAAACATACCAGCATTTAAACTCTGAAATAAGAAATATTAGCGTTGGGGAAAGTCGGTGAAGACGATTAATAAAGACATAAATTGATGGTCATAGACATAGATGAGATTCCGATAGGGCCAAATAACTCTGGACGAACAAGAAGTATTTATGCAATAAATAGCCTAGACCTGTTTATAAATATCTCAAAATATTTTTATTTCCACACGTCTCCTCAGGATTTGTATATATTTAAAAATATGTATTAGCAGATTGAATTATGTATAAAGAATAACTGAATACTTCAAAACTGGAGGAAACAAACTACTGAAAATTTCTGCTGTAACACTTGGAATTCAAAAGTTGGCAGACCTTAGCGATGGCATGCTGTTTTACTCGATTGTCCTGTTGTTTTTGTATTGTATTGTATTGTATTTTTTATTCATCCATTCAATCATATAATGTACATTGTACAATGATATAGGACACGTCAATTCACAAATTATACTAATACTAATTTACAATCACAATAATAATATGGGCCTACACAAGGATAACCTTACATCATTTAGTCCTATGAATACATAAACATAACTATTGATATTCTAAAAACTCTTTAACTGAGTAGAAGCAGTGCTCCAGCAAGAACTCTTTAGTTTTTATTTTGAACTTTATGTAATTTGCTGTACTTTTAATATTATTTGGCAAATGATTATACAGCGTTATAGCTGCATGGAATACACCATTTTTACATAGTGTTGTATTTGCAGCATGTACATGAAGATTGTTCTTTTGTCTGGTCTGGTAGTTATGTATATTTGAATTCATCTCAAAGATATCCTCATTTCCTAAGCTTTGTTTGACAAATAATAGAAGTTCAAAGATGTAAATACATGGCAAAGGTAAAATTTTCAGTTGTTTAAACAGAGGCTTACATGTATGCAATCTAGTTCCTTTCATTGTTCTAATTATTCTTTTCTGGATAATAAAGATTTGGTGAGCAGCAGGTGAATTTCCCCAAAATATGATTCCATATTTCATAAGCGAATAGCAATAAGCAAAATAAGTACTAAGAACAGTTCTCCAGCTAGTCGATTGTCTTAATACTCTCAATGCATAACAACTTGAGCTTAGTTTCTTGGCAAGTTTAGTGGTATGCGAGTTCCATTTTAGATCATCCTGCAACCAAAGGCCTAAGAATTTAGTAGAAGAGGCGTTACCAATTTTAAGGTCATTTAAGATTATGGAGGGAGAATTAATACTTTTATTCTGAGCTGTGTGAAAGTTAAGAACCACTGTTTTACTAGTGTTGATAAGGAATCCATTATTGTTGAACCATAAGGACAGCTGACCTGTTACTTCCTCTACTGATTTTTGAAGTTCAGTGTCATTTTCACCCCTCATCAAAACACTTGTATCATCTGCGAATAGTACAGTTTTAAATGCAGGTATCTGAGATGGCAAGTCATTTACGTAAAGGAGAAAAAGTAGTGGCCCTAGAACGGACCCCTGCGGAGTGCCATACTTCAAAAACATAGGATCTGAGTGGTAATATTTAAATATGTTTGTGGTATTTTCTAAACTTTTTTTGTTCGACGATCTGTTGGCGATTATTTAAATATGACTGAAACCATGGTGTAACTACAATGGTGAGGCGGATCGCTCCCTCTCTCTCGTGCGGATGACGTCACAACGGGAGCGTTGCGTTCGGTGACACAGCACTCTGTAATGCGGCTCTAGTCATAATAATATAACTTGAAGGCATTAATAAAAGCATTTATTATAACACTGTACATACTTTGTATTGTAAACACTGATAATAATGTTGGTAATTATGAATACGGCGTACCTCTAAACAATAGTAATGGCCCTTTAACGAGATCCACTATTTTTTCACATTGGTGAATTTACACATTTTGCGATTCAATTTTCTCTGTGAATTGCCGAAACTTATTTTTCTGTTTAAGTCACGCAACCTAATATATGTTCGGGTTCGAGCTAAACAGTGAATAACCTCATATGCAATATTAATATGAGGCAATTATCTCAAGGTCCTGCTGGTTAATTCATTGAATATAAACTTATCAGTTGATAGCGAATTGCCATGAAATTTATGAAACTCAGCGTCCATTGTCTTTGCAACTTCCATAAGTTCATTAGAGGGATACAAAAGATTTCCCTTGAAATAAACTGGATCCAATCTGGGCCTTCTTTACTGGGTTCAAGTTCTTGAGATAATGTTCCCAAGTTTTTGTACTTATCCCTGAATCTGTGTGCTACATATCCTGTAATGTATTTTAAACCTTCGTGGTTCATTTCATCTTTAAAATCCGAGAGAACAAATTCATCGAACAATTCATTCTGATGATCGGTCATTTCAAACAAACTCATGTTCATTTCCTCAGTTTCGTAATTTGATTCAACAAATAAAGTAGAACCTAGTTTTTCTTCGTAAGGAGCATCCACGATATCAGGAATACGTTTGGCAACATTCACTAACGCAGTCTGCGAGAAACAGGTGTCAGTTTCTGTTTCCATTGGTTTAATCAGACACTTTTCGTCAATATCCTCCTCTGTATTTCTATTTACAGTAAAAATTGAAGCAGAGTGCTTGCCCAAAATGTACCATTTCAATCTATATTTAATGTCTAGAGGAGATGGGTGATCATTGGAGCCTCCCATTCCTCTAATATACGAGAAAAGGTTCTCCAAAATATCTTGATTTAGACGATAAGTTATTATGTACTCGACTTGGTATATCGGCTTCAAATATTTAAAAAGGTTAACTAGAGACGTGTTGCTTAGTAGAATTCCTTTTTGAAATGGGAGTAAGGCTTTATGTCGGCCAACTCTCATGGACGTTATCAACTCATTAACATTATTTAGCAAACTGATTTGCTTGTCTAAATCAGTACCAAATGCATTTCTTTCAGAATGACTCCCAAATTTGTTCTTAGCATTAAATAAGTCAAACCAGTCATTTATTAATTTTATACATCTAGCCGCTTCTTCCCAGTCAATGTTTTTCATCAACCCTTTCCCTCCACACCATTCAAGAGCCTTTGATACCTGGTTTGAAAGTACTTGAGCTGCAGGCCGAACTTTTTGTCTCTCTGATCCCTTTAAATCTAAATGATATCTGCTAATTTTGTGCGCAATAGTGAGTTCAGAAGAAGACATATAGAAATTAGTAGTTCCAAACATTCCTTGTTCACTTTTTTCCCATTGAGCAGCACAAATCCCTGATCTAACAAATGATTTCTCACAAGTTTCAATAAATGAGGAATGTCTGCAAACACAAACACTTTTAAGGAATCGTTGCTTGGATGATTGAAGAAACATTCCTTATTATGTCCAATATTAAGCTCTGACCACAAGCCCATATTCCCAGACCCCATATCACTTGTAATGGCTACAACAGTGAAGCCTGCAGAATGTAGATTCGATACTATTCCAAGAATAATATCCTTTTTCATTCTTTGGTCAAAGGAATAATAAAGAGGCTGCTTCCACTGACCAATCAAGCCTCGTGCCATGACAACTTGGCAAGTTTTGTGAGGGCCAATTTTCTGCTGGTTGCTTCTGTCGATACACATGCGATTTGAAATATAAATTTCGTCAAATGTCAATACAGTCAAGCGTTCCAATTCGGTTAGTCCTGCTGATTTATATTTCATTAGTTTCACAACATCTTGCAAAACACCCTGCTCTAAATTCAAACATTTAGCCCAATCACGTAACGTCGTCAGTCCTGGCAAGGGATAGTTATTAGCCCTTAAAAACCGGTAGGCTTTAGGGCTCACACTTCTGAGTGATATAGCCGCCGCTATATCGTCAGAACACCAATTAATTTTCTTACGTTTCTCTGTACTTAATAAATGTTTTATTTGACCTGGAGTGAAGACTTTACCCAGTATCGTCTGAATTTCTTTGCAACGACTGTTCCTCAGATCGGCGATTTCTTTCTTCAACGCCGAATGGTCTGCACATAAATCATCGTACTTTTGTTTCCAAGCTTCGGATTCACCACGTACCTCCTCAACTAATTTCTTCCAAGTGTTGACCTCATCTTCATGAGAACGAGTGCTTAAAAGGAAAGACATTCGTTGAATTATCAGGTTTATTTTTTGAACTTATATTGGAACTAGAGTAGCCTACGTTTCTATTCACAAGAGCAATATTTCTTTCATATGACCACTAAACTACGGCTGCATGAAGGTCAAGATTAGATTAATACTATAGCTACACCAGGCTTTAATTAAACTCATGATATCAATGTCTCAACGATCTGGTGAAAGCAGTGCTTTACTCCGCTAGTTACCTCTCTTCCAAGTATCATAATGGACCTTAGTTGTATTGTGCGTGTAAAATAAACAAATTCACCTTTTATTATTAAATGAGACTTCAATGTTCAAAAACAAAAAGAAGCTTACCTTATTAACTCCTTCGCATTCAAGCAGGTATGTTTAGATTGTATTCCTTCGGTGAGTGTTTCATTGTTATGTATAATTTCACTTATAACACTTTTACGACGCCTCTTTTCCAGCCTTATCGACCGACTTTCAGCTTCTTCCAGAGATCTTTTCCTTTTCCTTTGTGTAATTTGAGGGGATTTTGGTAGATTTTCAGTCGGAATGGCATCTAATTTTAAAGTTCTACTGTGCACTGGAGTATAGTTCAACAATTGCTGTCGAAGTGGAATAGCAAAACTGTCTTTAGTGAAATGAAGAGAACATACTCGAGCTGAAATAATAATAATAATAATGTTAATAATAATAATAATGCTAATAATAATAATAATCTCCACTCGTAATTGTTATTTGGTTTGCCTATTTATTTCTATAATATTCTTTAATATCTCAGTTTGAAAATGCGTCCAGAGCTATTGCAATGTTTTAATTTTAGAGAGAAATAATTTAAAGAATGATTTACTGTTCTGTTCACAACAGACAGATTAGTTTTAGAAATCATAACTTACCATGCTTTAAATTAAACATGTCCTCCCTCCTGCAAGCTCTGACCCATGAGCTCGCTACATCTTTGTCTTGTGAAAATACATAGTATTTTATATTAGACCCTTTTGTTTTCCTGGAGTAGTTGTTGCAACCATACATAGCACAATTCGGCATTGCATCCCACTTTCCGTCGACAGAGATTAAGAAATACAATACTTTCACTAGCAACGCACACACTTGTCAACATTAGCATGTTTCAATCGACTGCTGATCACGCGCTTGACTCCCGCCTATAGCCACAACTCGCAGTTGCCCCCGTTCTGACGTCATCCGCATGAGAGAGAGGGAGCGATCCGCCTCACCATTGTAGTTACACCATGACTGAAACCACTTACTAGCGATACCCCTGATACCATATTGATGGAGTTTATCAATTAGTATCTGATGATTTATCACATCAAAAGCTTTAGACAGGTCCAAAAACAGGCCACATACTCTCTTCCTTTCATCAAGTGACTCAAAAGCAGGATTTAAAAATTCATAAATTGCGGACATTGTTGATTTTCCTTCTCTAAAGCCATGTTGAGAGTCAGTTAACAATTTATATTTGTTTATGAAGCTAATTAGACGGTTGTACATTATTTCATGATGGGACGTCTAAACACGTACCAATGACAAATGCCGTTGATCGCGATTGGACATTATCCAGATCAGAGATAATCGGGATCGCGACCGAGACGTCTAAATGGGGTAGGGGAGAGTCCTCTAGCCCCGGACACATTACATTTTTGGCCAATACTGCTGAAATTTTTGAATTTAAAAATGAAGTAAAACATGTGTGACATCCTTCATGTAACATAAGACAATATTCTTGATAGCATAATTTTCAACAGTGGCAGGATTATTGGGAATTTAAATAAACGTACTTGTGGCTTTTCCCCCTTTTATTAAGACTGGCCTGTAATACCGGACAGTTTAGAACTTTTTCGGATTGTTATTTGAATACTGTAAATTCTATGCATATCGATGATCTTATCAAAGGATGTGGTAGTTGACATGATAGTGCCATATAGGAACTTCATACTTGAGATCTATGGACATATTATGGCCCTAAAATAAAAAGACCTTTGAAATTAAAAAGAAATACATTTTAAAACATGGTAAGAACTGGAGATCTCGGTGCAAGTTCACGATGTCTCTTCATGAAGCTGTAATAGAAATGTTTCCCTGCAATTTTGTTGTCCTTATTGAACCTATGAGGCAGCTCTAAAGTTGCAGCTAAATCATAATCAAGTTTCAGGAACTCTCTGGTAGGGGCATGAGCATGCCATCTAACAGCTTGATATGGGCGACTAATTGTTCTTCAAAATTGTCTGCAAATGTTCTCTCGAAGCGCCCTCATTTCGGCGTAATTTGAATTTATCCTCCACTATTTTTATTAGTCTGTCCTGCAAAGTGCTCTTTGGAACACTAAAACTACTTGCAGCTTCCCTAACACTCAAATTATTAGCAAGCACGCTGTTCACTGCCAGTTTCATACCGTCTTCGGACCACGTTCCCCTCCTCTTCCCATTTTTGTCGTCTTTTGGCATGTTTTTATTTGCCAATCAACCTGCAAATAATAATGACAGCTAATTACGTGTCCGATGGTACAGGACATAGTACTGTCCGGTCATACAGGACAAGCATGCATCTAAAGAAACACCTGCCATTAACTAAATACGTTTCATTTTCAATTTATACTTTGTGAACATGTTATTAAGACCACATTTAACAACTACTCTCAGTACAGTAACAATTCACTTACCTAGTTCAGTACAATGCTCTTCCAAAACTTACTTGAGACACATGAATGAACACAGGAAATCAGAAAATACCACGTAGCGTGGTTACTGCTTGAGTGACAAACTCACACTGCTTGCACTGACGTACACTGGAAGAAACCTTTGAAATGCACTCTACATGATGCTGACATCTAGCGAGATTTCCGTGAACTACAGTGTGTCCGGTACTACATGCCGTCCGGTGCTACAGGACCACAGATTACCTACTACTACAGATAGCCGACAGCCATGCTAATTCTTGGCACCTAAGACTTCAGCGCTGTCTGGTGTATGACCGCGGTACTAGTTGAGCACGGCCGCGCGGGTAGCCTACCCCACCCCTTCCCCTCGTTCCGCTAAATATTCTCGTCCTAACTGCTCTGCCCACTTCAATGTTCCGAAAATCACAATCTTCCCAATACTTATAGCACACGTTTTTAAGTGTGGAGATAATAATATGATCTACACGAGATAAATCACATTCAAAATAGCAATAACAGTTTTTTTTAATAATTTCCAAAGTGGGAAATTGTGAATTCCGGAACTCTGAAATGAGCAATCACAGCATTTAGGACATGACCTCATCAATAATTTATATGTTTACATTTCTTTCAGTTGCAATTGGAGCATATTGCATTGACAAGAATTAGGCTACTATAAGGTCTGCAGCATATTATTACTCAATTTAAAAAAAATGGTCCCTTCCAATTAACCACTGTAGGCCCAATTATAACCGATTAGTTCCGAGATTAAACTAGAAAGTAAAAGTACTGGGAAGGGAGAATTTCATATCTTAAAATGCTTGATGCTGTTCGCAATAACAGGAAAATTTTAAGAGAGAATACTAAGGAAATAGGTGGTGTAACCTGATCCTCATCACACTAAAATTGTTAGTGTAATTAATGCCAAATTCATTAGTTTCAGAAAAATAATTGGATATCACAAAATGTATATACAGTAGTTCATTTGATATTCCCTTTAAAATATATCCAGTCCACCTATTTTGAAGGGTGAAATACAGTAAGTACATGTACATAAACAAATTTCATGGCACACTAATACAGTAAATTCTATGACATGCTGTGAAGGGGAAAGGAGAAATAGGACTTTCAATGAAAAACAAGAAACACACTCAATACTGCTAGAAATCATAGTTTTATTTAAAAAGTTTGTCAACGAAGAAAAAATAACAGAGAGAGAAAATCAAACTTAGCAAAAATACAGTAATCAAATCTGGTCCTTTTAAAAGTATGTGTTGAGGCATGTTCTTCTTTCTTGCCAAGGTATAACGGTAGGCTACAGCACATGATAATGGACCTATTACCTCCTTGACGCCATGGCTGACACCGATGAACCGCAAATTCCTACAACACATGCAAGTTTGTATGTTGAAACAGTTAACTTAATAAATGTGTAATGCTTGAAATGGAGAACTTGAATTTGCTGTTATGTGTATGTTTGCACCTACTATAACTATATTTTAAAAGAATCTCTTATTGTAGAATCATTGTGTTTTTGATATTAATTTTAGGGCTTTTGATAACATATTCATTTAGCCCCATATATTTGGAAGTGTATAGGATTTATATGACAATCTCTGTTATTGTGGTATCTGTAGTAGTGTGTAGGCTATACTTTCTGTAATTCAGATGAGGACTGGAAAGTTGGCAGCCATAGTTAGGGACATTTATTTTTAAGAATTTTTAATAATATGTACTAAAATGAAATTGAAATACCAACAGGAACAGTTACAAATTCCCTGTCTACTCAGCCAAGATATTCTGCAGATCTCTCCTGTGGGCCTCAACATTATTTTATTTTATTCCTTTCCTGATGGAAATCCGGTAGTACCTTATTTCAACTCCTGGGGCACCTCCCCAAGCCTGTCCCTTATAAAGCTACACACACTACTACAGTCATCGCATTATCGGAGCAATTCTACCCACACCCAACTGCATGGGGCTGATGACCAAGATGTCCCAAGCCCATAAAATGAATTAACAGCAGACAAAATCAAGTCATTAAGTTATTTTGTGTTGTGTTGGATTCTGACACATGTATGCGTTTGACAGAGTGCCATTTAAGCTCATGAATAGGAATGAATGAATACGACTACCCTACTTGTTTCACGACAGCCTAGAATAAATACACACGAGACACGACAATAGAGCACTTTAGAACAGTAACGAGAGCGAACTTTCAGTGGAGATGTTGGCAACCATGTGAATACAAACAATTTATGACCAGAACGTAAAACTATGCCAGCGCTCAGAGCATGTTAAAACAATTGGGATCAGTTCAGTCGTTTGCAAACGACTTGTTTATGTTACGGTGAGTAGTCGTTGAATTCATTCGACTGTTTTCTAAAAGCAGTCAAACAAGTCGATGGTTTTAACTTTTGTCAGTCGACTGCTGATGCCCATCTCTACAAACCAATTGACAACCAGAATCAATTTGAGCGTACACACCCTCCGACTTGCTAAAATGCTATTAATATTGGATCCCAATATAAAATATTTTCTGATTTAATTTTCCTGGAAAATCTATTCTATGTTTGCATCGATCATTACCATCACGCTATGGGGAGAATTTCATAATAATTTTCTTGTAATTCATTTATCACGCGGTAGAATAAATGAATGAAATTCAATCATAAAATAAATAGAACTCTAAGCCATAATTGGTAAGCCCATGTTCAAGTTGTGTAATAATTCAAGAATGCACCCAATTCTCATTAAAAGTGTATAGACTGTGTTAAAGGAGTTCCAATGAAATGACATACATATATATTTGGACAACTGGACGTAGGCTATTTCATTGAAAGAATCTACGAACAAGAAACTGTATAAAACTATAGGCACCTACAGCCGTCAAGCTGTCCTCACAGTACCCGCTGGAGATTTACATCACCACTCTATCTGTACGGTACCTCGAGATAAGCCTAAGTGCGCCAACTGTGAGGAAACACATAAACTCTTCCATCCCTGCCCTCATGTCTTTGCCACTAACCCCCCCTCCCACACAGCACGCCACTGCTCTGACACAGTTGTTAGGCCTGCTACAACAACTCTCAGCCATAACCCTGTAAACTACAGCTAAACCAAACCCAGAACCCCCTAATACACTTCATTTGCAGAGCAATAAAATCCATAAAACAACTCCGCAACAAGCTTCACAAAACCTAAATTATAAACGAAAATACTACTCCACAAACACCAAAATCAGTAAACCTCCCTCATTTCAGCCACACTACACCTTAAACAGACATAGAAAGCATAGTCATGACCCCTTCATGGAGTAGGCTATTGTCTAAACACGATCATGTCTCCTTCAACTTTACTGAAGACTTCATTAAATTCTATTAAAAATTCATAAACTCATTCCACAAATCTTAAAATCAGTATACATCCCTCATTTCAGTTACTCTATTCAATAAACAAACATAGAAGGCGTAGCCATGACCCCTTCATGGAGTAGGCTATTGTCTAAATCTGACCACGCATACTACAACCTTACTCTAATTCAAAATTACAGCCAAATGATCCATCTGACTGGGAGGCTTGCCTGGGATGATGGGCCAGAAAACCGGGAGTTCAAGCATAACCTAAATATTGAATGCTTAACATTTCCAATAACTTGGACAACTGGATTTAGGCTATTTCATTGAAAGAATCAACGAACTGTATAAAACTATAGGCACCTACAGGTATACTTAACTTATTAATTAAAGCTCTACAATAAACATACAGCACAATGAATTGTAGCATGAAGTTATCCTGAAGAAGTCGTTTGATTAGAACGACTACTTAAATTCGAATGATTCCATTCGCTTGGAATTAGTCGTTTGCCAACGACTTGTTTCATTCCAATGATTTCCAACGATTGCTTTGGGATCAGTTGTTTACAACGACTACTTCAATTCGACTGATTCCATTCGCTTGGAATTAGTCGTTTGCCAACGACTTGTTTCATTCCAATGATTTCCAACGATTGCTTTGGGATCAGTCGTTTACAACGACTACTTCAATTCGAATGATTCCATTCGCTTGGAATTAGTCGTTTGCCAACGACTTGTTTCATTCCAATGATTTCCAACGATTGTTTTGAGATCAGTCGTTTGCAAACGACTTGTTTATGATACGGTGAGTAGTCGTTGAATTCATTCGACTGTTTTTTAAAAGCAGTTGTTATAACTATCGACTAATTCGACTGTTTTCAGTCGACTGCTGCCCATCTCTACACACAACTAATTTTCTACACCAGCCGCTACTGAGCACGAGCTGTGACTGGCTTAGACATTAGCATCCTACGTGTTGAAAAATATTGTAAGTAACGTGTAGGAATAAAATACTACCTATAGGTATGTCAACCATTACATTGGCATATAATAAATGAATTATATTTATCTTGTATCTATCTATCCCACGATATAACATAATACAAGGTGAAGAGTCCTTTAGAACAAATTGTTTACTGTGATACTGGAAGAAACAATACAACACAGTGGTAATAGTTCTAGCCTGCACCATTTGTTAATAAAATTTCATGTGATTTCACTCAGATCTCTGTTGTAGTGGCTTATTATATGTGTACCTTGTAACTTAATAGTACATTATGCAACGAGCCTATAATGACAATAATTAAGACACAAGTTTTATAATTTCCATACGAGTGTCTTAATTACAATTATAGATGAGTTGCATACGAATGTTTATGTTCGACGATAATTATAACTATTTTATGTTCGAACATAAATATTCATAAATATCTGTCGAGATTTCACCAGTTTTATATACTGAACAGAGCGCATGAGATGCAGAGAATACCTTGTATTTGACCATGGCCTCCTGGAATACCTCACTATGACACTCGCCACGCAGTGAAATTTAAAATAGGGGGCCATGGAAGTGAGCGCAGGTACGATGCTATCCTCACCTAATTGGTCACACAACTGTTTCTTGAGCTCTGATTGGTGGGAGAAACTGTATCATAATGAAAACTTGTACTATAATGAGCCTCATTATACAGTTTTCTGACATAATATTTACATTTCGCCAGTGTCGAACATAAACATATTAACCAATCTTCTTTACACTGTTTTATGAGTTAACACCACATCAAAACTGATGAGGATTTATTTTAGTTGGACACAGAAGCTTATTTATTAATGTAATAGACATCTATGATTGATGAAGATTGCCTCTCTCACCTTTCAGAAAATAACTAAAATTTTAATTCTGCGATTAATGTAACTAATCCACGTGTGTTTCTATTACACAACAATTAAGGGTAACTCCAGCATATCTTCTAGATTTTTGATGTGTCTGGTGAGTGGTTTTGTTACTGCTTCTGCAGGTATCACCCTTCTGAAAGATGTCTCATCGTTTCTAATTCTATTCTTAATCCTCTGCCAGAGGAGAAATAGTTTTGCAACGCATGAATACAGTGCTGTAGCTGCTGAATTTTCTAAAAATAATTATGGAATGATGGGAAGAAAAATAAACATAGCCTATTCTAAAATAACATACGCATAAAATGAAACCATTCTGATGAACTTAATATGCTTCAAATTCAGAGTACAAATGCGTTCACCATTTGGTGCTTAGTTCATTTGTATATTTGGACCAAAATGTAGACCTCTGAAATAAATTTTAATGTTGGACTTTGCTCCACAGAACAAGAGCACACAGCCACCCATAGGACCAGTGTGTGTTAAGATTTTAGAACCTGTAATTACAGTTCTACATCAGTAATGGCATTACTACACATTCGACCAACTGAATACTTGCCACTTCACCAGTAACTAACATGTGCAAGAACTGATCTCCTCAAGAACTTGAGTACACATATGCAATAGGCTCATGATACTGTATGTATCTCTGCAAGATATATCAAGTTGAAAACATTACGGTAACATAGACTCTTACCTGGTCTTTCTCAGGAGAGTAGGCCAAATTGCCACATTCATCTGCTATTTCGAGAACAGCAATTTACGATTTGTTTGTTCACAGAATTTGGTAGGCCTACCTGTGGAATAAATAATAGTGAAAGTTAATTAATATGTCAAGTAGAATATCACCTGTACACTGCGTCTAATATCAATTCAAAACTAGGCTACCGGTACGATATATTTTTCACAGGCACTACAGAAACAAGTTTTCACTTAAACTCTTAAAATAAGCGTACTTACTTGGCGTAGCAGAAGAAGAACTGTTCACTTCTCATTACCAAGAAGACGATTTGATGAAAGAAAGATGAGAAAGAACACAACATTAGCTTATTATAAAATATTAATATACGGCCAATATTGTTTACAGCAAGCACGACATAAACAGAGCATCCTTGTTGGTCAATGCCGCCAACCCAGTAGAAATAATGTTTATTTAATGATAAGTGCCGTAATTATCGTCGGGGAGCAAGATAATTGCAAGGAAATGTCAATTAGGAATTATGTGTATATTTATTGACTAAATATAGGGATATATTTGCAATTCAATTAAAACGTGTATCATGCATATGTTGGCAAGACGATATACAGCGCTTAATCCGCTCCTTACGTCTGGCCGCGCTACTACACCGATGGTACCAAATAATCCCTATCTGGTTGACACCCCCTGTACAGGACTTCCCCCTATAAGGGACAACCAGATCAGATTACATCACTCAAACCAATGGAGTCTTGCAAGGAGATCCATTAAGCCCACTACTCTTTAATATAATCACTTCAGATATTGTTGAAATAATGCCTCGGAACTCCCCAGTAGTACTTCACATGTATGCTGATGACATGGTTCTAGGATCTAGTAATAAAGAAGAATTACAATCAACAGTAAATAAATTGGAGGAATGGGCAACAGAAAATGATTTTACTATTAACAATAACAAGACTGTACAGATGGTTTTTAGAAAGGGAGGAAGATTAGCCAAATCAGATAACATACTCATTGGAAAAGAAAAATTGGAAATTGTCAACCACTTCAAATATTTAGGAATAAGTCTACAATCTACCAGAACGTCATATCATCATCATCGGCTTTAACTCGAATCCGAGTATAAATCTTCTTCCTTCAGTCCAGTTTGTGGATGTGTTTACGGTGACTATAGAGTCCAATCCTGGCATGGAACAAGCATCCACACAAGTCACATAGTATTGCTGGAGGAGGACGTGGGTGGGCTGCTCGAAGTTTCCTAGCTTGACGCTTGGCCTCTTCATGTATGCGTCGATCCCTTTCAAACGTCTTGACAGTATCCGAGATGGTACGGCGCCAAGTTGAGCGGTCTTCAGCCAGCATGTCCCAGGTTTGTGAATCAACACCTGTCAATTTCAGGGTCTGCTTAAATTGGTCCTTGTAGCACCTCTTAGGACCACCATGAGGTCTGGTGCCATAGCATAACTCACCATATAGCATTTGACGAGGTAATCTCACATCATCCATCCGATGGACATGACCAATCCATCTAAATTGGGACCTATTATGGATGATTCTATGCTGTTGATTCGAGCCTTTTCCAGAACAGCAATATTGGTAACGCGGTCTTCCCATTTAATCCTCAGGATTGATCGAAGATTTTGTAGGTGGAAACGCTCAAGCTTCCTAAGATCACGTCGGTAAAGGGTCCACGTTTCACAGCCATACAACAATGTAGAAATGACTACTGCTTTGTACACCATAAGCTTTGTACTCATGGACAGATCTTTATTCATGAAGACCCGGTGCGCTAATCGTCCATATGCTGCATGGGCTGCGCCAATTCTCTTATCCACATCCTGCTCACAGATACAACTCACAGAAATGGTACTGCCCAGGTACGAGAAGTGGTCTACCTATTCTAATGGCAAATTTGAGATGGAGATATTGAACTGAGGAAGAGGTGTGCCTGGTGAAGGTTGTGCCAAGACTTTAGTCTTATTGACATTTATGGTAATACCAAAGCGATCACATGCACTTTTGTAACTATTAACTGACTCTTGCTGCTCTTCTGGTGTGAGAGTTGGTGACGCAGCATCATCTGCATACAACATGTTAGTAACCTTAGTAACCTGAGTATTCCTCGAGGAGCGGAGACGAGTTAGGTTGAAAAGCCCTCCATCAAAACGATACTTGACCTCCACACCTGGGATGTTTGTGGGTGAATCATAAAGCATTGCAGCCAAGTACAGCGCAAAAAGCATTGGAGCCAGTTTGTGATGTAAAATACCCAGGTATTTATAAACCGGGGTAAATGCCCAGGGTATATACCTGGGTAAATACCGGGGTATTTTAGATTTTTCATTAAAAATCCTGTGTCATGGTTAGTTGAACCTTGAACAATGCAAACTATTCTACATTAACTTTTTAGAAATGTAACAACATTAGATAGTTAATAAAATTTAATTTAATTTAATTAGAATTGGGACTTAAAATCAGAATTAGAATTGGGAAATTGAATAGGAGATACAATTCAATAGTTATAACTAGGGCTCGGATTCGCGCATATTTGCATATTCTTTTCCTGAATAGTACACATTGAAAAGAAGCCTTTCGGTGGTATTTTCACCTCTCTGGGACCAACAGAATTGAAATTTATCGAGCATAAAACCGCGGTTTTCAGAATAGAAGCATATAAATGCATAATCTTGTGGTCTTTGTCTAAATTGTTTTTCTTCTAAAAGGTGAAGAAAATAGTGTTCACAATTATTGGCAAAACAAAACAAAAAACCACGTCTGGTCCAAGGAGAGCCGTTCTACAATTTTGAGGTTGGTGAGAGGAAGAGCATCATGAAAAGGGGAATGAATTCTAACAAACATCCTGGTCCCTCACCAATTCAAGTAGGTGTTGCACTCAATGAAACTTCTTCCTCTTGAAGTTAGACGATATTGTTGCGAATGACTTCTTAGAGGAACATTGAAGGTTGTGGAAATATCTAAGAAGATACAAGAAAAGAGACTTCAATGGTACGGGCATGTGAGAAGAAGGGAGGAATCCTATGTGGGGAGGAAGATGCTTGACATGCAAATACAGGGAGTGAGAATGAGAGGCAGACCTAAACGAAGATGGATGGATTGTGTACAGGAGGACCTCAGAGAAAAAAAAAGTCCTCTCGGCACGCCGGAAGGCGGAGGTAGATTTCACCGGACAAACTTGGGGATAGGCGAAAATAGGCAGAATATGCAGGTTTTCGTAGAAGGATCAGACCTCATTTATTGCGAGAAGATATTTTATAATTGGAGCTTAATTAACTTTGTTTTTCGTCATTTTATGCTTATTTTAAACATTTTATTGTCTTATGGGAACGGTAACCTTCTTGTCATTTGGGGTCCATTTTTATACTTGTGGTCACACTGTCCTTATGCAAGGTTTCGACACTGATGTGTGACTATGTAACGGTCTGTTACTTCTTCACGCAAAATTATATTGGTTGGTTCCTCAGTTTAGGGGCTGCGACAACGCGGTCATGTAACCCCGTGTATTAGGGATGGCTGTATTAGTCTGTAATTCAGGTAAGGACTGCAGACGGTCAATTTCAAGCAGTAGTTCCTAATGTTGGTACCAGGTACTACCGTCAACGACATCTAGCTGTGAACTTGGCTGCTAGATGCCAACGCAACCAGCAACTCGCAACGAACATTGGAACTTCCCCTCCAAAGGAAAGCATACTGAGGGATTTTTAGCGCTCTTAGAAAATCCGACGACTTCGGCCGGCTTTGAACTCGCGACCTTGGGCATAGACATTCAGCATGCTACCAGTTACGTCACCGAAGCCGCTTCACACTTTGTCAGATGAAAATCTGAATCTGATCTCGTGCAAGTGCGTTATCTTGGCAACGTCTGATGGCTCATCCCTCATCAATTTAGTAGTGTTGCCATGGCAACCACTGATAGCTCTTGGCATTTTCTTATAATTCCGAAATTATTTTTCTCATCCCATGGCATAATGGTGGGTCATATCAAAAATTCTTTCAGACGAAAGTTTTAGGTAATTATTAGGGGAATATTGTCCATTTTGTACGGTTTTGATATTGTGCCTATTAAGAGAGATATGATTAATGTTTCCCGAAAAAACCACTTTTTCCCACCCCTTTGGTCAATGGTTGGTGCTATAAAAAAACTCTTCAAACATAAATTTTTGGGCTTTATTCGATACATAGTATGAACTTTGAACGGATTCGATATGTCACATATTAAGAGAGTTATAGCAATATTTCACTTTTTCGAAAAAAGCCCCCCATTTTCACCCCCTTCGACCGATTTAGCCCAGTAACGAACTCGACCGAGATTTTACAGGTATACATATTCGGTAAAAAAATTCAAAGTGATTGGTGCAAAATTACGGCAGTTATCGTGTCCACAAGAAACTGATATACATCATACCTGCCAACTTTTACGGTTTATCCGTAAAATTTACGGAAATTGCAGCATTTTACGGTTTTACGGATGAACGGTGTCATTTTACGATTTCGCGGACAAAAATTTGAAACGATAATTAACATTCGATAATCCCTCCCACTTCCGTACAATCGATTGTTTGCGTGGGTCGAAGGCAAGTCCACGATAGTCGATAACTCGTTCTTTGAGTTGATTCGTACTTTTAACCGTGTCATGTTTGTGTCGTCATTGTAATTGAATTTGAAGCCGGGATAACCGTTCTTCCATGTGAATCTTAGGTGTCGACAAGCTCTGCTTCGCAAATTCTTTGTTCCCCTACGTTCGCTCGTTGCGATTTAAACTATATTCTTTGACCACGTGAGTTGTTTATTGTTCGCGAAGTTGGCGTTCTTTGAATGTTTTCGTATTTTAAGGTTATGGCATATTTTAATGAAGTGTTCGAGTTTTTGTGCTATATCTTCGTGCTTCGCAGTTTCCTGTATTCCTTGGACTAATTACATTCGTTCCACGTGTGTGTTTTTTTCTTTCTACCATGTGCATATTCTTTCTTTACGAGGTTGGCGTCGTGTTCATTTGACTTGTGTGCTTTGACTTGTTTTAATGAAGTGTGGGCTGTGTTTTATGCGATTTATGTTATAATTTTATGTGACGTTTAGTGATCCAGGTTCCTTTCGATGTTTTAGTAGATATCGAGAATGAACAAATACAACAAGAAACAGTACTTCCAGACATTTAAAGAATCATACTCGGTTGATTTTCCGTGCATACTAAAATCAAGAAAGGGAGAAAAATTTGCCTTTTGCACGGTATGTGCGTGTGATATTAATATTGCTCATGGTGGAAAAATGATTTAAGTAATCATGTGAAGTGCGGTAAACACATAAGTTATGTTAAATCGAAGGAAGATAGCAAGAAAATCAACACCTTTTTTGCCAAGGCTGGTAACGTTGACAGTGACGTAATTAGGGCCGAGTGTCTGTTTACTTCCTTTTTGGTGGAACACAATGTGCCCTTAAGTGCGGCTGATCATGCTGGCGCTTTATTTAAGAAGATGTTTCCCACATCAGAAGTTGCAAAGAAATATAGTTGTGGTCGCACGAAAACGACGTGCATTGTAAATAAAATGGCAAAAAATGCATCATCTGAAGTTGTTAAGTGCCTTCAGAACGGACCATTTTCTTTGGCAACGGATGGAAGCAATGATACGAATGCCAAGTTGTATCCTATTGTTGTTACATTCTATGATGTTCGGCAGGAAAAAGTAGTGAGCACTGTGCTATCCATACCAGCGTTGGACGGGGACTCAACAGGGCGAAACATAGGTAACCTGATGTTATCACAGCTGAGTTCTCATAATATACCAATTGAAAACTGTGTGGCTTTCTACTCCGACAATGCTCCTGTTATGATAGGACACAAAAATGGGGTTTCAGCAGTTCTGAAGGAAGTTCAACCAGGTATTGCCATCATAGGGTGCATTTGCCACCTGATTAATCTAGCAGCTGAAAAAGGTGCTGGAAGATTACCAGTTAAAGTGGATGAGATCCTTGTAGATATATTTTATTTCTTAGAGAAGAGTGTAAAGAGAAAAGAACGCCTTCAGAAATTTCAGAACTTGCACAATAAGGAAGCAAAGAAAATTCTGAAGCATGTATGTACTAGGTGGTTATCTTTAGGCAGATGTTTGGATAGACTACTGGACCAGTGGGATCCTCTTCTTTCTTTCTTCAAGGAGGAAGTAATATTATGTACCCAAAACATTTCCACAAGCTTGACATCTTTCAGAATACCTAAAGTTGAACAAAGTGGATCCAAAGAGTATCAGAAGAAGAGAATTCTTGATTCTGCTACTACACATGCCCCTAAAAGAATAGCATATTCTTCCAAATGTGACAAACCCATCCTAAAAAATAAGACTTCTGCTACAACTCGTGAGGAAAAATTGTTTATGTTCCTGTCCTCAAACTTGAACAAGGCCTTTTGCACTTTTCTTCATGTGACTATTCCTGTATTTGACAAGTTGAATGTTGCCCTTCAGACTTCTTCCCCACAAGTTCACTTGTTATTAGAACTTCTAATGGATTTGCTAAAGCAGCTGTTCACCAAGTTTGTTAAGCCCAAAATTGTCAAAAGCTCCTCATTGCTTGAAGTTGAGTACAACTTGATTCAAAATCAAAGAAGTGATGATGAGTTAGTTATTGGCATTCAAACTTCGAACATAGTGAATGATCTCCAGGATACAGATAAATCCCTTTTCTTTTCATCAGTGAGAAACTACTTTTGTACTGCCTGTGACTACATCATCAACAAGTTTCCACTCAAGGATGACGTGCTAAAGAATGCTCAAGTTGCTAGGTTAGACAAAATTGAAGATGCACAGTTTTCTTCCGTTCGTTTTTTTTGGAAAAGTTTCCTATCATGTTATGCAAGGAAGAGAATGAAACTACCGATGAGGTGGTGAATGAGCTTCAGAGGCAGTTTACAGCTCTTCAGGTAGATGACACTTTGGCTGCACATCAAGATGCTGCAAGTGATTCCAGTTGGGCACAAATATCAAGAATTCGTGGAGCCGATGGACTTCTTAAGTATAACCGAATTTCTAGAGTAATGCTCTCTATTCTCACCATACCCCATAGCAATGCAGAATGTGAACGTGTTTTCAGCCTTGTGAAGAAAAATAGAACACAGTTCAGGTCATCCATGTCCAATGAATCTCTGGAGTCTATTTCTATTTTGAAGACCAGGAGTTCTGGTCCCTGTTATGACAAAGCATTTTCTCAAGACTTTTTGCTGGAAGCTAAAAAGGCCACAACCATGACTTTAAAGTCGAACTAGCATGTGATTTGCAGTGTGTATTATATTATTTCTTGCCTGTGTTACGTTAAACAAGTTTTATTGTGTAAAACCTTTTTCAATTATCGTATATCGGCTTAATTTATCAAGGATGTCCTGTTATGTATGCTCCAAACCAATATTCACCACGCCTGCTGCTGATTAACATGGATTTCTTCTTGATTGTTATGTTCATCTACAAATCATGTAAGTAGATATGATTTCATTGAAATATCCTGTTTAAAGCATGAATTATTGTATTTTGTAGCCCAGAAGTATTATTATTTTCGTCAAGCCGGGGTATGTCGAAAATCGTTAAATTTTTTGTCGCGCGTGAGTTTTACTGATAGCCCTTTTCAAAAGTTGGCAGGTATGCATATATATACATATATATATACATATATATACATACATAAATTATATAAAAACTTTTGAACTGACGGTGGTTTTGGGGTCTGGGGGATGTGAAACGCGAAGATATGTCGAAATTTTCCGGAAGTCGAAACATGGGACCCATTGCAATAGTTAGCTTTCTAATGAAATCTACCTAACAGTTGTCAGAAGAGGATGTGCATGACCGGGCTAAATGGAGGAGAGCTGTCAGAAACATCGACCCCACATAGGAGTGGGAATGATGTAAAGAGAAAGAAGAATGTTTTTCGAGCATATTCTACATATTTAACCGCATATATTGTTTTTTTTTTCGAGCATATCTATCGAGCATAAAAAAACATGGTTTTCGAGCATATGTGGAGATTTTATCGAGCATATCGATCCGAGCCCTAGTTATAACCTTAAAAACTCAGGGTTAGAATTTAACTAGGCTTTTTTTTTTGCAAACATTGAAATAAAAGTTGGGGGAAATTTATTCAGAGCATTGGCCAAGTTCTACAAAAGGTGTAATGTACAGTTTCTCAGAACAGTTTGTAAAATCATCTCTACTTAGTATAAAACCAAGTCCCCGAGTCTTGGATGTCACGGATAATCTCGAGAACCTCTGGATATATTTTGATGCGGGTTTCACAATTTCTGTAAAGGATATCTCAAGGATGATTTCTGTAGAAAATAATTTATTTATGATCAAAGGAAGCAGAGCAGTAACGATTTCCGTGAAAAAATAAACAAAAAACCTGGCGTCCGAGCGCTTTTTAAGTTTATTTTGGGCAAACCGTTAAACATATCTAAATACTATGAGTGTAAGAATTGTTCAGCATGAAAAGTTCTACATAAAATCCAGGAGAGCATATCTCTATCTTCAATACATCGCCCACGGTAAGTATTTTTACGTTTTCATTTCTTCCAACCATGTCCATTCTAATATTGAGACGACAGTTTACGAGTTAGCTAAGGGCGAGTCTTATCACCCCTGTTACAAGCCAGCAGCAAACCGTCGAGTAGTGTTGAGATAATACTTCAGAGAAGGCTGGTTGTGTTTGGAGTTTCCCTGGAAGTTCAACTCGGTTTTTCTTCATTTATTATTATTATATTCATTATTATATTCATTCATTTATTTGCAATGGGGGGTGTGTCCCCCGGTGGCAAATTGTATATACATAACAAATAAATAATTATACATAACAATTCAATAACAATTATACAACAATTAAACTGGAGTATTTACACAAATAGTCAGTCTTTTCTTAAACACACCTATATGTTTGGGAAAAGGCTCTAAGACTGCGGCAGGTAGAGAGTTCCAGTTATCAATGGCACGGTTTACAAAAGAATATTTACCATAATTTGTTCGCTGTGGTCGGCCCTTAACTTTGAAAGGATGATCGCTCCTACCCATGTAAGTGGGCTTTCCCAATCGTTTGCTAAGCTTACCCCATGCTGGTTGATTTGTATACGTGTTGTACATAGCGCAGAGTCTAGATTTCATCCTCCTAACCTCCAGTGATTCCCACCCAAGTTTCTTTAACATTCGGCTCACACTGCTCCTGGGATAAAGTCACTGAGCACAAATCTAGCGGCCTTTCTTTGTACCATTTCCAACTCATTGATGAGCCCTACTTGATATGGATCCCAAACCGCCGAGGCATATTCCAGAATAGGTCTTACAAGTGACAAATAGCCTAATTCTTTAGCAGAGGTACTACTTCCTTTTAATACCCTCATTACAAAGTGCAGGGATTTGTAAGCTTTTGAAACTACACATCCTACATGACTACTCCATTTCATATCATTCCTTACGTGAACGCCCAAATATTTGCAAGAATCTTCTTCTACAAGTATTTCCGAGCCAATGTTATATTGAAAATCCTGCCTTCGCACTTTCCCTATTTTTAAGAGACTACATTTTCTTGTGTTAATTTTCATTTTATTTACAATCGCCCACTTATAGACCAGGTTCAGGTCCTCTTGAAGCACTGCATTGTCTTGTGAGTCATGTATCTTTCGATATATTACACAATCATCCGCAAACAATCGACAGTCACTGCGAATCCCATTTGGTAAGTCATTTATAAACGCCAAAAATAACAAAGTTCCGATTACGCTGCCCTGAGGGATACCCGACGTTACGGTAATTTCATCCGAGAATATGCCTTCGACTTTCACTTTCTGAGAACGACCCGTCAAAAATTCTTGGATCCATAAAATTACTCTTCTATCAATCTTCGTCGAAGCTAATTTATGGAGTAGCATGTCATGCGGAACGACATCAAATGCCTTCTCAAAATCTATAACCACGGCGTCGACTGAAACTCCATGGTCTAACGATTCGCTAATGTCTTGAAAAAGTGATAGCATCTGACTCTCGCATGAGTAACCTTTCCGAAATCCATGTTGCCTATCATTAAACCATGATAATGTTTCCTACTGTTCCCTCAAGTAGTCGCAAATGAGATGCTCCATCTGTTTACAAACGACGGACGTAAGGCTAACCGGCCTGTAGTTGCCCAATTCAAGTCTGCTCCCTCCCTTAAATATTGGGACAGGGCTGCCAGGGACTCACTTTTCTCACTATTATTCACTATTTTCAAAGCAGCCTCACTTTTCTCACTATTAGCTAAAATTACTCACTTTTCTCACTTTTTTTTTACAAAACTGGTCACATTCTGCGTTAAAAATGTTCTCATGCACAATCAGATTGCTAGAAATTACCCAAAATATACCCATGAATGGGTAGTTCGTTTTTCTGCCACCACTGCCTGAGCGTGCTGCCGACAGCGAGCCAGGCGGCCAGGAACATAAAAAGCTCCCATGGTGCAATACCACAGCCGGAGCCGTGCAGCGATCGACGAAAACTTGAACAATGCGTTTTTTAACAAAAGTGTTGTGACGGAAAGGAGCGTGGCGTTGCCGTATATTCTAGTATTTCACAATTTATCAAAGGTAAGTTAATAGTTGGCCTTACACTGACGAATTTTCCGTCGGTTTTAGAATGACATACCGACCCCGCCGATCTGGACTCACGCTACAAAACTTTTTCAACTCATACACCGCCATTCCAAATCTGCTGAATAGTTCCAACATTTGATATGTAGGTATATGGTCAAATCTGGCTACTTTTCCGTGGTTATGGTTTGTCCATTGGTCTCTCGACATTTAAGAAATATTTTTTGCAATTCCGAACGATTATAAACCGCGTGACTTGTTTCGATTCGTGAAAATCTTAACCATTTTTTTTGTGAGTTAACCTTTAATTATTAATTAAAAATTAAATAATTGCATATTATAATTATTATTTATTATAATTTTACGTATTTCCTTTTATTCACCACTTTTAAAGTGTATAAAAATAAAACGAAAACAAAAATTGACATTATAGGCGCCTATGGCTATCGTTGCGCAAAAATCTTCAAATCGTAAAGAAAGTTTCATTCCCGGTCCGTAATATACACATACACAAAAATTCCTACACCACAGATTTAAGCTGGTTTCCCACGTGATTTTTAATGGCAATCAACAATTGCTTTGTTTTGAATGGGTTTATACACACCGCGCGAATGTTCGTAGTTTTGATCGTTATTGTTGATATATATCGTAGTAAACAATACGTTTGTCAAATCAAGTTCATATCTTCAAAATCATTTATTATACGTATTTGTGTAATGCATAAATAACACACACTTCCAACTGTGTTCAATACAGTGGAATCTCGTTAGCACGTTCTCGGTTACCGGTACCACGTTTTCCCGTTTAACTCGATGATTTTCTCAAGTCCCAGTCCCATTCCTACCAAATACATGTTGATATATCCCCTTAATACGTCTTCTATTCCCACATACGACGATCAATTTTTTGTTGTACTATTTCTTAGGTTACCGGATTTTATTCTTATTTCATTATAAAATTCGGCATCTTGATAACATGATGCGATATTGCTTCCTATTCTCTGATAATTATTGACAGTGTAGACAATTATAGTGTGCTTTGACGGTGTGGAAGTGGCTTGAGGTATGATGCAACACAGAAGATAGCTGACGGTGTAGAAGTGGCTTGAGAGCTATGACGCAACACAGAAGATAGCCAACGTGTCTCTCTCACGCCAGTAGAACATGCGGGCTGAATACAAAATCGCTACCTATAACACTTTTTTTTCTTTTCGAAATACGCCACTGATTGGCGTGCGTATGCCAGCCGACCACTAGCGTCTCGTCCTTATGCGAATGCTGCAGCGTGCGTTTGACGACCGGTCGGCATCTCTCGTATCGTGCGTACATTGGCCGGTCAGAAAATATTAAAATAATATAATAATATTATTAAAATATTATTTTAAACTGCAAACAACCACGATGTCTGCACAATTAAAATGTAAAATTCTAGATAGATTGTTTGATTTGAAAATTGTTGGGAAATAATGATCGCAAATCATTTGCAGTTAATCGCCCCGTATGAAACCGAAATAAAATGAGCCATTTTAAACCGCGGCAATTGAAAATCACGTCCGCCAGTTGAATAATCGCGTCGTGTGAAACCACTTTTAGTCCGTGACGGGCCAAAACTGTCGGAAAATCCGTCCGTGTATTTATTTTATTTTTTATTTTCCGCCTTTTGTTCATGGCATTGCGGCTAGGGATTTCTTTTTATTCTTGTTCATTCTTAGATGGCGGCTAAATGCTCGGTGCGGGACGTGTGGTTCAACAAAGAAGACGAACTTGAACAAAAGTACGCTGTGTGGGCCGCACGAGCCAGCCGTACTACCATCTCGTGCAGGCTTTGTAATTGCATGTTCAGCATTGATCAGAAGGGCTTCCAGGCCATCCAACAGCATGTCAGGACGAAGAAGCATAAGACTGCCGTGGAGGTCCAACTAAACCCGCGGCAACTAGTGCTAGCTGCACGACAAGCGGCAGATGCTCAGCCCGCCGGCCAGTCTACAGCTGGCGCCGCTGGGCAAACCCCTCCCGCAGTGCTGGACCAACCTGTTCCCCTTCACCTGATGTTATACGACAGCCCGGTGCCCTGCGCGTTGTGCTCATCTGGGCCATGAAAGGCGTTCAATCTAGTTTTCCAGCCGCTTCGAATGTTGGAATCGTAGAGGTTTTTAGAGAAATGTTTGGGAAGGAGCATGTCCCTAGGAATATGACTTTAGTCAGGACCAAGACGACGCACTTGTGGACTGAGGCTCTGGGCCCTTATTTTCATAAGTTGATGCTGGAAGATGCTATTTCAGCAGTTAGCTATACTATATGTTTTGATGAAACTACCAATGAGAAGCGCGTAAAGGAACTGCAAGTAGGGATAAGGTTCTATTCAAAGAAAAGAAGTGGTGTTTCATCATCTAGAGACATTTTTTATTGGAGAAGCTACAGCTGACATTCTGTTTAATCTGTTGGTCAAATCAATAGAACGCGCTGCTTTGGACCCAGGGAAAATGTTGATCTTGTCAGCTGATGGCCCAAATGTAAATAAAGCCATTTATAACAGGTTCCGTGACAAAATGAAAACCGAGTGTAACAGGGATCTATTAAACATAGGTTTTTGTAACTTGCACATTTTGCACTATGCGTTTGAACGTGGCTTAAGTGTTACAGGGTCTGATGTATCTGAATTTGCAATTTTGGTGTACAATTTTTTGGACTATCCGAGTAGATTTGAAGTTTATGAGAAATCTCAAGAAGACAATAAGGTGCCATGTCATGCCTTTTTAAAACATGAGTGTTCTAGATGGCTTACACTAGGTCCTGAAGCTGAAAGATTACAAGAGCAGTGGCCAGCACTCTCTACTTACTTTCTGAAAGTTCTGCCACTTAAAAAGGGAAAGGATGCTGAAAAATTACTGCAATCAAAATGTTATCAGGCTATTGCTAGTGCTCTAAAAGATAATACTTTCCCCGCTCAGATTGCGTTTGTAGTATATAGTGCAAGTCTTTTCGAAAGATTTTCAAAAGTATTTCAATTACAGAAGTGTCAAATTTGTTCATATTGCTCTTGAGTAGGTCCTGCCAGGCAGAAGCATTGAAGAGTACCAGTGAATGTTTGAAAGAATCTTTCATCATGGATGGCAAAAATTTTATGGAATTGAAAAATGTTGACATAGGGAAGAGTGCTGAACGTCTCCTGATCGATAAGAGCTGTAGTGAACTGCAAATATTGAAGTTTCATCAAGAGGTGGCGAAGTACGTACTTAACAAGTCCATCCTTAGTACTGGAAAGTATGCCAAGCACTTGAAATGCTTGCAGCCTCAGTCCATCAAAGAAAGTAAGTCTCTGATGAGCATTGTCTTTGTTTACAAAATGTTGCAGCTGCCTTTGAAAGATGTGTGCGAAGAGAAGCTTCGCGATGAATGGAAGCTGTTGCAGTTAGAAAATCTCCCACATTTTGAGGAAAGTCCAAGGATTGACCATAATTGGCGTCAAATTTTTGAAATTTTAGACTTTAGTGGGCATGCAAAATATCCGCTTGTGAGCAAAGTCGTGAAAGCCATCCTACCAGCAGCTCATGGAAGCTCAGATGTGGAACGTTGATTTTCGGAATCAAGAAATCAACTTCCGGCAGATAGAGCCGCAATGGAAGAGTGCACCCTGAATGCCCGACTGAACATTCGTGACGGTATGAGAGAGTTCGGTGGGCGGGCTGAAGCGGTTCCCATCACAAAGGCGCTTCTGAAAGCGGCAGCTGGCGCTCACAGCAAATATGAAAACTATTTAGAGGCTAAGCGCAAGGAGGCAGAGGAAGAGAGAAGGAAAAAGGAAGAGGCGGAGGACATTCGGCGCAAGCAAGAAGAGCAGGAAAAAACTCAAGTTACAGAAAGATAGGAGATAGGTAAATTACAGGAAGAGTTCACGAAGGCAAAAGAAGCGGAAGAAGAGGAGAGACAAGCTTCTGATTACCTAATTGATGAGGCCAACCAAAAGCTAAAAGCTGCTTTGGTAAAGGGTGATCTGAAAAGTGCAAAAATTGCCCAAGGTATGCTAGAAGGTGCCCGCAGCATGCGATCCCGGGCCGAAGATCTCCGCAAAAGGCAGGCAGAGCCACTAAGGAAGAAAGTCGAGAAACGCACCTCCACCCTACTTGAAAAGCTCTTCAAGAATCATGGTAAACGACGGCTCGATGAAAACAGCGACGATCCAGATGACCCTGACATTTGAATTAATTTTTAAGACTGATGACAACTTGTGAATTTTATCTTAAGACTGATGATATCTACTTTTCTTTTTATGTGGCAGTACGACAGTATTATTTGTTTTAGGTGTGTTTTTTTTTCTAGTAAGGAGTGTCTATTATAACATAAACATTGTTTTGTTTTCCACATTTATATTTTTGTTGTACGATTTAAATTTCTTGAGTGTTGCATTGATTTTCCAATCCATTATTTCCAAGTGTCCTCTCTAACTACATGAAAAATGACAAACGCGCAATTTGGTCGACATTTTGGGGGGGGCTAATTTATTTTTCAGATACACATTCTTAAAAATTTTGTCTATTTCAATACAGTTTTGTCACTTTTTTGGGGGGGGGGCTATGGTTGGTTTTTGGGGAGTTTAGCCCCCCCTAATTGCGACTACAGATATCAACGAACGTTAAAATTATGAACCAGATATACGGCCATAAATGCGAATAATGCTATGAATTTACTCACTTTTTCATACAAAAACTCACCTTTTTTTCACTTTTTTTGAAAAAAAAACTCACTATTTCACTATTTTTGGACGAGTGAGTGGATGGGAGCCCTGTATTGGGACTACCGTAGCTCTTTTCCAGTCATCTGGGATTTGCGCATTGTTTATGGACACTACCTCCTAGTTTAAGTACTTCACTAACAATATTATCAGGACCCTTTGATACATTGAAACGTAGTTTTTGTATTAGCTTTACAATTGCTGACTGGTTTATTTGGAACAGGGGAGCCCCTGATTCGTCGTTAAGGTCCAACACACAGCTATTGGATTTATTGAACACACTACCGTAAACGACATTTAATTCATTAGCAATGGCCTGTTTCTCAGTAATTAATTTACCGTCACCGGACATTATCATCGACAAATTATTTGAATTTCCCTTTCTTCTCCTAACATAACTGTAAAATTTTTTCCACCCATCACCTCCCGAACCAAGTAAACCTTGCATATAACTGTCATGAGCAGCCCTCTTTTTTAAGACGAGCTCTCTTGATAAGGACTTAAATTTCAACATATACTTGTCACTATCATGTCTTTTATTGTATAATTTCCTAATTTTCCGTTTTAGACTCCTAATTTCTCGTGTGTAATACTCAGGATCTGGGTTTTGTTTCAGCAATTTAAATGGGACAAATTTATCAACAGCGATATTTAAAATTTTCAAAAAGTTAGTCCACAGGATATTAATGTGATTTCCTTCCGATGCCCATACCCCTGAAACTTGCCCTGATCCGCCCTGCGATACTGGAATATGATCTTTTTTGCTACATCAGAGTCTAATTTTGTAATGTCACCATATCTAATATTTAATTCAACCCCAGAATGGTCACTAATTCCTGGTACTTTCAGACAGTTAATATACAGCTCTACAGGCCTTACGAGATAAACATCTAAGGTATTATTGTCTCTAGTTGGGAAGTCAACTACTTTAGAAAATCCCCCCTCCCTTAAGAATTTATTTGCAGCGCTCTGAGCCTGACCACAGCTAGTTGACTCACCAGACTAGTCTACTTTGGGGAGGTTTAAATCTCCAGCAATTATTATGCTCTTTTTCATAGCATTACCCGTACAAGTTTTATCATACAGTGTTTCGAGGAGAGAAAGGTTATCTTTCGGTGCTCTATACGCCCCTATCACCTGAAGAGGGAATTTATTTCCTTTATCCGAAATTTGTACACATAACATTTCATGATCCATATCAGCCCACTTTAAGAAACTAGCTATATTTTTGCGCACACAAATAAATAGCCCACCACCTCGCTTCCCCCGATCCCTTCTGTACATCTCGTAGGTCCCTTGAATTATTTCGCTACTATTTATGCCCTCATATAACCAAGATTCAGTTGCAATGACTATGTCCGGAGAATACGTCTCTACAAGATTCCAAAATTCAATTAATTTATTTCCTAAACTCTGACAATTAACCTGCAGTAATCTTAGAGTCTTACCTCCGCAGCAAATATCTCGAAATAGCTCCTTCTGTTCCCATCGGCTGGCAACCTCTGGACCTGTGAACTTTCCGTTCCGCAAAATACAGTCAATTTAAGATTGGACGGAAGGGGGATTTGTGTTTCATGCACCTCGCCATTCTTAAATTACGTCTGACACGAATTCGTTATAATTAATAGTCCAGTCAGTGATGTTAAGCCATCATGCCGAGATGTAAAACGGATATAGGTCATAGTTCATTGACATCGCAAAATAAAAAAGTGCTTATCACGGAACAATGAAACAGAGCAACAAATAATTTCTAGATTGCCACAAGAGAATGAAAGACTTCGTTCTCGGCACTTTCAAACAGTTGCTCAAGAAGAACACCGTTTGAACCACGATCAGAAACAAGCTTATAACACTAAGAAGGAAGGTAAGATATTTTTTCTCGATGCCCCTGTAGGCACAGGCAAAACGTTCTTGATTTATGTATTGCTCGCCAAAGTGAGGTCTGGTGTTTTTTTTTTTAGCGTATGGCTTTTAGTGCCGGGAGTGTCCGAGGACATGTTCGGCTCGCCAGTTTTGTAGCTGCTTCGAGACGGACACCCAATGGGTGAGCTACAAGTACCGTGGGGAGGAAAGTTGGAAGGGAGGGTCGAGGAGTTGGAAGGTAGCGGCTGTGGCCTATAGTTAAGGACCAACCCCGGCATTTTCCTGGAAGGAAGATGGGAAACCACAGAAGACCATCTTCAAGGTTGCCGGCGGGGGGATTCGAACCTCCTTGCCTCCCGGATGTGAGCGACTGCCAGCAGTCATGCCGCAACGACCTCGGCTAACTCACCCGGTAGGTCTGGTGGTAATATTGCTCTTGCCGTCGCATCTTCTGGAATTGCAGCCACTCTTTTGGAAGGAGGAAGAACAGCACATGCAACATTTAAACTTCCTTTGAAAGTCAGCAGTAATGATGGAAATGTATGTAATATTTCAAAACAAAGTAACACTGCCAGTTTAATCCAAAATTGTTCTTTAGTTGTATGGGATGAGGCTGCAATGTTGCACAAAACTTCCGTTGGAGCTGTACACAGGACCTTGCGTGATCTAAGGAATCGGAACACACTATGGGTGGCTGCACAGTTTTGTTCGCCAGAGATTTTCGTCAAATCTTACCAGTTGTACCACAGGAACGAGAGCCGACGAAGTGAACGCTTCATTAAAAATATCTTACATCTGGCCAGATATAACAAATTGGCACTCAAAACGAACATGAGAATAGGCTACTCTTATCTTCAGAAGATAATAGTTTGTTTGCTAATTTGTTACTTAGAGTCGGAAATGGAGATTTACCGGTCATTGACGGGAAAATTACCCTCAGTGACGATTTCTGTGCTTTAGTAAGCAGTATTCAAGAATTGATTGATAGCGTTTATCCTCAAATCCATGGCCTATCTAACAAGTCTCATTCATGGTTTAAAGAAAGAGCAATATTATCGCCGACAAACGAACAAGTTGTGAAAACTAATGACTTGGTGTTCTCCAAATTTACTGCCCAGGCTCTAGTATATTACTCAGTAGGCTAGACGCAATAGTCGATAGTGAAGAAGCTGTTCATTACCCTACAGAATTCCTAAATTCTTTATTTCCTTCTGGCTTGCCACCACACAAGCTTATTTTAAAAGTAGGAGTGCCTATTATATTGCTACGTAATTTACAACCACCAAAGTTATGCAATGGGACACGATTGGTAGTGAAAACTTGAAAAACTGTTTCATTGAATCAACTATCTTAACTAGCTGTGGTACAGGAGAAACAGTCTTAGTACACAGAATCCCTGATTCCTTCAGATTTGCCTTATCGTTTCAAACGAGTACAATTTCCAGTAAGAGTCTGCTTTGGCATGACTATAAACAAAGGACAGGATCAGATACTTAGGATGACTGGAGTTGATCTTAATGGAGAATGTTTTTCTCATGGACAGTTTTACGTGGCTCTATCGCTTGTTACATCAAACCGAAATCTTTTCGTGTTCACTGCTGGAGGGAAAACGACTAATGTCGTATACAAGGATATCTTATAAGACCTCTGTTAGAAGTAGCCTATCACCTTGCATTCATAACTGGTCCCGGGCGAAGCCGGGGTGGGTTGCTAGTTCATATATAAAATAAATAATCAAATAACCAAAAAGGCTAGTAAATTGTAAATAGAAAATCAAACAAAGAATAGAAAATGAGAAGGAAGTACAGTGTCAGTTTGAATTCTGGGTAGGATGAGCTAAGCAGTGTTGCCAACCCATATGCTTGCTGGCATACTGTACATCTTCACCCATTATAGAGCCCACATACTACAAAAACTCCCTGACATGCATTTTGTGTTATTTAGAGTATGATTTAAAAAATAATATTTCTTTAATATTTAAAATTGATTGAAAAGTAACTTAAAAGCACTTTTACTAAGCATTTTTTTTTCCACATGTCCTTACTATTGAATATATTTTATTACCTTTTGAGTTTTGGCATACACTTTCAATTAATATGCAAATAGCTGACTCTTATTACTACAAAAGTAGCTTTTCGCTACCACATCTTGTTGCTCATTTCCAGTATCGTAATAAAACTCGACCTTCTCAATATCTTGGTATTTATTAAAAATTTAAAACACAAAACAACCAAAAGGTTTCATTCAATATTTTACTTTAGTTTAAGGAAAAACAAAACTAATTAAAGACAAGGTTACAGTGTCAAAACATAACATATAAATACCCAAAAATACCTGGACATCCAATTTCCTTTTTTTTTTCTCTAGTTTTGAAGGATCAATATTGTTCCTGATTTCAATTTAAGGCATCAAATACCTGTGTTTCAGTCCTTGTTTGTCCAACACTTCATCAACACATCAAAAAATTTTGTGCAAAGCTAAAAAACTGAAAATACCCTCATTTTGGGTATTTAAAAGACCACTGGGTAAATACCCAATTTATATTTACCTTCCCACTGGGTATTTACCCGTCCCACATCACTAGAGCCAGTACACATCCTTGTTTCAGTCCATGGGTAATGGGAAATTCATCGGACATCTTATTCTGATGGCAAACCTGACCTGTCATGCCATCATGGAGAGCCTTGATTAGATCTACAAAACGCTGAGGGCAACCAAACTGCTTCAGCTCCGCCCACATGGCTGGTCTTGGAACCGAATCAAATCCCTTTTCCAAGTCATAAAAGACTAAGAAGAGTGGATTCTGTTGTTCTCTACATTTTTCTTGTAGCTGTCTCACACAGAAAATCAAGTCAATTGTGCTTCTGGAAGCTCTAAATCCACATTGTGACTCTGGGAGGATCCTCTCAGAGATAGCCGTGAGGCGGTTAAGTAGAATTCTTGCAAGAATCTTCCTCACAATTGATAGCAGTGATATACCACGGTAGTTGCCACAAACACTGCGATCACCCTTTTTAAAGATAGTGACGATAGTGGCATTCTTTAGGTCTCCAGGTACCTTTCTTGATTCCCATATTCTGAGGATAAGGATGAAAATTCTTGTTTTGAGGGAATGACCTCCGGCTTGGGCCAGGTGCTTTTCTGGGTTTCAATTGGGTGAGAGCTGCACTGAATTCATGATAAGTAGGAGGTACTGCAAACCACAGTTGTTCAGGTTGTTGCGGCACATCACAGAGGAAGTCTTCAGCAGCTTCTGATGGACGATTTAGGAGATTGGAGAAGTGCTCCTTCCAGCGTTCCAAGATTTCTTGACTATCAGTAAAGGTAGTAGAATTATCAGCGCTTTTCAGTGTACCTGATGATGAGCGAGATGGTTCATATATTTCCTTGAGTACTGCATAGAAGTTCCTCAAGTCTCGAGCATCCGATAGTCTCTGCAGTTCCTGAGCCTTCTGTTGCCACCAAGTTTTTTTAATTTTAATCTGCCTTATCTGCGTCTGACATTTACCCTTGAGTTCCAGTAGTTTATCTCTCTTTGTGTTGGAAGTTGGGCCTTGAAGATGGGCAAGATAGGCATTCCTTTTGGCATTGATGAGAGACAGCATTTCCTCATTGTTGTCATCAAACCAGTCTTGTCTTTTCCACACTATAAAACCAATGGTTTCCTCAGCTGACTGTGTGATAATCTTCTGTAATGTGGCCCATTCTTGCTGAATATCATTTGTTACTTGGTTTTCTGATAACTGGGTGACGATCCTGTTTCCAAAATGTTCGTACATGGATTCATCCTGAAGTTTGGATGTATTAAACTTCTTTCTTGGCAAATTTTTGATGTTCCTAGGAGGTTTAGGTCTGATGGATATCCTGAGCTTACATATATGAAGTTTGTGGTCTGTCCAACAATCGTCTATATTCCTTGCTGTTCTGGTAAGAAGAGTGTCCTTCTTATCACATTGCCGGGTAATGATATAATCAAGAATGTGCCAATGTTTGGAACGAGGATGCATCCACGTGGTTTTGAAGCGGTTAGGTAGCCGGAACTGAGTGTTGGTAATGAAAAATTAGTGTTCTGCCCTAAGACCAAGAAGCAACAGTCCATTGGGATTACATTTTCCAAGTCCCTGTTTGCCCATCACATTATTCCATAGCCTGTGATCTTTCCCAACTCTGGCATTGAAGTCACCGAGGAGCAAGAGTTTATCTGCAGATGGTACCTTGGGGATGATTTCACTTAGCTGATTATAGAACTGAGCCTTTGCTTCATCATCAGAATCTAAGGTAGGAGCATAGGCAGAGATGAGTGGCATAAAGGAACCTCCTGAGAGTGGTATGCGGAGAGTCATGAGCCTTTCACTGATTGCAATGGTCGTATGTTGGTGATAATTTACCAGTTTGGTCTTCACAGCGAAGCCCACACCATGAATACGACATTCACCCTCCTCCTTTCCTTTCCAGAAGATGGTATATCCTGTTCCAGATTCAGTAATCTTGCCTTCAGAAGACAGCCTAGTTTCACTGAGAACAGCAATGTCAACGTTGAGTCTTGATAACTCATGGGTTACGAGAGCTGACCTTCTCTCAGGTCTAACGTTATTGTCCAAATCAAGCAAGGTTCTGATGTTCCATGATCCAATAATCAATTTGTGATTCTTTACTGTTTTTGAGCTTCGACCACATGAGGGGTGACCTGCCGAGTGCGGTTGCCCAGCCGGACCAAGATTGTGACTTCCGATGTTTAGCCCACCTTTTCTAGGGCCTTCCCCATGTGGGGTGGGCAGCGGTGATTAGGCCTGCCCAAACACAGATGCAGTAGTCACAGAGTCTCCGGAAGACGACCATCACACATCTGCTGCCAACGTGCAGGTCCGAACTAGGGGCTTCCAGTTACACCCATAACCTGCCCCCACCGTCCATATCCCATCGCCGTTGGACTTTGAAAAGTGACGTTCGGAAGAAGTGCCACTGGCGTGAATTGGTTTAGGGTGGATCTCAGCTTGCCAGGACGAGACCCACACACTATGATATCTGTGCCTTATCCTGCGGCTCACAAAGAATGAGACATGCAGGACCGAACACAGAGACTGCAACGAACTGCCGCATACTAAAGTACTACTGAGGTGCGCCTTTACAGCCAGTCCGTCTGGCGTGGCCTCTTCCGCCTCTATGACCGTTGGGAGCCATGAGAGTGATTGGCTCCTCCTCCGCTCATTTTGCCGTTGGGCCAAAACCTGCCCATCATTACTATGGACAATAGTTTGCCCTATTAAACCTGAACAATAGGCTACCCCTTCCGCCAACCACACTGTGCCAAAGTTCACCTCTTTCACTGCAGGTACCGTTGAGGACTTCACCGTCATTTAGATTACATATAAAGGAAAGAACAATAGCAGCTATTCGTAGTATTCAAGATATCTCCAAACGAGAACTACTGGATATTAAAACAGCTATGTTCTTATTTCACGCAAAAATTGCACCGATCCCAACATATGGACTACATATAATATGGACACATCTTAAAGACAGAGACCTTGAAGTATTAGATCGTATAAAAGCAAGTTTTTTGAAAAGGACACTTGCTGTTTCAAAATTCACTCCCACACGATTAGTATATGAACTTACAAAGGAAACTTTCTTCATTGAGGAACTTAAAATGAAATTGCAACTACCAACAACACCAGCCTCAGAAAAACACCTAACTGATAGGAAGGAGAAACGGGAAAATATCTGGGAAGAATTCTACAACACTGATGCAATGGTAAATAGGGAATGGACTCAAACCAACTACACTCTCAGGCACACGGTGACTCGTTTCGCTGTACATGGGTTCCATCATTTGATATGCAAAGTAAAGTCTTTTCATTCACCGGATGAACACTGCGTTTGTGAACTCTGTGATGTGATAAGCAATGCGGGAGATATCATCTACGGGACTGTTCAAAAAGATCAAGATCTATCACGAGTTATAGTGAAGGAAATTAAAATTTATTTATATACTGTATATATTGGCCATTGGCTGTAATAAATCTATTAATTAATTAACTTCTATACTAACAAATGGATTTCAACCAAATTTCGAATGTGCTTTGTGTGCCATAACAGGTAGCCTATGACGATGCATATTCGTAAGCACCAGCTTGGCTGCCAAATGTTAATAAATGCTCTATTTGTTTAATCCTAATATCAATATATCAAAAAATATGTAAGCCATCAGCTCTAAACTTTGCACACGTGTACTACCTAATATTCTAGATTAATTTGGAGTAACTAATATACCTCAGTGCTGCCAACATGTTTGTAAGCTTTCTGATATTTTTCAATTTTTAATTACATGTAACTTCTATACTAACAAATACATTTTATCCAAAATTGGCACAATAATAGATCGTAGTATTTCAGATTTCATTCTGAGCATCACATACATGAAATTGTTCCCAACATATTACGCGCACATATAAATCCAGTATCAAACAGCACGAAATCATTGGTCGCTACTTGATTAGATGACTGTACAAAATCATTGGTCGCTACTTGGTTAGATGACTGTACGAAATCATTGGTCGCTACTTGGTTAGATGACTGTCTGTACGAAATCTTTAGTCGCTACTTGGTTAGATGACTATCTGTACGAAATCATTGGTCGCTACTTGGTTAGATGACTGTCTGGACGATAATTACTGATTGCACTACAAGCAAGGGGGTCTTGGGCGTAAGCCCCTGGTTAGATTCGTTATGTGGAACAGTATTGAGTTGGCGCACTTTCACATTAATTTGATGGCGCTCCTTTGTTTTACGACACCGGATAATAATTTGTACCAACTGCATGGTGTACTCTACATGTTGTTAAACATGGCGGAGTCGGCTGGAATTTCCTCTGTATAAGTTGTGATTGAATTGCAGATGATTAAACATCTATTACTACGTCACTGTGGGGGGGGGGGGGGGAGTGGTTATTGTGTCGGATTACTAACCCCAAGCTTGCTTGTTCGCTCCTGGCCGTGGTAAGTGATTTTTGAAAGGCGGCAAAAATCACGATACGCATGTCATACGATGTTGGCATGTTAAAGAACCCATTTGAATTATGTAGGCCATGTTCATAATGGCAAAATTATTCTCGGGATTTTCCGCCAACACAAAGCTCCTTATTTCTCTACTAGAAAGTGCTGTAGTGCCAAGGAGCTTAGATATCGAACCTCCTTGACTATCATAGTGCTTCAAGGAACAACAAAATCTACATGTAAGCTGCCCTCTGGTTGCAAATAACTAAGCTTGCACCCAGCACCCGAGGCCATACGATATTTATTCATTCATTCACTACATCATCTCCAGATTTTTTCCTGACCATTACTTCAGGTATTTTGGCTAATTTCAGTAGTTTAAGATTTTTTCCCCCATTGAGTAGCTGTTGCCCAGTTCTACCACTAAAACCCATTAACAACATCAACGATAAGAATTACCAGAATATAATCGTCAACATCATAACAGACTTCATCTATAAACATACACGCTTAAAAAGAAAATCTTAAAATCAACACAGAACAATTCTGGTGGTGCGTCATACACAAACACACCCCATCAAAGCTCCTCCTCATATATCTCCTTTCTCCCCACACTTTACGTAACTAACACAGCTGATGGATGGCCACAGTCATAAATTGTCTAGCGGACAGAAGGAAACAGGCCACATATAAGTAGTTGGTCCTGATATTTTAAGTACAGTTACTTTTTCCATCTCACAGTATTGTTCTGTCATTACTTGCTAATGGTAATGTTTCAATCACTTCATTTAACCTTTTGTAATAACTTCTTTCCCCTATTATCGTAGATATGATGGATCGAGGATAATCGAATATACCATCTGTACGCTTGAAGAATGGTATTGACAGTTGGCCGGAAATTCTATATCAGTCATCACTTCTGCCTCTCGACCAATCTAAGTTCGCATTATTGGCGTCATAATACCATGCGTTGCAATCTCACAGCCCATGTGCTTTCGGTGTCAGTGGCTTGTACCGTGTGACCACTTGTTGATTCTAATGTTACCGTATCTGTGCAGTGGTGCTTTAGTAATGGTCTATATAGGTATGGTAGTGGTAGTTTTAGGAGGAAATTAATATTCATATCTGTGACTTGATTCAGTTTTTGTTCATATTTGTAGTATGCTTACATATTATATTTTGCTATGTCAAAGCCGGGTACAGTGGCTAAGGGAAAGGGTGTGCTGAAAACCAAAGGGCAAAGAATCATACTTCAAGGTCAGTCCTGTGAATTGGTATGTACTTTACTGGGCTATTTCGAGAAGGATAGAGATAATGGCGGTGATATCAGTGGCGTGGAACCTCTCTTACCGTAATATTTGTCTTCCTTTAAAATAATAAGTTGGAATTAAATAAACAAATGTATGGATAGTTTGTTTTGTTCTACCACTGCAACCAGAACTTCCAGGAATATCGGTCTCGGTGGTGACCCGTCATTTACCTACCGGTCCTAGTAGAAAAGTCCTTCATGGTACCTTTTAAATGGTAAGTTCCTTTTTATCTCTGAACTGAGAGTTTACCTTTCATTTTTGTGTGTTTTCTTGAACATGATTTTGCTTTGAGTAACAACTTGCTCTCTAAAGTTAAGGAATAGCTTAGACGAAGCGAAGTAGCTGACTTAGGAATGTTAATGATATCACGATGATGATTTATTTTATTTATTTATCGTATGGCTTTTAATGCTGGGAGTGTCCGAGGACATGTTCGGCTCGCCTGAGTCTGTAGCTGCTTCCAACGGACACCCTAAAGGGTGAGCTACTAGTGCCGTTCAATTTCAAGTAGTTCCAACTTTCGTCACCAGATATCAATGATACCTAGTGGCGAACGTTGGAACTTTGATAGAGCGTTCTGACGAAATCTAACCTAACAAATTTTGCTTTACACAAGTTTAGTGTGTGAAAGGATCTTTTGCATGCCATAAATCTATGACATGGGACCGCCGGCTTTACTTCCCCTCCGAAGGAAGGCATACTGAAGGATTTTAACGCTCTTAAAAAATCCGACGACTTCGGCCGGGTTTGAACCCGCTATCTTGGGCATAGCAGTTCAGCATGCTACCGACTACGCCACCGAAGCCGCTTCACGATGATGAACTAACAAGCTTATTGACAGTGTTATGACCAGTATAGTAATAATGGTAGTGAGCTGATGATATGTCAAGACCTAAAACCATAAGGTACTTTATAATTGTAGGCTAGTTGAGAGCATGTGAGTAAATCATTCTTGGGTCTAAGTGCAAAACTCGCCTGAATATGGCAGATGACCTCGTAGTTCCGCCCCTTAAAACAACAATAACTTTCCTCAATATTTCATACGCAATATAGGAGTATTCCTCTCTGGAACCTATGGTGGGCATTGCAATAGATAAAACATTATCGTAAGTTATCGAACTCTTCAGTGTTTTATTGAAGCCCTTAATATTATCACAAAGGAGATATTGTATATTCTACACCTGTATCAACTATTCTAGTTTCTGAATAATTCCATTGCTTATCACTGAAATAATTATTAAAGACTAGCTGTACCCAGCATACGTTGCAATGCCAATCAAAGAAAGTGTTGGCATTTTAACTGTTTGTTGAAGTGCTTTTGGATACACAATATTTTTCTTCTTTTCCCGTTAACTGCTCTAAACTTTTGTAAAATGTATTTACTAATTCAGAAACCTTCTTGGGAGCGTGCACTACAACTCACCAAAGTTTCATCGCAATGGGATGAATGGTATATGAACGCACAGGGACATTGTTGAAACGATTCACGCGTCGTCACCCATTTCATACCTCCCAACATTTAAGGGTCTTCTGTAAAATTTACGGAATTACAATGTGTTTTTGATTTTACGGCTGAAAAATAATATTTTTAGATTTTACGCACCGATAGATGGTATGTGACTGGCGAATATTCGATATATCTCTGATTTGTATTTTATCGAACGGTCTTCGATTGTGAATGTGGTTTTCCCTCATAATTACTTCTGAATCTCCTTGCTTTTTTATAATTAATTCTCTAGCCCATTTTTGTTTGTATTTACTTCACCATGATTGCGACAGTTACGGAGCTGAGGTCATGTACATGTGCAAATTAAGTTGTGTAAATGGATTGCATTTTAATTTATTTCTGGTAGTTAAATCATGGTGAAATATTTTATTCCTTAGAATGTCATCAGGTACTTGTAGCATTTTATATTAATCTGGAAGGAAGAAAATAACAGGCATTTGTTTGTCGCTTTTGCTATGTTTTCGTGGATGTGATTTCCCTCGCATTTTGACACTTGGGGACTTTACTGGAATGCCATCTGGAAAGTTGGCAGGTATGCCATTTGTTGAATCGATTCATGCGCTACGTATTGTAATATGGCTTTACTAATTCAGAAACCTCCGCAAAAGTGTAAACAACTAACTAAAGTTTCATTGCAATAGGATGAATGGTAGGCTATTTGAACGCATACGGGACTTTGTTGAAATGATTCGCATGCTGTCACTCATTTGTTGAATCTACTTGTGCGCTACCAATTGTAAAATGGATTTACCAAGTCAGAAACCTTCACGGAAGTAACTTTCACAACTCTCCCAAGTTTCATCGCCATCGGAGGAATGGTATATGAACGAGTACGTGATTTGGTTGAAACTATTCACACGCCGTCACTCTTTTGATGAATCGACTCGTGCGCCACCTTTTGCAAAATGGATTTACTCATTCATAATCTTCCGCAGGAGTGTACACAACTCGCCAAGGTTTGATCACAATCGGATGAATGGGATATGATCGCATATGGGACTTTGTTAAAACAATTCGCTTGCTGTCACTCATTTGTCGAATCTAGTCTTGCGCTACCAATTGTAAACTGGATTTACTAAGCCAGAAATATATATGGGAGTATACACAACATCTCACCAAAGTTCCATTGCAATTCGATGAACGGTATAATGAACACATACGGGATTTTTGTTGAAACGATCCACACGCCGTCAATCTTTTGTTGAATCTACTCGTGCGCCTCCTATTGTAAAACAGATTTACTAAGTAAGAAATCTTCGCAGGAGTATTCACAACAACTCACCAAAGTATCATTGCAGTAAGATGAATGGTACCGGTATATGAACGCATACAGAATTTTGTTGAAACGATTGGCACTCCGTCACACATTTGTTGAATGTACTCGTGCGCTACCAACTTTGAATTGGATTTACTAAACTCCGATAAAAAGAACTACAATTCCGATTTCAGGATATTCATTCAGATTTGAAGCAGATTACACCTGTGTGTGAGGCAACGCTATGTAAGGGCACCAACAAGCCTTGACTCACACTCGGCCGCCACATACTAGCCATTCGCACACCGCGTCACCAAAAGAAGGCGTGGCCTAGCACAATTATCATATCCTCGATTCCTCAAAAAGTACTTGTCCGATTTAGGAAATAATATCACCGTTGAATTTGTCTTGGTGAGATTTGTTACCCTGGATGCAAAAATCAGTATTGTTACATCAAAAGAAATAAAGTTGGTACTAGTATCTCAGCCATTCACAATGACAGGTCAAAATAGTATAAGTTTGTTTATGAGCCCCTTATGACCATTCACAAAAGTGAAAGCAAATTATTGATATATTTTAACGGTGTAGAAGATATTGGCGAGGGACATCTTAGGTGACTGACCCCGTATAATAGATATTATAGCGTGTTGAATGAAGCAACACATTTGCCAGTGCGAGGTAGGGGTAAGCAGTTTAGCAACCTCGTTCTCAGACCACATGGCGAAACGAGAACTGTCAATCGCATTCTCCCAGCTTACAGACTATAAAATACATATTGACATGCCAACTTCTGTGACCACCAAGTTTGGCACTCGTCACACTGTATTTATCAATCTAATGGAATTAACCATCAGACAATGAAGAGCCTGTTTTAGCTGAATCCTCAATTTAATTGGAAATGAATAGTTATAGCTACAAATTTCAACCAAGACGTCCAAATCATTATGAATGGATTTGAACATTGAGACTAATGGAAGAAACAAAAAATGTAAATTCTGTTATAGAAGAAAATTAGTAATTTTTAACATGCTTATTTTTAAATGTATTTTCTGTGTGTTCAACTAATATTGGATAACTGCATGAAGAATTTAGTTAAGCTAATGCTCACATTTTATCTTTACGAAAAGAAGAAAGAAAAAAATGGTTGATGAAGACTTGATTAAGGTTGAAACATGTACAGAGATAACTATAAAACAATCAAATAAACCTATCAAGTACTGACAAGGTGTAGTCCTTTAAAATACAGAGAGTACAGTTTGTTTGTATCGGAGACCCTCGCTTGCCCGGTCGCCCGCGGCGCGAGCCTGTCTCCCGCCAGGCACTTTGCCGTTATGCGGCGCTTGCGCGGCATTGAGTCATTGAGTATAGGAATTTGTACTTGAATTTGTACTTCAATGTGATCCTTGACCAATTTTTTGACGAACTTACTCACGGAGAGCGATTGTCAACTTATTTTCAACAAGATTCTGCCACTGCTCACACTGACGAAGCATCCATGACAGAATCGCGTCGCATTTTTGGTAATAGGATTATAAGTCGGAACGTGTGGCCCCCGCGAAGCTCAGACTTATCACCATGTGACTTTTATTTGTGGGGGACGCTTAAAAATAGTGTGTATGCGAGAAACCCTCACACTATAAATGAGCTTAAAGACTATATTACAGCTGAAATACAGTCAATCGGTGCTGAGGAACTTCAGAGAGTACATGCCAGTTTCATAAAAAGGTGCCAGCGATGTGTAGCAGTGAATGGCGAACTATTCAGCACCAGCTGTGAACTAGGTAAGTACAAATTCCTATATTCAATGACTCAGTGCCGCGCCCGTGCCTCATAACGGCAAAGTGCGTGGCGGGAGACAGGCTCGCGAGGGTCTAGTTAGTTAGTTAGTTAGTTATTGTTGTTTAAAGGGGCGGAACTACGAGGTCATCAGCCCCTAAAAGCGAGGGTCTCCGATACAAACAAACTGTACTCTCTGTACAACTTAACATTACCGTATATACAGTAGATAGCTTTGAAGCCATTTTTCAGTGTTGCCTTGTGTGTGTTATTCAGTTAGTCAACACAATATAATTCCAATTACTGGAATATACAAAGAAATAACTAGAAAAAATATTAATTCTATAGAACACATGCTCCTATCTTTTACACTTTTACCTCTGGACATTATTGAAAATATGTGATTCACATACCTTTCTCTGAGTATTTAAAATTGAAATTACTGTTATATTACGTAAATGTTTTTTCTTTCTTGCTCAGCCATGTTTGAGGGACACACATTGACCTCATTTCACGTCCTATCGGGTTATTCCATGTCAAATCATCACAGCTCCCAACCCGGCCATCTCAGATTTACATGAGATTTGGTAAGAAGTTAAAATGCATGAAGTTGTACAAACACACAAAATTTTACCCCTCAGTGATTTACGATATTCATACAAACAAAAGAACAATACAAAAGAGGCTAATTTTAAACAACCTTGCAGAATGTTCATTTCAAACAGTCTTATCCTAGTGTAAAAATTGGTTCTTCAAAATTTGTCTCTCTGCGTCCTAAACATCGTGTTCTTGTTGGAGCAAGTGGTACACACTCTGTATGTATTTGCTCTTTACATCAAAACGTGAAATTATTAATGGATGGGTGTAAATTAAACAAGCTAATGCAAGACCAGAATATTTATTTATCCACTTACCACCACTACCTGCCAAATAGAGTATGATGTGCAATCCACACAAAGTACAGTGATGGTTCCAACAATGTGGCGACTGTGCAGGATCTAACAATGTAAAGACAAAATTGGAAAACGTGCTAGAAGACAATGTCATTGAAATTGTTACCTTCAAACAGTGGATTACATCACAAACATGTACACTTGAGACATTTGCCAAGTCCACCGAAGATTTCATGATTTTTTTTACTCGTGTTTCCAAAGCCATCCCAAAATGAAATTTATACCAAAGAGAGAATGGATTTCACTGTTTGTCCTATATTTTTCCCAATGAAATTAAAGGTACACTTTTTTACATACTCAACGTCAAAGGTCACACCTTGTGACCTTGGAATGAAAAGTCATTATTTTTAAATGTAACTATTTTTGATAGAAACTATGTCCCTTTAGCTTCAAAATAAGAGCAACATGAAGGTTCTACCTCGATTAGAAGTATATAAATCATTTTTGCAGAGCACGTGAGGACAAATTTTACATCTTTTATCATATTTGCAACCCTGCTGTATGCATATCGTAAATCACTGAGGGGTAAAATTTTGCATGTGTGTACAACTTCATGGATTTTAACTTCTTGTCGAATTTCATGTAAATCTGAGATGGTCAGGTTGAAAGGTTCACTTTTTTTGTGATGATTTGGCATGGAATGACCCTTTCACTGTTGCCAACATCTCTGATACAAAATACACCACTTGACACATGTAATGTAATTATGTGAAGTGAAAAAGCAATAATTGGCAAAACTATTGGCCTGTATAGAGATTATTGATGCGTGACTACAGCCACTGTGCGTGTCATAAACCAGGGGAGTTTATATTCGCTAACGCAGCCCGCGCTACCTAACCATTATTGGGCTAGGCAAAAACCATTCGTCTGGATGAACGGTACCGGATATGAAGTACTACCGTATGAGTGTGATTGGCAACACTGTACGTGTCTCTAAATCAGACTCAGCTGGAATTTCATCTTTATAAGTCTTGCTCAAACTTGGGACGACGGGTGGGTTATAGACAAGGAGGAGTAAACATCCATTACGCTATGTACACCACTTATACAAATCAACCAGCATGGGGTGAGCTTAGCAAACGTATGGAAAAGCCTACTTACTTGGGTAGGAGCGATCACCCTTTCAAAGTTAAGGGCCGACCACAGCGAACCAAGTATGGTAAATATTCTTTCGTAAACCGTGCCATTGATAATTGGAACTCTCTACCTGCCGCAGTCTTAGAGCCTTTTCCCAAACATATAGGTGTGTTTAAGAAAAGACTGACTATTTGTGTAAATACTCCAGTTTAATTGTTAGTGAATTGTTATGTACAATTATTTATTTGTTATATATATATATCTAATTTGCCACCGGGGGACACACCCCCAATTGCAAATAAACGAATGAATGAATGAATGAATTACTACATCATCTCCAGAATTTTTCCTGACCATGACTACAGGTATTTTGGCTGATTTCAGTAGTTTAAGAATTTGTTTTCAACAGGAGTAGGTGTTCTATAGTTTCATGTGATTAAGATATACCGTATTGTTATGGGCTTTAGAAGAGGGGAAAACTAAGAGATGACATGTTTCTCTTGTGAAGTGAGCATCCTCCAATCCAAATACTAAACACCACTAAACGTACGACATCCACAGACAGTCTCTGCCCTCACAAAAACAAAAATCCAGTCAGATTACTTAGATAGTGTGATATAAATGGTTTTTTATAAATATTAAAGCATTAAGCACCTGAAGAAAAACAAGTAGTTCCGTGAAGAACTATACAGCCTATTTTCATATATCCTACTTATGTTAATTGCCACTATCAACATACACAATTTCTGTTTGATTGCTGTAATAGATTCGTAGATATTAAGAACAGACTAAATATTTCGGATGGTCGCCATGTTGGATTTTATATATGTAGGTCCTAGAGTTATGTACTGTTACATGCAGATTATTGTGAACGTGTAGTATTCAAATTTCAATCGCATAATTAGGACACAAGAAAAAAACAAGGAGATTTTAAAATTTTTCACAGCTGCCATCTTGAGGTTATGGAAACAATTGAAATAAATTAGATGCCAGTGGATTAACATTCGTATAAGGATTTACTGTACCAAGTTTCACTGCACTCGGATGGTTAAATTGCGAGAAACGTCCATGTGAATATTTATAATTCGCGTCACCGCCATGTTGGATTTGTGATCACCAGGTTATTTAAAGTTCTATAGGTGAACTTAAGTTCATAGTCCCTATGAACATTAAAAAATGCAGTTTGATTGCTAAAATAGATTCGTAGATATTCAGTATCGTCTAAATATTTCGGATGGTCGCCATGTTGGATTGTTAAATGTATAGGCCATAGAGTCATGTACCATTAAAGGAAAATTATTGCGTAGGTTCATTATTCAAACTTTCACTCCGATCGCATGACTAAATCACAAGAAATAAAAACTTAATTTTAAAATTCGCACTGCCGCCATCTTGAGGTTATGTAAACAATTGAACTAAATTAGATACCAGAGGATTACAATGTATATAAATATTTCCTGTACCTGGTTTCAGTGCGCTTGGAACATTAAATCGCGAGAAAGGTCTATTTAAAATTTTCAAATTCGCTTGGCCGCCATGTTCGTTTTGTAGTCAACCGGTTTTTGAAAGTCTTATAGATGGACTTCCAGTAGTGACCTTTATCTCCGTACAAAATATTAGGGAGATACCGCTAATAGTTTCAGAGATATAGAATGCCGGTGAAATATTTCGCACATCCGCCATCTTGTGATTATGTAAACAATTGAACGAAGTTAGATGTCGGTGCATTACAATGTATATAAACATATACTGTACCAAGTTTCATTGTGTTTGGTTGGTCAAATCACGAGAAACGTCTATTTAAAAGTCGCAAATTCGCATGGCCTCCATGTTGGTTTTGTAGTTACCAGGTTTTCAAAGGTCACATAAGTGAACTTATAGTAGTTCCCTCTATCACCATAGAAAATGTCAGGGTAATACCGGTAATAGTTTCGGAGATATTGAATGCTGGTGAAATAATTCGCACAGCCGCCATGTTGGATTGGTGAGTCGTAACAAAATTTGAAGGGCACGGTCGAGGTCGCCGGGAATAGTGCTATGAACTTTCCGAGTTTCATTGAAATCGCTCCTGCCGTTTAGATTTTATTAGGGGGACACACACACACACACACACGCACACACGCGGACAAAAGGTGATCTCATAAGCCTATTTTTTCAAAATTGAAAATAGGCTAATAATGTTGCAAGACTGAGAAATGATGATCAATCAACAAACGGTCTCCCTTCACCAACTACCTGTAAGCTGTGAAGTTGTAGCTACTATTGATGTGATACAATCAAGCAGACTAGAATTAAATTTCTTGGCAGAGCCGGAATCAATCCCAGACCTTTGCGGCAACAGCCAAGAATGCTAGACGCTGCACCAGGAAGTGGACTTAAGTTCAAATAAAGACATACATGTATTTTAATAATAATAATAAATATTGTTAAGCCTCCGTGGCTTAGGCGGCAGCACGCCGGCCTCTCACCGCTGGATCCGTGGTTCAAATCCCGGTCACTCCATGTGAGATCTGTGCTGGACAAAACGGAGGCAGACAGGTTTTTCTCCGGGTACTCCGGTTTTCCCTGTCAAAATTTTATTCCAGCAACACTCTCCACTATCATTTCATTTCATGTCATTCATTTAATCATTGCCCCAGAGGAGTGCGCCAGGCCTCGGCAGCCGGCATAGTTCATATCCTCGCCGCTAGATGGGGGCTTCATTCATTCCATTCCTGACCCGGTCGGAGACTGGAAGCAGGCTGTGGATTTTCATTCAATAAATATTGTTGAACATGAGTATTATATAGATATCCGCCAAATCTAATTTAAGATCAAATGAACAAGATCTAATGATGTTCGCGTGACGATCGAAACATTTCATCCATGATGATCAATCAACAAACAGTCTCCCTCCACCAACTATCTGTAATCTTTGAAGGTGTGGCTACTATTGATGTGATACAATTAAGCAGACTAGAATTAAATTTCTTGGCAGAGCCGGGAATCAATCCAGACCTTTGGGGCAACAGCCAAGAATGCTATAGGGAAGTGGTGTAAATAATTCATGGAATATTTCTTTCAAAAATATTTCAAATTCAAATAATTCTACATTTTTTTCGTAAGTTTTTGTGAATTGATCGCTAATATACAAGACCTATTGAACCTTTTTAAGCTTTCACTCCATAAAACTGAGTCATTTACACTAATTTTCCACTAATTTTTCACTACTTGTGACTGAATGACACTTCTGCTAAAATGTTCAGTTTGCCATCAGCAAAATATCATGCAATGTTTGTCATCGAAAATGAGAAAAAATGATGACACCACTGTGCACAACCAAACGCCCTAGAGACAAACATTTCAATTCGTGTTCCCCCCCCCCCCCCCCCCCCCCCACGAACCGCAATTACAACCACTATCCTCCTGGGCATGCTTTGATCAGAGATGTACCATTCCTCCAGAAGAGCCACCCGCAAATCGTGTAATGCTTCCAGTAATAGGGACCGTGTGAATGCGAGATTTGTAGTAGCTGGCGCCCCTGGCGAAAGCAGCGACAACGGCGTGGAGGGAGACCGCTGACAGCGCAGATCAACGGAGCCATTGCAATGAGCATTGACATTTGCTTGCAAAACAAACGTGTAAAGCTTAATGAAGGCAAGAAATAAATGAAATAAATCCTGATGGTGCAATGGCCACGAGAAATTTTATTGTAAACTAATTTTTATAGTTGGAAAACATTGATATTCTCTGTCAAACGCTTTGGGGTCTTTCACAATACACTTCACTACAGTCTATAAAGCATGTGCAATTTTTATAATGTGACGTGAAAGAAATTGGCATTGTTTTCATGATACTAGATCGCTGTGGCCAGAAAATCTACGCCTTCGTTTTCTCGAATAAGTTCTGTAGAATGAATTTAAAGGCAGCAGAAGCTGTCGTCTTATGGTAACTAAATAATTCACCAAGAGCACCAAAACTGATTCCTAGTTTCATCTTCATCAAAAACAGGAGCAACATATTATGTACCGGTATTCTAAGAGTGCAGTTGCGGTGTATCGAAGGTAATAATGACAAGAGAACATGGAACACTGCGATGTCCAAGAGCTGCTGTTCATTTCCCTTAACTGATTGGAACCCGTAAAATGAATGTTTAGGTTGTAAAATGTAAACTTCAACACTGCGACCTCTTTTGGAACAATTGTCTGTCATGGTTTGCTTATTGACTAGGGGCAAAGGAAGACTAGTCTGAGTTTCTGCCTCACCGTCAGGGTCGGAAAAGAACAGGAGTTGACCAAGGGAGGTCGACAGGAAAGAAGACGGAGAGGAGCCCAGCACAAGTGGAAACAATGTCGGACTTAGCTGGGCTCCCGTGGTCGCCAACCCACGTCCCACTAGATGTGAGTCCTTGGGGGGACGAAGGAAACTAAGGCACAAAGACGGCAGAACAGAAGAAAGCACTTTGGCGGTGGAAGTGACTTCCTGCTCGCCGACTAGTAGTGATACAGTATTCAGACAGACACTATTTTAATAACCCGTGATGTAAATTAAGTTAATGTACTGTTCTGTAACTTGAAAAGCAATTTATAAAAGGAGCTTGGATTGCAAAATATTTCAGTATCGAATTTTGTTTCATTGTTAATGAGCGTATCAGTCCATGAAATTCTGTGGAGGTAGAAACTTAACCTATTTGATTCATCAATGGGTCTTGTTGTAACTTTGTCTCCATGCTCTTCGTTTCAGATCTACTGATGGCTACCTCTGAAGATACCTTGAACGAGCAAGTATTGAAACAGGTAGAATGTCCAGATATGCATCCTCCAATCATGATGTGTAAGAAGTGTCACAACATTTGTGAGAAATGCCAGAAGAATCTGAGCGCATGTCCCTCTTGTAATCAGCTCCTTGATGATTTAGAGATTAAAAACCGTGCCCTGGATGATTTGGCACCCTTTCTGAAGTTCCCATGTGAAAATCATGATGTTGGCTGCCAAGTGGTACTTGTCGGTAAAGACATTCGGTCTCATGAACGTTCCTGTCCTCTACGATTGTATTCTTGCCCACTTGATGGATGCGAGTGGAATTCTCGCCTACATCTGCTGTCTGAGCATATCTGCAAGGAGCATAATGATAATAATAATGGTAGCTATAAAATTATTCATAACCATATTTATTTCCCTTTTTAATGAATGTGTCAATCCATAAAATTCTGTGGAAGTAAAAACTTAACCTTCTGATTTACCTATGGGACGTATTGTAAACTTCTCTCCATGGTATTTGTTTCAGATCTACTACTGGCTGCCTCTGAAGTGACCCTTCACGAAAATGTACTGAGTCAGCTGGAATGTCCCGTCTGCATGCATTTTATGCATCCACCAATCATAATGTGTAGGAATGGTCACAACATTTGTGAGAAATGCCGGAAGAATCTGAGCGCATGTCCCTCTTGTAATCAGCTCCTTGATGAACCAGACATTAGAAACCGTGCCTTTGAGGATTTGGCACCCGTTCTGAAGTACCCCTGTGAAAATCGTGATGCTGGCTGCCAAGTGGTACTTTTCAGTAATGCCATTCGGCCTCATGAACGTTCGTGTCCTCTACGACAGTATTACTGTCCAGTTGTTGGATGTCAGGTGACATCTCGCCTGCATCTACTGTCTAAGCATGTCCACAAGGAGCATGAGGAGCTTATAATTGGCGATTCGCGTACTCTCATCATCGGGTCAGGATACGACGTATATAATTTTATGGAGGAACATTCTGAAATATTTTGGCGTTATATGAAATCGGATCCAACGAATTCCAAGGTTTCGTGGGCTACACAATATGTGGGTCCTGAAGAGAAGGCTAAAGATTTCCAGTATCGGGTGGTGTTTAAGTCAGTGGGTCTAAGTAAGACGATTACCATTGTTACCCCAACCCATTCCCTTGATGAAGATTTCAACAGTATAATTGACTCTGGGAAGGGTAATGATTTCCCTGGCAGCTCCATTTATAGGTGAAGATAATAAGGTGGTCTATGAACAATATATCGATAAGATTGAAACATCGTGATGCGAGTCTTCTTACTGGTCTCAGTGATCAAATCAGGGACAGTACAAGTTATTTATAATAGCAGACATAATAATTAATGTAAACGTTGAACATTCATATTAATGATAATACGAGGGCAAGTCAATAAGTATCTGCAATTGTGCTCTAAGTGTCGTTAAGTTGGCTGTATGGCGTTGTGTGCTCACCAGCCGCTAGATGGCATCATTGTCCACGTCTGTGGTAGGTTTCAGCATTGTCAGATCAGTAAGGAAGAATATCGTTCCATAATCCTTTTATTTTGATCTGAGGGCGCACCTGGAGCGGAAATACTAGACGACTTTTCAAAGGAATTGCGTTCTGTCATGCTACAAGATTGCAATTTGGACCTGTAAGTGTGGAGATAGGAGGTTTGAATCCTGGCATGGATAGTGGCAATCTTGAGTGTGGGGATTCCCTGGGTTCCTCCATACTCTCTCCAAGCAAAACATTGTCACCGTATTGTGCTGAAAGTTATTCAGCACCTTATACTTGTTTCTTTGTGAATATTGCCTGATAGTCCGAGTACTTGCCTCCGTATTTGGTGGGCTGGCGACCACGGGACCCCAGCTCAGTCCGGCATTGCTTCCACTTGTGCCGGTCTCCTCTTCGTTTTCTTTCCTGTCGACCTCCCTTGGTCAACTCTAGTTCTTTTCCGACCCCGACGGATTTAGGGTATCCGAGGCCTAGGGAGTATTTCACTTTCCCGCCTTAATTGGCCCTTGTCTCCTCTTTCCTGATCCCTCCTTCGAAGGGTCAGACCTCTTGTTTTCTTTTCACTAGAATTACTTTTCTCTTTAAGATTCCCGCACTGTTTTTGTTAATTGGTTCCCCGTATATCCAAATTACCCTAAGCGAATTTTTTAATCTATTAGGTTTTTTTCAATCTAAGTTGCATTTTGTAACTCTTTTCGATCTAAATTGCCTTTTGCGAGTATTTTCAACCTCAATTGCATTTTGTAAGGATTGACTATCTAAATTGCTTTTTAGTAAGTCTTTCAATGTAGGATCAGGACATTTTAGTGAGTATTTTGAATTTCAATTGCATTTTGTAAGTATTTTCAACCTAAACCGCATTTTGCAAGCATTTTCAATCTAAATTGCATTTTGTATGGTGGGCATTTTGTATTTTGATTGTCAATTGCATTTTGTGAGTATTGTGAATCTAAATTATATTTTGTAAGTATTGTCAATACAAATGAGTAGTTTGAATCTATCATACATTTTGTAACAAATTTCAATTGCATTTTGTAAGTATTTTGAATTTCAATTGAAATTTTTGTGTATTTTGAATCTGAACCGGCCTTTTTAATCTAAATTGCATTGTGTATTTTCAATTTTATTTGCATTTTGTAAGTGTTATGAACCCAAATTGCATTTTGTACGTATTTTCCATCTCATTTGCATTTTGTAAATATTTCAACTCTACATTGCATTTTGTACGTATTTTGAACCTAAACTACATTATGTGCATATTTTTCAATCTATTCCTATTGTGAGTATTTTCTTCTAAATTCCCGTTTGTAAAGGTTTCCACACTGCATTTTGTGAGTCGTTTCAATCTGAGTTCAATTTTGTAAGTGTTTTCAGTCTCGCTTAATTTTCTTTGTGATTTCCATTTCATTGTCATTTTCGCTATTATCCAGACCATTAGGGGCCAATAACCTAGATGTTGGGCCCCTTAACAAAACAATTATCATCATCATCCGTAATTGGGAAGGCTATAAGAAATGAGAGCCCTGATACAGGCTACACACAAAACACTTTAGTGAAGCGGGTTGCTGTATTTCAGGCTGTAATATATTGATTGCAGATACTTATTGACTTGCCTACGTACATCTCTTGATTCGAGTGCATTGCAATGTAATCTGAACGATTATTGACAACAATGAATACAATATTTTAGCAAAATCAGTTGTTGATTCATCATGTTCATGTAGTGTACTTTGGTGTGGGTAATCCGTCTGATAACCCGTCTCATTGTGATGACTGTAGTAGTACCGTAGTGTGAATATGAGGCTAGGATTTGGAGGGAGTGCATTCTATAAGATCATTAACCCTCGGTCGGTAACGCCTCATTTTATAATGTTAGTAGTCACGTGGGGTGTTCACAACCCCTCATACAATATTGCATAAATCATGATAATTGTTTCAGAAAATTATTTTATTATGTAAAGAACAACCCTCTATACCATAAAATCACAAGGAATCTATAACTTAGGAATCTCTGTTTCGCGGGCTTATAGGCCGTGTTATAAGGACATTTTGTTGCCCTGACCTGCGAGTAGCGAGTGTGCAGGTCACGATATAAGATATGGAGACACCGAAGTTCTGTCCACCACGGTGTCTTATCATGCCAGGCTACAAAGGGAGGCCATTGAAATCCTGAAGCATACTAACAGCTTCAATCTTAAGGAGGAAGCAGAACGTGTGAACAGAGCTTGGCTTCCAGTCCTTAATCCCCTCAATCCTGCCCTCATTGACCGTCGTAGACGAGAAGATGCAACAGACGAGCAGCCCTGTCCTTGATGCATTACTTATATGTGGTACGCCGTTGCTATGGTAGCCTCTATGTGTGGGTTGTTGACTATTTATATATCTTCTGTTTACTTGTTTTACCTCGCTTACTGTAACCTGTGAACATGCTGAACGCAGTATTCAGCGAAACGTTAGGACGACAAAATGTCCTTAGAACACGGCCTATAAGCCCGCGAAACAGAGATTCCTATTTCAACGCCGGTCGTGAAAGTCAACTTTTACTTAATCTATAATTTGTTTGTCTGGAAGAAAAGTAGCCTATTCTTATATCACAAAAATATAACAAGAACATAATAATCTCCAATATCGCATAAAACAGCACACAGTATGAACATACTGTTTTTAAACACCGTGCCATTGTTGTTTATTATATGTAGAACTATGCACGTGTACACTGAACATCACACAGAGTTCAAAGTTAAAGTTTGTCACTGTTGCCCTACATTCGCGAAACATTTCTGACAGAAGTTTCTCATTTGTTTTAGCCACATCGTTTGGAAACATCGGTCACAGTAAGATTTTGTCTTCACCTTTCTTCTTTGGGCAAGCTACACATCGTGACAGTTTCTTTGCTCATTGATGGAAGCTTAAAGCTTGAGTAGATACATCAAGACCCTACAGCTTAGCAGCTTTAGCCCGAATCGCCATGGGTAAGCACTCCGTGTAAACTCTTTTTCGCACTACGGGAGTTACTCATTCTCCAACCTCGCGTAAGAACATTCTGTGCACAACGCCCTTCCCGAGGTAGTTAGCCTGAAAATCTCCAGTTACTCTACTAACAGAGTAAAACAAAATGAGCAATAATCGAAGTGGAAAGTTGTCGTACGTCAGTAGTCGCGCGGCGATGTAGATGCACTCGCTCACACTACTTGGTCAAGGTTCCTACAAATGGTACTCAAGTCTGCAATATTCTAGAATTACTAGAACTTAGGAGTAATCCCATTCACAATTGGTCCGTATTGACTATAGTGCATATAATGACAATCAATAGATCCACCCATTCAATACTATACAAAATTCACAGGTACACGGGATCCTACATGATCCCTTCTTTAGCCCATACAAAAGAATTATCACTATTATTATTGAAGTCATTGATCAAAACATAACTTCACATATATAGAATATAATCCCCTTTTCTTGTAAATATTAAAATATTGTAATATTAAAATTAATGTCCTTTAAAGATCATTTTTCTCTGGAATTTGAACTGTCATATTATGACAAGTTTTTATATCTCTTCATTGACACAAATATTAGTCTTTTGATACAAACTTGCAATTTCTTAATTGTATTATTCTAATAGTAGTCATTCGTAAAAGCTTATTTTTTTAAAGTTTTTATCCATTTGTTGACCTATTATTCAACCAATGTTGTAATTGTTTGGCTCTTCACAAACCAATGTTGGAAATTTAGATACTGATATAAGGTCGCCTCCGTAGTGTAGCGGTCAGCGTGGTTAGCTGCCGCCTCGGTGGTCTTGGGTTCGATTCCCGGCTCTGCCACAAAATTTGAAAAGTGGTATGAGGACTGGAACGGCGTCTACTCAGTCTCGGGTCGCCCAAATGAGTAGAAGAGGTTCGATTCCCACCTCAGCCATCCTCGAAGTAGTTTTCCGTGGTTTCCCACTTCGTCTTCGGGCAAATGCCAGGATGGTACTGTACCCGTATCCTCATGGTCTTACCTGTTGAAATCCTCGGAAAAACTGGATCGCAGAATCTGGAAGTACCCGGCTGAAATAACCCCCAAAATTCTACCAACTAGGATCAACCAGGGATAAGGACATCTCAATATAAAAGAATGTGATAAGAAAATGCCAGTGGTGAACGAACAAAAATAAAACTAACTCAAAATGAACTCGAAAACTCTTAAATTTTTTCTCGGGCGTTAGACTAAGCATTGGCAAAAACCGCCCACTGGTTCTCCTAGCACATTCTGTTCCTAATATAAATCACCGAATCATTGTAGAATTAAAATTCAATAAACAGTTTATTCACTGAAAAAGACGGATTGTGCATCTACATCCAAAAAAAAATTGTAGATTCTTTTCTACTGTGGTACATCATAAAATAAATATGCAAGGAGCCTAAATCTGGCTAGAACATACAGCCATAAATTGCCGTATTAAATACTGTTCAAAACGTGAGCGTTATACACATGATTAATAATATTACAAATTATTTTACAGAAATACCCTCAAAAATATGTCATTAATTAATTATTTACAAAAATATACTGTACAATTGAATTCATTTACTGAATTTCGCCATGATTTCTATCATTCCATTGATTAGTATATTAAATGTTTCTCATTGTCAAAATATGTCTTATTAGACGATCAATTAAGGTAACCGAATGTGTGGTCTATCCAATTAATATTTCATTTATCTTGAATTAATGTTTCGATTATCACTGCAATAATTTTACCAATTACTCTTACGTTTTTCAGATCAGTTTCACACTAGATATATGCATTATTATTATTAACAATCAAATTCAAGTTAATTGCTTTATACATAAATGATATTTGAAATGGTGGGTTTATTCAATTACTAGCCTTCTAGTTTCGATGTTCATGACTATCTCACGTTTAAATACACTTCATTATGACACATTTCGGCGATAGCTCAATAGCTCGCACAATACTCAAAATTCGTAACAAATACGATAATATCTCTACACATGAGATTCCTAAAATTCACCATAAATAATTTCTGATCATCCATTGATGTCGAAATACACTTCAAAATACTCCATTATAACACAACTGTTATATTGTCAAAAATGCAAAGTAGCTCTCAATAGCTGTTAATAGTATTCCACTCCTTTTCAAAAATTCATAAACGTTTCTTACAAACACCTAAATATATCATGGTTCATAATTTATACAAGTATCGAGGTGTTAATCTACTTCCACAAAACTGTAACAATAATTACGTAGTTACAAGATCGAATCAATACAATTAATAAATTCCCAAAATGTCATTCTGTTTTATGACGGAATATATTTTTATACAAAATTGAGCTTCATTTCTCAATCATACTTCGTTTCGTCTTAATCTCAATGTTCACAAATATATTTCACAAGGTATTATAAATGTATTACTGTTAAAGAATTAATTCAGATTCACATAAACAAATTCAGAAATGGGACCTCCCCTTAAGAAATACATATGATTCTACACCATGGAAAAGTGCCTAGAATGAGTAGAATACAAATAATCTATTAGAATCACACGCTATCAAAACAGGAGTATTCCAAAAAGAATTATGAAAGTCGAAATCTGAACGAACTATATCAGTAAAAACAAGATGTTCAGTAAAGAACATATAGCCTACTTTCTCCTAAATGCATGGGTATTGTTATAACTCTTTGTCCTTTACAAGGAGTATAATTGAATGTTGGTTGTAGTAGCTTGTTGAAATACAACGTGCTATAGGGATATTAAATATGAATATGAGGTGCCCTTTGCTAGTGCTACCTCTGTAAAAAATTTCATTCTATTCAGTTTCACCGTGTTTGAATTGATAGGGGGAATCGATTTGCACACATACTTGGCCACCATCTGCAAACTATTGGGCTGATGATTTTGCAGTTTGGTCAGAATATGCTTCCCACATAAAGGTATGTTGTTGCAAAATTTGGTAGAGACTAGATTATTAGGTTGGTCGTAATTAGATTGAAGCTTTTAACATTTGGGTGGCCGCAATTACGTTTCCGTCAAGATGGCGGCGATATAAAACATGACACTTAGGTGCCCTTTGCTAGTGCTACCTCTGTACCAATTTTCGTTCCATTCGGTTTCACCGTGTTCGAATTAATAGGGGGAATCGATTTTCACACAAAGATGGCCGCGATCCGCAAACTATTAGGCTAATGACCAATTAGTTTGGTCAAAGGATGCTCCCTCCATAAAGGTATGTTGTTGCAAAATTTGGTAGAGATCGGATGATTATGTTAGTCGTAATTTGATTTAAGCTTTGAACATTTGTGTGGCCGCCATTACGTTTCCGTCAAGATGGCGGCGATTAAAAACATGACACTGAGGTGCCCTTTGCTAGTGCTACCTCTGTACCAAATTTCGTTCCATTCGGCTTCACCGTGTTCGAATTAATAGGGGGAATCGATTTTCACACAAAGATGGCCGCCATCCGCAAACTATTAGGCTGATGACCTACTAGTTTGGTCAAAGGATGCTCCCCCCATAAAGGTATGTTGTTGCAAAATTTGGTAGAGATAGGATAGTTAGGTTAATCGTAATTTGATTTAAGCTTTGAACATACTAAAGAGAGAAAGATATTAAGTAGGCGACGATGTTCTCATGATACAAAGAAGTAATTACAGGGTTTGCACGTTAGAGTTCCACATCTTTTGATCTTTTATTCATGCATGTGTTTGTGTATTTAATATTTGTATATTTATTGTATAGTGGTAATTTGGATGAATAGATGTCAGATACGTTATATGAAAACAGTGTATCATTTATTAGTCGTAGACTTTGATAACAGCTCTAAAATAGGTCATCTGGGTATGTTTTAAAATGGTCTAGGAGCATCTCACACCCACATATATTTTTAATAACATCTTATGGTAGCAGAGGGGTCCAGCACATTAAATGTGAACTTAACACTTGTAACTAGTGCGTGGTTGAGTGTAATTATCTTTATTGTATTATATGTACGCCTATTGAGTTAACAATTACTTTTATTAATTTCTAATTATTTGATTGGCCACAGGTAATCACGTGACTTGTGGCCCACGCCAAGGTATCGCACGTGTCAGAGCGCGTGGCTGCTCGCGCTTCTTGACGCACCCTCCACTCTTTGATTCGCCGCTCTCGTTTAGAAACCGGTCCGTTTTTAGTGCTAGTTTTAAAATTTCTGTCATTTATACAGCTCACATAAATGTATTCAATGCATAGGCTAGACTGCGATCGATATTTCCTCTTTCTCATTCCAACATCGTAGTTTCTTTGTCTGGCTTGGAGAAGCAGGTTGTATACTTGCAGTAATGTATAGTTTGTTGCTTATCTAACTTCTTAAATTGAAACATAAACAGTTCGACTCTTGGCTTATGGCATGCTATAAGCTCACAAAATACGAGTTCAGTACAAAGAAGATACGATATGCCTGGAAGATCTGCAGGTATCAAGTGTCGCGTTACATCGAATCGTAAGTTATCCTCAGATTAATATGTAATGCAGATACAATACGGGTATGCAAAGAAGTCTAGACCCGCCTTTTAAGTGTATGTAGATTGTGTCTGATAACCAATGTCAATGTGATGCCTGTAGTATTGTATGCATTCTTAATGGAAGCTAGGATTGAGGAGGAGATGGCCACAACCATACGTTGGGAACCATCCCGGTAGTCTCATAAGGTTATTATTATTTAGCGTATGACAACAAGTTAGATACATATGTACAAGTGCAAATATACACAGAAAAGAAACATGTTTCCCGGGTGCAAACTTTAATTAGCCTATATTGCAATGTCCAGTTGGGTGATCCACTCATTCCACTATATGGCTTCCTCTGTTAGTTCCAGAAAGTCATTTGGGCTACCTGTATAGGAACGTCGCACACATTCACGTACAATATGGGGGATTGTTTGTTGAGAGGCACCACAGTCGCACTCCGATGATGTACCGTAGTATATTTCCACTTATAAGGGGCGTCCCTACATCGTCCATGATTTGTTCTTACCCGATTGAGTGATGTCCAGAGCTTACGCGGTAGATGATGTCCACTAGGAAGATGTTCACCAGAAAAAAATGTTGTGTAGGGAACTGTCTGTGGCAACTTTTCAGCGACGTCTCCACTCTTCTAAAGGGTAGAAATTCCCATCGGCCAAAGCGACAGCATCACGCAAAGATGGATGACGTGACTCGAGCCTCGGTATCTTGAGAGCGGGGATATCATCCAGAACAGGCAATTGAGGGTTCATTTCCATCTTCCTGAACTCTCGTATAAGGGCATTTGGTCTTCTTAAATCAGGCGGCATTACACCTGACAGAATTGGAAGCCAATACAGTGGTGTAGGCTGGATAGTACCAGATATTAACCGCATGTTAGCGATTAGTTGGTTATCAATGAGTCTTCTATACGAGCTATTTAGCCAAACTGGTGCACAGCACTCACCTCAGGAGAAAACCAGTCCCAAAGCAGGAGATCTTAAAGTATTTGCTGAGGAACCCCACTTTCAACCACACAATTTCTGGGGGATGTTATTGCGTGTTTTAAGCTTTTTGGACAGATTCATAAGTTGTTGTTTGTAAGACAGTGTGCGATCGAGTGTAATGCCCAAATATTTTGGATATCAGTTGTGCCGAAGTTCACGATAACGAAAACGAATGTGAAAAAGATACAGTCAGTCTGAGAGACTAGACTTTAAATTATTTCAAATGACGCAAGCTACAAATGCTACACATGTTAGAAAGGCTCAGGAGGGCTTCTCGCTTCGCTCGAATCCCCAGGACTCTTTCAACAGACTCCATAACCCATTAACTTAGGCTTCCCGCGCGGGCACCTCTTTAAGGGTCACCCTGTATTTGAGTCTTGACATCTGTTACAACTCTTTAAGGGCCACCCATTATTTGAATCTGATATCTTGCAAACCTCTTTAAGGGTCATCCTGTATTTGTATTGAATCTAACATAATGTACACCTCGTTAAGTGTCACCCTGTATTTTGCTCTGACATCCTGCACGCCTCTTTAGGAGGCATCTTGTATATCTCTTTAGAAGTCACCCTGTATTCTTATCTGTCATCCTGTACACCTCTTTAAGAGTCACCCTGTATTCTTATCTGACGTCTCGTATCTCTCTTTAGGAGTCACCCTGTATTCTTGTGTGACATCTTATACACCTCTTTAGGAGTCACCCTGTATTCCTGTCTGACATCGTGTACACCTCTTTAGGAGTCACCCTGTATTCTTATATGACGTCTTGTATATCTCTTTAGGAGTCACCCTGTATTCTTGTCTGACATCTTGTACACCTCGTTAAGGGTCACCCTGTATTCTTATCTGACATCGTGTACATCTCTTTAGGAGTCACCCTGTATTCTTGTCTGACATCTTGCACTCTTCTTTAGGAGTCACCCTGTATTCCTGTCTGACGTCACGCACTCGCCGTCTCCATATCGCATAACGCCAGACCCCAGGAGTAAAATCAGACCCGGTGAATATGCACTGACGAACATGATGACGTCATACACGCCGTAACCGTAACGCATAACGTTAGACCCAAGCATAACGACCAAGTGGACAAGATCATTTGAAATGATTGGCGATTGTTCAGATGAAAGCTTGACACTTCTGTTTTGTTTGGGTTATGATTCAGTCTCCATTTCTTAAAGTATGTTTGAAGTGAAATCAGGTCTCACGAAAAACCACTTCTAGGATGGTTGGGTTGGGGGCCGAACCTACATTCTTAGTTTCGCCTCAAGAGGCTGGATGTAAATTACCCCATTCCAATCCTCAAACCAGAATTAAATTTCTTGGCGGAGCCGGAAATCGTACCTACAATATAACCGGTGGCTCATCAGGCCTACGTATCCCCAAGATCACACACGGTGTCCCAGATAATAATGCACTAATGAAATAATAATTATAATAATGTAGTCCCTGGGGTGGCGGGCCCCCTTAGACGGTTTCGCCGTCTCTTCGGGACAGGGGAGTGTTTTTAGTGTTTTGTGTTTTGTTTTGAACGATAGAATTTTTGAAGAGATGAAAGTTTGAAATGTTTATTTATTTATTCCTTGACGGTACAAAAATGGGCTCAGTGTGCGCCCCAATAACAGTGCACCTACACAGTAAAATACACTTTCTGATATTTCTACATTAAGTATTAATATCTAAATGTAATTATTAAAACTAGGAAGTTAACACAGAATGAAATGCATAGTAGTAAAAAGCTTAATCTAAAGGTAATATAAAAAACTAAATCTAAATTTTACCTAATGTCAAATATATAAAAAGCAGGTTTTGAAATTATTACATCGTCAACTAAAAGGTAACATTAATAACTAGGGTACAGGCCTATCCACATATATACATTGTTGATTCTGTTTTGTGTGATAATTTTATTTCAAGTATGAATTAGAGTGACTGGGTTATAATTTCCAAGAACGGTCTAATTGAGAGACAGAAATCTAGTTTCCAGTTTACACGAACCGCATCGTTGTAAATACTGCAAAGCCTCGATACAGGTGAATTATTATGTGAAGTAGTATTGGTTATATCATTTTTGAATGTTATATTTGATCTTGTAGTAAAGCGAGGGATGTTGAAATTTAGGAGCGATAGGAAAAATGAGTTATCAATTTGACCGTTAATAACTTTATAAAGGAATTTCATATCATTCACTTGCCTTCGAGACTCCAAACTAGTCACGCCGAAATTCAACAAAAGTTCATCGTAGGGTACCATGTGTGGGTAATTGCCCGTTATTTTGAGGTGTAAATATCTGAGGAATTTCTTTTGAACTTGCTCAATGGATTTAATGCATGTTTTCTGCCAGGGACTCCATACTTGGCTGGCGTACTCGAGCTTGGTTCTCACCATGGCAATATAAAGGTTTATGCAGGTACTGGTCCTAATGATGCGGTAAGCATCCCCGACTGTCTTTTGCACATGACAAGTGAAAGCAAGCTCTCGGTCAAACAAGATTCCTAGATCTTTCTTCTCGCTTACTGTTTGCAATGACTGAGGTCCAATTCCATAAACAAATGTGATTGGGTTCTTCTTACGTGTAAAGGTCATAACAAAACACTTCGGTACATTTAAATATAATTTGTTTTCTATACTCCATTTGTGTATATTATTTAGGTCATTTTGTAGTAGAGTGCAGTCATTAGCGGAAGAAATTGGTTTAAAATTTTTGAAGTCATCTGCATATAAAATACTATTTGAGTGTACTATACAACTTGGCAAATCGTTTATCATTGCTAGAAAAATCAGAGGTCCAAGGTTCGAGCCTTGGGGTATTCCGGAATGAACTATGTATTCCTTAGAGACAATTTTCTGGAATAAAACAAATTGTTTCCTGTCTCTGAGATAGGAGCTGAATAATTTGAGTAATGAGTGGGAGAATCCCAAAATACACAATTTGTTAAGAAGGATATCATGATTTATTGTGTCGAACGCTTTCTCAAAATCTGTAAATATGACATGTATTTGTCCTCCTTTATCTAACTCTTTAGATATAATTTGAGTAAAATTAATTGCATTAGTCACCGTAGATTTCCTGGATAGGAAACCATGTTGGTTATCTGTTACGAGCGGTCTGAGAAATACTGATATTCTTCCGTGCAATATGAATTCAAATACCTTGGCTACTGCAGATAAAATAGATTAGGACGGTAGTTATTAATTAGTGATGGATCTCCCGATTTTAGTATAGGGCAGACGCGAGTGATTTTCCAGGCGTCAGGGAACGTAGAAGTTTGTATGGCTAAGTTAAATATAAAATACAACGGGTCCCTGAGACTTTCAGCACATCCCTTCACTACATACGGTGGAATATTATCAGGACCAGCCGACGACTTAGGTTTTAATTTTTTTAATGCATTTCCAACCTCTTCCTTTGAGACAAGTTTTATTTGAAGGATGTTGGGAGTATTCGAATTGCAGGCTGGGACTTTGTATTGGGCTGACTGAGAGTCATAAACTGATTTGAAATATGTCGCAAAACCTTCAACAATGGAATCACCCATGTCCAATTCTTCATTATTATATTTAAAGGTGTCGCATGTGTTCCTATTTTTTTTCTTGTTTTTAATAAACGTCCAAAATTTCTTTTGAGTCCCGGCTAATGTTTTGTTCAATATTATGGATATATTTCTTATAAGATAATTGACTGTCCTTTTTAATTTCTGATCTTAATTCTTCAAAACGTAGTCTATGATGATCAGAGTAATTTTTTCTCTTCCTATGGTATTCCTTCTCCTTCAATTTACTTTTTGTTTCCTTAGAAAACCAGACAGGATATTTTCTGCCCGTTTGTCGTTTACATATAGGAACGGTTTCGACAAGTACTGCGTAAAAAATTTGATAAAACAGGTCTACTGCAGTATTTACATCAGTGCACTCGTATATTTGACCCCAGGCGCCATTCCTCAACCGAGTGTACAGCTGCTCAAAATTGGCTTCCCGGAAGTTAAAGGTATCATTAGGCTGGATATGTACTTGGTGTCGACATATTATTAGAGATATTTCCACATCCAGGGCAGGGTGGTGGCGATCCAGCGGTAAGAGTGGATCAGTGTTTTCAGTTACATTTATGTTGGTTTTGTTGGATAAAACTAAGTCCAGCGTCCTCCCGTTACGGTTTAGTACTGAATTATAAGACTTTAGCTGAAGATAATTAATAAAATTTACGAGTTCTCTTGTTTGAATGTTGTCGTCTTTAATTAGTGTATTTTGTATTGTTGGGATGTTGAAATCGCCGAAGATTATTAAATTTTGATCATATATTTCTGTTCTGGATTCCAACCACTGATATAGTTCCCTGTATGTTTCTACTTTTGAAGCTGGTGGAATGTACATATTACAGACGTACCAAATATTTCCCCTAATGACCAGTTTCACTAATAGACATTCCAATGTGCCAGTCATTCTGTCGACCTTGACTACCGTTAATCCGCTCCTGACCAAGACAGCCACCCCATCCCCTGCTCTGGCAAACCTCTCAGCCCTGTACACTCTGTATATATCAGAACAGACCTCACTGTCAGCGATTTTACTAGATAACCAAGTTTCCGTAATTAGAATTAAGTCATACTGTTTGGTGATCAGGTTTTCATTGAATTATTTGATGTAGTATTGATGGCAGTTTGTGGGGGCAGTATATGGTTAAGTTAAGTAATGCGGAGGTAGAAATGGGGGTATCGCTTCACGGAGGTGATATAATGAGAGGGAGGTGAAGGCGAAAGAAAGTGGGGGGGGGGGGGGAGAAGGGAAGTGGAGAAGTGGAGGGATGGGAAGAAAGGGGAGTCGGACTGTGGCGATGTAGAAAGAAATGCCAAAGGGTTATCGTTTCTTTTCTTGAAGTGTGGGGATGAATGACACGATGAGCAGATGATGATAATATAAGTGTAGGCGGTGGGGATAGTAAAGGAGATGGTGATTTCAGAACGCGATGATGTAAAAAGAGAAAGTGCGGTGAATGGGGATGGATTGGTCTTTTCTTTTCTTTCTTATAAGAAGTGTCAGGATGAATGGGCCAGTGAGCAGATTATGAGATTGAGAAGAGAGATAGTGATGACGATAAGGCGTGGGAGTTGATGTGAATGGGGAGAGAGATGATGGTGTCTGAGAGCTGTAATGTGGAGAAAAGGGGCCGGGTTTAAAAAAAAAGAAGTATGAGGATGAATGGACCAGTGAGCAGATGATGGGAATGGGAAGAGAGGTCGTGATGTCGAAAAAGCGCGAGAATTACATGAAGAAGGATGGCTGGATTTTGTTTTTGTGAAGTGTGAGTAGGAATGACACGATCAGCAGATGATGAGAATGAGAAGAGAGATGATGATGTCGGAGAGCGCGTGATGAATGAAGGATATGGTGTGGAGTAACGGGGCTGTTTTTTTTAATTAAGAATGGTGAGGATGAATGACACAATGAGCAGATGATAATGTGAGTGTAGACGATGAGAATAAAAGGGAGGTGCCAGGTTTGACGTCTTCAGATGGGGTGCGCTTCAGTCAGATGCCGGGAGAACGGTCTTGGAGGTGTAGATGCCCAGTTTAGTGTTTAGTGCGCAGAGGAGTTCGGAGAGGACGTGTCAGTGGGGGACCGACAACGGGATTGTGTTGGGTGCGAGCTCTGAGGTTGTAGCGGTGTTGAAGAATCTCAACGTACGTAGTGAGGGGCAGCAGGGGCATGTGGTCTATGAGGTCCGTGGTTCGGTAGCTGAAGGGGAGGCGCATAGCAACACGAACCAGACGGCGCTCTAGTTAGAGAAATTGGGTGAGGGGTAGATCAGAAAAGGCGGCCCAGGCTGGGTGACCGTAAATGATGAATGGACGAAGCATTGGCTTGTACGTGTGGATCAAGTTCTTAGTGTTAAGGCCCAACGACGTGCCTGCCAAGCGGTGTAGAAGATGCTCGCGCTGCCAGTTTGCAGTTCGTCTCGCGGTGAAATGGGAGCGGAAGGTGAAATGCTGATCTAGGAGCAAACCCAAATATCGAAAGAGGGTATAGGGATGAGGCGACGACCATGTAGGCGGAGGTGGAGGTCAGCAAGATTGCGGATGGGGACAGTGGCCCGTCAGTGGGGACGGAAGGGGATGGTGTGTGTCTTGTAGGGATTGAGGCTGAGGTGCCACCTGTCACACCACGAGGTGAAGCGCTCGAGATAGGGTTGGGTGTGTCCATTGATATGGGCGACGCTGGCGAACGGTGCCACAATGGCAGTGTCGTCCGCGAACTGTAGGAGCTGGAGAGGAGGCGTTGGTTGGGTGATGTCGGCCATAAAGAGGACGTAGAGAAGAAAGGGAAAGGACCGAGCACTGGGGGACGCCTTGTTCAAAGAATATGGGGCGGGAATAAAGGTTGCTGATGGTGATTTTGGCTGTGCGGTGTCGAAGGAAGGAGTTGACTAAACGGATGCATCTGTGGGGAAGGTAGCAGTAATGGAGTTTGAGGTTTAGGGCGTCGTGTGACACCGAATCGAAGGCATTTTGGAAGTCAAAGGTAATAAGTAGGGTAGGAGCAGGACGGTTAATTGTCGGCGACGAGAACGGAGAGGCGAAGGATTTGGTCTTGGGCAGAGAGGTGGGGTTGGAGGCCGTTTTGGGTAAGGGGAAGGATGTGGTGGTGGAGGAGGAGAGTGTGGATACGCTTGGTGAAGAGTTTTTCAAAGGTTTTGGGAAGGACGGTGGTCAGACAGATTGGATGGTAATAATTGGGAGAGGAAGGTGGATTGACGTGTTTAGGGAAGAGAAGCATTGTGGCGTGGTGCCACTGGGTGGGATAAAAGCCGAAGCGGAGGAGAAAGTTGATGAGGGGGGTGAGAGCGGTGGGAAGAATGGGAGGTGCCTCTTTGAGGTGTCGGTAGCGGATGGGGTCGGGGCCAGGGGCTGTGTTGGTAGTGCGGGCCAGAGCGGAGGGAATGCCAAATTCAGTGATGGGGGTGTCGATAGGATGGGGTGAGAGGGCGTGATTGGTTGAGGATTGAAGGTAGAGGCGGGAGGGCACGGTGGCAATAAAATCATCATGGTCGTGGGTGTGGGAAGGGTCGTGGGAGAATCGAAAGATGCGGGAGAAGCGGTTTGTGAAAATGTCGAACTTGGCTGCTTCGTCTGGAGGTGCCGTCCCATTGTATATAATGGGTTAGTGTGGTGTGGAGGTCTTGCCGGTCAACCGGTTGAGGTGGCACCAGTATGTATGGAGAGACGGTGTGCCACGTGAGGACTAGTGGGCATCGGTGTATGATTTGACCGAAGTGACTGTCTATGGCACTGTAGGAAATAGCGGACTCGGGTCTGTAGGTATGAAGTGTAGTTGTTGTTGTTTGAGTCTTCAGTCTTTCGACTGGTTTGATGCAGCCCTCCATGCCTCCCTGTCCTGAGCTAATCGTTTCATCTCTACATAGCTACCACACCCTACATCCGAGGCAATCTGTTTAAAATATTCTAACCTTGGTCTACCCCTACAGTTCTTGTCCTCGACCCTTCCTTCCATAACTAAGCTTGCTATTCCTGGGTGTCTTAGTATGTGTCCTACCAACCTATCTCTTCTCTTCATTAGCAGTCGCCAGAAACATCACTCCTCTCCCACTCGTCTTAATACCTCTTTGTTTGTAACCCTACCTACCCATCTGATCTTCATCAGTCTCCTGTAACACCACATTTCAAATGCTTCAATTCTCCTCTTTTCTGCTACACCAATAGTCCAAGTTTCACTTCCATAGAGCGCCACGCTCCAGACAAAGGCTTTCAAAAATGACTTCCTAATACCTAAATATATATTCGATGTCAGCAGATTCCTTTTTTGTAGAAATGCTTTCTTTGCCTGAGCCAACCTACTTTTTATATCCTCTTTGCTTCGTCCATCACTGGTTATTCTGCTTCCTAAGTAACAGAAGTCTCCTACTTCCTTCAGCTTTTCACCTGCCAATTTGATCTCCATAGAGGTTTCTGATTTATTTCGGCTGCATTCCAGTATTTTTGTTTTACATTTATTAATTTTCATCATGAATTCTTTCCGTAAGACGGAGTCCATACTATTCAAAAACTCATTCAAATCCTCAGGCTTGTCGGCCAAGATGACTATGTCATCAGCAAATCTCAGAGTTGAAATTATTTCTCCTTGAATCTTCACGCCCACTTTACATTTTTCTCTAATTTCCTTCATTGCTTGTTCAATGTAAAGATTGAAAAGTATGGGTGATAAGTTGCAGCCTTGCCTTACACCTTTCTGAATACCAGCTTCTCTCTCATGTCCTTCAACTCGAATGACTGCTGTCTGGTTTCTGTATAGATTGTATATCACCCTCCTTTCCCTGTACTTTATTCCAATCGATTTCAAAATGTCAAACAATTTAGTCCAATCAACGTTATCAAAAGCCTTTTCTAAGTCTACAAAAGCCATGAACGTTCTCTTATCTTTCCTTATTCTACCTTCCAAAATCAGCCTAAGACTTAGTACAGCTTCCCTTGTTCCTACATTTCTCCTGAAACCAAACTGGTCTTCACCCAACTCCGTTTCTATCTGGCTTTCAATCCTCTTGTAAATTATTCTAGACAGGATCTTTGAAGCATGAGTAATCAAGCTGATTGTACGGTAATCTTCACATCTGTCAGCTCCCACTTTCTTTGGTATAGGGATGATTACATTCTTCTTGAAATCAGGGGGTACCTCACCTGTCTCATAAATCCTACACACCAAGTGAAATAACCTGATCAGACCTTCATCTCCTATGCAGCGTAGCAACTCAATCGGTATATCATCTATGCCTGGTGCTTTGTTCCTGCTTAAGTCTTCCAAAGCTCTATCAAATTCTGATCTCAATATTAAATCTCCTTTCGCATCCTCATCAATTTCCTCCTCCCTTTCCATTACATGATTCTCAATCTCCTTTCCCTGATACAAACTCTCTATGTAAGCTTTCCATCTCTCAACCTTTTCTTCCCTATCTGTTAGAGGCTTTCCATTTGTGTCCTTAATATTACAGCACTTAGTCTTCTTTTCCCCAAAAGTATTCTTAATCCTTCGATAAGCTGTGTCTACTTTTCCTAATTTCAGACAATTTTCTATACCTGCACATTTCTCTTTCAACCATTCTTCTTTCGCTTCCTTGCACTTCTTGTTAACCTCATTTCTCAGACGTCTGTATTCTGCTTTCCCCTTTTCATCTCTTACATTCTTGTGTTTCCGCCTTTCATCCATCAATTCTAGTATATCCTGAGTGATCCACGGTTTTCTACCTATTCTTTCTTTCCTACCAATGTTTTCTTCTGCGGATTTTGTTATTTCATTCTTCAAAAGTGCCCATTCGTCTGCAATTGAAGTTTGTTTAGGGATTTTCATTAGTCCTTCCTTTATACTCTTCTTGAATCTTTCGTTTACATCCTTCTCTTTCAGTCTGTCTATTGCCCACCTTTTTGGCTTTTGATTTTTCTTCAGTTTCTTCAACTTTAATCTGCATTTCATTACAACCAGATTGTGGTCAGAGTTTGTCAGCTCCAGGATATGTTTTACAATCCAAAATCTGGTTTCGAAACCTCTGCTTGACCATAATGAAGTCGATTTGGTAACGCCCTGTATCTCCTGGTCTCATCCATGTGTATATTCTTCTATTGTGGTTATTGAATAAGGTGTTAGCTATGACCAACTCATGCTCGGTGCAGAATTCTACCAGCCTGCTTCCTCGATCATTCCTTTCACCTAATCCGAAATCTCCTACTATCTTCCCTTCTCTCCCATTTCCTACCACAGCATTCCAATCCCTCATTACTATAACATTTTCATCACCCTTGATTTACCTCAGAATTTCGTCTATTTCTTCGTAGACCTTTTCAACATCCTCATCATCAGCTTGACTGGTAGGCATATAGACTTGCACCACTGTGGTGCAGGTAGGTTTAGTATTGATTTTTGCTACAATAATCCGTTCACTATATTGCTCATAATATTCCACCCGCTGTCCAAGTTTCCTACTCAATATGAGGCCAACCCCTGCTTGGCCATTGTTTGATTTACTGCTAATGACCCTATAGTCTCCTGACCAAAAGTCCTGTTCTTCCTGCCAGCGCATTTCACTAATCCCAACCAAATCCAACCTCAACCTATCCATTCCCCTTTCTAAGTTTTCTAACCTTCCACTTCCTAGCAGACTTCTAACATTCCACGCTCCGATCCGTAGAATGTCAGATTTCCTCTTTGTCACTTCTGTGATGTTAACCCCCTCTCGAGTAGTCCCCACCCGGAGATCCGAACGGGGGACTAGTTTACCTCCGGATTGAAATTTTACAAGGGAGGAGGCCATCATCACATGTAATTATGCATAGTAAAGGCAGATAACCTAGATGTTAGGCCCCTTAAAACAACAATTATCATCATCATCATCATCAATTATGCATAGAGAGGTGCATATCCTCGGGAATAGCATACGGCTGTAGTTTCCCGTTGCTTTCAGCCGTGCAGCAGGACGCAGTGTAGCCATTATTTGGCTTAAATTATCAATATCTTAACCGTCTATAAGACTAGTAAAGAATTGATTTATTCTGAAAGGCTGCTACTCTCTTTCAGAATAAGTAAAGAGCAATTCTACTAACGAAAAAAATACTAACCTTCTACCGTACTAACAATTAAATACCAAAATTCTACTAACGAAAAAAATACTTAAGTTCCACTAACAACAAATACTACCACTAAAACAGTCTGTCACCAGGCACACTCACATGCACCCTCACACCTCACAGTCTACTGAAACAATGAACTATAACTAATAAACAATGCAACTGCTACCAGACACACACACCACAGTCTAATAGAACAATGACATATGTAATAGACAAACTAACTACCTACTTACAACTAAAACTAACTACATACTTACTGTACTGTACAATAATTCACACATCAAAAAAAGTTTTGCATCACCTCGGTTCCCAGATCTCCGGCATATAGACGTTGACTGTGTATATTGTATCCAAGATACAGTCCCTTTGACTGTTCATAGATGTCACTAAAACTGCTCAAAGATGTAAACAACCATGCATGAGCAGGGCCTATTAGACGGAGGGGGTACGACAGCCGATCAGTTCCAGTCATTCCACCAGGACGAAGGTACGCTGCTCATGTTGTCTGTAGTTCTACCATGCCTAGAAGGTCAATACCGCAGTTCGATCGCGTCCGCATTGTTACTTTGTGTCAAGAAGGGCTCTCAACAAGGGAAGTTTCCAGGCGTCTCAGAGTGAACCAAAGCGATGTTGTTCGGACATGGAGGAGGTACAGAGATACAGGAACTGTCGATGACAGGCCTCGCTCAGGCCGCCCAAGGGCTACTACTGTAGTGGATGACCGCTACTTACGGATTGCCGCTCGGAGGAACCCTGACAGCAATGCCACCATGTTGAATAATGCGTTTCGTTCAGCCACAGGACGTCGTGTTTCAACTCAAACTGTGCGCAATAGGCTGCATGATGCGCAACTTCACTCCCGACGTCCATGGCGAGGTCCAGCTTTGCAACCCCGACACCATGCAGCGCGGTACAGATGGGCCCAACAACATGCTGAATGGACCCCACGGAATTGGCATCACGTTCTCTTCACCGATGAGTGTCGCATATGCCTTCAACCAGACAATCGTCGGAGACGTGTTTGGAGGCACCCTGGTCAGGCTGAACGTCTTAGACACACTGTCCAGCGAGTGCAGCAAGGTGGTGGTTACCTGATGTTTTGGGGTGGCATTATGTGGGCCCGACGTACGCCACTGGTGGTCATGGAAGGCTCCGAAACGGCTTTACGATACCTGAATGACATCCTCCGACCCATAGTGCAACCATATCGGCAGAATATTGGAGAGGCATTTGTCTTCATGGACGACAATTCTCGACCTCATCGTGCACATCTTGTGAATGCGTTCCTTCAAGATAACGACATCGCTCGACTACAGTGGCCAGCATGTTCGCCAGACATGAACCCTATCGAACATGCCTGGGATATGTTGAAAAGGGCTGTTTATGGACGTCTTGACCCACCAACCACTCTGAGAGATTTACGCCGAATTGTCGTTGAGGAGTGGGACAATTTGGACCAACAGTGTCTTGATGAACTTGTGGATAGTATGCCACGGCGAATACAGGCATGCATCAATGCAAGAGGACGTGCTACTGGGTATTAGAGGTAGTGGTGTGTACTGCAATCTGGACCACAAATGCTGAAAGTCTAGCTGTATGATGGTACAACATGCAATGTGTGGGTCTCATGAGCAATAAAACGAGCTGAAATGTTGTTTGTGTTGATCTCTATTCCCTTTGTATTTAACGGTTCCGGAACTCTTGGAACCGAGGTGATGCAAAACTTTTTTTGATGTGTGTAAATAACAATAATCACGTCTACACGTTATTTATTTTTTTTTCATCATCAAATTCCAGCTCCAGTCGCCCGGGTGCTGTTAACGAGCCCTCGCCACATTTTCCTGTCCGTGAATAGTTGGTCTTCTTGGGTCCTTCTCCAGTCTAGCCCCTTGTCTTCAAAATCATCCTTGATTTGGTCCAACCATTTCTTCTTTGGTCTTCCTACTGGTCTTTAATTTTTAAATTTGTTTAATTGTTTTCGTATCTTATTGTTTTGGTCACAGGTCTGTTTGTTTAGCCCATCGTTTGTAGATGCAATGTGAATATTAATTATTGGGTTATGATTATTAATAATATTATTATTGTTTTCAATAGTTTTATCCCTCACATATTTTCATCTGTATATTTATTGTGAAGTAATGCCTAGTGGTGGTGTGCGTGTGGGAACATGGTGCTCAAAAAATGGCTCTGCGCAAGAGCCAGACATTCCCATCTAGTAGCAGTGCAAGTCTTTGATAGCCTCCTTGAGCGTTTCTCCAGACATCGAGCAATAATATGTACATAAAAGGAAGAGAGGAGAAACGAGATTATGACCCCCCCCCCCCCCCCCCCAGGGGCTCACATCTAGTGGGACATTGAAACAACTTTCACTAATGTCACTACCAGGAAATAAGTCTTTAAGAATTGCCGGGATCTGATTCCACTTTAATTGCTAAATAATATGTTCTTCATACAGTCTGATTGTTTTGCAATTTAATTTATATTTGTTGTTGTTTGAGTCTTCAGTCTTTTGACTGGTTTGATGCAGCTTTCCATGCCTCCCTGTCCTGAGCTAATCGTTTCATCTCTACATAGCTCCGACACCCTACATCGGAGGCAATCTGTTTAACATATTCTAACCTTGGTCTACCCCTATAGTTTTTGTCCTCGACCCTTCCTTCCATAACTAAGCTTGCTATTCCTGGGTGTCTTAGTATGTGTCCTACCAACCTATCTCTTCTCTTCATTAGCAGTCGCCAGAAACATCTCTCCTCTCCCACTCGTCTTAATACCTCTTTGTTTGTAACCCTATCTACCCATCTGATCTTCATCATTCTCCTGTAACACCACATTTCAAATGCTTCAATTCTCCTCTTTTCTGCTGCACCAATAGTCCAAGTTTCACTTCCATAGAGCGCCACGCTCCAGACAAAGGCTTTCAAAAATGACTTCCTAATACCTAAATCTATATTCGATGTCAGCAGATTCCTTTTTTGTAGAAATGCTTTCTTTGCCTGAGCCAACCTACTTTTAATATCCTCTTTGCTTCGTCCATCACTGGTTATTCTGCTTCCTAAGTAACAGAAGTCTCCTACTTCCTTCAGCTTTTCACCTGCCAATTTGATCTCCATAGAGGTTTCTGATTTATTTCGGCTGCATTCCAGTATTTTTGTTTTACATTTATTTATTTTCATCATGAATTCTTTCCGAAAGACGGAGTCCATACCATTCAAAAACTCATTCAAATCCTCAGGCTTGTCGGCCAAGATGACGATGTCATCAGCAAATCTCAGAGTTGAAATTATTTCTCCTTGAATCTTCACTCCCACTTTAAATTTTTCTCCAATTTCCTTCATTGCTTGTTCAATGTAAAGATTGAAAAGTATGGGTGATAAGTTGCAGCCTTGCCTTACACCTTTCTGAATACCAGCTTCTCTCTCATGTCCTTCAACTCGAATGACTGCTGTCTGGTTTCTGTACAGATTGTATATCACCCTCCTATCCCTGTACTTTATTCCAATTGATTTCAAAATGTCAAACAATTTAGTCCAATCAACGTTATCAAAAGCCTTTTCTAAGTCTACAAAAGCCATGAACGTTCTCTTATCTTTCCTTATTCTACCTTCTAAAATCAGCCTAAGGCTTAGTACAGCATCCCTTGTTCCTACATTTCTCCTGAAACCAAACTGGTCTTCACCCAACTCCGTTTCTATCTGGCTTTCAATCCTCTTGTAAATTATTCTAGACAGGATCTTTGAAGCATGAGTAATCAAGCTGATTGTACGGTAATCTTCACATCTGTCAGCTCCCACTTTCTTTGGTATAGGGATGATTACATTCTTCTTGAAATCAGGGGGTACCTCACCTGTCTCATAAATCCTACACACCAAGTGAAATAACCTGATCAGACCTTCATCTCCTATGCAGCGTAGCAACTCAATCGGTATATCATCTATGCCTGGTGCTTTGTTCCTGCTTAAGTCTTCCAAAGCTCTATCAAATTCTGATCTCAATATTAAATCTCCTTTCGCATCCTCATCAATTTCCTCCTCCCTTTCCATTACATGATTCTCAATCTCCTTTCCCTTATACAAACTCTCTATGTAAGCTTTCCATCTCTCAACCTTTTCTTCCCTATCTGTTAGAGGCTTTCCATTTGTGTCCTTAATGTTACAGCACTTAGTCTTCTTTTCCCCAAAAGTATTCTTAATCCTTCGATAAGCTGTGTCTACTTTTCCTAATTTCAGACAATTTTCTATACCTGCACATTTCTCTTTCAACCATTCTTCTTTCGCTTCCTTGCACTTCTTGTTAACCTCATTTCTCAGACGTCTGTATTTTGCTTTCCCCTTTTCATCTCTTAGATTCTTGTGTTTCCGCCTTTCATCCATCAATTCTAGTATATCCTGAGTGATCCACGGTTTTCTACCTATTCTTTCTTTCCTACCAATGTTTTCTTCTGCGGATTTTGTTATTTCATTCTTCAAAAGTGCCCATTCGTCTGCAATTGAAGTTTGTTTAGGGTTTTTCATTAGTCCTTCCTTTATACTCTTCTTGAATCTTTCGTTTACATCCTTCTCTTTCAGTCTGTCTATTGCCCACCTTTTTGGCTTTTGACTTTTCTTCAGTTTCTTCAACTTTAATCTGCATTTCATTACAACCAGATTGTGATCAGAGTTTATGTCAGCACCAGGATATGTTTTACAATCCAAAATCTGGTTTCGAAACCTCTGCTTGACCATAATGAAGTCGATTTGGTAACGCCCTGTATCTCCTGGTCTCATCCATGTGTATATTCTTCTATTGTGGTTATTGAATAAGGTGTTAGCTATGACCAATTCATGCTCGGTGCAGAATTCTACCAGCCTGCTTCCTCGATCATTCCTTTCACCTAATCCGAAATCTCCTACTATCTTCCCTTCTCTCCCTTTTCCTACCACAGCATTCCAATCTCCCATTACTATAACATTTTCATCACCCTTGATATACCTCAGAATTTCGTCTATTTCTTCGTAGACCTTTTCAATATCCTCATCATCAGCTTGACTGGTAGGCATATAGACTTGTACCACTGTAGTGCAGGTAGGTTTTGTATTGATTTTTGCTACAATAATCCGTTCACTATATTGCTCATAATATTCCACCCGCTGTCCAAGTTTCCTACTCAATATGAGGCCAACCCCTGCTTGGCCATTGTTTGATTTAGTACTAATGACCCTATAGTCTCCTGACCAAAAGTCCTGTTCTTCCTGCCAGCGCATTTCACTAATCCCAACCAAATCCAACCTCAACCTATCCATTTCCCTTTCTAAGTTTTCTAACCTTCCACTTCCTAGCAGACTTCTAACATTCCACGCTCCGATCCGTAGAATGTCAGATTTCCTCTTTGTCACTTCTGTGATGTTAACCCCCTCTCGAGTAGTCCCCACCCGGAGATCCGAACGGGGGACTAGTTTACCTCCGGATTGAAATTTTACAAGGGAGGAGGCCATCATCACATGTAATTATGCATAGAGAGGTGCATTTATATTTAACAGAAAATATAGTGTGTCGTGTTGACAATTTAGGAGTCATAGCTCAGTGAGCACGAGTGTGTTGGATATGTTCCTTAACCACCACATTCTTCCGATCCAAAGGCGTTATACTTCTAAATGCCAAATGCAATAAAGGACAATGTGTTCAAGTTTGTAACCTTCCATCCCTGCTGACCTTCACCTTTGGATCACCGATGTGCATATTTATGTAATAGCATCTCCTCTTGCGCATAATTGAGCTGAGGTTTGGCAAAACAGCTAAAATGCTGAATTAAAGGACAACACTACTGTTTTCATTGATGTTTGAGTTTCTCCCATTGTTAAGATATATAATTCGTCTTTACATTGCCACTAAACCATACAACCGAAGCAATCTATTTTACCTTGCTGAACACCTATAGTTCATGTCCTATATTCTTGCTCCCATAATAACAACTGAACATTTGCTATTCCTGGTGCCGAAATATGTGCCCTGCCAATCTCTTCCTTTCATTACCGCTCGCCAGAATTTTCTAACCACCGTTCATCTCATTACCCATCATTTGTTACTCTATCTAGCAGCCTAATCTCCAACATTCTCCAATAACACCGCATTCAAATGCTTCTATTTTCCCTTTCCCGTAGAAGGAGTTAACCAAGTTTCACAAGCATATAACACCACGGTCCAGACAATGGCTTCAAAAATGACTCCCCACTAGCTGCATGTATATATGATGTTAGCATATGTCTACCCATCTTTTATGCATCTCCATCACTTGGTCAATATTTCATCCTAAGTACCAGGAGTCACAAACTTCCTTTAGAGCTTCATCTGACAAACGGTGTTCGTATATATCTTGAATACAAGTAGTTAGTACCCATTTTAGATTTTCTCTAGTTTTCGCTCTCTCTTATCTCATTTTCCGTCCAAACCACTAACAAGGATTTCTGTGTGTTTTCACTCACCCTTTTGCTCTTGCCTGTCTTAAGTGTTTCTTAGCGAAAGAGATTCATTTTCCCTCTTTCAACAGAATCACCAAGCTTCTCCTTAGTGCACCATCACGCGGCACTTCGCTGAAGTCGCTCATCCCCAGCGGTCAACGTGAGAACTCATTTTCACCGACGAATTATAATGCTTAGAAGTTGGACTCGTCTTCAACAGATGGCAATCTCCACACTTCTACAATATTTAGATACTGTCTCGAGAAAATCAAGTGTGTACTTTAAAGATTTATGTTTTTCTACGTTTATGAAGCTAACGTTCTTCTTGTCTCCACCTCCCTTCTACCCCTCGATCACCTCGGTGTTCGGGAACCTTCTTGCTTGTCGCTCAGTCCATCTACAAGGGACTGCCGCCACTCGTCCAGCATTTTGTGAAAGCCATGTAGTGATAATTGCTCTATCAGCACCACCAGTCAACCAACCAACATACAAAGATAAGCTACAAACTATTTTAACCTAGCTCTGAAGATCTTATGATACTCGCAAGTAATCAAACCTGCCATAGTTTTATCATGCCGGCACGGTATCATTATCTTGATGGCAAACATCAATTTCACTACCTAAGGAAAAAATGCAAATCCACAGCCTGCTTCCAGTCTCCGACCGGGTCAGGAATGGAATGAATGAAGCCCCCATCTAGCGGCGAGGATATGAACTGTGCCGGCTGCCGAGGCCTGACGCACTCCTCTGGGGCAATGATTAAATGAAATGATAGTGGAGAGTGTTGCTGGAATGAAATGTTGACAGGGAAAACCGGAGTACCCGGAGAAAAACCTGTCTGCCTCCGTTTCGTCCAGCACAGATCTCACATGGAGTGACCGGGATTTGAACCACGGACCCAGCGGTGAGAGGCCGGCGTGCTGCCGCCTAAGCCACGGAGGCTACCTAAGGAATCTATGCTAAATGTAAAAATACAACTATTGGCAAGGCGCAACGGGGGATTTGCTCGTTTTTCATCTATACTCTGTCAAAGTCAATAACTAGACAAATTGAGGGAATATTGTTACTTCGTAACTAACGGTGTAACGAGTCAACTCTGCTCATATACTAGACTCTCAACCTAAAGCAATTACATTAATGTTCAAGATTGAAAAAGCTTCGAAACTTTGAGTCCCTTCCCTTAATCCTACGCTTCTGCTGATTAAAACTTGTATTCGCCTCACCAGGCTGTCGTTTGATTATCTTGTAAATTACTCGAGTCAAAAATTTAGAAACATGAATCATGAAATTCATTGTATGATAATCTTCCCATCCGTCGGCTACTTCGGTTATACTTTCTGAAAAAAAAAATTGTTACCCTCGATATGCCTGTGAAAAAAATCCAACATAATTATGAAAGAATAAATGGATGAGATTCTCTGCCCATATTCAACGTAGCAACTCCGGGATATCACCTAAGTCTGTTGGTTCTTAAATACATAGGCCTTCGAGTGGCCAATCAAAATCGGATCCCAATATTAAATCTCGCTTGCCTGGAGAAATAAGATTAAAATCAGGTTCGCTTACAAATAGTACAACGGAAATTTGATCGTCGTAAGCGGGAATAGAGAACGTATTAAGGGGATATATCAACATGTATTTTGTAGAACTGGGACTGGGACTTGAGAAAATCATCGCGCTAAACGGGAAAACGTCTTAAACGAGAACGTGCTAACGAGATTCCACTGTATCTTCCTATTGATGAATACGGTGTCAGTGCAGTGCCTACAACCATAATTCAGAGTAAAATAAGTGGAATTCGCAGCTGTAGGCATAGCCTAAGATAATATTTCTTGTTATGGTATTCTAACATATTGAAAACTCTTAAGGAAAAATAGCGATATTTTAGGTGAGGATTATGAGCTTAGTTACTTTCACATACCGGTAGGCCTACGGCAGTTCTGGAGGATTACCTTGGGCGTTATCTTTAGTTGACTTTTTGAAATTAACTGGCTTAAGGTAACCTTTCTTTCAAAATACGGTATCAGATTTCCGATACAAGTCATTTTTATTTTAAAAAAGATATACCGGTTGAGTTGCTTTAATATCAGTTTTTAAATTAGACATACCGGTATTGTACTGGTGGTAGCCTACAAAGGTTTTATGAACTTGGCAATTAACAGGCTAAAAATAATGAAAAGAGGAAGATTGGTGTATAGGCCTAAGAGCTATGTGGCCTTAAATCCAGGTCTTCAGTCAAAAACTGAGGATGAAATATAGCCTATATATATATATATATATATATATATATATATATATATATATATATATATATATATGTAGACCTAGGCCTACTGTAAATACCAGTATGATTTATAAAGCAGCTTACAAAAGGATTCTGTCCAGTTCTACACTCTTATTTGCTTGTAAAAAGACATCACATGGAATTTGGCCTAGGTTGCTATTATCCTCTACTGCAGTGAATTGGGGGCAGATAATCTTGCTGTTCCACCCCTTAAAACAACAATAACTAACTAGCAGCAGTAAATTCAGACAAATTATAATTTACAGCTGTACCGGTATTTTAACCCATAACCGCCTAGCGTTACCATATGGTAACGCAGTACCGATCATTGCATTTATTGCTCTAGATGACCTTTGCCAGTTAAAGATACTCGAACTTTGCGCTTATATGATCATGGAAGGTCTATTTATTCATTTCCCGCGCACTAGTCGCTAGGGAATATCTTGGGTGATGTCGCGACAATCGTGTGCATTTCGAGGTTTGTTTCTCACGTCGTGATGGCATGCCGCAAAAGGTACGGCATGCTAAATTATTGCGTGAAGTGTAGTAGGAGTGGGATAAGGCGAGGGACGGGCGGGAAGGGGTCTTTGGGATGAGGGTGATGGCAGTTGAGAGGCTTGTTGTAGTGTGGATTCGATGTATCCATCGACCGTCGTCTTTCCAACGGGAGATGGTCTGTTGGGAGATGTTCGTTGATATGGGCGCGGTTACTCCTGCCAGTTTTCTGTGCAAACGTTCTGGATCATCCTGGGAGGTGGGAATGGGGCATTGCGAGGGGGAAGACGGAAGGTGAGTGGAACCTGGGCGTGATCTCCTCTGATGAGAGGCAAGACTCTCTCGTCAAACAGTTGGAGGAGGTATATATGGGCAATAACTGCATCAGGGGTGGTATTGGAGGAAGGGTGGGTAGGTTTTGGGAGAGGGACGATGGTCAATGTGATGTAGGTGTCCAGACTGCGACGTTCTAGGGCCGAACGTGAATGAAGATTGAGGTCGGCCATTAGAAGGAAATGGGGGAAGGCTTCAGCCACGTGGGCAATGAAGTCTTTGGGGATGGGGTGGTAGGGCCGAATGTAGATTGTGGCTAGGTGTAGGACGCGGGAGGAGAAATAAATGGAGCAAATAAGACTTTCGGGGGAAGACAAGAGGGGGATAAGGGGGTATGATGTCGGGTGGGGAAACGCTGGTGGTAGGCCAGGGCTGAAACAACGCGTACTTCATTATTGGGGCGATCGGCGCGTAGAAGGGTATAGCCGGGGAGAAAGGTGTGATGGTCGCTGCGGAGGAAGGTTTCAGTTCATATCGCAGCATCGACGTGATGAGTTCTAAGGGTGTGGGTAAGGAGTGTCTGGCGGGCGTCGATGGAGCAAACGTTATGGTAGAGGAGGGTGATGTTGCGGGGAGTTCCATTTCCATTTACTTGTTGCTCCATAATGGGATTGGACGGCAGTGACGCGGGGGGTAGGTGAAGAAGGTGAAATGGGCGAGTGGGCCCGAGAAAGAAAGGTGGAATTGTACTCCGAATATTGGTTGTGTCGCCTGCTGGAGGTGGGCCAGTACAAGGGGCCGTTGGTATGCTAGGATTCTTTGATGAGAAACCACCGTAAATCTTATGAGGTCGTCGATGGTTAGGGGGGGGGGGGGTAAGAGGGTCGACGTTTTTGACGGAGACTACGGCTTCAGGGTGGTCGGGGATAGGTGCAGGTTTGGCCTTGCTCTTGTAGGAGTAGGTAGGGTGGGTGTCGTGGCACTGATTGCAACGAGGGGGCAGGGCGAGGTAGGGGCATTTCCCGGTGGTGTGTGCGGATTGGGAACAATGGCCGCAGCGCGGGGGTTTCCGGCATTATATTGGAGGCAGCGATTTCGTCGCAGGGCGACGGGGGCAGGGGATTTTGACGGTTCTACCTGGCGATGGTACCTGTAGAGGTAGACCCCGGCTGTGAGGAGTTGATCGACCCAGCCAAGGTGGCAATGAGGATGCGAACCATCCAAGTGGGGCCATCCGCGTAACGGATACGGAAGACTTTCCGTGCGTCGATTTGTTCGAGGTGCAGCACTTGCAACACCGCCGTGGTGAGAGCGGAGTCCACGCCCCGAATAACACACGAGAAGTTCGGGTTGCGTTGTGGAGGGGGGGGAGTAGTAGGGTGTTGCCGGGCACGGATGGGTTCCGCAGTCACCTGAGGTCCAAGCTCGCGTACCACTTCAGGGCTGTGTAGGACGGCAGCCGTGGCGTCTTCGTTGGTTTTCACGTAGATCTCATTGGTGGTGGCGGTGGCAGTGAAATTGGGGTGGCCGAGTTCGCGGCGCAGCGCGTCTTTGATGCGGTATTAATTTGTATGCGTGTGACTGCGGAACAGAAAAATGTGTTTTAAAAACAGGTTCAGAGGCCCTAGAGGCGTAGGAGGTAAGTGACGGGGATATTTGGGATGGTGTTTCTGTGGCGGGTGTGAAGAGAGGTAACACCCCTGTGGCTGAGCGATGGGGAGGGGGGGGGGGGGGTTCGAGAGGTGCTGCAATGACGGCGAGAAGTGGTAGTAGTCTCCTCCATCCCCTCGTGAACTTGCAAGCGAGAGTGGTGCCCCACCCCCCTCTCCGTATCGGAGGAGTAGGACCCGCGCCGCTTCTCAGTGCGGCTAGGAGTCTGCAAGATTACTGGGGGTAGCTTGGGATGGGCACCAGGGAGTTTTTTGGAAGTGCAGGAGGTGCTTTCCCTTGTTTGGGAATGGCCCCTTTAGTGGTGGATGAGGAGGAGGAGGTGCGCGTGTTGGTTGTTTGGGAGCGGTTAGGAGAGGGCTTACCTTTACCCCCCAGCCCGTCGTGGGAAATAGATGACGCTAGGTGAATAAAGGAATGGCTATTTGACAAGGATGAATGGGGCACGAGGAGGGGGGTCAGCAGTGGTAGTAATCGACCGCAGAAGGAGAGCAAATGCCAATGTATGGTCGCTTGGTGGGGTATGATTTTTTAAGTACAGGTGGTGGGACCACTACAGCAGTGTGATGAATGAAATGAAGATGTTCTTTTTGGGCCTGAGAAAGCTCTTCATCCAGTAATGGAAATGAAGATAAAGGCAAGCAGGTGCCTATGTGAAGGTAGGTAGAGAAAGGGGGGAAGAAAAGGGTGAATAACGGCCACTACAGGGAGATGGATACGTGGGGTACAGGTTGGGGGGACCGCCACAGCTGTGTGACGAATAATGAAATGTGGACGAAAAAAGAGATGAAATATGTGGTGGATAGTTGTGGCGGGTGAAGCTGAAGGCTTGATGATGTAATGGGCGTGTTACATAATATGGAAGTGCAGTGTGACACGCGTAGTGGAACGACACGCAGGTAGTCAGAGTAATGTCGCTGGATATGTGATGTGATATAACAGACAGTGGAGTTCTGTTATATATGAAGATTGTTATATATGAAGATTCAATAGCCTCTTGTAGCGTTTGAGCGATGTGATATGCACAAGCGTTATTTTGGTGAACTACCATTGGAGAACTAACTGCCAAAATTTTGGTACAAGATTTCGATATGTCTGGTTTTTTTTTTTTTTTTTTTTTTCGGAGGATTTTTGCGTGCTTTCTGTCGCGTAGTGAAATATCTCGGCAAGTTTGGAAAAATGTGTGGGACTGCACCAGGCTTCAAACTCCATCTCATTCTTGCCATTTCGACAGTCTCTCCTTCTATAATGAAAGTGTCCGTTTTAATAAGGAAATTATCGGAGAAATGTTTGTCACATACATATGACTTATTTGATAATTTAATGTATTTCCTCGGAATGGCCTTAGCCCATTTAAATAAATCATCTTCGAATTTTGGAGGTCTAAAAAAGTGCCTACCTGTTGCAGATGACTTGTCGTATCCAGATCGGCACCCGGGAACAAAACAACACGGCATATTCACTTACACAGTTTTGTTTGACGAATCTTACCAAGTTATAATTAACTCGACAACACAAATGTAAAGAAGTAAGTGTAAAGGCTTACAAATACTAAACACACCAGTGTCATAACGTATGTATTATTTCAATATTGCTTCTTGATCGTATACACTTTTCAACACCAAGAAATAAGGACTAAACACGGCAGCATTTCAGTGTTTTCAAACTCGCGAGCGCTTAGAAAGTGACTCCAACCAGCATCAAGCAACCGCTGCGCAGTCTGTCGGCGGGTGCAGCAACTACCCATACTAAAGATACGGAAAAATCGGGAGTCGCCACACTTTCTCTTCTATACGCTATGCTAGTATTATAAAGCTTATCAAGGGGAGCGTGATGGCGCAGTGGCTCGGCCGGAGTTCCAATCCCGGTGACAGCGGGGTGGAATTTTCACCTGAAATATTACGTGGCGTCAGAAATTCAATTCTGGTCTGTGGGCTGGGATGGGGTACAATCAGCCTCGTGAGGAAAAATTGAGGAGAGACCGATTCAATTCCCACCTCAGACATCCTGGAAGTGGTTTTCCGTGGTTCCCCACTTCTACTCCAGGCAATTGCCGGGATGGTTCCTAACTTATGGCCACGGTCCCTTCCTCCCAATCCGCATCTGAATTACAAACACGCACACTAACACAGCCATAACAATAACACAGGTTATCCGACAAATTGCACACACACACAAGTACATCGTGTTTCACTTGAATACACAACAGGCATGTGGGTTGCCTACCACCTGCAATAGAGCCGCGAGAAGTTCTTCCTCGCTAATTCGTCTAGGCTATCTCTGGTCCATGTGCCTTGGTCTTTTCTGTCCTTTCGTTTCAGAGACATCCACGGGATACGTATAGTCCCAAATTTAAAATGGTTGCAAATGCTCGGAGGAGCTTCATGAGAGAAATTGCTCTGGGACCGGAGGACACTTCGAGCACTTCCTATCGTGATTCTAGTTTTTTGTTGTGTTTTTTAAGTTATCAGAAGTACGATAACTATCATTATTAAGATAATTTTTGTTAAGTTGCATTTTTAGTCTATTTTCATTTTATGAAAAAATAGGCTTATGAGATCACCTTTTGTCCGTGTGTGTGTGTGTGTGTGTGTGCGCGTGTGTCCCTAATAACTTCTAAACGGCTGGAGCGATTACAATGAAACTCGGTAAGATCATAGCACTATTCTGGCTGACCCCGACCGTGCCCTTCAAATTTTATTGTGTCTCACCAATCCAACATGGCGGCTGTGCGAAATATTTCACCAGCATTCAGTATCTCCGAAACTATTACCGATATCGCCCTTAAATTGTGTACGGTGATAAAGGGCACTACTAGAAGTTCACCTACGAGACTTTCAAAAACCTGGTGACTACAAAACCAAACTGGCGGCCAAGCCAATTTGAGACTTTTAAATAGACTTTTCTCGCGATTTAACTATCCAAACGTAATGAAACTTGGTACAGCAAATGTTTATACACATTGTAATGCACTGGAGTCTAATTTAGTTCAATTGTTTACATAACCTCAAAATGGTGGTTGTGCGAAATATTTCACTGACATTCTATATCTCCGAAACTATTACAGATATCACCCTGAAATTTTGTACGGTGATAAAGGGTACTGCTGCAAGTTTATCTATGTAACTTTCATAACCCTGTAAAGTACAAAACGAACATGGCGGCCAAGCGAAGTTGAAACATTTTAATAGACTTTTCGCGTGATTTAACTCTCTGAGCGCAGTAAAATGTGGTACAGTAAATGATTTTACATATTGTAATGCACTGGCATCTAATTTAGTTCAATTGTTTACATAAACTCAAGATGGTGGCTGTGCGAAATTTTAAAATTAAGTTTTTATTTCTTGTGTCGTAATCATGCAATCGAAGTGAAAGTTTGAATAATGAACCTACGCAATAATTGTCCTTTAATGGTACATAATTATATGGCCAATAGGTATAACAATCCAAAATGGCGAGCATCCGAAATATTTAGACGGTTCTCAATATCTATGAATCTTTTACTGCAAACAAACTGATTTTTTTTGTTCATTGAGGTTATGAACATATGTTCACCTATAGGACATGAGTAGGATATATGAAAATAGCCTGTATATTTCTTCACGGAACTACTTGTTTATTTAGCTTTCATTAGGCTCTGCCTTTTCATTGTTACGCTATGGCTGTGACTAATAATTTGTAAATGATTCTTTTTACTTCATGAAATCTGCCAAAACGTTAAGACTGACCCAAATAAATGGAAAAAATACGAGAAACTTTTTAAGTTTACTTTTTGCGTTAAGTGCTGTGCCTGTTTTCCCATTTACTGTTTTGAGTTTACCAAAACCTTCGTTTGAAAATATTTACAAACACTTTTGTTGGGAGGCAATTGATTTCTGGGATAAAAAATGCATCGGTCAAATCAAACTGTAACAAGGATGAGTTGGACAGCCATTTTTTATCTTCGATGTCATTCTTTTTTTATTATTATTTAAAGGCAAAGTGGCCCTAGAAATTACACGGATTTTATCTAATTAAGAGTTACTACCAGAAAAAACGTGGCATACTATTACTTGACTGCTTGATATAACTATTATGAAAGCGGCTTCGGTAGCGTAGTTGGTAGCATGCTGAGCTTCTATGCCCAAGATCGCGGGTTCAAACCCGGCCAAAGTCGTCGGATTTTTAAGAACGTTAAAATATTAAGGACACAAATGGAAAGCCTCTAACAGATAGGGAAGAAAAGGTTGAGAGATGGAAAGCTTACATAGAGAGTTTGTATAAGGGAAAGGATATTGAGAATCATGTATGGAAAGGGAGGAGGAAATTGATGAGGATGAGAAAGGAGATTTAATATTGAGATCAGAATTTGATAGAGCTTTGGAAGACTTAAGCAGGAACAAAGCACCAGGCATAGATGATATACCGATTGAGTTGCTACACTGCATAGGACATGAAGGTCTGATCAGGTTATTTCACTTGGTGTGTAGGATTTATGAGACAGGTGATGTACCCCCTGATTTCAAGAAGAATGTAATCATCCCTATACCAAAGAAAGTGGGAGCTGACAGATGTGAAGATTACCGTACAATCAGCTTGATTACTCATGCTTCAAAGATCCTGTCTAGAATAATTTACAAGAGGATTGAAAGCCAGATAGAAAAGGAGTTGGGTGAAGACCAGTTTGGTTTCAGGAGAAATGTAGGAACAAGGGAAGCTGTACTAAGTCTTAGGCTGATTTTGTAAGGTAGAATAAGGAAAGATAAGAGAACGTTCATGGCTTTTGTAGACTTAGAAAAGGCTATTGATAACGTTGATTGGACTAAATTGTTTGACATTTTGAAATCGATTGGAATAAAGTACAGGGATAGGAGGGTGATATACAATCTATACAGAAACCAGACAGCAGTCATTCGAGTTGAAGGACATGAGAGAGAAGCTGGTATTCAGAAAGGTGTAAGGCAAGGCTGCAACTTATCACCCATACTTTTCAATCTTTACATTGAACAAGCAATGAAGGAAATTAGAGATAAATGTAAAGTGGGAGTGAAGATTCAAGGAGAAATAATTTCAACTCTGAGATTTGCTGATGACATCGTCATCTTGGCCGACAAGCCTGAGGATTTGAATGAGTTTTTGAATGGTATGGACTTCGTCTTACGGAAAGAATTCATGATGAAAATTAATAAATGTAAAACAAAAATACTGGAATGCAGCCGAAATAAATCAGAAACCTCTATGGAGATCAAATTGGCAGGTGAAAAGCTGAAGGAAGTAGGAGACTTCTGTTACTTAGGAAGCAGAATAACCAGTGATGGACGAAGCAAAGAGGATATAAAAAGTAGATTGGCTCAGGCAAAGAAAGCATTTCTACAAAAAAGGAATCTGCTGACATCGAATATAGATTTAGGTATTAGGAAGTCATTTTTGAAAGCCTTTGTCTGGAGCGTGGCGCTCTATGGAAGTGAAACTTGGACTATTGGTGCAGCAGAAAAGAGGAGAATTGAAGCATTTGAAATGTGGTGTTACAGGAGAATGATGAAGATCAGATGGGTAGATAGGGTTACAAACAAAGAGGTATTAAGACGAGTGGGAGAGGAGAGATGTTTCTGGCGACTGCTAATGAAGAGAAGAGATAGGTTAGTAGGACACATACTAAGACACCCAGGAATAGCAAGCTTAGTTATGGAAGGAAGGGTCGAGGACAAGAACTGTAGGGGTATACCAAGGTTAGAATATGTTAAACAGATTGCCTCGGATGTAGGGTGTGGTAGCTATGTAGGGATGAAACGATTAGCTCAGGACAGGGAGGCATGGATAGCTGCATCAAACCAGTCAAAAGACTGAAGACTCAAACAACAAAAATCCCTCAGTATGTCTTCCTTTGCAGGGGAAGTAAAGCCGGCGCGGCGGTCCCATATCATAGATTTATGTCATGTTAAAGAACCTTCCACTAATTACACCTGTGTGAAGCTAAATTATATATCGGTTAACATTTGACTAACGTTCTTAGGTTCCTACGTTCGTCGTCAAGAGCCGACTGCGATGGCATCTGGTAACTAAGCTCTGAACTAGTTGGTCGTTGACGGTGGCGTTTGGCGGCAAAAGTAGGATTTACTTGAAAAAAAAAATCCAATGTCTGCAGTCCTTACTTGAATTCAAACAGATACACACACTAATGAAGTCACCACAATTAACACCGGTTATCAGACAGATTCTACACACACCCAAAGTACACGGGGCGACAAGACCCCGTTGTTGCAGCCCCTAAACCGAGGAACCAACCAACTAACTATTATAAAAATCAACAGTGTTCGTAAAAGAAAGAAGACAAACTGTTGAGCAATTTTAGAAAGAGCATTGTTATTTGCCTGACAACGGACCAATAAGAAGTAACAATTGGAGTCAGGCTCGAGACTCGAACCCCGGACCATAGACTCCGCAGTCTCTCGTGCTAGCGTCTGAGCCACCGTGACAGTTTTTGAAACGAAAGGACAGAAAACACCAAGGCACAGGGACTAGAGATAGACGAATTAGCGAGCAAGAACTTCTCGCGGCTCTATTGCTGGTGGTAGGCAACCCACATGCCTGTTGTGTATTCAAGTGAAACACGCTGTACAAGGGGATACATGACAACGATGTCGAAAAGCTCGTAAAGAATCAACAACAAAAACAAATAGCTCATTAACAATGGTAAACTGACTTCGTTAATAATCTGTACGGATTCAGAATATAAGGGGACTGGATCTGGCGCTAAGATCAATGTTTTGGGTACTATCAGCATTCTGAAATCTGCCAACTTATTGTGTTTAATTTGAATTGAGGAGGGATGTGCAAATGAAATCTTTATTATTGGAAAATAATTTTTCATAATTTCGTGTGATTGTAAAATAACCAACAAATTCTATTTAATCACATTATTAAGAACATTTTTAATGCATTTATTAATTTTTAATTCACAATGTTACACACTCATCGGTCTTCAATGTACGACAGTTTGTTTTAATTTAGTAGTGGCAAACCACCTCACTCCTCATCTTGGGAGTTTGTGGGGTTCTACCCATATGACCTACATCAGTAGACCTACATTTTGCGGACCCGACCGGCCTCTGGACTGATTACCTAACGGTCAGATAGAGCTTTCAAATTCTAGCGAAAATGGTTTAAACGAACCTGTTTTGTATTTTGTTGCTTCATTTCTAGGAGCTTCCAACATTCTGGTCATCAGTCCCTTGTACTAGTGGGCATACTTGTAACTGGTATCTGGATTTGGAAGGAGATAGCCGTGGCCTTCAGTGAGGTACCATCTGCACTCGATCTACCTTCAGACCAAAATTTTCCAAATCCTTGGCACGGGCCCTCAAACAAAAGATTAAATTTGTATCCCTCGAATAAATTACCATCCATGAAGAGTTTCGCCAAAGGCCTATCATTTAAGTCGCACGCTATGTAACGTCCACAGACGTAGTTCCTAGATTCTAGTAACATCTGTCTATTATACCCATTTTAAGATACTGATTGAGGTTATTGTTATTGTAAGAGACGGTACATAGACGTCCTCTGCCTCAATCGTATACTATTTCAATATTTGAATCTGTCAGATCTTAAAGGGTACTATGGTGATGATTACACAATCATGTATTTGTGGTGTTTGAGTCTTTTGTCTGGTTTGATGCACCTTTCCATCCCTCCCTGTCCTGAGCAAATAATGTCATCTCTAAATAGCTATCACATCTAACATACGAGGCATTCTGTTTAAAACTATCTACAGTTATTTAGAAAATCGGCGATCTGGAGTAACATTATCATTTTAATGAACCACCTGATTCTTATTTTTGTAGATACATGGTGATAAGACTGCTTTTTACCCGTTTTTAAGAAGTGAACATTATGACGATGATTCACAAAGAAAAGCGAACTTCTATGGAAAACACTATTCCTCCTATTCATGCCATAAATATAATGTATCCAACGGTTCAGAGCAGCCAAATAATGAATATCATGAAGCGAGTAAGAAATGAAAAATGATGAAAATAATGTAGTGAATATGGTACCGTTTTGGGATACGATAATTAGATGATTGATTGAATGAATGAAGGTATGAAAGTATGAAGACACCCTGTATTTAATGGCGGTGATGTTGTGCATGTGGCGTATTCGTCAACGGGGTTCTCCCGTGTGTAGGCAGGGAAGTTCCTGCGATGACGTAGATGATGTCTTGTCTTATAAATGAAGAAGAAATTCGCTGTAAAATAGCCAAGTATGACGTTGTTCTGAGTATAACTCGTAGACGGTTTTTTCTTTTATTATTATTATTGGCAGTTGTTTCATTCCGCCGCATGGCTATTGCCTCTGCGGCGGCGGGCCCCCTTAGACGGTTTCGCCGTCTCTTCGGGCCAGGGAATTAAGGTTTTTGGGAGGGGTGAGATTTTGGGGATGGGTGGGTTTGGTGTTAAGATCTGGGGGAAAGTGTGTTTGAATTTAGGTTTTGGGCAATGCGGTGGAGTTTGAAGATGGGCTTGGGCGATGTGGCGATGTGGAGAAGGGAGAGTTAGATGCTAGGTGGGGGAAGAAGGTGGAGAAGGGGGATTGTGTGGTGTGACAGGGGGAGTGTTGAAAAGGTCGGAGATTGACGACCAACAAAGAAAACATGAAAGTACTGCTGCAATTGCCAAAAGTAGACGGTGTAACTTGTATTGCTCGGAGGTTAGAGAAGTGCGTTGGTGTTGAAGAGACTAAGTGTAGTGGATAAGGGGCTGCAATGACGTCCAGATCACAAGGTTGTGGAGGAGATAAAGTAATGGTGATGGTGAAGAGTGAATTTGGAGCTGAAGATAGAGATATGAAATGAATTTTGTCGATGACGATGGAGTGGATAAGTATGATCGCTGAGATGAAGAGGAGAATGATAATACCGTAAGAAAGAGAAAGAATAAGTGAAAAAGAAGAAGAGAAAAAGAAAAGGGATAGTATAACTGGTGAAATGGGGAGTGCGGCGAATTAATGAGATGTGGAGTAGCAAGCGGATGAAGTGAAGCAGGATGTTTTTTAATTAAGTGGTGAGATGGAAATAGTGGGTGAGTCGTGCGGGGTCAGAAGAAGAGTGGTGCAGTAAAAGGAAAGAAAGATAGAGAGACTGATAGAAAGAAAGAAAGAAAGAAAGAAAGAAAGAAAAAGAAAGAAAGAAAGAAAGAAAAGAAATAAAGAAACAAACGGACCCATAGCAGATCTGCTGGGACAGTTGTGAGAACGAATTTAGGGGGTAGTAGGCAGATGAGGTGAATGAATTATTGTAAGATGATGGTGACTATGGTGACAGTTTGGCGTGAGAGGTGTGATTGGGGTAGACCATTACGGGAGACGTAAATGGTGGTTGAAATATCTTATTATGGCGGATGGTGGTTGTTGAGGTGGTTGGGATGGATGTGTAATGCTGTGAACTGTAAGTCTTAGTCCGGAGCCGGGAGGAGCCCCTTGAGGGTATAGACGCCCAACTTGGTGCGCAGGGGCGTGCGGAGAGGTCGTGTCAACAAGGGGCTGACAACAGGATTTTGCGTGGTGCGTGCCCTCAGGACGTAGTGTCGTTGGAGAATCTCGACGTACGTGGTAAGAGGTGGCAGGGGCATGCAGTCGATGAGATCCGCGGTCCGAAATGTGAAGGGAAGGCGCATGGCCACGCGGACCAGGCGACGCTTGAGTTGGAGAAATGGTGTTAGGGGACGCTCTGGGAAGCCAGCCCAGGCGGGATGCCCATAGATAATGAAGGTGCGGATTAGTGCCTTGTAGGTATGGATGAGGGTCTTGGTGTTGAGGCCCCATGACGTGCCTGCCAGGCGGCGAAGGAGGTGTGCGCGCTTGCGAGCTGCTGGCAGCCGCGCTTTAAAGTGCGGACGGAAAGTAAAATGCTGGTCAAAGAGCAAGCCCAGGTAGCGGACGGTGGGTGTGGGAATGAGGCGGCGATCGCGGAGATAGAGCCGGAGGTTTTCCGGATTGCGGGTAACACTGGTTGCCCGCCGGCGAGGACGAAACAGGATGGTTTGTGTTTTGTCACCATTAAGGCTGAGGTGCCACCTGTCACACCATGCCGTGAAGCGCTCAAGGTACGGCTGAGTGTGTCCTGTGATGTGCTGGACGGTGGCGAAGGGAGCCACTATGGCGGTGTCGTCCGCAAACTGTAGAAGCTGGAGGGGGGATGGCGGTTGAGGGATATCTGCCACAAAGAGGACGTAGAGGAGTGGGGAAAGGACGGAGCCCTGGGGGACGCCTTGTTCGAAGGGGATGGGTCGGGAAAAGAGGTTAGTGATGGTGATTTTGGCTGTGCGGTGTCTAAGGAAGGAGTTGACGAATCGGATGTAGCTGTGGGGAAGATTGAAGTAGTGGAGCTTCAGGACGAGGGCGTCGTGCCATACCGTGTCGAAGGCATTTTGAAAATCGAAGGCTATGAGAAGGGTGGGAGCGGGACGATTGAAGTTGTCGGCGACGAGAGTGGAGAGGCGAAGGAGTTGGTCTTGGGCGGATAGGTGAGGGCGGAAGCCGCATTGAGAAAGGGGGAGGAGGTGATGGCGAAGAAGGTGGCGGTGGAGGCGCTTGGTAAGGATTTTTTCGAAGGTCTTGGAAAGGACGGCGGTCAGGCAGATGGGGCGATAAGAACTAGGGGAGGAAAGTGGTTTTCCGGGTTTAGGGAAGAGGAGCATCGTGGCGCGACGCCACTGGGTGGGATAGAAGCCGGGGCGAAGAAGAAAGTTATAGAGGCGGGAGAGTGTGGTGAGAAGAATGGGAGGGGCCTCCTTAAGATGACGATAACGAATGGAGTCGGGACCTGGTGCTGTGTTGGTGGTGTGGGACAAGGCGCAAGAAATATCAAGGTCCGTGATGGGGTCGTCAAGGGGATGAGGAGAGAGGGTGTGGTGGGAGGAAGGTTGTAAGAGAGGGCGAGAAGGTACGGTGGCTATGAAATCGTCGTGATCGTGGGTGTGAGAGGGGTCGTCGGAGTAGCGAAACGTGCGGGTGAAGCGTTTGGCGAAGACGTCCAGCTTGGCTGCGTCGTCTGGCGGTGCCGTCCCATTATATATGATGGGGTAGGTTGGTGCTGGAGACTGGCCAGTTAATTGTTTGAGTTGGCGCCAGTAGGCGGGCAGAGAGGCAGAGACTCGGTTGAGCCGCGTGCATGCAGTGTGCCATGAGAGGCGTTTGTGGGCCTCTATGTAGGACTTAACTTGCCGGAGGGATTGTCGATGGCGCTGAAGGAAATAGCGATCGTGCGTACGGAGATAAGTGTTGTGGTAGGAGTGCGCCAGGGCGAGAAGGCGACGTGCCTTTGGGGGGATTGGGGGGCGGGAGGGGGTCGTCGGGATGAGGGGGATGGCTAGGGAAGATGCTTGTTGGAGCGTGGCTTCAATATGGGTGGTATAGGCATCGACAGTCGCCTGGTCTTCCAACGGAAGTTGATCTGCATGCAGGTTGGTAGTTATGTGCTCCCGGTACTCTGGCCAGTTTGCCGTGCAGAAGCTCTGGATCATCCTGGGGGGTGGGAGTGGCGCATTGCGAGGTGGGAGGGGGAAGGTGAGCAGCACCGGGGCGTGGTCGCCTCCGATGAGGGGCAAGACTGTAGCGTTGAACAGATGTAGGAGGGAGTTGTGGGCGATAACGGCATCGGGGGTGGTGTTGGAGGAGGGACGGGTAGGTTTGGGTAAGGGGACGAGGGTGGCATCGATATGGCGGAGATAGATGTCCAGGCTGCGACGTTCCAGGGCTGAACGAGAGTGGAGGTTGAGGTCGGCCATGACCAAAAAATGGGGGAAAACCTCAGCCACGTGGGCAATAAAGTCTTTGGGGATGGGATGGTTGGGACGAATGTAAATTGTGGCTAGGTGTAGGACGCGGGACGGGAAATAGATGGAGCAAATGAGGCTTTCAGGGAAGATCAGAGGGGGAGGGGGGATATGATGGCGAGTGGGGAGACGCACGCGACTGGCGAGGGCCGAGCCACCGCGGCCTGCGTTGTTGGGGCGATCGGCGCGCAGAAGGGTGTAGCCGGGGAGAAAAGCGTGTTGGTCGCTCCTAAGAAAGGTTTCATTGAGGAGGGCCGCATCGACATGATGGGACCTGAGGGTGTGGGTGAGGAGAGTACGGCGGGCATGGAAGGAACAGACGTTGTGGTAAAGGAGGGTGATAGTGCGGGGAGTTCCATGTCTAGCAGGTTGTAGTGCCATAATTAGCTTATACGGCGGTGACTCGGGGGTAGCGGGAGAAGGTGAAGTGGGTGAGGGGGCCCGAGAAAGAAGGGTGGAACCGAACCCCGAAGATTTGCTGTGTAGCCAGTTGAAGCTGCGTCAGTACCAGCGGCCGTTGGTAGGGGAGGATATTCTGGAGGGAGACCACCATGAAGTGGATGAGGTCTTCGATGGTGGGGGGGAATTGGGATTGGGCTGGGGCGGTGGGTGGGTCGACGGATTTGACTGGAGCAACCGTTTCAGGGCGGTTGGGGAGAGGTGCTGGTTTGGCCTTGCATTTATAGGAGTAGGTGGGGTGAGTGAGCTGGCACTGGTTGCATCGGGGGGGCTGGGCAAGATTGGGACACTTCCCGGTGGAGTGCGACGGCTGGGAGCAGTGACCGCAGCGCGGCGGTTGCCGGCATTGATCCGTGGAATGCTCATTATAGGCGAGGCACCTGTTGCACCTGATAGCGACCGGAGCAGGAGCTTTGGAGGGTTCGACCCTATGATGATATCGGTACAGGTAGACCCCGTCCGTAAGCAGGCGGTCGACCTCGGCCTGGGTGACAAGGAGAATCCGCACCATCCACGTGGGGCCCTCAGCGTTGCGAATGCGGAAAGCCTTCCGCGCATCGACTTGTTCCAGGCGGAGTTCCTGCAAGACCGCCTCCTCGGTGAGATCGGGGTCCACGCCCCGGATCACACACGAGAAGTGCGGGTTGCGTTGCGGAGGGGGGGGGGGGGGGGGAGTAGCCGGGTGTTGGCGGGCACGGATGGGTTCCGCAGTCACCTGCGGTCCAAGCTGACGGACCACCCCGGGGTCGTGGAGAACGGCGGCAGTGGCGTAATCGTCAGTTTTGACGTAGACTCCATTGGTGGTGGCGGTGGCGGTGAAGTTGGGGTGGCCAAGCACGCGGCGCAGCGCGTCGGTGAACAAGTACTTGTTGCTGTGGGTATGGCCGCGGAAAAGGAAGATATGCTTGAATGTAGGCTCGGAGGCCTTGGTAGCATAGGAAGGCAAGGAAGGGGAAATCTGGGAAGGTGTGGCGGTGGTGGGGGTGAAATGGGGTATGTTCCCTGTGGGTGGGAGGCGAGGGTCGAGGGGAGAAATCAATGGGGACACCGGCGGCGGGGAGGTGCTGCAGTGACGTCTGGAGTCAGTAGCGATCTCCTCCATCCCCTCGTGCACCCGCAGACGGGAGCGGTGCGTCCCCCCCTCAGTATCGGAGGCATCGGACGCGCGCCGCTTCTCGGGACAGCTCGGAGTCTGGGGAACGACAGGTGGCAAGGAGAAGTGGGTTCCAGGGGATTTAGGGGGAGGTGGAAGGGCGGGCGCCCTCGGTGGCTTAGGTATGGCCCCTTTGGAGGAGGAGGGGTTGGTGGTGTTCCGGGAGGCAGAAGCCTGGGCGCGGCCGGGTGAGGTCTTTCCTCTGCCCTTACCCATGGTGAGATTAAAGGATTAATATAACAAGTATATGACGAACAATAGGATATAGGGTAAAGGGGGGCACTATTTCGAAGGTAGCTGCAAAGCCTAGTGCCTTCTAAAATGGGGCTGTAAGTAAGGTGAGGGAAGGTGCGGGAATGGAACGGGCGAAGCCAAGCCGAGCGACGCACGGGCGGTATGGGAAAGGAAGGGGAATTATGTGCTGTGCGGGTAGTGGAAAATGAGAAGTGAGATAAGGGGAAGTGTTATAGGAGTAGCTTGCCGCTAGCTCACTATTGCTGTATGATGTGTATGTGTTATCTGTTTGTGTAGTTTGACAGGGGCTGGTGCTGGGGGACGAATAAATGAGATGATGTGAATAGAAGTGTGAGCAAGCTGCGCGCCCGACACCAACGAAAAGAAGCTAGCAGCTGTGAGCTCGGTGAAGGACGTAGTGTGCTAGGTCACTGAACGCTAGTGCGATGACGGAGAACTTGAAGATCGTAGCGGTGTTCAGTTTGTGGAGCGGAGATGAAATTTGAATAAAGAATTTGCCAGTAGTGAGCCACTAAGGGCAGATGAAGAGTAGAAACGTAGAAGTATGAAACGAAGAGTAGATGCTTAGATGTGTGATAATTTGAAGACGAAAGTTGCACTGACTGCAATGCAGTGGCGTGACGTGAGCTCCACGTGGCCAGACGAGGTCGCCTCGAAGAATCCAGAATATTCGAGAAGAAGACGATAGCTGGATGATGACGTAGAAAAATTCTGGTGATATTCGGCAAGAATGACGTTCTTCAGAATAGTCAGAAATCAGATGTTTTCTTTTTTGGCTGGCTGTGGTATATTCCTTGAATATACGCTTTATGTAGTTTGTACCCCTATTGTGTTTTCTCTAGTTTATTTTTGCTTGCTCTTATCTTTAATTCCGTGAGACTCACCAACAGGGAGTTCTTGCGTTTTCGCTCTCCCCTTGTGCTTTTCGTCATGCCCTTCTTTAGTGTGTTCTAGCGATCGAGATCCATTGACACTCTGCCAACAGAAACATCAAGCTTCACCTTAGTGCGCCATCACGCGGCGCTTCGCTGAACTTATTTGTCCCTTGCGGTCAACGTGGGAACCCGTTATTACTGTCTACCGATGATGCTTTGAATTTCGATTCATCTTCTATAGATGGCAACCTACACACATCTACATTCTTTGGACCCTGCCTCAGGAAAGGATAGTTGTGCACTTGAATTATTTATGTGTGCATAGGTTTGTATCGCTTTGTCCTGCGTCATCCCTCCCCTTCTTCCCCTTGTTTGCCTCGCTAATCGGGAACTTTCTACGCTTGTCACTCTTCAACGGGCTGCCAGAAGACCTACCAGGTCGTTCTACGAGGGTCATTAGTTTCCCGTCCGACATTTTGTGAAAGTCATGAGGTGATACTTGTTTACCAGCGCTTCCAGCCAACCAGTCAACATGCAAAGATAAGTTGAATACAATTTTAAACTAATTTCATGGAGCTCCTTTAATCTCACTTGCAAGAAACTTCCTACTTCTAGTTTTATCCTGCTGGCAGGAATAATCGCTGTGATGTTATATCTTAACTTCATCCTCCGTGGGAAGTCTCGTCATGTATAAAGTAAAGTGGATGGCTAGGCACCACGTCGGATTTTATCTTTTGTACTTCACTCTGTCAAATGCAAGTAATTGGGCTCGTCGTGGGATTAATTTTGTACCCTATTCGATCTAGTAACCATCTCGAAAGTTCTTCAAGTAGCCTCGTCAAATTTAAAGTCTGTAATTGACACATCGTGAAATTCACCCTACTCCGCTTCTAACTGTCTAATGGGTCAAAACTCTGCTAATACCACAAGATTCTCAACCTCAAGCAATTTCTTCAATGTTGAAAACCGAAACTACTTCTCAACTACCGGTATGCAAATTCTCAACCCGGAAATAATTCATCCTGTTAAGCAGTGGCATTTTTTTAAGATAAAATTTATCCCCATTTTATCTGGTGTGCCGTGCAATCAGTTACAGTGTTTGGTACCCATACAATAACTGACAGTGAAAATATCGTAATTACCTTCCCTCTCCCTTTCAACTCCACTATCAACTCTTTAGCTTAAGTAATCTATGGTCTATTTTTTTAGTAACTTGAGGTTTCGTCCTTGGACACCCTTCCCCCCCCCCCCCCCCACCACCATTGAATTTCGTATCTCTGCATAAATTCAGTGGTATTTGTCAACCACGTCCCTAGGTCCAACTGATGGATATTTGGAGCTTTATCTAAGCTAACGCTTTAACTTAATTGTAACTTTAAAGGCTTGCAAGCTCTCATCATTCTCCTGCCGTCTAGTCTCTGTATCATCCTTGCGCTGTCTAGGACCAAGCTCTTCATTTTTGCGCTGTCTAGGCCCAAGTTCATATCATCATTTTGCCGTCAATGCTCCTTTGTAACATTTTTCGATTTATAAATGGTATTTCAAATTTTCACGGTGATAACTGCTGTGCCCAAGTTACTACGGACAACCTAAATTTCTCTAGTCAATCTTCATTGTGTCTAATGGGATACGTAAACGTGTGATATTCTTACTCATCTAATCTAGTCTACGCAATAATTGCATTTTTTTTCACAAATAATATATTAGGGTCTAATCTTGGTCTGAGACCAACTATTTAAACTGGCACTGCTGTACACTAGACAAAGGACTTCCTCTCTCTCTTAAGATTACACATACTCATTGTATACTCACAACTGCTACATTTTTGAATTGTATCTTAACCAGCAATTAAATTGCTCTAAAATTGTATTGGTGGCATAGCATTGCATTTTTAGCCACGGCCGCCCCCTTTTTGTATTTTACATTGTCTTTCAATTACTTAATGTTTAAAGAGCTATCCTCGATTATTGCCGAAGGTAATTACTAATTTCACTATTCCTACACTTGATCTTGACTTATGGCAGCAACTTGATATGCGCCTTGTGTACTTTGGCTATTATTTCTTTCGTTTGTTTTGCTCTTACCAAATTTGATAAGCTACTTTTTTGTCAGGTTTATGATTTTTCACGGATCTCTTTAGATGAGTGTCGCAGGTATAGTTCGCTCAGCTAACTTCCTACCTTGGGTCGTTCTCAATCTATGCATCTTGATTATCAAGACTGTGTTTAATCTAGCTAAATCACTTCTCAGTACTTTTCTTGTGATAGATTTAGTTTTACTTTTGGAGCACAACAATAATTTTTTCCTAAAATCTTTAAGCTTGATTATATTTGTAACTACTGACAATGCTTGTAAATGGCCACGGGTCAACCCTTCCCTCACACTACTGTGCATTAAGAAGTCCCAAGTTTTTTCTTACTAATATCACTATTAAATTAGCATATTTTTGTGAAATTCTTTTGACGGTATATTTTGACCTGATATTAATATAAATTATCTTGTTTTGGGTCTCTCCCATTTGAAAAAACTCTTCTGATTTCTCTCCCTAATCCGTTTCCTTATTCTTGCTACATCTTCCCTGTGGGGCGATTGGACTCTTCCAAATGATCCAGGCTGCATGGCTTAGCGGTAACGTACTCGCCTGTTGTGCACAAGGTTGCAGGATCGAATCCTGGCGCAGTCAGCTGGCGTCTGAGGGTGCGCAAATGCGAGGGAGCCGTGTCAGTATATTTACTGGCATGTTAAAAATCCCCTTCGGGGCAAAAGTCCGGCACCCAGCCGTCTCTAAAAGCCGCAGTAGTTAAAAGGGACGTCAAACCAATAACATTATTATTATTATTATTACATCTTGTTTTCTTCATAACGCATGGACCTTGAGCTGACGTTCAGATCCATGTAAAAAGAATGCAACTAATTATTATTATTATTGAACCCTAGTGATCTAGGCCAAATAAATAGGCTTATTGCTATGAAACATAGGATTCAGCGAAAGTAAATGTTTTAATACACTGGATCCCGCAAAAGACAGACCCTGGAAAGTTTCATTTAGCCGAGAGGCGAGCATAGCTATCGGCTTATGAAAACAAGCAGCAAGAGATTACAATTCAGCGCTGGGAGCCCGGGAATTCACTATTCCTTAATTAGCGTGAGAGAGGAGGGGTCAGCTATCAGAGAAGACACGTGACTTCAAGGAAATACCGGAATAAAGCCGATTTGTATTAATTACAAGGGGATCAAAAGACGCTCGTGATTTAAAAATAGATTATCCTAATTTTGAAAGGATAAAGAGTTACAATTTTAAATGAAGTACATAAATTACGTACTTAGAGGCCAAAATTACGTAAGTATGCACAGGTCAGGGCGACAGTTGTGGGGGACGAGTTTGTGGGAATCCAGTAATTATGTTTGTGACTATGTGAACTTGGAAACCGACGCGCTCCAGATTCCAGGAGTTTGAACGAACGATTCTGAAATTTGGAATCAGTGGGTCACGAACGTCAAGGTAATGTCAATCCTGAGTTCGAAGACCAAATTCTGTATTAGCGGAGCTCAGCTAAAAATATTCATGCCAACTTCAGGGCCCAGTCGATATTTGACATAAACATTGTTCAAGAAGCCATTGTGTCTCAGTCTGAAAACATATTCAGCGGTGGTAGCGTGTTCCGGTCGATCGCAGATTGTGGGCGACAAAGGACTGACCCAAAAGAAGTCTGATTCATGAAAATTGCCGAACCAATTAAGAAGTATAGTGCAGTCTCAGTCTGAAAGCATATTCAGCGGCGATAGCGTGTGTCACTCGATCCCAGATTGTGGGCGACAAAGGACTGACCCAAAAGAAGTCCGATTCATGAAAGGTGCCGAACCAATTAAGACGTATAGTGCAGTCTCAGTATGAAAGCATATTCAGCGGCGATAGCGTGTGCCAGTCGATACCAGATTTTAAGTGACCAAGATATTGTTCGAAAGAGTCCATTTCTGAGTTATTGTTCTGTATTGAGTAGGGACAATACGGACTAAGAGTCTCCAGTTTATTCAGACAGGAGAGGAATCCCTGAGTGTACTGAAAGTACAGGTAGAGTAGGGACTAGTGATACACACACCAATATATAGGGCTACAGTCTGGCTACAGACATTTCTAAGCAAGTGCGCGAATGTACGCGTCAGTATCGCGAGGAGCTATCAGTATTGTGAATTTTGAATTTTTAAGTTAAGACTAACTTCTTTATTATAGATTAGTGTCGTAAGTGATAATTTCAAGAATGTGTAATCCTATGCAAAGGTGTGATGCCAGGATGGGAGGAGAGATCTGCCAACCTCTGCTGAGCCGTGAGATGGGCGGCTAAGCCCATGGACAGGGATGAGATATCATGTCACCCACCATGAAATACGAGTCAGATGACTACACATTTGTATTATATTTTGTTATTTAAGAAATGGGGAATAGGATAATCAAAGATGTATGACGTAATGTAGTACATAGAAATGTGGCCTGGAAACATGTATAGAATGACGTAGATTTGTTGCCAAAACTACGTAGTCAAAAAAATCGTCATTTATGTAATACTGAAGACTGGTAAGGTCAAATTAAGGGTCAAGTGTTGTCTTCCCGCAGAGGAATACAATAGCTGCGTGATGCCCAAAAATGCTGAATAATAATAATAATGTCTTAACGTTGAGTGAAAAAACAAGATTAATAATAATCACATTATTATGCCATGCGCAAATTATGAATAATAATAATAATCTTATTACGATATGTAAAAATCAGGAATAAGAGTATTAATTATAATAATTATAACAGTCAAATATTTAAGACTGAAATAGTATTGTTGATGAATGTTTGTCTGTCGGAGGAATATAACGGAGGTCATTAAGGCGAGATATTTATGGAAAGGATAAAGAATAGAAATGCTAAATACATGATGTTTAATACGTGTTTTTGAACGTGGAAATTAGGGTGCATGTCAGAGTATTACGGTGGCGAATTGGTCAAGTGATTAGGTGGTTCGGAGTAAGCCGACTGGGTGCGAAGGTAAACCAGTGTATGTGTTTGAAAGTGCATAATCTACGAGGAAATAATAGGAGACAATTAGGTAAGACCTCAGATATGAGTTAAATTCAGGGTGAAACAGTCCCTTGAAAAGTGAGTACCGGTCTTCCGCAATATATATATACAGGGTGATTCTTATTAACGTTTAAAACTCTCTGTAGCGACATAGATGGCATTGAGACAAGTAATTTGATATAGGACACTTAGGGTACCTTAAAAGTGAACCACAACTGTTAAACATATGACTTCATCAGGTGACGGCTCAGCTCGAGCGGTCTGGCCCGTCCACTCATACGCACACCAAAGCATCCAAAGCAAACGTTGAATATCATATCACTCTGGCTGCGTGTCTGTGTGTGCGACTTGGACGCGTGGGGTTCAAGGTTTGAATCCGGGGCCTATCCATCATCCTTTTTTGTTCTCTCTCTTCTCATTTCAGGTGGAAGCAGATTGTTAGTTGACATTAAGAACGCTTTGTATTACGAATGTGATCGGAAGCGTTCGGGAATTTTACACTGGATTCGATGGGATGGGGCAAAATTAGTCATTCGACAAGAACTGCTGTACTAGATAACAACGGTTTGAGAGTTCTCAGCCACAGTTCAATACAGTACGTCAAATGAACCGCTTTACATTCCATGAGCTTGCAGACATGCACCTTTGTTATGGTGCTGCAAATTCGAACGTTGCTGGATGGCGGCTGTACCAAAAAGGATTTCCCCAGCGCGTTCTGCCTTCTCACGTGACCCTCAGCCGTTTGTGGGTTGTAATGTTTAACAGCAAGAAAGTTCGGTGATACATGCGCAAAAATAAAAGCAGTGATTCCACTTGAAAGGCGAAGAGAGAGAAAAGAACGCTGATGGACAGAGCACGGAATTGATCCTCGAACCCCACGCGCCCGAGTCGCACACGCAGACACGCAGCCAGAGTGATATGTGTCCTATATCAGATTACTTGTCTCAATATCATCTACGTCGCTACAGAGAGTTTTAAACGTTGATAAGAATCACCCTGTCATCATCTTTCTTCGGCTTTTTCCCAATTAATTGGGGTCACCGGAGCCAACCAGGCTCATTTTGGTTTTGGCCGGGGATTTAAGGCCGGATGCCCTTCCTGACACCAGGTGATTTTTCGGGTGAAAATTCCACCCCGCTGTCACCGGGATTCGAACCCCGGTCGTCCGGGTGAAAGACGAGCAGCTAAGCCACTGCGCCATCACGCCCCCCTGATAAGAATCACCCTGTGTATATATATATAATTCAGGGGTGGTAAAGTCCTTTGAAAAGTAAAGTAATTGCAATATAAACACGCTAGGAAAGAGAGCACTCAGAAGAAATTCGACAGAACCACGAGGTAAGTACCATCGTCTATCCCCAGTTGTATTTGCCAAGAGCTAGGATTCACTTTTATCAGAAGATCTATCTTTTGTGATTATAGAGCAGTATAGAAGGCAGTCAAGTCTATATTGAGTTTTATGGAGTGATTGGATTTCTTGATTTTTTAATTTTTGATTCTTGACTTGCTTTTTTGTTGTGGTCCGCGTCAGTGAACATGTAGACAGTAAACATAAGTATACCCGCAAGCTAGTACTTGATACGGAGGTATTTGACCCCGATTAACGTAAACCGATAGATGTTTAATGTCAGGCGAATTTTCCGACTAACGTGAGAAAAGGTTTATATATGAATTGTGTGTTAGGGCAATTAATAAAATGTATATTATATTAACATGTGTTTTATTTGATAGGGTGGTAACGAATCTACATCCAAAAATTCATGTTGTGTTAAGTGTTCGAGTTAATTAACTCGTTATACCATGGTGTATGCAAATAATTGCCTTAGAGGGTAGAGGTCATAAAGTATTGTTATGTTAGTTATATTTGTTTAAAGGGGCGGAACTACGAGATCATCTGTCCCTCTTAACACAGATTAAAATATACAAATTTGGAATGGAATTTAAAATTTAGAGGAGGACACCTAAATTTGAAAACAGCGAAAATTAATAAAACAAACAAAAAATAAATAAAACTAATAATTATAAAAATAAAGTAAAATTACGGAAAAACAAAAATCATAATTCAAAAACGAACAAGTCGTTGAGTCAATGTTCACTGGAAAATTTAGATTGCTGGCCGTAACCCACTCCCACTTATAAAGCGGATGACGAGATCAGCAGCCACCGAGTCATCGGCTAATATAAGTTTGAGTGTCATCTGCAAACCAAGGTTTCTTGGTAAGTCAGCAAGATCCACAGACTCAGTTAGTATGTCGCCCACGGTGAATACGGCTCCTCAGGTACAAAGTGTGGGGGGGGGGGGGGTCTTCCCTTCTCATTAGGTACGAATGGATGGATCTTGTATGACCTATCCTTAGCCTACACAAAATGACGGACTCCTTCCTTGACCGGAAAGAGCTCCGCCACACGCGAGTAGTTCCCTTGATCGCTCTCAGTTTACTGGGCATTGGGTCAGTTAGCCACTGACTCTCCCAAAATGGAGCGGCTTCGGTGGCGTAGTCGGTAGCATGCTGAGCTTCTACGCCCAAGATCGCGGGTTCAAATCCGGCCGAAGTCGTCGGATTTTTTAAGAGCGTTAAAAATCCCTCAGTATGCCTTCCTTCGGAGGGGAAGTAAAGCCGGCGGTCCCATGTCATAGATTTATGGCATGTTAAAGAACCTTCCACTAATTACACCTGTGTGAAGCTAAATTGTATAGGTTAGGAATGTAAACAACGCTCTTAGGTTTCTACGTTCGTTGCCAAGAGCCGACTGCGGTGGCGTCTAGTAGCTAAGTTCTGAACTAGGCTAGTAGTCGTTGACGGTGGCGTTTGGCGGCAAAAGTAAGAACTATTTGAAAAATTCAAAGTTGCAGTCCTTACTTGAATTAAAAAACAGATAACACACACTTATACAGTAATCACAACTAACACTGGTTATCAGACAGATTCTACACACACCCAAGGTAAACGGGGCTACATGACCACGTTGTCGCAGCCCTTAAACTGAGGAACCAACCAACCATCTCCCAAAATGCCAGTACTTGTCGGCGTAACTGAGAGCGAATATATCTAGCGGGTACCTCCATTGGTTGAGGTGGTAGTGATACCACCTCTTTTGCAGCTTGATCCGCTAACTCATTTCCCGCAATTCCCATGTGGCTTGGAAGCCACAGAAAGGTGATTCAAGTGTCAGCGCGGCACAACTCGGCTAGTAGGTCGTGGATTCGCTGCACTAGGTGGTGTTGCGGGAAACATGTAGCAATTGACTGCAACGAACTCAAAAGAGTCGGTACACACGAGAAAGTGGATTCGTGCATCCTGTAGTGCAAACTGCAGAGCTTCATAGATGGCAACGAGCTCCGCAGTTAACACACTACAGGCTTCAGGCAAAGAGATTTTGGTATTTGGTATTGATGTCGGGAGTCCGGAGATCCGACGAAGCTTAGTCCACACTTGAGATGATGGAGTACGCGCCGTCATGGACGACACATACTTTTCCTACGTCGTTTTCTTACTCTCCCGAATCAGATATCGGTCTCTCTTTTAAATGTGATAATTTTGGCCATGGTGTTTTGTCTCCGATAGCATTTGAAAGCACGTCGACGATCTTTAATGGCTGCTGCAATCTCGGTTGTCCACCAAGGGACAAGCTTCCGGCGGGAGTTGCTTGATGAGGAAGGTATTGTTTCCTCTGCAGCAACCAAAATACAATTCGTTATGTGAATGGTATAATCATCGACACTCTCGAAGGTATCTTCGGCAAACACCGCACGTGCTGTGAAAGTCGGCCAATCATCCCGACGGAGAAGCCATCCACTTGGTAACTCGATGGCTCTCTGGTTCGGAAGAGTAACGATAATCATGTACACCCCACTGTAGCAGGGGCACCAGCGCACGACTGCACAAGGTGATATCGACACATGAATAAGTGTCGTGTGCAATAGAGAAGTGCGTATGTTCCCCTGTGTTCAACAAACATAGGTCCAGCCGCAGGATCAGTCTCTCAAACTCTCCCTCTACCGCTAGTGGTAGCGGTGCCCCAGATTGTGTTGTGGGCATTAAAATCTCCCAGAAGGAGAAAAGGAGGGGGAAGCTGAGAGACTAAATCCATCAGCTGGTTGTAATCCAGTTGAGAATCTGGCGGGATGTACACGTTACATACTGTTGCCATTACTGGCAACAAAGTACGAACTGCAACTGCTTCTAGCTGAGTACGCAGCGGCACCTCTTCCCTAAAAAGGGTAGAGTGGACGAGAGTGCAGACCACCGGTGGTCACAGCTCCGTCCACCCGATCTTTAGAGAAGAGTTTGAAGTGACGCATTGTTGTCTCATGTCCAGGACGAAGCCTGGATTCCTGAAGACAGACAATGGTTGCCGAAAACAAAGATATAAGTTGACGTAACTCAGCGAGATGACCAGAATAGCTATTACAGGTCCATTGTAATAGAGCCGTAGTGTAGACTCAAGTAGAAGTTGGTCGTCTACTTCCGCTTGACCGTTTGCCACCCTTCCCCATCTCTAGGTGGATACGATAGGGGAGGAGAGCACACCTCAATCTCCACATCTCCGTCCGAAGACGTAGCAAATGGAGAAAATTTAGTGGTGCACGTTCGCCGTCGGACCTTCTCCCGGTCCGAAGACTGGGTGTCCGTCCCCGACACGTCCCGAACGTAACCAACAATTGTTATTCCAATTGCAAAATCTTAATGAGCATTGATGCCAATTGCCAGTATTAATGTTATCGACTGTGACCATTGGTTATAAACAATTAAACTTTATAAACAATTTAATTTTATAAATAATTAAAATATAATCAACAATTTGTTATAACTTAAACCATGAAATTCTATAAGCAATATGTTTATAAACAATTAAAATTTCATCTACAATTAAATTTGATAAACAATAGAGTTATAAACAAATAACGTTTTATAAACAATTAAAATTTTATAAACAAATATAATTTCATTTAAATTAAATTTTATAAATAATTAAGTTATAAACAAATAAAATTTTATAAACAAATACACTTTAATAAACAATTAAAAATGCATTAACAATAAAATGTTATAAACAAATGGAATTTTATAAACAATTACAATTTCATCTATAATTACATTTTCAAATGATTAGGTTGTAAACAAATAAAATTGTATAAACAATTAAAATTTCATCTACAATTACATTTATAAACAATTAAGCTATAAGCAAATAAAATGTTATCAACAATTGAAATTGTATCTACAATTACATTTTATCAACAATTTGTTAGAAACAATTAACATTTTATAAACAGTTAACATTTTATACAATTAAAATTTCATCTATAAATAAAATTTAGCAACAATAAAATGTTATGAACATAAAATGTCAAATTAAGCTAAATGATTCTTGGCTAATTCATAGAATTGGTGTTAATTCAAGTAAATATTGGCAAAGTTAAGTAAATATTGGCAAATTGAAGAAAGTATTGGCAAACTCTAATAAACATTGGAAGATTGAAATAACTTTTGAAATAAATGACTGTGTGTAAGGTAACCAACTCAATAGGATAATTAAGCATTATAGATTGCTGATTAATGGTGTAAAGCAGGGGCGGTGCGCCATTAAGTGGCGTATATTAACGTGCCAGTTCTGCCAGTGGTGTAAATACGGGGGGTGATTAGGAAGATCAATCCCCCAGAATACCTCGTAGTTGCGCCCCTTAAAACAATAACTACTAACTTCTCCTCCCAGAGTCGATTAATTAACATATGAAATGTATTGAAGTGTATAACTTTTCTTAAAACCAAATTGTCGAATTGTAGACGAATGATTGAATATTAATATTATTGAATGAGCAAAATAGTCAACTGTTCAGTTAGCCAGAAGGGTGCCAGTGAGATGGATGTGGCATTATATATCCTCATCCCTTTTCAAAAATACACCACTTGACAGTTGTCATTCTGTTAGTATCCGAGTTCATGAAGTGGAAAGTGAATAATACTGGAGTATGTTAAGTTGCATTGCGTTTTAAGTTAAACTTAAGTTGGAAACAGTAATTTATTAATGTATATAATAATGACTGAAAATATAAAGGGCCAAATATAGCACGAAGAAAACTGGACTTTATAACTTAATATCAACAAAATTGTTAATTTTCCAACACTTGCACATCGATACAAGGTATCAAACCTTAATGAAATCAAACACGAAAATAGGTTGGAGGTTTTGAAACTCCAGGATCGTATATTTACTTTCATTGTTTGTTTGATTATGACCAAAACCTCCTCCACAGAACCCCAATGTAATTTTGACCGAGTCATCCCCTTCCAGGAGCAAACCCTAGATACGCTACTGAGTTGTGCATAGACAAAAGCTATTCAAGCTGGGGAAGCACTCAGTTTAATAACTAAATCGAATGGAAAGCTAATGCTGGTGAGCCAAGTGATCAACTCGCGTGTGGGCCGGAGAAATCTCTTCAGCCAGGATCATTTTCTTGAATTTGACCTTGACGAAAATAATTTTAATTACCTAAGCAGAGCTGTGGCCGAGAAATATCTCGACACTAAGTTATCTATATCTATACTAATATAATAAAGCTGAAGAGTTTGTTTGTTTGTGTGTTTAAACGCGCTAATCTCTGGAACTACCAGTTGGATTCGAAAAATTATTTTTGTATATGATAGCCAGATTCAGGAGGAATAGTTTAGGCTATGTAGCATTAGGCTACACCTCTCATGTAACCTTAAAGATTGATTTTTGTTCAGTAAGTCGGAAGAACAAGCGCTTCCGAACTGCTCCAATAATACATAAGTCTATTGTTGCCTGGCAATGCGGGCTGCATCACGTTGCCCATACCAGTGTTCTGGTGAAGAATTGCGAGCTGCTTAAAAATTGCAGTCGCGGGGAGTAATTAGTGCAGAAAGATTTCTTAGGCCTCTTAAAACAGTTATCATCATGACAATAGTATGCCTCTGTATAAGGGCGATGGTGTTGGTGCAGTATACTGAGGTCATCAGCTGCAATAACCGTTGGTGATTTCCGATCCTTATCCTTGAGTGCTCCAGTTCTGTAGTAGTATTCATTATCATCAGTAAAATAAATAAATAAATCTACCGGGCGAAGCCGGGCACTACTGCTAGTATCATAATTATAGAGATGCACTAATAGTGTAATGCGTCGAAAATATGTACGTCGGCAGTATAACACGCTCGCACTTCTTTAAGGACCAGTAAACGATCAGAAGGGACAGTTCATGGTCTCGTGTGCTGTATTTATACTGTCGATGTTTTTAAGATGACTTACATTATGATAAGACTACCATTTAGTCCAGTAGACATACCATTTTGGGTTGCAAAACGTGGAGTAATTTTGATTTTCAGGTATGTTGTAAGTATTGTTCCTATCGTGAAAAATCCAAGTTATCGACCTCTCCCTCCCCTTCCGCCATCTTGAAAATACCGCAAAGAAAAAGCACATTTTTTCAGATTTCCGCAGTACCTCGCTTCCAGTGCATTTTAGGCAAAGTATTGTCATTGCCAATATTAAAGAGCGTTAAATTATATAATATGTTGAGAAATTCGAAATAGGTACTGGGATACGGGAACATGAACATTTGCAAAACAAATTTTTAAAAAACCTAAAAGTATCGTTTAGTGCAAAATGCATGTGGACTGGAAACTGATTATATCTACTGTAAATACACAACTACCTCTATTCAAATCGGTATTCATTTAAGTAATATTATCTTTAATCCATTATGTTTGTAATATATATTCTACGTGTAGTTCACGAGATCGATGCAAATTCTGGGGAATTACGAAATTTTTGAAAAATAAGAACACACAATTTTAATGCTTTAACATATATTTATATTTCAGCGAAATCCAATTTGAAAATAGGTCTAAAATTTTATTTCAATGATATTTACAACATTTTTAGAAAAAATTCATCAGTTTTCGTTGTATAGGCTCAGATTTGTTTGCTGCATATAATTCACTGCTTCGACCAATAGGCAGCAAATCGTCTAACTCTTCTTCTTTCGTGTTGAATTCAACCTCTAGTGTATTACCGCAGGATTCGAATCCACAATGGAGTCATACAATGGAGCATCGAAGTCCTGTATTATTATCTTTTAGTCCATTTTAATTTATGAAAAAATAGGCTTATGTCTGTGTATGTGTGTGTCCCCTAATAACTTCTAAACGGCTGGAGCGATTTCAATGAAACTCGGTAAGTTCATAGCACTATTCCAGGCGCCCCGACCGTACCCCTCAAATTTTGTTACCTCTCACCAATCCAACATGGCGGATGTACGAAATATTTCACCTGCATTCAATATCTCCGAAACTATTACCAATATCACTCTGGAATTTTTACGGTGATATAGGAAATTACTAGAAGTTCACCTATGTGACTTTTGAAAAACTGGTAACTACAAACCCGACATGGCGGCCAAGCGAAGTTGTGACTTTTAAACAGACGTTTCTCGCGATTTAATCAACCAAACGCAATGAAACTAGGTACTGTATATGTTTATACACATTGTAATACACCGACATCTAACTTCGTTCAATTGTTTACATACCTCAAGATGGCGGCTGTGCGAAATATTTCACCGGCATTCTATATCTCTGAAACTATTACCGGTATCACCCTAACATTTTGTACGGAGATAAAGGTACTGCTGGAAGTTCATCTATGAGACTTTCAAAAACCGGTTAACTACAAAACGAACATGGTGGCCAAGCGAATTTGAAAGTTTTAAATAGACCTTTCTCGCAATTTAATAATCCAAACGCAATGAAACTTGGTACAGCAAATGCTTATACACATTGTAATGCACTGGTATTTAATTTAGTTCAATTGTTTACATAACCTCAAGATGGCGGCTGTGCGAATTTTAAAATAAGTTTTTATTTCTTGTGTCGTAATCATGCGATCGAAGTGAAAGTTTGAATAAAGAACCTACGCAATAATTTTCCTTTAATGGTACATGACTCTATGGCCTATACATATAACAATCCAACATGACGACCATCCGAAATATTTAGACAGATCTCAATATCTACGAATTTATTACAGCAATCAAACTGATTTTTTTAAATCTTCATAGGGACTATGAACATAAGTTCACCTATAGGACTTTCAATAACCTGGTGATAACAAATCCAACATGGCGGTGACGCGAAGTATAAATATTCACAAGAAATTTTCTCGCAATTTAACCATCCGAGTGCAGTGACACTTGGTAAAGTAAAACCTTATACAAATGTTAATCCAATAGCATCTAATTTATTTCAATTGTTTCCATAACCACAATATGGCAGCTGTGCGAAAATTTAAAATCTCGTTTTTACTTCTTGTGTCCTAATCATGCGATTGAAGTTTGAATACTACACGTACACAATAATCTAGTACATAACTCTAAGACCTACATATATACAAATCCAACATGGCGTCCATCCACAATATTTAGTCGGTTCTCAATATCTACGAATCTATAACAGCAATCAAACTGAAATGTTGAATGTTGATAGTGGCAATTAACATAATTAGGTTATATGAAAATAGGCTTTAGTTCTTCACGGAACTACTTGTTTCAGCTGCATTTGTTGCCACAAGCCTTTTTTGTTTTGGCACGAAATCATGTTCAGCAATGCCATTTGTGCTGGTACTTTATTCAATGGCAGCGGAGTTAGGCCACCAATATCATTCTTGTAGCCCCAGTTGAGGACGTCTTTTACATACTATATCTACGTTTGAACTTGCGGATACATGTGCATGGTGTTGATCAGCATCCCTGGTTGGAGATAGGCGTGCCAAATCGAAATTGCCGTTAGCAGCTTTAGAAAAGCGATGTGTTTGAGTCACCTCCATAAAGGGCCACAAGGAAAGTTGCAATGACTTCCGCGAGCTTCTCTTTTCCTGCAACTAAACCTTTGAAAATGGCAATACTTCATCGGTCGGAAGAGCCACTCTCAATTGTGGTACAAAACTTAGTTTCTCCCTGCCCAAACAGAGCGGAGGTGGTATCGCAACCACTTATCGCATGGAGAATAGAATTATTTTCCACAATATCTTTATATTTGATTGATGTTTGCGAGTACAACGCATTTCCCATGTTGCCCCGTCCAGATTTGCAAAAGAACACGTTGTTTAGTGCTAAAGCCGCCACAAAAACTATAATATCAATATCAACAGAATCGTGTTCGTAAGACAACGAAATTGCAGTTTTCACAATTAACACATTAGCGTCTTTTGTTGTTTGCTTGGTGACCATTTGTGCTTGCAAAAGTTTCTTCTAAAGCAATGATATGGAGCGTGATTTGTTTTCATTCATTCGATAACAATTTATCCTTTGTCATCTATCTGTAACTGTGTAATATTCTTATTAGTTTCTTTCTGCAACTGTTCTAAGTTCCTCTTAACATCACTTTATAATTGAGTTACACAACATTTCAATTGTGTTGAGTCACCTTGTAGTTTATTTACACTACCCTGTCACTGTGTAGAGTAATTTAAACTAACTTTTCCTGCATAGTTCCTAATTTTTCCTGTGCCTGTGTATTTAAACATTGCCCTTCAACTGTGTAGAATCACCTTGTAGTTTAGTTAAACTTTCCTGCATTTGTCTCGAATTATTTTGTACTACAGTAGAACTAGTCTGTAATTGTGTAAGCGAGGTTTGCATAGCTGTTACATTATACCTACATTTTTTAGCCTATTTTCATGTATGAGAAAAAATAGGCTTATGAGATCACCTTTTGTCCGTGTGTTTGCCCCCCCCCCCCCCCTCCCCCGTAATAACTTATAAACGGTGTCTTCAATGAAACTCGGTAAGGTCATAATACTATTTCGGCCGACCCCAACGGTGCCCTTTAAATTTTATTACGTCTCACCAGGGCCGGTCTTAGGGGTGTGCGACATGTGCGGTCGCACAGGGCGCCAACGTTTTTTTTTTGGGGGGGGGCAAAGGCGTCCCCCAAAGATAGGCAAATTTCGATTTATTTCCTATTGAACAAATGGCAAGATAGGTAAATGCGAGTTCGTCAAACAAATATGGGAATCAGTGTTTTTAAATAGCTCAACCGGTGTTATCTCTCACGACTCAAAACCCTACGCGCACCTTAGACCGTGACGGACCGAAGTTAAACTCAGTGAAATAGTGATTAGCAAACACTATATCTTTCTCTCCCTTGCCTTGCCTTTTCACTATCGCGGAAATGCAACCCGGCTCGACTCCCGGGTCCCGGGCCCCGGACCAACCAAATCGCCCTTCGGCAGCGCTCGGGCATTTTCGTGATATTTCGGTTCGGTTCGTTGTTGTAGCCGAGCTACAGCAAGGCGAAGTAGGGAGAATGAAACATGGAAAGAAAGCGAAGAAGGCAGGGAGAGAGGGGAGTGAGGTTGGAGAAAGGGGAGTGGGTGTGGCACGAGTTGAAGACAGAGGCAAAGAAAGAGAAATCATAACAAACGACACGTGTGGCTGGGCGAAGTCGGCGTCGACCCGCTCGTAGATGGCAGGACGTATTAGCACAATACACGGGAGTGTTATGGCCCTTGCTAATTGTCGTTCATTCGAGTGCGTGTTGCGGATGGTGTAAAGTCGGGACGAAGAACGAGAACCCCTACAACAATGGTCTTCTCCGGTAAAGGTAGTGGTGCTGCAAACAAAAAAACGAAGGTTTCAGCATGTGGAAGAAGATAAGAAGGCAGCCGAAGCTTTTAAAAAATTCGTCCGACCTTCAACATCAATAGACGGGAGATCTTCTCAAACAAATCCTACTGATCAGTCCAATAATGTACCCGTGAAAGTTGCAGAGCAACATGAAGATATATATTTTAATCTCAACAAGAATATTTTCTTACTCTCATAAAAGCGTGTTAAACTGTATCTTTTACTTAAACCACATTCTACATTGGTCGTGGTCTAGGTCATAGTCATAAGGTCGCAACGACTGTTTTAAGCACTGCTTGTGCGGATAACGCTAAGTAAACGCAGACCGCTATGTTATTTACCTTCTCAAATGAGCTATTTTAGATCTATTCGGTAATTCTTGTTAAGCAATCATAAAAGCAAAGTAAAATCACGTTTTTAGACCGATCCTTAAAATCGGAAACAGTTCCCTTATTACCACTAAAACCTCCAATGTAGAATGGGCTTAATAATCCGTGTAGGCAGAAATGCGTTTTGACTTGGTGCCGGCCTGATTGTTGATCTCTTTTTAGGTGCGGTGACGGGTGCGAGCACCTTAATAGGAATTGGCTCTTCTGACTGTGGCACTGCTGGTGGTGGGGATGGTGTGGGATCATGTGACAGGGGTGAAGGCGGGAAGGATTCGAAGAAACCTTTCGACTCTGGTGATTGACATACAGTCGAAAGTGGTGAACGTGGTAGTTGCAGTGCTGATTTAACTTGTGACGGTGAAGCCGGTGAAGGTTCTGATGTCGGTACTGGTGCTGGGAATGGATTATGCATTGTGCCCTTCATTAGTGATAGCAGCCAACTTCAAAACCCTGCATATTAGCCTCCGGTCCGAAGCACGGAATATACTGATAGAATATTATCGATGAAGGGCCTGTTAAAATAAAAGATCGGAACTTCTAAAAGATGCTGGAGGTGGCCGTCATTTTACTATGTTTCATTGTTATCGCGAGTTGCGGAATGTCGAAAAAGTACTAGGACGTTGGCTCCAACTTTCTGACTCTCTAAAAAAAATATTTTTCTTTTGTTGTAAACTCTTCGACAGAAAGTCCACAGCCGCTCTCGTCACTTCGGGATTCTGTGACTGGACACATCTTTCGCAAGCCTTAGAGCCTCATGAAAGATCCCCTTCTCATTTTAAATGTTCTCAATTATGGGCCGAAACAGAGTTGCGTTTATCCTCGAAAATGGGCGTTGATGATGCTAATCAACTAATTATGTGTGCTGAGGTAGAACATTGGTGGTCCGTACTCGAACGATTGTTATCGCTTCGGGTGAACGTAGCGTTTCAAAATTGAAGTTGATTAAAACCTACCTGCTTGCTACGATGGGCCAAGAGAGACTGTCAAAACTTGCTTTAATTTCAATAGAGAACAATATTGCGCGTTCACTCGATTTAGCCCAGTTACTAAAACAGTTTGCTTCAGTCAAAGCACGGAAAGCTCCCTTCTCATAAGGTTTTGGGTTTTAGTGTGTTTTCTCCTGTGTGACGTAGTCGTTTGAATTGGTAAAGCTAGATTCCTGTAAGTGTATTTTTCCACTGATTCTGTTATGCTGACACTTTGCATCACAACTGAAAAATAGTTATTGTAATATGTTACGCCTCACCTATTCGATAATAAAATCCAGTATTTTTGCATCATGCGAACGTACAGCCGATATTTTGTATGTTACCTTGACTATCCCCTTACTACAACGCAAGTAAAGCATGTTCAAGTGATATAGTAATTGGGTAAATGTACTTTAGGTTCATTTTATTTAATTTCATCCGATAACTCGGTACCTTGCCTTTGCCTGCATTTTCTACTTTATATTTTCATGATTCCTCTTTATGATACCGCATAATTTTTGCCAGAGTTAGGCAACCCGCCTCGCACAGAGGGGCGCAAAATCGAATTTCGCACAGGGCGCTGAAACCCCTAAGACCGGCCCTGCGTCTCACCAATCCAAAATGGCGGCTGTCGATATATTACACCGGCATTCTATATCTCCGAAACTATTACTCATATCACCCTGAAATTTTGTACAGTGATAAACGGCACTAGACGTTCACCTATGTGACTTTCAAAAACCTGTTAACTACAGACGGCAAAGCGAAGTTGAAACATTTAAATAGTTTTTTCTCGCGATTTAACCATCCGAACGCAGTGAAACTTGGTACAGCAAACGACTTTACAAATTACAATTTCACTGACGTCTTATTTAGTTCAATTGTTTACGTAACCTCAAGATGGAGGCTGAGCGAAATTTGAAAATTAAGTTTTTATTTCTTGTGTTCTAATCATACGGTCGAAATCAACGTATGAATAATGAACGTACACAATAATCCTCATCTAATAGTACATAACTCTATGGCCTACATATATTAAAGTCCAACATGGCGACCATCCGAAATATTTCTCAATATCTATTAATCTATGACCACAATCAAACTGAAATTTTGTATGTGTATGGAGGCTATAAACATAAGTTCTCCTAAGGTACGTTCAATAACCTGGTGAGCACAAATCCAATATGGCGGCAACGCGAAATTTAAATGTTCAAATGGACGTTTCTCGGGATTTAACCATCCTAGCGCAGTGAAACTTGGTACGGTATATGCTTATATAAATTTTAATCCACTGGCATCTTCTTCTTTCCTAACGTATTTTTCGCGTTGGAGCAGCTTGGTTGTTGTTCGCCACTTCTTCCTGTCAAGGTCATCTTCAGGTTTGAGACCCCACAGCAGTAGTTCTTCACTGATTCTATCCATCCATCGTTTCTTTGGGGTCGATGCCCTCATGGATCGTATCGGAGGGCCGTTTCTATCACAGAATTCTCATCACTCCTAGTGACATGCCCATACCAGCGAAGACGTGCTTCCCTCATTTTGTCTTTAATTGTTGCAACTCCCATTTGCTTCCTTAGGTGTTCATTTCTGACATGGTCAAGTCTTGTAACACCCATGGACCAACGCAGCATTTTCATTTCAATACCATAACCACAAGATGGCGGCTGAGCGAAATTTAAAAATCTCGTTTATATTTCTTGTGTCCTAATCATGCGATTGAAGTTTGAATAAAACACCTCCACAATAATCATCATGTAATAGTACATATAGTACATATATAGTACATATCTAGTACAGGTCTATATTTAAAAATCCAACATGGTGACCATCCGAAATATTTAGATTGTAACCCCCCCCCCCCCCCCCCCCCCAAACAAGCAAGCACGACAAAATAGACAACCAGATGACAGTGTTGCCACGCTTGCAGACTAAGAGGAAAACACAAGCATACTTACCTCTCTCCGGTCAGTTCCGCAGCGAGGTACTCTTCTCCTAACTCGATCCTACGAAGTTTGTCCCTAAGAAAACTAACCCACAGGACCGAGACAGGAAGAAGGATACTGGACAGAGCCTGAGAGTGGACGGAAACCCTAAACGAGGCCGTGTTGGGGATAGGTGCCTAGGGATAGCTCGCCAAGAAATGAAAGGGAGTCTAGAAAACAACAATGTATACAGAATGAAAACAATTACAAGGATGAACAAAGAAAACCTAAAACTAATGTGTCCAATTACATTTACATTTATATGAGGGGTTAATGAATTTAGTACAGAAAATAGCCAGGATACAATATTAAATCATACACAGAGACAGCCAATAGGCAAATATATGAAGACATCAAAGCAAGGCACAAAAACTTAACCTACCCTTAAAAACAAAACAAAATTAACCCCCCTACCTCCGGGTGCCCCTCAACATACATTCACACAAAACCCTAAGATACCCTTCCCAATGTAAAGCAAAATTACGTCAAAGAAAAAAACAACAAGGAATGAAGCCGAACTACAATCACAAGCTGAACCATACCTGACCCAAAACAAATTCCCCCCACCCCCTCCCTTAAGTTAGCAAGTAATGAGAAAAGGAAGCCAAAGTCGCCCAAAACCCAGCAGGAAAGGGCAGGAAAAAGGCATGACAGGAAAAAGTAAGTCTCTCTCCGAGAGAGAACCAAACATACAACGAAACACCCTTTCAAAAGCTCCGTCAGAAATAAAAGACCAAAAGTCCCTGACCACACCACCCGAGAAAACGCACACACACTTACCCTCACAAAATTCAACTTGACACAATAATCCCTCTCGGATAACAAACAAACCAGGAAAAGAATTACCTTAATCAAAACCAATATCCGACGCTCAAAATGCCAAGCAGAAGGAACAACAATAATCCCTGAGTCCCAAAATCAAATTAAACCCGTCGAGGACCAGAAGAATACCCCAAAATAAAATAAAAACTAAATTTTGAAACACTAGGTGGACCGCAAGTTAAGAACAATTATGGAAATAAATATTGGTACCTCGTAAAGATGTACGCGGCCATTTTATTTCAAATGTGCCATTGTTAGCAGATGGCTATTTTTGAATTTAGACATAAAAGTTTAATTTTTCAAATTTGACGAATTTTCCAAAGTACAGAACGTCCAAAAAATACTGGAGTTTATCTTATTCTTGTCGATACTCCGCCGTCAGTGGCGTACCTCTTCTTCCGGTAGATGGGTGGGCCACAGGAGATGACCGCTCAATGTACCGAACCGGTAAATAGATGGTTCTCAATATCTACGAATCTATTACAGCAATCAAACTGAAAATTTGTATGTTGATAGAGGCAATTAATATAAATAGGATATATGAAAATAGGCTGTTTAGTTCTTCACGGAACTACTTCTTCCCTTCATTCTCCATACTCTTAAAAATTATCATGAGTATATTTATGCAATGCATCTAAATCTTTGTTCAAGGTTGCTTGTCCTTCCTGCAACGCCTTCAACATTCCGAGGATGGTCTCCACGTCCATCGTCGATGACATATTATACACTTGATGAGAAACTGGGGAACACATACATAATGAAAATATGAGAATACAATGAGTAACCATTTTGTACGATTTTATGGAGATTTTTACAATCTAAAAACTACGTAAATCTATCGTAATATACTACCTTTCGTAGCCTAATTAACCTGGCACAATAATCCAGTTCACCCATATTCGTTGTGATTTACATTAATTAATCTACCTATTATTCCGATAAACCAAAACTTGAATTTAGATTTTAATTTTACTCTACGTGACTTCAAAATAGCCATCAACCAGTTCATAAATTCAAATTCGACTAAGTCAAATAACTTATTTCACCTTTCTCATGTCATTTGGTCTAGTCAACTTTCAAAATATTATTCGGAACCAAATCGTCGGTATCGCCGTCTTAATCTATCTCCAAAATGTTGGTGCGCCAACTTTTAAACTGTACCCTTAAATTATGTGCAACAATATTTGTCAAATCCAAAGATGGGCTGAATCGCAGAATCTTCACGGTCCCTGGCTAGAAAAACCAGACGCTGACAAATGAAACATAATAAGGTACAAGGACTACAATTGCACTATGGGACTATACTACTTGGTTTAGCGTACTAACTATACTATTCGTTATGCTACTATGGAGAGTGAGGACTTGCGCTTCTCGGGGGTAACGGGTGAATGAAGGTGTTGGGTGCCGATTAATACCTCTATAGTACAACTTCTCACTAATATAAATCATAACTAGAAATTCCTATTAAACGAAACGGACAGTCGAAAAACTCTTATCCGCTATTTTATTCATAATTAATGCACCGCTTCTTACGTAATTATGGAAAAAATAATATACTCGCAAGTTGAACGCTGTTGCAGTGGAAGCCAACTGGAAGATAAGCCAAACGGGTAAATCAAGATCTCATTTGATTTACCGCTGGGCTTGGGGTTTCTAAATCAAACAAAATGAAGATTTCCTTAAAATAAAAACAAAATTGACTAAGTCGCGTAAGGCAAAATCAAAAAATACAAAATCTCAAAATTAATTAAAAGGGTCCCAGAGGTGTGTTAATCGTAACTCTGTTGCAAATACGGAGCCAAGACCGACAAAATGAAAAGAGCATAAAAAGGAGATCTTAAAGTTACAAATTAAAAAGGCGAAATAACTCAAAATATATACGGTGGGATATGTTGAAATAAAAAAAAAAAGAAATTGTGTACACAAGAAATATTCACCAAAATAAAATCAAATCACAAACCTAATGAAAATATGCTCAACTAACTAAAACTACAACTCAATAATGAGATTTAACAACAAATAAAACTCAAAAAATTAAATCTTGGCGAAACTTACGGAAATGCAAAAGGACGTTTATCTTCAAAACCGACTAGACGAGAAGTACCAAAATGAGAAAGTCAGATACGTTTTGGATGTTGTTATGAAGCATCGTAGGAGGGGGGAGGGGTAAAGAGGATGAGAGGTGATATGAAGCAGGAGGGGAGGGGAATAACATCAAGTTATGCAATATGGTGAAAGCGCGAAAGAAATATAAAATCGAAAAACAAAAGGAAATGAAGTACTCGAAATTACATTAAAATGACATCAACAATGAATACAATAAAAATTGAAAGTATGCTTCACTAATAGGTTTATCACATGACGATGCCGGTCTTTCACGACATATGACGCAAAGAGTAAGTGAATATAGGAACTGTCAAAATCTCACTAACCATCATCACACAAACTCAAACAAAGGGACACATATTGACAGGAAACATAAACCCAAGCTCAGTAATACCGCAGATATTGTCCACACACAATAGCTCAGTTGTGAGCAATCAAACGCAAAAGATTGCCTCACGCCCTCACACAGGGACATCTCTGTCTGTGGCACAAAAATGAGCACAGAACACAAAAATAAAACGCACATAAGCCAAACGAAAAGACAGTAATACCTTCAAATCTTAGAGATCCCAAATTAAATAGATACGCAAATGGTTAATAGCAAAATGCAAAAACACAACCTTCACCACTTAGGACTAACATGACGCAGAAATGGGACGCGAATTTACGGACAATGCTAAAAAAAACATGAAAGCACACACGTGAATTAAACCAAAAATAAAAAAGAAACACGGGAACTTAAATAGTTTACATGATATAAATAATTAAAATAAATTGAGCTGTACTTATAGTAGTTGTGCAATGAACGGGCCAGTAGCCCGAAACACGACTGTCTTACATGACGCTTCGTTAGTTAATAAAGAGTAAGACGCGCAGAGATGATAGAAGTCTCGCAAATCTTAAATGCGTAGGCTGGGAGGAGTCAACAACACGTTTCGTCCCTCCACAAAAATATTGGCAGAGCCAATAGCAAAATACATTATAACAAGTTGCAATACTGATTCTAACACTAGCCAATGAGAAAAATGTAGAGAATGTGGCGAAACATTGTAATACTTAGAACAATATTACACAAGTTAGGACATATACAGCAACAAACTTGCTTGCAAATACGTGAAGACGTAGTACCAAAATATGTAGAAACATAACAGAAAATAGAGAGTGTCACAATATATGAATAAAAATAATAATAATAATGACAGGTTAGGTTAACATTACCACAAATATTCCGTTTAAAATAGTTTAATCTATGCCCTGTATTGTGTGTTTATTACTCCGTTTACTCAATTAGTCCAATTGGGCCCCTATAATAGATATTAATTGTGTAATATCGTTTATTTCGTTAGAAACAGGGGTTAGGATTGAGTTAAATGACATTAGTTGGATCACATATTTACAAAGAATCTGCGTCGATCAGTCAAAATAATACACTAGCATTCACAGGAGTGTTGCAAACCTTGCCATAGGTATCAAAGGAAATACCCAGGCAATACCTGGCTGAAGGTATAAAAAGCACACAGGAAAGGCAATAATAGTAATTTGCTTTAAGAAATGTCACTGCCTGTGATACGGCAGGTTACCTCTAGAACCACCGCTAGAAGTGACAATACGCAAACCGGTGGCAGTGGGATGACAAGCTGCTGTCCACCCACAAGTAGACCCGAAGAAGCTCCAGCAGCTCAAGGCGATATTGGCGGTACACAACATCTCGAGTCTCGCACCGCACCTGACGGCAGTGCCTTTGTAATAAATACAACCACTCTCGCAGGTAAGCCCAGAAAACGCATGAAATGGGAAACTCATATGAATGAATATATCATGCGGGCATATTATCGAATAACTCGTCTTGAAACAGATATAACAAACTACCGCCAAGCACTGCATGCGGCTTTCAAGCAGCAGTATCCTCTGTTTAGCATCACTGAGCAACGAGTCGCGGATCAAAGAAGAGCAATTGTAAAGAATCATTTAGTTCCCGACCCTGTTCTGGATCGAATCAGACAGGAGATATCTCATGAACTATATCCCTCAGCTGCAAGTGGTGAAACTAGCCAAATAAATACTGATAATGAGGTCTCCATGAATGAATCGACTCACGTAAATGAACCTCATAATGGGAAATCAAGCCATCATTCCATGATCCAAGACGAATTTAATTCAGCTCTGCTTGAATATGCAGGTACTGACCCTACCCAACGTCCAATACTTCCGAGGCAGCAGTCTTCCCGCAAGTTTGCCATGGTGTTGAAAGAGCTGAACGAAACCGTACTTCCCAACTATTTAGAAGAGCACCAATCTTTCATGGGGGTTCATACTTCTATCTATTGTGCAGCACTAGCTGCAGTACGAATTAATGGGGGTAGGCCACGCCCTCCAAACCAACAGTCTGCTACAAGGAAACCCAGCGATCCACCATGGGCAAAACGTTTGAAACAACGCATTGAACAACTACGCCAGAATGTGAACAGACTGCAACAGTATAAGAATGGAGTGAGAAGTAGACGTCTGAACAACCGCATACGAAGGATCATGATGGACTCCTCACTAGAAGAATTTCAGGTCCCCGAGGACGCAGTGATAACAGAAGTACTTGATACTTATAAACAAAAACTTGCAGCCCTCTCTAAGCGTCTTAAGAGATACCAGAACACTACAGAACGGAAGAAACAGAACAATGACTTCAAGAGAAATGAGAGAAAGTTCTATGAAGACCTGAAAAAGACACCTCAAGTTCAGAATGATTCTCTAGAAGGACCCAGTGCGGAGAGTGTTACCGACTACAGGTCATCAATATGGTCTAGGCCGGAAGAACACAACAATGAAGCTCCGTGGTTTAAGGAAATAGAGAATGCTACCAGACGAATAAATCAAATGGCACATACAGACGTTGATGTTGAGGAACTACGCCAGGTCATCAGCAGCCTACAGAATTGGAAAGCACCTGGAATTGACCGAATCCATAATTACTAGTCTACTATAAAAGGCTCACTTGTACCCACCGTTTACTGGCTATTCACATACAATGTTTTTTGGAAAATCCTGCTGTATTTCCAGTTTTCCTAGCCAGAGGGCTAACCTATCTCAAGCCAAAGGACTCTAAAATCACAAACCCGTCTAAATATCGCCCCATCACCTTCTTGCCAAACTTTTATAAGATCATTACATCCATTATTGCAAATCGAATTCGTGCGCATTGTGAGGAAAACGCCATTCTCGCAGAGGAGCAAAAGGGTTGCAGAAGGAATTCTCAAGGATGTAAGGAACAGCTCACTATTGATGCCGTGGCATTAGAGCAGGCCTGTCGTAGATCACGAAATCTTTATGCCTGCTTTATTGATTACCAAAAAGCTTTCGATTCCGTGCTTCATACATGGCTTATACAGAGTTTGGAGATTTACAAGGTCAACCCTATCATAGTGAACTTCCTGAAGTGCGCAATGGTTTCATGGAGCACTGCCCTCCAACTTACAGTGGATGGCACTCGTTTAACATCTTCAATAATACCGATTCACCGAGGAATTTTCCAAGGAGACTCGCTAAGCCCACTCTGGTTTTGTCTGGCATTGAATCCTCTCTCGCAAATCCTGAATAGTAGCAACTACGGATTTAGTATTAAGGGTAATCATGGTGAAGCGTACAAGATGAACCATCTTCTTTACATGGATGACATTAAACTGTATGCATCAACGAATGTGCACCTACAATATCTCATCTCTATCACTCAGAGCTTTTCTTCAGATATCCATATGCAGTTTGGTTTTGATAAGTGCAGAACACAGACTGTTATTAGAGGCTCGCACTCTGCACAAGGAATACCTGTTGGAGAGGGACAGAGAAGTATTCAGCCGTTGGAGGAAGGCGCATTGTACAAATATCTTGGGTTCGCCCAGAGTACCCGTCTCAGACATGGTGATATCAAGAAGAACATAACTGAACAGTATACTTCACGACTTCGCAGTGTTCTCTCTTCAAAACTTAGCGCTAAACATATCATTAAGGCAGTTAACACATTTGCAATGCCCGTAGTTACATACTCCTTTGGTATAATCAGGTGGTCTCAAACTGAATTGCACGATCTGCAACGAAAAACATCGGTGCTTTTATCACGCCATCGTATGCACCATCCGAAATCAGCAACAGAGCGCCTGACTCTACCTCGGTCTGAAGGTGGTAGAGGACTGATAGACATCATGAACCTTCTTACAAAACAAGTGACAACTCTGCGTGCATTTTTCCACAACAAAGGAGAAACATCCCCTCTCCATCACACTGTATCTTCAGCTGATGATAATTACACACCGCTCCATCTGTCATCTATAGATCCACCAGTAAAAGAAATGAAAACTACTGAATACAAGATCGGGAATTGGAAACAGAAGGCGCTTCATGGGAAGTTCCACATGAGTTGGACCAGCCTCACATCGACAAGTTGGCGTCGCACGCATGGCTGACCCACTCGGTCCTCTTTCCGGAAACAGAGGGATTTATTGTAGCTATCCAGGACCAAGTTGTTGCTACTCGAAGCTATCGGAAATTTATCATAAAAGATCCAACAACAGAGAGTGAGAAGTGTCGCCGCTGTGGCAAATGTAGTGAGACCATTCAACACGTTATATCAGGTTGTTCCCACCTTGCCAACACTGACTACAAACATCGACACGATCAAGTTGCCAACATTATCCACCAGAAACTGGCCTTGAAGTACAAACTTCTTCAAAGCTCCGTCCCCTATTGGAAATACACACCATCTGCAGTACTCGAAAATGCCACACACAAGCTCTATTGGGACAGAGGAGTTGTGACAGATGTCGCAGTCAGTAACAACCGGCCAGATATCATTGTCATCAATAAAGTACACAAAGAGGCATTACTGATAGATATCGCATGTCCCATCACTCAAAACATCCAAACAACAGCTGCTACTAAAATATCTAAGTACACAGAGCTGGCAATTGAGATAAAGCAGATGTGGAAACTTGATTCGGTGACTACCATCCCAATAATTATATCGTGTACTGGTGTTATACCGAAAAGTCTCCACAGTAGTCTATCAATATTGAATCTGCACCCGCAGATATATATTGAACTTCAGAAGGCAGTTCTGTTAAGCACATGCCATATTGTTAGGAAGTTCCTTGGTGACAATGCCCTGGCCGAATACTCAGCAAAGCTCGATGATCCAGATGGGAATTTAGCTCATCTTACAAATGAAGGAGACTCGTGAAGACCGCGGGCACGACATGGATCCATGTGAAGTCTCTGAACAGTTTAATCGTAATTATCTCAGTACAGGTGGTTCCTTGCTAAGGCCGAACCAGGCTGTAACAGAAAATGTAGCCGGTATTTGCCGTGATAATGTTGTCAAACAATAAACTATAATAATAATAATAATAATAATAATAATAATAATAATAATAATAATAATAATAATAAAGGCTCATTAAACAAAATACAATAAAATTAAAAAGAAATATAACTTTCCTAATTAATAAAAGAATCAAAAATTCAAATTAGTTTTTCACTGTATAATAAAACTTCATACTTATATATGCCTCTCGCATTGTTGTCAAAGTCTCCTCGACTTTCTTACCTTCGGAGTTTTAAATGGAGTAAAATCCCTAATTTCTCTAATTATTCATAAATTTGGTCTATGTTATTTCTATAAACATTTAAAATGGAAATCTATAGATTGAAACTCCGTTCTTTAACATTATGCTTTTACTATCATTCAATACTAAAATATTTAGCTGTCACTACCATCATTGTACAAATATTTTCATCTATTTGCATGTTCTGACTTCCATTTAGCTCAATAGCTCATTAAAGTGTCTCTTTTCACCATTAAATTCACCACTACTGAACCCGAGGAGGTTATGCTGACTGGAATCGAACGTGGTTCTCAGAGACTGTGATCTCAGTATAAAGGTTCCACCAGGGAACGAACCCGAAGTCTGTGGAGGGAGTTTCATTGTAAAAACCCCTAGAGAGAAGTGTATATTAAATCACTGGTGTGATTTCAGTTGCAGTGACATTATTTACAAAAATAATGAAGGGAAATTGAGCAGAATACAGTATTATTAGACTACTTGGTGTAGGCTATATGGGGCTTGGAGCACTGCAAGTGCAGAGTGGACGTTTTACAAATTAGCCCAGAATTGTGGGAGGTGTTCAGTGGAGCCACGTCCATCTCTCTGACCTCATTCTGTCGTCTGGAAGAGGGTGAGGGCCTGAATAATGACCCAGTTCTTCCCCGACGGAGAATGGATTTGAAAATGGTGGGGAGAGATCACAAGGAAAATCATTGATTACTCGTGATTGGAGTAACGAAATGATATGAGACTTGCCCACAGGTGAATCTTTAGACTGGAGGCTAATTTTAGAGCCTTTAATCTGCGAAATTGACGCATATTTAAGGAAGTGCGGAAGGACCGTAGAACTATCATTGTTCGCGGCGGGATTTGAGGAGGTCGCCAGGGAATCCCGGGAGATAGCGTTCCCACGCTATAGAGAAAGGAATTAATATTAATTAATTGGCCGAGCGATTCTTCAGCACGCAGTCAGTTATGGGATCAGAGAAGAAAATGGAACCCAATGAACATGGTTTCGAGACCAGAATCATGCTGGGAGAGGAGCCGAGATCCCGCGGGAAGATTGCGCTCTACTTTCTGTGTGAATCCGATATAAGGGAGTCGACCCTTAGCAGAGCGGTTAGTCCTACTCAGTCTTCAGTCAGTTCTTAGTTGAGTCTTACCCTAGTTGGAGCCAGTCTCACACCAGTTTGTCACAGTTTGTCAAGAGAGGCGCAGGCAGTCGTCATGGCGGAACATATGTTGGTCCGGTGCATGAAAGGACGCCCGCACAAAGAGTTCTACATTTGAGTGAAGCATTTAATAAGCGTTTATTAATAATAATCGCGCTGCAGGTATACTCAGCAGTACGAAAAATGGCGTGTTCACGTAGGAAGCATCGTGTAAGATGAGTGGCAGAACTATTGTAAATAATAATAATAATAAGAATTTGTGTAAAGTTATGGACAGTGTTAAGCGCAATTTATGAAATAGCGACTGATCATTCATGTCTAAGTACGCTGGAATGCGCTGGGAGAAACTTTACGAAGCATTTGGTAATGTTTTAAGGATACCAAAATTATCACGCTCAGGACGGAAGTTAGCATATCTATGCGACGCAGGAAGCTTACCGTAGGAGTATGGATAAAAACTGTTGGTGAATTCCGAGGGCAGGTAAACCAGACTTTCAATCAGGAGTTGATAGGAGCACGGGAGATGCCATCGACACCTGCAATTTTGATATCTTTGCTAGGGAATTTCAAGCAATGAAAAGTGTACACAGTGACGTGTGTTGTGTATAAAGCATATGTAAAATATCTTTTAAAGTAGTGGTTTTATAAGGGTTATAAAGTGTCACATGTTTGGGAGCAATAGCTTCCCTATAGAAATGCAAAGTGCCGTATGGTTAACGGAAGTTGTGTGTCATAAAATGTGTGTATTCAAGATGAATATGTCGCGTTAAACCTGCATATGGCAGGCGACTTGGAAGGATATGATTGGTTGGAGCCACCATGAGAAGCCGTGAGATATGTGAGTACCCCACAAATTATGGTTAATTAGAGAATATAGGCCACTGCATGTGACGTGATTTCAGTAAAGATGCCAGTAAGAATCAGATTAGGAGGTAGACCCTCCAGGTTTAGTCATTATTGTATTGATTTTTATAGAGTTGAGATGTTAATGTGCATCAATAAGTGGATTAATCATTACCACTATTAATTAAGATGGCAATCAGTTATGTAAATGTTACGAGCATAGTTGTTCGAGTTTTGAGATGATTGGTTGTGTCGGATTTTGGTAAATTATGTCAGAAATATAATAATAATACTAAGGAATGATTTTGGTAAATTGTGTCAGAAATATAATAATAATACTAAGGAATGATTTTGGTAAAATATGTCAGAAATCATAATAATAATAAGGAATGATTTGGTAATTTATGTCAGTGAGAATAATAATTTTATTTATTTAATCGTATGGTGATACAATACAGAATACAAATAAGACAAAATTAAACTTTAAAGTCCTTCCTTTTCAACCATTCGATTAGACTAGGTGTGAGATCAAACAAGTCGTCAGGAATTCCAGGGTATGAATGAAGAGGACAGCGTAGGACCAGGTGTTCAATCGTCTGTTCTTCTAAGTTACATTCACACATTGGTGAACTGATCCAGCCCCACTTGTACCTGAAATAATTACAACACCCATGTCCAGTCCTCAACCTGTTGATACGGCACCAGAGGTTCCTTGGTAGGTCAAAACCATTTGGCTTCTTTGTGGGGTCAAGATGGTGGACACTTGTTCCCAATGTTTTTGTTGACCACTCATGCTTCCAGCTTTCCTTTATGTCAAATCCATCCGCGATGAGTTGCCTTGCAGTGACACTTGCCGGTCTTCTGGATTGCAATCGTTGTTGTGACGGATGGCAGAATTCCTGATGCAGTGGCAAAGAGGGTGATGCAAAGATTTTCTTAGCCTCCCTCAGTAGAGCTTGCTTCCGCCTTAAGTGAGGTGGAGGGATGTGGCTCAGCACGGGTAACCAGTGACATGGAGTTGATTTGATGGTACCAGTAATGCAACGCATTGTATCGTTCAGTTTCGTGTCTATCTTCTTCACATGTACGCTTTCCAACCAGACAGGCGCACAGTACTCAGCAGCTGAGTAAACAAGACTGATGCCAGTTAAACGTAGACAGTCAGCAGAGGCTCCCCAGGAGGTACCACTGAGCTTATGCAGTATGTTGTTTCTTGCGGCGACTTTGTGAGAGAGCTTGGTGATGTGCTCTTTGTAGCTCAGGGTTCTATCTAAAGTGACTCCGAGATATTTTGGGAAAGGATTGTACCTCAGCTCTTGTCCATTGAACAGGACTCTAGGTTTGTAGTTTGCGACACGATTCGCTAGATGGAAACAAGAGACTTCAGTTTTTGTTGTGCTTGGGATCAATCTCCAGGTTTTAAAGAAAGTTGACATCTTCTCCAGGTCCTCCGTAATGATTTGTTCGCCATCTTCAAAGTTATTGCTCTGAGCTACCAGCGCGATATCATCAGCATAGATGAACTTACTTGATGTTGTAGTTGGTAAATCATGGATGTACAAATTGAATAGCAGTGGGGCTAAAACAGATCCCTGTGGTAGGCCGTTATTTAGTTTTCGTTTGCGGCTTTTAGTGTTTCCTAGGAACACTTCAAATTGCCTTCCACTAAGCATGCTAGATATTAGATCCACAATTTCTCGGCTTGGTACAACTTGCAATAGTTTGTAGATCAGTCCTTGTCGCCAAACAGTATCATACGCAGCTGTCAAGTCGATGAAAACAGCTGTTGATTTCCGTTTACCTTGAAAACCTGCTTCAATGTGTGTAGTTAGGGCAAGAACTTGATCAGTGCAGCTGCGTCCGTGTCTGAAGCCAGCTTGTTCAGGAGGGATAACAGCCTCAATGAGCGGTGCTATTCTGGTTAGAAGGATTCGTTCAAAAAGTTTTAATATGCAACTGAGCAGTGCTATTGGACGATAGCTTTCGGGGCTGTCTTCAGGTTTGCCAGGTTTGAGAATGGCTATAACATTTGACAGTTTGAATTGTCTGGGCAGTCTGTTCTCTTTGAGAATGTAAGTGAAGAGACAAGTGAGCCAGCATATACAATACGGACCCATGTTCTTAATGAACTCATTATAGATGTTGTCGGGACCAGCAGCCTTGCCGATTTTCAGTTGTTTGATTGCACTTTCTACTTCCGCTGTGGAGAAGGGATTGGAAAGCGGTTCGTTTCTTGGGGCACTGTGCTTGAGGTTAGAGAGGTTACATTTTACCACTCTGGTATGATTCTTGTCTCTCTTTGCCCTTGAGAGGTCTACGATCCTGTTGGCAATAATGTCAGGACTCAGTTTAGTATGCGGCTTTTTGGGGTGTTGCTTGCCAGTTAGCCCATTCAAGACTCGCCAGGCTTTCCTACTTGACTTTGCGAAGTTCATTTCTTCGAGTGTTGCTTCCCATTTCTCTCGTCTATTCTTGTTTAAAGAGTGGAGTAGCTGTGAACCCACTGTTTGATTTCCAGAACTTTGGTATTCTTGGTATAAAGCCTCACTTTCTTCATTCCAGCCAGGCACATACTGCTTTCTGTAACCCCTAGGAATGTTTGACTTAGCAGCTTTGATAACTAGTTTCACAAATTCATCGTAGTTGTTTGCTGTCGGCTGTAGATTCTCCGCAACTAAGCTGGAGTCAAGGTCTTTTGAGAATCCATCCCAATTAGCTCGTCGAAAGTTCCATCTGGGTAAGGGCATTGAGTTTACAAGGGGAATTTTCAAACCAATTTCCACCATAACAGGTCGATGTTGACTGTTTGGGAAGTTGGACAGAACAGTACGAGTGGTGTTGAGTGGTTGGTCTAACTGATCTTTAGACACGAATGTCAAGTCTGGGTTGTAATCCTTATCCCAGCGTGCAGAGTGGAAGGTTCCCTTGTCTTTTACATCAAAGACCAGGTGCATATTTGTAGTTTCTGCCCACTGAACTAGTTTCTCCCCATTCACATCCACGGTGTCATACCGCCAGTTTGTGTGATGGCTGTTGAAGTCTCCAGTGTATATACAAGGGTGGTCAAAAGCTGGCAGTACTGTAGGAGCCCAATTCACACACGGAGGCTTGTACAGATTGACAATTTTTAAATCATTTATCTGAATTGCTATTGTATAGATGTAGTCAACTTCTGTTGAATCAATTACTTGCACTCCGTTTAAACTTGACTTCACATAAGTGGCTATTCCATATTGTGGATGGTGGATAGCTTTGACCAGTGTGTAACCGGGTATTCGTCCTCTGCGCTGGAGATCCTGTTCGTCTTTGGTATGGATTTCTTGAATGTTAACAACATCAATGTTAAGGTCATTCAGTTGTTTCTGTAGATACTCACATTTGGCAGAACTTATGCCTTCAATATTAAGTTGCATAGTACGGACTAGGTGTTTCTCATCTATAGTTTGATGGTCCTGAAAAGAACCGTTACTTGATATGTTTCTGGGCATATTGTAAGTCACCTTTAACGCTGTTGCTCGTTTAGCACCACCCAGGGGTCACGTGTAGGGCAATTTAAGGTAGTACCTACGGACGTGAATATCAAAGGTATTAATGAACGCATCAGGAAATTATTGTAAACAGGAAATAATTTACGCTATTTGCAAGACTTATTGATCCAAGCAGTAAGATTATACAGTAAGATTACATTACGGGATTAAGGAAACAGTTTGATATCAGAATATTGTATTAATGGGAAGATAATTATGCAAGGAATGGAAGAGCTGTTAGTGAATTGAATTTGCAGCTTATGTGAGAAGCTTATAGAGTAATTGATAGATTTCTCTTAATATTATAGGACGAAGTCGTAACATTAGGTAAGGAGCCAGGTGGTCTATTCTACGTATGAAATCTCCTATGCCGGGGGGCGTAAGCGGAGATATACTTTGTGCCAGAGTTTTAGTGATGGACCCTAACTCTGATGAAGAATGTGAATGTTCCGGGTTGGAATCCCGTGATTAGGTGCGAGGAAAACGAGGACACCTCGACACTCTAATGATTCCCCGAGAACTTATTATTGTGAGTGATTCGGCTTGTTGAAGCGAACCTCATACCGGCAGCATTGGACTGACCGCATATTATTTAAGACACCGGTTGCCTATGAGACCAATGTGTTGCGAACCTTGTACCTTCATGTTGAATGGACCTGTTTGGTGCCAGTAATTATTTTATCCTCGGGGTAGGAATAAATATAAAGCTCATTCACTACCTGTGTGCATAATATTCAATTAAGATCCATTGAGATATGTGTGCCATTGGGAGCACAGTATTGTCTTGTAAAATCTTACAATGCTTTGGAAGTAAGCCTTCAAACATAAAAGCGAGGGTCGAGTTAGGGGGAGACCCATCCCAATTCTATTGTATACCGACCGCTCGAGGAGAGGGTCTGAGGACGGTCAAGGCGAACCGTGAAAGCAAGTTGACAGGAACATATTTTAGACCCTGTTAATGACATGAATGAAATATTGTTATGTTGAGTAATGAAGCCATGTGGTTTAAGAACACATTGATAATTATATATTATCCTGATGGTTCATTTTAGCTATCTAACGAATGGTTAGACGTTGCATTTATACTGTCACTGACAACTTTTTCAGAAGTTGGTTACCAGATTCCACAGGCTACGCGCGCAAGGTAGTTTGATTATACCATCCGACACAACAATAACATAACGTTTTTTTTATATGAAATCACAAAACGGCATGCAGTGGAACTATATAAATAGTGGAGTAGGGGTAGCTTACATAAATATGGAGTTGCACGTAGTCTGCTGTGCAACACCAGAATAGGCTAATGCATGTGAAGCATTTGGTGGGAAAAGAAAGATCAAAACACACACGGTACACATAATTGTCAAATTAAGAAGGATTTTATGAATCAGTAATGTTGTGATATTAAAGAAGTCACATTGTATGACAGTAGTGTCAATGTACAGTTTGTTTCTGAAGTTGTACGTGCATCAGCGCACTAGAATATCTTTGTGATGTTCACATAAGTGTAAAGGTTTGTGGTATGATATGATTTATTATGATTATGTTATGTTCTTACTGGTGGATTGTGGAAAGTAACTTTTGTTTGCTTTGTTTTATGGTTATGGGGATTGTTTTATTTGTTCAAAGCCATGATTTTATTTACTGAATTAAAGTTTTAGAATAGAGTTGTGCCTTTTCATTGTAGAGTTGATACCTCTTAGCCTCAAATCCAAAGTATGCAACTGCTCAGTGGGAGGACGGTACACCCTCGAGTCCTGAAGCTAGCTGGAGGCAGAAGCATATTTTCCTTCGAGATTATACGCATGGGTACATGGAAAATGATGTCCTGTACAGTGATTTGAGCTATAGGTACAACTAAAGTCGGTCTATATCTAATGCACACAACTCTATTAAAGTAACGATTAACATGAAGTAGGGGAGGACCGCACCTAATTCTAGCTAAGCTCTGATACGCACAATATAAATTTTGATAATGCAATACGTCTAGTATGCATATATTTATCATGGCGCCCGTGAGTGGGGCCTGTTGAAAATTACGGGTCACCATAGGCGCATGAACATGATAGACATCATTCATTTATCATGGCCCAAGCAACGTGGAGCGGTATAAATTCATTGTGGAACCGCCTGCGTCAGTGCAATATGAGCGATCTTGGCATTGCACATGCATGGCATACTTGACATCATTACATCTTTTAATTATCATGGCGCCCAGATTGCGTGGAGCTTATGGGATTTAGGGAAAACCCATAGATTTTTTATGGTATTTCATGGGGAAAACCATAGTAATTGTTTTTGCCTCAAACTGTGTTTGAGTGATTTTTGAGTTCAGTAGGCTTTTGATGTAACGCAGAATCTCTATATTGAGAAGAGGATTACCCAAGGGTATGAGCGCTACATACCAGATCCACAATTTATCATAATATTATCAGGTTTTGTACGACGTTACAATATGTGTACAGTGTTTGATGTTTCTTTTCAAAACATATCCACACATTTTTCCAGGAAGCCTGCCTGCATATTTAAGTGTATTATTGTAAAAATGTCAGGCACGGAGGAGATTTTGCAGGTTATTGCAGGGTTGAAACAGCATTTTGATGTTGTTAACGAGCAGAATAGGCTGGAAGCTAAGGCTTTCCAGGACGGAATAAACGCTCGGTTAGATAATAACCAGAGTGAATTGAGCAATCGTTTAGATGCTAATCAGGTTGAAATAAACACTCGTTTAGATGCTAATCAGGTTGAAATAAACACTCGTTTAGATGCTAATCAGCTGGCAATAAAGGCAAATCAGGTTGCAATGAATGACAACCAGGTTGAAATGAATAATAAGTTAGGTCAAATGCAAGAGGTTATTAAGACCGAAGTAACAGAAACTGTTGTAAGCATTGTATCGGAAATGCAGGTTAAAACAGATAAACGGTTCGAGGCCATAGAAGCCAAACTTGAAAGTAACTTACAAGCGTGTAAGCATGCTCAGGATGAAACCAACAGTAGGTTAGACGCGTTATCTAACGACATTAAGGATATTCAAATCCAAAACGAGGCGAATCTCGAACGCCAAGCGAAACAATTTTCAGAGTTTACGAGAACGGTAGACCAGAGATTAGAGGAGAACGACTCTAAATGGGACCAGAAATTGAAAAGCTATGCTAGAGCAATTAACGGTGATCTCAAGAAACAGTACCAGAATATATTAGGTCAATGCCAAGAAATAGGTGAAATCAAAGCCGTCGTTAACGAGAGTAAAGAGCTGGTAGGAAATATGAAGGGCCAGATAAGCAAAGTTCATCAAGAACTGGACCAAGTTCAGAATGACATTGTTGTAGTCAACAAAAGGCAAGAGGAGAATAGAGGTGAAATTATTAAGGTCCAGAAGGAAATGTCAAAGGTCAATGGACACATTCGAGAAGAAATCAAAGGATTGAGGGAAGAACTCGAAGTGAGAGAAGGCCAGAAAACAGAGGCAAACGACAAGACCCTTGCTCAAATTAAGGAAGATGTAGAGGATGAAATCTCCCATATCAAACAAAGTCTGAAAGAAGACAAGAAGAAAATCTTTCAAGTAGCCGAGGAAAATCGAGATAGGCTTACAAGAATAGAGAAAGAAGTCATTACTCGTTTGGAAAGAGCAGAGATGCGCCACAATCAAATGGAGACTAGGATAATCGCACAGGAGGAAACATTTCTGAAAGATCCTAAGTCAAGTGAAGGCAGCATGGAAGATATGAGGAAAACAAGGTGGGCAGACTTAGAAACCCAACCTATAATAAGGAGTGCTACAGGCCCAGGCGAAAGTCCTTATATGACACCAGGTGTACCAGTTGCGGCATCGACGCCACATGAAAATGCTATGCACACCCAGGTGATAAACGTCATAAGGGCAAGCTAAGAAAAACCAAGGAAATTCTCAGGTAGCCACTGTAATATGACACCAAAATATTGGTTGAAGGAAGTGACTGAATATCTGAATGATGCACGAATACCACAGGAGCGCAGGCTACGAGCTATAGAGAAATTAACAGAGGGGGATTGTGCATTATGGTTTCGCAGCTTCCGCTACACTTTCGATACTGTTGAGGAGTTTCGGGAGGCATTTTTGAAGAGATACTGGGACGCAGCGACCCAACAGAATTTACGGTTGGATTTATATGCAAAGAAATACAGTACCAACAACCCAACGAAGTACGCAGAATTCTTCATATCGCAGATGTGTCGCTTCAAAGAACTGGATCAAAAACCGAGCGAGCTGGAATTATGCATTGCTATCGCCAAGCAGCTTCCATACGAGATCCAAAGACTACTAATCTCGGCTAATGCGAAGACTGCTATAGAAATGGAGACAGTTCTTAGACAACTGGACCTCACAACAGCAAATACGATGCGTCAGAGTCGAACCGTGGAACAGGTACACGTGACCAACACGCAGACTGACCAACAGCAAGCTCCAAGGAACAACAAAGCTACGAGCACTGAAACATTAGATTCCTATGGACGGCAATGGGAACAGGAACCCAGAAGATGGCAGTCAAAGTACAAAGGGAATGCTAATAGAGGAGGAAGAGGTCGAAATTCGTGGAATAAGCCGAATACCAGGGGTAAACCGTACCAAAACAATGGAGGTAACAATGGCCAAGAAGGCAACCATAGAAATTGGAGACCCCAAGAAAGATGAAGTAACTTCGATGACGAGGTAGAAGAACGATATCACGCTTCTTTGCGGTACCTCGAGGAGAGGGGAGATGAGCCCCAGAAACAACAAGTCCGCTGGCAAGAAATTATGCAGAACAGGACATCGCCAGACAGATATGGAGATGGAGCTAAGAGTTTGGAGCTACAACGCAGCGAACAGGAGAGAAGAAACTCCAAGGGGACGGGCGCTGAAGAAAAAAAACGTCAAAATTAGAAGAGTTCGAGACTGAGGGATGGAAGTCTGTTAATATCATCAATTGGATAGCCAAACCGGAAGAGCTAATCGAGGATACAGGAGGACCACAGGTCATGGTCAAGCGAGAATTGCCTATTATAATAGTAAGAGTGGCAGGATTAAAAGTAAGAAGTCTGCTAGACACAGGGTCAACAGTGAGCCTCATGACACAAGCTTTATATGATGAAATAGCCCGTAGAGAGAATATTTTGAAAATACCGATCTCTAGTGTCAAGATAAAAGGGGTAATTCCAGACAGAACGATGATATGTAAATATCAGGTATTCCTAGATTTACAGATAGGAGGCTCTATTTTCTCACAGAGTTTTCTGTTAGTAAACAAATTGCCTTATAACCTACTTATTGGGGCAGAATTTATAAGGGAATACAGAATGATAATCGACCTAGCACAGGACAGGGTTATGTTCCATGTGAATGAAGAAGCTGAAGGCTTGGAGGTCGCACTCAATGAGATTGAACCAGGGTCAAGTGAACAAGTATGGCATACATACAGAGACGTGGCTGGAGAAGAAGTGTTAGTTATTGAGCGGTTAGAAGAAGAGCTGAAAACACTAGCCACAGACCTGGAGAAAGATTTGGAACCCAAACTGGAAGAATACATTTCGGAAAAGCTAGAAGAAGCGAAAATTGGGCTAAAAGAGAAGGAAAATTTAAAGCAGTTATTACTGGAACAGAAGGAAGTCTTTGATTCGAGACCTGGTCGTATAAAGAACTTCACTTATGCTTTTCAAGTCAGTGATTGGACACCATTTAGGCAGAAACCCTACCCTATAGCAGAAAAGCATTATGCTAAAGTGAAAGAGGCAATTCAGGAAATGTTGGAGGCCGGTGTTAATGAGAAGACACCTACGCCTTATGTAAGTCCATTGGTAATTGTACCAAAGACAGACGGAACTGTCAGAATCTGCCTGGACCTGAGACATTTAAATTTGAAGGTTATTCCAGAATTTGACCAAGTGCCACCTATTAAAGAGATCCTCAGGAAGTTCAAAGGGAAAACCGTATTCACAAATCTGGACATTACATCCAGTTTCCATCATCTTGAATTAGAGAAGAAAACTAGTCTGTTGACAGGATTTATGTTTGATCAACATACATACACATTTTTAAGGCTACCTTTTGGGTTGAAAACAGCTGGTTCAGCACTGATAAGAGCGTTAGATCGCAATCTATCAGATGAAGTGAAAGAGAGTACCATCAGATATGTAGACGACATTCTACTCACATCAGAATCTCTGGAGGAGCACATGAGAGACCTGAAGAAGTTGCTAGATGACCTTCGAGAAGCTAACTTTAAGGTTAATATCAAGAAATCGCACTTCTGTCAGAGGGAAGTCAAATTCCTAGGGCATGTTATTGATGCAAATGGAGTGAAGCCTAACCCAGAGAAATTGGAGGTAATTCGAAATTTCCCTCGACCCACGAAAGTTAAACACGTCCGACAGTATTTGGGAGTAATTGGATTCTTTTCGAACCACTGCCCAAACTATACTGCGACAGTAGCACCCCTGCAGGACCTATTGAAGAAAGGCGGCAGATGGAATTGGACGGAGCAATGTCAGGAAGCATTCATGAGGTCAAAACAAATGCTTTTGGAATATGTGAAGCTGGGATACCCGGATTATACCCAGAAGTTCATCATACAGACGGATGCATCACTTATTGGGATCGGAGCGATGCTATTCCAGGAAAATGTTGACCAGCCTGAAAAGAAAGTTTTTATTTCCTTTATAAGTTGGAGGCTGAAAGCCCATGAGAAAAATTACACGATTACAGAGATAGATTTGCTCGCAATTTTGTACGCGTTGCAATCTTGGCATAAACTCGTGTATGGCTTTCAAATAGTCCTCAGAACAGACCATAAAGCTTTAACATTTTTGTTAAAAACAGACTTGTCTAGCCAGAGATTGACAAGATGGTCCCTGTATATTCAGCAATTTAATGTGGAAATAGAATACTGTCCAGGGAAAGAGAATGTAATACCGGACATATTAAGCCGTTACCCTAGAGAAGAGGAAGCGCTAGGTGTCCAGATTGAGAATCGAGATCAGAAGACGTTGGATGACTTAAGGAACCTTACCAACCTACAAAGCGAAGACCTGTGGTTGAAGATGATGATCGATTACTTCGAGGGACGCTTAGCAAGGGGAACTGCAATATACGGAGAGGCAGAGGCATTGGCAACAGATTATGTATGGTATAATCAGATATTACACAAGTGGGATGATGTAGATCATACACGTCAAAGGATTGTGATTCCTGCTTCTTTGCAGAGGAGATTGGTGTGGCTAGCACACAGAGCATTTGGACATCCTGGTATAGACAAAGTTTGTGCTCTGTTGAAGGAAGCATTTACTTGGCCAAAATTAAGAGAAACGGTGAGAAATGCTATTAGGACATGTGATCTATGCCAGAGGGTAAAGCCAAATCCCTTTTTAATGAGGCAACGACCTATCCCGTTGTTACCGGAGAAGCCAAGGCAGCTATTGAGCATAGACAACTTTGGACCATTGCCTAGAGCACGTAGAGGCAATAGACACATTTTTGTAGCCATGGATGTATTTTCGAAAATGGTGGTATTATGCCCCATACAAAAGACAAGTTCAAAGCAGGTCTTGAAACGCCTGAAAGAGAGAGTTATTCCGATTCTTGGGAAGCCGGATAACATTCTCTCGGACCACGGAAGTTGCTTTACGAGTGCAGAGTTTCGTCGAGAACTGGAGACTCTAGGAATTAGGCAGATTTTATCTACCATTCGCCATCCTGAGGCAAGTCCAGTTGAAAGAGTAATGAGAGAGATCCAGAAATACATGAAGATCTACTGCTCTGAAGCGAATTGGCGTTGGATTGAATTCCTAGAAGTAATTGAATACTGTATAAATAATACGGTACATGAGGCGACAGGTCAGGTTCCCGTGACTCTACATCTGGATCAGAGACCGGAAAGACCGTGGACTGGTGTCATTCCATTACCAGTAGACGCACAGCCAGGTCGAGAATTGAGGATCCAACGAACCTTCGAATATCTCAAAGCACAGGCGGAGAGACGTCAGCGAAGAAACCGTGCGAAGAGGTATCATAGACCGCTTCTCGTCGGAGAGAAAGTTTTAATCAGGAAGCCAGCCAGTTCAGATACAGAGGCACGGAAGTATAAGAAGTTCAGTTTTGCTTACCACGGCCCGTTCGAGGTGATAAGAGACCTACAGAACAATGCATACAGGTTAAAGCATTTAGAAACTGGAAACGAGGTCGTTATGAATGTAGCCAATTTAAAGGTTTATTATCCGCCAGAAGAATTCGACGAACAAGAAGAAGTATTAACAGCGCACACCCAACTCAACGTGGAGAGCGAAGTCAGCCAGGCAGTCAGAACTGAAAGTTCGAGCGGCAAGACGGAACGAGAAGCAGACAGTTGGCCCAGTGGAAGGGACGAACAACAAAGATGCCAGTGTCTGCGAGAATTCTATGAAGAAATGGTTGCAGCGGCGAGAGAGGTTGAGGCCATAAATACGACCCTCCGCCTGGAGAATGAACAGCTTAGAAAGAGCGCAGAGTGGAATGGGGAGCTGTACTAACCTACTCGCAGCCAGACGAGGTGAAGGACCCCAGATGTAAACACAGACAGTGATAGACAGTCAGCTGGTTACTTATAGAAAGCCACTTGCAATTGACTTTTATAAGTTTCGCAAGGGGAATATGAACCCGAGGAGGTTATGCTGACTGGAATCGAACGTGGTTCTCAGAGACTGTGATCACAGTATAAAGGTTCCACCAGGGAACGAACCCGAAGTCTGTGGAGGGAGTTTCATTGTAAAAACCCCTAGAGAGAAGTGTATATTAAATCACTGGTGTGATTTCAGTTGCAGTGACATTATTTACAAAAATAATGAAGGGAAATTGAGCAGAATACAGTATTATTAGACTACTTGGTGTAGGCTATATGGGGCTTGGAGCACTGCAAGTGCAGAGTGGACGTTTTACAAATTAGCCCAGAATTGTGGGAGGTGTTCAGTGGAGCCACGTCCATCTCTCTGACCTCATTCTGTCGTCTGGAAGAGGGTGAGGGCCTGAATAATGACCCAGTTCTTCCCCGACGGAGAATGGATTTGAAAATGGTGGGGAGAGATCACAAGGAAAATCATTGATTACTCGTGATTGGAGTAACGAAATGATATGAGACTTGCCCACAGGTGAATCTTTAGACTGGAGGCTAATTTTAGAGCCTTTAATCTGCGAAATTGACGCATATTTAAGGAAGTGCGGAAGGACCGTAGAACTATCATTGTTCGCGGCGGGATTTGAGGAGGTCGCCAGGGAATCCCGGGAGATAGCGTTCCCACGCTATAGAGAAAGGAATTAATATTAATTAATTGGCCGAGCGATTCTTCAACACGCAGTCAGTTATGGGATCAGAGAAGAAAATGGAACCCAATGAACATGGTTTCGAGACCAGAATCATGCTGGGAGAGGAGCCGAGATCCCGCGGGAAGATTGCGCTCTACTTTCTGTGTGAATCCGATATAAGGGAGTCGACCCTTAGCAGAGCGGTCAGTCCTACTCAGTCTTCAGTCAGTTCTTAGTTGAGTCTTACCCTAGTTGGAGCCAGTCTCACACCAGTTTGTCACAGTTTGTCAAGAGGGGCGCAGGCAGTCGTCATGGCGGAACATATGTTGGTCCGGTGCATGAAAGGACGCCCGCACAAAGAGTTCTACATTTGAGTGAAGCATTTAATAAGCGTTTATTAATAATAATCGCGCTGCAGGTATACTCAGCAGTACGAAAAATGGCGTGTTCACGTAGGAAGCATCGTGTAAGATGAGTGGCAGAACTATTGTAAATAATAATAATAATAATAATTTGTGTAAAGTTATGGACAGTGTTAAGCGCAATTTATGAAATCGCGACTGATCATTCATGTCTAAGTACGCTGGAATGCGCTGGGAGAAACTTTACGAAGCATTTGGTAATGTTTTAAGGATACCAAAATTATCACGCTCAGGACGGAAGTTAGCATATCTATGCGACGCAGGAAGCTTACCGTAGGAGTATGGATAAAAACTGTTGGTGAATTCCGAGGGCAGGTAAACCAGACTTTCAATCAGGAGTTGATAGGAGCACGGGAGATGCCATCGACACCTGCAATTTTGATATCTTTGCTAGGGAATTTCAAGCAATGAAAAGTGTACACAGTGACGTGTGTTGTGTATAAAGCATATGTAAAATATCTTTTAAAGTAGTGGTTTTATAAGGGTTATAAAGTGTCACATGTTTGGGAGCAATAGCTTCCCTATAGAAATGCAAAGTGCCGTATGGTTAACGGAAGTTGTGTGTCATAAAATGTGTGTATTCAAGATGAATATGTCGCGTTAAACCTGCATATGGCAGGCGACTTGGAAGGATATGATTGGTTGGAGCCACCATGAGAAGCCGTGAGATATGTGAGTACCCCACAAATTATGGTTAATTAGAGAATATAGGCCACTGCATGTGACGTGATTTCAGTAAAGATGCCAGTAAGAATCAGATTAGGAGGTAGACCCTCCAGGTTTAGTCATTATTGTATTGATTTTTATAGAGTTGAGATGTTAATGTGCATCAATAAGTGGATTAATCATTACCACTATTAATTAAGATGGCAATCAGTTATGTAAATGTTACGAGCATAGTTGTTCGAGTTTTGAGATGATTGGTTGTGTCGGATTTTGGTAAATTATGTCAGAAATATAATAATAATACTAAGGAATGATTTTGGTAAATTGTGTCAGAAATATAATAATAATACTAAGGAATGATTTTGGTAAAATATGTCAGAAATCATAATAATAATAAGGAATGTTTTGGTAATTTATGTCAGTGAGAATAATAATAATTATGAATATCAAAGGTATTAATGAACGCATCAGGAAATTATTGTAAACAGGAAATAATTTACGCTATTTGCAAGACTTATTGATCCAAGCAGTAAGATTATACAGTAAGATTACATTACGGGATTAAAGAAACAGTTTGATATCAGAATATTGTATTAATGGGAAGATAATTATGCAAGGAATGGAAGAGCTGTTAGTGAATTGAATCTGCAGCTTATGTGAGAAGCTTATAGAGTAATTGATAGATTTCTCTTAATATTATAGGACGAAGTCGTAACATTAGGTAAGGAGCCAGGTGGTCTATTCTACGCATGAAATCTCCTATGCCGGGGGGCGTAAGCGGAGATATACTTTGTGCCAGAGTTTTAGTGATGGACCCTAACTCTGATGAAGGATGTGAATGTTCCGGGTTGGAATCCCGTGATTAGGTGCGAGGAAATCGAGGACACCTCGACACTCTAATGATTCCCCGAGAACTTATTATTGTGAGTGATTCGGCTTGTTGAAGCGAACCTCATACCGGCAGCATTGGACTGACCGCATATTATTTAAGACACCGGTTGCCTATGAGACCAATGTGTTGCGAACCTTGTACCTTCATGTTGAATGGACCTGTTTGGTGCCAGTAATTATTTTATCCTCGGGGTAGGAATAAATATAAAGCTCATTCACTACCTGTGTGCATAATATTCAATTAAGATCCATTGAGATATGTGTGCCATTGGGAGCACAGTATTGTCTTGTAAAATCTTACAATGCTTTGGAAGTAAGCCTTCAAACATAAAAGCGAGGGTCGAGTTAGGGGGAGACCCATCCCAATTCTATTGTATACCGACCGCTCGAGGAGAGGGTCTGGGGACGGTCAAGGCGAACCGTGAAAGCAAGTTGACAGGAACATATTTTAGACCCTGTTAATGACATGAATGAAATATTGTTATGTTGAGTAATGAAGCCATGTGGTTTAAGAACACATTGATAATTATATATTATCCTGATGGTTCATGATTTTAGCTATCTAACGAATGGTTAGACGTTGCATTTATACTGTCACTGACAACTTTTTCAGAAGTTGGTTACCAGATTCCACAGGCTACGCGCGCAAGGTAGTTTGATTATACCATCCGACACAACAATAACATAACGTTTTTTACATGAAATCACAAAACGGCATGCAGTGGAACTATATAAATAGTGGAGTAGGGGTAGCTTACATAAATATGGAGTTGCACGTAGTCTGCTGTGCAACACCAGAATAGGCTAATGCATGTGAAGCATTTGGTGGGAAAAGAAAGATCAAAACACACACGGTACACATAATTGTCAAATTAAGAAGGATTGTATGAATCAGTAATGTTGTGATATTAAAGAAGTCACATTGTATGACAGTAGTGTCAATGTACAGTTTGTTTCAGAAGTTCTACGTGCATCAGCGCACTAGAATATAGTAGTGGTTTTGTACGGGTTCTACACCCTCCACCTCCACACCCTCCACACAAGATGGCGGCAGCCCGATAACTCCCGAACGCATGGTCGGATTTTGACGAATGAGGTGTCATTGAACTCGGGCTGACACCCCCTTTCCAATGGACGACATATTTCAACCCCAAAAATAAAACCTACCCCTACTAGGGGGTGAAATTGTAATTTTTTTAGAGAATCTCTGTTACCAATTGCAACATGTGAGAGTTTGAATGCCGATATGGAATGAAAAGTTGTTCTACACAAGAGACAAGTGTGCGTTGGAAAGCCACTATGAATTAGCATGCCCACTCATGGCTTTTGGAAGAGGGTGGGGGAGCGGATCCCTATGGATGGGTTATTGTTGACGAGTCATTGTTGGCGGGGGTCATTGTTGTCGGGTCCTTGTGGACGAGTCCTTGTGGACAAGTCCTTGTTGACAGGTCCTTGTGGACAAGTCCTTGTGGAGGGGTTCTACACCCTCCTCCTCCTCCCCTCCTCACAAGATGGCCGCCGCGCGATATCTCTTGAACGCATGGTCGGATGTTGACGAATGAGGTGTCATTGAACTCGGGCTGATACCCCCTTTCCATTGGACAACATATTTCAACCCCAAAAATAAAACCTACCCCTACTAGGGGGTGAAATTGTAATTTTTTTTTTTAGAAAATCTCTCTTTCCAATTGCAACATGTGAGAGTTGGAATGCCGATATGGAATGAAACGTTGTTCTACATAAAGTGCATGTGTTCGGTGGATAGCCACTATGAATTAACATGCTTGTTTTTTGTTTTTTATGCATGCCCACTCATGGCTTTTGTAAGAGGGTGGGGGGAGTGGATCCCTATGGATGGGTTATTGTTGACGGGTCATTGTTGGCGGGGTCATTGTGGACGAGTCCTTGTGGACAAGTCCTTGTGGACAGGTCCTTGTTGACAGGTCATTGTTGACAGGTCATTGTTGACAAGTCCTTGTGGACGAGTCCTTGTGGACTAGTCCTTGTCCCTTTGGACTGATCCCTTTGGACGGGTCCCTTTGGCCTGGTTCCTACGGACTAGCCCATGAATTTATTTAAATTATATCAAAGGGCCTAACTACATTTGTGTGTGTGTTGAATTGACGTTGTTCACAAATCCCCCCACTACTATAATGGGATAACGATATGAAAGGAAAGTGACGAAATACATGTGAACACGTGTGAAATGACCTTATTACCGTCCTCCTTGTGAAACAAGTTACATCCTGTTTTGGTTCATACGTGAGAAAATGCAAGTTCATGTGTAATATGACCTAACACACAAGTGTTCACCTGTACACGTGCACGATAAGAGCTAACAAGTCACAACCTGTTTTGACAGTGGTGGGAGGTGAAGGGGGGTTAGTGTAAGAGAGAACACAGGTGAAGAGAGAAAGAAATATGTATTGCTCATAATACATGTATAGCTGAGGACTGTACATAGGACTGTAGGTTAAGTACAACATGAGTAAATAAATAAATACAAGACACACAGGTTCACACAACATGTAATTTATTAATCCAAGAATTAAAGGCTGAGCTAAATCCCAACCATTTTACATATAGTTTATTTCCTTTTTGTTTCAACACTTTTTCCACAAGGTAATGTTTAGGAAACGCTGTCTTTTGAAGTTCTTGAAGATAAAACCTGCCTTTTATGGGTTGATGGTTGAGGTCCTCGAGTAAATAGGTGACTGGACTGTTCAGGTTGACTTGACGAATTCGAAATAGTTCAGTCCCCCAATTTGGTGTGTAGCCCTTGTCGAAGACGGACTTGAATTTGCTCACACGAACATGGTCCCCAATGTTAAGGCGATGACGTTTAGGGTCTGCTGTTTTTATGGGGTTAAACAGTTTATCCAGTTGTGGAATATTTTTAGTTACAAGTCGTGGCTTGGTCCCAATGGTTCTGTGTTTGGTGTCGTTGTAACGTGACACTAACTCAGGTAACAAGTCCAACCAGCGATAAGTGCCCTGAGCGGTGAACGCTTTCCACATATGGGTTTTCAATGTTCGGTTGAACCGCTCGACCACACTGGCTTTGAGATTGCTGTACGTGGTGTAATGGTGAATATCCTTAGATTTGAGAAAACTGGAGAAATCCTTGTTGAAAAATTCTTTCCCCTGGTCGGTTTGTAGCAGCTGAGGTTGACGTTTAGATTGTTGAATAATATGTTGAAAGGCTTTGGTGACTAGTGGACTAGACTTGCGACGCACAGGTTCAACAAACGCCATTTTAGAATAAACATCAATGACCGTCAACATATAGCGTACACCATCGTTAACGTTAGCATAAGGAATCATTTCAACCAAGTCTGCTTGCCAAAGTTCATCCACACCCTGTGAAATCACCTTGAGTCGCTGATAGTGACGTCTAGCTGGACGATGCAACTCGTGAGCAACACCCATTTTAATGGGTGAGGGCTTAAACAATAATTTTGGCATTTCGAAGTTCTTCCTCAATTTCTTGAATTTCCCAATCGTGACCAGTATGGCCGGCTTGACGTGAAGCATGCACCAGCTGTAGTCGCTCGACGAGTTTATTTGGATTGTGCCAGTAGGTAACATCCACAAGGGGTTTTAATGGTTTAAATGTCACCCCTGAAGCGGACACTTTACGACGACCACTTTGACTAGTGGGGAATATTTTTGCAATGATGGTTTTATATTTTTGGGATATATTAGCATTCACTTGTTGAGTGGGATCATACTGTCTTTTGTGAGCATGGGTATCCAATAAAATGGATTTATATTTACTAAGGTCCTCTGACGTATAATCTTGAGATGAGGGAGTCCTAGAGAATAGTAGCTTTAACAGTCCTGGTGTTAATTTATAGTTGACCTTTTTAATGACAGCTTTAGTACGACTAAATTTAATCGATGAATCACCAATTTTAAAACTATCATTCTCATAGCGAACGCCATATGTGGTATCTGTGTTTCCAACAAATAGATTGGTGAAATAGGGTTCCAGTGTTGATCCATAATATTTTATTAAAATGTTTTTCAGTTGAGCTTTATGTTGAGGGGTAGCCAAGAGTTGTGAAAATGGAGACGATCTGGAAGGGCAAGGGGATTCGACCATGGCCAAGGATTTCCTTTTTCTTAAAAACTCTGCAAGGGGTGATGCCTTTTTTGAGGCGTAAACACTTGTTCCTCATTATCCTCAACTTCGCTAACACTAGTTAAATCTTCCTGTTCCTCTTCATTTTCCTCTTCCTCTTCCTCAGAGTCCTCGTGGTGCGTCTGGCTGGCTTGTGAAACGGTAGGTAGCGTTTCAGATGGCTTGAAAGAGGGTTTCAACATAGCTTTTAGCGGAGGTGCTAAATGTTGTTGAATAAACAAAGCATGATCCGCACGCGATCGTTTCAATTGACGAAACTTTTGGCGAATAGTATTTTTTGCTCTAATAATATGCTTTTTCAATTGACTCTCTGCTAACGCCATGATGTCGTGACAAATGACTTGAGAGGGAATGATACAGTGCCTTAAATAGCAATAAAATGATCAAACCCTAAGCGATACCGCCCTTGGTTGAGTTCACTTTGTTTGTCAATCACTAAACAGGCATGACGTTGTGTGTTCCAGCACTTGCCACACAATTCTGTAAACATTTGAAAGGTCATATCCGGATTCACATGTTCATTATAAATGTAACGACTGTTCCTCTCGTCCTGGCGAAATAAAACAATGACATTGGCATTGTCACGAATCAACTGTTTGGACATTTTAGAATACGTTTGTCCAAGATAGAAGCAATCGATATGTTTGTGTCGACCCATGCTGAAATAGCTTTGAATGATACCTTGTCGTTCAGTGGATACATCATCGAAAATCATGAGTGAATCAGGCTTTACCTCATCCAGTGAAATAACATTTTCTTGCGTGGAAAATGTAAAATACCCCATATTCTCATTTTTTAATCCAGACATGACTTGATCCAGAAACACGTAGAGGGGTTGGTAGAGAGATTTTGCGAAAATATAAATATTTTGAAAACACAGACCATTGGGCGCTGTAATAAGTGTCAGCAAAAGATTGGTCTTTCCACAGCCGGAAGGTCCCACAATGATGCAGCGAATGGAAGATGGAAACAGTGAACCATGGCGTTGTTCACGTGATGTGGGGTAGAGATGGGAAACCATGTCCCTCACGGGGAATGAATCTTGCTGCTTAATTAGCTTCATTTCAACTAAGGCTTAGACAGGCTAGCAGGCTGTCTATATACATCGCACCGAGCCTTGTTATAGAAACAGTAGACTCGTATTACAGGTTGACGATGGATGTCTTTGGACGTGCGTTGATGGTCAAAGCTAGGTCTGTTCCCATACATGATCCTAAACAAGAAACAGATCCTGCTAATAAACACTATGTGGATAGGTCAGTAGTGCCACGCACAAAACAAGGAGATTATGACTTTAAAGGAAAGCGGTTAACTCATGTAAAACATCCTCAAGTGTCTACAGACGTTACTACAAAAAAGTATGTGGATAACAAGGTGTATGAGTTTTATGATAAAGTGCCTCAGCTTACGGTGGATGGCTATAGCGCTAATCATCACCGCATTATTCACGTGGAAGACCCACAAGAAGATGATGATGTCTGTACCAAGCGATATGTGACCTATGAAATGAAAAGGCTTTATACATTTATCCCATCTGTATTTTTAGTGCATCTGACAAATGTAAAACCTGCGAATGAGAGAAACCATATACCGCTAGTTCATGACCAGCACTTGACCTATGTGCTTGCTTCGGGTTTAAGCCACTATCGACTACACTATAATGGAACCATTCACATCAAATATGCCATACCTGATGAGAACCATTTACAAATAGAGATAAATGGTCATAGGATGATGGTCCATAACCATGAAATGGTCAATGCAGGAGACGAATTATCCTTTCATCTCCTGTTGACATGGAATGAAAAGCAAGCTGGAAAAACCATAAATGATTTCCCACTTTATGTAGAATTGGAATATACAGCCATGAAATGACAATCTAATGTTAGTTGTGACTTAAACTTTCTTGTGAAAGGTTGTTGGTCATCATCATCATGGTGAAACAAAGATATGTGGTGAGAAAGACAAAAAATATTAGCCTGTCCTTGGCAAAGCCTAGGCTTATGACATTCGTGGACAAGCCCTTGCGAAAGAAAAAAAGAAAAAATAATGTGTTGACCATAAGGAAAGCTCTTCGAGTAGCACAGAGACATGTTATTCCAAAACGTCAGCGACAGGGTTCAAAACAAGGGCGAGTGATCCCCGTCCCCAAACGAGCGGGATTTTTACCTGCATTATTCGCTGGTCTGGCTGCTCTAGGTTCACTTTTAGGCGGCGCCAGTGCAGTGGCAAAAACCATTAAAGCCGTGCAACAGGGCAAGCAACAACTCAATGAAAATCAGCGACACAATGAAACAATGGAGGCCATTGCTATGGGGGCTAGAAATGTCAATTTAAAGCCAGCCTTTTATCAACAAGGATTTGGAATTTCACCTTTTCGAAATAAAAAAAAACATCTTTAACCTCAGCCATAGCAAGACATGCCCTGACGCATCAGCAAGTGGAAAGCTATGCTAAACAACTGAAGCTTTCTCATTTTCGAGGTGTGTTTATGCGAAACCGATTACCCTCACGACCCTGGAAACATGAATGTGCTGTTGTCAATTTGGATGATCACCGAGGACCTGGAACACATTATGTAGCTTATGTCAAAGAGGGATCTACTGTATGGTACTTTGACAGTTTTGGGAATTTGCCCCCGCCCATGGAACTAGTGGCCTATTTTGGAAACAGGATCAAGATATATTATAATGTGAAACGTGAGCAAACGTTTTAACAGTCAACAGTGTGGACGTTTGTGTTTATTTTTTTTATATAAGACGCAACATAAGCAAAAACGTCAACAGTATGTCGGTGGAAAGTAAGACGTTTACACTGCATGGACGTGGACCTGAAGTGAGTCTAGACTTTTACCCACCTATCGAATTGAGTGAAAAACCTTATGGTTTAGGACTTGTTTCTCTTGAAACGTACAATCGAATATACAACATACGTGAAAATGTGAACAACAAGTTTTACTATGATGATTCTGTGCTCACCCTGAACTCTGGTGGATACACGATAGATGACATTTATGAACACATTTATGTGGTGTTGATCAATGAATATGGTTTAAAGTCATTTCTCGATGGAACGCGTAAGTTTGAACTTGTAGGAAATACCAACACTCATCGCTGCAGTATTTTTTCTACATTCAAAATTGACTTTAAAACTCACTCCGATTCCATTGGTCCATTACTAGGATTTAAACCACGTGTGTTAGAGCCCAACAAAAAACATGAATCAGACCATGAAGTGAAATTCATTGAGGACCATCATGTGTCGGTGACGTGTAATATTATTAGTCAAGTGTACACCAATCAAGAACCGTCGCATTCGCTTTATGACTTTATCGTAACATCGCCCAATGGCTATATTATTCGTGAAAACCCTCCAGTGGTGCTTTTTCATTCTGTGGCTGTCGATGGTATTAGTAATATAACATTAAGACTGATCAATAGAGAGCAACAACTCATTGATCTAGATTCTACCACACCAGTGACTTACAAGTTGGTGCTAAAACCACTATGAAGTTTGTATATAAAGCAACAGCACCGTCTAGGAATGGTGTTAGTTGTTTACCACGTGAATACACGTTAACATCTCAGAACAAGCAGATTTTACAGCATTTGGGTTACCACATTAACCCCCGCGATGAATTCTATTCTAGAGGTAGCGAACCACATCGAGGAGCAACCAGGAGTGGTAAGAATTGATCTGCATTCTTATCAAGCTCAAACACCTGGACTCAATAACAATGATGAAATTCAATTTGTTATCAACAACCAAGATATTTACACTCTACCGCATGAAAGTGTTATTCAGATTGAAGGTCGGCTCACCAAAGCCGATGGTTCTACACCCACTACATCCAAGTTAGCCAACCATGCTTTCGCCTTCCTGTTTTCTGAAGTACGTTATGTCATTAACGATATCGTGGTGGATAGCACTCGAAATGTGGGTATTTCCAGTGTCATGAAACTATATCCCTCTTATAGTGAGGAAGAAGCTAAAACACTTTGCATGGCGGGTTGGTGCCCTGACTCGACCAATGACTGGATGGTACACACCGATGGCACCTTTACTGGATATTTACCTCTTAAACTGATTTTAGGCTTTGTTGAAGATCACCAGCGCATTGTGGTCAACGCAAGGCAAGTGCTTTATCTGGTGAGAGACAGGAGTGATAATAATGCACTCAAGGGAGTCGACAATGCCCCCATTGATTCAAAAATTCAACTACAACGCTTGCTATGGAAAGTGCCTCATGTGACCCTTAACGATAGCAAAAAACTGGACATACTCAAAATGGTAAAGAGAGATTCACCTCTACCCATGGAATTTAGAAGCTGGGCACTCCATGAGTACCCGTTATTGCCCACCACCAACACACACAGTTGGTCTATAAAAACAGCCCGCTATACAGAGAGACCTCTCAACATGATTGTGGGTTTTCAAACGAATCGCAAGTATCAACAAACCAAAGATGTCACGCAATTTGATCACCTGCAATTGAGAAATGCACGTCTTTTCCTCAACGGTGCTGTGTTTCCCTATGAAGGGTTGGATTTAGATTTTTCAAAAAATAAGTTTGCCCCCCTGTACGACTTGTTTTCTAAATTTAGATGGTCGTATTATCAAAAAGAGAATTGTCCAATGTTGTCACCCCAAGCTTTTAAGACAAGGGCGCCACTGATTGTCTTTGACTGTTCCTACATGGAAGAGTCTGTCAAACCATCCAATATTGACATTCGACTAGATTTTGAAACGCATGACAATGTTCCAGCCAATACCACGGCCTACTGTTTGATTATTCATCACAAACAAGTCAACTATTATCCACTGTCCAACCAAGTGACAAGTGTATAAATAGCAGGTCAACACACATTAAACCACTCAGTCATGTCTTGCTTCCAAGCCTCAAGAGAAGTTACATCCATGAATTTAAAATCTGAGGAACAACGTTTCAAGACCTTTGCGACGTGGCCGGTGCCTTTTATAAACCCTCAAGCCTTAGCAGCCGCTGGATTCTACTATTTAAAAAGAAGAGATGAAGTGAAATGTGTGTTTTGTCCCATCATCTTAGACCAATGGCAAGAGAGCGATGAACCCATGCAGGAACATCAGCGCTGGTCACCTGCCTGCCCCTACCTGTGCAGAATGGAGGTGGATAATATACCCTGTCATTCAAGTTACCCCTCACTCATGCCTCTGAGTGATGAAAAAAGTTATGATATGTGTGGACTTTATGGTGCCGGCAGTGCTTCAGTGAGCAGCTCACAGTCAAAAACATCCAGTTTAGAGACATTGGGATATCATCGGTGTTATGGACACTATAAACACAAAATACTTTTTTGTTGTATGAGATGGTACCGCCTCTATCCTAGAATGAAAAAAGAATGTAAAACTTGTTATGCTAATAAAATAATGAAATAAAAAAAATTGGTTGTTGTTGTTGTTGTTATATTATTATTTCTTATGCCCCCTGTCATATCCTAACCTCTATAGTGACTACTCGATGTTTTTCTTTTCTTTTACTAGAATGGAATGTAAGTAAATGACATGGGTACACCTTACTGAACAATTGTCTGTCTGTAGTCAGTTGGACTTGATCCAGACAAGAGTGAACATGTTGCGTACACTGATTGTCGACTGTCAAGGGTTTAAAATTGGAGATAACAAATTTATATTTAAAGAAGTGGCCATCATCGATTGTTCAACTTTTTGGATATCACAAGCTACTCATTTGGTGTTTAAACCACCTTATGCGTTTGATTTGTTGTGTGATAAAGACCGTAAACAAACCCAGTGGATTGAAACTCATATGCAACTAGACTGGAAGCAAGGAACCATTTCATATAAGCACCTGGACATGGTCATGAAAGCCCACTTGTCTTCTGCCCATGTAATATTTGTGAAAGGTAGTGAAAAACGTCAATGGCTACAACCATTTTTAGCGTCTTACTGTCAATGTATCGATTTAATGGACATGGGCTGTCCATCGCTGCAAACACTCATGGATCGCTGCCCCTGTGACAATATTACCCATAAAGCCTTGGCACAGGTGTGGCAATTGTTTCATTGGCTATCCACCAATGCCTGCTGGGAGTTGTTAAATAAAATTAAAACTAAAGGTTTACCTGTGGATGACACCAGTGAGATTTCTACAAGCGACGTGTAAACATCAACGTGATACCATGGAGAAAGGGGATGCTACCGATAAAGCGATTGGAAAGTTCTTTGTGTGTAAAAAGAAACTAGACAGTTTTACTAAAGAAGAATTATTGGCTCTTCCAAAATCATTCATTTATTATGTCGCAGCAAATGCAGTGAAAGAAATCTGGCAACATGTACCAAAATCATGGACTCAAGACCCTGTGTTAAGTGAATTGCAACCATGTACGGATTATGATCACCATAAGCAAGTGGCTATGGCAAAAATACCCTCTATGCGACAGTGTGCTACTTGTCAGCTAGTCAAACTGTATCATGGTCATAAAAGTCAGTGTAAAGACTTTGTTTCCTCATACCACGGGAGTAATGAAGAAAAAAGCAACAACAACAAACATCATCCACAGAGGAGGAGGAGGAAGATCAAACCTTTTTACCATCGATGGAAAAGGATATGCCAGACCTGTACTGGCAATGGCGTCATTAACAAAGTAATTCAATACTTGACTTTCGAAATCAACATACCTGGTTATTATTTGTGTAGTCCTGGAACTTGTTTTGAAGAACCTTTGCAGCATAGTGATATACCTATTAATCCTTTGGATCAAGCATGCACCTTTCTTATCACCACAGTCAATCTGAATTAAGACGTGTAGCGGATAAAGTATCGTTGAAAAGCTAAACAACTTTTGACATTCTGTGATGTCTCAGTGGGAGAGAGGTTGGCAGTCGTCATTGTGATTAGTGTTATAAAAGGAAAGTTAATAATGAGTGGACATGGACATTGAAAAGGATTGAGGAATTGGTATTTCTTTGTATTCTATTTTTGTAAAGATCTATTTGTTGTGAAATAAAAACAAGGTTTACAAGATCACAATGTCTTTTATTTTAAAAAATGGTGATAGCCATTTCATTTTTTTTTTCACACATGAATATTTACAATTTCCACTTTACATTTTTTTACATTCCCTTGTTTAGTTTAAACATTCTGTACATTTTTGTTGTTGTGAAATAAAAACAAGGTTTACCAGATCACAATGTCTTTTAATTCTAAAAATGGTGATAGTCATTTCTTCATTTTCATTTTTTCACACATGTATATTTACAATTTCCACTTTACATTTTTTTTTCATTCCCCTTGTTTAGTTCATACATTCTGTACATTTTTTTGTGAAATATAAATAAGGTTCACTAAATCACTATATCTTTTAATTTTTAAAAATGGTGATAGCCATTTCATTTTTTCACACATGAATATTTACAATTTCCACTTTTCATTTTTTACATTCCCTTGTTTAGTTTACACATTCTATACATTTTTGTTGTTGTGAAATAAAAAACAAGGTTTACCAGATTACAATGTCTTTTTAATTTTAAAATGGTGATAGCCATTTCACTTTTTCACACATGGATATTTACAATTTCCACTTTACATTTTTTACATTCCCCTTGTTTAGTTCACACATTCAGTAAATTTTTTAAAATCTTTTTCGTAATATACAAAAGCAAACATTTTACACTAAAATGTATTACTTATCTTATTTTTACTAAACTACTGTAGCCTAACATTATACATTCTACTTACAGTTTTTACAAAAAATATTACAATATAAAACACACTACAAATATTACAATATAGTGATCATTAGACTTAAGTAAAGTAATAGTCGTCAATACGACTGTTTCCCCAAGCAAGAGTATTAAATGTGTTGGGTATAATGAATCGTTTGTTGTCTTCATTACTTAAAGCAACTTTGTTCAACAAATTGGTATGTAGCTGATGATTTTTACTTCTAAATACACACATTTTCTTATATAATACAGGTGGGTTACTAACTATACAGTTTTTATAATCACTTATATCTAACTCTTTACTAACAACATTCTTTTTCACTCCTTTTAATTTTTTTACTACTACATCATCAATTGTCATATAGCTGTATGATTTAGATTTTGTGCCTACAAAGGTGTCTATAATAACACCAGCACATTCATCCTTAAATTTTCCAAGAACCTTTCTGTTTACTAGAGGTAAATGGTAAATATTATCCTTGGGGTAGTCACTTGTATCAAACCTATTTAGCTCAGTTTTGATATCCTCGTAAAAATCATCAGTTTTAAACTCATAAATAAAATAATCTGTGTCTGTGTAGAGTAATTTAGCATTATCATGATAGTTTTTCTTTACATAATCATAGTGAAATTCATACATAAGTGTTTTTGATAATTCCAGAATGGTGTAACCCACATATATGGGTTTGTTGTAAGTTACTTTAAGACGATTCATTTGTATTACAACTAAATCCTCATGAATAATTGAACAGCTATGAAAGTTAGGCTTGCTTATTAAGTTGCTCGCACCATACCTTTTACCATCATTCTCCCACTTTGTTATCAGCTTTACATCAACTCGTTTATCAACATTCTCCATAGTCTTTCCAAAAACACTATTATTCATGAGTTTATAAAAATCTTTTTCAAACGCGTTTGTTGACTGCGTTCTTAAATTATTGTTTAGATCAATATATGGTTTGAGCCATGCTGACTGATGAAATTGCAATACGCGATGAATTTTAGTTAATTTCAATCCATGCTGTAGACACTGTTTCAAGTTTTGATAATGTATTACATATTTACATTTATCATTTACATTAGCAATTAACATTTTTGTTCGTGATGTTATGTATGGAGATTTCATATTCTCAGGACAAAATGGTAAATCATTATGATCATCATGTAACTCTTTAGGGTACTCAAGATTTACCTCTAAAATATATCCTTTATCATCGTTATCATTAAGAGTGTCAACATGTAAGACATCAATTTCAGGTTGTGTCAGCCAGCGAAAATCTTTCAGTGGTAGATATTGACTCATAGCCCAACCATATTGGTTATTTGCATCGAGGTAGACAATATACTTTGACTCTTCACAAGGGTTGTAGCTAGGCATGTATTTATTATTCGCTTTAGAGTACCGTCCATTACATTGACTTAATCCACCTCGAATTGATGATTTTATAAAATTGATCATGTCTATATCAGTCATTAATTCTAAATTTACTTTCGTTTTTTTTTCAACATTGAACTGAAACTTAACCCAGGAGCAGTGAAATACTGACAAGGATCAAGGTCATAAGTTTTCATACAAACATTCCGAAAATTTTCAAAAACATCTGCTAATAACAACACATCTGTCTTCAAATATGTCTGAAAATTCTCCTAAAGTTTGAATGTCAAACTGTGCCCATACACGTTGTGCATGTAAATATTCCTGATCACTGATATGACTTGTGTTTAAGGAACTGTAAAATGCATCTTTCGGTGGTAAAGAACACTCCTCAAGACGTTCCACACAGTTAATATATTCATAAGGGAATATGCCCTTTTGACGAATCAAATTAAAATCATCTTCTTTAGGAAAGACACGTTGAATTTCATGAAACTGATCTGATTTTAAATTACTAGCCAGCTTATCAAGACTACTCGGCATAAAGCGGAATGAATCTAAAAATCGCAGTTTAATGGTTTTTTTTATTGCAGTTTTGATGTATTTTGTGAACGATATGTATTGTTCCTTATTATTTGCAATTACATCAATTTTCACATCTGAAGCTCCAAATTCTTTAACGATAAAGTGGTTATCGTATTTGCTACCGTTATGTAGAATGACCGGAATGAATTTACTTACTCTATAATTTAAGTTACATTCTTGGTGAGCTGCACCACGATATTTTCCTGTTAAATGGTCATGATCGCGAACCCTGTCTGTATATAAACATTCACCACATATAAAACAATTAGTTTCAGTTTCAAAATTCATTTGCTCTGTGGAAGTTAGTGGCTCCATTGGAATGATCGTATTTAAAATAGAGGATATACGAATGGCATCTTTCTCAAGCCTTTCCATAAAAACTTTAGGTGCATCAGGTCCTCTATAGAGCTCAAACTTATTTAAAGAGTCATCATAACTACATTTAATATAATATGCAAAGCTAAAAGGTTCATGAATGTGAGTAGTGTTGGTAAAAGGTTGGGCTGGATTCGATGAACATGTATTAAATGGTTTTAGCAAAGCCTCAAAGTCAGCATATATAACAAATGGTACTCGAAGCTGTTTCTCATAATCCTTAAATTTTAGAATGTTATTTTTAGGAGTAGGTAATACCGTACACACATGATTACACCCCCATTTTTGATGTTGAGTTAGTTGATCCTCTTTCTGGAAATGTAGCAAACAACCATCACACAACCACTTTTTACCTTTGTATTTTGATAGTTGACTACCAACAAGTCTACTTAAATGTTTTATCCAACAATAGTGGGCGTTTTCACCTTTAGTTATGTACAGTAAATTTACATGAGCATCCTTTTTTTCCTGAGTATAATATAGAGGACCTACTATTCTCTTATTTTCAATTCCATAAACATTAATACTTACATTGTTCAGCTCTTCAAAACGTTGAATGTCTTTTATCGCCATAGGAAATTCCATTTCTTCTAAATCTAACACTGAAGAATAGTGAGGATATGATGACGTTCTATTCTCATGCATCTCTGCCGGATGGAGAGCTGAGGTTACAGCCCATGCAAAACATGCATGGTCACTATTCATAACGTTTACACAAGCTTTCTTCCGTTTAATCCATGCAGGTAAATCAACGTATGATGATGCTCGAAGGGGGTTGTATTTATTCATGTTGGTTTCTAAATAAAGTACTTCAACTAACGCCCAGCCTGACTCCCTTTCCTGGAACTCTTCACTCTTCACGATGATAGCACTTGAAATATTTTTGTATATATCACTAATATTAGTTGATTCGCTAACAATTATGTTTTTTGTATTAAAGGATTTGATATCCGTAATTTCACCTTCGCTCCCAGTTTTTACATAGAGGCCAAAAAGTTCAAAATTCATTTTAATTGTTTTATGCTCTAATAAAACATTTTCTACTAAGCCAAAACAGTAGGTTGAACATTTTTTAAAAATGATTCAATACTTTGAGTTTTTTCTTCACTATAAAGTCTATAACTAGCAATTCGACTTTTAAATGCACTACCAATTTGTTGAACATTTCCAGAATTTCTTTCATGGCAAGTGTTATTTTTATGTTGAATACTGCGTAAATGTCCATGAATGATTGAAGAAGGTATATCAATATTACATACATCACAATGTGTTATTGAAGGTTCACCATTCTTCTTTCTTTTTAATGCACAACTATTTTCACAATCTTGAGAACGTTTACGCTTTTGAGCATTACATTCATTTAAAGGTTCCGTGCTAGTTGTTGGTTTTACAGTTTTTAATTCTTGTTGTTCACCATGCACTTCAACCATGTGGGATTGATATCGCTTTACAGCAGAAAAACCAAGTTCACAAACTGAACATGAAAATGGTGCTGAACTAACATGCATTAAATTTACATGACGTGCAAGATTATCTTGTCTGTTAAATGTGGTAGCACAATGACTGCACACAAACATTTTAATGTCATGTTTAACATTTGCGTGTCGTTGAAGGTTGTCAGGTCTTGAGAACTGTTTCTTACAGTCACCACACTTGAACATGATGATCCCTTTCGAAATTACCTATAAAAGAAAGAAATCATAAATGTTAATAAATGATAAACAAAAGTACAATATAAATAGTTTAATTACATTCCTGTCAATGGTTATAGCAGGGTATTTACATCGATCATCTGTGAACTCCTAGCAAGTCTAACTTCATGTAGTTCTAACTGGGGGTTACTATATACCACTGTCACTGACACCTAGCGGTGAACATTGGAACATGATAGAGTGATAGAAACCAGTGATCGCCAGTTAAGTGAGCTAAGTGTGACGTCATAACCAATCATAAAACAAGTCTAAACTTGTAGAACATGTCACGTGATAGAAACCAGCGATCACTAGTTAAGTGAGCTAAGTGTGACGTCATAGCCAGTCTTAAAACAAGTCTAAGCTTGTAAAACATGTCACATGACAAGGTTAAGTTAGGTAAAGTTAAGTGAACTGAGGTTAAGACTTTAAATATTCCCTCTGTCACTGACACCTAGCAATGAACATTCGAACTTAATAGAGTGGTAATGAAAATCTAACCTACAAATTTAGCTTTACACATCATGGTCAAGTAGTTCCAACTTTTGACTGCCAAATATACCATTTTCACTGACATGTAGTGGTGAACATTGGAAAATAATACTCTAGCTGTTTAAAAGTTATTAGAGGGGCACTTACCTTTTTATAATTTATCAACTGCTGCCACTGAATGAACAGATTGTAGGAATCTGGTAACCTTCAGGTACCCAATTTTCTGTAAACAAATTAATCAATCAATCAATCAATAAATACATTCCAATCAATAACTTCAACATCAATTAGTAATAAAAGACTGCAATCCATTAATAATAAGTACTTACCTTGCAAAATAATTTAATGATTTTCTACCAAAACGGCTTTTTTTTTACAACTCTTGAGCAGTAATAGAGCACTGTTCATTCAAAGCGAGTAATAAAGACTGACAGTAGAGAGATATATGACACCCCTCTTATATAAACTCTCATCGCTCGTGTCAGCAGTTTTATGCAGATCATTGCAATTCCTTTCCCAATACAGCTGAGAGTCCAAAGTACACTAGGAACACCTGTGTGGTATCCAATGACTGCTGACTTTGCATGATCATCACCCATTGTCTTAATCAACACATGGGGTTTCAAATTACTGCAGAGTCAGTCATAGCAACAGCAGTGTGCGCTCCCTGCCATGTCAGCAACATGACACCGGAAGGAACACCTGTGTAATATCCAATAACTGCTAACTTTGCATGATCATCATCCATTGTCTTAATGAACACTTGCGGTTTCAAATTACTGCAGTGTTAGTCACAGCAACAGATCTGCGCGCTCTCTGTCATGTCTGTAATATGACACAGGAAGTAACAAGACGTCTTACTGCACGTGCCATCTCCTCAGTTTTAACATCTTAAGAACATGTATTATTCTCTTTCAACTACAAATGACTCGTTAGAACACATCCATCCACCAAGTTAGATCCCTTGTATGTTCACATGTATTTCGTCACTTTCCTTTCATATGGTTATCCCATTATAGTAGTGGGGGGATTTGTGAACAACGTCAATTCAACACACACACAAATGTAGTTAGGCCCTTTGATATAATTTAAATAAATTCATGGGCTAATCCGTAGGAACCAGGCCAAAGGGACCCGTCCAAAGGGATCAGTCCAAAGGGACAAGGACTCGTCCACAAGGACTCGTCAACAATGACCTGTCAACAATGACCTGTCAACAAGGACCTGTCAACAAGGACCTGTCCACAAGGACTCGTCCACAATTACCCCGCCAACAATGACCCGTCAACAATAACCCATCCATAGGGATCCACTCCCCCCACCCTCTTACAAAAGCCATGAGTGGGCATGCATAAAAAACAAAAAACAAGCATGTTAATTCATAGTGGCTATCCACCGAACACATGCACTTTATGTAGAACAACGTTTCATTCCATATCGGCATTCCAACTCTCACATGTTGCAATTGGAAAGAGAGATTTTCTAAAAAAAAAATTACAATTTCACCCCCTAGTAGGGGTAGGTTTTATTTTTGGGGTTGAAATATGTTGTCCAATGGAAAGGGGGTATCAGCCCGAGTTCAATGACACCTCATTCGTCAACATCCGACCATGCGTTCAAGAGATATCGCGCGGCGGCCATCTTGTGAGGAGGGGAGGAGGAGGAGGGTGTAGAACCCCTCCACAAGGACTTGTCCACAAGGACCTGTCAACAAGGACTTGTCCACAAGGACTCGTCCACAAGGACCCGACAACAATGACCCCCGCCAACAATGACTCGTCAACAATAACCCATCCATAGGGATCCGCTCCCCCACCCTCTTACAAAAGCCATGAGTGGGCATGCTAATTCATAGTGGCTTTCCAACGCACACTTGTCTCTTGTGTAGAACAACTTTTCATTCCATATCGGCATTCAAACTCTCACATGTTGCAATTGGTAACAGAGATTCTCTAAAAAAATTACAATTTCACCCCCTAGTAGGGGTAGGTTTTATTTTTGGGGTTGAAATATGTCGTCCATTGGAAAGGGGGTGTCAGCCCGAGTTCAATGACACCTCATTCGTCAAAATCCGACCATGCGTTCGGGAGTTATCGGGCTGCCGCCATCTTGTGTGGAGGGTGTGGAGGTGGAGGGTGTAGAACCCGTACAAAACCACTACTGAATATCTTTGTGATGTTCACATAAGGGTAAAGGTTTGTGGTATGATATGATTTATTATGATTATGTTATGTTCTTATTGGTGGATTGTGGAAAGTAACTTTTGTTTGCTTTGTTTTATGGTTATGGGGATTGTTTTATTTGTTCAAAGCCATGATTTTATTTACTGAATTAAAGTTTTAGAATAGAGTTGTGCCTTTTCATTGTAGAGTTGATACCTCTTAGCCTCAAATCCAAAGTATGCAACTGCTCAGTGGGAGGACGGTACACCCTCGAGTCCTGAAGCTAGCTGGAGGCAGAAGCATATTTTCCATCGAGATTATACGCATGGGTACACTACTTATTCAAGTTTTACTACCGGCTGCGGTAGCCGAGAGCGCTAACGCACTACCTCGTGCCTCGATGGCATCCCACATCGGCCGTCCTGACAATGGTTTTTGTGGTTTCTCATTTTCACCACCAGGAAAATGCCGGGACGGTTCCTTTCAATAGGTCCACGGCCGATTTCCTTCCAATATCCCTTCCCCGACCCGTCCTGAAAAGAAAGGTATTTGGCCGTTGGCTGCTTTAATACAATTAATAAAATTATTTTAGTTTTACTAACTTGTCATTTCATAAGGGTTAATTAATTGTCATATTATAGCTTGCTACGGCCGTACAACAAAGTAAATCTCATGCTTTTACGTCGCCCTGGTTTAATACTGCAATACATCAAATAATTCGATATTGTTTCAATATTGCTGTCATTTCCTGCAATTCCTCGTATCATGATCATCATATAGTCATATCAGCTGTTTTCTCATACGTAAATTACCTTGCATTATTAATATAGCCTGTACAAACCTAATTTATGGCATACTTTCACATAAGCACAATCTTAACTTTCCTTTACTGAGCTTCACACTCTTTATTTCCATAATAACCTTATTAGCTTTGCCAATCGCACTATATTTCTCACCGTTTTCTCACTGTTTTCACCGTCTTTTGTGAATCTTCTCGAGGGCAATCTACCTCTCCTCCTCCCCCTCCCCCCTCCCCTCACTGACTCTGGTGGTGTACTGCTCGGGTCCAAGCTCTGTGAACTTGCGGGGTGAGGGGAAAGAGAAGGGAAGGGTCAGGCGAGAAGAGACGGGTCTGTCAACAGCCCGCCGTGATATCTGGTATTCCTTTCTATTCCAATACTGCTAACATAGGGCCGTTGCTCAAACCAGTATGGTGTTACGAATGAGTGAGTGAGTCACCGACCAATGTATTTGGTTCTGTACTATGCACGGACTGAGAAACCTCATTACTCGTCAACACCACTTCTCACAGTCCGCGATGCACGTTCCCCTCAGGTGCACGCAGCTTAGACATGAGCAGTACTTAGACTACCATCAGCGGATATGGCCAGGTGATCAGTGCGTAAAGTTCGGGTACAGTAGGTAGCTAAATGCTTTGCATTTCTGTTATTATTATTAAATCCCTTTCGTGTTCAAATCAACTAAGTTGGTTGGTTCCTCAGTTTAGGGGGCTGCGACAACGTGGTCATGTAGCCCCGTGTACTTAGGTTGTGGGTAGAATCTGTCTGATAACCGGTGTTAATTGTGATGGCTGTATTAGTGTGTGTTATCATCATATAGTCATATCAGCTGTTTTCTCATACGTAAATTACCTTGCATTATTAATATAGCCTGTACAAACCTCATTTATGGCATACTTTCACATAAGCACAATCTTAACTTTCCTTTACTGAGCTTCACACACTTTATTTCCATAATAACCTTATTAGCTTTGCCAATCGCACTATATTTCTCACCGTTTTCTCACTTTTTTCACCGTCTTTTGTTACCAAATGCTACCTTCAACGACACCTAGCTGTGAACTTGGCTACTAGATGCCATCGCAACCGGCACCTGGCGGCGAACGTTGAAAATTAATCGTGATAATCAAATCTAACCTATAAATTGATCTTCACACAATTGTAGTTAATGGAAGGTTCTTTTACATGCCATACATCTATGACATGAGCCCACCGACTTTACTTCCCCTCCGAAGGAAGGCACACTGAGGAATTTTTAACGCTCTATAAAATCCGACGATTTCGGACGGGTTTGAACCCGCGATCTTGGGCTTAGAGCTATTACTATTACTATTGAGAAAACTTCTTTACGAATAAACCACCTCAGGGTATAGTCACAAAAATGGTGGGTTTCACCTCTCATATTTGAAAACAGGAAAAAAATATTTCTTTAAAAAATCTAATGTTACCTAGTATTGAAAATATATGAGAATACCCAAACATAAGCATAAAGAGTAATTCCGTGAAGAAGCCTATTTTCATATATCCTACTTATGTTAATTGTCTCTATCAACATAAAGAATCAGTTTGATTGCTGTAATAGATTCGTAGATATTGAGAACCGTCTAATATTTCGGATGTTCGCCATGTTGGATTTTTATATATGTAGATCTTAGAGTTATGTACTAAACATGAAGATTGTTGTGTACGTGTAGTATTCAAACTTCAATCTCATCAATCGGACACAAGAAGTAAAAACGAGATTTTAAAATTTCGCACAGCTGCCATCTTGTGGTTATGAAAACAATTGAAATAAATTAGATGCCAGTAGATTAATATTTGTATAAGCATTTACAGTACCAAGTTTCACTGCACTTGGATGGTTAAATCGCGAGAAACGTCCATTTAAATATTTATAGTTCTCGTCGCCGCCATGTTGGATTTGTGCTGACCAGGTTATTGAATGTCCTATAGGTGAACTTACGTTCGTAGCCTCTATGAGCATAAAAAATTCAGTTTGATTCCTGTAAAAGATTCGTAGATATTGAGATCCGTCTAAATATTTCGGATGGTCGCCATGTTGGATTGCTATATGTATAGGCTATTGAGTTATGTACCATTAAAGAAAAATTATTACGTAGGTTTATTATTCAAACTTTCACTTCCATCGCATGATTGCGACACAAGAAATAAAAACCTAATTATAAAATTTCGCACAGCCGCCATCTTGAGGTTATGTAAACAATTGAACTAAATTAGACGTCAGTGCATTACAATATGTATAAACATTTACTGTGCCATATTTCACTGCGCTCAGATGGTTAAATCGCGAGAAAATTCTATTAAAATGTTTCAATTTCGCTTGGCCGCTATGTTCGTCTTGTACTATACAGGTATTTGAAACTTACATATATATAAACTTGTAATAGTGCCCTTATCACCGTACGAAATTTCATGGTGATATCAGTGACAATTTCGGAGATATAGAATGCCGTTGAAATAATCCGCACATCCGCCATCTTTAGGTTATGTAAACAATTGAACTAACTTAGATGCCTGTGCATTACAATGTGTATAAACATTTGCTGTGCGAAGTTTCATTGCGTTTGGATGGTTAAATCGCGAGAAAGGTCTATTTAAAAGTCTCAACTTCACCTGGCCGCCAGGTTGGTTTTTCAGTTATCAGGTTGTTGAATGTTTCATAGGTGAACTTATACTAGTGCCCTTTATCACCGTATAAAACTTCACGGTGATATCGGTAATAGTTTCGGAGATATAGAATGCCGGTGAAATATTTCGCACAGCCGCCATGTTCGATTGGTGAGACGTAATAAAAATTGAAGGGCACGGTCGGGGTCGGCCAAAATAGTAGTGTGACCTTACCGAGTTTCATTGAAATCGCTCCAGCCGTTTAGATGTTATTAAGGGGGGACCGACAGACACACACACACACATACGCACACACACACACACAGACAAAAGGTTATCTCATAAGCCTATTTTTTTTTTCATAAAATTAAAAAAAGGCTAAAATTGCATGTTGTTTGAATTGGAATGTTTAGGCTTTCATGGCCAGAAAATAAGTTACCGTACCGTAGCCTACTACAAATTCGTCTAGGTACTATGATATATACGGTGGGGCACAGACATGGGATAATATCTAGAAGAATTCACTGTAATGTTTATACGAATGGTTTCTACCTGGACCATGTAAATACCATGGAAGTTGGTAAGTACGAGGAAAGTTCCGAAAGTACCATCAATTAATTGCCCGAGCAGATGGCACACCAGGTGACACAAACAATCGCCATAAGAATCCACACCCGTGGCTGGTTCATCAACCGAAGGAGCGTCAACGGAGGGGGAATGATGTATGCGCAGAGAGAGGAGCAGCAGACCAGCGTGCCCGATAACATTCGAGTACAACTCACGATGGCAGACAGACGTGTACTGACAACGTGGTCCCTAATGGAAGTGCGTGCTGTTGTCCGGCATGAATGGGCACGTGGGACTAGTGTGTCAGTCATCCATGAACGTGATCATGTCTCGCCAAATGGTCGGTCGCTGGTGTTGCATGTTCAGTGAAGAACGGCAGAGTGTGGAGGATGAAGATGGAAGTGGGCGTACGTTGCTCGAGTACAGGACATGGTGTTAGCGGACAGGCGCATAACGGTGTCAGACGTGGGATCCACACTGCGTATTGGTCGTGCCCGGGCCCATCACATGCTCCATGCACTCTCGGGACGTCACTTTCACACCAATGCTGAGGTGGCGCAGTCTGTGCGATAATTCCTTACATGACATCGCAGGGCAGAGTGGTTTATTCAAACTGACAGCACGCTACGACAAGTGACTCAATGTCGGTGGCGACTACCGTATGTCAAACAAGAAGTTCGTGACGAACTAAAGAGCCTACTTTTCTTGAAATTTAAGATGCATGCCAATGATTAATCTATATGGATCTATCTAGAATAATGATGAAATTAAGTTGGTAATATCGAAATTTCTAATTAGTTCGAAATACTGTATACCTGGCATAATGTAGCCTAATAGAGAACTACAGTTGGCAGCCCTGGTGACTGAATATATTCTTAGTTCCATCTCTTAAGGTACAGAATACAAAATTTGGTTGAAGTCCAATGGATAGCATGGACGTTACATGCAGTTAAACATTGGATCTAACAGCGCGCGCAAAATCATGTTGGCAACAATGACATATATGTATTGGTCAGAAATAATCTAAAATAACATGATCTATTGTTGTGTCAATTTTGAATTAAATCCATTAGTTAGTATAGATGTTACATGCATTTTAAAATTGGACCTATCAGCAGGCTTAGAATCATGTTGGTAGCACTGACGTAAATAAGTTACTCCAAATTAATATAGAATGTCAGGTACTATACGTGTGCATAGTTTAAAGCTGTCGGCTTGCATACTTTCTGATATATGGGTATTTGGATTTAAACAAATTGAGAGCATTTATTAACAGTTGGCAGCCTTGGTGGCTCTTAAGAATACGCTCAGTCATATCTGTTTATGTACACATACCGCATACGAAATTTGGTTGAAATCCAATTGATAGTGTAGAAGTTATATGCATTTAAAATTTTGACCAATCAGCAGGCTTATAGTCATTTTGGCAACATTGCCATGTATGACCTCCTGGAAATTAAACTTCAATATTATTATCTACACGTGTGCCAATTTTGAAATAGCTCCCATTCATACCTTCCAAGATATCCAACATGGAGCTCAAATTTCAATTGCGATTTTTCAGCAGTTGGTAGCACTGACATCATTTTCAAATATGGCCGTGAGATATTCAGGTATAGCTCTTTACTGCTACCAAATTTTGTTTCGATTGCTGCAGCCGTTTAGGAGTTGATAGGGGGGGGGGAACACACACACACAGCCAGACAGACAGAAGGACAGACAGACATAAGGACAGACAGACAGACAGACAGACTCACATTTGCCCGATCTCATAAGTCTACTTTTTCCTCATTTTTGCAAAATGTGAAAAGTAGGCTTAAAATAGTGCATGGTGTATGCCAGTTTGGCAATGAAGGGTCCTTGGAAAAAAAATAATTACAAAACTTATTTTCGGAACTTCCCTCGCATGTGTGTACGTATGTATGTAAGAATCCGCGTGTAAGAATATAATAATATTAATAATAATTAACAATAACAGTTAAAAGTATAAACAAAACAACAAACGCGAACACAAATAGAAAGACACTATTATCCATCTTAGGTACAATCATACAGACACGCACTACTTCCTGGAAGAAAATTACTTCTAGTTTCATGCAATCCCAAATGTTCAAGAATAAATATTTACAGAAAATTAAGAAACTATCTACAGTACACGAAGGGTGGATCGAAAAGTTAAGCTTTCTAAAAATATGCAAATGCCTAACGCTACAAGAACTTTCACGTACGGTAGGCCTAATCTGTATAATCTATTGTACGGGTATGCGATGGGGGTGTTTAAATATAGCGGCAGAGGAGTGTTCTTTGGCAGCAATATCCCCACTCCCTAAATGTATTTACTAAAATACGGTACACTACTACGAGTGAAAAATCTTAATGGAAGCCTGGAAGCGAGTTACAGATGATTGACAAAGCTATCTCACACTACTGCTGAAGTACAGTCATTGACAAATATAATGGCGTTTTGTTCGTAACTATGTAAAGTGTACTTCCGCGTCACACAATACTTCGACGTGGACTGTACTGTCTGCACGGTGGTGTCGTCATGTGTTGAATTCCATTACATCATATCGGTGGTGACAAAACAATGTGAAGCGAAAGGGCTAGAGAGTGACTGTGTACAGGCTCACCCGCAAGCTTCAAGGCAACCGTCGAAAATAAACGTCCGGCTTGTACCAGTAATCATCATCTGTTTGATCCATCGAAGCAAAGAATATGACGAGAAGAAAGAAACACAACCAGTAAAATCAGCCCCTGAAATAAGCAGCAACAACAACAACTGCCCGTGAAGTACGGCCACGGTCATTGATCTCTATTTACATAGTATTTAGTAAATATAGAGATCAACGGCCACGGCCGTCTCGCAGACGCAGCTTTCTTGTGGCCGATGCAAAGAGGAATTACCCATAACCCCTCTGTCACCTCACCCCGCTGAAAGTATGGGATGATTAGTTCAAAATAAAAAGAATTCAATTTATAAATTGCGGGGAAGAAAAAAATGGCTAGCGGGTTCTAAAATCCGTTCAATTAGAGAAACTCCCTTCAAGATGGCAACATTGGGCACAAGTCTGCTGGAAAAGTTCTGGTCAGTTAAAACTGGCAACACCGCTCTTGGATTCCCCTATCTACTTGTCTACGAAGTTATTCCATTAGAGAGTGCATTGGTGTACTGCGCACCCTACCTATTTTCTTTATTGCGCAGTGCAATGAGGATATAAGTGAATTAATGTCATCACGTGCAAGACGCGTGCTGGTTGTTCATCTACAGTGCTGTCAACTTGTCGCTAGATCTTTCGAAAATTGTTGTGACAAAATACTTAAGATTTAGTTCTGTTTAGGGATTTATTGATCATATTATCCACTCCCGGTAATAGTGTTTTTTTTCTTCTATTAACAACATAGGAATATGGGGAATTTTGACTACAGCTTGGGGGGTGTTTTGAAACCCCAAGTTGGGAACACTGCTTATGTTATTTTCCACAGTGCTCTTTGTGTTAACGCAATCACTACTGTAAGTTAGTTATTACATGATCCTTGGGGAATAACTTTGTAACCATATTTTTTGATAGCAGCCTTAACCAACATACACTTCCAACCGCTCGTGTTGTGGACTGCAATCTCATCTATACAACATCGTGTGAACTGTAATTTTGAGAAAAGTCTTCTTGTCGTGTTCATTTCTCAGTGAGATAACTACAGAACATCTGAAACTTTGGTATCCGCAAAGTTCGTAAGAGGTGAGTGCCACAACTTTAAGGAATGTGCCACCCTTTTACCTTGACAATGTTGTATTCAGAGTTCATTTTCTGTTAACACAGTACATTAGAGATACGGTACCGGTACCGTAGTGTAACTTGACAAGTGTTCTAGAGAGATATTTAAATTAGATTTAAACACATGCGGCTCCATTGCCACTGTTGCATGCGCGAGTTGACTTTTATAAAAACACCAAAACATTAAGTACCGGTACGGTAGCCTGCTTCTCAGTTAATACTGCATGCGTATTTCAAATAACACGCCTAAATGCACTCTATTATTGAACCTTTTTGCACAGTACCACATCAAGAAAACGTGTATTTCAGTTGAAACCAGTAAACATTTTGCGTCATTCGAAGAAATATGACTAAATAAATAATCGAGCGCACCGACCTCAAGGCTACGTCTGCCACACGGCAAGAATTCTGTCACTATTCTAGGGTCTTACCTTCGAGCATAGTGCTACAATAGATTATACAGATTACTTGCGTTCGCCGTGACCAGGGCCGTGGAGAGCGAACACGGACCCCACGGCAGACACTGCCGGGGCCCCAAAAGTTTTTTTCTCGTAAAATCCTAATGCGGTAACTGCCGGCACCGTTACCGTACGGTATTCATATTTTCTCTTAAAATAAACTACAATTTCAATATTTAACTATCTGAAATTACGGGGAAAGCTATTACGGTACATTTATTGATTTTCTAACAACCAGCCATGTTGTCAGTTTTTAATTCCTTTTCCTATTTTTCTTATTTTTTTGTTTTTACTTTCGTGACTGGCCTACATTTTCCATATTGAAAATTTGAATTTGGTTGCTGTTGTACTTGCCAATATATAAATAGAGAACAGTTCTTTATCCTAGGGGCCAATAACCTAGACATTAGGCCCCTTAAAACAACAATTATTTATGTCCAAAATTGAATGCAAATATTTCGCTCTACAGTGGCTTAAGGTTAGCCATAGGTTATAAAAGTGGTAAAAATTCAGAAGAAGTAGGCTACGGTAGGTACTCTTCGGTACAGAATTCTTAAGATACTGAAATTAACCACATTAATTAATTAATTAATTAATAGTCGGGAAAATATCCGGAGATGAAGTAATAATAGATGTTTAGCCTACTCCTCCGCTATATGTGACCCACCCAGCCATCCGAAATATGAACACGACTTATATAGGCAAAATTCCAGCTGATTCAGGCATTTTTAATATTATGTACCCTATTGCCAACCCCACACATTCGGTACTATATCACATCTGGTACCGGTAGACCAATGATTTTCGCCTAGACCAATAATTGATAGGTGGCACAGCCCTATGGGCCATGTTAACTAATATACACACCCTGGTTTTGTCACGCACAGTCGCACGTCAATAATCTTCATCCAGGCCAATGGTTTTGCCTATTATTTCTTTATTCACGTGTTGCGTGGTTTCTTTTTGTATCGGACATATTTGCAATGGGTATGACGTAGTGTAGGACGTCAATATGTCAAGGCCGCCATCGTCGAATTAGCAAGAAGAAAAATCATGTATTTACTTAATAAAACAAATATTTCTGGTGCAGCAGTGACGATTCAAATTGAAATCAACTTCTAATGACTCCCAGAAAGGTATGTGAATCATAAATACCGGTAATACATTTCCAATAATCTGCCTTGTAAAATTTTAGAAAAAGGACTCTTCTGAACAATTAATATTTAAGTTTACTCTCTTTATCTGTTAAGATTTCCTTCGGTGAGAATTCAAACGTACCATAAGTTATTGCTTATTTTCATAATATGCAACATTTTTCTTTGGTTTTCATATTGTCGTTTTGCTGTTGATTCTTGTAGGACTTTTACGACATGTGATAGAAATTGAACAAATTGATTGCCTCTTCCGGGCCCCAGGGCTATAGTCCTGTTTGCCCCTCCCTCTCGTCGGCCTGGATATGGCTATTTATCTCTCTATTTAACTAAATAGTATATAATAGAGATCAATGGCCGTGGCCGTACTTCACAGGCACTTGTTGTTGTTGCTGCTGCTAATTTCAGGAGCTGGTTTTAGAGTTTCTTTTTTCTCGCCATTACTGGTTGAAATGTTTCTTTTTTCTAGTTATATTCTCCGTCGCAATGGATAAAACAGATGATTGTAGTTCGTTGCTAGGCTGAAAGCAGGGGACGACAGTCAATAGGTAGCGAATGGGTTTTGGCAGTTCTGAATGAAGAATTTATTTTAGTACCAAGGTTCCGTAGTTGGCACTGATCAACTCTCGCACCAAGCCGATTGGCGGGAGTTATTAGCATTCTTTGGATTGCGTTTTGAAGTGGTGTTAGTGGTTCTGTCTTGTGACCTGCTTTTACTCAAAAATCATTTCATACCATACGTTACAATAACTGTCTGCGTTAATGTGACCTGCTATTGCTACATCACTTAGGGTAGGGCAGGGCTATTTCGACCATGGAGCTGTTCCGCCTTTGTTATATAGTGAATCTGTCAATACGGAAAATGAACTTCTTTCAAAGCACAATTTATGCGGCTTTCCCGCTCAAAATAAGCTCGAAGTTGTACTGAGCAGCCACCATGTGCAGCTGATATTTCCCTTTGTGTTCAGAGTAACCTATAGTCTGTTCTACTAAATCCATGGTATGCTTAAGAGTGACAGTTTTAAAGTTGTGGAAAACGAAGGAAGAATAGGTAGGTTGTTTATATTGAAAAAGTTGTCTTCATTAAGAAATTGTCATGCAACTTAGGGAGTAGTGTCCACAGTAATGGCTTTCCTTTTCTCGGAAGCATGGCGCCTGGTAATCTGACGGTTCAGTTACATCCTGTCGTAGCAGGTATTGAGTTTCCTTTGTCGCAGCTCTCACAAGGCATGCTCCTGTAAATTCCAGTATTTGGGGCTACTCTGCCCAGAAATAAGGGGGCTACTCCACCCAGCCAAGATTTCTCTCATGTTATAATATTCTAACCGAATTATTTCATATAGCAGATGAGTAACTCTCTCCTGATACGTTACATATGATAGGGACGTATAAGTGAAAAGGATCAGGCCGATAATGGACGGAGGAAGATATTGACCGAGCTATTTCAGGTGTTTTACAAGGCGTCGTGGGCATAGGATGTGCTGGACTTTTCAATGTGCCTTCATTTGTGTAAATGACAGTGTACACAGAAAAATACATACTGGGCAAACAACCTTGTCATCCTACGATATTTAGCTTGCAACAGGAAATGGAATTAGATACCAAGAAAGCCAGGGAACAAAGCACCTGACGTCAGACGTGAATTTTGGAAAGGCCAGGACAAAATGGAGCTTAAAATTTGTTAATGGCAATAAAAGAAAGGTTCACAAAAAAACATTTGGTGACATATCCAACGAAGAGAAGAAGACATTACATACAGTGGGCAAAATAGCCCCAAGCTTGGGCGTAATAGCCCCACTAAATTTGTAATTTGTCATTTTTGCTTGGATTTACATTTTATTTCAACAGGCTGGTATAGTGGAACATCCGTATTTTGTCAATATATGTAATAAACAACAAATAAGATGTGTTTTTCTGTGGGTTCCATCTTAGAATAATGAATGGTTTTCGATTTATAATGTTCACAATTTGAAATAAGTGGAATAGCCCCGCTCTACCCTACTTGTAGTGTGAATAATAGTGCTCTGGTGTGTTTACAACTGTTAGTAAGATGTGACGAATCAGCTTCATCACATCCGTAATTGATGCATCCTCCCCTCCCTTATGTTTGAATAAAAATAAAGTTTGCAATTCAATATCTTGTTCCCCTTGGTCCTTTCGATTCTATTTCAATGAAATTGTTGCTTAGCCATGGGTAGCAGTGAGAAGTGTGTAGGCAATCGTGGTCCATAAGTGAGGTTATAGAAGTTTCATAATGAAAGCAGTGGGCATGTTGATGATGATATATGAACTTAGGAGCATTTGTACACATGAATAGATCAATATTTAATTTATGTAAGACTAAATTAACATGTTAGAGCCGTGAGGAAACTTCTTTTAGCAAATGTGTTACCAATATTGAAGTAATTGAATGTCATGTTTCTTTTTGGAATCTCTAAGTATATGCATTAATTCTGCATTACGTATCGCTCTTTTCCTTTTCGCTTTCATTTCGACAATATATCATTTTCATACCTTATTTCTTATTTCATCTTTTGGGGAGACATGATCAATTGTAACTACTAACCTTGATCACTTCTGCACCGATTGCACCGGATATACATTATGTGCTAAATCACATAGGCTAAATATGTGTTTTTTATTTATTGTTTATTTAACAACCGCAGCCATGTTCGACAGCATATTTAGTATGTGAAACTGCCGCAGCGAGCACACACATTGACATCAGTAGTTGCCAACATGCCCGATGCAAAATACACCACACACACGTTACGTTGCAATTATGTGAAATAAGAAATAAGTTAATTGTGACTTTTGTGTATTATTTGTATATAATTCTTTTGAGGCAATGGTGCCAACTTCACTTTACCGCAATCCCCTGTAGCGAGGTTTGGAAACTGTCTGGCCGAAAATTACTGATGAACTAAAATGTGTGTCTGGACTAAACCATTGGTCGCTACTAGGTTAGATGACTATCTAGACAAAACCATTGGTCGCTACTTGGTTAGATGACTGGCTAGACAAAACCATTGGTCACTACTTGGTTAGATGACTGTCTGGACGAAAATTACTGATGAACAAAAATGTGTGTCTGGACTAAACCATTGGTCGCTACTTGGTTAGACGACTGTCTAGACAAAACCATTGGTCGCTACTTGGTTAGATGACTGTCTGGACAAAAATTACTGATTGCACTACAAGCAAGGGGGTTTGGGGCGTAAGCCCCAGGTTAGGTTTGTTTTGTATGCAGAACAGTATTCTATTGGTTTGGATGAAAATTATTGTTGAAAGGACACAAATTATTACAAAGGGAAAAAAACATTCATTGTGGAGAAAACAAAATAAGAAGCAAATCCTTTCAGTGGTGGAAAAAAAAAAGACAGCTTGCATAATCCATTGTGAACTGGTTCAAACTCTGTGCTATTTAATTTCACGGTACCGCGCATATACAAAGTAGTACAGTAAATGCGGGGTTGACAATACTGTACTAGTGCATAATTAATGGCGAAAATGGCAGACACAGCTGGAATTTCATCTATATAAGTCGAGATGCTATTTGGGACGGTGGGTTGGTTATGGACAGCGGAGGAGTAAACATCTATTACTATAGTATGATTTACAAAAGATGCTCGGTGAAAGCTGTCATCCGCTTGAAGGGTGAGGTGAGGAGTGAAGACGAGAGGGGTAACGGTCTCCATAGCAACAGTAAGCAATGTTGCAATGTATGCCGACACAGCAGTAAGCACATGGTTTGACTCAGTGTGTCTTCACTCGTCACGGTCGTTAGACTGCTAGGCAGGGAAGCTAACTTCCCCGGTATTTGTGTCTTCCTGCAAGCCTCTTGGAATGTTATGAGTCATGATCTACCTCAGTGGCAACGCAGCATTTCCCCACGTGCTAGCTTCGACAGCTGTCAGCGATCATTATTGGTAATTCACAGTATACATAATCTCCAGATTTTTTCCTGACCATTACTACAGGTATTTTGGTTATTTTTTGTACTTTAGGAAAGTTATGAGGGAGTGATATGTCATGCAGCATGCAGCGCTACTGTATATGCAAATTATTTCTTTGGAGACCCTTCTGTATTTCATATTACGCATACATATTACAATAATATCCATTTTTGCTGGCAATTCCATTGGTTTACGTGCGGTATAGTACACATTCAGATTTGCCAGAACGCAACATAACCTGAGGCGGCCTTATCCCTTGGCACTTTTATAACCATGAGTGATGAATCTCTTAAATTTCATGATCCATTCCATGATCATTGGCTCAAAGAATACAGAAGGCTTGGCTCGCCGTACTTACCAGAGTTCACGGCATTATCCTTGTCATCACGGGCAGTGTTAAATGGTGCAAGTCCAGCATTTCTTTAATGATTAAATAGTAACATTTCTTCGAATGCCGCAAAATTTTTACTTGGTTTTGCTGTAAATGCAAGTTTTCTTCATATTCGATGTAAGAAAAAAGAAGTGCCATGAATGTAGGCATATTTGCTTGGATGTACCCCAAGTATTAATGATCATTGATCAATTAGTATGCGAGAGTGGAACGTGGCTTTTATGCTACCACTTTGATAACATAATAATTCTCATACCTCGTATCATATTCAGGGTTTGGTTTGACCAGTATGCAGTGTAAATCTAACATTGACATATACATGACAGCTCAGAGGTCATGCACGGGTTGAAGGCCTCTGAAGTAGGTGATCTAATCTCCACTGACATTGCTACCAAACAGCCCCGCTGCTCAAGATTTAATTAAATTTTGTTTCATTATCGACAAATGTGATTCCAGAGATTTATTTACTACTGGAAGTCAGTATTGTACACTAGGTTGTGATTCAAACCCACGATCTTGCAATATACCACTGATTCACAGTGTCAAAGCATTCTGAAAAGCATATGATTGTATGTCTGGGTATGATTTTCTTTCAGGTTTCTCCACACTTCAGGCAAATTCTGGGATTGTACCTTATTTCAGAACTTGGGGGTTTCTATCCCTAACCTTCACCCTAATGAAGACAGTTACGCCCACAGTCTTCCTTACTTAATCCAGTCCTCTTGTATCATATGGTGTTGAGGATACGAGAGATCTCCATCTTCCTCTGTCTTCGGTACCGTAGAATGGAGTGAAGTCGATCAAACATAAGTATTTTTGGCATGTTACAGTATGAAAATAACGGTATGCAATTTTGAAAAACACATACATGTATAAAGCCTCATCTATCTAAAGCTTGGATGACAACATGACAACTTCCATAAATTACGAAATTCTTACTGTTTGAAGGGTGATAGACTTCAACCCACCTGTTGGTGTGAGTCGATCATAGGTTTATTTCGGCCTAAAAATGACTTTACACATCATATGGGATGAAATCGATCATCATTTTAGTTTTTAAAATATTTTAATCGTGATTTAACATATAGAAATGACAAAATTAGTACACTTTACTAATATTTAACGCTAGCGGGCTTAATCTTGATTTGTGTTCATTTCTGAGATAGTCTATGGAAGAGGTTGCGTCCCCTTTTTAACCCTCCGGCGGGTGCGCCATGGTAGATATTTCGCGTGGAGGGATTGCGCACCATCAAGTTGTTCGCCCGTCTATTCCTTCAGTGGAGTGTCTTCTGTCGTGTGACGAAAACGTGATTGTTGTAGCTGTGTTCGTTACCACATTAGAAACACATTTACTGTACAATACACCTCTGGCGCTCTCAGTGCGCCGCGCGCCTGATCATGTAATCAAAACTCTCCAAGTAGCTTTGATTCAATTTTATTATCTATGGTTATTTTAACGCAGATTAAGTTTATAACAACAATCTTTGATTAATATTTAACATTTCTGCCAATTTATAATGACGTATTTTTCGTTTAACAAGCTCTAAGGCACGCCCATGTACGGTTGACATTCTTTGCATTTCTATTCATTTATTCCAAATTTATCCTGTTTTGCTCGGTGTTAAATTGGGAAACATTGGTAAGTTTCATGCTCATATTAGCAATAATATTTTCAGGACGGCGTTCCTTGATGACGAGACTATCCGTGAACTTGTAAACAACTTGCAAGATGATCAGCCCGTTGAACCAAGCAAGGAAGACAGTGAGAGTGAAGTTTCAGATACAGAGAATGAAGTAGTTAATTTCAGCGACCACCAGACTGGCTCTGAACAGAGTTGTGACGATGACGATGTTAGTGAGCCTGTAGCTAGTGCATATTTCGTGGGGAAGGACAAAGAAACAAAATGGAGAAAAACAGATTTCTCAACCACATCCAAGACCAAACGCAAAAATATTTTGAGAAAGAAATTGCCCATGCCAATACTAAGGTACAGAGATGTAAAAAAGGAAATTGATGCATTCTTGCTGTTTATAGACACTGATATGGTAGACGAAATTGTTAGGTGCACTAACTTATTCATTGCGCGTCAACGAGAAGAAATTCAATACTCTAGAGAAAGGGATGCAAAGAACTCAACGAGATGTGAAATGATGGGCGTCTTTAGTGTCTTGTACAGAGTCATCAATTTAAGTCTCGCATCCGATACCGATCACGGCGCGGCAAGCTCTCGCGCTGACATCCGCTCGCTGGCCGGTAAAAAGTGCGCGACTTCTCCCCACTACTTTGCGTCAACATACAGTCATTTAATAGCAATTTCTAGTGAAAATAATTATCTAAAAACTTACCTGGTTTTACAAGAAATGTTTTAAGTGTTGTCCGTCAGCTCGCAAGCATGCCTGGCACCTCGTAAACAAGTTTCTAGACACACGGCGAATTTCTTCCTGGGTGACGTTCTTTATAACTTGGCGAATATTTTCTTTTAACTCCTCACTTGTGTGAGGATTGTTTGCATATACCTTTCCTTTCAGCATTCCCAGAGGTAATAATCACATGGGTTTAAATCGGGTGATCTGGCGGGATAATTAACTATACGGTCATTGAAAACATCACTTTGCATAACAAAGCACAATGAATACACGTTGTTGTATAGAAAACATCACTTTAAGGCAACACATAAAATGTAAAATTGCCCCGAGACTGCACTGTATGTTAGGTGAAATCAACTAGCACTTCACAAGCTTGAATACGCCGGAGATACTGACAGCTTATTGCAACATTGCCGATTGCAGCGCACGTGTTCATTGCGGGGAGAACGCCAAGGCCACCTTGACTGGCCTAGCGGCCGCATCTGCCAAGGCCACCTTCACCGGCCTAGCAGCGCGTACATGCGGGAAATAAAATGATGACCCGGTACTTACTGGGAATGAAGAAGCTAAGCCACACTAATGTCAATGAACTCTGGACCACAGATGGTTAGTGATGTGGGTCGGGCAAATGCCCAGTGGGCAGGACATCTATAAATGGACATTTGCCCGGGCATTTGCCCAAAGCAGTTTTAAGTGCCCAAAATCTGGGCATTTAAGAAAACTTATTTTTTTACTTTTTACTACTTGTGATTGTTACTAGAGCATCTAAAACATAATAAAAACCATTAATCAAAGGTACATTTCATGGATGAACTAGTAATGCCTGAATATTGCTAAAAATAATTGAATTATCCTGTGTCAATGTTGTCAATAACATATAAATGAGAATTATGTATATCTGGTTTGAATAAAACATTGTATTACTGAGTTAGGCCAGCAGGCCTACTCATTTATATTTAGGAAAATTAGGTAGGTGTGAATAGTGGCTTTGGGAGGAGGGTGAATGGGCTAGGCACCAGGCAGCCATTGTGCTATGATCTTGGAATGGGGATACGGTGGTTGTGGCCTTGAGATTGGCGAGGCATTCTACCACCAGCCCAGCCCAGTTAGTTGTGAAGTAGAGCTGTTTGTTGAGTCTGAGATAACATCACTTCTTTCTTAGGCTATTTATATTCTTAAGTGTTAGATTAAATCATTACAAAATGCTTAGGAAAAAAGGACCTATTTGGAACTGTCTTAATTTGAAAGGGAAAGGAGTATCTTATAAATATTGTAATAAGGACTATTAACAGTCACATTGTAACAAAATGGAAAAGCACGTAAAGAAGTGTTTTAAGTGCCCTCAGGATCTTTAAAAAAGTGCTTCAGTGGTTGAAAAACCTTTTCGAAAGAAAACCCCCTTATGAACCTTTACTAACTGAAGCGGATGATTTCAACAACAAATCTGCAATACCAAGCACAAGCTCAGCCTCAGAACCAAAATAAAGTTCTTTAGGTGAATTCCTACAACAACTTCCGCAGCCTATTTTGGCCTCAACTCCTGTTTTTATGGATAAATAAATGGAATACATATATGTAGATACATATATGGCTAAAACAATATTTATATAAGCGTTGCATTATGAATATGTTTTAAAAGAGGTAAATGCCCAAAATGCCTGGGCATTTGCACGGACATTTATCCTGGACATTTGCCCCGACTTATAAATGCCTAGACATTTTACATCACTACAGATGGTACTGGACTTGAAATTCTACGTGCTTGCTTGTGTGCTAAAAGGTTCCTCTTTGTTCTGCGTTGTATGCGCTTTGATGACAAGGCGACAAGAGTTGAGAGGTTGAAGAGAGACAAGCTTGCTCCTGTCAGCATGTGCTTGATAGATTTACCGATAAGTGTAAGACAAGTTACTGGTTGAGTGAGTACGTTACTGTCGACGAGAAATTGGAACCATTTAGAGGACGATGTGCATTCATCCAGTATATTCCAAATAAAGCGGCAAAATACGGAATAAAAATTTTTGCATTCTGTGATACTAAAACATTTTACACCGGTAACCTCGAAGTTTACTGCGGGAAGCAGCCAGATGGCCCTTTTTCTATAAAAAATTCGCATCTGCAATTGTCCATAGATTAGTGGACCCAATCAAAGGCTCTAATCGAAACCTGACCATGGACAACTGGTATACAAGTGTACCTTTGGCAAGGTAGCTACTTGAAAAGAAAATAACTTATATTGGAACTCTAAGTAAAAACAAGAGAGAACTACCAGCTAAGTTCCTACCCAAAAAAGGAAGAGAGATAGGATCATCAACATTTGGGTATCTAAAAGATTTAACTCTAGTATCTCAAGTTACAAAGAAAAACAAAGTTGTTATTTTACTCTTTACCATGCATGACACTGGGACAATAGACGATTCCTCAAACAAGTCTCACATAATTCTGGACTATAATGCAACTAAAGGGGGAGTAGATACGGTGGATCAGATGTGTTCATCATACACAATAGCTAAGATTACGAAGAGATGGCCTTTGGTACTCTTTTATGCTGTGATGAATATGGCCGGGATAAATGCTCAAATTGTTTTTCAGTTCAATGAGGGCAACCCTAAAGACAGGAGGAGGGTCTTCCTCCGAAATTTAGCTCTTCAACTGATGAAAGAGCAGATGAGTAGTCGCGCTATGATGCCAAGCATACCTGATGATATAAAGAAATTTCTCATCAAGTACCGTACGGAAGCTGCAGAGGAACCTGTGCAATATGTACAGAAAAAGAGAGGAAGATGTCAAACATGTGGACGATCCATGAATGTCAATACGACCATCATGTGTGATCAGTGCAGGAAGGTTGTTTGTTAGAAGCATGCTAAGATAAACTATCTCTGTGAAAGTTGTGTTCTCCCGAGTAACTATGTCTAAAAACTGAAAGAAATTCTGTTCCTTAATGTATATTATTATTCTGTAAATAATACATTGGCCTAGTTACCTTAGCATTTCACTAGCATAATTGAAGCGTTTCTATAACTCAATCACATCATAACCTACTTAAGAACATCCCTAAATAAGTCTGCAGGTATAAATCCACAGAAAGTAGACATTTAAATGAAAGAACCGCGCCTGCTCATGTTACAAAAATGGGCCTGCCGGAGGGTTAAACTCCTTGAGAGCAATTTCATTATTATTTTCTTTGCCTTTTTAAACTGCTTGAGAGCAATTTCATTATTATTTTCTTTGCAAAAACGAATTAGATTCAGAGACAAATGGCTTGACAAATTGTCTCCAATAATAGCCTTCTTATCTTTGACATTTTGTACATCAGTACGTTTCAGAGGAAACCTCCACTCTGAACAATTACGTAACTAGATCTTCAATCAAACAATTTTCATCAGTGGTATTCAAACGTTTTAGTGTATTTACCTTTGACCCAATCATTTAGGATACCGGTAGTATCATTCAGAGGCTCTGCTGATGCTTATTTTCCCCCTTTTTACTCTTTGCACAGCATTGTTCAAATACTGAACACATAATATAGTTTCCGGGCAGAGCCTGGCTTCTTCTGATATATTCGTACCCTGATCGGCTTCACCATACAAAATGTAAACATTCGGTATAATATATTATTGCTTGCATGTGGCATAAATTAGGTGTGGTCTAAAGGGCAGCACACATCAACTTATCAAATGAAGTCGGTGAAGAAGTTGGGACAGAGATTGAACCCGGTGGATGACTGTTTGTCGACCAAAGTTTTGAAAAATATTAAAAATGGACATTGATTGATAACATAACTACACTTAACGTGTTATGGTTTACAAATAATATCGTAGATTTATTTACTACGAAGCTCGAAGCTTCAACATTCCAAAGAAGGTTAAATCGTTACTTCTCCATCTACACACCAGGTGTTAGTAATGAAATTATATCGTGACTTCACAATGATCGACTTCACCCCATTCTACGGTAATTGCAACTGCCTCGCTCACAGATAGCTCTCCTCTCCTGCAGGGCCTCTCTTATCCCATTTATTCAAGCCTTCCGTGGTCTTCTCGAGCTGCTCTGATCCTCCATCTCCTTCATTAGCCTTGATATGCGATCTGTTGACATCTGGTCAACGTGGCCGAAACATCGTAATTGATTATCTTGGATGGTTTTCTCTAGTGGTTTAATATTCAGTGTTCTCCTAATGGTTATATTTCTGATCCTGTCCCTCCTAGTTTTGTCCTCTTATTTCCGGTGATATTGCATCTCTTCTGCCTGGATTCTGGTCTTCATTCATTCAGTTTGTGTCCTGGATTCCAGCCATAAGTCTATGTAGGGACAAAGGTGTATTTGTACACAGCCAGCTTTGTATTCTTGGAGATTTCCCTCATGCTTAGGAACTTTACTCAGATGGCATTTAACATTTTCCTATTCTATCCGTAATTTCATCCTCCCATCTTCCCATTCTAACTAATTGTTGAACCAAGGTACATCAACTTGGGAAAAACCTTTGCAGTGCCGACGGCAGGATTCAGACTAAGTCCGTAGCTTTAACAATGCGCATGCGCTAGGAAGTTGCACTCGCTCGCAGATGGGATGAGAAAATACCAACACACAAGAATTTTTGGTGGAGAGCTGAGATATTTATGTTCAGAGAGCGGAATATACAAGAGGGAATACGGCGTCAGCTGCCATCAACATCCGGAAAATTTTCTATAGGAAATACAGGAGTTGCACATTTTATCGCTAGAGAGTTTCATTGCATTCTTTTTTAGATTTCTTTGCGCTGGTTTTGCCGTATATTTCGAAAGTGGTGAATGCGGAATAAGCCTTTACGTACAAACACAAACCTAACCTGGGACTTCCACCCCAGACCCCCTTGCTTGTAGTGTAAGCAGTAATTTTCATCCAGACAATCTTCTATCCTAGTATCGCCCAATGGTTTCGTCCAGACAGTTTTCTAAACAAGTAGCGACGAATGGTTTCGTCCAGACTAGTGATGTAAAATACCCAGGTAACTTATTTATAAATTGGGGTAAATACCCGGGTATTTTAGATTTTTCATTAAAAATCCTGTGTTGTGGTAAGTTGAACCTTAAAAATGGGTACCGGTATGCAAACTGTTCTACATTAACTTTTTAGAAATGTAACAACATTAGATAGTTAATACAATTAAATTTAATTAGAATTGGGACTTAAAAACAGAATTAGAATTGGGAATTAGATCAGGAGATATAAACTAACAACTCTACTACACTGAAAAACTTACGTTAAGTACAGTAGGCATCAAACAAACAATAGAAAATGGGAAGGAAGTACAGTGTCAGTTAGAATTCTGGGTAGGATGAGCTGAGCAGTGTTGCCAACCCATATGCTTGCTGGCATAAATCTTCATCCATTATAAAGCCCACATACTACAAAAATTTCCTGACATGCATGTATATTATTTAGAGTATGATTTAAAAAAAAATATTTCTTTAATATTTAAAATTGAATGAAAAATAACTTAAAGCACTTTTACTAAGCATTTTTTTTTCTTATCAAATGTCCTTTCTATTGAATATAATTTATTACCTTTTGAGTTTTGGCATACACATTTCAATTAATATGCATATAGCGTACACTTATTACCACAAAAATAGCTTTTCCCTCCCACGTCTTTGTTGCTCATTTCCAGTACCGTTATAAAACTCGACCTTCTCAATATCTTGGTACGGTATTTATTAAAAATTTAAAACACAAAATAACCAAAAGGTTTTATCCAATATTTTACTTTATTTTAAGGAAAAAAAACACACTTAAAGACAAGGTTACAGTGCCAAAACATATAAATACCCAAAAATACCTGGACATCCATTTTCCTTTCCTTTTAGTTTTGAAGGATCAATATTGTTCCTGATTTCAATTTAAGGCATGAAATACCTGTGTTTCAGTCCTTGTTTGTCCAACACTTCATCAACACATCAAAGTGTTGTACAAAGCTCAAAAAACTGAAAATACCCTCATTTTGGGTATTTAAATGACCACTGGGTATATACCTGGGTAAATACCCAATTTATATTTACCTTGCCACTGGGTATTTACCCGGCCCACATCACTAGTCCAGACCATCGTCTAACCAAGTAGCGAGCAATGGCTTTGTCTCACCCAACTTTAGTACATTATCGCAGTCTGTCTAGAGCTAAGAGGCAGCTACGAAATATTGTTGGTATTCTCTGAAATTTTGCATATGCGACGCATGCGCAGTTGAGTATTTTAAGGACTTGTAATACAGTTTGGTCGTGCGTCGGCACTCGGAAAGTACAGCCTTTAACTTGGCGACCTGCTCCAGTGGTCTTCTATCTGCTTTAATGCTGTACCTCGCATCATACTGATCACCATACTCGCCTTCTCCAAGTTCACCTACATTTCTCTTTTCCTTACCTCTTCCACCCATATATTAATGTTGTGCTGTAGATTTTGTTCGCTGGAGGCGACTACAATCAGGTTGTCAGCAGCAAGATTAGTTAGTTGCACTGTTCTTGTGAGGTAATTTCCAACCTTTAGCTTCTTAATTTTATCATGGCATGCCTTCATATTTCTATTGAGATGTAAGCTACTATGAAATGTAGAGGATTTAGAGTACATCCTAGCCGGCTTCCTTGTTTTGTGACGACCTCTGCTTATCTCAAATTTCCTATCCGCACATAATTTCGACAGTTCCTATAGAGGCTTCTAATGGACCCATCAAATGTCTTGCCCTTTGGGGCTTTCCATAATTCCTTTCTTGGGGCTTGGTCAGATGCCTGCTTCAGGTCAATAAATGTTGCATGAAGGCAGTGGTGGTTCTCCATTGAAGTGTTTGAATCACTGCATCACCTGCTTTATTACAAAATATGTAATGATTTAATAATAAATATTTTGACATTTATTAGGAATTTAAAACATGATTTTTACTGCATTAGATGTTACCAATTAGGGCATGAACATCGACCTTCAAACGACGTGGCGCGGTGCCGAATCTACTGCCGCGTTGCTTAACTAGCCTGATGTGACAGGAATGTGTTGGCAAGAACGTCTCTGCCTTGGTAATTTGGGCCGGCGTGGGAATGGATGTCAGCGGTAATCATTGCAACAGGAGTTTCGTGATGCGAATTCAGCCAGCAAGCTAGTTGTCTCTCACCAGTGATTGCTCATCCACATTGCACTCATTTCAAGCAATTTTGGACTATAACAGTTACTGTGCTCGCTGCACGTGCAGTTTGTATATTAGATAGTGACGTGTTGCGTGTGTAATATGTTTTACATTTTGATATTCCAAGATAAGAAAGTCAAAAATATGAGTATTGAAACATTAGTGAAATACCGTAGGTACCTAAAAGAAAACAGTATGGACGATGAGTTTGTGGAAGCATACAAATTATTCTCTTTAAATTTTTTTCGCGTGTATCGGTGATTACTAAATTCTCAATTGTCTCCTCTCTTAAAGATAGGGATAATAACAGCCACTCCCCAATCTCTGGGGACTTTTTTACTTTCCAGGTGTTCTCCATTATCTTGAATAGAAATACTTCTGCGATCTTTCCTAAATTCTTTATCATTTCTGGTGCAATTCCATCATGCCCTTGAGCTTTTCCAATCTTGAGTTGTTTATGTCCAGCTGCATTTAACTTATCCTTAAGTCATCTCCACCTTCTTATACTCCATCCATCATTGTCTCTTCTGTTTCATCGCTTTCCTTTGGGATGTCTTTATTCTTGTTCAATAGGTCTTGAAAGTACTCTTTCCATCTCACCATTATTTCATCCTCTTTTGTTAAAATATTCCTGTTCTTATCTTCCATGAATTTTGGGGAGGACATTCTTTCTCCTTTCTCATTATGGTGTTTGAAGCCATTTTTCAGTGATGCCTTAGTAAACAAAATTTGATGTTTTTCAGTCGGTCAGCACGATTGTACCCAATTGTGATGGATTGTTCCCTGATCCTGATAAAGATTGTATGAGATCAATAAATACAATGGCTGACTAGTTTCATCGTCAAGCGATCATCATCAGATCCATTACACTTAGGCTATTAAATCTATGAATTAAAGTATGGGTGAAAGTATTTACAATATGTACTCTTATTTAGTTGCAGTTAAACTAATGCAACTTGTCAATATTTTGTGTAGACCCTTAACTGTCCAGATTATTTTATTTGTATTTCTCTGGTATGTTTTGGGATAACTAGCTTCAAATGCTTCTAAAATAACTTAAAAATACATTATTTGAAAATTTATTGCACAGAATGGGCAAAATTGAACGCGTCCATATGGAAACACTGGGCACTTATATCATGTTAATCATTAGTTACCCTGGATTGATTCAAAGAATAATACAGAATTCCTATTATGAATTTATCACAAGAGATTGTGAAAATAATGCACAGGAGACATTGTTAGCAGAAACAATAGATTTTATATGTACGGTATTCTGAGAGTTCCTTATTATTTTAAAATCAAATAAACATTGATAGAAGATCAGAAGAACTTCTTGCTGCCTGTATTGAAGATCTGTCAAACAGTGAGTTCATTGGCATTCATGGTGCATCGGGAAACATTTCACACAGAATCCAACATCACATTTACCGCATTTGGTGCGTACAGCTGATCATTTCTTTGCACAGCACGCTCCATCATGCCCTTAGGCTTTTCCAATCTTGAGTAGTTTATGTCCAGCTGCATTTCATTTATCCTTAAGTCATCTCCACCTTCTTACACTCCATCCATCTTTGTCAATATTTTCTTTTATCTTCTTAGCCACCTTTTACTCTAGCCTTTGTCAGTTGGCACAGGCTAGAGTAAAAGGTGGCTTTTCACCGATGTCTCAGTCTCACTCATGGCTGTGATTATATGGAAGCTACTGAGGTATGGGTGGGGCTTATTAATGGCATTCGGGCCACAGTCAGTGCCTGTGAATGCTGTTAAAGGTTCAACTCATAGGGTTAGGACTACTGTTCTGACTCAGTGAGGAAAGCAATGGCAAACTACCTCACTCCTCTTCTTGCCTAGAATGCCTCAAAATAGTGCTGCCTTGGGTTTTTGTGGGTATCTACTCACATAACGTAACGGCGGTACTTTTTGAGGATCCAACCAGCCTTCGGGCTGACTACCTAACAGACATCTTCTTTTCAATCTTCACAATGTAGTGTTTGTAGCCATCATACCTGATGTCGATTGGAAGTTGCTTCTTGGATCTGGAACCTAAGCCAGTAGATGGCCTTCCTGTGGCACTGATGCGATTCTTGTATCGGTTCAAGTAGGCTATATAAGTACAATTTCTCGTCTGAAATCTAGCTGCGTTCGTGTGACTCCTCCGCTCCTTTTCAACTGCCAAGCATTATATGCCGATAAATCAATGAGCCAGGACAGAATCGGACAGTACAATTTCCTATTTCTAATGTTTACCTTGTACTGAACCCAAATGGACAAAATGGTGAGGAGGAAGAAATCGGGGAAGAGGAAGATGAACTGCAAACAGAAAAGGACTTAACATGGAAAGAAGTGGAAGATGCAGTGAACAAGATGAAATGAGGGAAGGCACCGGGTGGGGATGAGTTGAGTGTGGAGATGGTAAGAGCAGCAGAAGAGGTGGGGATACAGTGGCTGTACCGAGTGATGAGGACAGCATGGAAGGAAAGGAAGACCCCAGAGGACTGGAAATAAGGAATCATTGTCCCGATCTTCAAGAAAGGTAGTAGAACAGATTGCAGAAACTATCGGGGAATAACACTGATGAGTCATTGTGCAAAGATCTTCGAGAAAGTTTTGGAAAAGAGAATTAGGACAAGGATAGAAGGAGGGATGAGGGAAGAACAACATGGCTTCAGAGCAGGAAGGTCCACAGTGGATTTGATTTTTGCTGTAAGGCAGTTACAAGAACAGCACTGTGAGTATGGAACAGATCTACTGATGGCCTTCCTGGACATTGAGAAAGCATATGACAGTGTATGCAGAAACAAAGTATGGAAGTCCCTGGAGGATAGAGGAGTAGAGAAATGGACTATAAGGAGGATAAAGGAGATGTACAAGGGAAGCGTGAGTGTGTGAAAGTGGGAGGAGAGAGATCAGACTGGTTGGAACAGAGAAACGGCCTGAAACAAGGAAGTGCACTGTCACCGTTACTTTTCATTGTGGTGATGGATGACATAATGACCCGAGTGGCACAAGTAATTGGGGACGGAAAGATGAAAGCAATGGTGTTTGCAGACGATTTGATGATTTGGGCAAACAAGGAGGAGGAGGTACAGGAACAATTGGGCGTGTGGGAAGGAATAATACAAGGATATGGGATGAAATTTAGCATAAATAAGAGTGAGATGGTGATCACAACAAGGAAGAAGGAAAGAACCACAACGGGAATAACAATTGGTGGGGAACAGCTGAAGAAAGTGGAGAGTTTCAAGTATCTGGGAAGCCTGATACAAGATAATGGAAGAAACGATAGAGAAATAAATGAGCGGGGGAGGCAGGCAGAAGCATTTCGGAGGAGTGTGAGAAGCATGTTATGGAGCAAGGATGTCCCTCAGAACAGCAAAAAGATCACATATCGGACGTACTATGTCCCTATCCTGACGTATGCCTCGGAGACCTGGGTTATGAAAGGAAGGGACAAGAGCAAAATACAGGCCAGTGAGATGAGGTTCTTGAGAAGCAGTATTGGAGCTACAAAGATGGACAGAATAAGAAATGAGAGGACCAGAGAATTAATGAAGGAGGAACCATTACAGGATGGTATAGAGAAATCTAGACTTAGATGGTATGGACATGTAAAACGAATAGAGGAGAAGAGGATACCCAGGAGAGTACATGAGACGAAGTGGGAAGGAAAGAGACCGAGGGGAAGACCGAGAGACAGGTGGCTGAAGGGGGTGGAAGAAAGCGTGAAGAAGAGAGGAGAAGACTGGACAAGGGTGGAGGCTGAGAGATGGTGGGAAGACAGAAGACGTTGGAGAGGCTTGTGTTCCAAACAGACCCGGCCAGTGGCTGGAAACTGTGCAAGATGATGATGACCTTGTATATGCCAGTATTCTGATCCATTCGGTCCACGCCACCCATACACTTGTTGTATCCTCCAACCATAAAAGGACGTTCAATGCGGATAAACTGTTTATCTTTAACCGAATATAACTTCGCTGAAGACAGTGGATGTACACCAGCGCAAGTTGATGCCACGGCCACAATTGTTTGAGAGAATGTCTCCCAAAATATTTTATCATCACTCATCGTACGACATTTGCTGTTCAGGGACAAAGTGTTCCCTGCATTTTAGTTGTATTTTGTCAAGGAAAGGTCAAATTTTCCACAGCTTGTCATTTAGATCAATTTTGTTGCCGTTCTTTACAGTGGAGGGACCAAAGGTTTTGTTCAAATCTGTTTCTTTTCATAGCATTCGTCACAAGCACGTTTTTGGTATCATAGTCAGTCTCAATATAATCTTTTACTTAAAGTAAGGATACCAATGAAGCAATGTATTTCTTCAAAGGTTATCAAAGGATTTGGACAGTTTTTGAAAAGAGCATAGTTGTTTGACTCTTCAACCAAGAATTTAACTACATCATCATCAAAGAATACTTCAAAAATCTGAACTGGTGTTTTTCCACAATAAATACTAAAGTCAGGATCAAGATAAGTCCTAAGATCAAACCCATTGGTCAAGTAAGTTAATGAAGGTTTCGTGGCTCAGTCTCCACCTTGTCAACTAGTCTCACTTCTGCTTGTGAACGAAGTTGGCAAGAATTTAGGTTGTCAGGTATACCTCCATCCTCATCCCCCCCCCCCCCCCCCAGGGGCTCACATCTAGTGGGACGTGGGTTGGCGACCACGGGGCCCTAGCTGAGTCCGGCATTGCTTCCACTTACTTGTGCCGGGCTCCTCTCCGTCTCCTTTCTTGTCGACCTCCCTTGGTCATCTCTTGTTCTTTTCCAACCCCGACTGTATTAGGGTATCCGAGACCTAGGGAGTCTTTCACTTTCCCGCCTTAATTGGCCCTTGTCTCATCTTTCCTGATTCCTCCTCCTTCTTCGAAGGGTCTGACCTCTTGTTGTCTTTTCATTATATATCCTTTTCTCTTTAAGATTCCTGCACTGTTTTTGTTAATTGGCTTCCCGTGTATCTAAATTCCCCTTAGCGATTTTTTTTGCATATACACTCCATTTTGTAGGTATTTTCAATCTACGTTGCATTTTGTAAGTCTTTTCGATCTAAATTGGACTTTGCGAGTGTTTTCAACTCAATTGTATTTTGTGGATTGACGATCTAAATTGCTTTTTAGTAAGTCTTTCAACATAGGGGGTAGAACCTTTGTGAGTATTTTGAATTTCAATTGCATTTTGTAAGTATTTTCAACCTAAACCACTTTTTGCAGGTATTTTCAATCTAAATTGCACTTTGTATGGTGCGCATTTTGCCAGTATTTTGATTCTTAATTGTATTTTGTGGGTATTTGGAATCTAAATTACATTTTGTAAGTATTTTCAATCTAAATTGCATTTTGTAAGTATTGTCCATCCAAATGACTAGTTTGAATCTACCGTAAATTTTGTAAGCATTTTCAATTTCAATTGCATTTTGTAAGCATTTTGAATATCAATTGCACTTTGTGAGTATTTTTGGATCTGAAATGGAAGTTTTTCAATCTGAATTGCATTGTGAATTTTCAATTTCAATTGCATTTTGTAAGTATTTTGAATATCAATTGCACTTTGTGAGTATTTTTGGATCTGAAATGTAAGTTTTTCAATCTGAATTGCATTGTGAATTTTCAATTTCAATTGCATTTTGTAAGTATTTTGAACCTCAATTGCATTTTGTACGTATTTTCAATCTCATCTGCATTTTGTACGTATTTTGAACCTAACCTACATTTTGTGCGTATTTTTCAATCTATTCCTTTTGTGAGTATTTTCGTTCTAAATTCCCTTTTGTAAGTATTACTGCTCTCCATTTTGTGAGTAGTTTCAATTTCTTTTTTTTGTAAGTATTTTCCGTCTCACTTAATTTTTGTTCTGGTTTCCATTTTGTCATTTTCGCTATCACCCAGACCATTAGGGGCTGATAACCTAGATGTTAGTTAGGCCCCTTAAAACAAGTTATCATCATCATCATCCATCCTCATTCCCTGAATCTTCATCTGTTAATATTGCTGGGTCAGGAGATGCTAAGTAAACGGTATCTACTTCTGAGGTACTGTCATCTTCTTTGAAGAGAAGTCGAGAGCCTCCTGAACTGTTAGATTAGAATCTATCCTTGACAGCGACCTATGGAGATGATAGAACAATAGTACAGTACTTCAGTAATACTTCATCATGTTCATGATAATAATAAAATTTACAAGATTATGTGGCCTGTTATATTTATAATCGAATGTTTATAACACTTCTGCAATGAATATAAATTGTGACTTCACGTCTGCCCACCGTGTCCATATGGACACAACTTGATCTCGTTTGTTCAGCACTGGAGGAGTTTCTCTTTTTTTTTTCATCCAGGCCTATATGTCTATGGATATGGTAGGATAAACGAGGTCTTGAACACTATAAACTAATTGATCATTTGCCATTTAGGCACTCATACTGTAATAACTGTAATGTTTTATACTGCCACTAACAACTAAATAAGAAACTTGAACAAATATGAACTTAGAAAGGCACTTACTCTGTGTCAATGTCCATCATTTGCACATCAAAGTTTAATTTCCCAACTAGCGGCTTCCGTGGCGTAGTTGGTAGCATGCTGAGCTTCTATGCCCAAGGTCACGGGTTCAAACCCGTCCGAAGTCGTCGGATTTTTTAAGAGCGTTAAAATCCCTCGGTATGCCTTCCTTCGGAGGGGCAGTAAAGCCGGCGGTCCCATGTCAAAGATTTATCGCATGAAAAAGAACCTTCCACTAACTACTTTTGTGTGAAGCCAAAATTTGAAGTTTAGGTTTGATTAATGCTCCTAAGTTTCAACGTTTGTTACCAGGCGCTGGTTGCGATGGCATCTAGTAGTAGTGAAGTTCACAGCTAGGTGTCGTGGACGATAGCATTTGGTAGCGAAAGTAGGAGCTACTTGAAATATATCGTCTGCAGTCCTTGCTTGAATTAAAAAACAGATAACACACATTAGTACAGTCATCACAATTAACACCGGTTATCAGACAGATTCTACACACACCCAAAGTGCATGCGGCTACTTGACCACGTTGTCGCAGCCCCTAAACTAAGGAAAAAAACAAACAGAGTAGTAAGGAAAGAGAAGGAAAAGGGGAGGGGGAATTGAGGCTCCTTGAAGAACTTGGATGTCCAAATAAGGGCAAGGGGGGGGGGGGACAGAACAAAAGGGGAAGTATATCTCGTAGGGTACCCAACGTCTTACAGGCCTCGGTGAAAAAAAGAGAGAAACTCCTCCAGTGACGAACAAAGGAGATCAAGTCATGTGCCTGGAACCATCGAGGAAACCGAACAATTTGAAACAGGTGAAGAAGTAGAGAAACTGAGAGGGTAACTACACTGCTGGAAACAAAAAATAGGTCACCTCAAAAGACGACGTCGATTTGATCCGATGACGGCAGATGCTACCTGGGGGATAGAAGATGTACTGATTAAGGGCTTCAACGTCGTCCGCCAACAGATAGCGTAGTGGCATAGCTACCAGAGCGCCATCTGTGTCTACCATTTAATAGGGAAAGCTCACAGCCATACGGCTCAATGTGGTGCAAACGTACGAAGCAGGCAGGTACAATGCCACGGAGACGCACTCGTGCTTCCTACAGCCAACTGAGTGAGTTTCAAAGTGATCAAATTGTGGCCTTCCGAGTGGGGGGTTTCCTTCGTAGAATTGCCACACAAGTTGGACGTGCTGTGTCCGTTGTGCAACGATGCTGGTATCAGTGGTCACGTGAACAATCTCGCACCCGTAGACGAGGTTCTGGATGTCCACGCAGCACTGACGTCCGCCAGGATCGTCGTATTGTAAGGGCAGCAGTGGCAGATAGTACAGCTACCACAGCCCAGATACGAGGGTTTGTGAGCCCAGAAGTGTCAACACGAACTGTTGCGAACCGGTTACTAGCAGTGGGACTATGGGCACGCACACCTCTAGCTTGTCTTCCACCTACCCCGCAGCATCGACGTGCACGGCTCTGGTGCCGTCAGAGGATTACTTGTAAGATGGAAAGTCGTGCCGTGGTCTTCAGCGATGAAAGCAAATTCTGCCTGCACGTAAGTGGTGGGTCATTGGCGCTTTCGACGTAGACCTGGTGAGCGCTGTCTCGTAGAGTGCATTCGTCCAAGACACACCGGCCCCACCCCAGGCAATTACCTTATGGCCTGGGGTGCGATAAGCTACAACTCTCGTTCACCTTTGGTGTTTATGGAGGATACGCTAACCAGCGCTCGGTACGTGTAGGATGTTGTTAGACCCGATCTTTTGCCGTTCATGCAACAGGAAGGGGATGTGTTCCAACAGGATAATGCTCGCCCACACACTGCTCGTGCACTGCAAGACGTGCAGCAAATTCCCTGGCCAGAACGATCGCCGGACTTGTCGCCAATCGAGCACGTGTGGGACATGATGGTCCGATAAGTGACTCGTCCACCCACAACTCTTACAGAACTGTGTGAACAGGTCGAGCAGGCGTGGAATAACGTATCCCAGGACAGTATTCGCCATCTGTATGATCGACTGCTGGATGCAGGAGTCAGTGCCTGCATTGCCGCCCGTGAGGCTACACCTCGTACCAATATGGGTGTTTCAGAATGGGTCGATACCGGGTATCTCTGAACCACTTGACCTATTGATATGTGTATTTAATCAATTTATGTACTCCATATACACTGTTGCCACAATGAATCTTGAGTGAATTGGTAACCTTTAAAAGGGTGACCTATTTTTTTTCCGGCAGTGTATCTTTCCAGATCTTTAATAACTGGCAGTCAAGTGTTACGTAGCTGATAGCCACTGTCCCTGTTAATGTTATTGGGATTTTTACGAATTTCAACTGCATCTCTTATAATTCTATACCAGTTGTGCTTAAGAAGGGTTCTTGCAGTTTTTCTCCATTCTTTGTCCAAATTCTTCCCAAGATTGCCTTTTTTGCTATTTGCACTAGTTATTTCACCTTTTATCTTTGTTCTTTGTAGCCTTTATAGTCATCATTGTCTTTAGTTCTCAAGTAGTTTTGTCTTTTATCCTTTTTCCACCAGTTTGTCCTTTTCTCATACTCCCTCACCTTTATATAACAGCTTAGGCTTTCACGTCCAGTGTTCATAACTAGGTACAAGTTTTCCGGACTTTAAGCCATCGTCCAAGGAGGATATCTCCCGACGTTTCACCAGAAACTGCGTCCGGCATTGTCAATGGCCCGCTCCTTTCATTAGTCAGCAGTGGAATGAGGACCAGCTTCACTGCTCGCAGTATATTTACCATGTGAGCCGAGCGCTCTCTGCGCAGTCCGGTTAGATCGTGTGGCCTCATGTAGCCACGGGTGGCCCATTAAGCCCTGTGATTGCAAACTTCTTTATGGAAAAGTTCGAGCAGTTGGCAATCGATACTGCACTCCTCAAACTGAAAGTATGGCTACGCTATGTGGACGATACCTTCTTAGTCTGGAGCAACGGAGAGGAAGAGCTGGAACGCTTCCTGGACCACCTCAACAGCCTCAACACCAGCATTGAATTCACCATGGAGAAGGAGAAAGACAACTGCCTGGCCTTTCTTGACCTGCTCATCAACAGGACAAACGACCTGCACTTGTGGCACACCGTGTACAGGAAATCCACACACACCGACCGGTTCTTCACAAGACGTCCAAATCACCCCTTCGACAGAAACATGGAGTCATTAAAACATAACCATTAGGGGCCGATAACCTAGATGTTAGGCCCCTTAAAACAACAATTATCATCATCATCATCATCATCATTAAAACATCGGTAGACTGCGCTAGGAGAATCTGTGAGCCGTCCCACCTCAACAAAGAGCTGCAACATTTGAAGAGCGCCCTATGCGCCAACGGATACAGCAATAAGGAGATTGAGCGGGCTGCTCATCCCAGGCGTCATAGCACGAGGAAAGAGACTGATGAATATCCGGTGGCCGCAGCCTTCCTGCCTTACGTGAAGAAGGGGACGGACAGGATAAGCAAGCTACTTAAGACCTATAGGGTGAAGACTTTTTATTAATCCACTGCCAACGGATTTGCAGTGATACGCTAAGGACAAGCGCCATCCACACTCCACTGCAGGTGTCTACATTATCCCATGTTCCTGTGGACAGGTATAGCCATGGTCGACTCTAGAAAGGTCGGAAGGTTCGACCTGACAACATTGTAGCTACGGTTGTTGTCAGTCATACTTCGTCGCGGGCGCCTGGACAGCTGTTTGTTAGCAAGAGAGGCGACAAAAACTACGGAATTAATATTGGACACATTGTTTAGCAAGACATCTGTTTATTTATTTTTATTATTTACGTATGACCAGTGTTACAATCGGAAATAAATGAATAGCGTACATATGCTCGTGAAAAGTTGTTATAAGAGCCAATCAGCTGATATTAGGCGTGAATGACACGGAAATAATTTACCAACATAAATGTGTTAAGCAAAATAAAGAAAATTCTTTTAGGCTTCTATTCGTATTTTACTTCTCTGAAGTACGGTAATAAAAAAAAAATTCCGGTATTATAATAATAATATGGAGTAAGTAGATGCAATTGAGGGTTATGTGATGCAAAAATGTCGGCTATCTCCCATAACATCTTTACACTGTAGGCCTATAAACCCTCAATTCCGCCACACATGTACCGTATGTAGATAATTTACTACCACTATAGAAATAATCTGTTGTGGTGGTATTTCATAAATATATCAGATTACTTCTGTTTCCTTCCTAAAGTGTCTGCAACTTTCTCTTCCCATAACCAAGTTTGCTGACATCAACGGCATCATTCCTAGCCTGTGAATAATTGTTTAGCAATACATTGGCAATAACTGTAAGTTACAGCTGGGGACAAAACATTTATCTGGCATTGTTACTGTGCCGAAACATTCCTGGAAAATCAAAGTTATAACATGAAGTACATGTGATAATTACATGTACCGTACAAGCACACTCGTAAGTGTGTTCCCGATTAGGGATTACAGTTAAAAACTCACTTGGAAGGGTAGTATGAACGCTACTATAAAGCCTAAAAACGTACAAAGCATAAGAAACAAAATATAGAAGGAAATATCCCTGTGAGATGATCGAGAACACCTGCCAGACTGAACCAAAGACTGAACGTTCCCTTCGTGTTGCCGCCTGACAAGCGTAGGCCTATGACTGATGAACATGTTGCCAAGTCTCAGCCTTCCGACCTATCTAGAGTCGACCGTGGTATAGCCTGCATAGGTACCACGAAGAGTGGCGTGGCCACCAGACTTGAGGAACACAACAGAGACAGCCTCCTGGGCCAAACTGAGAAATCGTCAGTCGCTGAGCACTCTCTCTTGCCCGACCACGATGTACAGTACGGGAACACGGAGACACTCTCCACCACCACACACTACCACACCACACTGCAATGGAAAGCTATAAAATTCTTCAAACACCCCGACAACTTCAATCAGAAGGAAGAAATTGAACGAGTACGTAATACATGGATCTCAGCCCTTAGGAAACCTAAGGTCTAGATATCACGCACACATCAACCTGAAGAACCTTCCCATCACAGCCTCTTTTTCTGAATATCATTAATTCACTTCAATCTTCCGAGCATTCATCCTTAGTTCACTTTTCTCCGCCCATTTCTCAAAGATATCTATTCCATTCTGTAGATCCCCTATATTATCGGAGGCCAGGGCCATGTCATCAGCATATATATATACATATATATATATATTTACTTTCTGTGTTCCCTCCTCTAATTTGAATACAACATCGTGGGTCATGATATTGATGAGTAACGGACTTAGCGTGTCTCCTTGCAGTACTACGATTGTCTGGTCAATCCAGTCCGAGTGTGCGATTCCATCATGGACCTGAAGCGGCTTCGGTGGCGTAGTCGGTAGCATGCTGAACTGCTATGCCCAAGATAGCGGGTTCAAACCCAGCCGAAGTCGTCGGATTAAAAATCCTTCAGTATGCCTTCCTTCGGAGGGGAAGTAAAGCCGGCGGTCCCATGTCATAGATTTATGGCATGTAAAAAATCCTTTCACAGACTAAACTTGTGTAAAGCAAAATTTGTTAGGTTAGATTTCGTCAGAATGCTCTATGAAAGTTCCAACGTTCGCCACTAGGTATCATTGATATCTGGTGGCGAAAGTTGGAACTACTTGAAATTGAACGGAACTTGTAGCTCACCCTTAAGGGTATCCGCAGGAAGCAGCTACAGACTCAGGCGAGCCAAACATGTCCTCGGACACTCCCGGCACTAAAAGCCATAGGCCTACGATAAATAAATAATAAATGGATCTGAACTTGATTGTCTGCCAGAATGTTCGATATCATGTCAGAACGTCCTATTAAGTTTTCCAATTTTATGACAAGCTTCCTTCTATTGACTGTGTCAAAGGCTTAGGTGTAGTCGTCGAAAATTACATATTTCTTCCCGTGAGCTTCAAGCATGTCCTGTATTTCCTTTAAGGGACATTCTGCAGCCAATCTGCACTTCCGAAATCCAAATTGTTCTTCTGGAAGCAGGTGGTCTACACATGCATCTATTCTCCGAGTCAGGAGCTTGGTAAGCAATTTGCATGCAACCAATACCACCGCCACACCCCTATAAGATTCAGATTTACCAACATCGCCTTTACCCTTGTATAGCAGTTTGCTGATAGACATGCGCCCAGTACTGGAGATGGTTCCAGTCTCTAAGCACTTATTCACTAACTCTGCCCATATGTTTTCCAGGGAGTGTAGCGAAATCTTCAAATGTTCATTACAGAAGCACTGTATTCCTTGCTTTTCGTGATGATCTGCTTAACTTCTTCTATTGTGAAGTACGTAATTGCTCTACCTCTGTGGACTTGTCCAACTCCGGTATACAATATGAAACATTAGTACAAACACACGAATTGTGTATGCTCTTTCATATAGGCTAACCGAATTTATTCAGTTACATAAGCCCGCCCTCGGGTTTTCGCCTTGTGCGGTCAGTTTGGGGGTATTTTATTCATATCTTATCATATTGGGAGAAAGTCAGTGTTGGATCGGTGATATTTATTGTGCCTAGTGATGTAAAATGTGTAGGCATTTATAAGTCGGGGCAAATGTCCAGGATAAATTCCTGGGCAAATGCCCAAAACCCATAAATGCTCAGGCATTTTGGGCATTTACCTCTCACAGGTAAAATCGATCCTATTTTCAGAGAAAATCGAGGGGAAATATCGCGACCTTAACGGGATTTCCAAGCTCCGGAACGGGCAGCTCCTGCTGCATACCGTTGACCGGCAGCAAACCGAAGCGTTGCTGGAATGCACGCATTTCGGCGAAATTCCCGTTAAGGTTGAGAAGCACGATACGCTGAATGAGGTCCGTGGAGTTATATTCCATCGCGACCTCATTTTAAACAGCGACGCGGAATTGATGCGGGATCTGGGGAAGCGAGGCGTCACCAGGATTAGGCGCATCACCCGGAAAATTGGAAATGATAGCGTCGATACTGGCGCTTTCATTCTCCATTTTGAGGGTGATGTAGTGCCTAGGCAGGTGAAGGTCACGTCGTACCATTGCGACGTTAGACCGTACATCCCTCCACCTATGCGCTGCTACAATTGCCAGAAATTCGGTCATGTTTCTGCCAGGTGCACTGCCAAGGCGGTGTGTAGAGAGTGTGGCAAGGGGACACATGACGGTGTGGGGTGTACGCCTCCCCCGACGTGTCCTAACTGCCAAGGAAGTCACTCTCCGCGGTCGAAGCAGTGCCCTGAGTTCTGCAAGGAAGCAAAGATACAAGAAATCAGAACATTGGATCGGCTTTCATATCACGACGCTCGAAAGAGATACCGTGATATGACTTGCACCCGACTTTCCGGTATCTTTCGCGGCTAAGGTGACGCCAATTATCACCCCTGCCACTTTCGTTCCCCGTGCTGTACCCTCGACGACGAACTACTCTGAGATCGTAAAGTCTCCCCTCGCTGTCCAAGCGAGACCTGTCAGCCCGAAGAAGGTTACACAACCTTCTTCGGCCATTGTGAAAAAGGCGCCGGTTATACCATCTAAACCGGCGCAATCGGAGAAGAAGTCATCTTCCTCTCCGAAACGGTCGGAGAAGAAGTCTTCCCCTGCCAACGAGGCAAAGAAGACTTCTGCGACCGGGGCTGGATGAGGATCGTCATCCAGCCCACCTGATAAGACAAATATAGTGGAGAAGAGGGGGACGGAGCGGCGCCGTCTCTCTCGACCTCCGGCTGATGGGATGGCTCCTTCATCTGCTGGGCCTTCCGCTCCCTCGACCATCAAGGGAGTGATGCCCGCAGAAGCCAAACCCATTAGAGTGGAGGAACTCGTCACTGGCGGAGAAGAGAGGGGCGGTTCAGCGCCGTTTCTCTTCCTCCCCTGCATACAAGGCAGCTCAGCCATCTGCTGGCCATTCCGCTCCTACCATCACCAAAGGAGCGGTGCCAGCTGGAGCGGCCTCGTTTTGCAAGGACCTGACGTCTGTGGGGAAGGGACCACCTACTTCCCCGAATAGACGTCTGCGTCGGTCTAGAAAGAAGCATGCTCGGGGCGTGTCGGGGACAAGTACCCCGTCTTCGGACAGGGAGAAAGTCCCTAGACACCGCTCTCGCTCTTCTCCAAGAGCGAGACTCGTGAGGTCCGACGACGACCGCGCGCAACCAAAGAGAGCACCCGCTCCATTTTCTTCGTCTTCGGAAGGAGATGTGGAGATTGAGGTGTGCTCTCCTGCCCCATCATCTCCAACTAGAGATGGGGAAGGGTGGCAAACGGTCAAGCATAAGTAGAAGACCCACTTCTACTTAAGTCCACACCATGGCACTATTACAATGGAACTGTAATAGCTATTCTGTTCATCTCGCTGAGTTACGACAATTAATATCTTCGTTTTCGGCAACCATTGTCTGTCTTCAGGAATCCAGGTTTCGTCCTGGACATGAGACAACAATGCGTCACTTCAAACTCTTCTCTAGAGACCGGGTGGACGGAGCTGTGGCCGCTGGTGGCGTCTGCACTCTCGTCCACTCTAGCCTCTTTAGTGAAGAGGTGCCGTTGCGTACTCAGCTAGAGGCAGTTGCAGTTCGTACTTCGTTGCCAGTAATGGCAACAGTATGTAACGTGTACATCCCGCCTGATTCTCAGCCGGATTACGACCAGCTGGTGGATCTAGTCTCTCAGCTCCCCCCTCCTTTCCTCCTTCTGGGAGATGTTAATGCCCACAACACCATCTGGGGCTCCGCTACCACTAGCGGTAAAGGGAGAGATTTTGAGAGGCTGATCAGGCGGCTGGACCTGTGTCTGTTGAACACAGGGGAGCCTACGCACTTCTCTATTGCACACGGTACTTATTCAAGTATCGATATTACCCTGTGCAGTCGTGCGCTGGTTCCCCTGCTACAGTGGGGTGTACACGATGACCTTTGTAATAGTGACCATTTTCCAATTATCGTTACTCTTCCGAACCAGAGAGCCATCGAGTTACCAAGTCGATGGCTTTTCCGTCGGGCTGATTGGCCAACTTTCAGGGCACGTGCGGTGTTTGCCGAAGATACCTTTGAGAGTGTCGACGATCATACCATTCACATAACGAATGGTATTTTGGCTGCTGCTGAGGAAACAATACCTTCCTCGTCCGGCAACTCACGCCGGAAGCTTGTCCCTTGGTGGACAGCCGAGATTGCAGCAGCCATTAAAGATCGTCGACGTGCTTTCAAATGCTATCGGAGGCAAAACACTATGGCCAACCTTATCACCTTCAGAAGGATGCGTGCTAGAGCCCGATATCTGATTCGGGAGAGTAAGAAAACGACCTGGGAAAAGTATGTGTCGTCCATGACGGCGCATACTCCTTCATCTCGTGGACTAAGCTTCGCCGGATCTCCGGAATCCCGACATCACTGTCGATACCCGGAGTGTCCATCAATGGAGACATCATCACGGACCATCTCGCCATTGCCAACAGCATTGGCTCGCACTTCTCCGATGTATCCTGCTCCGGGAGTTACGATCCTACATTTCTGACTCTGAAGCGGGAGGCAGAGACTCACCCCTTGTCCTTTGCCACTGCTGCTTCGGAGTCCTATAATGTACCATTCTCTGAATGGGAACTGCGCAGTGCGCTTGCATTGTGCAGGTATACGGCTCCTGGACCGGATAACATACATAATCAAATGTTAAAACATCTGTGCGAATCCAGTATAAAAAAACTGTTGATCCTCTTCAATCGTATATGGATTGAAGGGGAGTTTCCATCTCAATGGCGAGAGGGGATCGTGATACCGATTCCTAAGGCTGGAAAGGATCTCAAGTTTGTAAGCAGCTATAGGCCCATTTGTTTGACAAATGGCCTATGTAAGCTGCTCGAAAAGATGGTGAACCGTCGACTGGTGTGGTTCTTGGAGGATAAAGGTCTCCTGTCTGAGTACCAATGTGGATTTCGCTCTCATAGGTCCACCACTGACCATCTGGTGCGACATGAGAGCGCCATACAGGAGGCTTTTTTTTTTCCGAAAGCAGCACCTAGTCACGGTTTTCTTTGACCTCGAGAAAGCCTACGACACCACATGGCGCTACGGGATCCTTTCCACCCTTCACAAGTGGGGACTCCGTGGTAACTTACCGACTTTCATTGCGAATTTCATGTCCGTCCGACTCTTCCGTGTAAGGGTCGGTAGGACATTATCGCAATACTATACCCAAGAAAATGGAGTTCCTCAGGGTTCAGTGCTGAGTGTCACCTTGTTCGCGATTGCCATTAATGGCATTGTTGCCGCCGCCGGGTCCGCGGTAGTTCCATCGCTGTATGTAGACGATTTAGCTCTGCATTACAGCTCTGGAAGTATGGCAGTCGTGGAACGGCAATTGCAGTTAGCTATCAACCGGGTCGACAGGTGGGCTCACGACCGGGGTTTTCGTTTTTCAGCAGCGAAAACCTCCGTCGTCCATTTTTGTCGGCTACGGGGGCTACATTTACACCCTGAACTACATCTCAGGGATGCTGCGTTGCCGTTGGTTGACACTTATCGCTTCCTGGGGCTCCATTTTGACAGCAAGTTAACGTGGCAGCACCATATACGGCAATTGAAAATGACATGTCTCAGGAAACTGAACATGCTCAGGTTTCTTAGTGGCACTACGTGGGGGGCTGACCGTGCGGTGCTGCTACGGTTCTACCAAGCCCTCGTCCTGTCCCGGCTAGACTATGGTTCTGCGGCATACGGTTCAGCAAGGCCGGCAACCTTGAAAATGCTGGACAGTATCCACCATAGTGGCGTTAGGCTGGCTACCGGTGCCTTCCGGACCAGCCCGATACCCAGCCTACTCGCCGAATCGGGTGTTCCACCATTAAATTATAGACGCCAACATATGCTTTTAGCATATGCTGCCAATGTGCGTCAAATGCCGCAACACCCGACCTATCAAGCTCTCTTCGGTACCCAAAACCACCAGGGGTACGCCAACCGGCCTCGTGCCACTCGGCCGGTTGGTATTAGACTTGATAACTCGTGCACTGAAATAGGAGTGGCTGTAGGTCCCTGTATGATCCGGACATCTAGCGAGGTGCCTCCGTGGCAAGTCCCGCGTCCGGAAATTCGGTTAGATCTTCACCAAGGTCCTAAGGTGAACACGGATGCGTCCGTTTACCGGAGGCAGTTCCACAGCATGGTTCACCAATTTCCGGACGCTGGCATTCTATACACGGAAGGTTCGAAGGTGGACGAGAAGGTGGGTTGTGCTTACGTTATTGATGGTGCAAATACCAAGATCTCTTTGCCTGAGGCCTGTAGTGTGTTTACTGCGGAGCTCGTTGCCATCTATGAAGCTCTGCAGTTTGCACTACAGGATGCACGAATCCACTTTCTCGTGTGTACCGACTCTTTGAGTTCGTTGCAGTCAATTACTACATGTTTCCCGCAACGCCCCCTAGTGCAGCGAATCCACGACCTACTAGCCGGGCTGTGCCACGCTGACACTCGAATCACCTTTCTGTGGCTTCCAAGCCACATGGGAATTGCGGGAAATGAGTTAGCAGATCAAGCTGCAAAAGAGGCGGTATCACTACCACCTCGACCAATGGAGGTACCCGCTAGAGATATTCGCTCTCAGTTACGCCTACAAGTTCTGGCTTTTTGGGAGAGTCAGTGGCTAGCTGACACACTGCCCAGTAAACTGAGAGCGATCAAGGGAACTACTCGCGTGTGGCGGAGCTCCTTCCGGGCCCGGAGAGAGTCCGTCATTTTGTGTAGGCTAAGGATAGGTCATACAAGATCCACCACTCGTACCTAATGAGAAGGGAAGACCCCCCACTTTGTACCTGTGGAGCCGTATTCACCGTGGCCCACATTTTCACCCAGTGTGTGGATCTTGCTGACTTATGAAGAAACCTTGGTTTGCAGACGACACTCAAACTTATATTAGCCGATGACGCGGTGGCTGCTGATCGCGTTATCCGCTTTATAAGTGCGAGTGGGTTAGGGCCAGCAATCTAAATTTTCCAGTGAACATTGACTCAACGACTTGTTCGTTTTTGAATGATAATGTTTTGCTCTTTTCCGTAATTTTTGTTTATTTTTATAATTTTTATTTTGTATTTAATTGTTTGTTTTATTAATTTTTGGTCTTTTTAAATTTAGATGTCCACCTCAAAATTTTAAATTCAATTCAAAATTTGTATTCTTTAATCTGTGTTAAGAGGGGCAGATGACCTCGTAGTTCCGCCCCTTAAAACAACAATAACTAACTAACTAACATTTACCTCTTTTAAAAACAATTTCATAATGCAACGCTTATATAAATATTGTTTTAGCAATGGAGAACATGGGAGTGGAAAAAGGGACTGTAGACAAGTGAAGAAGATGTATTGTGGAAGTGTGAGTTGTGTGAAAGTTGAGGGGAAAGAACAGACTGGTTCAGACAAATGAGTAGCCTGAAACAGGGTAGTGCACTGTCACCCCTTCTCTTTATTGTGATTATGGACGAGGTAATGACACGGGTAGCAGGAAAGCTATGAGAAGATAAGATGAAAGCAATGGTGTTTGCAGATGATATCATGGTCTGGGGAAACAAGGAGGAGGACATTCATGAGCAACTGAATGCTTGGGAAGAAACAGTGGGAGAGTACGGATGGAAGTTCAACATCAGTAAATGTGAGATCCTGTTAACGACCAGGAAAAGGGACAGACCAATGAGTGGGATAACACTTGGAGGTGGACAGCTGATGTAGGTGGAACGTCTCAAGTACTTGGGAAGTATAGTGGAGGAAAATGGGAGAAATGACAAAGAGATTACGGAACGTGGCAGACAGGCAGAAGCATTTCTGAGAAGCATTAGGAGCTTAGTGTGGAATAAAGATGTCCCACAAAAAAACAAGGAAGTGTTATACAGAAGCTGCTATATCCCTATACTGACCTATGCATCAGAAACGTGGATAATGAAGAAAAGAGACATAAGCAGAATACAGGCAAGTGAAATAAAGTTCCTACGAAGTAGGATCGGAGTAACAAGAAGAGACAGGGTGAGGAATGAAAAGGTCAGAGAAATATTGAAAGAGGAGCACTTGCAAGGTAGGATTGAGACATCAAGACTGAGTTGGTATGGACACTTAAAGAGAATGGAGGAGAAGAAGATTCCCAAGAGGATACATGAGATGCAGATGCAGAAGAAACGACCAAGGGGAAGACCAAGAGATAGATGGCTGAAAGGAGTGGAGGAATGTGTCAAAAAGAGAGGCGAGACTGGACTAGAGTGACAGCGGAGAGGTGGTGGGAAGAAAGGACTAAGTGGCGAGGCTTATGTTCCAAACAGACCCAGTCTGGGGCTGGAAACTGTATATGATGATGATGATGATGTATCTACACACATCAAAAAAAATTTTGCATCACCTCGGTTCCCAGATCTCCGGCATATAGACGTTGACTGTGTATATTGTATCCAAGATACAGTCCCTTTGACTGTTCATAGATGTCACTAAAACTGCTCAAAGATGTAAAAAACCATGCATGAGCAGGGCCTATTAGACGGAGGGGGTACGACAGCCGATCAGTTCCAGTCATTCCACCAGGACGAAGGTACGCTGCTCATGTTGTCTGTAGTTCTACCATGCCTAGAAGGTCAATACCGCAGTTCGATCGCGTCCGCATTGTTACTTTGTGTCAAGAAGGGCTCTCAACAAGGGAAGTTTCCAGGCGTCTCAGAGTGAACCAAAGCGATGTTGTTCGGACATGGATGAGGTACAGAGATACAGGAACTGTCGATGACAGGCCTCGCTCAGGCCGCCCAAGGGCTACTACTGTAGTGGATGACCGCTACTTACGGATTGCCGCTCGGAGGAACCCTGACAGCAATGCCACCATGTTGAATAATGCGTTTCGTTCAGCCACAGGACGTCGTGTTTCAACTCAAACTGTGCGCAATAGGCTGCATGATGCGCAACTTCACTCCCGACGTCCATGGCGAGGTCCAGCTTTGCAACCCCGACACCATGCAGCGCGGTACAGATGGGCCCAACAACATGCTGAATGGACCCCACGGAATTGGCATCACGTTCTCTTCACCGATGAGTGTCGCATATGCCTTCAACCAGACAATCGTCGGAGACGTGTTTGGAGGCACCCTGGTCAGGCTGAACGTCTTAGACACACTGTCCAGCGAGTGCAGCAAGGTGGTGGTTCCCTAATGTTTTGGGGTGGCATTATGTGGGGCCGACGTACGCCACTGGTGGTCATGGAAGGCTCCGAAACGGCTTTACGATACCTGAATGACATCCTCCGACCCATAGTGCAACCATATCGGCAGAATATTGGAGAGGCATTTGTCTTCATGGACGACAATTCTCGACCTCATCGTGCACATCTTGTGAATGCGTTCCTTCAAGATAACGACATCGCTCGACTACAGTGGCCAGCATGTTCGCCAGACATGAACCCTATCGAACATGCCTGGGATATGTTGAAAAGGGCTGTTTATGGACGTCTTGACCCACCAACCACTCTGAGAGATTTACGCCGAATTGTCGTTGAGGAGTGGGACAATTTGGACCAACAGTGTCTTGATGAACTTGTGGATAGTATGCCACGACGAATACAGGCATGCATCAATGCAAGAGGACGTGCTACTGGGTATTAGAGGTAGTGGTGTGTACTGCAATCTGGACCACAAATGCTGAAAGTCTAGCTGTATGATGGTACAACATGCAATGTGTGGGTCTCATGAGCAATAAAACGAGCTGAAATGTTGTTTGTGTTGATCTCTATTCCCTTTGTATTTAAAGGTTCCGGAACTCTTGGAACCGAGGTGATGCAAAACTTTTTTTGATGTGTGTACATATATGTATTCTATATATTTATCCATAAAAACAGGAGTTGAGGCCAAAATAGGCTGCGAAAGTTGTTGTTGTAGGAATTCACTGAAAGAACTTGATTTTGGATCTGAGGCTGAGCTTGTGCTTGGTACTGCAGATTTGTTGTTGAAATCATCCACTTCAATTAGTAAAGGTTCATAAGGGGGTTTTCTTTCGAAAAGTTTTTTCAACCACAGTAATTAATTGTACCTAACTGAAGCACTTTTTTTAAGATCCCGAGGGCACTTTAAACACAGCTTTATGTGCTTTTCAATTTTGTTACAATGTGACTGTTATTATTCCTTATTACAATATTTACAAGATACTCCTTTCCCCTTTCAAATTAAAAACGTTCCAAATAGGTCCTTTTTCCCTAAGCATTTTGTAATGATTTAATCTAACGCTTAAAAATATAAATAGCCTAAGAAAGAAGTGAGGTTATCTCAGACTCAACCACTCAACAGACAGCTCTACTTCACAACTAACTGGGCTGGGCTGCTGGTGGTAGAATGCCTCGCCAATCTCAAGGCCACAACCACCCTACCCCCATTCCAAGATCATAGCACAATGGCTGCCCAGGGCCTAGCCATCCACCATCCTCCCAAAACCACTATTCACACCATAATTAAACTCCTACCTAATTTTCCTAAATATGAATGAGTAGGCCTGCAGGCCTAACTCAGTAATACAATGTTTTATTCAAACCAGATATACATAATTCCCATTTATATGTTATTGACAACATTGACACAGGATAATTAAATTATTTTTAGCAATATTCAGGCATTACTAGTTCATCCATGAAATGTACCTTTGATTAATGGTTTTTATTATGTTTTAGATGCTGTAGTAACAATCACAAGTAGTAAAAAGTAAAAAAATAAGTTTTCTTAAATGCCCCGATTTTGGGCGCTTAAAACTGCTTTGGGCAAATTCCCGGGCAAATGCCCATTTATAGATGTCCTGCCCACTGGGCATTTGCCCGGCCCACATCACTAATTGTGCCTGTGTGTATTTTTGTGGACGGATTCATTTTCGGATGTTCCGAGCCGACCAGATTTGCTGTTTATCAATTATCGGGTTTTGGATGTTTTATATAGAATACAGTGTTTTTTCCCCCGCGATTTATTACATTTTGGGAACAGGGATAAGACTACTGTATTACCACCTGTCGTAGAAGCATTATTTCATTTTTGTTTGGGGTTAATTTGTTAATTTTAACTAGTAATGTTAAAAGTTTTGATGGCTGGCTGTACTAATAAGTAGAGCCCTGCGTGGATAGACAAAAAGTTATCCGCATCTGCATGGCTGTTATCCGCATCCGCCCCGTATCCGCACGACTTTTATACGCATCCGCCCCACATCCACGCGACTTTTATCCACAAGATTGTTATGCGAATCTACTGGCATTACAATAATATTTTCAATGTGTTGCTTTATACTTTATCTTTTAGACATTTGAACAGAAAGTCGAACCCTTAGGCTATGTACTGTACTGTGCTATGTCAAAAATGAATGTTATACAGCCAGAATTGCAACCCTTTTCATTTCGGAGTGTTGATTATGCTTAATGACATAATTTGAATGGGATTAGCGTAAATCATCATTCATCATCTTACATTTGACATGAAAAAACATAACGGAAAAATATGATACGTCATAAACATCCGGGACCTAGTAGTAAGGGAGAGTGTGGGAATTGTGCGCACTCAAGCAGGAATCGGTCGTTTGATGGTGAAATGAACACACTACTGCAGTTATGAATAAAATAAATTTGGTGGACTATAATTCGATATCTCGCAAATATACACTTGCGCACGATTACCCACCCTGCAGGGTAATCATGCGCATGGGTTGGGAAATTATGCGCATGGAATGAGTGTTGGAAAGCCATACTAATGTTGAAACTTCTCCCCCACTTCCCTTATTTTCCTCCCATCATCCCTAATTGCACGTAGAGCTTTCTGCACATTTTCTGCTAGGTAGGAGTTTTTCTCCGTTTTCCGCGTATAATTTCTTGGCATCTGGAGAACAAACACGAAATATTCTGCCATTAATGTCGCGTTGTACTGAATTTACTTGTATCATATATGTTCTGCGCACCATTACCCCACTCTGCTTTCAAAACGTAACTCACTGAATCCCGGTAAACTAATCTATTACTGTATATTGAACAATAAATACATGCAAAACCACTGTAAACACTGCAATTAAAACTACATTTAATTTTAAATAATTGAATCATAACTGTAGGCTTACCTTCTTATTTGCCGGCTACAGAAAAAACATGCAACGTCTTAAGTTTCTTCATCCAAGCCTCACGGTTATCACATAGCAACTGGCATCATGCTGACTGTCCCTATCTGATAGGTACGATGACAGCTTGAGGGTAGCAATGAACTGAGTTGCTAGTTGTACTACCAACCCGAAAAAATAGGTGCGCACGATTACCCGCTGCGCACAATTACCCAACTTTCCCCAAGATATTCAACAAGTTCGGACTGTGTTCTAAAAACTCTCCGCAAATTTACTCCAAACATTATCCGCAGCTCATCCGCTATCCGCAAAGCCATGCAAACTATATCCGCATGGCAAAAAATGCGGGTTTCCGCGGATATCCGTATCCGCGCAGGGCTTTACTAATAAGGTACATTGGAGTAGAGAATCAGGTACTAGAAATTGACACACCCAGAAAATACAGTCATCATGAACTGAGATGAACTTTCCAAAGGAAAAGTACTGAGCTGAATGACGTTTGAGTGATGTCCGGGTTCGCTCGTGATTGATCTGAAGAATTACGATAGTCAAATATTCGTATTTTGCCACGAATATCCGCTTGGAACAGGCATGCGCAGCACAGTACGGATTTGCCTGAGTGCAGTTTCTGGTGTAAGGATATTCATACGCCAAGTGGTTGAAATGGCATGTTCGGTGATTTGAACTTGTCTTCTTGCTTAAACAAGCAGAGTCCATGTCTACTTGTGCCTAGAGCCGAGGTTACAGATCAGGGTATCGTGACACGAACAGCGGAGACTTTTAGCAAACCTCTGAGCTTTCGGGCTATTGGCGAGCTACTTTGTATTTCATGGTTATATCCATATACGGTACCTTAGGCTGCTGGTAATACCTTTATCACGCCCAAAAGGATAATCACCACTCATAAACATTTCATCAGCAAGTCATGACAGAAGAGAGAAAAGTGAAACCACACCGTGAAGAAAGAATGAGAAGTGAAACAGAAACGTGTGTAGAATTTGCATACAAACTGTACGAGTTGTAAATATGTATAAGAGGCTGATATGCCTAGGTCAGGTTGACCGTAAGTGTTTTTTTTAAAATTATGATGTGTAAACTCAGTGAAACCAGTTACTGTACCCCTATATTGAAGTGTGTTTTCTCATTTTGTACATAATGTACTGTATATACAGTATATGTGAAGTGAAGCCAAAAGAGAGTTTCCTTTTAAATTCATGTGTGTTTATTACTGTCTTGCACGATCCTGGTAGCATCAGCCTACGCATATATAATGCCCCAAACCTGTGATAGGGGTCTCAATGTCGGGAAATCAAGTCTTTTAGGTAGATTTCATTAGAAAGCTAACTATTGCAATGGGTCCCATGTTTCGACTTCCGGAAAATTTCGACATATCTTCGCGTTTCACATCCCCCAGACCCCAAAACCACCGTCAGTTCAAAAGTTTATATATAATTTATGTATATATATGTGTATATATGTATATATGTATACATATGCATATCAGTTTCTTGTGGACACGGTAACTGCCGTAATTTTGCACCACACTTTGAATATTTTACCGAATATGTATACCTATAGAATCTCGGTCGAATTCGTTAATGGGCTAAATCGGTCGAAGGGGGTGAAAATGGGGGGCTTTTTTCGAAAAAGTGAAATATTGCTATAACTCTCTTAATATGTGAAATATCGAATCCGTTCAACGTTCATACTATGTGTCGGATAAAGCCCGAAAATTTATGTTTGAAGAGTTTTTTTATAGCACCAACCATTGACCAAAGGGGTGGGAAAAAGTGGGTTTTTCGGGAAACATTAATCATATCTCTCTTAATAGGCACAATCTCAAAACCGTACAAAATGGACAATATTCCCGTAATAATTACCTAAAATTTTGTCTGAAAGAATTTTTGATATGACCCACCATTATGCCAAGGGATGAGAGAAATGATTTCGGAATTATAAGAAAATGCCAAGAGCTATCAGTGGTTGCCATGGCAACTCTACTAAATTGATGAGGGATGAGCCATCAGACGTTGCCAAGATAACGCATTTGCACGAGACCATATTCAGAATTCCATCTGACTAAGTGTGAAGCGGCTTCGGTGACGTAACTGGTAGCAAGCATGCTGAATGTCTATGCCCAAGGTCGCGAGTTCAAAGCCGGCCGAAGTCGTCGGATTTTCTAAGAGCGCTAAAAATCCCTCAGTATGCTTTCCTTTGGAGGGGAAGTTCCAACGTTCGTTGCGAGTTGCTGGCTGAGGTGGCATCTAGTAGCCAAGTTCACAGGTAGGTGTCGTTGACGGTAGTACCTGGTAGCAACATTAGGAACTACTGCTTGAAATTGACCGTCTGCAGTCCTTACCTGAATTACAGATTAATACAGCCATCCCTAAGTACACGGGGTTACATGACCGCGTTGTCGCAGCCCCTAAACTGTGGAACCAACCAAAATCTCTGCGGGAGATATAATTTTGCGTGAAGAAGTAACAGACCGTTACATAGTTACACATCAGTGTCGAAACCTTGCATAAGGACAGTGTGACCACAGGTATAAAAATGGACCCCAAATGACAAGAAGGTTACCGTTCCCATAAGACAATAAAATGTTTAAAATAAGCATAAAATGACGAAAAACAAAGTTAATTAAGCTCCAATTATAAAATACCTTCTCGCAATAAATGAGGTCTGATCCTTCTACGAAAACCTGCATATTCTGCCTATTTTCGCTTATCCCCAAGCTTGTCCGGTGAAATCTACCTCCGCCTTCCTGCGTGCCGAGAGGACTTTTTTTATTTGATTTTATTCGGGAAGGCCCATATGTTCAACCCTGGCGCCCAATTAAAGTCGGGTTAGTAACGTTAAATTCACTTGTGGCCTGCAGGTAAAAGGCGGTAAATTCAGTAGATAAAAAAAGAAATTCCACCACACACCCCACTGACTTACCCTATCATTGGCATCCTCTGTATTTAAACCAAATCTCTCCATTGAGCACATCACATTCTGCGTTCAGATTGTTGGTAGTAATAATAATAATAATAATGGTAATGAACTGTGTTCACAAAACAATTGAGGATCATGTTAACTTCCCTGAGGAAACACCCTCGAAAGAAAAGACTTGGAGATCACCCATACCTTTGCCTGGCCCCCCTGTGGGTGGGGGTTAGAATACACCCATGCTTACCCCTGCCTGTCGTAAGAGGCGACTAAAAGGGGAGACCTTGACTATATTTAAAGGACTCCGCGTTGGATTGTGAATTGGACCCCCCCCCCCCCCCCCATGGGTGCGAAGGAGCGAATACATCCTCCGTCATCCCTGCCAGTCGTAAAAGGCGACTAAAAGGGTTTCTCGGATAGGTCCCCTTTCGAGGGTTTGACAGTCAGTTCTAAAAGACATATACCTGTGTGATATAACTATCATTAATTTATATCGCACTTTTTCCGTTAATGCTTTCAGGGTCTGGCAACCAAAATTTCTATATGTGCGTGCTGTTAGGGGATGGGCCACTTACGTGTGCGACCACGCTCGAAAGCCTGTCCGGTCTTGGTCAAGCCGACATGTGGGCGCGCCATGTACCTGTTCAGTTGTATCCACCTGACTACGCAGGTACCCGCACAGCCGAATGTCAGAGGAAATCCAGTATATGCCGAGGGTTACATGCCGATACGGCATCGTAAAACATCGGATCCCCGGGCAATGCCATCCAAGCTAGGCGGGCCTTGCTCTGGCTGGGTAGCGCCTACTGTGACGGCCCGTGATCGGATGTCGGTGGCATTCGGGGAGGATGATCAGGCCATGGGTTCTAAAAGAAAAATCCCCAAACAGGGTGGTCCAACACCCAAGTCTTTAACTTTTGATTCCCTACGGGGATCAACCCGCTGGGAACAGTCTGTTCGTGAGAATCGGGGTGCTAACACTTCCAAATTTCTGGTTACAACCAGGAACAGATGAGGGTGATTTCAAGATTGTAAAATCTATTTTCTTTTCTTGCCACATAGAAGGGGTCTATGGTGAGCTTGAGAAAGTACGAAAGATGAGGAACGGTAGCTTGTTGCTCAAGACTAGGACTGGTAAGCAGGTTGAACAACTTTTGCAATGTGACCCACTTTGCCGAGATCCCCGTCAGAGTGGAAAAGCACAAGTCTCTGAATCTGGTCCGTTGAGTTATTTTCCACCGGGACCTGATTCTGAACACTGACGAGGAGCTCAAGGAGGATATGCAGCACCGTCAAGTGACTGATGTCCGGCACATTACGCGCAAGGTCAATGGTCAAATCGTGAATACTGGTGCTTTCATAATTTCCTTTGAGCTTTCGGTGCTCCCGGAGAAAGTCAAGGTAACAAGTTACCGTTGTGACCTACGGTCATACATCCCTCCACCAATGAGGTATTATAACTGCCAGAAGTTCGGACACATGTTATTCCGATGCTCGAACCCTGCAATTTGCGGAACATGCGGTAGGGTACCACACGAAGCGGAAGAGTGCACAACACCATATCAGTGCACTAATTGCCCTGTATTCATTCTCCTCGGGACAGGGACTGCCCTGTCTTCCAGAGTGAGAAGAAAATCCAGGAGATCAAAACCCTGGATGGTCTCACCTACCAGGAGGCCCGCAAGAATTACCATACCACGATTGCTCCTGCTCCAACGATTCATTATAGCGTTATATTCCCAAATTTGGTTCCGGCTACCTCATCTTTTGTACCAGATATGAAACCTTCAAATGTACCACCGCCCGTCTTGAAACCTACACCCCAGAATCGGAACAAGAGCCCGAAGGTGATTTCTACCACACCTTCGGCCACATAGAAGGCTGTGCGAGTGAAGGCTGCTTCGCCCGCACAGCAGGAGAGGAAGTTGGAGGCTTCCTCCCCGCTCAAACGGTCGGCGAAAGCCGCGCCAAAGCCGGCGGAGGCGGCATCGTCGACCAGGGTCAGGACTTCTACTCCTGGCCCGTCTAAATCTGTTAGAGAGGCGGGGAAGAAGGGAGCCGGCACCAGGCGATCCCTTACTCCTCCTGAAACGGGGAAGCCATCGGCCCCACCAGCTGCGGATATTACTGCGTCTGGGGACGTTCTGGTCCCCAGGTCAGCGCGCTCCCCGCGGAGTTCCACCCGCCACCGAACTGCGTCCCGGAAATCTTCCGATGGGTCGGCCCAGTCCACGGCCTCGAATGAGGACATGGAGATTATTGTCTACGTAGTGGATGATGATCCGCCAGAGCTTAAGTTGTAGCTTGCTGCTCCAACTTATTCCCTAGTTTAAAAGTTCACACTATGGCACTGTTACAGTGGAATAAAATTGTGACTGTTATGAAAGGCGTTTGACTGAGCTCTATCAGCTCATTGCTCAATTCGCAGCGAGTATAGTCTGCCTACAGGAAACGAATCTCCGGCCTGATCACGAGACTGTTCTGAGAGGATTCAGACTATACTCTAAAGAGCGACAAGACGACGACCGGGCTTCCACTAACCACTGATCTGGAAGCTATTGCAGTTCGCGTGTCATTGCCTGTTCTATCTATCTATCGTATGGCTTTTAGTGCCGGGAGTGTCCGAGGACATGTTCGGCTCGCCTGAGTCTGTAGCTGCTTCCAGCGGACACTCTTAGGTGAGCTACAAGTTCCGTTCAATTTCAAGTAATTCCAACTTTCGCCACCAGATATCAATGATACCTAGTGGTGATCGTTGGAACTTGGATAGAGCGTTACAAGGAAATCTAACCTAACAATTTAGCTGCACACAAGTTTAGTCTGTGGCGGGATCTGTTACATGCCATAAATCTATGATATGGGACCGCCGGCTTTACTTCCCCTCCGAAGGAAGGCATACTGAAGGATTTTTAACGCTCTTAAAAAATCCGACGACTTCGTCCGGGTTTGAACCCGCTATCTTGGGCACAGCAGTTCAGCATGCTACCGACTACGCCACCGAAGCCTGTTATGACTACTGTATGCAACGTATACCTTCCACCCAACCATCCCTTTGATATTAATGACGTCGTTGATATTGTCCCTTTCCTTATCGTGGGTTATTTCAACTCCCATCACCCCCAAAGGGGATCACCATCTTCCTGCCCCAGAGGAAGGGACGTGGAGGGCTTAATTCAAGGGTTGGATTTATGTCTATTAAATACAGGGGAAGCTGCGCATTTTAGCTTAGCGCACGACACGTACTCACACATTGACTTGAGTGTGTGTAGCCATGCGCTTGTCCCCCTATTTGGTTGGAATGTACACGACCTCGGTGACAGTGACCATCGTTCTTACTCTTCTCAACCAATTCCCCGGTCGTTGGGTACTTAACCGGGCAAATTGGCCCTCGTCTCAAGAACGAGCTGTGTTCGTTGATCTTGGTTGCCGGAGCGTCGATGACGAGGTACAGCACGTCACAGATTTGCTTTTTGCTGCCGCTGAAGAGTCCATTCCATCCTTTTCTGGGACTCCTCGTCGCAAACTCGTCCCCTGGTGGACTGAGGACATTGCAGCGGCAATAAGAGACCGTCGTCGCGCTCATAAGCATTATCAGCGACGCCCAAACATGGCCAATTTGGTGGCGTTTCAGAAATTTCCTGTCAAGGCACGGTTTCTTATCCAACAGAGTAAGAAACAATCCTGGGAATGGTATGTGTCGTCTATCACGGCACATACCCCCTCCTCTCAAGTGTGGACTAAACTACGACGCATTTCGGGAATTCAGACATCTTCCACTATACCGGGAATTTCCATTGATAATGAATTGCTTACAGATCCTTATCGCGTTGCAAACCATCTCGCATCGTATTTTGCCTATATATCCGGTTCGGATAACTATGCTCCAGATTTCGTTGCTTTGAAGTGCGAGGCAGATCGCTCCCAGCTCTGTTTTGCTTCCCGCGCTTTGGAGGACTACAACGTGCCCTTTACGGAGTGGGAACTCCGCGGGGCGCTGGCGCTCTGCAAGGACACGTCTCCCGGCCCGGATAATATTCACAACCAGATGCTTAAACACCTTAACGATGGGAGCATTCGTTATTTGCTCAGGGTGTTTAATCGTATCTGGTGGGAAGGTGTGTTTCCAGCGCAATGGTAGGAAGGTTTAATTATACCTATCCTGAAGCCCGATAAGACTCCCTATTTGACAGGGAGTTACAGACTTATTTTTCTCACAAATGGTCTGCGTAAGCTCTTGGAGAGGATGGTTAATCAGCGACTGGTGGGGGTCCTGGAGAAACGAGGACTCCTGTCTCAATACTATTGTGGTTTCAGGGCGTCTCGGAGTACCAACGACCATTTGGTACGCCTGGAGACCGCCATACAGGACGCTTTTCTCCGGAGACAGCACCTAGTCGCTGTTTTCGTTGACCTCGAGGAGGCCTATGACACCACTTGGCGTTACGGCATCCTCTCTACCCTGCATCAATGGAAAATCCGAGGTAACTTGCCGGTCTTTATTGCGAATTTTCTGCCCATTCGCTAAATCCGTGTCCGAATAGGGGGGGCATTTTCGCAATATCATGTACAGGAAAACTGAGTCCCACAGGGTTCGGTGCTTATCGTAACCTTGTTTGCGATTACCATAAACGGTATAGTAGCTGCTGCTGGCCCAGCGGTAGTACCGTCGCTATGTAGACTATTTCGCTCTACATTATAGTGCACAAAATATGGCAGTCACTGAACGACAGCTTCAACAAGCTATTCGGAGAGTGGATCGGTGGACACTAGAACATGGCTTTCGGTTCTTTAGCGCTAAGACCTCGGTTGTCCATTTCTGCCGAAAGCGCACTCTTCATCCCGATCCTGAGCTTTATCTGGGAAATGTAGCTTTGCCTGTTGTTGCTGCGTACTGGTTCCTTGGGCTTCTTTTCGACCAGAAGTTAAAGTGGGAGCCACACGTGCGGTGTTTGAAAGCTGCCTGTGCTAGGAAGCTGAACATGATGCGGTTTCTTAGCGGCAAATCGTGGGGGTGCTCCTACGTTTTTATAAGGCACTTACTTTATCTAGTTTATATTATGGCAGTGTAGCATATGGTTCGGCTCGTAAGTCAGTGCTTGTTAAACTGGACAGCGTCCACCACGGCGGTGTGAGGCTGGCAACGGGAGCCTTTCGGACGAGCCCAGTCGTCAGCTTGCTCGCCGAGGCTGGCGTACCTCCTTTACACTTGAGGCGCCAACAAGTACTGCTGACCTATGCTGCAACTATTCCAGGATCAGGGCTTCTATTCACGGACGGTTCGAGGGTTAACGAGAAAGTAGGCTGTGCATTTGTGTTTGAGGATCGTCGGTTTCTCTTTCCACTCTCCGAGGCGTGTAGCGTTGTACACAGCGGAGCTCTATGCCATCTAAGAGGCTCTGCGGTACACCTTATCTGACGATCACCAGCACTTTCTTGTTTGTACGGACTCTCTTAGTGCGCTGCAAGCGACCGATGTGTGTTTCCCGAAGCACCCGCTGGTCCAGCGTGTCCACGACCTGCTCGTCAGTGCGTGTAACGCTGGAACCGGGGTGACCACATCATCATCCCAAAACATATCATTTTTCTTACTTCAAAATATCATAGTGCCATTCCTCAGAACATAATCTAATAATTATTAAAACATGACATCACCATAGTAAGCTACCTGTCACCCACAGCTGGACCACCACCAAGAATATCTATGGCACAAAACCCAAGACTTTCTGTATTGCTCTATCAATAGGTGGCCATGGTTGGTAACCTCAGTTACCCACATCACACACCATGGTGCTAAAATATACAGGGTCTTTCATATAAAATAAGAACGGCAAGCGGCAGTTTTGTTATTCGCTGCTACGGCGACCTTGGCCGAGCTTGTGGCGCGCCATGGCCCCCTGCTGTCCTATTGAAAGCGCGCGCATAGTACATACGAGGGCTGGTTTTTTTTTCAAGTTCCGATGGACTGTATAAAAATAAGATTGACTTACCAAACTGATTTTACTACTAAATGTTTGCTTGTTTTATTCTTATGTCTCAACATAATCGCCAAAACGATTGAAACATTTGTCGTATCGTTACACCAGATTTCCAATGCCCTCGGCAAAATATTGTGCCGCCACTGAGGTGGCTACGTCTGGACAGTCCCCTGAAGTTTTTCCTTTTTGGCGAGGCGTTGCCACTCAAACATACCTTCAATTCAAAAAATAAAGGGGGGAAATCATTCACGACCACACTGTACCAACGTTACGATAGACTTTTACAAAAAAATTCAAGTGTGAAGTTTTGGACCATCTACCGTTTAGTCCAAACCAGCACTGAATGATTTTACCTTTTTCGAGAATTGAAGGTATGGTTGGGCGGCAACGTCTCGTCAAAAATGAAACACTTCAGGAGACTGTCCAGACGTACCCACCTCAGTGGTGGCAGAATATTTTGCCGAGGGCATTGGAAAGCTGGTGTAACGATACGACAAATGTTTCAATCGTGTTGGCGATTATGTTGAGACATACGAATAAAACAAGCAAACATTTAGTAGTAAAATCAGTTTGGTATGTCAATCTGTTATTTTTGTACATCGGAACTTAAAACAAAAACCAAACCAGCCCTCGTATGTACTATGCGCGCGCTTTCAATAGGACAGCAGGGGGCCATGGCGCGCCACAAGCTCGGCCAAGGCCGCCGTAGCAGCGAATAACAAAACTGCCGCTTGCCGTTCTTATTTTATATGAAAGACCCTGTACATACAGTAACCCAAAGGTGAGCTCTGTAACCAAGATTCGGTTACAGAAAGGCCCCCTCGAGTATCAATCTCTAACTGAAGGTTATAGATACATTCTCGACCTTCACACGAAATACATAAATTTAAAAGAATACATCACGCATACACAGACTAGAACAAAATATACAAAGTGAAACAAATTATAGATCATCTTCTTTAAACGTTGCTTTATTCTCTTCGCCAATAGTGGCATCGTCATCTTCCATTTCAATGGTGATATCATCATCTTCAGAAAGACCATTGCCACTCATCGCCAGAAACAATTATTCTAAGTTCACCAGACTCACCAGCTTTAATATTCCCTTCTGATAGAGCAGCCGAAACTATCTCATCGAGTCCATCAGACACTCCTGCTCCATCGGAAAATCCCATAACAATATCACAGTCGGAAGGAACGGCAGAATCGTCATCAGACCTGTCTGTGCCGTTATCATAATCATCTTCGTCTTCATCATCATCATCATCATCATCATCATCATTAAGAGAATCCAAAATCATGAAGTTATCAAGATTGAGAACTTGATCTTCATCCTCAGCGGGACTATCCTTCTTCTCATTCTTCAACCTTTCTGCACGGCGTTTCTGTCTTTTCTTCTGTTTCTCCTTCTCCTTTCCCTTCCGTTTCTTCACCTTCCCTTCCTGCTTCTCTTTCCTTCTCTTCCTCATTTTCCTCATCTGCCTTATCTTGCTCTTATTGTTTCTTATCTTTTCATTCCTCATTCCCTTTGTCCCTTTTATCTTTTCCTTTTTCTTCTTCTGATCCTTCACTCTCTTATCTCGATCTGCCTGACATCTCCTCTTCTTATTCCTTCTCTTTGCCTTACATTCCTGCTTCTCTCTCCTTCCCTTCCTAATTTTCCTACTCGTCTTCATCTGTCTTATTTTGCTCAGCAGTTCCTTTCTTCTTATCTTTTCTTTCCTCTTTCGTGTTATTCCTTTTATCTTCTTCACATTTTTCTTCTGATCATTCACTCTCTTATATGTCTGACGTCCCCCACCCCTGTGATGATTTTCCTGTTTCTTTTCCTTTCGTTCTCGTAATTTAATGTCTCTATGAACCTTCTTCTCCTCAGCTTTAACTTGCAACTTCCCTCTTCTCTTATCTTTATCAAAACTTTATCATAAATATCAATTCTTTTCGGCTCATTGTCATCGTCACAGCATCTTCATCATTAAATTCATTATACATGGTGGACAGTACTCCTGAAACACCTGGAAATCCTGGAAAACTCCTGGATTTTTGTTAGGTCTGGAAAATGGCCACTGTTAATTAATTATAAAAATCTTCCCGTCTTAAATCATACTCTCGCTGCGGTTTTGGGTGAGCACTCTGTGGTTAACGAAATAAATCGTTGTCCGATTTGAGTGGCCACCATGATTATAGTATTGGGCTATATATCTCATACTGGCTCTTACATAAGGAACTCCTACTGCTGTTCTGTACCTAGCTCTATCATTTCTTCTAGAATGGTAAGTATCCCCAATACTATTTTCATCATTATCACGCCTTCGATATCCACCTCCTGCATTCTCATCAAAATGTCCTCTTCTGTTGCGTCGGCGGCAAACTCTGTGTCTACCTCCGCAACTGCTCTCTCTTCTTGCCTGCTACGGTCTCTCCGATATATACCTCTACAACCTCGCCTTATCTCTTCCACTTCTTCATTTTCTTCGTTACCAATTTCCTTTCGCCCCCTAGCATCACGTACTTCACATATCTCCTCCTCTTCCTGCTCCTTTACAGCCACACTCACAGGTTCTACCCTCTCAACTTTCTCTTCTATGATGCATTGGCTAGTAACATGGCTGTCTGGGATAATCTTTGACAAATGCTCAGAGACCTCATCAAGCTTCTCCGACAAATGCTCCGAGAAATGCTCAAAATGCTCACTAAGCTTCCTTCACAATCTTTCTTCCAACCCTTCATATCTTTCGTAGCGGAGCAGAAGAGTCTCCAACATGGTCATCATCTCAGCTTCCATATTTCTTCTATTTTCCCCCATCCCTACTCCTGTCTTTGTTCGATTCATTGAATTCTTCGAGCTTTCACGTTGAGCGCCATTGTAATAAATATAAAATCCAAGCTAGCCACCTCAGCGTAGCTGGGCGACATACTCGCTAAATGAATCACACAAAGTACAGTACACCGACTTCGCTAATATACACATTTATTAATAACTAATACTAGATGCATAACACGATGACAGTTCAAATGCAAATACCCTAAAAAAACACGTTGAAATCACAAACATATTATAATAATTATTCTTCACTTACAAATTCTTTTTTTCTGGTTCTCTGGCAATAAAAACTATCAATACCTGTTTGTCAACATGTAAGCAAGCTTCCATTACCTGCATCTCTTGTACAGTATCCGCAACTACCTTCATAAGGGAAAATTACCCCTCACAATGCTTAATATTCTTCTCCTTCTTTCTTTTCTTCTTGCGTTCTATTAAACGTTTCTTTCTGTCCTTCTTACTAAATGTTCTCTGGCAACCAAAACTATCAATACCTGTTTGTCAACATGTAAGCAAGCTTCCGTTACCTGCATCTCTTGTACAGTATCCGCAACTACCTTCAAGAGGGAAAAATACCCCTCACACAATTAGTATTCTCCTGCTTCATTTCTTATTACTCCACTTTTTCAGGGTAATATGTCTGCATCGACAAACCAATTCATAATACATGATTCTCTTCTTTCCTTATTCTTGTTACTTCAATAAGCCTCTACCATGCATCAAAAATAATATTCTCATAACTGCCTACACAATTCATCCCCACAAACAGAAAAGATATAACCTCCACATCATCATCTCAAAACATATTATTTTTAGCCTACTTTCGATTTTTGCAAAAAATGAAAGTAGACTTAACACAGGGCGAAAAATTGTGTGTGTCTGTGTGTGTGTGTGTGAGTCTGTGTATGTGAGTGAGTGTGTGTATTCTGAATGTCTGTCCCGAATTGAACGAAATTCGGTACAGAGGTAGCACTAGCAAAGGGCACCTCAGTGTCATGTTTTATATCGCCGCCATCTTAACGGAAACGTAATGGCGGCCACCCAAATGTTAAAAGCTTAAATCAAATTACGACCAACCTAATCATCTGATCTCTACCACATTTTGCAACATTATACCTTTATGTACGAAGAATCTTTTGACCGAACTACAAGGTCATCAGCCCAATAATTTGCGGATAGCGGCCATGTATTTGTGTAAATCGATTCCCCCTATCTATTCAAACACGGTGAAACCGAACTGAACGAAATTTGGTAAAGAGGTAGCACTAGTAAAGGGCACCTCAGTGTCATGTTTTATATCGCCGCCATCTTGACGGAAACGTAATGGCGGCCACCCAAATGTTAAAAGCTTGAATCACATTACGACCAACCTAATCATCTGATCTCTACCAAATTTTGCAACATTATACCTTTATGTGCGAAGAATATTTTGATCGAACTACAAGGTCATCAGCCCAATAATTTGCGGATGGCGGCCATGTATGTGTGTAAATCGATTTACCCCTATCTATTCAAACACGGTGAAAACGAATTTAACGAAATTTGGTACAGAGGTAGCACTAGCAAAGGGCACCTCAGTGTCATGTTTTATATCGCCGCCATCTTTACGGAAACGTAATGGCGGCCACCCAAATGTTAAAAGCTTAAATCAAATTACGACCAAACTAATCATCTAATCTCTACTAAATTTTGCAACAATATACCTTTATGTAATAAGCATCTTTTGACCAAACGACAAGGTCATCAGTCCAATAGTTTTCAGATAGGGGTCATGTATGTTTGCAAATTGATTCACCATATCAATTCAAATACGGCGAAACAGAATTGAATGACATTTTGCACAGAGGTAGCACTAGCAACGGGCCCCTTCAATTCATGTTTAATATCCGTAAACAAGTCGACGGTAGAAAGGTAAAAGGTTGTAACCCTCAAAATTACAAGTTTACAGTGTTTGAAAAAATGCATAACTAAGACAGTTTCACTGTAAATTAGAAAAAAATAGACCAGTTACTTTGCCAACACTACAGAAAGTAGTTTTTTACTATTAACAATGTGTTATAGCCGCTGAAATATTTTTAGGGCATTGATTTTGTTCAAATTTGTGGCTTACAACATTTGACCGGTGTACTTTCAGATATCATGGAGGGATACAACAATAACAACTATTGGCTTACTTTCCGTAGCTTCTTTTATTTCACTTTGAGATCATGAAGAATTAAATGTAAATCATAAAATTAGATAAAGTAATGGTAATAAATGAGTCTGAGAATTAAGCAAAAAGGTACACTAATAAACACAATTCAAAAGCAATAACACAGATTTAATCTTCAAGACTTTCTTCATCCTGTAGTCTGTCTTCAACCGCGTTATTTGAAGGTAAATTAAGGAATTCGCTGTGGTATCGGGACGGAATCACCTTTTTCTTACACAGTGCAACCAGGTCTTTCTTTTTGGCTTCACTCACCGCTAACCGTGATGTGTAAACCGTTTTTACTGGGAAAGTTTTAGTACTCGATGACATTCTTCTTGCATCTTTCACACGAATCTTTTGTGGCGATCCGGAATCGTAAGTGTTGAAAGAGTGCAATTTGTGTTTCGTTCTTCTGAACAATTGCCCGGCGTACGCATTTGACATGCACTGGTTAAGGAAAGTTCTTGTATTCCTTTCCAGTCTTGGAAGTTCGAACGTTCACTTCATAAGGTCTTGGGTTGATTCTGCTGTTAGTTATAATCGTTGGCCATTCGCTTGGTGGCCATATAATTTTCTTCCTGTAGTTTGACTCTATAACTGAATGCATTGAATCAGCTGGCATGTATGTATGTCCTGGTAACAAATAGGTTATACTGATTTCTTGTACAGATTTTAATCTTTGCACAAAATGATGCAGCATCACAAGCATTTGTCTATTCTTATTTTGTCCAGGGCAACTGTCACATAATAGTGAAAAAACTTTAACTTCAGGCATTCTAATTTCTAATTCACTCAAGTATGCAAACACATTTGAACAAATTTCATTTGCACCCCGTTTTACATCTGACTCACCCCACAAGTAACAATACCCATTACGTGTTCCACTTTCATAGAGAGTAAAATTGTACGTCGAGTACTTTCGGATGTAATAAAGTAACATGTTATCACCGTGGGGAGTATTTAAAACTTTTTGAAGATCAAAGGAAACACACAGAAATTCTGGATCTCGCTTGGACCTCACCTGGTGCGCTTTGAACAGAGACATTGATAATTTTGTATTATGAATGTGTGCTGCATAACTCTCAGATTCATTCACACATTAGTAGGTGAGCAGGGAGGGTTCTGCTTCAAATACCGTTATTTATGCAAATGAGGGGTGGGGGGGTGGCAAGGTCAATGACCTTGAGGTAGGTCATGATCAATGACCTTGAGGTAGATCATTGACCCCAAGGTCGCCGGGACCCTGGAAGGTAAACAAACCTTGGAGGGTCCAGGAACCGGTTTGTGGGGGCGGGGGTGGGGGACGAGGGGAGAATGGAAGAGGATCTGCACGAGACCCTCTTCGACTCAGTCGCTCTGTTGGACTGAGCGTCTTTTCTGGTGGGGGCGGGGGTGGGGGACGAGGGGAGAATGGAAGAGGATCTGCACGAGACCCTCTTCGACTCAGTCGCTCTGTTGAACTGAGCGTCTTCTCTGGTATTGTCTTGTGCTATATAGCTTTGTATTGTAACTGATGAGATCCGAGTGTTGCCGAAGGTTTCCGAATATTTGTCGTTGAATGAATCGTCAGATTTGAACGGTCAACTGGCGTGTGTGTGTGACGTCATAGCAGATTATGGGATGTGGGGTAGGTCATGGATGGAAGTGTTCTTATTGGGAAAACATGAATGGAGATGGATGGTGGTGGTTGTTGAACCCTGGCGTGCTAGGTTTGCGGGTAAACAAACGTGAATGAAGATGGTACCGTGAATGGAGGTTGTGACGTCACATCAGATTACAGGATGTAGCGCAGGTCATGGGTGGGAGTGTTCTTAATGGGAAACATGAATGGAGATGGATGGTGGTGGTTGTTGAACCCTAGTGTGCTAGGTTGGCGGGTAAACAAACGTGAATGAAGATGGAACTGTGAATGGAGGTTGTGATGTCACAGGCAGAATGTAGTGTAGGTTATGGATGGGATTTTTTTCTAATCCTCAACGGTAAACAAATTGATAATGGGTGGGGGATACAAAACGTATAGCATGTTGGTTCAGCCAGCTTGACATGAAATAAAAACAAGATGGCGTAATGTCTATCAATGACATTGGAATATTCCATCCAGTGGTGAAGATATGAACTGTGCTGACTGTCGAAGCCTATCGCACTACTCTGAGTCAGCGATTGAATAAATGACTGATAAAATGAAATGATGGTGGAGAGTGTTGGTGGAATGAAAGGTTGTCAGGAAAACTAGGGTACCCGGAGAAAAACATGTTTGCTTCTGTTTTGTCCAGCACAGATTTTACATGGAGTAACTGGGATTTGAACCACAGACCCAGCGGTGAGAGGTTGGCATGCTTCTCCCTAAGCCATGGAGGCATAATTACACAGACCTAGTGCAGCCGAAGGATTTTGATTTATGCTGACTTGGGAGATTTGAATTTATGTGTTATGGAGCTGAGGATATGGAATGTGTGGTAGATGGTCAACTGACATGGATGGGTGTTTGAATGAATAATCTGATTTGAACGGTCAACCTATGTGTGATGTCACAGGAGTGAATTTCTGAGATTGACACCTGACATGTTGGCTCGCTCAGCTTCATACAAAAAAAGTGGGAATGATAGACAAATAAGTCAATCAAAACAAGAATATTTTTTTATTATTATTGTTTTTTTGGTACATTACCAGTACTTGTTTATTTTTTTTGCTAGCTTCTTCTTCTTCTCCCTCTTCAGTTTCATTGTCATCCTCACCTTCGTTTTCAGCCTCCGGCATCATGCGGACGAAAAACTCCGCCATGACATGGTCATTTGAAAAACTATAAAATAGAAAAATGTCTATCAATGTCATTAGAATACCCAATCTAATGGCGAGGATATAAACTGTCTTGATGTTTGTGTTTGGGAAAACCAAAGTACACAGATAAAGACTCCTAAGTTATGGAGGCACACTTCTCTGGGTCAATGATTAAGTAAATGACAGGTAGAAGGTAGGAAATAATGGGAAAAGAAGACTGGCCTCTTGCAGAAGGAGGGAATCAGAAAAGATGTGGCAAGGATAATTAAGGCGGGAAAGGAAGAGACTTCCTAGGCCTTGGATACTCTAATACTGTTGGAGTTGGAAGAGAACAAGAGTTGGCCAAGCGAGGTTGACAGGAAAGAAGACAGAGATGGGTTTGACACAAGTAACTGGAAGCAATGCATAACTCGGCCGGCACCTCTGTAGTTGTAAAACCCGCGTCCTGCTATATGTACGCCTTTGGAAGGTGAATTTTAAAAAAGTTTTGCAAGAAGAGAATAATACTGTTATTTTTGTTATCTTTAATTCAACCTTTGTGTTACCCAACACAGATCTCACATAGAGTGAGTGAGATTTGAACCGCGGACCGGCGGTGAGAAGCTGGCATACTACTGCTAATTTAAATAACAGCGCAACACTATTGTAATGTGTGAGTAATTATACTGTTACTACACTGAAATATTGAAAGCCCTTTTGACAATAGACTGGGAGCAAGATTGATGATGTATTAACTTTTATTTTTGTTAAAGCAGTATGTTTTGGCAATACAATGGAAGCCATTATATTTGAGAACGGCAATAAATTTAGCGTGTCTCCAACCGGTAATACAATGCGCATTAAATTACAATAAATTGGTCTTGGTTCTAAAGTCGAACAGAGAGAAAAAAAGTTGCTTGTTCCCATTTGATGTCTGAATACAAAGTAGGATGCAATACACTGTATTTTAAAATCGCCAACATGTGTGCTTATGCAACATAAAATGTAGGTATATATGATAGTATTACAACCTTTTAACTAGCCATGAAATTAAATTAAAAGTTTGTGGTGAACAGTTTTATGATCAAACACTGTTCCTCATGACACGAGGAGTTAATGAGTGATGAAACTAATGGTAGGTAATGAAAAATGATTGTGCGACCTCTGGAGAGGCCAAGTGCATGTCTTTCTAGTAAACGCCCGTGGGCGACTTGAGCGTTATTATGAGGATGAAGTGATGATGAAGACGGTACATACAACCAATCCCGGACCGCAGGAATTAACTCTAGGTGATTAAAATCCCTGAATAATGATTGTGTGATCTCTGGAGAGGTTGAGTGCAGGTCTTTCTAGTTGATGTCTGCGGACGACCTGCGCGTCATTATGAAGATGAAGTGATGATGAAGACAACACATACACCCAACCTCGGAGCCCCAGGAATTAACCTAAGGAGATTAAAATCCCTGATGGCTTGGTTGAGAATCAAACCCGGGGACATTTTGGGTCAAAGCCTAGCACGCTAACCATTTAGCTACAGAGCTGGGCATGATGGGTAATCAACCTCATAAGAGATAAAACTAATGATGAATGAAACTGGGTAAGGATGCACCCGCGGTTTGTTAGAAGTTATCATCCCAGCATTTGACTGGAGTTGAAAATGGGAAACCGCAGAAAGCCATTTCAAGGACAGTTGACGGTGGAGACTCGAACCCAGACGTTTACCGAGTCGGCAGAGAGCGTAGTCCCCATGACCTAACGCTGCGCTTTAGCGAGTGTAGCAGCTGCTGTTATTATATTTAATTAATATATATTAACAAGTGTTGAAGAAAGGTACTACTGGCATACAATTTGCAGTTTCTACTAGTACAAGTTATTACACAAAGGCTACACCCGGCTAAGTATATAAAACCCTAACACCTATCTAAGTGTTCAAAGCTACTTGACCACAATTTGACAAACGCTATTAACATTAACAGCAATATTGCTAGCCACTTGTAGTCAGACTGCTCTGCTATAGACAGTCTGTGAGTATGCCTGACATTGTATTTGAACAATAGTGTAATAATTAACTTGACTACTTATTGCGAGACAAGAAAAGACTTAATGTTTTGTTCCAATTACCAATCAAATCACGCAGTGATCTTATTCCAGATTACAAGTTGGAGTTGCAAACAAACTTTTTTCACAACAGCAGTGCCGCCAACTCGCAAATTAATTGAACATGTTTGATGTTCACCAACGTTTCTTTGTACAACTATGTGTATAGCTGTGTGGCTCAATTATATTGTTCTTGGCTGCTGTTAGGTTTTGAACTGGAGGATCCTGGGTTCGATTTTTGGGAGGGTTGTGGGGATTGAATTTTCTGGTGGTTAATTCCCCTGGCTTGGGGACAGGGTGTTTGTGTTGTCTTCTTAAAAATATATAATCTGGTCCCATGGTTAATTGGTTAGCGTTCTAGGCTTTGATTTTTTTTTTTAGCCTGGTAACAATTTAAAAAATGTATATTACTTGCATGAAAATGTCTAGAGACGAATCCCAATTGTTGCAATCTTCTTCATCAGCATGGATAAAACTCTCCTGATCAGACATAGCAGCGAATGTAGCAGGTAAAGTAGCAGGTTCTTTTATACTGAATATGGAGGTCATCTAGTTACTGACAAAGCGGACAAACCGGGCCGTTGCCTCTGATTGTAAGGGTATATAAGCCGTGACATTATTGTTAGTCAGAGAAGTCCGCGAGGTTGTAGTATACACATCGTTTTGCTGCAAAGATCTACTATCAGGTAATATTGAACACAGTACTTTTAGTATCTCTAACTGTTGATGGTTACACAGTTAACCTTAAAGATTTATCAAGTGGATAATAATAATATCAAATGGGTATATATACAACTATTATTGCAACTAACAGTCATTACCAGGCTTGACGTCAGTCAAAAGAGATATTACCTTATCTCGCTCTATCCGACTGATTACTGGGACTAAGCACTGTTACAAGACTCCTCGTCTTAGCAAATAAGTTTTGTATACACATTTGATGGTTTAGTCTAGAGGTTTGGATGAGGATGCGGGACACACTACTCAAGTGGATATATGAAACTATTATTGCAACTAACAGTCATTACCAGGCTTGACGTCAGTCAAAAGAGATATTACCTTATCTCGCTCTATCCGACTGATTACTGGGACTAAGCACTGTTACAAGACTCCTCGTCTTAGCAAATAAGTTTTGTATACACATTTGATGGTTTAGTCTAGAGGTTTGGATGGGAATACGGGACACACTACTCAAGTGGATATATGAAACTATTATTGCAACTAACAGTCATTACCAGGCTTGACGTCAGTCAAAAGAGATATTACCTTATCTTGCTCGATCCAACTGATTATTGGGACTAAGCACTGTTACAAGACTCCTCGTCTTAGCAAATAAGTTTTGTATATACATTTGATGGTTTAGTCTATAGATCAGGGTTTGAGTTAATGTGCTAATAAATAGAGGTGGAGGGTACCTGAATCTTTTTCAATAGTTTACCTAAACACTTTATAATTAACTTTCAGTACCAATATGTCTGCAATAACAATTGCGAATTCCATTGGCAGAGCAACCGGCCTGGAGACTTAACGTTTACAGGACCTGCCAGTTAACGGTCCTATTTGGTGACAGCTGTTCGCAGGGTAAAAACCAAATATGGGGGAAGAATAGTTTGTGAACTAGAAGATTTCGCTGTCTTCTTACCTGCGAGGTTCATGGAACTCAACGACGAAGCTGTAAATGACCTCAACAAAGGAACCATCTACCTAAAATATTTGGGACTGGAAAATAAAAGATGTTTGGTAGAATTTATTGAAGATACAAATAAAATTTAAAATTTGTTAATGTTAAAACAGAATTTGCAGAGACAATAAACTTTGTTTTTTTCATTCTCTGCAAACTGTTCAGTGATTTGCTGTTTTTGTAGTAAATATAATTACTGTAAGTGTCATCATGTCAGCACCAGAACTTAGTTGGTAGGAGGTGGATAGTTGTTTTTATAACAAGTTATGTAGCACTAAAATTAATAATGATGCTAAACTTTTAGACCCAAATGAATTTTTAAACGCTAGCTACAACATTATTCAAAATAAAATGCAAGACTGTTTAAGAGAACATGTAGCGTTAAAGGTTAACGCTGAGTTTTTATGTGATTTTGTTATTTTAAAACAAGGTGTGGAAATAACAAAACCTATTTATTTACATACAAAAATGTGTGAATTGTACCGCACTGATAATATACACAGTCGGTATAGTAAAACATTGTTGATAAGCTCATGACGCGCTTTGCCGAGTTTCAAGAATTGGAAAGCGGCAAATCGCTGGAAGCTATCAATCATTTTAAAATTAATGTATGCACCTTTGATCCCATGAACAGTGGTTCAGCTCATGTTAATTTACCTAAACTGTCGGAAAAACGTCACGCAGTCATCAATGTGGATAATAATGACGTTTTTTGCTTTGTTTGGTCCCTGGCTGCTGGGTTAAGTCCTGCAAGCGAAAATGTTCACAGAATGGGAAAATATCACCAGAAATTTATGGAATTAATGATCAGTCTAAATTTAGCAGACATAGAATTCCCAATGGACCTCAACGCCATTTCTCGTTTTGAATCTAAAAATCCGCTTTACTCCATTAATGTATACGGAGTTGAAGGGGACAAAGTTATTGGTCCATTGTATGCGACAAAGGAAAAAAAAGAAAAGCATTTTAATTTACTGTACATTGAAGGGGAATTGTGCAACCATTATTGTTATATCAAAGATCTTTCAAGACTAGTTCGTTCACAAGTTACAATAAAATAGGGTATATATATGTGATCGCTGTTTGCAATATTTTACTAGCAATCAAAAGTTGGCAGCACATCCCATTGATTGCATCACACAACCAGCGGTAAAAATTATATTTCCAGAAAAGGATAAAGCCAGTATGAAATTTCAAAATGTGTCTCGTCAAGAACCACTTCGATTTACAGTATATGCAGATTTTGAATGTTCAACCACACCCATTAACACATGTAAACCAGATCCGACACGTCCGTACACTCAACAAGAACAGCAGCATGTGCCATTCAGCTGTGCCCTAAACGTGATTTGTTCATACGACCCTTCGCTTTCATACTTCAAATCTTATCGCGATGCAGATGCTGCTGCTTGGTTTTTAAATGAATTGGACGCCTTGGCAGATCGGGTGTACAATATCCTGCAAAATCCAATTCCGCTTCAAATGTCGGACGCAGACGAGGCGGTTTTTGCAACAGCAACCACTTGTCACATTTGTCAAAAACCAATAGCACCTTGTGACACGCCAGTAAGAGACCATAATCGGTACACTGGCAAATTTAGAGGAGCGGCTCATAGTGTATGTAATTTGGCATATAAAAGAGCACGCTATATTTCTTGTTTCTTACACAACATGTCTCGGTATGACAGCCATCTAATTATTAAGGAATTTGCTAACCTTGAAAACCAAAAGTTTACTTTAATTCCACAAAATCATGAAAATTTTATTTCGTTTTCAAAATGGCGAAATGGAATCAGTATACGGTTTTTAGATTCAAATAGATTCCTCGCATCATCATTGGATGCGCTTGTTCAAGGGCTTCACCCAAACAATTTACATTTTGTACGTCAACACTTTACTGATGCCAAACAATTTGAATTATGCATTCGAAAAGGGGTGTTTCCCTATAATTATGTAAACAATTGGGCATGTTTACAGGAAACTGCACTCCCTTCAAAGGACAAATTTTACAATGACTTAACAAAAAGTCATATTTCTGAAGAAAACTATTTACACGCCCAAAAAGTATGGGACGTGTTCAAGATATCAACTTTGGGCGAGTAAGCTGATTTATACCTCAAAATTGATACACTACTTTTGACAGATGTGTTTGAACACTTTCGCAAACTGTGTCTTGAAATCTACAATCTAGATCCAGCCCATTACTACACCCTTGCCGGATATAGTTGGGACTGTATGTTGAAGGTGACTGAAATAGAACTGGAACTATTAACAGACATCGACATGTTACTCTTTTTTGAACGTGGAATACGTGGTGGTCTTGTATCCCTTGTGCAAAAGCACGCCAAAGCAAATAATCCACATACATACAAACCAAACCAACCTACAACATACCTCACCTACCTAGATTGTAACAATTTATACGGATATGCTATGGAAAAACCGCTTCCATATCAAAATTTTCGATGGCTGACTTCAGATGAAGTTTCAAATTTTAATTTAAAAGATGTGTTGAGCAATGACACGCGTGGCTACGATCTAGAAGTCGACTTATTATATCCCCGTGAGATACACAATGATCATTCTGATCTACCATTTTGTGTTGAAAAATTACAACCTCCCAGTTAAGTTCCAACAATAAAAAGTTGCTGGCAACGTTAAATTCAAAAAATCGGTACGTCACACACATTGAAAATTTAATGCAATGTTTGAAACATGGTTTGAAACTGCAATCCATTCATCGCATTATTTGCTTTGACCAAAAACCATGGTTACAACCGTGCATGCAATTGAACACTCATCATCGATAAATCAATGGAAAATATTCGAAAGCATAGAACTATTCATTTGGTAAACCACTGGGACGGTGCACGAAAATATATAGCTATGCCTAATTTCCATTCTGTACGAGTTATTGAAACTGATTTAGTAACCATTGAATTGTCAATGACAGAAATCATGTATAACAAACCAATTTACTTGGGAATCGTAATACTTGACTTTTCAAAATTTGTAATGTACCAATTTCATTATGAGTTTGCCAAACAAAAGTTTGGAGATGTAAAATTACTGTATATGGATACAGACAGTCTTATTTATCAAACCAATAAGATAGATGTTTACTCTGTGATGAGAGAACATCCAAGTTACTTTGATACCTCAAACTATGAGGTTAACAATATGTTTGGCATAATTCCCATGAATAAAAAGAAATTGGTTTATTTAAGGATGAGTGTGCTGGTGATGTTAAGACAGAATTTGTGGCTTTGGCGCTGAAAATGTACGCATTTTCAACGCAAAAGAATAAAGGTCAATGCAAAGCGAAGGGTGTTCTTCGTAGTGTCACACAATTCCTCAATGTTGAGGAATATCGATGTGTACTCTACACAAACACCTCTCGCTTATACCAGCAAACATGCATTCTTTCAAAGAACCATAATATTTTCACAGTAAATCAAAATAAAACATCACTGTCAACATATGACAATAAACGTCTTTGGGATGGTGTAAATAGCTTGCCTTTTGGACATTTCCACACCTAGTAAATAAGAGCACACTTTCATTTTTTAATTCTTTTTATTAAAATTGTTTGTTTTTTACAAGAAGAAAACTAAACCATCTTTTGTGTATACTATGAACTGGTGGACTGACTCTCAAATAAATACTTAACAATATTTGATTCATGTTTATTACTTTGTCCTTTTCCTCACTAATCCACCACCACCAATCATTAGTTTTGACTTCATAGCTCCCGCTACAATCAAGGCTGCAATCTTCTCACCAATAGAAGCAGTAGATGACGTCACACGCTGCATGGCCTTTCTTAGAAGAATGCGGTCTGCAACTCGACGTACTTCTATATTCTTGTTGTTGTAAGCAATGTCATGATCTCTACACGCTGCATCCAATATGTTGATTCCAGAATTCCATTGTGCTAGACGTTGGCTTAGTTTAGTTCCAGGTCCACAAAATTGATAGCCAGGAATATGCAGTTCAATGGGAAGTAGATCAATGACCTTGTTAACTAGACCATGACCAGCAAAGGTCTGGCATATCTTTTTCAAGCGTTGTCTTACTATTTGGTGCTGGCGATACTGCCGCTGCTGTCTCTTCCTCTTCTTCATCGTACCCATGGAATGACGAAGCAAAGTCTTTACAGGACGGTATATTTGTATGCCCGTGGTACAATTTGATGAGCTGACACGTTCCACATTGTTTAATGGTGGGCATTTTAGTGATAGACACTTGCTGGTGATGATTAAAGTCAGTGCATGGTTGTAGTTCGCGCAGACCAGGATCTCTGGTCCATTCACTAGGTACACTGTGCCAAATATTTTTCACCGCGTTTGAAGTAACATAAAAAGGAACGCCTTGGGCAAAGCGTTCAATTCCTCATCTGTGAAACTATCAAGCTTCTTTTTGCTGGCGAAAAACTTGACAATAGCTCGCTCCGTGGGGTTGGCGTCCAAACCTTCAATTGCAGCCATAATTCTACACATCCGCACTGATCGCTGGTATGTCTCACACTGTAGCCGACGTTACAGCGCTTTACACTCAACATGCAAGTTTTGACATGCTTTGCGAGCTAGCCAATCATAAAGCTTCCAGACATTTTGAAGCGTTTTATTTTGTAGAGGTTCATCAGGCACGGACAGGTTGTACAATGCAGGACATCCCAGATCATGAAGGTCAACAAGTTGACAAGTTGAATTAACATACTGACGCAACCATTCCTTTTTTTCGCTTCCGTTTACAAAGACAAGGTCAGTGCCAAACAAGTGAGCTTTCAGAACAAGTGATAGATGATGGTAAGGAATGTCGCCTTCTTTCCAGACTAGTCCCAAATTGCGTTGCAACCACTCTGTTTGTATTCTGTCCTCGTCTGACTGCAAATGCAATGGAAACGGCGGTTCAAAGACAAAACTGGTTACTCTTGGTGCCCACATGGTTGTGCAGTCAACAATTACAACTTCTTTAAATACAAACTTGTTTCCGTTCACCTTGAAACCCTGCACGTCGACAGTCAAATTTTTCGGCATGGCGACGGATATCACACCTTCCACTACCGCTGCTTCCTAACAACTAACTGATTGGATAGGAGCGGGAAAATAATATACACACAAAGAATCAATTGAATGAAAATCCACAGCCTGCTTCCAGTCTCCGACTGGGTCGGGAATGGAAGGAATGGAGCCCCCATCTAGTGGCGAGGATATGTACTGTGCCGGCTGCCGAGGCCTGACGCACTCCTCTGGGGCAATGATTAAATGAATGACAGATGAAATGAAATGATAGTGGAGAGTGTTGCTGGAATGAAATGTTGACAGGGAAAACCGGAGTACCCGGAGAAAAACCTGTCTGCCTCCGTTTTGTCCAGCACATATCTCACATGGAGTGACCGGGATTTGAACCACGGACCCAGCGGTGAGAGGCCTGCGTGCTGCCGCCTAAGCCACGGAGGCTTCACACAAAGAATCAATTACACAATTTTATTCATAAAGTTATCAGTACATCGCTTACAATTTTTTATCATAGGATTTGGACCATCCCAATCACAGTGAGAATCTTCTCGATGCATAAAATGTCTACGACAGGGACGGCAGGCTGCAACATCCGCCGACATACGGAGGTGTAATGTCAGCTTATCCCAATTAAGATCAATGTCATGTGCACCGTACGCGGTCAGAAATCCAGCTGGTAAATAGGCAATCAGATGCTGCGGCATTTCACGAAGAAATTGTGCTTTATGGTAGGCGCGTATTGCTAAACTCACCAGGGTGCGATAAATCTCAAATACTGCATCGGCGTCTCGACTTGTTGAGCAACGATCGCATTTGCAGTCCATGCAAACTACCCGCTCTCCAACATGACAAGGTGAAGCTTTGGCAACATCATCATCCACATTATTTGTTTGATTGGTGATGGGCTTGTTGTTGTACCCCTGTGGTGAATGCCAAACGTAGACATAAATCCATTTGGTAAGTAGTGAACCAGATGGGGTGGCATTCTGAGCACAGTATGATTCTTGTGATAAGCAGTTATAGCTTCACTCACTAAGGTGCGATAAATAGTAAACCTCGAATCTTCATCTAAACTTGGCGAATCACTTTCACATTTGCAGACCCACCTCGCCGAGGGGGTTGTGACTTCATCGTAGCTTTGCATGACTGTGAAGGGTAATACAGGAAAACGTGCTATTTATACTCGGGTCACCATGATGGACAGCGGTTGATAAAACACTTGCGCCTCGTGAACAATAAGGCAATAGGCTGTTGTTTTTTCTGGAATAACTGTAGATGTTTCAAATTCTAGTCTGATATCAATAGTTGTTTCCTTCATCGACTCCTCCAAATACGAACAGTCCATCACCACCAGAGGCGCCTTGGACTTAGTCTTGCGGTGATAATAGCGGACATGCTTCTTTTTGATAATAGGATGATTGAAAGTTTACAAACATGTCATAGTCTGTCTGTTAGGTAGTCAGCCCGAAGGCTGGTTGGATCCTCAAAAAGTACCGCCGTTACGTTATGTGAGTAGATACCCACAAAAACCCAAGGCAGCCCTATTTTGAGGAATTCTAGGCAAGAAGAGGAGTGAGGTAGTTTGCCATTGCTTTCCTCACTGAGTCAGAACAGTAGTCCTAACCCTATGAGTTGAACCTTTCACAGCATTCACAGGCACTGACTGTGCCTCGAATGCCATTACTAAGCCCCACCCATACCTCAGTAGCTTCCATATAATCACAGCCATGAGTGAGACTGAGACTTCGGTGAAAAGCCACCTTTTACTCTAGCCTGTGCCAACTGACAAATGCAAAAGTACTGTATTCATCAAGAGATGGCGAACATGTCATAGAGCTTACCATATTTGTTCTTGTTAAAGTTTAAATCCATTCCCTCATAAGGAAAAGTAACACCGTTCAAAAAGAGTCGTATATTTCGTAATTGGATGTGGTCAAATTTTGATGCATCTTTATTTTGTTGATATTTACGATCTGTTTGAAATCCAACCAGGACATAGAGAGGTCGCTCTGTATACCGTGAGGTTTTTATAGACCAAGTATGTGTATCTGAGAGTGGTAATACCGGGTATTCATGCAGCTCCCAGCTTCTAAATTGAATGGGTAAAGCTGTATCCTTCTCCACAATCTTGAGCAGACTAATTTTTAGCCTATTTTCAATTTTTAAAAAATAGGCTTATGAGATCACCTTTTGTCCGTGTGTGTGTGTGCGTGTGTGTGAGGTGTGTGTGTGTGTCCCCCTAATAAAATCTAAACGGATGGAGCGATTTCAATGAAACTTGGTACGTTCATAGCACTATTCCCGGCGACCTCGACCGTGCCCTTCAAATTTTGTTACGTCTCACCAATCCAACATGGCGGCTGTGCAAAATATTTCACTAGCATTCAATATCTCCGAAACTATTACCGATATCGCCCTGAAATAGTGTACGGTGATAAAGGACACTACTAGAAGTTCACCTATGAGACTTTCAAAAACCTGGTGACTACAAAACCAACATGGCGGTCAAGCGAAATTGAGACTTTTAAATAGACATTTCTCGCAATTTAACTATCCAAACGTAATGAAACTTGGTACAGCAAATGTTTATACACATTGTAATGCACTGGAGTCTAATTTAGTTCAATTGTTTACATAACCTCAAAATGGCGGCTGTGCGAAATATTTCACTGACATTCTATAGCTCCGAAACTATTACAGATATCATCATGCAATTTTGTACGGTGATAACGGGTACTGATACAAGTTTACCTATGTATGTTTCATAAACCTGTAAAGTACAAAACGAACATGGCGACCAAGCGAATTTGAAATATTTTAATAGACTTTTCTCGTGATTTAACTCTCTGAGCGCAGTGAAATGTGGTACAGTAAATGATTTTGCAGATTGTAATGCACTGCCATGTAATTTAATTCAATTGTTTACATAACCTCAAGATGGCGGCTGTGCGAAACTTTAAAATTAAGTTTTTATTCTTGTGTCGTAATCATGCGATCGAAGTGATAGTTTGAATAATGAAGCTAGGCAATAATTGTCCTTGAATGGTACATAACTCTATACATATAACAATCCTAAATGGCGAGCTTCCGAAATGTTTAGACGGTTCTCAATATCTATGAATCTTTTACAGCAACCAAACTGATTTTTTTTATGTTCATAGAGACTATGAACATATGTTCACCTATAGGGGGGCGTGGTGGCTCAGCGGTCTAGCTGTATGCCTCTCACCAAGGCGGTCCGGGTTCGATTCCCGGTCAATGCATGTGAGATTTTCGAAGTGAAATGCCATGTCCTGTGGTTCGGATTCCACGTAAAAAGGAGGTCCCGTGGCTCATAATCACACGATTCACGGTCACGTAAAACTACAATCTTCCTTTTCCTTTGTTCACCTATAGGACTTTCAGTAACCTGGTGAGCACAAATCCAACATGGCGGCGACGCGAAGTATAAATATTTAAATGGACGTTTCTCGCGAATTAACTATCCGAGTGCCGTGAAACGTTGCACGTTAAATGCTTATACAAATGTTGATCCACTGGCATGTAATTTATTACAATTGTTTGCATAATCACAAGATGGCTGGTGTGCGAACTTTTAAAATCTCTGTTTTTACTTCTTGTGTTCTAATCATGCGATTGAAGTTTGATTACCACACGTGCTCAATAATCTTAATGTAATAGTACAAAAATAAAAATCCATCCTGGCGACCATCTGAAATATTTAGACGGTTCTCAATATCTACGAATCTGTTACAGCAATTAAACTGAAATTTTGTATGTTGATAAGAGACAATTAACATGAGCAGGATATATGAAAATAGGCTGTATAGTTCTTCACGGAACTACTTGTTTTCTGTTCCGATAAAGTAACGTGCGGTACTTTCCATAGAATTCGTTGAAGTAAAATTTTTGAATCTATTGGCGCTGCATCAGCTCCCTTTAGCGCATTATAATCACTCCTGTCTCGTACAAGAATCAGATCCTGTCTTGCGTTCACAACAATGCGCTTATCATCCTCTGCAAAGCCTAGTATTAATTTTAGAGGTAAATGCCCAGTAAATGTACCATCATCGTTAATCATCCAGTCGTTGGTCGAGTTGGGACACCAACCGGCCATACAAAAAGCTTTACTCTCTTCACTTCCATACGAGGGATAAAGTTTCATGACGCTTGTTATGCCAACATTTCGAGTAGTATCCACTTCAGTACCGTTGATCACGTAGCGAACCTCAGAAAACAAAAAGGCCAAAGCATTGTGGGCCAACTTTGACGTTGTTGGGATGGTGTCATCCAATTTAGTGAGTTGCCCTTCAATCTGGATGTAATTTTCATGCGGAAGCGTGTAGATATCTTGTTGATTAATAGTAATGCGAATGTCATCATTGTTATTTAGTTCCTGAGTATACGGTTGGTAGGAATGGTGTTCAATTCTTACAATACCCTCCTGTACTTCGACCGGGTTTGTCACGTCGAGAATCGAATTCATGGTGTAAGGTGTAACCAAGTTGTTGTAGGATCTGCTTGTTGACACGTGTTAACCTGTACACCTGTTCAACACGACTAACGCCTGCTCTTGACTGTGTTGCCGCTTTATACTCTTGTTTCATGCCGGCTTCAGATACAGTTTGTAGGTCACAGGTGTATGACGGTCTAACTGGATGAGACGTTGGTTTCTATTCACCAGTCTTAAGGTAACATTCCTGATGTTGGTCACACTCACAGGAAGATAGAGCACCACCGACGGGTTTTCGCGGATGATGTACCCACCAGGTGAAGTAACAATAAAATCATAAAGCGAATGCGAGGGATCTTGATTGGTGTTGACGTCTGTAATAATATTACACGTGACAGATACGTGATGATCTTCAATGATTTTCACCGCTTGGTCAGACTTGTGGAGCACGTTCAGTACTAACACTTGTGGTGAATAGCCTAATAATGGCCCAATCGAATCTGGTTGAGATTTAAAATCAATCCTAAAAGAAGAAAGAATACTGCAGCGATGTGTCACGTTGTTGGCTATGAATTCAAACTTGCGTGTCCCGTCAAGAAATGCTTTTAGACTAAATTCCTTGGTGAGAGTTGTGTAGATGTGATCGTGAATATCATCTACGGTGTAGCTGCCAGACGGTAGAGTTAACTCATAGTCATCGTAGTAGAACTTATCATTGACGTCTTCAATTATGTTGCAGATTCTATTATAGCCTTCAAACGAAACAAGTCCCAGCACGTAGGGTCGTCGTCCCAATTCAATAGGAGGATAAAAGTCAACAGTTACTTCCGCACCTTGTCCGTGCACTGTAAACATTCTACTTTCTGTTGTCATAATGACCACGTCACCCGCCGTGCTCGGTCTTATATAGCAAAGTCAAACATAGACGACCGCACTGTTGCGTGTTAAAATTTTGCGTTTCACATTATAGTGTATTGTTGCACTGCTTCCAAAATAGCGAACAAGCTCTGTCGGAGGAGGCAGATTTCCAAAACTGTCAAAGTACCACACGGTTCGCCCATGCTTTATGTAGGCCACATAATGCGTTCCCGGTCCATGACTGTCATCCAAATTGACAACTGCACTTTCATGGCTCCGTGGTCGAGACGGTAGTTGGTTCCGCATAAACACACCTTGAAAGTGGGAAATCTTTAGCTGTTTTGCATATCTTATAACTTCCTCATGCGTCATGGCTCGTCGTGGCAGTGCATCGATTAACCGTTTTTTGGCGACATGTAAATGCCGAGTCCTTTCTTGTAGGGTGCTAGCTTCATGTTCACACCTTTACCGCGCAGTGCTATGGCCTCCATAGTTTTATTATGCCTTTCACTTTCCTTCAACTGTTGCTTCGCCTCCTCAACAGCTTTCACCGTTCGTGCTACCGCACTTGCTCCTCCAAGAAGTGAACCCAGGGCTGCTAGTCCAGCAAACAGTGCAGGTAAAAATCCACCACGTTTCGGCACAGGAATAACTCGGGCACGTTTTCTAAAACGTAGTTTACTTTTGGGATTCGCATGCAATCGTGCTGCTCGGAGTGCTTTCTTAATAGCCAACTCACTATTTGTTTCTCCGCGCGAAGCTTGACGTGCCGCATGAAGAATAGCTTTAAAGCCTCCCTTTCTTGACAACTTCTTCCTCTTCTCCACCACATATCTCTGTTTCACCATCGCGACCAAAGAACAAGTCAACCTCACACCGCAAAGTATAGAACAGAACTAACGCTCCTCAGGAAGGGAACCTGTAATTATTTATTCAATGGTGGCTGTATATTCAAGTTATATATACAGAGGAAAATCGTTCATCGTTTTCCCCGCCTCTTTTTCTTCAGACGAGAGTTTCAAGTGAAAGAATAATTTGTCTCCGGCTTTCACCGGTTGATCAATAAGTGGTTGAACACTGCCGTTTAATCGTACCTCTAAATGTTTCAAATCTGGTGCATACTCAATTACACGAATGGCACCATCATACATTAAACGGTAATTGTCATACCCCGAACGTAGTATGTAGGCGAGGTTATTGGGATCTTTTACCGGTTGTTGGTTTACAATGTGAAGCAGAAATATAGAGGGTATTGATTTAATAAAAAGCGATAACCGTTGTTCCAAAAATCGTTTGGTCGCCACGTCGTGAGGTTGCACAGGATCAGCAACTTCGGCTATTCGTCTTCGCTTCATCTGTAGAGCGTTCTCCTTAATTTCCCACACCTTTTCCATTTCAGAGTTTAAAAACCGTTTTGTACAAACATCTTGATCATCTTCAGGATCGGCCACATGCACAAGGCGTGCATTATTTGCGGTATAGCCCTTTACAGTTAGGGTGGGCACAATACTGAGCACATGTTTCACCTTGTTATCTACATAGTCCTTTCTAGCAGCGTCCGTGTTGTTTGTTGGAAGAGCCAGCTGAGTGATTTGACTTTGGTGTACGTCATAGTCCTTTGCTTCTGTTAACACCACAGCATTGGTTAACACATAGGCTTTGGTGCACACATCTTGATCGTTCACAGGATCTGCAACGCCCGTAATACGTTTATTCTGAGCCTCATAATGTCCTTTGATACGTCGTAAGCGGAAATAATCTACATACTTTTTTGAACATGCGTCCGAGCGTAATACGGGTTCTGTTATATTGGTCAATCGCTTTCCATTAAAGTTGTAATTGCCATCTGTTGTGCGTGGCAATACATTAGCATCAACATACCGTTTAGTAGCCGGATCTGTATCATGTTTTGGATCGTTTGTCAAAGCAAATCGTTCATTTGTTTTAAGAGTTCTTCCAAAGGCGTCCATGGTTACACTGGAACTGAAACGCCCGCTTGCCTCATGTATATAGAGACCAGCTCTTCCCCTTTCACATTTAGTTGATATGCAGATAATTAAGCAACAACATTCACTTCCGGTGGGAGACTTGGTTTCACACCTCTTCTCAACATCGTCCGAACAACGTCATGGCTCACTCTTCCCATCCTCCATTCGCTGTCTCATCGCCGGCCCGTCGAGATGTGGAAAATCCAATCTTCTGCTTACCCTCATCACCTCCTTGAACAGAGTGCGCTTTCAAAATATCTATATCTTCGCCAAATCGCTGTATCGACCGCTGTACGTGTTCTTGGAACAGGTCATGTCAGGTCTGCGCAACATGGGCTACTTCACATTTGCAGCGCACGAAGACGTCATTTCTCCAGACAATGTTCGCCCCCATTCACTCATGATTTTTGATGATGTGGCCACAGAACGACAGGCCATCATTCAGGCTTACTTTAGCATGGGGCGTCATAAATATATCGACTGTTTTTATCTCGCTCAAAGCTATTCGCGAATACCAAAACAATTAATTCGTGACAATGCCAACGTGGTTGTTCTCTTCCGACAGGATGAGTGCAACATGCGTCACGTCTACGATGATCACGTGAACCCAGACATGACCTTTCAAGCCTTTACACAGTTGTGTGCCACGTGTTGGAACGCTCATCGCCACAGTTGTCTTGTTATTGATAAGCAGAGCAACATCAACAACAGACGCTACCGCATGGGGTTTGATCATTTCATTCGTATTTAAGTAGCCGCATTGCTTTTCTGAGCGTCATTTGTTCAGATATCATGACAACAACAGGGAGTCAATTAAAAAAAGCACATTATCCGTGCGCGAAATAGCATTCGACAAAAGTTTCGCTATCTAAAACGTGCACATGCCGATAGTGAACTGTTTGTTGAAAAACATTTGAAGTCACCTCTGGAAGCCGTGTTGAAAGGAACATCAAAGCCCAGTACACACTCAAAAGAAACACAGACAATTGAAGAGGAAGAGGAGGAGGAAGAAAATGATGAAGAACCGGACAATGCTTTTTCTCCATTGCTTCCGTCTTCTAGCTCCAAAGAATCGCCGCTGCCCCAGTTTTTGAAAACATCAATAATTGCTGAAACACCCACTAGACCCAAAGAAAAGCAGCCTACTCTTAAGGAAATATTAAATACGCCCGACCAATATGTGCGGTTAAAATCCATTTTACTACAAAATTATGGTGCGTTGGTTACCCCCTTCCTTGAAGATCTTTTTACTAAGAAAACTGATACTACCTATGGTGTTCGCTATGAAAACAATAGATTTCGAATTGGCGATTCACCAATCAAGATAAGTGACAATGTTTTGATTGTTAAAACAGTTCGTTACACATTGACGCCAGGTCTTTTAGAACTTTTATTTTCACGTACACCTTCTACCGAGGACTATGATAAAGAAGATCTTGAAAAGTATAAAAACATATTGATGGCTACAAATGGTTTTAGACGTAATTATAAACATTCTGAAGCAGTAAATACTAATAAGGGCTTCAAATATAGAACCATCATATCAAAATTGCTTCCCACCTATGCATGTGTTCGCCGTGCAAATTCAGCGTCTGGTATCGCGTTTAATACTTTGAAACCATCCATCGATTTCGCCTATTGGAACAATCCAAATAAGTTGGTTAAACGTCTGCACCTGTTGCATGCATCAGAACAGGCCGGTCATAACAGACACGAGGCGGAAGTTTTAGAAATAGAAGAGGAGCTTCGTCATGCTGGCATTATTGTCTAATGAGTCAACGTGTTCATACACCCTCGCCTGTTAAGGCAGCCATTACTCGCGAGTTGCATAGACCAGCTCGTCGTCTCTACCATCGTCGTCATGTCATCACACGGGACGTTGACGATCTTTGGCAAGCTGATCTGGTTGAAATGATTCCCTATGCCAAAGCTAACAACGGGGTCAACTATCTGCTCACCGTCATCGACGTTTATTCCAAAATGGCCTTAGTTGAACCTGTTCGGAATAAATCAGCACAACTGGTCACCGCTGCGTTCAAGACCATCATTCAGCGGTCAAAACGACAACCTCGTTTGCTTCAAACAGATCAAGGCAAAGAATTTTTCAACAAGACTTTTTCCGCTTATCTCAAATCGCTTGACATCCATCACTATTCCACTTTTAGCAATCTAAAGGCAAGTTTTGTAGAACGTTTCAACCGCACACTCAAGACGCTCATGTGGGAACAATTTACAGCAAGAGGATCCTATCGCTGGCTTGAACTTGTAGGCGAGCTAGTGACACATTACAACAACACCAAACATAGAACCATCGGAATGAAACCACGCCTTGTTACCAAGAACATAGCGCAATTTGATCACATTCATCACAAAATCAAAACAGTAGATCCGCAACGTCATCGATTACGTATCGGTGATTATGTGCGCATCAGTAAACATAAAACAATCTTCGTCAAAGGATACACGCCAAACAGGAGCACAGAAATATTTCGCATTCGCAAGGTAAAACTTTCTAATCCAGTTGTTTATTTACTTGATGACCTCAACAAGCAGCCAATCCAAGGAGGATTCTACATTGAGGAACTGCAAAAGACACAATATCCCAAGTATTATCTTGTTGAAAAAATTGTACAAAAACGTGGCAATAAACTTTTTGTTAAGTGGCTAGGTTTTAACGCCACATATAATTCATGGATTAATAAATCAGATCTGGTGTACACCATCTTGTTTTTATTTCATGTCGAGCTGGCCAACCCAACATGCGATGTGTTTTGTATCCTCCCCCGCCCTACCGTTTACAGGAAATACTACTCCAGATTCATTGATGTGTGTTTATCATTGTGCATATTCAACACCCAGTTCATTCCCCCTCTCACTCCCATTCACTACTCCAGGTACCATTCACAATTTGTTTACCGTTGAGTATTAAAAAAAAACAATCCCATCCATGACATTCTGCCTGTGACATCACAACCTCCATTCACAGTTCCATCATCATTCACGTTTGTTTACCCGCCAACCTAGCACGCCAGGGTTCAACAACCACCACCATCCATCTCCATTCATGTTTCCCATTAAGAACACCCCCGCCCATGACCTGCGCTACATCCCGTTATCTGCTGTGACGTCGCAACCTCCATTCACAGTGCCATCTTAATTCACATTTGTTTACCCGCAAACCTAGCACGCCAGGGTTCAACAACCACCACCATCCATCTCCATGTTTTCCCAATAAGAACACTTCCATCCATGACCTACCCCACATCCCATAATCTGCTATGACGTCACACACACACGCCAGTTGACCGTTCAAATCTGACAATTCATTCACCGACAAATATTCGGAAACCTTCGGCAACACTCGGATCTCATCAGTTACAATACAAAGCTATATAGCACAAGACAATACCAGAGAAGACGCTCAGTCCAACAGAGCGACTGAGTCGAAGAGGGTCTCGTTCACATCCTCTTCCATTCTCCCCTCGTCCCCAAGCCCCACACCCACCCCCGCCCCCACCCCCACCCCTCCACCCACACCCCCTCAAACCGGTTCCTGGACCCTCCAAGGTTTGTTTACCTTCCAGGGTCCCGGCGACCTTGGGGTTAATGACCTACCTCAAGGTCATTGATCATGACCTACCTCAAGGTCATTGACCTTGCCACCCCCCCCCCCCCCTCATTTGCATAAATAACGGTATTTGAAGCAGAATCCTCCCTGATCACCTACTCACATTCTTTACTTCCTTACAAATAACGCACTTGTCTTTTTTCGGTTCATGAATCCCAATATTGTACTGGTTCCGAAAAATGCTTCTAAAAACCTTCTCTGAGAATGGTGCGATACCTTCCTGTGTGCAAAAAGCGGTCTTATAAATTCTGTAGATATGTGACTTATTTTTGAACTCCTGTGGCAGATACAACTTATTTGAATCACACCTGCAATAATGGGACAGAACTGCTGGTAATGATTCAATAAATTTCTTCACCTGCTTTTCAGCCATTTGTGTTTTTTTTTTGGGGGGGGGAGTTTTCTTACCTCTCTGGTCTGGTTTAGCAGTAAGCAAATCATTTCTGTGATCAAAGGTATATGACAGGATCCTGTGCGACAAATCTAAAGTTTTTAAAATGAATTGCTGGCAAACTCTAACTTTCTCATCTTGGAATGGCAAATAGTACTGGAAAGTTCTACTACGTCGACTTTTTCCTGTAACGTACGACCTCATTTTGAGAGTTTCTGTCATGCATGATAAGAGAAAGCTTCTTATCCCAGGATTATCAAGCTCCCAGTACTTGGTAAAAATACTCTGTCTTCTTTCTTCATTAAATGTTAACCCACAACCGTTCCGGCATTTGTCTTTGCACGGGTTCGACTGCAGCATCTTCTGAGCCATTGCTTTATTGGTCTTACTGACATAAGCCGCCCCTTTTTGTTTCTTTAATTTTCGTAGAACTGCTTTATTCTCCCTTGTCCTTTTCTTCCCTCTCTTGTCAACTGTGTCTAATTTAGAATTCGATTCCAAGACGTTATCATTAGTAGGTTCAAAATCTGGATCATCCACTAACTCCTGATTATGGTTATTATCCTCCTGAACAATCATAGGCTCATAATTCAAGTTATCCACCATCTCCTGTTGATCCATATCCAGCTCCTTCTCGTTATATCTATTATCTTCCTGAATAATATCGCAGCAAGTCTCTCCTTCACTGTCCATAAATATTACTTATGCATTAGCAATATCAATGATGTCATTTCCGCTTTCAGGAAAATGAAGTATATTGACGTCTGTAACAAAATAAGACCGTGGTCAGTATTCTTTTATGTGTGAAAAAGCATGCCAACAACAGTAGGCCTATATGTATCTACAAGACGGATCCGTTATTTTGACAACTAATGCAATAATACACTAGTAGCCAATACATAAATAATCAAGTTCCATTCGAAGCATTAATATTGTAGGTTATGCGCTCTAATTATATTGAAGGAACTGATAGATTCACGTAAATGACATTATTAAATTGGTCCTACAACGAAATCAATTAGTAGCATTGCGTTGTAATTACTATGTTTATTGAGACAATAGTTTGAGACTATTGTGATTCTTCTTGTGAAAAACTTATAAAAAAGATGTCTACTTGACTAAGTTTGATTTTCAGTGAGCCAACGCTATCTGTTGGGGATTTGAGATGTTTTGGTTCTCGAAACAGTGACTTCAACGCGTTCTAGCGGTGACTTTCATTCTACTGAGTACTAGCTTTGTCCGCTAGATGGCGACGCAGTTTGATATTTTAAAGAATTGGTTCGAAAAAGATCTTCCTTCATTGCGGTGTGCATTTTGAGGTGATTTGTGATTGTTTGGTATGTTTCGGCTAGCATGTTATTTCTTCTTAAGTTGGTAGCACTGTTCGTGACTACTCAGGGCTAGCGGCTGAAAAACATATGTTTGGCTTGTCATGGGTGTGTGAATGTTTGTTTTGGTGAATGGTTCGTCATCCTTCTGATTCATTTGAGTAACCAGTTCAATCTCTCATAGTTAGTTTGGCCTATGTTTATTTCTTGTGAGGGTTTGTTTTATTTTCTTAAGCCAGTCCTGACATTCCTGTCTGCATTCTTGGCGAACATTTTTTGGTCATTGGCAAGACAGTTTCTAAACCTTTTTTTAGTTGTTTAATTTATTTCCTCCTGCTTGTCTAAATAGTATACTCCTTGAGTCTGTTAAAAACATCTACGAAGATGTATAGGGTTGAGACAATAGTTTGAGACTATTGTGATTCTTCTTGTGAAAAACTTACAAAAAAAAGAGGTCTACTTGACTAAGTTTGTTTTTCAGTGAGCCAACGCTATCTGTTGGGGATTTGAGATGTTTTGGTTCTCGAAAAAGTGACTTCAACGCGTTCTAGCGGTGACTTTCATTCTACTGAGTACTAGCTATGTCCGTTAGATGGCGACGCAGTTTGATATTTTAAAGAATTGGTTCGAAAAACATCTCTTGTTGGTTCCCCTTTACAACCCTTATTTACCTTGTTAAAAAAGGGGGGATTATTCTTCGAAAACTGACCGAGGAAAGATGTAGGTAACATCTTGGGAAGACATTGAAGCTCTAGGGCTAGCTTTGAGCTAGGCCCTAGACTAATTATGTTCCGATTTCAGCTATGGAACAACTAGGAGAACTGTTCCGGTGGATAATTTTTGGATCTTTTAAAATTAAAAAAAAAATACATTTACATGTGACAAACAGTGTCGACCGATTTAAGGGAGATTTTTTATGTAAGATAAATTGAATTGGTTAAGTCACTGAATAGTAATTTGATGAACGTGGTCGTTTGTGCAGTGTGTGTCATGTCGTGAGTATTGCACGGTAAGTGAAATGTGGAAATGGATGGACTGTGTGTTAAAAAGTTTGGTTGGTGTGGCAGTGTTGGACATACTCACTCAAAATCATTAGCGATTTGTGTTGTTGTATAACAGAGATGTGTTCCTTCATTGCGGTGTGCATTTTGAGGTGATTTGTGATTGTTTGGTATGTTTTCGGCTAGCATGTTATTTCTTCCCTAGTTGGTAGCACTGTTCGTGACTACTCAGGGCTAGCGGCTGAAAAACATATGTTTGGCTTGTCATGGGTGTGTGAATGTTTGTTTTGGTGAATGGTTCGTCATCCTTCTGATTCATGTGAGTAACCAGTTCAATCTGTCATAGTTAGTTTGGCCTATGTTTATTTCTTGTGAGGGTTTGTTTTAGTTTCTTAAGCCAGTCCTGACATTCCTGTCTGCGTTCTTGGCGAACATTTTTTGGTCATTGGCAAGACAGTTTCTAAACATTTTTTTTAGTTGCTTAATTTATTTCCTCCTGCTTGTCAAAATAGTATATTCCTTGAGTCTGTTGAAAAACATCTACGAAGATGTATATATATTTTTTCTCCTCTTGGGTTTGGTTGCGTTGACAACGGGAATAGATTGTTTATTTTGTGGCGATTTTTGACATTGAGTTGCTGTGTGAAACAGATGAAAAAAGTTGACTCCATGTTGGAAAATGAAAAGGGACAGTCACGTTCGGATCGAGCTCCGATCTCAGTAATGATAATTAAGGATTTACTTCGTGGTTTATGGAATTATTTATGTCAGTCTAGGATGATGGTCATTGGTTGACCTTAGACATATATTAATACTAACCTCTACGTGTTGTCGGGAGTTAATTGATGAGGATATGGGATATCCTAATGGATTTGTACCTTATTACCAAATGTGGATCAGTTTCCTCGTTCTCTAAAGATGTATGTAATTGTCATTAGCTGGTAAGTCTGGCATATTTTAATGTATTTCTATATTTGTTAAATAATAATTGTTACGTACCAAAAGATATCTACATGACTTGTGTCCATCATTTAAGGGGCCTTAGTTCGGATTCTCTATCGCTATGTTTATGGATCTCTGGGTTGATTAGTATGGGTAGCACTATCTTCCACGTTGGTCGGTGTTAATTTTTATTTTGACGTAGTTAATCGCGTCATTTATAATATAACATCTAGACTTCTGTTAAAATACTTGCTCAATGCCTATTCACTGAAGATTTATCTTAGACGATGAAGATAAGTAAATGCTCCATTACTAACCTGGATCTATCGCCGATTTATTATTGGCGTTTTCAGTGGAGGTAGCTGCTAAAGCCTCTTTTAGAATTCTTCCAGCTCTTGAAGTCATATCCATTTCAGGTTTTAATGATATTATGAATTATAATCGAAGAAAGTAGACACAAGTAAAACCAAATCACATTATACACAATATAAACACGGACATGTTGTACGCACTACATGTCCTACAAACTATTGCCGGTAAAATGTTGTAACTAACTTGCAACGTTTTACCGTTCCTAAGCAACAGACAGTGTGGGTTACAACAATATAAAAATCATACAAATAGACGTTTCCCGCCTTGTTGAGGTTACAACCTTTTACCAGTCGAACCAGAATTCGCGTAAAATAACATTTACGTTGTAACCCTATTTTTGGAGAAAATGAGGGTTACAACCTTTCACCTTTTCACCGTCGACGTTGTATTTCAACAAGCTACTACAACCAACATTCAATTATACTCCGTGAAAAGGACAAAGAGTTATAACAATACCCATGCATTTAGGAGAAAGTAGGCAATATGTTCTTTACTGAACATCTTGTTCTTACTTCAAAATATCATATTGCCATTCCTCAGAACATAATCTAATATAAAACATGACATCACCATAGTAACATAGTCCTTAGACAAAGCCTCCTGTCACCCACAGCTGGACCACCACTAAGAATCTCTATGGCACAAACCCCAAGACTCTCTGTGGTGCTCAATCAATAGGTGGCCATGGTTGGTAACCTCAGTTACCCACATCACACATAATGGCGCTAAAACGTACATACAGTAACCCAAAGGTGAGCTCTGTAACCAAAATTCGGTTACAAATGGTTAAGTGAACAAGAGGCAGGCCCACACTAAGATCATAGAGAAAGTCGAAAAGTTAATTCCCTGAAAGAGGAACACAAAACATCCGAGGTGAGATTCGGCTTGTGAGGATGCTCTGGAAGAACCAAGGAGAGCCTTTCTAGCTCGATATTTCTCTGAGCTACTCAACTGCCCTGAACCACCCTCGAGATTTCCTTAGGAAATGCCTTCATATACATACCCGAATCTCGACCACCCATCAAAGAGGAAATCCACCGATACATCCTCAGGCTCAATAACAGAACATCTGGAGAAGATAGTATTATTGCTGAATTCTTGAAGAGCATAGGGCCCAACACTCTGGAGGAATTCACTCAAATCATCATATACATACCCGAATCTCGACCACCCATCAAGGAGGAAATCCACCGATACATCCTCAGGCTCAATAACAGAACATCAGGAGAAGATGGTATTATTGCTGAATTCTTGAAGAGCATAGGGCCCAACACTCTGGAGGAATTCACTCAAATCATCAAAGAAATTTGGCTAACAGAAAAATTACCAGATGATTGGAAGTGCGCCCTCATCCATCCACTCTACAAGAAAGGTATCAGGACGAATGTCAATAACTACAGAGGGATTTGTTTACTTCAAGTTGCCTACAAGATTCTCTCAGCTGTGTACTTAAGAAAGAGCACAAGAACAGTTTGAACATACTATCGGCGAATTCCAAGCGGGTTTCCGACCTGGGGGCTTCTGCATGGAACAGATCTTTAACTTGATGTCAATACTGAAGTATAAAGCAATCAGAAACTGCCCAACCATATGCTTGTTAGTTGACCTCAAGAAGGCGTACGACTCTGTCGACCGACAGTCCTTCGTCAACATCCTAGAGGGGCAAGCACTCGACCCAAAGACTTGAAGTCTTATCAACCAAACACTCAGACACAAAGTCCAAAGTGAAATTTATGGTTGAAGTGTCAGAGCCCTTCGAAATTAAGACCGGCGTTCATCAAGGAATGGACTGTCGCAACTCCTCTTCAATATCGTCCTAGGTAAAGTACCGTAATAAGAGGATGGGAAAAGGAGCTGAAATACCAACAACACTGGCAGCCCATTCAACTTGGACGAGCAAAAGATGACATTAAGGTTACTTGCTTAGTTTTCGTAGTGGTGTATTCTTTGGAATAGACGGTTAGTTAGAGTTAGCTCTTGCTGCTCTTTCTTGTTCTTTTTCATTAGTTTCTCTTATGTTCTCTTCGCAGACACCAACAGGGAACCCCTTCTTTGGATTCCCTTTTTCTCTTTGAATGTATATTCAAGTCCACCTAAGTTTGTTTCAGTTATGTTTTCTTGCAAAGTAACGGCGCTCCACGCGGCAACCTGCCAACGTTTGGATTCATCAATCTCAAGAGGACTTACAATCCGGTCAAACAGATGTCGTCCCTGTCGTCAGCTAACATCTCCTTGAAGACCCTACTTCACGAAGAAAATTTTATATTGTAAAGAGTTTCTATCACTCAAATGTTGTCCACTCTGTTTTATGTTCCTTTGTCATCCCCCACCTCTCCTTAGTTACCTTGCTCGCCGTGTGTTCAAATTCTTCTTCCACTTCTAGTTCGGACATAGAGTGAAAAGTTTGCCCTCTCTCAGAGGCATACCTCCTCTAAAAATTACCCCCCCCCCCAGGGGCTCACATCTAGTGGGCGTGGGTTGGCGACCACGGGGCCCCAGCTGAGTCCGGCATTGCTTCCACTTACTAGTGCCGGGCTCCTCTCCGTCTTCTTTCCTGTCGACCTCACTTGGTCAACTCTTGTTCTCTTCCGACCCCGACGGTATTAGGGTATCCGAGGCCTAGGGAGTCTTTCACTTTCCCGCCTTCTTTGGCCCTTCTCTCATCTTTCCTGATACCCTCCTTCTGTGAGGGGTCAGCCTTCTTTTCTTTTCCTTTTACCTCCTGCCTTGTGCTCAAGGCCCTTAAGGAGGCCGGGTGTATGTAGCCCCACCCCTTCTGGTGCACCCTAGATAATGCTACACCCTCAGGGGCTCACGGCTGGTGAGTTCGGGAGTTGGCGACCCTGAGGGATTCCTGAGCTGGGTCCGTTTTCCCCTTTTGTCCCTTACCTTTGGGGCGGATCCTCTCCTCTCTCCCCTCTCCTCTCTCCCCTCTCCTCTCCTATCCTCTTTTCATTATACGTATTTCCTTTCTCTTTAGGATTCCCGCACTGTTTTTGTTACTTGGTTGACCGTGTATCTAAATTTCCTTTTAGCTTTTTTTAAAGGTATTTTTAATCTACGTTGCATTTTGTAAGTTTTTTCTATCTAAATTACCTCTCGCGATTGCTTTCAACTTCAATTGCATTTTGTAAAGATTGACAATCAAAATTGCTTTTTGGTAAGTCTTTCAATGCAGGTAGCCGGGCCTTTTAGTGAGAATTTTGAATTTCAATTGCATTTTGTAAGTATTTTCAACCAAAACCGCATTTCGCACGAATTTTGAATCTAAATTGCATTTTGTTTGGTGGGCATTTTGCACATATTTTGATTCTTAATTGCATTTTGTGGGTATTTTGAATCTAAATTACATTTTGTCAATTTTTTTTCAATCTAAATTGCATTTTGTAAGTATTGTCAATCCACATGAGTCGTTTGAATCTACCGTACATTTTGTAAGCATTTTCAACTTCAATTGCATTTTGTAAGTATTTTGAATTTCAATTGCACTTTGTGAATAATTTGGATTGGAACTGGGATATTTCAATCTGAATTGCATCGTGTATTTTCAATTTCAATTGCATTTTGTAAGTGTTTTGAACCTCAATTGCATTTTGTACGTAATTTGGATCTCATTTGCATTTTGTAAGTATTTTGAATTCAAATTGCATTTTGTAGGTATTTCGACGCTACATTGCATTTTGTACGTATTTTGAACCTAGCCTTCATTTTGTGGGTATTTTTCAATCTATTCCTTTTGTGAATCTTTTCGTTCTAAATTCCTTTCTGTAAGAACATTTTGTGAGTTGTTTCAATCTGAGTTCCTTTTTGTAAGTATTTTCCGTCTCACTTAATTTTCGTTCTGGTTTCTGTTTCATTATCATTTTCGCTATCACCCAGCAGATCATTAGGGGCCGATAACCTAGATGTTAGGCCCCTTAAAACAACAATTATCATCATCATCATCATCATCTAAAAATTACGTAAAATTCAAATCGGCGCCATGTCTGATTTTTAAGTGTAACGGCTGCAGGGATCTTCCAGCTTTAATCATCATGCAAGTTAAGTAATTATCTACATTGTTTTTAAAACATTTTAGAAGGTTTTAAACAACATTTTGAATGCGTTTAATGAAAGTTATAGGCAGTGTTGGGATTTCCTCAAACTTGATTAATAACTGCCCCTCGAGGGAACAGCTATTCTTCGCCAACCAGGCTTGCTGGTAAAGTCATGAAATTCAACATTTCTTGAACTAAATAAGGGAATACTTTTCCTGCAACGAGGGCTTTCTGTTAAATTGATAACTTTCTAAAAAACTTAACTTGCTGCCTCCGAGGGATTACTACCGCTTCATTTAACTGCCACTACAGTTTTGGAACTTTCCATTCAAATTAAACTGTCAACAGTGTTGAACTATGCTCAATACTGTCAAAATTACCACAATTTTAAATGAAACATAACTATTAACTGCAATCCAAACACACTATTAACGCAATAAACCTATTCAAGTCAAACTAAGGGAAGTCATAAACTGCAATATCGAGACTACATACAGCTAAAACCCGTCAAAGTGTAACTTAAGGAACTTATACTTACTGCAACAGTGAAAATTTACAATCCATCAACAAACTTTAGTGCAAAAACAGTGTCTGTTCAACAATCTACTGCGTCACGATTCGTTCGTTTCAATAAAATTGGCCAGCACTCAAATCCCGTGTTTCCTACACTCCTAACCCCTTTACTAGCATATTAGCATAATCAAACTCATGGGCGCCCGCAGAGAGGGGCAAGATGGGGCCGTGGCCCCCCTCCCCCCTCCCTGGAATTCCGAGAACGTTGATAGTCGATTGGTCATAGTCACCAGTTTATTTCATAAATTGAAGTTTCTGATAATCAACTGACAAATGTCACAATATAAAACTTCTTCAATGTTGCTGACATAATATGTATTTATATTCCAAAATATATGGTTCTAATTATTCTATGCACTAGACCACCAATGGAAACATAGCTCCATTTTTCAATATGGTTATGCCTAGTGTAAATACCGTATGTTTATCCAATACTATCAAAAGTGGCTGGGCTGGCTTCTACTTTCGCCACCTCACTTTGGCAGTGACGATATGAAAGCACGTTCTGGAGTTATTTTTGTACATTGCAACACCGATAGCGGATTTCAGCCCCTAAAACGAGGTTTTCTTTGCTGACTAGTAAAACACTGGTCCCTTAAGGTCGCGCTTACGATATAGGGTCATTTACTGTATTCAGGCCCGTAATTACGGGGGAGCAAACAGGGCAACTGCCCAGGGCAGCAGGTTTTAGGGGCGGAAGAAAATCTGGAAAACTGTACAAAACCGCTTGGGCATTAAGCGCTTATTAAAGTTTAACCGGTGGCTTCGGTGGCGTACTTGGTAGCATGCTGAGCGTCTATGCCCAAGATAGCGGGTTCAAACCCGGCCGAAGTCGTCTGATTTTTTAAGAGCGTTAAAATCCCTAGGTATGCCTTCCTTCGGAGGGGAAGTAAAGCCGGCGGTCCCATGTCATAGATTTATGGCATGTTAAAGAACCTTCCACTAATTACACCTGTGTGAAGCTAAATTGGATAGGTTAAGAATGTAAACAACGCTCTTAGGTTTCTATGTTCGTTGCCAAGAGCCGACTGCGGTGGTGTCTAGTAGCTAAGTTCTGAACTTGGCCTAGTAATCGTTGCGCTTGGCGGCTAAAGTAGGAACTATTTGAAAAATTCTAAGTTGCAGTACTTAAATTAAAAACCAGATAGCACACACTAATACAGTCATCACAATTAACACCGGTTATCAGACAGATTCTACACACACCCAAAGTACACGGGGCTACATGACCGCGTTGTAGCAGCCCCTAAACTTAAGAACTAACCAACCAACCTAAAGTTTGACCCGCTCCACACACACAATAGAATTATTCATATCACACATTTGCAGTGTTGATTATTTAAGGACACACAAAACGGGATTATGTTAGTCATCTTGGTGTTCTTGCTTTTGAATCTGACTTGAAAGTGAAATTGGACTAATGAAATCCTAATCTTGCTTGCAAATGACAAGGCAGGAAGGAATCCGCTTATTATTTAAAAAAAATCATCTTACGTATGACGTTTAGTGTAGGGAGTGTCCGAGGACATGTTCGGGTAGCCAGAGTTTGTAGCTGCTTCTACTTGGATACCCATGGGGTGAGCTACAAGTACCGTCGCGTTGGAGTGTTGTCTGGGGAGGAAAGTGTGAATGTAAGGACGAGATATTGGATGGTAGCGGCTGTGGCCTATAGTTAGGGACCAACCCCGGCATTTGTCTGGAAGGAAGATGGGAAACCACAGAAGACCATCTTCAAGGTTGCCGGCGGTGGGATTCGAACCTCCTCGCCTCCCGGATGTGAACGACTGCCTGCAGCCACGCCGTAACGACCACGCCTAACTCAACCGTTTTTTTTTCTTTTTGCCATTGGTTGTGGATGATATCTTTTAAAATTCAAATGTAAATTCTTTGTATATTAAGTTTTTTTTTCAATTTGTAATTTTACTTAACACATATTTATAGTGTTTGCCACTCATAGTTAAATACGTGCTCTGTGAAGAATCAGCCCCATATGTTATAGAAACTTGAATAAATCTACATATTTTAAGTCGGGGCTAGCAAAGATTTTTTTTATTTCTTTTTTCCCCAGGTGCTTCAGGAGCCCTAAATACGGGCCTGACTGTGTTGTACACTCGTTTAATTTTGCGTCGTTCTGCCTTACTGCGATCGTTATTCGTGCTGCAAAATGCCGTATATTTTTTATTCAAAGTGTGCCATAGTACTGTGGTCCATTTCTTGAGAACAGCAATTATTGCTACAAATGAAGAGCAATCTACCATTTTTGTAGATTCTTAACATGTAGTGTTAAATCTTCTACGATCGAAGCAATTTACAGGCTAATAGTTAAATAGTTCTGCGGTGTTTTTGTGCCGTTATCAAAGCGACAGAGATTCGCACTCTCAATCGAATGTAGATGGTAGATCAGTTGAGACAAAATGGTGAATTCAATACTGATAAGACTTCGTAATGTTGTAGGCTATATGATTCAAATGGAATCTTCTTGCAAGGCAATTTTCGATGCGCAACATGTAGCCTACTTATATGAGCGGAGACGCTAATCTTAATCCTAATTTAATTTGGCTGATAGTCGTATTGACCGACTGAAAGTTAAAATATTCAATATAGATCAATTAGGTGATTAAAGTTCAATGGGGGATTGATAATGATGTGCTTCTGAAAGAAGAACATTACAGAACAGACATTGGCAGGCTCTTAACTCAAGGAACATTTATGTGACATTCTTAAGTACCAGGGGCGTATATAAGGGGACCCCTCTACCCCTCCCCAATTTTTTTTTGTCTCATATAATATTTGTTTATGAATTTAAACATCAAAAACTAATATACAGTACTTATCATGTACTATTGTTACTAAGCGACGTATGACAAATGTGCAAAGCAAGGCGTCGCGACGGTAGAGGAATGTAAACAGCGTGACAATCAGTTTGCTCTGATCTTATATGTAACAACATAACCTCGTATTACTCTCCAGTGCCTTCGCTCTTATGAACGAACCAAGAGCAGCAGCAAGTGCCCTTGAAGCGTGTGACAAATGTATTTCCCCTAACTTTTATACCCTTATCAAACTTTTGGCAAATTTGCCTCTCTCTAGCTACCGGTAGTGCCAACGGAGTTTGAATTGGTTGAAAACATACTTAAGAAATTCTACTTCTGGAAACAGACTCAACGGTCTAGCATTGTTACAGAGACATACATCACTGACGATCAAGTTATAAACCGATTTGGTAATGCTTCAAGAAACCTTGACTTTATATTATAGTGTAAGTTGTAAATCTAAACAGTAATGTTAATTCTTTCCACGTAAACACTATCAAGTGACCAAGATGACTGTATTAATGAGAAGTAATGGTCGTTGTGTTTGACATTAACCAAACATAAATCATCACAACAAATTGGCTGAAAAGTGATGCCATATAGCCTTAAAACTCATCATTTTGCACCAAATCATACAAAAGTTTCCCGGGAGAACCCCGGACCCCCTATTCTTTGGGGGCCTCTAACCCTCGGTTGGGCACACCCAAAAAAAAACTCTATATACGCCCCTGTTAAGTACGAATGTAGAATAGTTAAATAATCCTGCGATGTTTGTCGTTATCAAAGCGAATAAGTAAGAAGTACATAATTTAGTGAGTTTTATATACATTTACTTAACGGTCAGCAAAAATCAAATGAAATATTTACTTTCTAAAACGAAAATTTGCTAAACCCATGGTAGACCGGGCCGCTTTTCTGAAAAAACGATATACAAGAAGCAAATCGTATAACTTTTGGGCATCAGGACTTTTTAAGATAATTTGACCCTTCTCAGTTCGAAAATGCCTGATGCCCACTCGAGAAATGGACCGGAAGTCCACAATTCCAGATGGCGTGCAAGATGGCGGCTTTTTCCCGAAGTTAACTATTTTGAGCTCGCGAGTAAAATCTATTTAATATTGCGCCATTTTTCTTCGCAGCTATGTAGAGGAGGCATGCAGCTACCTGTTACATACTATGGTTATCGTGAAACTTGGAATTCTAAACCTGGAATCGTAACTGAAATCCGACTTGTTTTTTTTTTAGTTACATTTGTTTTGCTTTGATTACGGAAAAAGTACACGGTAAACGAACTTTTTACGGTACATTAATTGTAGTTCTAGCATTCAGCATTATGATGCGTATATGCCTAACCCCCAGCGCCAATTAGTAACTGCAGGGGGGCGTTGAAACTGCAGCCGCGTGGCAGGCTAGGCCGCCCGACGGCGGGGCGCCTCGCCAGCCGCTCTGCGGACGTTCCGCACCCATGCAAAGTGTAATATTACTAAGTTGATTTATTTGTAGGTTGAACAGAGGTTTGTTTGCTGAAGTGAAGAACAAAGTTGTTGTACATAGCAAAATTATACTTTTATTTCAAATTTTTATATTACAGGCATAGTTTATAATTTACGTCTGTTGCAGCAATGGGCCTTGCAACGACACATCTTTATGGATAGGAGTTTCCTCTTTTTGCAACCACATATAGATAGATAGATAGATTTATTTTGACTGGCAAGATTAGGGCCATTGGGCCCTCTCTTCCATCTAACCAGATTATACAAATAATAAGTAATGAACAATACAAATACAACTTAAATCTAACGATATTACAATGTTGATATAATATAAAATACATATGAAATGGATTAGCTTGATAATGAACAATACAAATACAACTTAAATCTAACAATTTTACAATATTTATACAATATAAAATACATATAAACTGGATTAGCTTGGTGGTGTAGGCTGTGAATTGTTGCATTGTTAGGGAGAATAACTAAGTTACTTAGAAGTAAGTTTAAAATTACAGTAAGGTAAAGGAAATACTGAAAAAAGTACACTAATGATGGTGATGAAGATGATGATGAAGATAATTAGCCGTTACTGAAGGAGGTTATTTAGATATCTAAATAGAGAGCAAATGAGAAAGTGAGAATTGGAAAGTTTGAATATATGTAATACGACGTAAGAATATAAGCATAAGTGTTGTTGAGTTCAACTTTCATTTACTTAGTGAGTATGTACTGCTGGCAACGCTGCTTGAAGCTGGACGGGGTTGCTCCTCTGACAGAGCGAAGCAGATTGTTCCACAGTCGTGCAGTAGCAACAACGAAGGAGTTGGTATAGCGTACTGTGCGGTGTATGGGTATCAGCAAGTGTGTGTCGTTTTTTGACCGTGTTCCATGAGTATGCTCGTACGAGAGGCGGTGAAACTGAGAATGCCGGTAAGCTGGAGTTGAAGTTGAGAGTATTTGTTGAAGAAGACATAAGGAATGGAGGTCGCGGCGTTGATTTAGACGTAACCAGTTAAGTTGCTCATAAGCGGGGGTGACATGGTCATAATACCGTAAATTAAATATGTAGCGTACACAGGCATTTTGTGCATGTTGGAGTATGTTTTTAAGAGTAACAGTGAGATCTTTGTATACCACATCGCAGTAATCAAAATGAGGCAATATTAGGGAGGAAACAAGCCGTTCCTTTAATACACGAGAGAAAATATTCCAGAATCTTCTAAGTGAATTCAATGCGGAAAATACTTTTCTGGAAACATTGCAGACCTGCCGCGTCCAGGAAAGATGTTCATCTATAATAACGCCTAAATCTTTAACTGACTCCCGGAATTCGATTGGGGAATCGCACAAGCGTAATTTTGGTAAAGTGGGTTCATTTTTTAGTTTCAGGAGGATTTTCGGGTGGTAGATTATGATTGCTTGGGTTTTAGCCTCATTGAGTCGTAGTCCATGTGAGCGAGTCCAGTTACATATTTCAGTTAAGTCTTCATTAAAGGTGCCGATTGCTTCCGATAGTTTTTCTGGTGCTGAATGCAGGTAGAGTTGTACATCATCAGCATATAGGTGGTGATTGCATTTAGTGATTGATGACGTAATGCCGTTTATATATATTGAAAACAGGAGCGGTCCAAGGACTGACCCCTGAGGGTCTCCTCTCTCAACTGGATGCCATGAAGACATTTGATTTGAGTTAATTTTAACACATTGTTGACGTCCCCGTAGATAAGAGTCCATCCATTGGATACTGTTCATGGAGAGATGAATTTTAAATAGACAAGAGAGTAATATGTCATGGTCAACAGAATCGAAGGCTTTACTGAAATCAAGCAGTGTTAGGATTGTTACTAGCCGTTATCCATAGCCTTTCTTATGTCATCCGTGACCTTGAGTAGTGCAGTAGTAGTACTATGATTTTTGCGGAAGCCGGATTGGTGTTCATCAAGGATATTGTGCTCTAGCAAATAAGAGGAGAGTTGTTCGTGGACGATAAATTCCAGTGATTTGGAGAGGGATGATAGTATACTGACAGGACGATAATCTCTTACATATTTAGCCTGTGTATTTTTTGGGATTGGGATGACGAAGGCCGCTTTCCGAAGCGATTAACGAGTGATTGAATATGTGTGTTATTGTGGGAAGTATAATATCAATGATACGTTTGAATAATTCGATTTCTATATTGTCAATCCCTTTAGATTTCGATTTTATTCGAAGAATAGCACGTCTGGCTTGTGAGGGGGTAACATGCGAGAAATGGAATTTTTCTCTCTTAGGGGTGGGGATGTTGTAGTTATTGATCAAAGTTCTGTGTTTCATGTCAGGGTTCACTGAGTGTCCGGTAGTTGTAAAATGGTCGTTGAGTGTGTCAAGAGGTAGATTAATGGGGTTGTCAATTTTCTCTCTACCTATTCCCATGTTTCTTAGTTCCTTCCACGCCGCAGAGGGTTTAATATTACCTCCTAGCAGGTTAAGAGCATGTCTGATTCGAGCATTACGTACCGTTTGGGAAGTTTTGTTTCGAAGTTTTTTGTAATCATCATAATTCTGTTGAGTGGGTAATCTCTCAAACTTTCTGTGTGCCTCATCGCGCTTAGCCATCAGTACTTTAAGTTCCGGGCTGAGCCAAGGTGCAGGAGGTCGCGTCGCTCGAACAGATTTTACTGGAGCATGTCTGTCATAAAGTTCTGTCAAGTATTCGGTCATTGTGTGTACCTTATCATCTATGTTGTGAATAGTCAGTATATCGTGCCATGGGATACATAGAGCATCTTCTGTCAAGGAGTTCATATCAATTTTAGAGAGGTCTCTGTACATGATGGTCCTTGGTTTGGTCTTGGGACATTTTAATGAGTAGGACATATAGATTAAATCGTGGGCTGAAATTCCGGGTACAGATGTCTGACCAAACTGAAGTACCTGGTCAGTGTTCTTTACTGATATCAAGTCAATTGTCGTGTGTGATGTACGCGTGTGATGTGTTGGTAATAGTTCTAATATTTTCATGTCTCGTGACGGAAGCATATTCAGCAGTTGCCGAGTTTCAGACTTGGTGTTGTCGCCTATATTAGTATTGAAATCGCCCATGACTATTACATGTTGGTAAAGTGGTAGGATTCTTAGTAACGCATTCTCCACGTCCTCCAAGTGACTCAGTGAAGGTGCTTTGTAAACAACGCACTTTTGATGGGCGGCATCAATTTCGAATAGCATAAATTCAGGCCTCCTATTATACTGGCTATCTGAACATGCTAAGACTTTAGGATTAAGGTTTGACTTAACGAAAGCTCCTACCCCTCCTCCTGTCTTCCCGACACGGTCATTACGTATTAGAGTGTAGCCGGGAAAGTGGAATGATTTAGATTGATTTAGCTCATCAAACAAATATGGAACAAATCAGGTATAATGAGTTCTAGTTCATGAAAATGTGCCGATAAGGATTGTACATTCACGTGGGCAATATGGAGTCCGTTTGGGTTAAGTGACAAATTTTCAGACAGTCGATCTCGAGTCGAGATAAGGTCATTGTTTCCGGGAGCTAATTGTAGCCCGTTATTTGAAGTGAATGGCAACGGTTCGGTTGAGGAGGGGAGGGGTGAGGGAGTGCGGGAGAAATTCCTTTCACTGCAGGGGTGGCTGCGAGAGTGCTGCTGTCAGAGGTAACATGATTGTCGATCAGGTTTGCCAACTTAAATGGAAACTGAACTAACCGAAATGTACTAAGGTTAATTAAGGCTAATATAACTGAACTAAAAGAAATGTACTATGGTAAACTAAGACTAATATAATATAATAGTTAACAGATAATAATAATTAGAACTAAGATTGCATATATTGGCCGCAGTCAGCTAGGTGAATTGTTTTTACACTGTAGATACTGATTAGTTAGGTAAGTCACTCATACGGTTAATCCTGATTTTGGTACCATCCGGTTTCTTGATAAGGATATCGCCCTGAGAACTCCAGCAATTTCTAACTGAGAATCGAGAAATTGCAGCCTTCAGAATCGCCAGTCGGGTGGAGGTGAGATCCTCACGGATGGTCACATTGCTTCCCTTGAGCAATCATTTTTTAAGGAAAACCTCCTGCCTCGTACGGAGTGAAGTGAATTTCACAATGATGGGCCTAGTTTTTCCAGGGGATTTGGGTCCAACACGATGGCTACGGTCAATATCAAGGAGGTTAACACTTGCACCAATATCTTTAAATACGTTTAGAGCAAGTTCATCTGTATTTTCTTGAGTACTTTCATGCACACCGAAAATCCTGATATTGGCTCTCCTGCTATACTGTTCTAAGGAGTCGTACTTTTCTTCAAGCTCATTTCTCAGTGCTTGGATTTCAAAGTCACGACTCTCAAGTTATTTAGTGAGATCAGATACCAGGTCCATATTGAACTGAAGAGACTTCTCCAGTTCTTTAATAACAATTTCACAGTCACTCTCACAGAGATAGCGGATATAATAGTTTCAAGAAACTTACCCGAACTGAGAGTCTCGTCGAGTATCTTAGCTACGGACTCTTCAATTAAGTTGGCACTATCGCTGGCGTCTCTTGAGGCACGCTTATTCTTGCTTCTCGTCATCCTGGTTTAATTATGATTTTATTATGTATGTAAGGGTTATCACTCGAAATAACGTAACACAGGTTATGCTCACTTACTATACACACGTGAACCACTTATTTTGGATGTAACTACTACACAATAACACCTTCTAATTCACCTAAACTGAGGAGCCGAGCTCACGCACGTCTGTCAATCATGGCGGCCTATATGAGGGATTTGGCGCATCCGGTCTCACACCCACACGTAATCAGATCGTGACATTTCTTGGTTCATAAGAACAGGAGTTAACTTCCCCTTCGTAGACTGCCATCCTGTTTTCAGTGGATTGAGTAAGACAGAGTCGGGCATGTGAGCGTTTTTTACAAACACAAGCTTGCCAGAGAAACATGAGAAATTAATTTACTATGAGTCACAAATAATAATACTGTGCGTATTGTGTACGTCCAATACTCACTTGATAATTACATTTTAAATTATGAAGCCTTAGAGAGTCACTGGTCGGGAGAAGTCCTTCTTGATCCACAAGACCAAACATTACATAGGCTACCTACCTTCATCAGTAGTACAGGTTTTTAGTGGCACCTAAATGTAAGAAAAATTCTGCTTAGAGACGGTCATTTTCGATGGGGTTCGAGGAAAACTTAAGTTATGTGTGCTTACCATGTACATTTGCACGAAATACTTTTCCACGTTTGAGATTGTGGACTCCAGGAGCGGAAGCTCTCCGAGTCTGGAGAGCAGCTCAGCATGCTTCAAGTAATGAGTCCATGCTGCTGTTTTACTCATAGTAGCTGGCTTAGAGGTGGTGTCATACCCTGTGAGCGCATGGAACGCCAAAATGTTTTCCCTTTGAATAGGTGTCAATGTGGATGCAATGGTGTGGACCGGAATGTATTTTCTCTTATTTTCCGTTCCAGCCATCACCCACACCTCGGAGCATTTCATTCTGTCAAAATGATGCACGGCCAGCAGTATTATGTCAATGTCTGTTGCCATTATCACTTTGACTGGGACGTCCGTGCGGGTAGCGTGGGGCACGACGCGTGTCCCTTCCTCATTGGAGGCAAGGTGCTGCACGGGAGCGCCTGGGCATGTAGATTCGACTCATCGCTCATTTTTGAAGCCCCCTATGGTGACTACTTCCAGATCACCAAAAGGATACTTCATTAGTTCATTGCTCAAGAAATTGGCTAGGTCTGCCTTATTCTCGGGCAAAGCCAAGAAGCCATTCCAGTCTGGTGGCAATGACGCAGAAGCATTGTCTATAGTTTTTCGTCGTATTGGCAGTTTACCTTTTGCTCTTTTCTCGCGAGTTGATGATTTCACTGAAAAAGGCCTGTAGCGGTCAAATACGATATCAACCCTTGAGTAGGGCTTTACCAAGTACTGTATCCTCTTTGCGAAATGGCTAGCAAAATATCCGAACGCAGGCTGCGACTTAGAAGGCTTTTCAAGTGCAACTACCAGTGCTTGTCCATCAATAATCAAAACAGACGTATCAGTAGCGTCGGGAATGGTTCCGGGGCAGTCAATTCCAGAAGTGAGAGTACTTTTATCATTGGTGCTTCTGAGGTCACCATTCATTTCTCAGAGGCTTATAGGAATCGGAAGTAGTTCGTGTTTCATAATGGGGCGTAGTTTAACCTCTCGTCCACCCTCGTATGCAACAAGGAGGCGGCGCATAACTTTTCTGTCCGCCTGAAGGGCACTTGCAGTGTCCTTTGTGATATTGACCTTATATAGATCTGAGAGGGTAAGTGCATTGCACTTAGGTAATCTGGCGTAATAACTTAATTCAAGCAGTCCTGTCTTCAGAATGAGAAAGCTCTTATGGACAAAGTCCAGAACTGCTGCATGTCCTTCCGCATTGGCATTCAGAAGAGGTTCTTCGATTTCTTTCGATGCTTGGTCCTTGTTGGCAATGTTACAGATGCCTTGATCCTGTTTCAACAGATCGCAGGCCTCCATTACTCGCAGGAGAGAATTTTCATCAGTGTTGTCTCTCTTCCGGCGCCCTGGTAGCAGTTCACTGCAGGTGGCCACAGAGCGCACGCCATATATTTCACACACCAACTTCGAGATTTCACTCTGCCAATGAAAGGAAAGTGCCCACCGCTGGAGTGAGGACGTATTTTGAGCGATGCCTCCTTCAACCTTACAGACTCCAACCATCCATCCCTGTGCCTGGTCTGGATCAACTTGACTAAAATTATTAGAGCGAAATCACCCTTTAAAATGTGTCCTCGACATCTGGACTCAATTCATTCATATCAGATATATACACGGCAATAGAACGGACTGTTTGACAACAACGGAGACAGGAAGGCTAGCGGTGTATTACAAGAAGCATGAACTTCCACCACCCGAATTCCTTTCGCATCTGGATATGTCATGCCAACATACGGAGATTTTCTCCAGGAAAGCAACCAGCAGTTGCTGTTTAACCATTTTGCATCACAAGTGTCAATTATAAGACCCAAATAGCTTCCAATAAGAAGCATGATATAACTCATCTGCAGGCAGTGCCGGGCAGTGCGGCTGCACATCGATCAGGTACCGGGCCTGCCGCGTGCGCACGGCTGCATTTTCAACGCCCTCCTAATTGACGTAGCGGGATAAGAAACTAAGCAACGTAATGCTGAATGTTGGGACTATAAGTATTATGCAGTCACAAATGTTCGTATACCGTGTACTTTTTCCGTATTCAAAGCGAAACAAAAGTAACTTTCAAAAAGAATCCATAGGTCAGATTTCAGGTACGATTCCAGGGTTAAAATTCCAAGTTTCAGGATAACCATAGTATGTAACAGGTTGCTGCATGCTTCCTGTACATAGCTGCGAAAGTAAACGGTGCCAATGTTGAATAGATTTTACTCGCGAGCTCAAAGTAGCAAACTTCGGGTAAAAGCCGCCATCTTGAATTGTTTACTTCCGGTTCATTTCTCGAGTGGGCATCAGTCATTTTCGAACTCAGCAGGGTCAAATTATCTTAAAAAGTCCTGATGCCCAAACGTTATACGATTTACTTCTTGTTTTCTTAAAAACAAAGTTTTACCCAAAAGTGGCCCGTCTATGGGGGTCACAAGTACGAGTAACGTACAATACGAATTTATCACTTCGCACAAAATTCATTACCTGCTAAGAAGAGCAATGCGAAGTATTCCTGATAGCTTGTTAAGAAGAGGAAAAACGTGATGGATCTGCTGTAACGGCCAGTACAAACTAGATATTTGGAAACAGTGGCATTTGAAACTCAGCAATTCTTCTAGGTTTGTGCCGTGTCTTGTGTGGGGTTTCGCCTAGGACACCAAGCTGGCTCATCGGCGGGCTCTTGGTGTCTCCGCCCGGACCCCCACAGGAGTAACGAACTGCGCGTTACCTCCCTTTATATAGAGTGCAACTGCACCACCTGACTGCGAGAACCAAAAGCTCAAGCAGCCATAACCTCCCTATGAAGGCTTCCAAAAAGATGGTATATTGGCTTTCACGGCCGGTGAATAAAAACTCAGCAATTCTTCTAGGTTTGTGCCGTGTCTTGTGTGGGGTTTCGCCTAGGACACCAAGCTGGCTCATCGGCGGGCTCTTGGTGTCTCCGCCCGGACCCCCACAGGAGTAACGAACTGCGCGTTACCTCCCTTTATATAGAGTGCAACTGCACCACTTGACTGCGAGAACCAAAAGCTCAAGCAGCCATAACCTCCCTATGAAGGCTTCCAAAAAGATGGTATATTGGCTTTCACGGCCGGTGAATAAAAACTCAGCAATTCTTCTAGGTTTGTGCCGTGTCTTGTGTGGGGTTTCGCCTAGGACACCAAGCTGGCTCATCGGCGGGCTCTTGGTGTCTCCGCCCGGACCCCCACAGGAGTAACGAACTGCGCGTTACCTCCCTTTATATAGAGTGCAACTGCACCACCTGACTGCGAGAACCAAAAGCTCAAGCAGCCATAACCTCCCTATGAAGGCTTCCATCTTTTTGGAAGCCTTCATAGGGAGGTTATGGCTGCTTGAGCTTTTGGTTCTCGCAGTCAGGTGGTGCAGTTGCACTCTATATAAAGGGAGGTAACGCGCAGTTCGTTACTCCTGTGGGGGTCCGGGCGGAGACACCAAGAGCCCGCCGATGAGCCAGCTTGGTGTCCTAGGCGAAACCCCACACAAGACACGGCACAAACCTAGAAGAATTGCTGAGTTTTTATTCACCGGCCGTGAAAGCCAATATACCATCTTTTTGGAAGCCTTCATAGGGAGGTTATGGCTGCTTGAGCTTTTGGTTCTCGCAGTCAGGTGGTGCAGTTGCACTCTATATAAAGGGAGGTAACGCGCAGTTCGTTACTCCTGTGGGGGTCCGGGCGGAGACACCAAGAGCCCGCCGATGAGCCAGCTTGGTGTCCTAGGCGAAACCCCACACAAGACACGGCACAAACCTAGAAGAATTGCTGAGTTTTTATTCACCGGCCGTGAAAGCCAATATACCATCTTTTTGGAAGCCTTCATAGGGAGGTTATGGCTGCTTGAGCTTTTGGTTCTCGCAGTCAGGTGGTGCAGTTGCACTCTATATAAAGGGAGGTAACGCGCAGTTCGTTACTCCTGTGGGGGTCCGGGCGGAGACACCAAGAGCCCGCCGATGAGCCAGCTTGGTGTCCTAGGCGAAACCCCACACAAGACACGGCACAAACCTAGAAGAATTGCTGAGTTTTTATTCACCGGCCGTGAAAGCCAATATACCATCTTTTTGGAAGCCTTCATAGGGAGGTTATGGCTGCTTGAGCTTTTGGTTCTCGCAGTCAGGTGGTGCAGTTGCACTCTATATAAAGGGAGGTAACGCGCAGTTCGTTACTCCTGTGGGGGTCCGGGCGGAGACACCAAGAGCCCGCCGATGAGCCAGCTTGGTGTCCTAGGCGAAACCCCACACAAGACACGGCACAAACCTAGAAGAATTGCTGAGTTTTTATTCACCGGCCGTGAAAGCCAATATACCATCTTTTTGGAAGCCTTCATAGGGAGGTTATGGCTGCTTGAGCTTTTGGTTCTCGCAGTCAGGTGGTGCAGTTGCACTCTATATAAAGGGAGGTAACGCGCAGTTCGTTACTCCTGTGGGGGTCCGGGCGGAGACACCAAGAGCCCGCCGATGAGCCAGCTTGGTGTCCTAGGCGAAACCCCACACAAGACACGGCACAAACCTAGAAGAATTGCTGAGTTTTAATTCACCGGCCGTGAAAGCCAATATACCATCTTTTTCAGTGGCATTTGAATTATTACGCAGATTCATATGTAGGGATATTTCCACAGTTGAATTTAACTCAGGAATTGGAAAATATCTGAAAATATGTCCTCCAGTTACCAAATTTAGAAAATAAGCGAACTGAATTTACATTAGCATTTTAATGAACTGCTTGATTTTATATTATTGATGATACATGGTGATACCACTATTGTTACCTTCTTTTTAAGAACTAAACATTATGACAATGAATCACAAAAGAAGAAACGCGAACTTCCATGGAGAAAAACTGTGAACTAAAAAAAAATAATATTCCTCCCAATCTTGCCATAAAGCAGCCAACGGTTTCAGACCATTCAAATAATGAATTTCAAGAATCAAGTAAGAAATGAAACGAAAATGGGGGGAATGAAATGAAAATTATAACCTGGCCCCCCTCTGGAAAATTCCTTCGGGCGCCCATGATCAAACTAGTTACTATTCTACGAGGCCTCGCCTAAAATTAGATGTCCTTCCATCTTTGTTCCGTTTACAACTTATTCACTCTGTTTAAATAACCGTGGTTATAATCCACGTTTTAATAAGCATTTTGTCCTGTATCAATCAGGAAGTTGTAAGTTTCCAATTGTTAAATGTTTATTTAATTTGTTTAATCCAGGTTTCACAAAAGGTGACCTGCCCCATTTGAATGTATCACATAATCATCTCAGTTTAAATAACAGGGGTTATAGAAACCTCTTATTAATCTTCTTTCCTTATCCTGCTTGCTCAGGAATTCATAGCCTTTTTGCCCACAAAAAGGGGCATTCTTTAGTATTTGTTGTCCTAAATGACCAATACAAAGAAATATTAACTAAATTGTAATTCCTTTAGTATTATCCTTATATGCTTTAAACTTCTTAATTATATGCACAATTTTTAAAACCCTTGTAAGGTTTTTAGTGCTTGTAACAGGTTCGAAACCTGAACATTGTTTAACATTATTTGTTAATTTTATTGTAAACCTCTTACTATTAGGTCTAAGACCTCGAACTTTTGTAAACCAAAAGGTTTTTCTTAACTCAAAATTCGAATCTGAAATTTAAATTGTTAGCTACATTTCATTTAATTGTTTGTGAAATAAATTCTATATTATTTGTTCTCTCTCTCGCTAGGAAAACGGTTAGGCAGGACCTTCTCTTCCCTAATTCTTCTCCTAACATTATTCCTTATTCAAAGAAAAAGGCAATCACTGAATGACAAGTTTATTAAAAAACTCATCACTTGTTGCATTTAAAACAAAACTTCTATTAACAACATTTACAAAGTTTCTCTTAGTTATCTCAGCTAATTCTAGTAAATTATTAAGGCAAGTATAGATCGCTCCGCCAGCTTCCTACTTGTAGAGATTTTCTCTCCGGCTTATATATATATACACCGCGGACAGGCCAACAAGGACCACGCAAATATCACTTCTTTATAGGTCTAGTTTCCTTCTTTCTCTTCCAGAAGTCTTTCATCCTGGTCGACTGTGCAGCTCTTCTTTCAGCAGTCCATTCTCCTCTGTTGAGATTTTTCTTCTCCCCGACAAGAATTTTGAGACCAAAAATTTGTTTCTGTACTCTATTCGATTTAGACAATCTTCTTCAGTAATTTTGAATTTTTGAAGTTCTTCTTTCATTTGTTTTACATAGCCTCCTTGTCCTTTATAGTTCCAGATTTTATCAAAAATTTGTTTGTTTAACCTTGAGCAATCCATGCGGACCATATGTCCGTAGAACTGAAGTCGCCGTTTTCTGATCATCACTTCAAGGTTGTCGATTTTACTATAAATTTCTGCATTCGATCTCAGTCTATAACCTTCCTGTGTTTTCCTAGGACCATAAATCCTTCTTAAAATTCTTCTTTCTATCTTGAGCAAATTCTCAATTCCGGTTATATTTGTAGTTTCCATGCCGTACAAGATGACTGGTCTAACAACAGTATTAAAATGTCGTAATTTTGCATTTGTAGACAGGTTCTTTTTATTGTATATATTTTTTGTGCAAAAATTTAATCTTTCCAATTTCCCTTTTATGTTCTCGATTGCCAATTTATCCGTCCCATTGCTACTAATTATTTCTCCAAGATATTTAAATCGGTCAGTGACCCTGATGCTCCCATAATTTGTTTTTATCATTTTCTTAGTGCATTTCTGATCACTTGTCATCATCTCTGTTTTTACCAACGAAATCTGTAAGCCCGGCTTATAATTAACTGCTTAAACCTTTGGTTTTGTTCAAGTTAGGTTTGAGGTTTCTTCTCTGTTCTAAACTTTTAGTCGGCACTCCTTAGCCTACTTTAGATGCAACAATTGGTACTCTCTAAAGATTTCCACCAATTATAATAAAATTATTGCTAAAAGCACTGGAGTTGCTTTATCTCGGCCCACTCTGGGGGCATTCGGCCTTTCTGTCGGAGATCCGACACTATCTGATAATAACAATATTCCAGCTAATTTAAATCTTTCTGGCATTTCAAAATGTTCTCAAAGGTTCACCCCTTTGAAAGGAAAGTATATAATTCATTGCTATTTGGCACTACTTGGTCCGCCAGCACACTACGTCCCTACAATATACCCGCAATCACGCTCGGGAGGGAAAGAGCACTTAGTGATAGCTTTCCGGTGACCTTAGCTCACGCTGCGCTCTCCGTTAGCCTTGTACAAGTCCCCGCTCATTTTAGGTACTTCATGGACTTTGTGCAGTAAAATCTTTCTTTACATCGTTAGTTCTTTTTAGCTTTGCGTTGGATTCTCTTCCTCTCTGACTAAAATTGTTTCCACTCCTAAACCTACTTCATTTTTTTTCTTTTCTCATCATCTTCCCTCAGGTAGTGTTGACACTCAGTATTAACCTACCACGCAGAAACGTCTATTTAAAAGTCGCAAATTCGCGTGGCCACCATGTTGGGTTTGTAGTTATCAGTTTTTCAAAAGTCACATAGGTGAACTTCTAGTAGTTCCCTTTATCACCGTAAAAAATTCCAGCGTGATATCGCTAATAGTTTCGGAGATATTGAATGCTGGTGTAGTATTTCGCACAGCCGCCATGTTGGATTGGTGAGACGTAACAAAACTTGAAGGGCAAGGTCGGGGTCGTCCGGAATAGTGCTATGAACTTACCGAGTTTCATTGAAATCGCTCCAGACGTTTAGAAGTTATCTGGACACACACACACACACATACGCGGACACACGGACAAAAGGTGATCTCATAAGCCTATTTTTTCAAAATTGAAAACAGGTTAAAATTGAAACACAGTACGGTACTGAAATATTTTGCAAACCAAGCTCCTTTTATAGCTATCATTATATTATTATTATTATTAATAGCCGACAGTGAAATCACTGCAATCAAACAGATAGAAGTCCTCGAGTAATGTGCTGGGAAAGTTGACGTACAAATATCTTTCGAGAATACCGAGTTCATCTCTACTGGGTTCAACATTCAGAAGTCAAACAGCAATAATATGGAAAATCAATCAGTTCTCACACTTCAAGTACCTTGGGGGATCTTGGAACTAACAGCTTTAGAAAAGGACGCACAAAGAGTTCGGCTACAGAAACTGAAGAGAGCGTATGGGAGTACGCGCGACATAAACACAAAAAGTATGTCCATACATACAACTTGACACTACACGGTGATCAAACCAGAAGCTCTGTATGCAAGTGAAACTTTGATACTTAAGCGGAAGGGTGACTTGGAAAACATCCTTATGGAAGAACGATAGATCTTGAGGAAAATTCTTGGCCCAGAAAGAACAGAACATGGTTACTGGTTGAAATATCGTAAAGCAACTGAGAAATTATCTAATCTTGCGGCAGACATCAGAAAACGAAGACTTACACACCTACACAGAAAAACTTAAGAATATACCGTGGATTCAGCAAGTCAAACAGGACTTGGAAAAGGTCCAAGTAAGAACAGCAAAAGTCTTTGACAGGAACCTATTCCGATGTAGGGTAAAAGGATGGATAGTAAAACCAGAGAATGACGCTCCAAAGAGACCAGGAACCAGGTGGACTGAGGAAAGGAAGATGGCCCACGGAGAGAGAATGAGAGCTATATGGAAAGTCAGAAAGACGAATCATAAAAGTACTGCGTGATCCATCTGCGTCCATTCGCACATAATAATAATAATATAATGATAGCTATAAAAGGAGCTTGGTTTGCAAAATATTTCAGTACCGTACTGTGTTTCAATTTTAGCCTGTTTTCAATTTTGAAAAAATAGGCTTATGAGATCACCTTTTGTCCGTGTGTCCGCGTATGTGTGTGTGTGTGTGTCCCCAGATAACTTCTAAACGTCTGGAGCGATTTCAATGAAACTCGGTAAGTTCATAGCACTATTCCGGACGACCCCGACCTTGCCCTTCAAGTTTTGTTACGTCTCACCAATCCAACATGGCGGCTGTGCGAAATACTACACCAGCATTCAATATCTCCGAAACTATTCCCGATATCACGCTGGATTTTTTTACGGTGATAAAGGGAACTACTAGAAGTTCACCTATGTGACTTTTGAAAAACTGATAACTACAAAACCAACATGGTGGCCACGCGAATTTGTGACTTTCAAATAGACGTTTCTCGCGATTTAACCAACCAAACGCAATAAAACTTGGTACAGTATATGTTTATACAAATTGTAATGCACAGACATCTAACTTGGTTCAATTGTTTACATAACCACAAGATGGCGGATGTGCGAAATATTTCACCGGCATTCTATATCTCTGAAACTATTAGCGGTATCACCCTGAAATTTGTTCGGAGATAAGGACACTACTGGAAGTTCATCTATAAGACTTTAAAAAACCGGTTAACTACAAAACGAACATGGCGGCCAAGCGAATTTGAAAATTTTAAATAGACCTTTCTCGCGATTAATTTTTCCAACCGCAACGAAATCTGGTACAGGAAACGTTTATACACATTGTAATACACTGGTATCTAATTTAGTTCAATTGTTTACATAACCTCAAAATGGCGGCTTTGCGAATTTAAAAATTAAGTTTTTATTTCTTGTGTCGTAATCATGCGATCGATGTGAAAGTTTGAATAATGAACCTACGCAATAATTTTCCTTTTATGGTACATGACTCTATGGCCTATACATTTAACAATCCAGCATGGCGACCATCCGAAATATTTAGACGGCTCTGAATATCTACGAATCTATTATAGCAATCAAACTGAATTTTTTTATGTTCATAGGGACTATGAACTTAAGTTCACCTATAGGACTTTAAATAACCTGGTGATCACATATCCAACATGGCGGCGACGCGAAGTATAAATATTCGTATGGACGTTTCTCGCAATTTAACCATCCGAGTGCAGTGAAACTTGGTACAGTAAATCCTTATACGAATGTTAATCCACTGGCATCTAATTTATTTCAATTGTTTCCATAACCACAAGATAGCAGCTGTGTTAAATTTTAAAATCTCCTTGTTACTTCTTGTGTCCTAATCATGCGATTGAAGTTTGAAAGCTACACGTACACAATAATCTTCATGTAACAGTACATAACTCTAGGACCTACATATATAAAATCCAACATGGCGACCATCTGAAATATTTAGTCGGTTCTCAATATCTAAGAATCTATTAAAGCAATCAAACTGAAATTTTGTATGTAGATAGGGGCAATTAACATAAGTAGGATATATGAAAATAGGCTGTAGAGTTCTTCACGGAACTACTTGTTAATGAATGTGTCAATACATGAAATACTGTGGAGGTAAAAACTTACCCCTTTTGATTCACCAATAGGTCATGCTGTAACTTACTCTCCATGCCCTTTTTCAGATCTACTGATGGCTGCCTCTGAAGATACCTTTAACGAGCAAGTACTGAAGCTGCTGGAATGCCCAGTCTGCATGCATTTTATGCATCCTCCAATCATAATGTGTAAGAATGGTCACAACATTTGCGAAAAATGCCGGAAGAATCAGAGAGCATGTCCCTCTTGTAATCAGCTACTTAATAAACCAGAGATTAGAAACCGTGCCCTGGAAGATTTGACACCCATTCTGAAGTACCCATGTGAAAATCGTGATGCTGGCTGCCAAGTGGTACTTGTCAGTAATGACATTCGGTCTCATGAATGTTCCTGTCATCTACGACAATATTCCTGTCCAGTTGATGGATGCGAGTGGAAATCTCGTCTGCATCTGCTGTCTGAGCATGTCTACAAGGAGCATAATGATGATGATGATAATAATGGTAGCTATAAAATTATTTCATTACCATATTTTGTTCCCTTTTTAATGATTATGTCAATCTATAAAATTGTATGGAGTTAAAAACTGAACCCTTCTGATTTACCTCTGGGACATATTGTTACCTCCTCTCCATGGTGTTTGTTTCAGATCTGCTGCTGGCTGCCTCTGAAGTGACCCTTCACGAAAAAGTACTGAAGCAGCTGGAATGTCCCATCTGCATGCATTTTATGCATCCTCCAATCAGAATGTGTAAGAATGGTCACAATATTTGTGAGAAATGCCGGAAGAATCTGCACAAATGTCCCTCTTGTAACCTTGAAGAACCAGACATTAGAAACCGTGCCCTGGAGTATTTGGCACCCATTCTTAAGTACCCATGTGAAAATCGTGATGCTGGCTGCCAAGTGGTACTTGTCAGTAATGACATTCGGTCTCATGAACGATCTTGTCCTCTACGATTGTATTCCTGTCCAGTTGATGGATGTCAAGTGACATCTCATCTGCATCTGCTGTCTGAGCATATAAATAAGGAGCATGAAAAGCTCATCGTCGGTAATTCGCGTGTGTTCACTTTTGATACACATTACAGTACGTATAACTTTATGGAGGAACATTCTGAAATATTTTATCGTTTTATGAAATCAGATGCAATGAATTCCAAGGTTTCGTGGGCTACACAATATGTGGGTCCTGAAGAGAAGGCAAAAGATTTCCAGTATCGGGTGGTGTTTAAGTCAGTGGATCTAAATAAAACGATTACCATTGTTACCCCAACCCATTCCCTTGATGAAGATTTCAACAGTATAATTGACTCTGGGAAGGCTATTGATTTCCATGTGAGTTTGGCAGCTCCATTTATGCGTGAGAATGGTACAATACCCTATCAACAATATATCGATAAAAATGAAACAATGTAATGTGAGTTTTCTTCCTGGTCTCTGTGATCAAATCAGGGACAATTCAATTTATTTGTAATAGCAGACATATGAATAAATGTAAATGTTGAACATTAGTATAAATCCTAATACATACCTCTTGATATGAGTGCATTGGAATGTAATCTGAACAATTATTGACAACAATGAATACAATATTTTAGCTCAATCAATTGTTGTTTATTCATCATGTAGATCTGTGTACTTTGGTGTGTGGAATCTATCAGATAACCCATTTAATTGTGATGACTGTAGTAGTATGGTGGTAGTATGCATATGCAATTGAGGCTAGGATTTGGAGGGAGTGAATTCTAAAAGTGCATTAAATGTAGACTCTATTATGCAACTTCAAATCAATCATACCTACAAGACAACAAAAATGCCCTATGAAAAACTAAAAACCCCATAATGGTAGTAAAATATAATCCCAGACTACTGGCACTAATTCGCGAAGGTGCAGAAAAATCTTAATAAAGTTCAGCTATTCGTAATAGTAGGCTACTGTTGTGATATTCCGGTACTGAGTGTTAGGCCCCCGAAATAAACTTATTATCTTAATGTCTACAAGACAACGAGATTCCCAAAACCACAATGCCACCCACAAATCTATAGAAGGTAACACTAAAAATGGATTATACAATTTCTAATCCACAAGTCACCCACCCTTCACCAATATTAATATTAAGTAGGTTATGTTAAATTTAGGTTAATGGCGGAATTGATTGCGGCTGTGTGGCGGGAAGGCTCGATAAGTGCTAAGCCAATTAGGGACGTTTTGATTTGGAGACCATGCCCGGAAAATTTTAGAAAGTTTTGATTCGTTAAGCCCCCACCCTAGGCCGTGATCGTGACCAAAATGGCGGCTCATTACCATTAGTTGCAATCGTGTTGACCGACTGAAAGACTTTTAATAAGGCAACACTGAAATATAAACCGAAATATGCTCTGCTGGAAAAATAGAGCTTAACAGGGTCAACAATGACATCTCAGAAGGAATTTCATGATTCTTACCGAATAGAAGACCATCGGGGTGTGGTCTCTCTTCCTAGAAAATCAGGTTATCATCTTGCCCAATAACCATGCTAATGCGGTAAAACGATCCAATGCATTGAAAAAGAGACTAGAGGCGAATGGACCTGTGAAGGAGACTTATTATTCACAGATGATGGACTATATTATAAAACGCCATGTTGAACATGCTCCTTCTGAGACAACTGGCGATACGTTCTACTTGCCTCACCATTTAGTTATGGGTGTAAATCTGGGAAAACGAAATGGAGGATTGTGTTTGATGCATCTTCTCGACAAGAAGAGGCCCTGCCTGAGATACTTCCTGTTCACCTCAGATTCAGAAGCTACCCGGTAGCCATCATTGGTGATGTCTCTCAGGCATTCTTACAACTTGTACTCGATTCCAAAGCTCGAGACTTGACCAGATTCTTCTGGTAAGATGTGATGGGCGAAGGGGTGTACGAAACAACAGATGAAGTCGTAATATACCGCTTTGCTCGCGTTCCCTTTGGTGTAGCTTGCAGCCATTTTACTTGCATCGACACTAAGGAAATAACCAATATCCATGACTCTGCCTTCTCAAATGCTGCCGCCCTTATAGATTGTAGTACGTACATGGATGACTTTGTAACCGGCGGTGAAACTGAGAACCAAGTGATCAAACGTTATTATGAACTCACAGGACTGCTAAACACAATTCACATGCCCATGGCGGAATGGGCGACCAACTCTCAACAACTGAAGTGCATCTGGACGTCCGAAGGTCGGAAACTAGAGACCAATACGCAAGTATTAGGAGTGAAATGGTCCACTGAAACTGACACATTCTACATAGACGACCATGATATCACCGATAATCTCAAGCACGAAGCCGTCGGATTTTTTAAGAGCGTTAAAATCGCTCAGTATGCCTTCCTTCGGAGGGGAAGTAAAGCCGGCGGCCCCATGTCATAGATTTATGGCATGTTAAAGAACCTTCCACTAATTACACCTGTGTGAAGCTAAATTGTATAGGTTAAGAATGTAAACAACGCTCTTAGGTTCCTACGTTCGTTGCCAAGAGCCGACTGCGGTGGCGTCTAGTAGCTAAGTTCTGAACTAGGCCTAGTAGTCGTTGACGGTGGCGTTTGGCGGCAAAAGTAGGAACTATTTGAAAAATTCAAAGTTGCAGTCCTTACTTGAATAAAAAAACAGATACACACACTAATACAGCCATCTCAATGAACACCGGTTTTCAGACAGATTCTACACACACCCAAAGTACACGGGGCTGCATGATCGCGTTGTCGCAGCCCCTAAAGTGAGGAACCAACCAACCAATCTCAAGCAGGAACCCGCTAGTAAGAGATTACTGTCACAAACTACTTCCCGATTTTATGACCCCTCGGGACTTGAACTCCGGTATCGATTATTGGGAAAATACTGTTCCAAGAAACCTGGTGCAGAGGGATTGGATGGGACGAACTCTTACCGCATGATACAGGCGTGCGTTGGCATAATTGGATTTCTAGTCTTTCACAGTTATCGCAGCTACAGATTCCTCGATGGATCGGCATTTCCGAAAGAAGCAACAGTCAATTTCACATCGTCTGCGATGCAAGTGAAAGGGCCTTTGGCGCAGTATGTTATGTCAGGACCACTCAAGGGAATAGTGTTACCGTCCGTTTGGCTTGCCGAAAAAATCGACTCACTCCCGTGAAAAGGGTCACGCTTCCGAGACTAGAACTGCTAGCTGCTCTGGTGGAAGCCCCCCCAGGGGCTCACATCTAGTGGGACGTGGGTTGGCGACCACGGGACCCCAGCTGAGTCCGGCATTGCTTCCACTTACTTGTGCCGGGCTCCACTCTGTCTTCTTTCCTGTCGACCTCCCTTGGTCAACTCTTGGTCTCTTCCGACCCCGACGGTATTAGGTTATCCGAGGCCTAGGGAGTCTTTCACTTTCCCGCCTTAATTGGCCCTTGTCTCATCTTTCCTGATACCCTCCTTCTGTGAGGGGTCAGCCTTGTTTTTCTTTTCCTTTTACCTCCTGCCTTGTGCTCAAGGCCCTTAAGGAGGCAGTGTGTATGTAGGCCCACCACTTCTGGTGCACCCTAGATAATGCTACACCCTCAGGGGCTCATGGCCGGTGAGTTCGGGAGTTGGTGACCCCGTTGGATTCCTGAGCTGGGTCCGTTTTCCCCTTTTGTCCCTTACCTTTGGGGCGGACCCTCTCCTCTCTCCCCTCTCCTCTCCTCTCCTCTTTTCATTATATTTCCTTTCTCTTTAAGACTCCCACACTGTTTTTGTTACTTGTTTCACCGTGTATAACGGAACAAGTTAGATCTGAACCTTCCGATGCGCATGTGCGTCCAGTTGCATTACGTCATCCCCCCGCCTGGATTCTTTGTCAACCAGTGAGCACACACTTCATCACGCGCTAGTTAGATGTTGCCAAGTAGTCATTATGCCCAGAACCTTGGCAGGGTTCGGATGCTGTCAAGGCATGCGAAGCAAGACTGAGCCGCTCTGTTCTTTGACAAGCACGGCAACAAGCTTGCTGTCAGGAGTGTGTGAAGTGGGCGCGCTCTCAGTTCATTACCACCAATACCAATGCTATATCACTGAGAATGCTCCTATTGGATACTTTATGCTTGCATAATATAACCACGACGAGCAGCGAGCAGCCCCAAACAGTTGTTGCACCAAAGAGGGGAAATCGCATTTGCGCCTAGTGATCCCACCACTTCCCCTCCTAGATGAGACTCCGCCATGACAGGCCAGGTCTAACTTGCCACGCTATATCTATATTCCCTTTTAGCGATTTTTAAGGTATTTTTAATCTACGTTGCATTTTGTAATTTTTTTCGATCTAAATTACATCTCGCGATTGTTTTCAACTTCAATTGCATTTTGTAAAGATTGACAATCTAAATTGCTTTTTGGTAAGTCTTTCAATGCAGGTAGCCGGGCCTTTTAGTGAGAATTTTGAATTTCAATTGCATTTTGTAAGTATTTTCAACCAAAACCGCATTTCGCACGAATTTTGAATCTAAATTGCATTTTGTTTGGTGGGCATTTTGCACATATTTTGATTCTTAATTGCATTTTGTGGGTATTTTGGATCTAAATTACATTTTGTCAAGTATTTTCAATCTAAATTGCATTTTGTAAGTATTGTCAATCCACATGAGTCGTTTGAATCTACCGTACATTTTGTAAGCATTTTCAACTTCAATTGCATTTTGTAAGTATTTTGAATTTCAATTGCACTTTGTGAATAATTTGGATTGGAACTGGGATATTTCAATCTGAATTGCATCGTGTATTTTCAATTTCAATTGCATTTTGTAAGTATTTTGAACCTCAATTGCATTTTGTACGTAATTTCGATCTCCTTTGCATTTTGTAAGTATTTTGAATTTCAGTTGAATTTTTTAGGTATTTCGACGCTACATTGCATTTTGTACGTATTTTGAACCTAGCCTTCATTTTGTGTTTTTTTTAATCTATTCCTTTTGTGAATCTTTTCGTTCTAAATTCCCTTTTGTAAGAACAATTTGTGATTTGTTTCAATCTGAGTTCCCTTTTGTAAGTATTTTCCGTCTCACTTAATTTTCGTTCTGGTTTCCGTTTCATCATCATTTTCGCTATCACCCAGATCATTAGGGGCCGATAACCTAGATGCTAGGCCCCTTAAAACAACAATTGTCATCATCATCTGGTGGAAGCGCGACTTTTAAATTATCTCTGCAAGGCAACCGACTAGAGCTCTTCAACAGCGACTTTGTGGACAGACGCTCAAGTGAAACTAGGTTTGGTACAGAGTGACCCAAATCTCTGAAAGACATTTTTGACCAACAGGGTAACTGAAATTCAATCCTACACTACTCCATCTCAATGGAGATACTGTCCAGGGGAAGAAAACCCAGCAGATCATTTGTCAAGAGAAATTTCAGTGAAACAGATAGTCACTTGATGAAGGTTGGCATGGGCTTCCATGGCTACATCAACAACTAGAACATTGGCCTATCCAACACTTGGAATGGCGCTCAGACATGACTGCGGACACGTTCCTCTTGGTACCTCAGAGGTTCGTTGGAAGACGATATATACTGATAATGCTCAGACGTTTCACGCGACCATCAGAGAACTCAAGTCCATCTGGACTTCTCTCACAGCCCCTCCTACACATCAGTACTTCGCTCATCACAACATCGCCTGGAAATGTATTGCTCCAAGTGCGGCTTGGTGGGAGAGGATGGTAGGCACGACCAAGCGGTGTCTGCGAAAGGTACTGGGGAAATCATTAATCGTCGAGGAAGCATTGAACACCACTTTGATAAATGTCGAAGCCGCCATTAATTGAAGGACCATCACCCAAGGCAGACAAAATTCACTGACGTCGGCCCACTTTCTGATTGAACAGCACTTCACCACGATACCGACTGGACGTGCAAGTGCGGGGAATGAAGATCTGCCCAAAGTGCTGGCTGCGCAACAGAAGGTATCGGAGGAATTTTGGAAACGCTAGACGAAGGAGTATCTCCTGGAATTGAGAAATTTCCATGAGGTTCGTCGACCACGGGGAAAAGTTCCGCAATTAAGCGTCGGTGACCTAGCACTTCTCCAGGAAGACAAGACGTCGAGGCACATGTGGGCAAAGGCCCGCATTGAGGAGCTCCGTGTTGGTAGAGATGCAGTCGTCAGGATGGTGGTTCTTCATACCCCTACCGGAGCCACAATAACCCGCCCCATTCAGCTGGTCATCCCCCTGGAGGTTGACCAGGGTGGGGAGGATGTGGAGAATTGAGACATTGCAACCCTTGAGAGTTGTAATCTATGGATTTACGATTGTCTCTTGTTTACTTTATCACTACACTTGTCACATCTTGGTTAGACTAAATAAAGATCAGATTATAGTGTTCCCGTTACCCATTTCAATTAACCACAACACCCCTAACCTTCACCGTTGAAGCTGAAAGAATAGTCATGGTACTGCCTTTCAATAGTCTCAAATAGCATTCCTCGGACAAAATCGAAATATTAATGATGGGTAATTCTACTTGTCTGTCTTCTCTTGAAGTCTCTTCTCGAATAATAAATCCTCATCAGTAATCTGATAAATCTCGTTAATTGTGACATTATGACATAATAATTGATCTTTACTTAGTTGCGCTTCGTAATTGGAGTTTTTGTTGTTCAGGGGCTGCTTCATTAGTTCTCCCCAGTTGACTAGTACTTGGCATTATTCCTGCTATTCTCATTTCCGGCATTACGAGATACGTGTCCCTGTCTTACATTTCTAATGTACTCCTGGCCATCACGATATCTCTCGTTATACTGTTGTCTGGAGAATACTTCATCGTTATAGTTTTTATAACGATTATAACCTCTGTTATTCCTTGTGTCGCGATTGTACTGTTGATTAGAATTATAATTTCTGTAGTTATAATAATTGTTATTATGGAAGTAGCCTCTCCTTTTATTGGGTTCTCCATTTCTACGATCCTGTTGCTGGTAAGGTCTACCTTCTCTTTACCGGCGGTATCTTGGTTCATACCGTCTATCTCGAAAATAGTTATTTCTGTCAGGACCTGGTCTATTTTGTTCTGGCCTCGGTACTTCTTCCGTTTGTTGTGTTTGATCAATGACTATACGGTAGTGTTCACTTCTCGACTTTCTTGTCTATTTCTTGATATGACATTAGGAATAGAACTGGTGTAGTCAAGTCTACGTAATAATTCATCCATCTGAGCGAGATCGTTCACTCCTGACGATATTATGTTATGTCTGACATCTACCGGCAGTTGCCTAGAAATACCTTCTATTAACTCCTTTTGCGTTAGAAGTGGTTGGAGACAACGTAATTTTGCTAATTGCATTTTAAAAAAATCAGCATACTTGGTTGGGAGAGTACCTAAGTATTTCTTGGTATAAACCACTGCGCGTAGTCTTGCTGTCATTCTACGCTCCAGTATATTTTGATTAGATATTTGGTGAATTCCTCGAAGTCTCCAAACGTATATCTAAATGCGCGAAACCACTCAAGCGGTGATCCCTCGAGATAGCGTTCCACAAGACGCATCTCTCTGTCTTGAGATATCTGATTCTCTTATCAATGATTCACGGAGATGTCTAATGAATTCTATGGTTGTGAGACCATCTCTATCATTAAATTTTCTCGTTTTTTTTTCTCAAAGTTTCTAATGATTGTCACATTAGATGTTCTATTCGAAGGGTATATCTGTCTTGAACTACCTAGGCCAACTACTAGCTCATTCTCACCATTTTCTAGATCTGGTTGCATAGACGGTCCTATCGGAGTCGATTTCGATCGAACGTCTCTAATTTCGTCTTCTATTCGTGTCATCGTAGCTTGATCTAATTCTTTTCCTTCGTTATCAGTCTCAACCTGATTTCCTGTAAGTTCCTGAAGATCCTTCCTAAGTTCATCCTTCAAAGAATTATTAATAGCTTCTACACTGCTCCATCGCCTAAATTGATATTCTGAATACTTTTCTAATCTCTTCAAGTTCTGATGTCTTCCTTTCTCTATCAGCTATCAAATCATTATCCATTCGATCTATTTTTGTCCCTAAAGATTTAGTTTAGTTAATTTCCTTATTGAGATCAATTCTAATTCCGGACTTATCATCAATTTGAGTTTTATGTACAAGATTGATTCTTTTAATTAAATCTTCCCTTGCATCAGATACATCATTATTCAGCTTAGCTTCGGTTAAAACTTATTTATTTTCCAATTCCTTTTTAACATTTAAAACATGATCGGAACTAAGTTTCTTCCAATCATCTTTCAAGGTCTCCAGATGATTTTTAATGATATTATCAATGTCTACTTCTATATCCTCCTTCAACTCTCTGTTGTGATCCTGAACCTGAGTTCTTAAACGGTCAGAAATGCCTTTTAGTTCAATTAAACTAGAATTCGTTTGTGTTGTGTTTCCTTCAAACTGTTGTTTATTGAGCTCCCATTCTTTTCTAATCTCCGCTTGGAAGTTCTCATTACTAGTTTCTTAACTCCTTAAATTTATCCTGTATGTTAGACTCTATAGTGCCTGATCTAATTTGAACTTGTTCGGTGTTTGTTTCTACACTACCTAATCTGGTTTGTAAATCAATAGTGTTGTTCTGTATCTTAATGACTCTGTCTTTGCGTAATGTAGCCTCATCTTGTGCTTTCTTAGCATCCTCCTGTATCTTGTTTACATTATCCTGTATCTTCCCTACTGTTTCTTTGACTTGTGTTGAACTTGTTTGTAATTTATCAACATTATTGCTAACTGAAGTAGCACTAGTCTGTAACTTCTCTAAAGACTCCTGTACATCGTCTAATTCTTGCTTAATACTCTCTTTTACGCTTTCCTTAACAGTGTCAACAATGTTTTCTACAATTGTGTTCCTAACACTTTCTTTAACTGCTTCTACTTCCTCCTTCACACTTTCAATTACAGATTCTTTAATTTCTTTTCTTTTCTACTTCTTCCTTAACATTTTTTAATTTATTTTCAATGTCATCCTTGACACTCTTAAAACCTTTCTGGGTGTACGTGCGAACACCTTCAACATCCTGTAAGATTGTCCATCTTTTCCTGGACATCCGAAAACATTTTGTACACTTCCTCCACCTGCATTGCTATTGCAAACAATTATATATATATAGCAACTGCTACAGGAGTATGGCATACACTGCAGGACTAGAATACCATAGAGCAACCATTTTCAACTTATTTGGGAATTTTATTGTCTATTCTACTTATAATAAACCGACAGTAGTGGCTACGCGGGCTAAAGCGCTGCGTTAGGTCAAGGGGCCAAGCTCTCTGCTGACTCGGTAGACGCGTGGGTTCGAGCCCCACCGTCGGCTGTCCTTGAAATGGTTTTCCGTGGTTTCCCATTTTCAACACCAGGCAAATGCTGGGACAGTACCTTCTGACAGGCCACGGCCGCTTCCTTCCACATCCTTGCCAAGTTTCATTCATCTTCATCCATTCCATCTCTCATCCCGACGCGCAGGTCGCCCACGGGCGTCGACTAGAAAGACCTGCACTCGGCCTCTCAGGAGGCTACACGACAAAAAAAAACTTATAATAATCCTCTCATGATTTATTTAAATGATGATACTTCATTATACTATCTTTAATTAATTTTAAATCATTACATTAAATTACTGTGACTAAAATATCAACAACTGGTTTAGCAAACAAACAGATTTAGATTATAAGTCATCTTTCTGTTTTACGACTTATTCCTCCTTTCACAGGATATCTTTCAATCTAATCTTTCAAACAAAATAAAATCAGCCGCACCCAATCAAGCCTAATTAAGCTTCTTCATCAAGCCTAATCGTGCTTAATCGTGCCTAACACGTCACTGTCGTCAAACAAATGTGTTATGGCTCCATGAATAAAAATTCAAGCTAACCCAAGCACCCCAATATTATCATGCCCAACACGTTGCCGGCGCCATAATAAATGTGGTCCCGTTTAGACCATTAAAGCCGCTTGTCGTATCCGAAGATCAGCTGGATTGTTGAATCTTGAGGTTCCCGGTGAAATAAACCTGAAAATCCTACCAACAAGAGCTAAATGGGGGATGCGTGTCCTACGATTGTGTTTTGAAAAAATAAAACTGGGCGGATGAACTGAATAAGAAGAGAGTACGAGAAACTTACCATTCTCGGGTAAATGGGTGTAGCATGGGGCTAAATTAAACCTAAAATGTTCCAAAACACAACCTCTCTTCATAATTTAAATAAATCATTCAAGACGTGTTTATAAAACGAACGAATTAAATTTATTAAAATAATTAAACAAATCAATTAAATCCAACAAAAATTATTTAAATTCGGCATATGATCCGTAGAACAATTAATGTACTGCTTATTAAAATAAACGATGAAATTAACAACCATCCGACGTTAGAAGTATACAACCTCTCAAATGTAAACACAGATCAGCTGTGTCTGCAATTACACTGGACTCCACTCTTTCTTCAAAATAAAAATCCTAAACAATTGCCACTGCTAATTCAACAAATGTATTCCATTGACATTCCTTCCTACTCATCCACAATCATCCATTTACAATAATGTAAATCATTTAATGTTGATTTATCATAAGATCACTTCTCGATAATGTTTAACATCCTCGATGTAAACATAGAACATCGTCATGTTGCTCGAAACATCACTCCTCCTTTAGTCTTTAAATTGTTGAAATGTTATGAAAAATTACAACAAAATGTTTAATTGTTACGAGAAGTCCCTAGAATTATTTTAAATAATAATAATGAAAGAGCAAAATCCCAAAGACTGGAGGGACTTAGGCAACTCAATTCTGACATCAGCACAGATATTATGGCAGCCCCCAAGGAAAAGGAAACACAGATGGTGGAACACAACCTGTGATAAAGCAATTAAAGACGGAATTAAAGCCTGGAATAAATGGAACGGACATCAGACAACTGAACGATGGGAATTATTCCTTAAGATCCAGAAATCAACAGCTAAGGTCATCCGCAGGGAGAAGCGGACATACGACAGGAATAAACTCATAGAGATAGAACAGGATTTCCTAAAAAACAACACCAGAAATTTCTATAAGACCTTCCGTGAGAGTCTGTCTAGTTATCAACCACCTAGCATATGTTTCAGTAGACCAGATTTCTCTCTAGAAACAAACACCAAGGAAAACTGCAAGATCTTAGCAGATACTTCCAAGACCTACGCAATTGTGACCCACCGAAAGAAAAAATGCACTTTGAAAAGCCTGCACCGAATCCAGATTCACATCAGTAGGAATAGAAGAGCGATTCTGGCGCAGGGGCTAATGCGCAATATGGCCGCCGCGCGCAACCAGCCCTATGTTATTCTTATAGAGGGGTCAGACAGAGCTGTGGCTAATGGGCTAAATGGCCGCCACGCCCTGGGACCGTGAATGACGTCACAGGGAGAGTTCGGCCGTGTAGTTGCTAAATGGAATATTTATTATTATTATTATTATTATTATTATTAGGTAAATATTGGTTGATAGTGTACAATCAAGACCAGCCTTATATTGTCCACTTTTTGGTGTAGTGGCTAGCATTCTTGGCGGTCATTCCTGAGGTTCGCATCCCCGGCTCTGCGAAGGAATTTAATTTCTGGTCTCAAGAGTGGAACGGGGTACACTCAGCCTTTTGAGGCAAAACTGACAAGAGCTGGCTTTTCCTTCATACCGCAGCCATTCTGCCTAATCCAACTTTACCTAACCTAACCTAACTTCAAAGTCAGAGCAAATATGAGAGCAAATGTGAGAGCACAGATAAATAAACTAAGTTATAACATAACCTAACCTAACTTCAAAGTCAGAGCAAAAAAGTAAGAGCAAATGAGAGAGCACAAATAATAAACTTAGTTATAACCTAACCCACAGAAACCTCATTTAAAGATTTTACATTTTAACATTTTTGATTTTTCATTTTACATTTTTTAGATTTTACATTTTAGATTTTTTTTGTATTTAAAATTTTAGTTTTTTAGATTTTACATTTTAAATTTAAGATTTTTTGATTTTAGATTTTACATGTTCCGATAAGAGTAAAATACAAGGTCACATACCTAACCTCACCAAACCTAACTTTACCAAACCTAACTTAAGCTAATCCAAAGGCTAATGCACATACACAAAGTATATAAGGGCACATGAAACTATCCTTATGCTAGTCTTATAGGCTACTGTACAACATGATCACTATCCCAACCGGTTTTTTTTTTTCATTTTGTTGTTTACACATTTGTCAATTTCTCAATTTCCCATTTTCAGTTTTTTTAATGTCAGTTCTAAGTTTTTCAATTTCATAATAAGGAAACATGGATTTTGCATTTTGTTGTTTACATATTTGTCAATTTTCCAATTTCCCATTTTAAGTTTTTCAATTTCACAATATGGAAACATGGATTTTGCATTTTGTTGTTTACACATTTATAAATTTCACAATTTCCCATTTACAGTTTTTAAAATGTCAGTTTAAAGTTTTTCAATTTCATGACAATTATAGAAACATGGATTTTCCAATTTGTTGTTTACACATTTGTCAATTTACCAAATTCCCATTTACAGTTTTCAAAATTTCAGTTTAATGTTTTTTCTATTTTGTCTATATGGAAACATGGATTTTCCAATTTGTGCTTTACATGTTCATTTTGCATTAGGAGTGGAGAGAGGTGGGCAGTAATTAAAAATGTACAAGCAGTGTCCATACAATATTTTTTATTTTAAATACATGTACACTATTTACACATAATACATTTTTATATATATTCTTTTTTTGTTATAAATTGTACAGTTGTTTTTATTATGTTTTCTATTTTATTTATTTTTGATTATGAATACCATTTTTTTATTTTGTTTTATTTTATTTTTGTAGCGCTATTGTTTTATTTCCTAAATTGTTTTGTTTTATGTATTTGCTAGTTGCAGGCAGAAGATTTTGATATTCATAACTTAACTCTTTAAGCATGGTTAATGATTGAGTAATGACCATAGGCATGTGTACCTATACCATCAGCATCAATCACTCTTTTATCATCACCAGGACACAAAGCAATTTTGTTTAGTCTCATAGATGATATGTCATGTTGTTTAGAAGCGATAATGTTCATGGGTATTCTTTTTACATTGTTCTTCATGACACAATCCTTATAATCTTGAAAGCTTATACAATTTTTGACAACACCTCTGTTAATACCTTTAATCTTTTTGATTTCTTTACCATTTATGTCTAAAGCGTACATTTTAGCTCTAAGTCCAACAAATGCTTTTATAATTTGTTCACAAGCCTGGTCTTTAAATTTCCCCAACGTTTTCTTGTTTGATGTAGGTGATTAGTAGGATAATCTGATGTGTCCAGGTGTTCTAAGAAATCCAACTTTTCTTGATATACATCTGGGGTGTTAACCAAATAAATGAACGAGTCTGTATCCATATACATGAGTTTAAGATTGTTAATTCCATAATAGGGTAGCAGGACATCATAGTGGTGGGAGTTTTTGAAATATCCAGTATACACATTCCCATATATATAGGCTTATTGAATACAATGTTACGTTTAGCCATGTGGAAAGCAGCTAGGTTAGGATCATAAATTGTTCTTCTGTCAATAAATGTCGGCTTTGCTATTAGCTTTTCTGCCTTTTTACTGTCAGTCACATCACGTATGTCTATTCTTTTACGGATATTTTCCATTGTTTTTCCAAAAATGGCATTGTTGAATAATTTATACAGATTTTTCTCAAAATCATTTTTGGCCTAGTTTTCGAAGGTTGTTATTAAAATCAACGTATGCCTTTAGTCAAGGTCTTTGTTTAAACTTTAACACACGATGAATTTTTATCAATTTTATTCCATGATCTAAAGCCTGTTTAATGCCATGTAGTGAACAACATATCGCCTTCGATTTCCAAGATGAGGAATTAGTTTTTTCAGAGACAAATCCTTAGGTTGTGTACACTCGGGTAGGAAAGGCAAATCGTTTTGTAGATCATGAAGGTCAGATGGGTAATCAACATCAACGTCTAGAATGTATTCCACAGGATCGTCTTCGTTTAGTTTTTCTAGATCAACAGTATCCGGAGAAATCCACCATAAGGAAGGGAGTGGCACATAGCCCACCCGTAGTGGTTGTTGGCATCATCATAGGTAATAAACTGCGATTGTTTCTCAGAATCATAGGTTTCCATGTATTTATTGTTAGCTTCAGCATGCCGGTGAGACACCTGGCATATGCCTCCACGTATTCCAGACTCGATTAGAAGAATCTGATCGTAATCCTGTAGCAATTCCAGTTCAATTCCTGTGTAAAGGAGCATTGCCTCGAAACTTAAACCAGGCGAAGTAAAAAAGGGTGCAGCATCCACTCGGTGTGTTTCTAGTGTTTTGTTTCTAAAGGTTTCAAAGCTGTCTGCAAGAAGGAGTACATCTGAAGTTAGGTAGAAGTCACTATATTCCCCTAGAGTTTTAACGTTGAACTGATTCCACACATTTTTGGCATGTTCATAGTCTTCTTGACTAACATTTTCTTGACTTAATTTGTTAAAGAATGCCTCTTTTGGAGGTAAACACGTTTCACTTAACTTTCCCCATGAGTCAATGTAGTCATAACAAAATATCCCTTTACGAGTCATGAGCATTGCATTTTCTTTTCCAAAGTACTTGTCTGTTTCAGGGTATGATGTTAAGTTGGAAACTAAGTTTTCCAAACTACTTGGCATTAACCGAAACGTGTCCACAAATCTAAGCTTAACGTTTCCTACATATTTGGTGAAGGAAATGAACTTTTCTTTGGAATTAGCCATAACATCCACTCTCTCAGTAGTACATCCCAATTGCTTTACAATGAAATTTGCGTCGTAGCCACACATATTATGTAGAAACACAGGAACTGGGTTACGTGTTTTTCACCTCAAATTACAGTTATTGTAAGCACTTCCACGGTATTCCCCTGTAATATGGCAATGGTCTCGAACTTTCCAGTCCTGTTGAGTAAAGGGGTTTTTCACACAAATAACAGGTTTCAGAACATTGGAACTCTGCTTCTTGATCCTGAGTTAAGGCCTTTGGAGCATTTAAGCTGTAAAGGCGATCAATTTCATTAGCTATTGAGATCAAACAGTCCATAAACGTTTCTGCAGCATTAGGTCCATGATAAATAGCAGGTTGGCTCGGAAGGTTTGTCTTTATGTGTTCCACAGCAGGTGACGGTTTAACGTGTATACCAAAGCTCATAGGAACATGACTCTGGTACGGCACTGTATAACTTGCTTCAGGATTGGGTAAACATGTTTGATATGGTAAGAGTATACTTTCGAAATCTGCATAGATAACGTAAGGTATTCTCAGCATTCTTTCAACATTTAAGAATTTCACAATTGAGTTTGAATAGGCATTTCAACCCTAGCACTGTCATGCTGGACACACAAAGCTCTATGTTCTTTTAATTTTTCCATTCCTTGTTGTCCATATCGATTATCGAAGTGAGTAAAACACCGTTTACACGTAAATATCTTATGTTGATAGTGGGTAATCTGATGTCTTACTAGTTTATCAAAATCTTTGATAAAGACGTAGTGGTTCTGTCCGGATGATGAACTTAGCAGAAGGAGGTCGCGATGGTCTTGCAGCTCTTGATCCACAACCTTTAGAGGGAACAATTTGTTGTCTTGTTCCAATCCAAATACATTAATGGATATATCGTTGGCTTTTTCAAATTTGGGAATGTGAGCTAGCGATGTAGGAAACGATATTACTGAAAAATGATATTTGTTGTCCAGGTCCTTGTATTTACTAATGCGTTGAGCATCCTTTTTAACCAGTTTTGCTAAAATGGCATACATAAAATACTTTTCATCTTTCAAGTTTTCAGGATCAATGCAGGCTTTTCTTGCTTGTATAGCTGCTACTAATGGAATATATGTGCTTGCACTCAAGGGATTGTATTTATTTATTTATTTATTTATTTATTTTCAATCGTACTCCTACCACTGCTAACAAAGCCCAATTACTGCCTTTTAGCTCAGATTCCTCAATTTCCGTAGTTAACTTTGTAAATTGTGTTTCCAAGAAACTACTTAAGTCTGTTTCCTAAAATAGGGCCTGATTTCGTGTTTTAAAAGCCCGATCTGTAATTTCGTTAGTGGACGTATGAATGAATCTACATTCAGCCACAAGATTAACTTTGATCGACTTGTGCATTGATAGTTCTTTCTGCATAGCTTGTATTATTTGCCGTTTGGACTCTTTAAGGTTTGAATTTAAATCCTTACACGTATCACAACGAATGAAATAGGATTTTAGTCGACCTTCAAAAGATGTCTCATATTCAATAAGTCCATTTTTGTCTGGGACCAATGACAGTAGGTAATGTTTTGTAGGCTCTGCTTTTTGTCTTTTAGCTGCCGACACAACATTACAACATTCTTCATGACGACGTCCATTGTAGGCATTGTTGATTTTTTTGCCACACATTTTACACTCATGAAATTCCCCACACGAAACTTCATGACGCTTTCTATCATAGTCCCGAAGAAAAGTTTTTCCATACTGTTTACACATATAGCTAGGAATGGGTTCTTTCATCATGATGGTTGATTTCTGCAAACAGCTGCTTACTGCGTATCACAGGGCTAGAGGTTGGTCGGTGAGACGGTCTTTCACGATTTGAACACCGTGAGAGGTAGTAGTCAACTGGTGATATTCTTGTTAAGGGTCCTCTAATATACCCCTAGTCTAGACCAACAGCTCTTTACAGCGTATGACAAGGCTGTAGACTGGACAGTGAGACGGTCTTGCACGATGTTAACACTGTAACAAGTAGTAGTCAACTGATTATATACTTGCTAAGGGTTCTCTAATATACAATAGTCAAGACCAACAGCTACTTACTGTGTAGTACAAGGCTGTACAATAGTTGTTTTGACAGTCTTTCACGATGTGGTCACTGTGAGTGGTGGTAGTCAACTGATGATATTCTTGCTAAGGGTCCTCTAATATACCCCTAGTTAAGGGTAACAGCTGCTCACTGCTTATGACAAGGCTAAAGACTGGTTGTTTCAACGGTCTTTCACAATGTAAACACTGTGACAGGTAGTAGTCAACTGGAAATATTCTTATACCCTACTCAAGGTTATCAGGTACTTACTGCATATCAAAAGGCTGTAAACTCATGTGTGTTAGGCACTCTTTCTTGCTAAGGACCCCAATATTCCCTACACAAGGCTATACATGTTAGTTCTGAACACTTAGTAGTTAATTGTATATTCAATTTTTATACAAAGCTTATACAAGCACGTTTTTCATGAGGTAAAACTTGGTTAAATAGCTGCATGCGACACGCAAAGTATGTTTCCGCTATCTAGTGGTGACTATGAGAACTACTTGAACGACCAGCACTCTTTCTTACTAAGGACCCCAATACTCCCTACACGAGGCTATACATGTTAGTTCTGAACACTTAGTAGTTAATTGTATATTCAATTTTTATACAAAGCTTATACAAGCACGTTTTTCATGAGGTAAAACTTGGTTAAATATCTGCATGCGACACGCAAAGTATGTTTCCGCTATCTAGTGGTGACTATGAGAACTATTTGAACGACCAGCATACTACCTAGCGCTCCATTTCAACACTCACTCACTGAACGACCAGTATGCTATCTAGCGGTCGATATCAATACTCCTCAACTACCAGCCTGCTATCTATCGGTCAATATGATGACTCAATCAACTACCAGCATGCTACATGGCTTTTTTTTGTAAGATTTTTGTTGGCTTATGTTGGCATTTGTATTAGCTCTCTCATATTTGCTCTTGCTTGTTGTGCCTTATTTGGTCTTGGAAAGTATGTCAGTCCTTTTTATGGCTGCATAATGCTTACAGCCATGTTTGTAAGCAGCAACAACAACACACAAAATTAAAAAAAGTACTCTAAGGTTTATCAATGACTCTCAACTCTTACAGGCCTAGTCAAAAAAGTGTATTTTTCAAAATTTTCAAACAATATTTGGAAAGTAAGCTATATCATTAAACTAAAAATCCTGAAAAGATATATGTTAACACCAACACCTACCTCTATACCACTCGCAGTCCAAAAATAGTGTATTTTTCAAATTTTCCAAAACATATTTCCAAAATGGGTTATATTTCCAAAATTAAAAAGTTTACAAAAATGTTTGTTTGACATAAATGAATGGCCTTTGCCCCCTCTACCGCCATACCAAGTCCCAGGTCTCTAGGACAACAAAAATAAAATTTTGAAAATGGGCTATATTTCCAAAATTAGGAATTTTACAAAAACGTTTGTCTGACGTAAATCAATGGTTTTTACCCCCTCTACCACCACACTAAGTGTCAGGTCTCTAGGACAACAAAAATAAAATTTTGAAAATGGGCTATATTTCCGAACTTAGGAATTCTAAAAAAAAGTTTGTTTGACATAAATCAATGGTCTTTACCTCCTCTAGCACCATATCAAATTTCAAGTTTCTAGGACAAAGGAAAGAGAATTTTGAAAAAATGGTCACTAGTTTGGAAACTAGGGATTCTACAAAAAGTTTGTTTAACATAAATGAAAGGTCTCTATCCCCTCTACCTGTAAACCAAGTCCCATGTCTGTAGGATAAAAATGAAAAATGTTCAACTGGGAAAGTAGGTGATTTTTTATAAAACCAAACATTCTAAAAAGTGTTCTATGGGCATCAAAGAATGGTCTCTATGACCTTTATTTTCTGTAATAAAACTTATTTTGTTTTTTTGAAAAAAAGTGTAATTTTGAAATTACTATATTTTGGAAACTAAAGAGTTTACAAAACATTTTATTATTTGTGCTCTCTCATTTGCTCTTACTTTTTTTTTGCTCTGACTTTGAAGTTAGTTTAGGTTATAACTAAGTTTATTATTTGTGCTCTCTCATTTGCTCTTACTTTTTTGCTCTGACTTTGAAGTTAGGTTAGGTAATGCTAGGTTAGGTTATAACGTAGTTTATTATGTGTGCTCTCACATTTGCTCTCATATTTGCTCCGACTTTGAAGTTAGGTTAGGTTAGGTAAAGTTGGGTTAGGCAGAATGGCTGCAGTATGAATGAAAAGCCCGCTCTTGTCAGTTTTGCCTCAAAAGGCTGAGTGTACCCCGTTCCACTCTTGAGACCAGAAATTAAATTTCTTGGCAGAGACGGGGATTAGAACCTCAGGAATGACCGCCAAGAATGCTGGCCACTACACCAAAAAGTGGACAATATAAGGCTGGTCTTGGTTGTACACGATCAATCAATATTTACCTAATAATAATAATAATAATAAATATTCCATTTAGCAACTACACGGCCGAACTCTTCCTGTGACGTCATTCACGGCGTGGCGGCCATTTTGCCCATTAGCCACTCCGCCAGCTCTGACTGACCCCTCTATAAGAATAACATAGGGCTGGTTGCGCGCGGCGGCCATATTGCGCATTAGCCCCTGCGCCAGAATTGCTCTTTTATTCCTACTCACATCCACCGACAATGGAAGAAAGAGCAGAAATCATTCAATCTCTTAAAAACAACAAAGCACCAGGAGAAGACGGTATTACTGCTGAAATGTTGAAACTCGGAGGGGAAGAGGTCACCAGAAGAATCCACGCAATTTTAAAAGCAATTTGAGAAACAAAGTGATTCCACGGGACTGGAAGAGCGGGTTAATAAATCCATTGCACAAGAGAGGTAACAAAACTGATCCAAACAACTATAGAGGTTTATCCCTATTATCTGTGGCCTATAAAATCCTATCTAAAGCTCTTCTGAACAGACTAGAGAAACAAACAGACCATTTGATTGGTGAATATCAAGCGGGTTTTAGGAAAGGGCGTTCATGTGCTGGACAGATATGGAATCTGAAGATGATTTTGAAGATCCGCAGATCCAACCCCACAGTTGTCACCTTTGTGGACCTAAAGAAAGCATATATGATATAATTCTGTGGACAGGCAGACCCTGTTCGAGACGCTAGAAGAACTTCAAGTGGACAGGAAGACCAGAGAACTGATTCGTCAGACTCTCACCAATACAACATCGAAGGTGAAGTTTCTTGGGGAAATTTCTGACTCTTTTGAAGTACGAACAGGGGTTCGCCAAGGAAACGGACTTTCGCCCCTTCTATTTAACCTGGATCTAGATAAAGTCGTCAGAGAGTGGGAAAAGAACATCAAAGGCGTTAGCATAGGAACTGCTGGAAACAAAATCAATGTGAAATGCTTGGCTTTCGCAGATGACCTAGCGATTATCACTAGGAACAAAGAAGAAACTAAGCATGCTATTGAGACATTATAGAGAATGGCATCACAGGCAGGCATTCAAATATCATTTGAAAAAAAAAAACAAATACAGTACATGCAGAATTTTCAGCAAAAGAACAAGAAAGAAACAAGTAGTTCCGTGAAGAACTATACAGCCTATTTCCATATATCCTACTAATATTAATTGCCTCTATCAACATACAAATTGTCAGTTTGATTGCTGCAATAGATTCGTAGATATTGAGAACCGTCTAAATATTTTGGATGGTCACCATGTTGGATTTTTATATTATAAGCCTTAGATTTATGTACTATTACATGAAGATTATTGGGTAGGTGTTTTATTCAAACTTCAATCGCATGATTAGGACACAATAAATAAAAGCGGGATTTTAAAATTTCGCTCAGCCGCCATCTTGTGGTTATGAAAATAATTTAAATGAATGAGATGCCAGTCGATTAAAATTTGTATAAGCATATACCGTATCAAATTTCACTGCGCTGGGATGGTTAAAACGCTAGAAACGTCCTTTTGAATATTTAAATTTACCGTTGCCGCCATGTTGGATTTGGGCTCGCCAGGTTATTGAACGTCCCATAGGCACCGTGCGTTCTGCAGGGTGCTGCTGCGGGTGGATACTACGTGAACTACACACGGTCTTGTTTATCAACAGCTGATCGTAAGACGTTGCAATACGAGTGAATTTTTACATGTGTTTATTCAATATTTTATAGTGTTGTCTTCAGATTATTATTTTAAAAATGTCAAAACGTTCTGGCAATGTTATGTGCTGTGTTGTTGGCTGCAATAATAGATACTGCAATACAGAGCAAAGTGTGAAATTTTATAGTTTTCCATCACGAGCTCACGAAATGGATTTGAAAAGACAGTGGATTTTAGCAGTAAACCGCAAGAAGTAAGTAATGGGGGATTTAAATATTTTAATTAATACTAAATTACACAGTACAAAACCTATACTAACGATGACTTTTACAAATAGGTTAACAGTAACAACCAAAATAATTACAGTAATGCTATACTTCCAAGGTAAGGTCCGCACCAGTAGGCCATATTTTTAAAGCACAAACATCATAATAGAGATATTCTATTACACAGTAGTCTTAATGATAGCCTTAATAATTAAATAACAGATACCTTAATACCGAGCAAAGTGTGAATTTTTTTAGATTTCCTCCCCGACCTCACGAAGTGGATTCGAAAGGCTAGTGGATTAATATTATATTTACAGAAATAGGCCCTGGTACATGACAAAAAATAGGAACAAAATATTAATAGCCTACAGAAATATATTAGAAGTGTGTAATTATACATAAACATTAAATAAAAAAGCATTACAGTATTTTAAATAGTCCTACAAACATATTATTATGAAACCAGATAGTCACAAAATAATTTGAACTCATTACAATAGAAATTCAAATAAATATAGGCCTAATACAGATCCAAGTTAAATTTTACAAAATGTGTTCAAAATAATATTTGCATTTACAGATTGCCCATACTTTAAAAGGTATGTTTACATAAATTTGCCACATTTACACAATTTGTTTTATAGGGCAGATGGTACTTTGTGGACACCTTCAAAATCATCTAGAATCTGCAGTACACATTTCATAGGAGGGTGTAAATCTCAACATCCTGCTAGTCCAGCATATGTACCAAGTATATTTCCTGAATCTTACAGAAGAAAGTCAACAGGAACAGGCTCTCTCAGCAGATTTATGAGATTGAAGAATGGAAGTGTAAATAGAAACCTGATATCAGATCTGCAAACTAGTGAGCCTGCTCTAGTGTCCATGAAAGCTGATGCCCAAACTCAGATAAACAAACATTGTGATGTAGAAACAATTTTGAATTCAGTTGTGTTTTGGATGGAAACAGTGTCAGCACACAAGCAAATATATCATCCCTTCACACATTACATGCTAAACCTAGACATGTTAGTAAATTGTCTGGGCCTGACTTCCCATATGAAGAAAGAGGATTTTTTGGTTATAGTTCAGTTTCTGATAAATCACAATTAAATGTTCTGGCTGGTGTCAACAAAGACATTTTTAATATATTTTTAAACTTGCTGCCAGACACTAATACACACAAAATTAGTAAAGAAAATAGACTCTTGGTATTCTTAATGAAAATGAAGTTAGCCATACCATTTGCTGCCCTTGCTGTTATTTTCAATATTCACCGTAGTAATATTTCTGGGATATTTCAATCTGTTTTACCTGTACTGGCACAAGCAACAAAAAAGTGGGTTTTCTGGCCTAGCAAGGATACTGTTAATGCTACATTGCCTTCTGTTTTTAAAGATAACTATCCAAATTGTAGAGCTATTATAGACTGCACGGAAATTAAAACAGAACAGCCTCCTGAGATCAGCCAGCGTGTGTATATGTACTCTATAATTAAAAGTCTACATATACTGCTAAGGTCCTTATTGCAATTGCACCTTGTGGTATGGTGACATTTGTTTCCAAATGTTATGGTGGTCGAGCTAGTGACAGTTTTATCACAAATGACTGTGGAATTTTGAAATTGATAGAATTAGGAGATCAAATAATGGCTGATAAAGGTTTCCCTGGTATAAAAACTATATTGGAGGACAGCAATGCAATTTTAGTAATGCCGCCCTTCATGCACGAAGGTCATTTGACACCTGAAGAAGTTGATGACACTTACAATATTGCTAGTGTGCGAATTCATGTTGAACGGTGCATTCAAAGAGTGAAAGTATATAGCATACTTCAAAAAATTCCAAGTGAGCTATTATGTAGTGTTGATGATATTGTGCATATGTGTTGTGTTATGACAAATGTACAACCTCCTTTGATGTCTGAAGCCCATTATTAAATTTGCACGTTAGTTCCCTTAAATTGTGTGTGAAGAAAAACTGTTGCAACTTTTCAATACAGACCTTTAAGAACATATCATTTCTTTGAATTTCTAAAAGAATGGAACTATGGTTGTCTGTATAAATGAAAAAGTCACAAGCATCAAGCCCACAACAGTACATCAACAGCTGGAATTAAGTGAAATATGCATGATTTGGTTTCAGTTCCAAATTTCCTTCTGAATTTCTTATAAGATAGGGCACATTAATCTCCTCATTTTCACCTATGATTGGTTTGTCTTTACATGAAATAGGACACTTAATTTCCAGTACCCTTTCTGGCTTCCCATTCACCATTACTATACCAACAGGACTAGCACACAACCAAGGATGGGTGAGATGAATTATGAGACCACTCTCAACAACTGTTTTACCACATAAATTTTTGTATTTGGCAAGTGCAGTTTTTTCTAACTTTTTTCCAAATGTGACATTTCTAAGACCCCTACCATTAAGACATTTAGGGTTCAAGAGTGTATTTACCAACTTCTCATGATCCTTTCTCCTAGTTTTAATTGAATGTGCCTTACTTGCAGAGATCCTTTTCTTCCTTTCTGAAAACCAGAGGTCAGACTTCGATTGATGTATGGTTTTTACACAAATTTCAGCTGCTTGAGTCTTATTAATTACAACATGAGTGTTATAAAAATAACTTGCTAGTGCAGAATTGCTAACACTACACACATCAATTACCGTTATTACTGATGTAGTCTCCTGTTTCATTAATAATGTTGTTATTACATTTTTACATGCATTATTCTGAACCATAACTGTGACATCTGTTATTAAATTTCCTAGCAATTCAATGGCAACTTTAACTGATTCTGACTTTTTCTCCTCATTTAAAATTTTGGATAGTATACATGGGGTTTTCAAATCGGGAATTTCAGCTGGTTTTACATCAAGCCTCTGCCTTTTTGTGGGAAAAAGTTCTTCTAACCTCTTCCCCTTGTTATATTTCTCTTTCCCCGCGTTTGAGATTCGAGGTCTAGACCATTCACAGGGTTGATCGGTACGCGAAGTTACATGCTCTGAATTAACTGCATGAATAACTGCTAAAATATGCTTGCACTTCTCTGACGATCCAGCTGGGCATTCACAGGAACATGCAATCGTCTCTCTAGTAGCATTAACCTACGATAACATTATATCGTATTAGAAATTGCGTGTACATGAACATTAATGCCGCTGTCACCCCAGTTAGTTAGTTATTGATGTTTTAAGGAGCGGAACTACGTGGTCATCTGCCCCTGCTGTCACCCCCAACTAATGCATAAAATGAATAGATACGTTACCTCTATCGTGACATGATAAGGTTTTTGGCGAACTGATGTTTCTCTTATCACATTAGCAGTTATTACACTGTTGGTATTTCCTGCAAACTGCTTTTCTACTAAATTTAAAACATGCCCACTTTCTGCAAGTAGACGGCCTTTCCTCGAAGAATTCGGCCGATTATTGTCAGATAAAATACTCTGAAATCCTACAGTTATTATCAAGTCTGCCAGGGCAACACGCTGTGTGATGACAGCTGATATTTCTGCGGTCCGCTGTAAACTGCAACAGCTTACAATTCCGGCCACTCGTAGCGTGGCGGGACATTTCTCCCTCTAACGCACGGAGCCTATAGGTGAACTTATGCTTATAGCCTCTATCAACATACACATTTCAGTTTGATGGCTGTAGTAGATTAATAGATATTGAGAACTGTCTAAATATTTCGGATGGTCGCCATGTTGGATTTTAATATATGTAGGCCACAAGAGTTATGTATTATTAGATGATGATTATTGTGTACGTTCATTATGCAAATGTTGATTTCGATCGCATGATTAGAACACAAGAAATAAAAATTTAATTTTCGAAATTCGCACAGCCGCCATCTTGAGGTTACGTAAACAATTGAACTAAATTAGATACCAGTGCTTTACAATGTGTATAAACATTTGTTGTACTAGGTTTCATTGCGTTTGGATCATAAAATCGCGAGAAAAGTCTATCTAAAACTTTCAACTTCGCTTGGCCGCCATGTTCGTTTTGTAGATAACCGGTTATTAAAAGTCTCTTAGATGAACTTCTAGTAGTGCCCTTTATCGCCGTGCAAAATTTCATGGTGATACCGGTAATCGTTTCCGAAATATAGAATGCCGGTGAAATATTTCGCACCGCCGCCATCTTGAGGTTATGTAAACAATTGAACGAAGTTAGATTTCGGTGCATTACAATGTGTATACACTCATACTGTACCTAGTTTCATTGCGTTTGGTTGGTTAAATCGCGAGAAACGTCTATTTAAAAGTCGCAACTTCGCTTGGTCGCCATGTTGGTTTTGTAGTTACCAGGTTTTCAAAAGTCACATAGGTGAACTTCCAGTAGTTTCCTTTATCACCGTACAAAATTCCAGGGTGATATCGGTAATAGTTTCGGAGATATTGAATGCTGGTGCAATATTTTGCACAGCTGCCATGTCGGATTGGTGAGACGTAACAAAATTAAAATAGGCTAAAAATAGAAACAGCGTATGGAGCAATATCACAAGTAGAATTTTTTAAATACCTTGGAGAAATAATTCTTCCTTCAGGATTGGACAGTTTAGCTAACTTAACACAGAAAGAGCCTCAAAACTTCATAGAGCATTCAGACTAACATGGGATCACTATAATAAAAGAGTAATGTCACATAATGCAAAACTGAAACACTGCAAAACAGTTGTACTACCGAAAGCTCTATATGCTTCAGAAGTTTGTTAAAATATTTCATAATGATCGACATTCTTTAACAGCGATGACGTCATGGTTTACTTAAACTTGTTACTTTAATTTACAATAATCGTTGTTAATATTTAATAATTATAAACAATCATCACTCCTCCCTTGTCCTTATCAAATTATTGCAATGTAGCAAACTTAAGTTAACAACAATATTTTTAAATGTTGTAAAAGGGTTTTATAGAATCCTCAATAATTCTGATATGTCGTGGTAGTAGATAATAATCCTCAAAGTTACATAATTTATCCATCGATAAATTATTATAAATCAATGTAGTCAATGTAAGAATGACTCAAATAAAATCTCATTCATAAACAAAGCTAAATAGTTCCATTGAATAATATTTGAAGTAGCTTCAAGCTTAGTATAAGTTATAGCAAGTATAACTATACTCTAATATGTCGTAATAACTCTTCCAAGACCGACGATAAATAAATTGAAACGTCACTTAAATGTTTCATTAACGATGAAAATATCTCCTCGTAATCTATGTTGCTTCTTACAATAACAATCCCAAAAAATAACGATTAGAAATACATCCATAACAATTAAGAAACGATCTTAAATTACAAAATATTAAAAGTTGAAGTTGCAAATAAATAATATCCAAATCGTGGATTAAAAATCCTCAAAATTATGAAGTTTATTATTTAACAATAATCCATCATGGAAAATCTTAAATTCCGAATAATAATTCACTGAAGTATAAATTAATCAAAATGTTGAAATGGTGCCATTACAATATTCTAACTACTGCAAACTGCAAAGCCATCTTCTACGAACGAAGATCACTCTCTACATAGTGATGATATCTTGTAGAATAAGTGTGGTGGAAATTACTGTAGGCACCAGTAATTCCACACTCAGAGTACCTCTTCTTTCTCCGGAAAACTGCGTCGTTTCGGCTCGAACCCGGACCTCCAGTCTCAAACTGTCTCGTCTGGTCACGACTCGAAAATCATCTTCTACTGCAAAGCCGACCCAAGTTTCAAGCTTTAAAGTGGGCCCCCTACTTTGCTTGGGATCTTGTAGGACGTCCTCATGATGTGACGGTATGTTTCCTTAACGTAGTAATGGATAGTAGCTTCGCAATAATAATACTTCATCCTGACGATTTAATTTCACAGTCGGTCGCCTGATATTCCAGTTCGTTAATGTACATCATATTCCTTAGGCATTCTGGTTTTAAAACACCATCACGATCACTTCATATACGTAGTCGAGCATTCCCCTTAACATTTGAGTATATAACATCTCTACAATCTGTTTATATCAAGTATGATAACTGCCTATTGTTCTCCGTCAGTGTTATCTGAATGCACACACAGTCTAGCGCGTAACCTTGGCTGCATACAAACTCGTAGTTGCCTTGCCTAAACAACGCTCGCAATGTCTCGCTTCCCGTTTGAGAAAATCACTTTTTATGTCTGACTTCCACTGCGAAAATGGCTTTAAATCCTCAGAATTCCGTCGCGATATTTATATAGAATGCGTGTTTACATTCCTCTGCATTATTATTGAACTTTCACAACGTTATTTCGAATAATGTTCGATATTTGAGCACTTTATAATGACTAGCACTGTCACCGGACTCTTCCTATGAGCTTGGCCCATGAACAATGCTTCCCTCGCGGCCAATGATACTCAATCGTCCCGCACTACTAATCACTCGCTACTTTCAAGGACTCGCGGACCACAGGTCATTTCTCGTTGACTGCTCACAGCACAAAGACAATCTGAGTGCTGGCGTCACCCCGCTCATCAAAAATAATAGCATGGCGCGTCATGAATATTCGCGGCAATCACTGGATTGAATCTTCAAACTCCCTTACAAGTGTGTCTATCATGATTCTCATTAATTTAGATACATTTCCATTGTTTTATCTGTACAATTTTCCCTCTTCTTTGCCAAAAATCAGTATAAATGTCAACTAGAGCTCTTCATTGCAGGCGGCAAACATCTCCTTCCTTTGCGATAACAAAAACTTGATTAGCCAATTATGGTCTTTCTTCTTCATAAATGAGTGTTGCTATGCTGAATCTAGCAAAAATACGATACGTGACGAGGTTAAATCATGGCTTGGGTAGCCAGTTTTCCTTCGTTGTCTGTGATCTGAATCCTTCATTTCTTCAATAATTTTTAATGTTGCACAATCCTTAAAAATCCTGCAATCTTCTCCAAATTTCACCAAAATAACCGAAATGTCACTCTCCATCCTGAGCATCTTAAAATTCGAGTTAAGTACCTTGCTTCATTAGTTAAACCATAATATTTGTACATATAAATACAGTAAGACTTCACATTACAACCGGCCACTGAAATTATATGCCTTAGGCCTAACCTACAAATTACATGTCATGAAATTGGTAAATATATTCAGACACAACATCAATACGCAATGGTCAATAATGTAGTTTAAAGTACACAGGGTTATTGTACTGAATATATTTCGAACTGATGAATGAAACTGGAGGAAACGACAGCCATTTGATTTGCATCCAAAGTAGTAGAAACTTTCAGTTGATCAGCAAGAGCGTTGATTTGTACTTATTTCACATAGTTTTGATGAACATTGTCACGTTGCAATTTAAATATAAACGCACATACAATTCCTCATCGATAAATGAATTGCACTTCATACGGTCATGAACTGGAATAGATTTCTACATAAATTAAATTGCTAGCAAGATCATCCTTCTCTCGGTTGGTATTTATTTATCGTGTCAGAAGTACAAAGTAAACATAGAAAATGAAACAATAGAAATATTAAACACTGGTTGACCAATAATTTGCCACGACGAGTGCATTTGAAGTAGTTCCCATTAAGTCTTTAATGGTGTAAGTGCAGGGGCGGTTCGACCTTGTACATCTAGGGGGGGGTGAGAATTTAAAAAAATTCCGACTGGCTGTTTAACATTGCCGACTATACGGTTAAAAACTGAGCAACGGAAGGGAGTGGGGGATGATGGAGAGGGGGGTGGGGTGGGGGGCAAACGATACACAAGACAAATATAATTAATGAATGGCTTTCATTTAAAATGTATTTTATTAGTTCCAGAATTTTGAATCGCGGGAAAATTTGATAAATGAACAAAATAAGTGTTTAAATATTACAAGAATTAAAGAAAATCTAGTTATTCTTTCTAAAACCGTACTCTACGATGTTTTAACAAGGACTTCTTTTCCACTATCTCCGTAATTTCAATGTCGTCGACCTTATCTTTCGTTGAAAACAACATCATGAGGGAGTCTAAGCAGTCGTCACCCATCGATGTCCCCAAATGATTGTAAATGAGCTTCATCTTGCTGAAGGACCGTTCGGAAGAAGCAGAAGACACTGGGGATGTTAAAAATCAGTCGATTTACTTGTAAGCCACAGCAACATTTGCGATTTCTTTAAAAGATGAGCACTGTTGACTGGCATCGAGCAGGATTTCAAGCTCAGCCAGCACACGCTCTTCATCGTGAAGGATGATTTTCGAGTGTGATTGCTTTATAGATCGGACGCGCTCGATGGTGCAGTTTTTTTCTATCAGCGGGTATCTTGATAATTATGTGGAATAGCTCTAGCAAATAAATTAGTTTTGCGAGATTGTCTTGCACGCTTGTAGTAAGTACATCCACATCCTTTCTGTAGAATGCAAGAAAATAAATTTCTGGTGTCGTTTCAGCATGCACGTCATACTTCTTTGCAAGTCGCCGGGTCCTGTGGTGCTTTAAGAAGTCTTCCTCCGCATTTACTTGCATACTTTTCGCTAATCACGATGCACTCTTTATTAATGCGTCCATCTTGCCGTCGTCGTTGATATCTTCAAAAGACTTCAAAGCGCGCTGAATCAGCTGCATCGCGTCTACTACATTCAGCTCCTCCGCTTCTGAAAGCTCGGTTACGTTCTTAATTTTTAACATGATGTTTTTGGTAAAGTACATGCCGCAGATAAAATCAAAGTAGAAGCGTTTTGTGCAAGCCTGACGCAAAAGTTCGGGTTTTACTGTCAAATTCTGAATCGAATTAGGTTTTCATCGTTTCCAATGCTGTGACTATCTCTTCATAAGACGTAGAAACAGCTCTCATCGATTCGGCGCGCGCAGTCCACCTTGTTTTTGATAAATTCTTAAGTTGAAGTGAATGTTCAATTTTATCCAGCTCTTTCTGCAAGCTTAAATGTTGTTTCGTGCTACCCGTAAAAAACCTACAATGCTTCAAGAGTGTCAAAAAACTTTCGTATAAGTGCGCTAGCATTACAAGCTGTCTCTACGAAAATGTTTAACCTGTGAGCTTGGCATGGAACGTACGGAATATATATTTTGCACTTCTCTGATAGCTTTTTCTGAGTGCCGTTGTATATGCCAGACATGTTACTAGCAAAGTCGTACGATTGAAATGCTAGTTTATCGTGTGGAAGTAAAAGTTCTTTTGAATTTAAAATTAAAAATATTTTTTCAGCCAACTCCTCTCCAGTCTTTTTTTTTTTTGTTAAAACAGCGCCTATTTTTAAAAGACGCTCCACAGGAACGAGCTCTTCATCTTTTTCGACGACGTATCGGATATTCAACGCGAGGAGGTCTTTATGTGACATATCGGGAGTAGTATCTGCTATAACGGAGAACATACCGGCGTTCTTGATCTCTTCTGCAATTATTTCACGAGTTTTCCCTCAAAGTAGACGGATGAATTCATTTTGAGAGTCCTTGCTCATATACGTAATGTTGTGCTTCCGCGTATTCACTTCTTCCAACCACCTATTCATGACCGGACTATGACGTGAAAGTAACTTCACAATTTGCGTGAAGTTTCCATTATCTTGAGTGATTCCATCCTCGTGAACTCGGAAAGCCAAACCTTGCCGACAAAGGGTTCTTGCAGTGTCAATAAGTATCTGGATAACTTTTTAGTGGAACTCCTTTTCTTGTTCTTCCTCAATTCCGATCGTCCGTAAATGTTTATCAAGGAGAACGCCTACGTGGCCTTGTGCATTGACAAAGTGGCACAAATTTGTCATAGCTGCTTGATGAGCTTCTGAAGTGAAGTGTTCTTGTAATTTGCCCTTTATCTTCTTTCCGCGACTTTTCAATTTGAGCCACTGACGTACTCCAGCGTGCGACCATTCTTCACTTGCGGACGCCCTTACTCGTCCGTTTGGAAATAAGCCACAGGCAAAACAAAACACCGCGTCTTTTTCAATGCCATACTTCAACATGGGAAAATCCGTATACCAGGCCGGCTTATTTTCTGGTATGTCTGGATTTGCTGGAAATACACTAATTTTTGTCTTGAAGGCCCCAAGTGAAGTCAGGTACAGTCGTTCGTTTCCCGTGATAATTCTTTTCCGTTTTGCAGGATCGCGATTAACAGGTAAATCGCCCGCTTGAAAAGGTACTGAGTCTGCACGCATGTTATTTTCCTCCTCTCCCGCTCGTTGAAGCAACCTACCGCCTTAATCGTGGATTCTGGATAAGCAGTCTTATCATTTCTACCATAAAAAAGTTTTGTGTTCGGAATAGCGTCTTCTTTTGTTGTTTTCAAAATACCTTCAACTCTTTTGAAATGCGTTATATACTCACTAACTTGGTCAGAAAAAACAATCCACGAAAATTCGCTACTACGCGGTGTAGGACCGTCACCACTACAACCGGCATTCGATGAAGTTCCAGCTGCTCGTAACTTGCGAACGTCAGATGTGTTGGGGGATAGTGGTGGTTCGCGATGAGCAACGGTGGTCAATGGCTCAACGGTAGATGATGGCTCAACGGTAGATGATGGCTAACGATGGGTGATGGCTCAACGGTAGGCGATGTCTCAACGGTAGATTTTGATTTTAATTTTACCTTAGCTACCCGATGGGCATTATTGTCTCTTCCACCCCGCCCCGGTTTTCTTGTCACTGGGTTTTAAAACACTCTGTAAGTTTTATTTAAATAAAAAAGATGGTTTAAAAGAGAACAACTCACCCCCCTCAAAGGTAGACCTTTATGGATTTATCGGGTATTTTTTCTTGATAACAGAATTAAATATAAACATGACTGAAAATATGCATGTATTTATTGTATTATTATTACGTACGTTTCATGGGTATGCGATGCTCGTGAAAATGTTCCGTGCCGGCGAAAACTCACGTCCCACTGCCACTGTATTTGCACCTACAGGGTCTTTCACTCAAAGTGCGGCCGGCAGCGCGGCGCGTAGAGGCAGCTCACTGAGCTTAGGGTCGAGAGTCCGGAGCATCAATCCAACAACACTTCCTTCCTTATCTTAATTATGACATATGCTGTGACAGCAGCGCGCTGCTCGTCTAACCTTTATAGCTACACGTTCTACCTAGAGCGCTGGGCCGGCCGCACTTTGAGTGAAAGACCCTGTAGTTATCACTGTAAAAGTTGCTGGTTCAGAAACGACTGCTTTCGCTCATTCTCAGTGACCACTGCACTGATCATAGTGAGCACTCCACCCCTTGAGGAACCTAGGAACCATAAACCTGTCAATTTTGTCACAATAGAGCGGATATGTGAGGACGCGCCGAGACAAGCGGTAGCAGGTCATAACATTCCTCCGACAACATCGCAATGAGTTGGCTTGACCTGAAGTTATCAATGCGCTCACCAACACCTTTTGTCTAGCCACATGGCACAGATGCTGGGCTCGCTTTGCTGTGAAGTTGAGTCGCTCTGCATAATGAACGCGGGGTATTACTCCCACCCAGGAACGTGCCGATGAGTTCATCCCTTGTCTTTGGTCCCATATTGCTCATCTGTCATTCTTTCTTCAGTTTCCATACACAGAAACGAAATGGCAAGTGGCAGTAGGTGCACCGAGGACTGGAAGTGAAACTTTTAAAATGGTTATTTTGCCGACTCTTCCTCTTGCCGCACTGGGCTATTGCCTGCCTGCACGAAATTATTGCATCGTCCGTTTGTGTTGACTCTCGGTAAAAATGCCGACTGTCAGTATAATAAATATATTTTTAAGACATCGGACTAAATCTTATATGACCATGCCCCGTTTTGCTTTTTTAAATGCTGTTTTGGGAAATGTTACGACTTCTTCAGGTTTTGCCGACTGCCGACTGATGTCGTATTTGCCGACTGAGAAAATACCTGAGGGGGGTGAGACACCCCCCCAACCCCCCACTCGAACCGCCCCTGTGTAAGTGTCTGGAGAAGAAGGACACAGTAGAAGATGATCATTGGTCTGCTCAGTACCACACTCGCAGTAAACTGATTCCACAGGAAGGCCCCATTTCTGCTGGTTAGTCTTGCATCTCGTGGTACTGGAGCGTAGCCGATTAAGAGCCTTCCATGTTGTCCACTTTTCTGAATGTCCAGGGGGAAGCTCTCGGTTGGTGATAATTATTGTAAAGAAGCCAGTGGTGACCAGCGGATTATAATTCGCGTTCCACTCTCACTGAGTTGTAACTTGCGGTTACGAATCAGCTGTTCGTTAACGCCACGGGGGGCCATTTTAAAAATTTTGGGAGACAGAAACACACCCTGTGTGGATACGACACCCGACACTCAATTTCGCGACAGCCTAAGAGCTGGACGTGTTTTGGATTTAGCCATATTTTCATAAATTGTGATCTGGTTAAGAAGCCGAGAGAGTTTAACTTGACTGTCATTTATCACGATGAAGACACCGTGATTAACATTAGAAACGTTATATTACTTGTGACTATAGCAATTTTTACGATTTTTTGTGCAGTGATATTACACGCTACAGCGAGAAGCACATGTTTGCTTAGTGAAACAAGTAAAACTGTGGAAATATTCTGTTTAATTGCTATTCATCAGACAATAACGTTAATTGTAACTAGCGGACCCGTGCGAGAAATCTCGTATGTTCATAAACCATACTTTCCCCGATAGGTTTATAATGAGAGATTTAAGGAGAAAGGTTGTAATGTTTTTATAGAACACTATTTACATTTCAGTTAGAATTCCAAGTTCTACGTTCCCTAACTTAAGAAGGCAATCTCTGAAAATTGGATCATCACACTCACCAGTTATTCGATATTTATGAAATTATACGATTTGAGTACTCATTCGTTTGATTTACTGTTTCTGAAATACATGAAAAATGATAAAGGAAAGACCTCAGAATGTTAAAATGACATGAAACAAGCGTCACAGCGGCCAAAATGTGAAGTGGACAGCAATCATGGAGCATGTTTTCCTACAACAACAGTATCTACAAATCGCACACTTCGTACATTTTTCTTTAAAATCATTTTCTAAAGAAATTATATATATGAAATGACTATTCGTCGCCGCATGAGGGATCTATACTACTGCAATAATATATATATGATAACTCAACATCAGCGCAGTTATTTTATTTGCACTAAGAGTGACGATTGAACGGATACAGAGTGATTTTGAAGAGCACATGGTTGCTCAGTCAAGACCGACTATAATATCTCAGACCGTAACATCAAAACAAAGATGGTGGCAGTCGTAGGGGAACAGTTGTTGACGCTGGTGGGCATGGCGCCTTAGAAATAGCGGTAAATTCGAAGACAAACATTCGCATAATTGATTAAATTCCACCAGAAATTACAGAATTTCATTTAATAAGGCACATATTCAATGTGAAACCCTGACGTACTTCGCTACATGCAACGCGAACAGACAGTAGCTAAAAATACAGACATAAAGCAAAGATAAGACAAATATTTAAATACTGCAAATACTTCTAAATGGAGCTACAAGAATGTAAATAGAAATTGTTGTTGCTTGTATTAGGGACTACGACATCGTGGTCTTATAGCCCCATGAATTTGTGTGATAACCTGTGTCACTGTTATGGCTGAACTAGTGTGTTTGTAAATTGGGGGTTTGGATTGGGAAGGAGGTGGCCATGGTCTTACGTTAGGACCCATCCTGGCATTTGCCTGGAGTAGAAGTGTTGAAACTACAGAAAACTACCTCCAGGATGCCTGGGGTGGGCATCGAACCCTCCTCTACTCAGTTGCCTCATGAGGCTGAGTGCACCCCGTTCCTGCCCTCACACCAGAATTAAATTTCTTGGCAGAGCCGGAAAACTATCCCGGACGACAGCTAAGAACGCTAGCCACTACACCTCGAGGTGGTCCAAAATGGAATTACTACACTGCAAAGTAAAAGTTAATAACCGTATTACTTTACCTGATTTACTTGCTACTGAGTTTCAACTCCTTGCGGATCTTCTGTTTCATTCCTACTGATCCATTCTGCTCCTCTGCATGTGTCTGTTCTCGAGCTTTTTAGCAATTCATTTAGATTCATTTTTGTCATAGTCTAGTTATTGACAAGGGTTACCGTCGCATGGGCGGCGACGGCTAAACAAGCGAGCCCTCACTTTCTATCACGCATCGTTGAACGTCGGGACTATGTCTGGTCGCCACAGCGAACAAGCTAAGGCAATTGAGAAGAGGCACATTGACATCTGTGCAGTGCAAGAAACAAGATGGAGCGGACAAAAGTCTTATGACATTGGCTGTGGTTACAAACTGATATACAACGGCTCCCGCGGAACAACCAGCGGTGTCGGCATCATCACATCAACCAAGTTTGATGGTTCTGTCTCTGAGGTGCAACGATATGACGATCGTCTTATGAAGATTGTGTACGTTGCAGATGGAAGGAAAATTCAATTCTTCAGTGCCTACGCTCCACAAACCGGCCTGAGCGCAGAAACTAAAGATGTCTTCTGGGCTCTGATTGATGAGAAGACTTCTGAAGTGCCACCTGAAGACTAACTCATCGTTGTTGGCGATCTGAATGGTCATGTTGGACAAAGGAAAGGAGGCCACGCAGCCCATGGTGGACATGGATATGGAGAGAAAAATGATGATGGCCTACGAATCTTTGACTTCGCAGAAACCCACGATTTGGTAATTACGAACACTTGGTTCAAGAAACGTGAACCCACCTAATCACATTCTACAGTGCCTCAAATGCGACCCAGATTGGCTATGTCCTTGTCAGACGGCGGAATCTTCAAGATGTGTTAGATACGAAAGTTATTCCATATGAAACTGTTGCCACACAACATCGACCAGTCATCTGTAACCTGCGGATAAATCCTCCAAGAACCGGATACTTAGTCAGAAATGGACCAAAAAGAATCAAATGGTGGCGATTCAAGGAGAACGAGGCCAATGTTCTTGCAAAAATCACTGTACCTCCAGTCACCACAGTTGAAGAGAGCTGGACTAGATTGAAAGATGCTACCCATGAAGCTGCACGTTCAGTGCTCGGATCAACGAAACCAGGTCGACAAAGGATAGATAAATCCGCGTGGCTTTGGAATGATGCCGTTAAAGAGGCAGTACGCATGAAGAAACAACTATACCATGAGTTCCTCGAAGATAAAACACCAACTCGTTGGAATGCCTATAAAGCGGCCCGCAGTGAGGCGAAGAAGGTAGTTTCTGCAATAAAAGCAGATAGGTACGCTGACCTCTACGCAAAACTTGACACTCGTGAAGGCGAACGTGACATTTACCGCCTGGTCAAATCAAGGCACTGCAAAACGGAAGACATCCAACGCTTTTATGGATCAATAGCGAAACAGGTGAACTGCTGGTCGGCTGGGAGAAGGCGAGAGAACGCTTCGAGACAATGTCGACCGAGGAATTTCCCCATCCACCAATTCCACCCACCTATCCTGTTGAAGGACCAATAAAGGAAGTCGAGATCGCCAAAGTTGAGGCTGTTTGGAAAGAGATGAAACTGGGGAAAGCCACCGGCCCTGATGATATTCCAGCAGAGTTTTGACGCTCTCAACAGTGGGATGCAGCAAGATGGTTAACGCAGTTCTTCAACCAGATCATCAAAGAAGGTCGGATACCAACAGACTGGCAGCGGAGCATCATTGTCCCATTCTTCAAGAAGAAAGGGAGCCCTGCTGAGTGTTCAAACTATCACCAAATCAGACTTCTGAGCCACGCGATGAAGATCTTCGAACGCATTCTCGACAAAAGGATTCGCAAGATAGCAAAACTCACAAAGAACCAAGCTGGGTTTGTGAAAAACTGCGGTACAACGGATGCAATCTACGCAGCATGGTTGCTGGTCGAGAAGCATCGTGAAAAGAATAAGCCACTACAACTCTCTTTTCTAGACCTGGAGAAGGCCTTCGATCGGGTGCCTCGTGATGTAATCTGGTTGGCGCTCCGAGAGCACGGAATTCCAGAATATCTTGTTAACTGGGTGCAGCTTCTCTACAAAGAACCGACGAGTTATGTTCAAGCTGCTGTAGGAGCAACCAATGATTTCAACATCATGGTAGGGGTCCACCAGGGCTCTGCCTTGTCGCCTTTGCTGTTCATTCTTGTCATGGATACTGTCACATCAGACCTGCACAAGCCAATCCCATGGACGCTTCGGTATGCTGATGATGTCATGTTAGCTGCAAACAGCAAACTTGAACTCCAGCACCAAACACAAATGTGGAGTGACCGAATAGCTGAATATGGCCTGCGACTGAATAAAAGGAAGACGGAGTATATGACTTTAGATCCCCAAGAAGTTGGGACCATCAGCGTTGACGGAGAAAATCTCCCTCGAGTAACAAAATTCAAATATCTTGGATCTACTGTCTCTGACGATGGAAGAATCATTGACGAGGTCAACGCAAGGACGCAGGCGTCTTGGTTGAAATGGCGTACGACGACAGGTGTCACCTGTGACCGCCGGATGAAAGACCACCTTAAATCCAAGATCTACCGCACTGTTATCCGTCCAGTCGCACTCTATGGTACCGAGTGTTGGCCCACTACATAAGAGGTGGAACGTCGGCTAAGCGTCATGGAGACAAGGATGCTTAGGTGGACAGGCGGCGTCACTAGAATGGATCATGTTACCAATGTTGATATACGGAAACGTTTCGGAGTGGCGCCGATCCATCAGAAAATGCGGGAAGGCCGTTTACGCTGGTTTGGCCATGTGCTGCGCGCAGAAGAAGACACAATAGCTAAGTCAGCATATGACCTGGAAGTCACGGGAAAGAGGCCCAAGGGACGACCAAGGCAGAGGTGGGTTGATACGATCCATAATGACCTGAAGACTGCACATCTACACCCAGATATGGCTCAAGACCGAAAGAAATGGAGACAACGAATCCTCACAGCAGACTCTGCCACCAGGCAGGACAAATGCTAGGAGGAGGAAGGAGAAGAAGAAGAAGAAGATAGTTATTGACAAAAATGTTGGCAAACACTTTCATGCACTTCTTAAAAACTTTTACTAAAGGGACACCACATTTGCAAATGTACCGAATTCAATGTTACTGACGGTGTTTTCAGTCATCTGCATACCTAGTTTGACAACATCATCCCTCTAGGTATCTAGCTTCAAGAATCAATTTCATAAAACTCACTGATCAAAGTTTGGAAAAGGCAAAACATACTACAACTCAGAGATTATATGAAAGCTGATGGACGCTTTAATCCACCTCTGTTTAGCTGGTTGAAATACGAATAAAGTTCCTGTGTGTCACAATCGAGGAGGAGCTCTTCACAATATAACATATTTACACTCGATACAATTCACTTTCTTCCCTAACTTTTCCAGGACTGTCTTGCTGATATAACTAGCAATACATGCCAGGACACTTTGCGTCTTAATTGGGACGACTACACAGCGAGACTCATCTACAGCGGCCTCCAATGTATCTACATTTTCCTCGCTTTCTTCGTGGCTGAATGTTACCGCCAGGTCCCTCAATGCAAATTCTCCTACCTTGGCAGACTTCAATTTCAACAAATCAAGAACTTTGAGCCTTCGATCCGATTCAAGAATTTATTCAGCAGAAACATTGTACGTGCATCAACCGAGTCTTTTATATGTTGGAAATGTTCCCTATAAACTATCAGTTTGCAAATTACTTGTTATTATTGAGCCCGACATCACTTCTGGGATGTGACATCGATGGCTCATGAGAAGTCAATCTTCCTGGATGAACCGAGGACTCCAAAGCAGCAGTATTTTCTCTTTGGGAGTAACCCTCATTTAGTGCACCACAAGTTGCCGCACTACTAATTTTAATTTTTGCCATTTTATTTGGAGACTGTATTTATTAAAGGTTAATTGTAAATAATTGGAAGCACTGAAGAATTCTATGATTTTTGTTGATAAATGTAATTAAAGGTATAACCTCGCAGAATGTGCTATGAACGTTCAATAGTTGCACCCTTGACTGGGGTGATACCATTGAAGCTTCCGGCATCTTGCCGAGAACACTCTAGTTTCAAGCTAGGTCCGGACCGGACGTGAATTTCATCGTCGTTAAAATCCACGAGTATAATTTACGCCAATTATCATCGAAGTGTGAATAATATTTGAATGTATGCAGTAAAGCTGCCATTATAATTTGGAACTGTGATTTGGCTTGAATAAGTGACATTCGTAAAATTGGGTACAAATTTGTGAACCCAGGACGGAACAACGTGGCGAGCACATGGTTGCAGGCCGAAGTGAAAAATTGCTAAAGTTTAAACAATTCGTCGTTTGCAGTTAAATGAGAATCTATATTTCGTTGTGTAACACTCACCAGTGCATAAAGGTGAATTTCTAGTGAGCGGATGGCTCCTGCGTAAATTAATATGGAGTGAGTATAGTTGCATAAGCAACCATTCTAGCGTCTGTGAGCGGAGAAACACATGGTCATTTTTGCATAAGGATGTTATAGGTCTCTTTCCAGTGAAAAATATGAATGCTGATACACTGCAGACGTTAACAGTAAACATCCTCAAACTCTTGAATGAACTCCACTATGACGTGGTTTGTTTTGTCTCAGATAACTACCAAACAAACAGGAAAATGTTTGAGATGTTGAGTGGTGGTGTCTTAAAAACGTTTGTCCCTAACCCAGCGGATCCTTCTAAGCCCCTCTTTCGTCTCTTCGATAATGTACGATGTTGTGAGTGTAAAGAAGAAGACACACACACCTGCATAATAGTTGCCGCCTCTGAATCTGATCCATTTTCAGCCATTCCTATGATTTTTCCAGCTTTGTACGATAGCTTGGCATTTACATGTATTTCATCCATCATTATTGTTACAACCTTATTATCATCGTTGAGTAGTTAACGTTTTTCCAACAAGAATAATTTTTGAGATGGCCCTATACCACATCCTTTTGAACCTATTCTACAAAGAAACTGTCGAAGATATACATGGTGAGGTAGTGAGATTTTGTTAGTTTTTCGCATTGACTGATAGGCCCCTGGATACGAATAGGAAATTGTGGCAGCCCATATCAATAGCTCTGGCGAATACTGAATCTGAGTTGCAATGGACAATTCCAATTGCTCTAAAGCAAATTTAATTTTCCTAGCTCTTATTAAATCAATGTCACAATCAAGAGACTTGGCTTTCCTTAAAAATCTACCAGCATATGAATTCTGTCAGAAGTAAAACATGTTCATCATTATAATAAAATTGGGAAGGTGACTCGCCAAATTGTCTAGTTTGGTCCATCTGTCACATTTTAAATCGCTGCTTCCATCAGACTGCAGTATCCACTTCAATTTTTCCACAGACACACAGAGATTCTTATAGAATACATTTACACCTAAAGAACTTGACACTTTAAAACACACTGACACTGATGGTATGTCTTTAATACTACCGTCATCTATTTTAACAAACAGGACACAATCATCTTTCATTATCACTGTGAAGGGGGTCAAACGTTGCTCACGTCCGTAGGTTTTACCCATTGCTACCCTACACGTGTCCCCCGGGTGGTGCTAAGTAAGCAACAAAATAGAGATGAGACCGAACTGCCTGAAAAGGCCTCCCGGTCAACAAATACAGAGTAAACAGTCAATAAGTCCTTCTCAGGACGCACAAGTTCGTAGGGTTGGACCATCTCTCCGCATATGTCAACTGAACATTGAAGGAATAAGTAGAGCTAAATGTGACTATCTATCCAGACTATCAAAGAAACATGCTATCGATGTCATTGCACTCCAAGAAACGCATACAGCAGATGATCAACAGTTACGAAGTAGAGGGAAAATACCAGGATATACATTAATAGCCTCGAACAACCATGAAAAGTACGGCCTAGCGACTTACGTCAAGCATAACATAGAAAATCATCAGGTACTTTCAGTGAGCAGTGAAAATAATATATTTACAATTGTAACAAAAATTGATAGTGTAACAATAGTAAATGTATACAAGCCTCCTGAAGTAAACTGGCCAACCCCTCCTTTTCCATCTCAGCAACACCCAACTCTATTCCTAGGTGATTTCAATAGCCATCATAGTCTCTGGGGATACTGCGAGAGTGACAGTAATGGCGAAGCTCTCAGTGATTGGATGGAAACTGAAAACCTAAAATTAATTTTTGATGGTAAAAGTTTACCCACTTTTCATTCAGGTCGCTGGAACAGAGGATATACTCCTGATCTGTGTTTCACAACTCAGCTTCAAAACTCCTATAGCCAGATACGCCGTTCGGTACTTAATGATTTCCCCCACAGTCAGAACAGACCTATTATTTTAGAGACTGGGATGTGTGTACCAATTGTACAGTCCCATCCAAAACCAAGGTGGAACTTTAAGAAGGCAAACTGGTCTGAATTTGCAAAGCAAACAGACTCCAACATCAGATGGATCAAGCCAACATGTAGTAATTACACCCGATTTATCGGCATAATTAAAGGAGCAGCTAGACGATGTATTCCTAGAGGTTATCGTAAAGAATACACACCCGGTTGGAGTGAGGATAGTGAAAGCTTACTGAAAAAATATGAAGCAAATCCATCTGCTGATAATGCTACTGGCCTCCTACATTCACTAGATGAGAATAGAAAAAAGATCTGGCATGAAACTGTGGAATCATTCGACCACACACACTCGAGTCGGAAAGCTTGGTCTGTTATTAGAAAACTAGACCCAACAAATTCAACACCAATCAGATCGAAAACTGCCATTAAGCTAAATGACTTTGCCAATCATCTAATCTCAAATTCCATGAGCCCAAAAGATAAGCAGACAAGAAGGGAAATCAAATCTCAGCTGAAAATCAAGAAAAGAGCAGCCCAGAATTCTTCAAAACTTTCCACTCTATTCACTGTAGAGGAAGTCAGAGTCGCCATCACAAACATGAAACTTGGGAAAGCAGCTGGATTCGACGGAATCTATCCTGAATTCCTCGCTCACTGTGGACCAGCTACAATTAAATGGCTTACTAACTTCTTTTCAGATATCCTTTATACTGGAAATCTCCCTGTATTATTCAAGAAAACAAATATATTAGCGATCCTCAAACCGAACAAAGATCCGACAAAAGCCGAAAGTTATCGCCCCATAGCTCTACTAAGTGTCACTTACAAACTACTTGAGCGACTCATCTACAACAGAATTTTTGATACTATTAACAACCACATCCCCATAGAACAAGCTGGATTCAGGCCTGGCAGAAGCTGTAATGATCAAGTGTTTGCATTAACAACTCATATTGAAAATGGGTACGAGAAGAAATCTGTAAGCCTAGCTGCTTTCTTGGATCTATCTGCCGCTTATGATACAGTATGGCGAGAAGACCTCCTTCTGAAATTTGTGAGCATCATTCCGTGTCTCAAACTCACAAACCTAATTAACAACATGCTGTGCAATAGACTTTTCCAGGTTTACTCTGGCAATGATAGAAGCAAGTTCTTCAAATTAAATGATGGATTACCCCAAGGATCTGTCCTAGCTCCTCTCCTTTTCAGCTTGTACATATACGACCTGCAAGAAACTTCTTCAAGGAAATTCATATATGCTGATGACATCTGTTTGGTAACCCAGAACTCCAACTTCACCGATGCTGAAAATACACTAACTGCCGACTTGGAAGTCTTGGACACATATTTCAAGAAATGGTGCCTACGCCTAAATTATCAGAAAACTGTTGTATCCGCATTTCACTTACGCAATAGGTTCTCTAATTACAAACCAGAAGTCAAATTCAGAGGACAAACTTTGCAGTTCTGCAGCATGCCTAAGTACCTTGGGATAACACTTGATAGGTCCTTGACCTTCAAACAACATCTCACGAACGTAGCCGCAAAGGTGAAGACCCGTAATAGCATCATTCAGAAGCTTGTTGGTACCTCTTGGGGTTCCAGCGCTCAAACTTTACGATCAACTGCTCTGGCACTGTCATACTCCGTTGCTGAATACTGCTGCCCATCTTGGCTAAACAGTGTCCACTCCAAGAAGATAGATGTGCAACTTAACCAGACAATGCGACTGATTACGGGCTGTATACGTAGCACACCAACTATATGGTTACCTGTTCTAAGTAACATCCAACCTCCAGCTCTTCGAAGATCAGAGGCTCTCCTGAAGATCTGGAAAACCATTCAGAAGAACCCCCAGCTACCCATACATACTGATGTAGCAAAAGCAGGCGATCAACGGTTGAAGTCAAGAAAGCCACCTTGGCGCTCTGCAGTACTCCTTGAAGACTCCTCATTTAACATCTCAGAAGCATGGAAAACTGTGTGGGAAGAATCATCAGTATTCAATGCACATCTGATTGAAAACCCTTCCAACCGGGTAGAAGGTTTCAAACTCCCCAGACGCCCATGGAGAATTATTAACCGGATCCGTACAGGACAAGGCAAATGTGGATTCCTGCTTCACAAATGGGGTTGGGTTACTTCTGCTAACTGCGATTGTGGAGCTACCTTGCAAACCATCAGACATATTGTTGGTGAATGTCCGCAACGAGCGTTCCAAGGATCAGTAGGTGGCATTCATCATGCATCTTCTGAGGCACTTCAGTGGATTGATGGCCTGGACATAGAAGTTTAAACCAAGAACTTGTGTTTATGACTATGTATATAACTGTATATATAACTTGATATGTAATGTATGAACTTTTATTTTAACTCTGTATCATCATACGATAAATAATAAAATAATCACTGTGAAAGGAGCCACCTGCCTCTCATTAAGCTTACTTCAAAAGATATCGAAAGTAGAAATTGTATCCTGTTCACACCACTCAGCGAAATTTTCCTCATCTCTTCGTAACACATTTTGCAAACGCTCTTCCAGATTTTTCCTGTCTTTGGGAAGTGCAGTTGTGTGGCAGGACGGTTGATTTGGGAAAATTGTGGGAATGGCATCTGCGGTTAGGTTGGAAATTTTCCTGGGGACACTAATGGATTCACCATTTTTAACTGGGAATAGATCTTCCCTAACCACAAATTTAGGTTCGAAATGTTCAACACATACAACTGTTTGCTCTTTAACTTCGTAATTATACCCGTGAATATTTCTTATCCACTTCTCCTTCAAAGATTGCCTTTAGGAAATTTAAAAGTTGAAGTATCTGTAGCAGTATAGTTAGATTATAGCCCGGTACTCAGCATGAGCGACCCTTGTTTTGAAATATCACAACACTTCTCAGATTACGTATTACCATAATTTATAATTCACAGTGCACTACACTACGTAAGGTACACTATTACAATAAACAACAGAACTAAATCACTTGAGATATGTGATATTTGAACGAAATCTTGGCAGCAGAAACACGTAAACGTTGGATCACCAAAGGTTAACAAACCATATCCCCTCTCAAATTTCCCTACGAAACCCGACATTTTCTACTGTACCGATAGATGCATTACGGTCTGATATATTGTAGTTGGTCTTGGCTCAGTTTTCTTGTGCAGGTGTGCAATCTGTGAATTTCAGAAGTGTATGGCCACTCTTGCAAAATTATCTAAAGTAAATATTTATTACCGCCAATGACCAAAGAAAAATAATTACAATATGGTAATACATTTCTAATCTAACATGAAAGATCATTGTCGCTACAAAATTCCTTGAGCGACAGCTTCCGTTCGCATTCCAGTGCATGATACCGTTCACAACGTTTTCCAAAGAATTTACAAATACACCAGGACCTTCTATACTACCGGACCTGACACTGGCGGCGGGTAAGAGCCAAGATGGCTGACGTAGTTGGTTGTTGGTTGTTGTTTATAATGATGTGTGGTTTTGCTTACGATGTGATAGTGTTGTGATAGCCTAGTGGTGTGAATAATCCCTTTATCGCTTAGCAATCGTCTCACTTGATTTGCTGTGCTTAGTAGTTATTGCTTTCGTGTAAATAAATGCCTGCATTATCATAGTGCTTCATAAAATCGAGATACCGGTACCTTCTGATTCCATCAATTCTACTAGTGGGTAAGTTGGTCTATTTATTATTCTATTTAGGGTTTATAAATTATTAGTAATGGTAATCCATTATGAGCAAGCATAATAATAATTAACGTAGGTCTGAGAAGATCTGAAAATTGATTACGAAGAAACATAACCTGCTTTTTAAATTGGATGCAGTGTCCACTAATCCAGTTTTAAGCCTGCTATTTCAAGGATCTTATCACGTACTTGGTGTGGATTCCTGTTTTTTATAAACTATCAGTAGGCTTACCCGTGGAGATATGCCTCGGAACTGTTGTGTGCCTGGATGCAAATCCAATTATCATAAAGATAAACCATTGGTTCCTACTTTCCAATTTCCCAAAGAAAAAGAACTTAGGGATAAATGGACAAGAAGCTTTCATCGTCATGCTCTTTCTCCGACAGCTAACTCAGTTGTTTGTGTCAAACATTTTGTCCCTGAATTAGTTATTACAGAAGACAAATTCCCTTGTGCAGATGGCTCAGTTGTAACTGTACCTAGAAAAAGAACAAAACTACAAGAAGGTGCATATCCTACCATCTTTGAAAACCAGCCATCATATTTAACAAAACAAATAATAATGTTATTGGTTTTACGTCCCTTTTAACTACTCAGGCTTTTAGAGACGCCGGGGTGCCGGAATTTTGCCCCGAAGGGGATCTTTAGCGTGCCAGTAAATCTACTGACACGGCTCCCTCGCATTTGCGCACCCTCAAATGCCAGCTGACTGCGCCAGGATACGAACAGTTGCCTCCAAAAAGAAAGGATCCAAAGGAACGCATGGAGCAAGTTCTTGCCCGTGATGAGCAATAGTATAGTGAGTGGACTGAAAGAGATACAATATTAGGGTTTGAAGAATTTAAAAATGAAGTAGGCACTAGATATGTGGGGCCTTTCACATTATTTACCAAAGATAGGAATGTTTTGCTGTGTAAAATTGATGACAGCCCTAATGAAGCACCTAAAATTAATACCTCCATCAGAATTTCACCATCCTTTTCTGTGGAAGTTTTCCACAACAATTTGCATCTCCCCAGCAGTCAGTTTCAGTGGTGTCTTGGCGATAACTTGCTTTGTGATAAATGGACCAAGTTTGATTGTCTACTGAGTCACCTAGCAGGTTTCCAGCTAGAAGATTTAGATTGTAAACATAAACTTAATCTCTTACTTGGTTGGTTCCAACGTGTTAATATTGACAACTTCGACATTACCACTAAAAAGAAATTGGAATTCGGGCTCCTCTCCGTTTTCTTTCCTGTCGACCTCACTTGGTCAACTCTTGTTCTCTTCCGACCCCGACGGTATTAGGGTATCCGAGGCCTAGGGAGTCTTTTCCTTTCCCGCCTTAATTGGCACTTGTCTCATCTTTTCTGATACCCTCCTTCTGGGAGGGGTCAGCCTTCTTTTTCTCTTCCTTTTACCTCCTGCCTAGTGCTCTAGGCCCTTAAGGAGGCAGGGTGTATGTAGCCCCACCACTTCTGGTGCACCCTAGATAATGCTACACCCTCAGGGGCTCACGGCTGGTGAGTTCGGGAGTTGGCGACCCCGAGGGATTCCTGAGCTGGGTCCGTTTTCCCCCTTTTGTCCCTTACCTTCGGGGCGGACCCTCTCCTCTTTCACTTTCCTATCTGCCTTTCATGGCTCTCCTTCCTTCCAAGTCCCTCAATCCGCATTCTTCGAGGGTTGAGGGCAATTCTTTTCCTCCTGTCCTTTATTTGCCTTATTCTCCTTTATTTTTCCATTTCTTCTTCTAGTATGTAGGTTGGTAGTTAGTTTTAGTTTTAAGTTTGCATTTCATTTCTTTTCCATCTTCACGATCACCCAAACCATCAGGGGCCGATAGCCTAGATGTTAGGCCCCTTAAAACAACAATTATCATCATCATCATCAAATTGAAATTCCTACAGGAACAGTTTCAACTTTCCCTGTCCACTCGGCCAAGATATTCTGCGGATACTCTCCTGTGGGCTTCAACATTATTTTATTCTTTTCCTGGGGCTTATCATTTTGTTCACTCCAGCCAAGTGTTAGCAGTATCTCATCCATCTTATTTAAGGAGACTGTTGTATAAAATGGGAACAAACTGTTCAGGGATCAGCGTTTCACAGGAATCATACTTACGGGAGAAATGCAAGCTTCTGAGTAACCATAAAAAAGTTGTGTGTATCTTGTTAGATGAGATTTATGTTGCCCCTAAACTAAGTTACGAGGGTGGAAAAATTGAAGGAGTTGCTTTGAACAGACCAAATGAAATTCATTGTGCGACTACAATACAGGCATTCATGATAACGTCACCTTTGTGTAGATTTTCAGATGTTGTTGCTCTATTTCCTGTGAAGAACTTAAACAGTGACATGCTGTATAAAATGACATTAGAAGTACTCACTGTATTGGAAAAGAGTGGGTATGTTTCCCTTTGTCTTATATCGGACAATAATAAGTAAACAAAGGCTACGGTAGTCATATTCAAATAATTAAATATCATACTGCCGAATGAATCGATACAAAATATACTGGTACCAGTAGACAAAAAGGCATATTTTATGCACATCTAACACAAAAATAATAATTAAGCCTACTGTACATGATACAAGAAATAACTTCTATGTGAATTCATAAACATGAGTGGACAGGGAAAGTTGTAACTGTTCCTGTAGGAATTTCAATTTCTTTTTAGTACATATTATTCTTAAACTTGAATAATATTTCTTGTCAGTCAGGAATCAAACATGGACCTCAGAAGTGACAATGAAGAACTACACCACCTGGTTGGTCACATTTATTTTTAAGAATAATATGTACTAAAAAGAAATTGAAATTCCTACAGGAACAGTTACAACTTTCCCTGTCCACTCATGTTTATGAATTCACATAGAAGTTATTTCTTGTATCATGTACAGTAGGCTTAATTATTATTTTTGTGTTAGATGTGCATACAATATGTCTTTTTGTCTACTGGTACCAGTATATTTTGTATCGATTCATTCGGCAGTGTGATATTTAATTATTTGAATATGACTACCGTAGCTTACATGTTTAAGTATTTATATGGAGGAAAATTTTTGTATGTAGTCTTAATTTATATTCTCAGATGTTCATCAAATAGGCCTTCATTGTCTACTGGTAGCCTATATTTTGTATTTTACAGAGTGCCATAGGAATGAATAGGACTAGCCTATTTGTATATGGATATTCAGGAGGCAGTCGTGACCTTATGATAGGAATTAACTAGACATTTACCTTCAGTATGTGTGGGAACCCATGGTAAACCATTTGCTGGGTGCCTAAGGGGAGAATCGAACCCAACATTTCCCGGTTTACATCGCTAGCCCTCTTACCCTCAAACTAGAATCAGATTTCTTGACAGTCAGGAATCAAACATGGACCTCAGAAGTGACAACCAAGAACTACACCACCTGGTTGGTCACATTTATTTTTAAGAATAATATGTACTAAAAAAAATTGAAATTCCTAAGTTACAACTTTCCATGTCCACTCAGCCAAGATATTCTGCAGATCTCTCCTGTGGGCTTCAACATTATTTTATTTGATTATTTTTCTGATGGAACTCCGGTATTTCAACTCCTGGGGCACCTCCCCACGCCTGTCCCTGATACAGCTACACACACTACTACATTCATCACGTAATCGGAGGAATTCCTCCCACACCCAACTGCACGGGGCTGATGACCAAGATGTCCCAAGCCCATAAAATGAATTAACAGCAGACAAAATCACGTCATGATGTTATTTTGTGTTGTGTTGGATTCTGACACACGTCATGCGTTTGATGACCGATCACCAACTACGGCGGCCATCTTGGATTGCAGTGTCAGGTCCGGTAGTATAGAAGGTCCTGAATACACTCTATTCGCGAACTCAATCGAATGTAGGTGGCAGGTCGGTCGCGACAAAATGGTGGACGCAAGGGTGATTGACTTCATGATGTAGGCTAACGGTACCGTATTGAATGTTGTTGACAATTCTAGGCGGGTTCTCGTTGAAGGACAGGTAATTTAAGATGCCAAACACATAATTATGCGTGGAAAAGTACAAGAAACGGAAGATTATATGCGACTTGAAGCTATATGGTTACAAACTAGTAATTTGAAATCAGATTCAAAATGAAATTCGATCACCAGTTGCCGAGAAAAAAATAATTTGTTCAGGAATATGTAATGTGCGTTTAGTTGGTACATTGCTTTACATACTCCAGCAAGTAGATACATTTCAATTTGTAAATGTAATACTGTTTAAGTCGATAAATCAAAGGCTGCACAAGTTGGCTATAAAGATTTTTAAATTATTAATACGCACATGATTGAAAACTTAGAAGACCTGAGATTCACAGATTTGGGGGAGTAATGGGGCAAATTAAAGAAATACAATCACATGTAGGCCTACGATAAAGCGACCCCTAAAAGTAATGTTTGACACAGGGGAAGAACAGCTGTCAAATCGACCTTGCTAAGTCGCCGAGTGTCTAGTGCAAGGGAGATTGTAGGGTACCGTACCGGTACTGGTCATTGTAAGAAATTAATTAGTATTTATTAATAAATAATTCTCCTTTGTAAAATGCCAACCGCATACGATCAAATACTCCGAAATAGGGTTTGCGACGCCAAGTAATCAACTTCATTCCGTCTGAAAAGCTCTCTCTTTCTGAAAGGAATGCATTGATATCGCAATTGTTGAATTTGAAGAACACAGCGGAACTCAGCAATTAAATAAGTCATCTTTTAGCCTCAATTATTATGAAAATAACTGAAAAAAACGAGAGAAGAGCACACCCATCAACTCAAATCACATGTTCCATCACCCTTACGCTAGTTCCAGATAACGGCAGCACCGTCGCTTGAGTTCGCGAATAGCAGGCGAATGGTAAACTTCCGTCTTACAGACTCGAAAATGAAAACCATGCACTGCAAATCTTGTCCATGTGTGACGCAGCTCATGGTCTGGTCTTTTCCATTCTGCTGGGATCAACATAGCTTCTTTGGAGTAGAAATCTAGCCAAATCGCCTCACGCTTGGTTTGAATCTCTTCCAGTAGTTCCTAGTAGGCACCTGTAGCTGGCAAGAGCAGCTTTACACGAAGTTCTTCTATGAAGAATGGCTTACCAGTAAGCTCGTAAGTCAGTCTGGATGGTGTATTTTTGGAAACACAGAGAATCTTCTTGAGAAACGTCGATTTAACTGTCTCAATTTTCTTAAGGTTGGTTTTATTAAGGCAACCCCAAGACAACTCAATACCAAGGGGTCACAATGGGAATCATTTTACCGGAGAAAGTCTTCATGGCTGTATTAATATACATCCTTTTAAGGAGTTTGAGGTCATTCATCGCTATTGTTGCTGCTGTTATTCGATTATCGAGATGTTTCGTGAACGTATTACCAGAAGCCTGTAGCGCGATTCCTAAATAGTTCAAGTGCTTTGCTAATTTCTCTCCTCCAACAACAGGTTAGGGTTACTTTGTGTGGCCGTCCTGTTTGCTGATAACTTACCCGATTCTGCCTGACAGTAGGAGTGAAAGAAACGAGAGCTGCTCCTGTGTGCTCTGTTCTGGGCGCAGTGAATTTATCAACCTCATTCACCTTAGCATGATTACGCAGTCTTTGTTCACTCTCGGCTTCTTTGCCCAGAAAACACAAAAGTTTATCAATTTTATTACCACCATCATCGTCCTCATCTGTTGCTCTTCTTTCCCATATTTTCAAAACGTCAATGGGGAGACATTCTTCAATGAGTGGAACTAAGATTGCTGCCCTATAAGAATTCATGCCTAATGTTTCTAGGGATCTCAACTTAGTACTTATATTATCATACAGGTCAGTCACAGATAAATCCGAGCGAACCAATTGCAACAAATCTTTATACATACAATTTATAACCAACTCATCTTTACCAAAACGATTCTTTAAATGTTCCAAGACTTCAACATAATTCTCACTTGTGTGTGGATAACTGTCAACTAACTTCCTAGCCTGTCCCTTCACTGACATTTTCAAGTAACTAAACTTATCAACATTCGTAATGTTAGAATCCTCAGATAGCTTCATAAGCACACTTCCCATACCACATACACTAACTAAGGCTCCATCAGCTGTGTCTACACTACCAGAAACCTTTGGGGTGTAATCATACAGAATATCCTTATAAGGTGTCAGGTGCTCAGTGGCTCCTGAATCTACATACCACCTGCGTACACAATCAGATGCATCATCCTTGCTTTCAGTTGCCACATAAGCCTTTACCTTAACACTACTAGCATTAACCTGAACACATTCGTTTGCCGCCTCATCGTCCTTTACTGTGGCAATAACCTCACGATTCTTAACCTTAACATTTTCCTTGCGTCCATTACTACAATTCCGGGAAGTATGACCTATCTTGGCACAAGTGAAACACAAAACTGAACCTTTCTTTCTTGCTTCATGAACTAAATCACAGAACTTCGCAATATGCCCCTGTTCTTGGCACTTGTAGCACATGAATCCACCACTACCTGTTGGCTTGTTGACACTTTTGCTTTTGTTGACGACCCCCTTGGAATTTAAGCGCATGGCTGCCACCATTGCTTTCACGCTTTCACCCTCAGATTCTTCCTTCTTCAGCCTCGCATAAGTCTCCTGTTCTCGCTCCATCTTTAGTTTGTCCAACTTGTTCTTTCTCTCCTCCAACAATAGTTTGGCTCGCACTACCTTTACACTTAAGTTTTCTTCATTGCTTTCCAATGAACGTATCAAATTTTCGTACTCCCGCTTTTCCAGTCCTCTGAGAATAAAAGCAGCTTTGGCCTTATCCGTAAATTTTATACCTACATCGTCCAACCGTGCACACCAAGTAAGCACTTTATCAACAAATGTACGCATGCTAATGTCACTAGTTTTCTTAAAAAGACACAATTCTTCTAACATCGTCACAATTTGAAGGACTCCGGTATCGCAACATGAAGTCAGAAGATTCTGCCATGCTTCCTTAGCTGTCTCCGCTTCTTTGATATCACCTAGGAAAGGGTCGGTGACCAAACCTACGAGTAAGTTTTTCGCGTCTTGGTCTTTGCCCAGTTGGGCCTCGGAGTACTCTTCAACGGGTGTATCTTCTACCTCTCCTGTATTGGTCTTTCGTGGGAAACCTTGAACCGCGTCCCACAGACGCCTTGTTTGAAGCAATGCCTTTGTTCGGGTGCTCCACGCTTCCCAATTGTCGTCCTGTAACCTCACTATTGCAACTAATCGCTCGCTGCTTCCCGTAGCTGCATCCACGTTAGTATGTATACTTAAAATAAAACGTACAAATAGTCCTCACAATAGAAAATCGTCCACAAAATTCACCAAAAACTATCTTGAATGTACACTTAACTGCCGTCCACATGTGCGCCGCACATATCAACACCTTTTAACGACCGACATTCTCCCAACACAAAGTCCACACATTAAGAGCAATAAGCGTTTAACTGGGCTCATAACCTGTCATGAAATAATTAGCAAAAAAGGTTTACTAAATACAGTCCTAAACTCCAAATTGATGGGAGAAGAAACAAACACCGACATCTATTGGTCACAACCGGAAACAGACGGTTGTATTCAAAAAAGTACATTTGACTTGTACGGTATACAAAAACAAAAGAACACTGAGAAATACAAAAACAAAAGAAACACACTATGAGAATTTGTGAATGCAAACTCACGGAAATAACATCTGATGAAAACATAGGGCACTTTCTACCTCACAGACCAGTTATAAATTATGGGAAAACAACTAAAACCCGCCCAGTCTTTGATGCATCGGCGAAAAGTATTGGAAATTTCTCTCTAAATGATTGTTTAGCAACGGGACCCAACTTGATTGCTAGTATTGTACCTATCCTATTACGTTTCAGGTTACAGGAGGTCGGTGTCGGGGGAGACATAAAACAGGCTTTCTTAATGATTGGACTGAACCCTGAGGATCGAGAAATGTTAAAATTCTTGTGGTGGCGTGATGGGCACATTATAACGCTGCGTCACTGGCAAGTAGTTTTTGTAGTTGTGTGTAGCCCATTTTTGCTGAATGCCACCATCACTCATCATTTGAATACTCTAAGTGGTGACTTAGTTGAAAGACTTCATTTCAGTCCCTGAGTGATGCCAAGGAATTTGTGTTCCAACTCCGTGGGTAGGTTTTGTCAGGAGATGATGTGACACAAAATGTCTTAGGTGTCAAATGGCATGCTTTAGATGATCTGTTGGGATGCAACTTTAGCTTCGATCCAAAAGAGAAAATCAATGAATTAACTAAGAAGAAATTGCTGTCGATTATAAGTAGGGTGTTTGATCCATTGGGTTTGTTATCAGCACCTTTACTCCATTTGAAAATTGCATTGCAAATGGCATTTAAGCTCAAACTACACTGGGACACACCCCTTCCAAAAGAAATTCAAATGAAGTGCTCGCAGTGGCTTACTGAAGTTGATTTGATTGACAGCATTGTGGTGCCTAGATGTTTAAGAGGTGTCTCTGACACAGCTTGTTTACATGTATTCAGTGATGCCAGTCTCCTTGGACTGGGCACTTGTGCCTTTATGAGGTATGAAAACAAAGATGGCTTTAATGTTCGATTTGTTTTAGCTAAGTCCAGAGTTGCACCAATGGAAGACATGTCAATCCCTCGTAAAGAGCTTGTAGCGGCAACACTTGCAGCAAGGCTTGGTTCTGTTATTAGTAAATCGACTAATATTTCTAACATTGTGTACTGGTATGATTCTATGATTGTTCTTTACTGGATCAACAAAGGTGAATGGAAGACCTTTGTTGGAAACCGGGTAAAGGAAATCCACCAGTTGACATCACCCGAGCAGTGGCGATTTGTTCCTGGCGATTGTAATCCTGCTGATATACTCAGCCGAGGATGCTTGTTGTCCGAATTTGTTGCATCAAAATGGTGGGATGGTCCTCAGTGGCTCCTAGAGAATGAGAACAAGTGGTTAACTGTGAAAATACCCCCTACAGAAGAGGAATCTAAGAAAACGGCTGTTAGTTTTTACAATACAGACGATGTAAGAGAAAACATGTTCACACACTTTGCTTCTTTCTCGAAAAATGTGCGTGTTGTTGGTTGGATCTACCGATTTCTTGAGAAAGCTAGTGGGAAAATTTCAAACTGCGGAGAGGAGTTGACTGGCAAAGAAGTACGACATGCTGAATTAAAATTAGTACGGTGGATTCAGAGTAGTTACCCTCTAGATGTAAATAATTTCATCATTAAAACTGATTATGATGGCTTGATTAGAGTTCGTACTAAAATATTATCTGATGAGTTCACACCCATGTTCAAGGAACCCATTTTACTACCTCAGTGTGAACTAGTGGAGTCCATGGTGGTAGAATGTCATGAGAAAATGCACCATGCTGGAGCAAGTACTGTGTTAGGAACCCTGAGAGAAGAATACTGGATAGTCAGAGGTAGACGATTAGCCCGACGTGTTGTTAGTAAATGTGTTCGTTGTCTTAGGCACAAAGCACAACCAGTGAGAACACCACCTGTCGGGTTACCTAATAACCGTGTTAATCTTGGAAAGGTGTTCCAAGTATGCGGAGTCGATTTGGCTCGACCTCTTTTCATAAAAGATGGTACTAGGGTTTGGATTGCCTTGTTCACCTGTGCTGTATACCGTGCAGTCCATCTTGAAGTGGTAGAGTCGCTCTCTACAGAATCGTTTTTACATGCTCTTCGAAGAATGATCGCCAGACGAGGCAGAATCACAACTATGTACAGTGATAACGGTACTAACTTTGTAGGAGTTTGAAATCTCATTAAGCAGACTACAGTTGAACGTGAATTGAAAATTCAGTGGCTATTTAATGTTCCCACAGGTGCTTGGTGGGGTGGATTTTTTGAGCGGCTTATTGGGGTGATGAAAAGACTATTGAAAATATCCCTTGGTCGTGCGTTATTGAATCTTTGTGAACTAATTACCTTGATTACCGAAATTGAGGCTGTTATGAATGCGCGTCCCATTACCTACATGTCTGAAGATGTTAATGAGTTGAGACCACTAACGCCTGCTATGTTTTTGCAGGAGCAGTTTGAGACAAAGGTGCCTGATCTTGACGAAGTGGATGAAAAGGGTCTTTCTGCTAGGGTGAAACATGTAGCTGAGGTTAGGATAAACCTAAAAGAACGTTTTCGTCAGGAATACCTAGGGTCTCTGATGTTAAACACTGCTAAGTCTTCTAAGAATGTCAGGGTGGGAGATATTGTATGGGTTGTGTCTGACCAAAATAAAAGAATTGATTGGGAATTGGCTCGAGTGCTTGAGATCTTCCCTGGTAAAGATGGAGTAACTAGAGTGGCAAAGGTAAAAACAGTTAAGAGTGAGTTGTTGCGACCAGTCCAACGTTTGTGCTTGATGGAGATTGGATCTCCTTATGAAAATAGTGATGGTTCTTTGTGTGGTCCCAATGCTGTTGACTTGGTGCCTGATTGTGACTCTAGTAACCCCCCTCAAGTAGTTGAGAGTGAAGCTGTTGCTCTGACAAGAAGGGGCAGGGTTGTTAAAAGGCCAACCAAACTGAATTTGTAAATATTTGTTTATTCCTATGTTTTGTATTATCTTTGTGCTTTTAGTTGAAACCTACCGTTTCAAGGTGGGAGAATGTTGTGAATGTATTTCTGTAATTAAATTGGATTTTTGTAAGTTGGCAGCCTTGGAGCGTTGATGAGCAAGATGGAACAGGTCTTGAGTAACTGAATGTAATGGCTGGATAGTGATGCTCTTTGGGTACAATAAAAGTGATTGTTCTTGAATTGTAGACATGAGTTGAAGAATTGATTTGTAACAACTAGAATCAGTCCATATAAAACATCAAAATGGTACACCAAGGAAACCGCATGGTCGCCCGATTGACAGTGGCAACTTGTGATTCACATTTTCCTTCATGTAATAGCTTGTAGAAACCATGAGATTAGTCTTAGTTGAACCAAACTGAAACCCAGTGATTAGGTAGAATTGTTATACTACGATATTTCTTCACTTAGAGTGTAGTAAGAATCTCGCACACTTTATAATGAAATCAGTTTTGTTAAGACCAAGCTGGTCGCGTGCTAAGAATGAAAGTGGACGGAGCTGTGGATAGCGCGCCGCTCATTTGTACAGGCTGTGAAAACAAATGTTTTGAGGACTGGTCAGAAGACATTACAATGCCAATGGTATTTGATACCGAATGCAGAAATATGAGGAAGGACAGACGACTAATTTAGACGGTAAATGAAATCATTCTAAGTTATGCAGCCAGTTTGATTTTTATAAGAGGAGCATTTAAGAGATGAACTTATGATTAAATGTAAAAGAAGGTAGAGGCATAGCCCTGGAATAAGTTCTTTTGAAACTCCTAAGCATTATCTTATGCAATCGTCTGTCTAAAAGCATTGACGCTCAGTTACCGGAGGAGCAATTTGGCTTCAGAAAGGGAAGATCTGCCACCCAAGCCATAGCCTGTTTACAAACCAACATAGAGGAAGCCTTGTCACGGAAAAAGGGTAAAGTACCTGCAGTATTCCTGGATTATGCCAAGGCCTTCGATACAATCAATAGACAATTACTAGTGAGGAAGTTAGAAAACTTAATTGGTACAGAAAACTATTTGGTGAGGTTTGTTCGGTCGTTACTGAGTGAAAATTTCATTGTCATTTCGGATGACATCGCGAAATCGAAGGAAATACGACAGACAATAGGAGTTGTGCAAGGGGATCCCCTCAGCCCTATTCTTTTTATTATTGCTACGGCAGATGTTGTACAAGTATTACCCTCAAACGTGAAGTTATATATTTACGCAGATGACATGGTTCTAACGGCAACCAGTGAAGTGGCGATGCAACAGGCTTTTAATCAAGTGACGGAGTGGGCGAATTCAAATGAACTTCAGTTGAATGAGAAGAAGACAAGTTTCCATGTCTTTTCGAAAAGGAGGAAGAGCAACAATTCTTTACGGAGAAAAACCACTGGCATGTGTGACACACTTCAACTATCTTGGGGTGACTTTCCAGACGCATGGCGACGTTTTCTCAATCCACATCAAGGACAGATCAAACGCGGCTATAAAGGCCATGAGTGACATAACTTACGGCATCTCAGAACACTTTCCTTAAAGACTGCAATGAGATTTTTCTGGCTGAAAATCCCCCCGGATAATTACATATGGTCTGGAAAATATTTGGTCCCACCTAAAGTACAAGCATCTAGTGGAGATAGAGAAGGTCAAGGCCGTCCACATACAGAAAGTCTTATGCCTCTCCCGATTTATCTCTTTCTCGCTTGGTTTATGAGCTCTCAAGTGAGCTTCCCTTTGTTGAAGAACTGAGACTGCAGATGCTTTTGCCAACAACACATGGTTATGAGACACTAGTTCAGGAATTGAAGTCTAAGAAAGATAGCATCTGGCAAGAATTTTACGCGACTGATGCGATGACATCACGGGACTGGACAGAGAGCTCCTAGGAGCTGAGGCACCTGGTAACGAGATTCTCGGTACCGGTACATGGTTTCCACTTCAAAGTGTGTAATAACAGAAGATTTCATCAGCCAGACTTAAGTTGTGTATGTGCCCTATGTGGTAGAAGATGTGATCGATACCACGTGATGTGGTGTGGGCAGAGGAGGTTATCTCTGTCTCAGTTCTGTGCAAACTAGTGTAGTTTCATACTGCATATTTTGTGCTTTAATAAATTTATTAAAAGAAGGTAGATGCTTTCAACATCGTATTCTAGTCAGAAACTCAGTGACAGTAATTTTACGCGTACGATGTTAAGTCATTTAATTTAATTGTGTCATGTTGACTAGTATGAGAGTTTAGCGCACTTTATTGTGTGTTGAGACTGTCATATAAGAGATGACTGAGGGTCACATTGGGTTGTAAAGTGAATAGAGGCATTGTTGGAGCCAAGAGCCCACATTGGCCAGGTATTATTGCTTATTTTAAGTAATGCTTACGATTTGATTGCACCATTTTGGGTAGCAATCAGGTGATATAGCCCGACCCAGCAGTGTCTGCCGCGGCATGACCGGAGAGGCGTGGCCACTGAACAGTGGGATGAGTGGAACTGTTCTAGCTCGATTAATCGCTCGCGTCACTTTTAACGCGAAACGAAATATCACGCGTACTGCTGGGTATAGTTTGGCAGGATACGGTTTCTACATATGTATAGGATGAAAGGCAGCATTTTCCTGAATATATAGAAACATGAATCACAATTCTACGCCCAGTAGTTTACTTTTTATGTTATTTTATAATTGGCTGGCTGCGTAGCTCAGCGGCAACGTTCCCGCTTGCTCTGCCCAAGGTTGCAGGATCGAATCCTGGTGCAGTCAACTGGCATTTGAGGGTGGGCAAATGCGAGGGAGCCATGTCAGTAGATTTACTGGCTCGTTAAAGAACCCCTTCGGGGCAAAATTCCAGCACCCTGGCATCTCTTAAAGCCGCAGTAGTTAAAAGGGAAGTAAAACAAATAGCAATAATATTTTAAATTTATTTGAAAGAGGACACTACTCATCGATCATTAATCACTCACTCATCAGTTGCTACCCGTAAAACCTTCTGCAATGTAAGGAAGGAAGCTTGTAGTTTAACGTGACCGTTAATCTTGAGACCTCCTTTTAACGTGGAATACGAGCCACAGGACATGACATTTCACATCGAAAATCTCACATGCATTGACCGGGAATCGAACCCGGTCCACCTTGGTTAGAGGCCAACAGCTTGACCGCTGTGCCACCACGCCCCTATTCTGCAATGTAAGCGTGGTTTTATACGAATATTGGAGTTGTAAAACACATGTCTTGTCATAATAGAACGAAGCCTTAAAGAAAACTAATCAGATAGCACATCTCACGAAATAAAATTGTAAAGAAAAGTACGGTACATGAAAATAGATAAACCCAAAGAATAGGAAACTTAAAAGAAAACTTTCTTCGGCTTTTCCCAATTAATTGGGGTCGCCGGAGACAACCAGGCTCATTTTGGTTTTGACCGGGGATTTAAGGTCGTGTTTTTTCAGGTGAAAATTTCACCCCGCTGTCACCGGGATTCGAATTCCGACCGTCCGGGTGAAAGACGAGCAGCTAAGCCACTGCGCCATCACGCTCCCCAAACCCAAAGAATGGCGGCTTCGGTGGCGTAGTTGGTAGCATGCTGAGCTTCTATGCCCAAGATAGCGGGTTCAAACCCGGCCGAAGCCGTCGGATTTTTTAAGAGCGTTAAAAATCCCTCAGTATGCCTTCCTTCGGAGGGGAAGTAAAGCCGGCGGTCCCATGTCATAGATTTATGGCATGTTAAAGATCTTTCCACTAATTACACCTGTGTGAAACTAAATTGGATAGGTTAAGAATGTAAACAACGCTCTTAGGTTGCTACGTTCGTTGCCAAGAGCCGACTGCGGTGGCGTCTAGTAGCTAGTTCTGAACTAGGCCTAGTAGTCGTTGACGGTGGCGTTTGGCGGCAAAAGTAGGAACTATTTGAAAATTCAAAGTTGCAGTCTCTACTTGAATTAAAAAACAGATACACACACTAATACAGTCATCACAATTAACACCGGTTATCAGACAGATTCTACACACACCCAAAGTACACGGGGCTACATGACCGCGTTGTCGCAGCCCCTAAACTAAGGAACCAACCAACCAACCAAACCCAAAGAATAGGAAACCTGGAATTTATTTATTTTGTGTTCTATAATGCATGTTTTGCGTTAAGTATTTTGTTCTTTGCAGGCAGACGAATGTCCTGCCTCTCCGTCAAAACTGTTTTGTTATTCAGTGTCTTCCTCCACTTGAATCCCATTTTACGTAAAAGACGTAAACTCTCTTTACTGCCTAAAAAATTAATGTCCCGTTTTAACTTAGAAAGTGACAGTCGAAGCGTGGGAATTTTCATTTCGTGCAAAGGAAAATCATATATACATCGTCGTATTATTTCTTGATTAAAATTATTCGCTGAAGTGTTGGTGGCTGATCGCGGTCTTGCTTTACCAGGTGTGAATTAAGATGTAGAGATGCCTTCCATCGACTCAAAAACCTATCTTTCACATACTATCGCCCTAATTGTACGCCACTAGGTGACAAACTTAGAACGATGCTCGGCGCAGGAACATGTGGTGTTTACCGCTATGTAAGTGGCTTGCGGGGAATAGAAGCCGAAGGTAGCCGAGTATGCGCGAGACTGCTCGAAGAGCGTGACAGAAAAAGAATGGAGTTATTACAAGCAACATGTGATCTTTGTGACGTCAACGAAATCTACAAAGAAAATGAATTGAACATTAGTAGGGGAGAGCGAGGGGTTCTGCCCCCCCCCCCCCCCCTCTACTCGCAATGCGAGACGATAACTCCCGAACCCGTGGTCGGAGATTCACGAATGAGGTGTCGTTGGACTCGAGCTGACGGGGCCTTTCCTATGGACCACTCATAATATTTTTTTTTTAAATTGAAAATTTTTGTTTTCGAAAGTAGGTGATAGTTTGAAAACCAAACATGATAGAATGTTGTGCAATAGCTTAAACGAACGGTCTCTATGTCCTTTTTTTTAATAATAAAACGTTTTTATTTTTTACATTTTTATGAAAAAAGTTCAATTTTGTAATTTTTATATTTAGGAAACTAAAGAGTTTACAAAAAATTTTGTTTGACATAAATGAATGGCCCTGATCCCCTCTACCCGCAAAATAAATTTCAAGCCTCTAGGACTAAAACTGTGCAGTAGTGCTAGAATGGGGGTTCTGAGTCGCCCCCTACTTTCATATAAACGTTGCTGATATCTCACGAAGGCGTGGTCGGATTTTAACGAACGAGGTATTGTTGGCGTTGGGATGACGTTCTCTTGGCTAAGCATGTGTGTTGGTATTTAAAAAAAATTGAAAATTCTTGTTTTTTTGGATTAGCACAATTTTGGAAATGGTGAATCGGAAAAAAAAGTTTGTTTGACGTTAATGAAAGGTGGGTATGCCCTCTAGGCGGACAGCAAGTTTCAAGGGTGTAGGAGGAAAAACAAAATGATAGCCTACTTTCTCGCGAACATTGGTGATCATTGGCGAACGGATGGTCGAATTTTAACAAATGAGGTGTCGTTGGACTCGAGCTCACTTCCTCTTTCCTACAGACCACTCGTTATATTTTGAAAAAAAAAATGTTTTTAAAAGTAGGCGATAGTTCGAAAACAAAACATGACAGTATATTTTGCCATAGTTCAAACCAATCGTCTCTATGACCTTTATTTTTTTATAATAAAACTTTTTTATATTTTGAGATTTTTTGAAAAACCTTAAATTTTGAATTTTTACTATTTTGGAAACTAACACGTTGACAAAAAAATTTGTTTAACATAAATGAAAGATCCCTATCCCCTCTACCACGAAAATAAATGTCAAGTCTCTAGAAGCAAAAAAACAACTATGAATTTTAATTTTTTTTATTTTTTTTTAAATAAAAGCGTGTTTGTAGACAGAGAGCCGGTAGCGTTTGATGTATGTTACAACGAGGCTATGATTGGCCATGGTGGATACTGGAAATGGCTATTTCGACGCAGGCGATGCATGGCAAAACGAGGGGTCGCTTTTCGCTATTTTTTTTTTCCTATGACGAATGAATGAAGGCGAATACTTTGAAATGTGACAAGCATGCTAAGATTTTTACCCCTGAAGGGGATCTTTAACGTTTTAGTTAACGGTGATGAGCAAGATCGCTCTCTGACACAACAGACGGTTGTAGGATATGACCAAGTGATTCTTAGACGTTGGCGATCTCGGTGACCGTGCTCGGAAGAAATGAATTGCTATTTTGGTGGGATGGCGGGGCAGCTTATGACGGTTGGTTTTGTGACATTTCCTATGACGGATAGAGGCGAATATTTGAAAATGTGTTAAGTGTGCTAGGAATTTTTTTCCCCTTGAAGGGGATCTTTAACATGCTAGTAAACGGTGATAAGCGAGACAGCTGTCTGGCACAGTAAATGGTTTTAGAATATGGAAACCTATAACATTTGCTCCGCCAAGTCATGTGCATTTACGCAAAGAGCCAAAACGGTAAAGTCATTGGCCTGAAATGTTATAAACTAAGTATTGAACTGGGTAAAGTCATGTGTTTTAGGATGAAAGTATGTGGTTAACATGATCATGTATTGAGGATGGCCGCTTGCTAGTAATAATTATTATTACAGTAAACTGTTTGATAATAATAATAATAATAATAATAATAATAATAAGACACACACATGTTTTGAATGGTAACACGCACACAGTCCAGCTCACTGATGACTGAATATTGTACCTAGACAGAGGACTCGTGAGAGCTGTTGCCGGTGCTGACGAGGCAGGAATGTCTACGTCAGCAGGAAGTGTGATATCAGCTTACTTGCCTCGTGGTGGCTAGCAGGTGTGCTGTTTAAGCAGAAACCGCCATTTTGGTTCTGAGACAGTAGGACTACCGATGTATAAGAGGTAGCCATTTTGGTTCCTTATTGAAACACATGAAACTAGTATCAGGTGCACGAATCTTATTCAGATTGAGGAATGTAAAGAGGCGTGGGAACACGTGCGAGTGAGAGACAGAGAACCATTCAAGGTCAAAACGCTGAGAAAATACAACTTTTTCTGTTGCTAGGCTAACTGATAACGATTGCGTTAGTCATGCACTTGCCATTTTAGCACACGGACGTATACAGTAGAGCTCTGGAATAAAAATCCTTTTATTTTTTGGTAAGTACCTATGAATGATTATTTTAATAATGTCATGCTAATGAACCTTAAATTTGTAGTTATTGATTAGGCAATTATTGATTTTTAATTTATTTGTTAGCAGATAACCGGTATACCTTACATGTCTGAGATACAAGAAACCAGTTTACTTTTGAGCCCACTAGAAGGAAATAGCAACAAGCCACTGCAAGTGAAGGTGGGATAAAACTAACTTGTTTCATTTTTTGTTTCATATTTTACTTTATGAAATGCATGTACTAACCTGAATTTAGGTATTTATAACGGTTCATTTTATTTATTTTTAGAAACTTGGAAAGAAAAGCCTTACCGCCGTAGCAGTCGCTGAAAACCCGAGACGCAGTAAAGTGCAACCATTGTTTCCAGGCAGTGAATTATTTAAAACTCAGGTAAGCCTATCATAAAATGCTATTCCATTTTACCACTATTGAAAACACGTAGACAAAAATTTCATTACCTGCACATGACTAGGACGATGATTGCTTTCTTGATTTATGACTATGTATTGGCAACCGGTACAAGACCATATTGGTTGTTTACCGGGAAAATACAAGGCCATATTGGATTTTGTAGAAAACAAAAATTTTAATTTAACTGACATGTCGTTCCCTATAATAATAATAATAATAATAATAATAATAATAATAATAATAATAATAATAATAATAATAATAATAATACTAATACTAATAATAATAATAATAATAATAATGATATATATATATATATATATATATATATTTACGAGGGACTGTGGAAAATCTTCAAAAGACACACGTGTAGGGTCCGCACTCCACAGTAGTGTGGGATTCTTACCCACTAAAAACCACCTCCCTTTTCCCACGATGTGTTCATCACACATCCATTTCCCTCTTCTTCTGGCGCAGGACACATTCTATATAAATAGCTATCTGATTCCATGTTTGATCATTTCGGAGCATCATCTGTAGGATGTTGTCCAGCGTGATTGCCCCTATAGAAGCTTGCAGATCTCTTCTATGTGTTGACCAGCGTTCACACACAATGAATGTGTGGAGCGCATCATCCTCTCCATTACTATAATGACACAAAGGACTATTAGCCACGCCTATGTGATGCAGGAATCTCCGAAAATATCCATGGCCTGTTAGGAACTGTGTCAAATAATAATTGACCTCTCCGTGGTTTCGATCAACCCAGTCAGCCAGACGCGGAATAAGTTTCTTTGTCCATCGACCTCGTGTCTCATCATCCCACTTCTGTTGCCATCGTTCCATACAATGGTTGTGTGCAGACGTCTTTGCCTGGTGTATGTCCAGTTCTTCTTTGGTGCGCCAAACTTCCTGACGCTTTAAGGCAAGTAAATCAATTGGTGCTACTCCCGCTACCACTAGAACTGCAGGCTCTGAAACAGTGCGATATGCACATGAGATCCTCAGTGCTCCTCTTCGTTGTACTGCTGCTATCCTTTTACGATATTTCTCGAACCGTAAGGACTCAGCCCAGATCTCAGCTCCATAGAGTAATATGGACTGGACTGTTGTCATCAGGAGCCGTCGTTTGCTAGGCTTCGGACCTTTAATATTACCCATTAATCGGCTCAAAGCGGTCAAGATATTTGCTGCTTTATCCGTCACTCTTTGAATATGGGCCCAGAGTGTGAGCTTCGTATCTAGCGTCACACCCAAGTACTTCGTACTCCTTGATGAATTAATCATCGTCCCTCCCACGTGCATTGGTACAAGAGTGTTGATTCTCCTTCTCGTAAGCACAACAATCTCCGTTTTATGGTCTGCTAATGACAGCTTATGTTCCGTCATCCAATCTGTGACACGTCGCATTACCTGATTGAGTTTCAGTTGCGCCAGCTCTATATCACGAGCCACAATCAGAGCAGCAACATCATCAGCATATCCTGCCAATATTGCATCTTCGGGCATTTTCAGCCGAAGCAGGCCATCGTATGCAATATTCCAGAGATCTGGCCCAAGAATAGATCCTTGAACTGCCCCAGCGGTTAATCTTTTAGTCCTATGTCCTTCCTCGGTATCGTACTGCAAAATACGGTCCTTTAGATAATCCCTCATTATCCGCATGAGGTATCTCGGTAGTCTAAATTTATCTTGAATTGCCACCAAAATGTCACTCCACTGGGCAGAGTTAAAGGCATTCTTCACATCTAGAGTCACAAGTAGCGTAACTTTACGTGAGTAATGGTTACCCATCTGAGCTCTGTTTGCAGTCTCTACAACTACCCGCACAGCATCAATAGTCGAGTGCCCTTTCCGAAAGCCGTATTGTTGGGCAGATAGATCTCCAGCTGATTGAACTGCCATCAATATTCTAGGCTGTAATAGTTTTTCTAATCCTTTTCCAGCCGTATCCAGCATACATAATGGCCTGTATGATGAAGGCAAATTTCCTCCCAATTTTCCTTTACTAATAAGAACTAGTCTGGCCTTCTTCCAGCAGGCACTAAAAACGCCTGCCTTCAGACATGCGTTATACATGTTCAAAGGAGTCGCGGGCAAGCTCTTGCTGCCTCCTTAAGCGCTTCTGCTGGAATCCCATCTGGTCCAGGAGCCTTCTTGTTCCTGATAGAATTAATCGCTTTCAATAATTCTTCCTTGGTGAACAATGGTATTTCTTCAATATCAATGCAATCATCAGCTTCATCAATCCTCTCCGGATGTTCCGGAAACAGCGTACTGACTATTTCGTCCGTGTGTGCATCCATTATCGGATTAGAAAAAGTTCCAAGTTTCTTCAATACAATCTTATATCCTAGTCCCCAAGGATCGTTGTCAACTTCTTTGACCATTTCCCACCATTTGTCAGCTTTACTTCTTTTAATTGCATCCCGAAGCGCCTTTCTTGCTGATTTGTGGTCTTCGGAGAATAAGGCTGCCTCTTCTCTTCCTCTCGCTCTATGTGCCCTTCGTCTCATCCTCAGGCAGTGTCGCCTCATATCAGCAATTTCCTCCGTCCACCAGTATGATGGCTGTTTGTGTTTTCGCGTTTTATTCCTGCACATGGATTTATTGCAGGCTTGATAAATAAGCAACATAGTGTTCTCTACCCATTTATCCGCCGCCTCTCTCCCCTCAAATGAAAAGCAACTCGTTTCACCCTTCACCATTCCTCTCTGTATTACCTCACAGAACTTTTCTTTATCCATATTTGTGGGATTCCAGTATGATGGTTTGCGTATGACAGCGCTTTGTTGTCGATTTTGCTGAAGTACACAGAAAGTAACATACTGATGATCGCTTCCTGTGTAGTCCTCAATCACCCGCCATTCAGATATTCTTGACAAAAAATCGTCTGACGCTAAAGTCACATCTGGTATGGTTCCATTGCAGCCAGGTCGTCGAAAGGTAGGCGTATTTCCAACATTTACGGTCGACAATCCTAACCTTGCAGCCATTTCCAGTATACGACGTCCTCTGGAATCTACATCCGGCATACCCCATTCCAAGGCCTTGGCATTGAAATCTCCAGCTACAATAAGGTTATTACCCATAACACGCAATGTGTCCTCAAGGCTATCCAACTTGTTCTGGAAATCAGCAATGGGCTCGTTCGGAGTGAAGTAACAGCTCACGTACGTAAGCGTGCCTTTCTTAACCCAGACGAAACCATCCTTAGAACCTTGATCTGTCACTGGATATTTTCCCAGATCCGGAATGAAAATTGCGGCTGTTCCAAGGTTGTCCGCAAACCACCCATGATGGTCCCTGTTCTGATATTGCTCACCCAGGAGAAAAATATCCACTTCCATTTCAAATGCCAATTGCGTGCGTCAAGAGATCATTGGCAGTCAAACTTCTGTGAACATTTCCTTGAAGAACTCTCACCATTTTTTGCCGATTTTAACCTTCTCGAGAGCATCCCTAAACACTATACAGGCGCCTGAACCAGGAACATGGTTCCGTTTGGTGTCATGAACCTCCTTCTCCGTGCATAGCACACATCGTGCTTCACCTTTACAGTCTGATGCTTTATGTCTGGCATCTCCACACTTGTAACAGAGTTTGCTCCTATCAGGGCCATTACAATTCCTTGCAAGATGTCCATATGACAAACAACGGAAACAGCGAGTTACCATTGCTCTCTCCCTTACCCTACCATATATCCATCCCACTTTCATTCCCCCTCTTCCAGAAGTTTACCGGCATCTTGCTCTGCTAAATGTATAATAGCCACTTTCTGACTTCTGCTATTGGGTTGCGTGACAAAGATTTTGACTTCTCCACTAAGTGTTTTAATGTCCCGTCCGACAGCCTCCTCCACATCTGCAATAGTCGTGATGCAGTCTAAATCCCGCACCTCCAGAGTTATTCGAGAGGTCAAAGTTCTGACATCTTCATCCTGACCAAGAGCCTCTCTCAACGATTTGTTGAGGTTTTCTCGACCCTCACACGTCGTAGATTTGTTCAATTCAAGAAGAACATCTCCAGACCTGGTCTTCCTAATTGACTTAATGTCCACGCCACTGTCCTCTGGTTTGACCTTGCGACGGATATCTTTAAGTACATCCGCAAAGGATCTGTCTTTTGCTGGCTGAATAAGAACAGCTTCAAGGCGCCTTCTTGGTTTAGGCCTCTTCCCTTCTTCCTTTCTTGCAGGGTTCATGACCAAAGTTTGAACCTCTTCTACAAGCTGCTGAGTATTTTCAATTTCATTACTCTGTTGTTTCCTCTTCTTCTTGGGTTGAACTCTTTTCTATTCCTCCTTTTCAGTGTTCTCTGGAATTGTTCCCGAAGATATTGGAGACAATTCCTCCGCTCTTGAAGAAAGGTCTTTTTTTTTGAAGCAACAGCAACTCTCTGGCTTTCTTCCAGTATCTCCGACTAGTACTCCCTGCATCTAAAGCCTCCTGCAATTTTTTCAACCCAACTTGAATCTCCAGCTTCATATTCCTTTGGGGGATAGCCAAAATGCTCTCCAAAAGCGCCTTAGCAATGTCAAGATACTCCTGTTCTTTGTTTTCATTGTCCGATATCTGCTGTCTTAAGACGGCGAACTTATCGGCATCCAATGCTCCTTGACTCAGTATTTCCTCCATGGCAATGCTACGGGTTAAAAATGTCCGCCGAAACAGAGAGATCTAAACGCCCTTGCCGCCTCCTGGCGACAGAAACTTAACTACTACTAATACCAGACGGCTTTGGAAGTTACGGCAAGACCTTGTACTAACAATACCCTAACCTCTACTTGAACCAAAGATGATATTTCGAGCTCGTTTGTTTGAGATGGTACTACCACTTCTTAACCTCAAATTGGTTATGACATTACAATATACATGCGATAAAATAACCAAAAATGTATATTGCACCAACAACAGAGATATTTATATTAACTGAAAGAAACATACCAATGAAATCCATGAATAAATCTACTGAATGCTCCACAAAATCTCTGTCCCCATTCCTACGTTTTTCAATAATTATCTGAGTGTCATACAATACAAATACACATATCAGTATCCTAATAATAATAATAATAATAATAATAATAATAATATTAATAATAATAATAATAATAATAATATCGTATGGCCTCGGGTGCCGGGTGCAAGATTTGTTATTTGACACACAGAGGGTAGCTTGCATGTCGAATTTAGTTGTTCCTTGACTATGAAAGTCAAGGAGGTTAGATGTTAGATATATAATCTCTTTAAACTCTATAGCGCTTTCTAGTAGAAAAATGAGGAACTTTGTACCCTATGAACTCAACGAATATTCACAGGTTTGAACATGATCATCTGAACAAAATGACATGACATTATTATTTTTTGTTTATGTATTGGTTAAAGGGGAATGTAAATGACTGCAGCTTTATAAAAAGAAAATAAGTACATGGGTTACTGTTAGTGTCGACATACAGTTTATTATAATTTTTTATGGTGTTTTGATATATTAATGCCAATTAACGTTAAAGTTTAATTTACAAGTATTGATTGATTGATTGAGTGATTGGTTATTTTGTTTGCTTTTCGGTGTCGTCATGCGCCATTAACGTAATGAACAGACAGTGAACAAGCATACATTGTGCTTTAAAGTACTCTGTGCAACGTTAATAACTTACAATAAGAAAAAGTTTTATTATAACACATGGCGTTAGTACCAAATACAACAAGTGAGCAAGTTGGTTTACCACGTGGGTTAAATTTAAAATCAGAACATGACCGTTGGTTAACATTTGAATCCTGGCCTGTAGGCTTTTTGTCGACACATGAACTTGCAAAAGCCGTTTTTTTTACTTGAACCGAGAAGATGTGGTACGCTGTGTGTTTTGTCGTATTGAACTTTCACACTGGGAAGAAGGGGATGATCCCTTTAGAGACCACTTGCGATGGTCTCCTTGTTGTCCTTACATGCTTGGAAAACAAGTGGATAACATACCCGTGTATTCATTTTACCGAACCACAAGACCATTGGCCGCTACTAACGTTGCTGAATCACAAATAAATAATAATAATAATGATGTATTACCAGCCAAAAACGGTAGTGTCATATATGTGGTCCATATGCCATAGACAGTGTTGAATTGGCATGTGCTTTTGAAAAATTGGGAGTTTGCAAGACTAAAGCACTAGCACACCCAGAGTACAGCTCTGTTGAAAAACGTATAGAATCTTATAAAAATGTTTTGCCATTAATATTAAAACACCTTACCAAACAGCTAAGTGAAGCTGTTTTTTTTATACCGGTGAAGGGGATAAAACAATATGTTTTCATTGTGGATTTGCTTTAAAGGATTGGCAAATGCCTGATGACCCTTTTGTGCAACACGCTCGTTGGTTACCTAACTGTAAATACATGGTGTTGCTTAAAGATCAGGAATTTGTGAACACTATTCGTAAAGAAAACGTGATTGCAGCACAAGACATAAAAGTGCCTTTAGAGTTAGAACATGCGGAGCAAACACATGAGGCTGAAAAAAAAAAGACTTTTCTCACGAACAGATACAAAAGTGTGACCAACAATTATGTAAAATTTGTTATCAAGATGAACTAGGTGTTGTATTTTTGCCTTGTGGACACATGATAGGCTGTGTCAAGTGTGCATTAGAACTCAACACTTGTGCTATATGCAGAAAAGCAGTATCTGCTACAGTTAGGGCATTTCTTGCATAAATAGTAAAATTTATCAGCCATGCATAGTGTAAAATCCCTAATTGCACAATATTATTAAAGCTGTTTTAGAGTGTAATAGATATGCTTTTCTTTTGTTTATAGACTACTACAATGAATGTTTTGAATGCTGTGGGTCAAGCATGTGGCTTAGAGACAAAGAAGCCCAGCGAATTGCCAACGCATATTCCATTCCGCATTATCAAGATTCGGAAATTGAAAACATTATATGGTGATTGTGTACTTTGTGTATAAGAAAACTTTGAGACATTTCTGCCTACACGGTTTAATGATATGACGGAGAGTGTTTTTGATGAAGTCAATAATGCTGTACAACTTGTACACTTAATTTATGAAGGTTTTAAAAACAATAGGTGCATGGTTCGTTTTAATTAAATTAAAAAAAAACAAATGTAAAATAATAATGGAAGATATAAGTCATGACAATGGACTGAAAGAAAAATATGTGTATAGAATAATAATGTCTTAGTGTTTAGTATTGTCTTAAAAAATATTATCATGAAACCAAAAAAAATGTATATAAAGTTTGTAAATAAATGAAAATAATGGTACAATGTTGTTTTATTCTCTATAGAAGTCAGAATATTTAACATTGCAGAGTATTCATGATTATGACAATAAAAAGCACACTTAATACAAGTCTTTGCCTTTACGATAGTGTGTTATAGTTTTAAAAACAAAGATTGTTGTAGATCTTTTTTCTTCCACGGTGAACAATAGGCATGAAAACGTTATTGTCTTGTTTTGGATCATTATCACTATCATAATCATAAGCAGCATGATCTATATCACTATTATTATAGTCACTATCATTATCCTCAACATTACTAAAACCAGTTAAATATTCCTGTTCCTGTTCCTCTTCCTCTACAGTGTCCTCATGTAGAGTCTGCGTGGCTTTTGATAATGTTAAGGGTTTTTTGAACATTGAATTATTTTCAATAGTAGTATTGTTTTTTAGCACTTTCTTTTTAACATTTTCATGATTTTCTGTTGACAGCAACATTGTTTCATGCAGTACACTACATTGATGATCACTGACACTTAAAACCTCACTATTTTTACTTTTTAGCTCACTGCGACATTGTTTTGAACAACACCAAATAACAGTTCCATTTTTATTGGTTCGTTTAACAATATATGAATATCCTTTATAGAATGCATGAGGCTTACCATACCTAGTCACAGATACTTCCATATCAACTGTCAAGCATAGACTAAGCTCTAGTGAAAACAACTTGGTAATAAGAACAATAGTTTAATGTGTGAGCATATATGGGTGCAAATGTGGGAGCAAAACAATTGGGAGCAAAAAGTGGGAGCAAGAATTGGGAGCAAAAGGTGGGAGCAAAAATTGAGAGCCAAAAATGGGAGCAAAAAAAGGTAGGAGCAAGTATGGGAGCAAATGTGAAAGCGAAAGAGGGAGCAAGTATGGGAGCATATGTGAAAGCAAAAGAGGGAGCAAAGAAAGTGTAAGGTAAAGTGAGAGCATATATGAGAGCAAAAAAAGTAGGAGCAAGTATGGGAGCAAATGTGAAAGCAAAAGTGGGAGCAAAAAGTGAGAGAAAAAAGTGGGAGCAAAAAGTGTAAGCAAACGATGGAGCAAATATGAGAGCAAAAAAAGTGTGAGCAAATATGGGAGAAAAAAGAGGGAGTTAAAAGTGTAAGCAAAAGTGGGAGCAAAAAGTGGAATCAAAAAAGTAGGAGCAATTATGAGACCAAATGTGAATGCAAAAGTGGGAGCAAGTATGGGAGCAAATGTGAAAGCAAAAGTGGGAGCAAAAAGTGAGAGCAAAAAGTGTAAGCAAACGTGGGAGCAAATATGAGAGCAAAAAAGTAGGAGCAAGTATGGGAGCAAATGTGAAAGCAAAAGTGGGAGCAAAAAGTGAGTGAAAAAAAAGTGGGAGCAAAAAGTGTAAGCAAAAGTGGGAGGAAATATGAGAGCAAAACAAAGTGAGAGCAAATATGGGAGCAAAAAGTGTAAGCAAAAGTGAGAGCAAACAAGTGTGAGCAAATATGGGAGCAGAAAGTGGGAGCAAATGTGAAAGCAAAAGTGGGAGCAATAAATGAGAGCAAAAAGAGCGATCAAAAGTGAGTGCATAAAGTGGGAGCAAAATGTGTGAGTAAAAAGTGGGGGCAAATGTGGTGTTTTACTGAAACAATCTCCCTTAACCTAACCTAACCTAACTTCACCTAACCTAATCTTCCAACTCTCAGATCAAAAATTAAATTCTGGCCATAGTCGAGTTGGAACCCAAAACCTCTGGGATAACACCCAAGTATACTAGCCACTACACCGCGAGATGGGCAAATTATCATGCAACACAACACAAAAATAAAAGTTTCCTGTAGTGTAACTCATTGGCTGACAACCATAGTTGAGAATTCAAACCCAAGACCTCAGGACTTTTGTTTTGAACATTATGAGAAATATTATTCCATTTACATTTTGCTGTTGCTTATAGTTATAAGAGTTGGCATTAATATGGGAGCTAAAGTGAAAGCAAAAAGTGGGTGCAAGCATGGCTGGTTGTTGAGACTTTCATATCAACTAATACACATAAATTAAATTTTAGTAAAGTGACTTGGCTAATAATAATAATAATAACAGTTTAAAAAAATCAAGGGGATTGATATTTTTCAGGGTGTAATTTCCAAAGTACTGTCAAGAATAATAATTACATGAACAGATTCCAAGAACTCTAGAGTGCTTTTAAGGTTAGTGATTGGCTAGGAGTGAGATAGAGCTAGCTAACCTAAGTTAACCTCAGCTCACTAAACCTAACCTTGTCACATGACATGTTCTACAAGTATAGACTTGCTTTGAGACTGGCTATGACGTCACAGATGAATGGCGGTGGGAGGCTGGCAAAAAGGAAAATGTTTTTGTGTAATAAGAAGTCGTGTCCAGCTAGCCCTATCTCACTCCTAGCCAATCATTAACCTTAAAAGCACTCTAGAGTTCTTGGAATCTGTTCATGTAATTATTAATCTTGACAGTACTTTGGAAATTACACCCTGAAAAATATCAATTCCCCTTTGAATTTTTTAAACTGTTATTATTATTATTATTATTATTATTATTATTAGCCATTATTATTATTATTATTATTATTATTATTAGCCAAGTCACTTTACTAAAATTTAATTTATGTGTATTAGTTGATATGAAAGTCTCAACAACCAGCCATGCTTGCACTCATATTTTTGTTTTCACTTTTGTTCCCATATTAATGCCAACTCTTATTTTTGTGTTGTGTTGCATGATAATTTGCCCATCTCGCGGTGTAGTGGCTAGTATACATGGGTGTTATCCCAGAGGTTTTGGATTCCAACTCGACTATGGCCAGAATTTAATTTTTGATCTGAGAGTTGGAAGGTTAGGTTAGGTGAAGTTAGGTTAGGTTAGGTTAGGTTAGGGGCGATTGTTTCAGTAAAACAACACATTTGCCCCCACTTTTTACTCACACATTTTGCTCCCCCTTTGTGCACTCACTTTTGCTCGCTCTTTTTGCTCTCACTTATTGCTCCCACTTTTGCTTTCACATTTGCTCCCACTTTCTGCTCCCATATTTGCTCACACTTGTTTGCTCCACTTTTGCTTACACATTTTGCTCCCATTTTTTGCTCCCATATTTGCTCTCACTTTTTTTTGCTCTCATATTTGCTCCCACTTTTGCTTACACTTTTTGCTCCCACTTTTTTTCTCTCACTTTTTGCTCCCACTTTTGCTTTCACATTTGCTCCCATACTAGTTACCACTTTTGCTTTCACATTTGCTCTCATACTTGCTCCTACTTTTTTTTGATTCCACTTTTTGTTCCCAATTTTTGCTCCCAATTTTTGCTCCCACTTTTGCTTAAACTTTTAACTCCCTCTTTTTGCTCCCATATTTGCTCACACTTTTTTTGCTCTCACATTTGCTCCCACGTTTGCTTACACTTTTTGCTCCCACTTTTTTTTCTCTCACTTTTTGCTCCCACTTTTGCTTTCACATTTGCTCCCATACTTGCTCCTACTTTTTATGCTCTCATATTTGCTCTTACTTTTGCTTACACTTTTTGCTCCCACTTTTTTCTCTCTCATTTTTTGCTCCCTCTTTTGCTTTCACATATGCTCCCATACTTGCTCCCACTTTCGCTTTCACATTTGCTACCATACTTGCTCCTACTTTTTTTTGCTCCCACTTTTTGCTCACAATTTTTGCTCCCACGTTTTGCTCCCAATTTTTGCTCCCACTTTTTGCTCCCATTTTTTTGCTCCCACATTTGCACCCATATATGCTCACACACTAAACTATTGTTCTTATTACCAAGTTGTCTTCACTAGAGTCTAGTCTATGCTTGACAGTTGATATGGAAGTATCTGTGACTAGGTATGGTAAGCCTCATGCATTCTATAAAGGATATTCATATATTGTTAAACGAACCAATAAAAATGGAACTGTTATTTGGTGTTGTTCAAAACAACGTTCAAAACAATGTCGCAGTGAGCTAAAAAGTAAAAATAGTGAGGTTTTAAGTGTCAGTGATCATCAATGTTGTGTAGTGCATGAAACACTGTTGCTGTCAACAGAAAATCATGAAAATGTTAAAAAGCAAGTGCTAAAAAACAATACTACTATTGAAAATAATTCAATGTTCAAAAAACCCTTAACATTATCAAAAGCCACGCAGACTCTACATGAGGACACTGTAGAGGAAGAGGAACAGGAACAGGAAGAGGAACAGGAATATTTAACTGGTTATAGTAATGTTGAGGATAATGTTGAGGATAATTATAGTGATTATAATAATAGTGATATAGATCATGCTGCTTATGATTATGATAGTGATAATGATCCAAAACAAGACAATAACGTTTTCATGCCTATTGTTCACCGTGGAAGAAAAAAGATCTACAACAAGCTTTGTTTTTAAATCTATAACACACTATCGTAAAGGCAAAGACTTGTATTAAGTGTGCTTTTTATTGTCATAATCATGTATACTGTGCAATGTTAAATATGCTGACATCTATAGAAAATAAAACAACATTGTACCATTATTTTCATTTATTTACAAACTTTATATACATTTTCTTTGGTTTCGTGATAATATTTTTTAAGACAATACTAAACACTAAGACATTATTATTCTATACACATATTTTTCTTTCAGTCCATTGTCATGACTTATATCTTCCATTATTATTTTACATTTGTTTTTTTTATTTAATTAAAACGAACCATGCACCTATTGTTTTTAAAACCTTCATAAATTAAGTGTACAGGTTGTACAGCATTATTGACTTCATCAAAAACACTCTCCGTCATATCATTAAACCGTGTAGGCAGACATGGCTCAAAGTTTTCTTATACACAAAGTACACAATCACCATATAATGTTTTCAATTTCCGAATCTTGATAAAACGGAATGGAATATGCGTTGGCAATTCGCTGAGCTTCTTTGTCTCTAAGCCACATGCTTGACCCACAGCATTCAAAACATTCATTGTAGTAGTCTATAAACAAAAGAAAAGCATATCTATTACACTCTAAAACAGCTTTAATAATATTGTGCAATTAGGGATTTTACACTATGCATGGCTGATAAATTTTACTATTTATGCAAGAAATGCCCTAACTGTAGCAGATACTGCTTTTCTGCATATAGCACAAGTGTTGAGTTCTAATGCACACTTGACACAGCCTATCATGTGTCCACAAGGCAAAAATACAACACCTAGTTCATCTTGATAACAAATTTTACATAATTGTTGGTCACACTTTTGTATCTGTTCGTGAGAAAAGTCTTTTTTTTTCAGCCTCATGTGTTTGCTCCGCATGTTCTAACTCTAAAGGCACTTTTATGTCTTGTGCTGCAATCACGTTTTCTTTACGAATAGTGTTCACAAATTCCTGATCTTTAAGCAACACCATGTATTTACAGTTAGGTAACCAACGAGCGTGTTGCACAAAAGGGTCATCAGGCATTTGCCAATCCTTTAAAGCAAATCCACAATAAAAACATATTGTTTTATCCCCTTCACCGGTATAAAAAAAACCAGCTTCACTTAGCTGTTTGGTAAGGTGTTTTAATATTAATGGCAAAACATTTTTATAAGATTCTATACGTTTTTCAACAGAGCTGTACTCTGGGTGTGCTAGTGCTTTAGTCTTGCAAACTCCCAATTTTTCAAAAGCACATGCCAATTCAACACTGTCTATGGCATATGGACCACATATATCGACACTACCGTTGTTGGCTGGTAATACATAATTATTATTATTATTATTTATTTGTGATTCAGCAACGTATAGCGGCCAATGGTCTTGTGGTTCGGTAAAGTGAATACACGGGTATGTTACCCACTTGTTTTCCAAGCATGTAAGGACAACAAGGAGACCATCGCAAATTGTCTCTAAAGGGATCATCCCCTTCGTCCCAGTGTGAAAGTTCAATACGACAAAACACACAGCGCACCACATCTTCTCGGTTTAAGTAAAAAAAAACGGCTTTTGCAAGTTCATGTGTCGACAAAAAGCCTACAGGCCAGGATTCAAATGTTAACCAACGGTCATGTTCTGATTTTAAATTTAACCCACGTGGTAAACCAACTTGCTCACTTGTTGTATTTGGTACAAACGCCATGTGTTATAATAAAACTTTTTCTTATTGTAAGTTATTAACGCTGCACAGAGTACTTTAAAGCACAATGTATGCTTGTTCACTGTCTGTTCATTACGTTAATGGCGCATGACGACACCGAAAAGCAAACAAAATAACCAATCACTCAATCAATCAATCAATACTTGTAAATTAAACTTTAACGTTAATTGGCATTAATATATCAAAACACCATAAAAAATTATAATAAACTGTATGTCGACACTAACAGTAACCCATGTACTTATTTTCTTTTTATAAAGCTGCAGTCATTTACATTCCCCTTTAACCAATACATAAACAAAAAATAATAATGTCATGTCATTTTGTTCAGATGATCATGTTCAAACCTGTGAATATTCGTTGAGTTCATAGGGTACAAAGTTCCTCATTTTTCTACTAGAAAGCGCTATAGAGTTTAAAGAGATTAGATATCTAACAGCTAACCTCCTTGACTTTCATGGTCAAGGAACAACTAAATTCGACATGCAAGCTACCCTCTGTGTGTCAAATAAGAAAGCTTGCACCCGGCAACCGAAGCCATACGGTATTATTATTATTATTATTGTTATTATTATTATTATTATTATTATTATAGGGAACGACATGTCAGTTAAATAAAAAAAATGTTTTTTACAAAATCCAATATGGCCTTGTACTTTCCCGGCAAACAACCAATATGGTCTTGCACCGGTTGCCAATACCATGGTGTAACTAAAAAGGTGAGGCGGATCGCTCCTTCTCTCTCGTGCGGATGACGTCACAACGGGAGCAGCCGTGACTTGTGGCTAAAGGCGGGAGTCAGGCGCGTGAATCCGCAGTCTATTGAAATAATGATATTAATGTTGACAGGTGAGTACGTTGCTAGTGAAAGTATTGTATTTCAATCTCTGTCAACGGCATAATAAGGAATGTGTCTTCAATCACCCAAGCAACGGTTCCTTAAAGGTGTTTGTGTTTGCAAACATTCCTCATTTATTGAAACTTGTGAGAAATCATTTGTTAGATTTGTCCGTAATTAGATCAGGGATGTGTACTGCTCAATGGGAAAAAGGTCAGCAAGGAATGTATTGGAACTACTAATTTCTATGTCTTCTTCTGAACTCACTATTGCGCACAAAATTAGCAGATATCATTTAGACTTAAAGGGATCAGAGAGACAAAAATTTCGGCCTGCAGCTCAAGTACTTTCAAACCAGGTATCAAAGGCTCTTGAATGGTGTGGAGGGAAAGGTTTGATTAAAAACTGAGAAGAAGCTGCTAGATGTATAAAATTAATAAATGACTGGTTTGGCTTACTTAATGCTAAAAACAAATTTGGGAGTCATTCCGAAAGCCCCCAGGGGATCACAACTTGTGGGACGTGGGTTGGTGACCACGGGACCCCAGCTGAGTCCGGCATTGCTGCCACTTACTTGTGCCGGGTTCCTCTCCGTCTTCTATCCTGTCGACCTCTCTTGGTCAACTCTTGTTCTCTTCCGACCCCGACGGTTTTCCGAGGTCTAGGGAGTCTCTTCCTTTTCCGCCTTAATTGGCCCTTGTCTCATATTTCCTGATACCCTCCTTCTGCGAGGGGTCAGCCTTCTTTTTCTTTTCATGTTATCTCCTGCCTTCTGCTCAAGGCCCTCAAGAATGCAGGGTGTGTGCAGCCCTACCACTTCAGGTGCATCCTGGATATTGCTACACCCTCAGGGGCTTACGGCTGGTGAGTTCGGGAGTTGGCGATCCCGAGGGATTCCTGAGCTGGAACCGTTTTGTCCCCTTTTACCACTGACTTTGGGATGGGCCCTCTCCTCTTTCCTATCCGCCTTTCATGGCTCTCCTTCCTTCCAAGTCCCTCAATCCTCATTATTCGTGGGTTGAGGGCATTTCTTTTCTTCCTGTCCTTTATTTGCCTTATCCTTTGTTTGCTTTCCATTTCTTCTTTTAGTATGTAAGTCTAGTTTGTATTAGTTATAGTTTTCATTCTCATCTCATCTTTCACTATCACCCAAACCATTAGGGGCCGATAACTTAGATGTTAGACCCCTTAAAACAACAATTATTATCATCATCATCATCATCATCATCATTCTGAATGAAATGCATTTGGTACTGATTTTGACAAGCAAATCAGTGTGCTAAATAATGTCAATGAGTTGATAACGTCCATGAAAGTTGACCGACATAAAGCCTTGCTCCCATTTCGAAAAGGAATTCTACTCAGCAACACGTATCTAGTTAACCTTTTTAGATGCTTGAAGCCGATGTACCAAGTCGAGTACATGATAACTTATCGTCTAAATCAGGATATTTTGGAGAACCTTCTCACATATATTAGAGGAATGGGAGGCTCCCATGATCACCCATATCCTCTGGATATTAAATAAACTGTAGATTCAGATGGTATATTTTGGACAAGCCCTCTGCTTCAGTGTTTACTTTAAATATAAATACAGAGGAGGATATTGACGAAAAGTGTCTGATTAAACCAATGGAAACAGAAACCGATAGGCCTAACTGTTTCTCGCAGACTGCGTTAGTGAATGTTGCCAAACATATTCCTGATATCGTGGATGCTCCTGACTAAGAAAAACTAGTTTCCAGTTTATTTATTGAATCAAATTACGAAGCTGTGGAAATGAATATGAGTTTGTTTAAAATGACCGATCATCATAATGAATTGTTGGATGAATTTGATGTCTCAGATTTTAAAGATGAAATGGACAATGAAGGTTTAAAATACTGTACAGGATATGTAGCACATAGATTCAGGGATAAGTACAATAATTTGCGAACATTATCTCAAGAACATTGGTTGGTTCCTCAGTTTAGGCGCTGCGACAACGCGGTCATGTAGTCCCGTGTACTTTGTATCTCAAGAACATTAACCCAGTAATGAAGGCCCAGATTGGCTCCAGTTTATTTCAAGGGGAAATCGTTTGTATCCCTCTAATGAACATATGGAAGTTGAAACAACAATGGACGCTGAGTTTCATAAATTTCATGACATTTCGCTATCAAATGATATGTTTATATTCAATGAAATACCCAGCAGGACCTTGTAAAAATTGTCTCATATTAATATTGCATATGAGGTTATTCACTGTTTAGCTCGAACCCGAACATATATTAGGTTGCTTGGCTTAAACAGAAAAATAAGTTTCGGCAATTCACAGAGAAAATTGAATCGCAAAATGTGTAAATTCATCAATGTAAGAAAATAGTTGATCTCGTTATTAGACTATTAATATTATTTAGAGGTACGGCGCATTCATAATTACCAACATAATTATCCAATTTTAGAATACAAAGTATGCTGAGTGTTATAATGCATTTTATTTATTAATTATGCCTTCAACTTAAGACCAGAGCCGTGTCAAATACATGTACTTCGTGCTGTGTCACCGAACGCAATGCCCCCGTTGTGACGTCATCCGCACAAGAGAGAGAGGGAGCGATCCGCCTCATCATTGTAGTTACACCATGGCCAATACATAGTCATTAATCAAGAAAGCAATCATCGTCCTAGTCATGTACAGGTAATGAAATTTGTGTCTACGAGTTTTCAGTAGTGGTAAAATGGAATAGCATTTTATGTTAGGCTTACCGGAGTTTTAAATATTTCACTGCCTGGAAAAAATGGTTGCACTTTTCTGCGTCTCGGGTTTTCAGCGACTGCTACGGCGGTAAGGCTTTTCTTTCCAAGTTTCTAAAAATAAATAAAATAAACCGTTATAAATACCTAAATTCAGGTTAGTACGTGCATTTCATAATGTAAAATATGAAACAAAAAATGAAACAAGTTAGTTTAAAAAAATAATCCCACCTTCACTTGCAGTGGCATATTGCTGTTTCCTTCTAGTGGGCTCAAAAGTAAACTGGTTTCTTGTATCTCAGACATGTAAGGTATACCGGTTATCAGCAAACAAATAAATTAAAAATCAATAATTACCTAATCAATAACTACAAATTTAAGGTTCATTAGCATGACATTATTAAAATAATCATTCATTGTGAACCCTTTATCCTCTGTTGGATAAATGATTCTATGTTTTATTTCTCCATATAATAAATATTTCAACCAGCATCATGAAAGTAGCCAGACGGAGATGAGGAAATTTCAAGCATTAGTTGGAGACAGCGGGAACATACCTGAAGCAGATTGACAATAGGCTAAATACTTAAGCCGTGAAAGGAAATAGCCTGGCGATGTGTAAGAAGGACAGGTGTGGGCCGCCTCAAATAGACGCGACGCGCAGTGAGACATGCTGCTGGTATGTTCATTGTGATATTCGCGCCTAGAAGAAATATGATGCAGTAATGTGAGTGGCTGATGAGCATGCTGGATACTCCCACGACGCCAAGATCTGCTATAAACCGCCAAATTACAGAAAATGTGAGAACCAATGAGAGAAGAATGCCTAGTTAACGCGGCAGATCTAGCGTGGGCACGCTTGGCTAGCATTCACGCGGGAAATCGCGTAGACAAAATCTCTACGATCGATTCTAGGATTAATGAGCATATTCTTGACCTGTGCAATATTACGAGTTCAGTGATATCTATTTCATTCCTGTACCACAATTACTTCGAGAAATTTTTACATAAATTCCCCCCCCCATCGAGACCTAGGGCCAGTTCTTTTATAAGTGGCGTGAAGAGCCAAGACATTGACTTTTATTCTGTGCGTCTACGGGCGTGGTCGACTTTTATTTTGTGCGTCTACGGGCGTAGTCGAATTCTATTTTGTGCGTCGAAGGCATAAGACTTTTATTCTGTGCGTCTACGGGCGTAGTCGACTTCTATTTGGTGTGTCGAAGGCACAAGACTATTATTTTGTGTGTCGTGGACACAGGTTGATTATTACTTCTGTGCGTCTTAAGGACACAGAAATTATTGTAAAGTGTTAAATTCAGTGATAGATAGTCACCACACTATATTTGTAGGGGCAGTATCGTCGATAATTCGCCAACGAACTGTGACAGGGAAGGTAGTACCTGAACAGCGAATTTAGTAGTCAGATATCATGTGTATAATAATCTAATTCTTGAAGCAGCGCCAGAGATGACATCGAAGACTACAGAGGAAGTTTGGAATTCTCAAGCACTCCGTCCAGATGGCTGAGATGAGATAGAACCATTCAGTTGGGAAATGGCAGCCGACGTTCTTTGACGGGTGACTACAAGAGAGATGAGTACAATAATAATATTCTTTATTATTTGATAAGTTAACTTATGGTTTATGGGACATATTTTTGTAAATACATTGCTTGTGTGATTAACGTAGTATATTTAGTTTTGGTCTGACACACTTTTGTATGGAAGCAGCTCGCACAAATGTAGTTAGTGGAAGGTTCTTGTTTTTGTGTTGTGTTAACTAACGTAGCTATGTGAACGGCCGTGTTTGCATATGTTACGAAATGCGGTTAAAAACGTTTCTCGGAGATCTGTTGTGTTTCAGAAGTAGGACTGAATTAATGTAATTATACAGTAGATTGGAGGGTAATTAAAAATTGTTTAAGATTTATTATTGATCAGATTCAGTGTGACTATTGCCGATTGGAGCAATATAATTTGTGACGAAGAGTAATCAGCTCTATCGTAGGTTTTAAATATTGTGTTAAATGTTTGCGAGCGCCTATTCAGCAGACCTGTGTGAAAAAGCGTCATGTCGGTCCCAGATGTGTGTATGTGTGTATTTTTGTGGTATTACAAGCGGGAATTTCAGCTGAGACTGATTTCTGTCAGCTTGGTACCCGGTCCATATTGTATCCTTGCGAGGGCAATTGTGGATATGTGATTATGTCTGACCATATTGTTGAGTTGGATGAGATTTTTGTTGCTGTTGATTCCGTGAGGTAACGGAACAGCTGGTCAGCTATTTATATACACTGCAGTGGGACTTGACAAGTATTTGAGGAAAGGGGGAGATGTTTCACAAGGCTGTCTGAACGTGCAAAGCCTGGTCATTAGTGAGGAGTGCTCGTTGGCTCTCTAATTACTTGAATTACAGATAAGAACTGATCAATAGTAAATAAATTGTTGAAATAAATGGGAGTTGCCTACGAATCACGATAATCTTCGAAGCGTTACCTTAACATGCAGTTTGGTTCATATAAAGTAATCTTAGCCGGTCAGGCTTTGTTGTTGTTGGTTCATTCCAGGTTTGTTTTCATTTCAGTGACCCGTGAGTCACGTGTAATGCTGTCTTTCCTTGTGTATTGAGCAATTGGCCAGTTGGTAGCTCATGTTGTTAAGTGCGTCATCGCGCTTATGAGGATCTCAGGGAGATTCCTGTAAATAATAGATTTGTAGTGTGTGTGTCAGCATTAGAGTTTTTAAGGGTTTTTATTAATGTCATGCCCATATCCATAACGTTGATTTACGTGATGATTGTTCGTGAGCACCGTGGCTGTTAACCCGTTGTAAACGAACGGTCATCCAAGTACTCATTTTCTAGAAGTTAGTCATCACGCGCACATAAAACTCAAATGCAAGGTAGTGGAACTAGGATCCACAATTTTATTATGAAGGGGGAGATCCGTCTGACTCCTCAAAGTGTTAGATATACCTGTCAGGGAAAGATTCAGGGAGGATATATTTTTATTATTGTTTGTTTATTTTCTTTTTATGCACAATTAGTTATTAAATCATGTTATTATCTTACGTCTTGTCTCCTTACTTTCTTAATTACAGTTTTTATCCTATGACCCTTGCCTCAGTAAAGCATGTTGTTTGGCGGACGTAAACATCACACTAGAACTGAGCGCGACCCCTTGATCAAGATTCTTGCATAAAACACTGCTATTCTGAAGGGTTCAATAGGTACTTACCAAAAAATAAAAGGATTTTTCTTCCACAGCTCTACTGTATACGTCCGTGTGCTAAAATGGCAAGTGCATGACTAATGCCCGTTGCTCACGGTAAAATTTCCCTTCAAATTTATTGTACAATAATTTAATTTTATAAAATTTATGTTGCTCACGGTCAAATTCAAGTTTTATAAAACCTTTGATAAAACGTTTCATAAAATAGGACATGTTCTATTCCGTAAAATTAATTTTACGAAACGAACCAATCAGGGAAGCTGACATGAAGATGATGCTGGCGCCACGTGGTGAGAAGATTGTGAAGCTCGCTTGTAAACAAGCTCTTCGAAAATAAAACATGGAGGACGGTTGTCGGTTGGGGGTAAAATGTACAGTTGATTCGCATTATTAACGCAAAGCGGTCATGAAACTTGCTTCAAGTACATTTGAAAATGTGCGTGGTACTGAATGAATTAATTCCAGTCAATATTTAAGATATAATTGTAACAATTTGATAACTAACCATACGCGCTGATAAGGAGTGCAACAAATTGCTGTATCGTCAGTTGGAGAAGTGTGCTAGTGGTATCGCGTTCGCTTGCTGATCAGAAGATCCCGGGTTCAAGGCTAACCAGGGGCGGAGATTTTTACTTCCTTTTAATTATTTTATAATTTCCTCCTTACGTCGTACAGCAATATTGCAACTTTGTTTTGCGTTTTCACCCATTTAAAATTTTTATTTTCCCTAAATACTGTAACCATGGACGGATACCATTCGTGATAACTATTAGAATTTAAATAGTTAAATATTTATCCCAGAATAATAATAATATGGTACGTTCTGTATTTACTGGATATAGCTAGCGCTTATCACACAGACGCCGTTTAAAGAAAATATAGTTTAATTCTGATGTATTTATTCGTAGGCCTACCCACATAACAAATCTACTTGTTTATGTTGCCCCTAGGATAACTACCTGAACGAGAAAAACAATCCGATTGGTTGTTGTACACAAACTTCCATGAAAACTGCCAGGAAAAATGGCACCTGTTCAATTTCGTGAGTTGTATGGAAGCTATTATGGAAGGCAGAACCTAGCATGGAAGGTACATATCACACGGTGCTAGACGCGTCTATAACAGCGTGTACACCAGTACTGGTAGAAGCTTTGATACTAACTAGTGTCGTGTGATACGGGCTCCCAAGCTGTTAGTGTTTTACTGGACGAGTACCAGAAATATCCGTGTTAGTATGAGGTTAAAGCGCCCATATACCACAATAGAAATGCAAGAAGGGAGGCGGAAATCTCAATCGCCGAATATGTTTCACAAATTCGACCGAACACAAGCCAGCCTGATGTGAAGGCGAAGATAAACGGGTTTCGAACTCACTTGCAGTCTCATTTCAGGAGAAATACCTTGCCTCATGTTAAGTGTCCTGTCGAATAATTTTGGGACTAACGAGATCTAGGAGTTTTTTAAAACTGCTTTCCTCCATTCTTCTTCCTTTTTACCACTGTACGACATATAATTGTAGCTAAAGCAGCAATTTTTGCAATGTTTGCTTTGCTTGTTGGAGCCATACTCTCAAACCAATGTGTGTTGAACAGCTGATTCTTGGTTCAGAAGTTTATCGGTAGATGGCGATCCTGATACATCCACGGATTTTATAAAATAATTTTACCGTGAACAACACAGCTTGCTTTCGTCAAATTTTTATAAAATTAGTTGTAAAATAAATTTTAAGAAACATTTTACCATGAGCAACGGGCATAACGCAATCGTTATCAGTTAGCCTAGCAACAGAAAAGTTGTATTTTCTCAGCGTTTTGACCTTGAATTGTTCTCTGTCTCTCTCTCGCACGTGTTCCCACGCCTCTTCACATTCCTCAATCTGAATAAGATTCGTGTACCTTATACTAGTTTCATGTTTTTTAATAAGGAACCAAAATGGCTACCTCTGATACATTGGTAGTCCTACTGTCTCAGAACCAAAATGGCGGTCTCTGCTTAAACAGCACACCTGCTAGCCACCACGAGGCAAGTAAGCTGATATCACACTTCCTGCTGACGTAGACATTCCTGCCTCGTCAGCATCAGCAACAGCTCTCACGAGTCCTCTGGGTAGGTACAATATTCAGTCACCAGTGAGCTGGACTGTGTGCGTGTTACCATTCAAAACATGTGTGTGTCTTATTATTACTATTATTATTATTATCAAACATTTTACTGTAATAATAATTATTACTAGCAAGCGGCCATCCTCAATACATGATCATGTTAACCACATACTTTCATCCTAAAACACATGACTTTACCCAGTTCAATACTTAGTTTATAACATTTCAGGCCAGTGACTTTACCGTTTTGGCTCTTTGCGTACATGCACATGACTTGGTCGAGCAAATGTTATAGGTTTCCATATTCTAAAACCATTTACTGTGCCAGACAGCTGTCTCGCTTATCACCGTTTACTAGCATGTTAAAGATCCCCTTCAGGGGTAAAAAATTCCTAGCACACTTAACACATTTTCAAATATTCGCCTCTATCCGTCATAGGAAATGTCACAAAACCAACTATCATAAGCTGCCCCCGCCATCCCACCAAAATAGCAGTTCATTTCTTCCGGGCACGGTCACCGAGATCGCCAACGTCTAAGAATCACTTGGTCATATCCTAAAACCGTCTGTTGTGCCAGAGATCGATCTCGCTCATCACCGTTAACTAAAACGTTAAAGATCCCCTTCAGGGGTAAAAATCTTAGCATACTTGTCACATTTCAAAATATTCGCCTTCATTCATTCGTCATAAGAAAAAAAAATAGCGAAAAGCGACCCCTCGTTTTGCCATGCATCGCCTGCGTCGAAATAGCCATTTCCAGTATCCACCATGGCCAATCATAGCCTCGTTGTAACATACATCAAACGCTACCGGCTCTCTGTCTACAAACACGCTTTTATTTAAAAAAAAATAAAAAAAATTAAAATTCATAGTTGTTTTTTTGCTTCTAGAGACTTGACATTTATTTTCGTGGTAGAGGGGATAGGGATCTTTCATTTATGTTAAACAAATTTTTTTGTCAACGTGTTAGTTTCCAAAATAGTAAAAATTCAAAATTTAAGGTTTTTCAAAAAATCTCAAAATATAAAAAAGTTTTATTATAAAAAAATAAAGGTCATAGAGACGATTGGTTTGAACTATGGCAAAATATACTGTCATGTTTTGTTTTCGAACTATCGCCTACTTTTAAAAACATTTTTTTTTTTCAAAATATAACGAGTGGTCTGTAGGAAAGAGGAAGTGAGCTCGAGTCCAACGACACCTCATTTGTTAAAATTCGACCATCCGTTCGCCAATGATCACCAATGTTCGCGAGAAAGTAGGCTATCATTTTGTTTTTCCTCCTACACCCTTGAAACTTGCTGTCCGCCTAGAGGGCATACCCACCTTTCATTAACGTCAAACAAACTTTTTTTTTCCGATTCACCATTTCCAAAATTGTGCTAATCCAAAAAAACAAGAATTTTCAATTTTTTTTAAATACCAACACACATGCTTAGCCAAGAGAACGTCATCCCAACGCCAACAATACCTCGTTCGTTAAAATCCGACCGCGCCTTCGGGATATATCGGCAAAGTTTATATGAAAGTAGGGGGCGACTCAGAACCCCCATTTTAGCACTACTGCACAGTTTTAGTCCTAGAGGCTTGAAATTTATTTTGCGGGTAGAGGGGATCAGGGCCATTGATTTATGTCAAACAAATTTTTTGTAAACTCTTTAGTTTCCAAAATATAAAAATTTCAAAATTGAACTTTTTTCCAAATAATTTAAAATATAAAAACGTTTTATTATAAAAATAATGGACATCGAGACCGTTCGTTTAAGCTATTGCATAACATTCTATCATGTTTGGTTTTCAAACTATCACCTACTTTCGAAAACAACAATTTTCAATTTAAAAAAAATAATGAGTTGTCCATAGGAAAGCCTCCGTCAGCTCGAGTCCAGCGACACCTCATTCGTGAATCTCCGACCACGGGTTCGGGAGTTATCGGCTCGCATTTGGAGTAGTGGTGGGGGCGCAGAACCCCTCGCTCTCCCCTACTAACATTAAGGCAAAATGGAGTATTTTTGCAGCAGGATTGAGTCTAAATAACATGTCAGAATGCTTGAATGTATATATTTATGTATTTATGTCATTATAAAGAAGCCTGTAATCTTGGAAAAAACGTTTATACTGCGCCCTAGCGGAGAGCAAAGTCAATCCAAGATACCCAAGTGGAAGGGGTATCAGAGATCCGATGCGATGCACTTGTGCGGTGATAGCAGATTGTAATGTGAATTCAAAGTGAAACAAATGGTGGAATACAGGCGTGTAACTATAGTATCGTCGTGTTCCGGGAAGTTTTATCAAAGCTAACCGTGATTTCACATACGGTGAAACTACTCGTAAAATGTGTCACATGAACATGGAGACCAAGCAACTTCATATTTCACGCAAGGTTCCGTTATATACAAATGAGCAGGAACAGTTCACATTTTGTCTATAAGCGGAAGGTTACTTTCAGCTGCAGTAGAACGTGTGCCGATAGCAGCTATTGTGAACGATTTGCCCGTGCGAGAACTGTGTCTCATTATACTCTTGTTGAGTGGGACAATGTCACGAGCAGTAATACTTGCATAGTTCATTTGCAGAAGGAACATTATTTCCCTTACAAGATGTTGGTTATTCAGACATCGGGAGGAACGCTTAAAGACTTTAATAAGTGTTTAGTCATTTTAGGCTAGGCCAATGACGCAGGCACTACGTTTATAAGTCCGGGCCACCTTAAATAAGTTACTAGAAAACCAACATGGCCGCCACATTTGGTATTGCCAACTTACATCATTTAACACCAAAAAGTCAGCACACACATCCATGTAACACGTATCGCAAACGATCCAAACTAAGTAAAGGCCCTTTTACGAAAATACGTTTTACATGAAGTTGTGAAGCAAAACTTGCTCAAGTTAGGGACACCTTGGTCATCAGTCATCGACAGTAACTCTTAAGCAGTATTATGGTAGTGAAGTTAACTTAAATTATCTCTTCTAGATTGATTTTTAAAGCATCATATAAAATGCATAAGAACAGAAACATTAATACTTACTCAATTATTTTCACCAGGGAGCTAAAGATGAGCATGTTCATTTCTTCTTATGGGCTACATTTTTATAATTAGTCCAAAAATGCAGACCATTCTGTTTTAAGATGAGTGTTCAGAGAAGGATTTAGGAGTAGGAGAGAAATATAATAGTAGGGTACATATTAGCTTATTATTTCTTTATTTTTGACAAGTACCGTACTCATTTCTTGCATGTATAGGCCTACATATATGAAGGCAGAATTGAGACAAGCTGTTGAAAGCCTATTGGCAAATCCCTATTGAGATGCAAGAATTTGGTTGATCCAATGCTTAGGCCTAAAACCATTCGAACTAGTCGTGGATGTTAGAGGCATAAGACTAACGGCAACTCGAAGATTTCGTCTTGGAATGGTAGAAAGCAGCAGTTGGTTGATTTTGGGGCTTTGTGACATCATGGTCATGTAGATCTGTGTACTTGGGCATGTGGAATTTGTCTGATAACCTGTGTTATTGTGATGGCTGGATTAGTGTGTGCATTTATTATTCAGATGAGGATTGGGAACGAGGTGGCCCTGGCATTAAATTAGGAACCATCCCGGCATTTGCCAGGAGTAGAAGCGTGGAAACCACTTCCAAGATGGCTAAGATGGGAATCGAACCCTCCTTTTCTCAGTTTTGCCTCACGAGGCTGAGTGTGCCTTGTTCCATCCCTCAGACCAAAATTAAAATTTCTTGGCAGAGCTGGAAATTGAACCATGACCAACTGCCAAAAAATGCTAGCCGCACAACGCGAGATGGTTGGTAGAATTGTCTCCTGACCTCTCGTCAACCGGCACATTAAAAGCCACTTGTAGAAAATTAAATGAATTCACTGAGAAACTGACGAGTTAAGTACATGCGTTGAAAGGCAAGCTTTATCGACGGAGTAATATCTCGAAAATTATATTATATGATACCAACACAAAACAATTTTCTGTGGAGAGCTGAGATATTTAAATTGCGAGAGCGGAATAATATATGAGAGGGAATTGAACTGAAGGCAGCGTTGTCGCGAATGCGTACGTCCTCTACACTTCCACTCATTTCTACATGATCATAATAATAGCATTATCATGACGAATAGAATACATAGTGTTATCACTGACCGAGTTCAAGCGCGCCCCGCTGTTGGCCAGCGCTTGTGGTGCAGACCCCCAACGCTACAGTCAACCGCAGTCAGCTGTTCAAAAATGGGATACGCGCTGGCCTGCGTAAACCTCTTTACGAAGGCTGCGGTTACGCTGATTACATCAAATTTTCAGTGCATATTCTAAAATAAAATAATAGCCCGCCTTCAACCAAAAATGTTCAAGGCAAAACGACATACGTAATAGAGGTAACACTTCAGGAGTGATGAACCAAGTAGAATACTTAAATCAGCCTAAATACCTTGTGTAATGATGAATAATAATTATGGAAGGATGTCCTAATAGATGTTTTCTCCTTCGCTGTCTGTAACCCACCCGCTATGCCCTTTTATAAAACGACATATACTGTAGTGAAATTTCAGATTAATTCTGTACCATTTATCACTCTTTTTAGCCTATTTTCAATTTTGAAAAATTGGCTTATGAGATCACCTTTTGTCCGTGTGTGTGTGTGCGTGTGGGTGTGTGTGAGAGGTGTGTCTGTGTCCCCCCCCCCTAATAAAATCTAAACGGCTGGAGAGATTTCAGTGAAACTCCGTAAGTTCATAGCACTATTTCCGGCGACCTCGACCGTTCCCTTCAAATTTTGTTACGTCTCACCAATCCAACATGGCGGCTGTGCGAAATATTTCATTAGCATGCAATATCTCCGAAACTATTACCGATATCGCCCTGATATTGTGTACGGTGATAAAGGGCACTACTAGATGTTCATCTGTGAGACTTTCAAAAACCTGGTGACTACAAAACCAACATGGCGGCCAAGCGAAGTTGAGACTTTTAAATAGATTTTTCTCGCGATTTAACTATCCAAACGTAATGAAACTTGGTACAGCAAATGTTTATATACATTGCAATGCACTGGAGTCTAATTTAGTTCAATTGTTTACATAACCTCAAAATGGCGGCTGTGCGAATATTTCACTGACATTCTATATCTCCGAAACTATTACAATTAACACCCTGCAATTTTGAACGGTGATAAAGGGTACTGATACAAGTTTACCTATGTATAACTCATAAACCTGTAAAGTTCAAAACGAACATGGTGACCAAGCGAATTTGAAATATTTTAATAGACTTTTCTCGTGAGTTAACTCTCTGAGCGCTGTGAAATGTGGTACAGTAAATGATTTTGCAGATTGTAATGTACTGCCATCTAATTTAATTCAATTGTTTACATAACCTCAAGATGGCGGCTGTGCGAAATTTTAAAATTAAGTTTTTATTTCTTGTGTCGTAATCATGCGATCGAAGTGAAAGTTTGAATAATGAACCAAGGCAATAAGTGTCCTTGAATGGTACATAACCCTATGGCCTATACATATAACAATCCTAAATGGCGAGCTTCCGAAATATTTAGACGGTTCTCAATATCTATGAATCTTTTACAGCAACCAAACTGAAATTTTTATGTTCATAGAGACTATGAACATATGTTCACCTATAGGACTTTCAGTAAACTGGTGAGCACGAATCCAACATGGCGCCGACGCGAAGTATAAATATTTAAATGGATGTTTCTCGCGAATTAACTATCCGAGTGCCGTGAAACGTTGCACGTTAAATGCTTACACAAATGTTGATCCACTGGCATCTAATTTATTTCAATTGTTTGCATAATCACAAGATGGCTGCTGTGCGTAATTTTAAAATCTCGTTTTTACTTCTTGTGTTCTAATCATGCGATTGAAGTTTGAATACCACACGTACACAATAATCTTAATATAATAGTACAAAAATAGAAATCCAACCTGGCGACCATCTGAAATATTTAGACAGTTCTCAATATCTACGATTCTCTTACAGCAATTAAACTGAAATTTTGTATGTTGATAGAGGCAATTAACGTGAGCAGGATATATGAAAATAGGCTGTATAGTTCTTCACGGAACTACTTGTTTCTTTTCTCTTTCACTTTGATAATATATAATTTTCATACCTTATTTCATCTTTTGGCGGGAGGGGGGTGTGGGGGGTGTGGTACATTATCAATTGTAACTACTAACCTTGATCACTTCTGCACCGGATATATGTGCTAAATCACTTAAATATGTGTTTTTATTTATTGTATATTTAACAACCGCAGCCATGTTCGACAGCATATTTGGTATGTGAAACTGCCGCAGTGAGCGATCACATTGACGTCATTAGTTACCAACATATCCGGTACTAAATAGGTCTACATTAGACGACACATGTAATGTTGTAATTATATGAGAAAAGAAATAAACGAGCTCTTCTTGGTTCGACGACTGACTGGACGAAACCATTGGTCGCTACTTGGTTAGACGACTGCCTGGACGAAAATTACCGATTGCACTACAAGCAAGGAGGTCTGGGCGTAAGCCCCAGGTTAGGTTTGTTTTGTATGTAGAACAGTATTTACCACTGTAATGAACGCTGATCGCAAGAATTTCATGTTGCGAACTAATCGGCAAAACCAGTGCCTCACTGCTTAAAGTTATTGGTCTAGGCACAAACCATGGGTTTGGATGAAAATTATTGATGCGTGTCTACCCCCACTGTGCGTGACAAAATCCAGGGGTGTTTGTATGGCCTAATGAATTAACAATTATTGGTCGAGACAAAAAGAGCTTGCACAATCCATTGCGAACTGGTTCAAACTTGGCGCTATTTTGTTTCATGGTACCGCGCTTATACAAAATAGTCCCGTAAGTGTCGGATTGGCAATACTGTACTTGTGCATAATTAACAGCGAAAATGGCAGACTCAGCTGGAATTCCATCTATATAAGTCGTGATCCTATTTGGGACATCCTGAGATCTGAAAAATGCACACTTTGTCACGAACCTGGAAGTAAAATGGATAAGGGGCACCTGCCACATTGCAACAAACTTGATGCGACTGCTAGAACTTCAGGAAACCTCACACAACTCTATTGGAATGCAAGAAAGCTGATGGATTGGAATCTGGGCTAGCCATAAGAAACAACAACAATGCTTTAATATGAAAAATTGAGGTAACGCGTTAGCTAATATATAACACCCCCGGTTTTTGTCACGCACAGTGGGGGTAGTCACGCATCAATAATCTTTATCCAGGCCAATGGTTTTGACTTTTATTTCATTATTCACGTGTCGTGAATTTTAAGAATGTCCAAGGTGTGTAGTATAGGCCTACGAGAGCTATGAAATCTTTAGTTTTCTATTACCGTATAATGTATAGCCTACAAATATCGTTGTGCTAATAATTCTAGCGCAGCCATCACAGCATACAGTCACAATCATGTCCGATGCAGGTGTATAAGCCACGTTCTACTTTCATTCAGAATTAATGATACAAGTAGGGTATAGGTGCGACCAATATTTATAACATATTGCAACCAGTGGCTTCGGCCAAACCGTGTCATCTAACCAAGTAGCGAAAAATGAATTTGTCTCACAGTAGTAAGCGTTTGTTAGACTCTAAATATTGCATCATCATGACCAGAAATTGCGTAATCCTGATGACGTCATGGGATGACGTCATGGGTCCTTAGAGCGAGCACGTGGTCCAGGAGCGAGCATGTGCAGTGCACGTGTTAGCGTGGGAAGAGGTTGACCCTTTGGCTTGTTTGTGCGATGGTGATAAAAAGTTAATGGGTGTTGACGTCATGGAGGATGTTTATTAGGATGCTAACTGTCATCTGACACCCATGCGAGTGTGAGCACCAAAACAAAAGGTTATTCGCGGGTAGTGGGGTAGTGTATGTTCTCTTGCAAGTCGCGTGTGTGCTTGAATACGTATGGCTATGTTGGGAAATGTTTGGTGGCGGGCGAGGACTAGGGTTGAGTGAGGGTTCGTTTAAATGCTATTTTTCCCGCTCTATTTGATGGTGAGGTAATTTTTTAAAATGGGTGGAATTTGGAAACGCAATTTGAGGTAAACGTGCTTTTTTGACATTTTGGCGAATTTAATGAGCTTGTAAGGCTAGAACGATGCATATAGGGTGTCGTAGGACTTGTGGTGAACCACCCCTTGCTATGGACGGGAGTATATCCACCCCAAAATAAATCTACCCTTACCCGGAGGTTAAGTAGTGGTTATTTTTGTATGCATGCGCACTTGAGGGCTTTTGTAAGAGAGCGGAATTTTTAAAAGATTCTTTATAGATGAGGCTTTTTAAAAAATTTATTAAAAAAACAAAAAACTAATAGGTCATTCGATTTTTAGTATCTCGCTAACCAATAATGCGATGTAAACATATGGGGTGTCATAGGACTCGTAGTGAATTCTCCTTTTGTATGAATGAGGTATGTCAACCCCCAAAATAAAAACTACCCTTACCTGGGGTGAAAGAGCAATTTTTGTATGTATGCACACCGGTGGCTTTTGTCAAAAGGGTCTAACTACACATTTGTTAATATTTTCTGAACCCAGGATGGGATTTTCCCATAGGCAGTATCCTAGCACTTGGGGTGACACCTCGTTTTTGAAAGTATCATTCATTTATTTTCTTGTCAAAAGGGCCTAACTACACTTTTGTTAATATCTCGTGAACCAATCATGCTAGGGACTTGTATGAGGGGTCCTAGCACTTGGGGCGACGTCCCCCTTTATGGGGTGAAACTACCCCCCCAAAATTGAAAACTCAATATCTTGGAAACTATGAACCCTAAAATTAGGCGTTATAGCTTTAAAAATAGGTGATGACATAGGCTTTTACCTGGATTGGTCATTTCACCCCTAAAACAGTAAATAGTCATGTTATGGGGAAAAAACGTGTTAAACACCTAAAAATGATAAATGAAACTAAGATCTTTTGTTTTTGATGAAAAATAGCAGGGGGGGGGGGTGAAAACTACCCCCAAATTGAAAAATCGATACCTTGGAAACTAAGAACCGTAAAATTATGTGTAATAGCTTAAAAAATTCGTTGTGACATAGGCTTTTACCCGGATAGATGATGTCACCCCTAAAACAGTAAATAGTGATTTTACAGTGGGGAAAAAGGTTTTAAACGGGTAAAAATGATAATTGAACCTAAGATCTTTTGTTTTTGATGAAAAATAGCAGGGGGGTGAAAACTACCCCAAAATTGAAAAATCGATAGCTTGGAAACTAAGAACCGTAAAATTATGTGTAATAGCTTAAAAAATTCGTTGTGACATAGGCTTTTACCCGGATAGATGATGTCACCCCTAAAACAGTAAATAGTGATTTTACAGTGGGGAAAAAGGTCTTAAACGGGTAAAAATGATAATTGAACCTAAGATCTTTTGGTTTTGATGAAAAATAGCAGGGGGGTGAAAACTACCCCCAAATTGAAAAATCGATACCTTGGAAACTAAGAACCGTAAAATTATGTGTAATAGCTTAAAAAATTCGTTGTGACATAGGCTTTTACCCGGATAGATGATGTCACCCCTAAAACAGTAAATAGTGATTTTACAGTGGGGAAAAAGGTTTTAAACGGGTAAAAATGATAATTGAACCTAAGATCTTTTGTTTTTGATGAAAAATAGCAGGGGGGTGAAAACTACCCCAAAATTGAAAAATCGATACCTTGGAAACTAAGAACCGTAAAATTATGTGTAATAGCTTAAAAAATTCGCTGTGACATAGGCTTTTACCCGGATAGATGATGTCACCCCTAAAACAGTAAATAGTGATTTTACAGTGGGGAAAAAGGTTTTAAACGGGTAAAAATGATAATTGAACCTAAGATCTTTTGTTTTTGATGAAAAATAGCAGGGGGGTGAAAACTACCCCAAAATTGAAAAATCGATACCTTGGAAACTAAGAACCGTAAAATTATGTGTAATAGCTTAAAAAATTCGTTGTGACATAGGCTTTTACCCGGATAGATGATGTCACCCCTAAAACAGTAAATAGTGATTTTACAGTGGGGAAAAAGGTCTTAAACGGGTAAAAATGATAATTGAACCTAAGATCTTTTGTTTTTGATGAAAAATAGCAGGGGGGTGAAAACTACCCCGTATATGAAAGGAGTGTAGACTTATTGATGTTGCAGATTGGAAACAGTGAAAGTTATCACTTTTGTTTAATTAGAAATCTTGCTCGCCTTGTGCGTTCAAGCATCACTAGCACTCAGAGAAGGATTTATATATGTAGACGTTGTTTGTCATATTATCTTCTTGAGGATGAGTTAAATGTTCACTTTGCAGACTGTAAACAGTTTCCTGTTGCAAAAAGCATAATGCCGACTGATGAACAAAGATTTGTTAATTTTACAGAATTCCGAGTTAAAGATACAGTTCCATTTATAATATATGCAGACACTGAATGCGTTTTGTCTCCAATTTCCTCCTGTTTTCCAAATAGTGACATTCATAACTCTACTTTAACACATAAACATATTCCTTACAGCATTTCTTTATACCTTCATTGTAATTTCGATAGTGAATTGTGCAGTTTCAAGCTCTTTAGGGGAAATAATTGCATTGAATTGTTTGTAAAGGAACTTTATAGTATTGTGGATAAACTTCAAACATATTACTTATCGGTTAAGCCAATGTTAAAGATGACCGAAAATGAAGAAAGATTATTTTTGTCAAGTAAAATGTGTCACATTTGCGAGAAACCGATTGCAGTTAATGAACTCAAAGTACGCGATCATTGTCACTTAACTGGAAAATATAGAGGAAGCGCACACAATAGTTGTAATTTAAATTACAAAGTAACAAAGGTTTTGCCTATAGCATTTCATAATCTAACCGCCTATGATGGACATTTTATAATTAAAGAAATTTGCGAGAAACGTGATGGAGAGGTGTTACATAATCCTGGTCATATAAAATTGTTAGCGATGAATATGGAACGTTACAAAGGGTTTACAAAGTATGTACGGGCTAAGAATGGATTCATTCAGTTAAGATTTTTCGATACATATAATTTCTTGTCCTGTTCACTAGATCAATGTTCATCTTCGTTAAGCGAAGATTCAAAGCAAATAACACAACGTTATTTTAATGATGATGCACAGTTTCGACTTACTGCGAGAAAAGGTGTGTTTCCCTATGAATACGTCACGAGTATGGATGTTCTTAACGAAACTAAATTACCTGAAATATCCAAGTTTTATAGCAGCCTTAATGATCAAACAATATCGAATGAAGAGTATGAGTTTGCTCAATCGGTGTGGGAAACGTTTTCCTGTCAAACATTAGGAGAATACGCAGATTTGTATTTAAAAGTTGACACACTTCTTTTGGCGGATGTCTTTGAAAATTTTAGATCGAATGGCATGGAAACTTATGGCATTGATGCAGCTCATTTTTACACTGCTCCATCTATGTCTTGGTGTGCTATGAAAAAGATAACCAACGTTCAACTTGAATTGCTTCAAGATATTGATATGTTACACTTTTTTGAACGATCTATTCGAGGAGGAAATGTTCAGTGTATAACACGACATGCGATTGCTAATAATAAGTATATGAAAACTTATGATGAGAAAAAGCAAGAGTCCTACATAATGTACTTTGACGTTAATAATTTGTATGGATATGCGATGATGGAATATCTTCCAACGGGTGGCTTTAAATGGATTGCAAATGTTGAAGGCTTTGATGTTTTAACTATTGATGATACTTCAGAAATTGGATATATTTTGGAAGTAGATTTGACTTATCCTCAAGAGTTACATGACAAACATTCAGATTACCCTCTATGTCCAGAAAAGTTGACAAAGCTAATGGCTACCCTAGATAATAAAGAACGTTATGTTTTGCATTATAGATTGTTAAAGCAATGTATTCAACTAGGAATGAAATTAGATCGTATTCACAGAATAATTGAATTCAATCAGAGCCAATGGCTAAAACCATATATTGATGTGAACACAGAGAAACGAAAACAAGCCAAAAATGATTTTGAAAAGAATTTTTAAAAATTGATGAATAATGCAATTTTTGGTCGTTCACTGATGAATGTGAGGAAGTTAAGGGACATCAAATGGGTCACCAAATGGCATGGAGCTCGTGGTGGTAGGTCTTTAATAGCTAAGGCTAATTTTAAACATAGAATTATATTCGATGAACAATGTATGGTCATCGAGATGAGTAGACTAAAGATTTTTCACAATCAACCAGTATATGTTGGTGCATCTATATTAGATTTGTCTAAATGTAAAATGAATGACTTTCATTACAATGTTATTTTAGCAAATCCTGAATCAAATGTGAGGTTGTTATACACAGACACCGATAGTTTTATGTATATATTCTATTATGATATTTATGAGTTCATGAAACAACATTCAAATTTGTTTGATACTGGAAACTATGAAACAAACAATCCTTTTGGCATTGTGAGACAAAATAAAGGTGAAATTGGTTTAATGAAAGATGAAAATGCTGGAAGGATTGTTGAAGAATTTGTGGGGTTACGACCCAAAATGTATGCAATAAAATTGTGTGATGAAATGAATAGCTTGTGTAAGGCTAAAGGCATTAAGAAGAGTGTGAGTAAAAGTATGAATATTGATGAGTATCGAAAGTGTCTTTATAACAGAGAAAAAGTCAACAAAGTTCAAGTTTGTATAATTTCAAAATCTCATTCTGTATTTACTGTTCGGCAAAATAAGTTGGCAATTTCATCAAACGAAGATAAAAGACACATAACTGAAAACGGAATTGATACTTTACCGTTTGGTCATTTTTCTCTGAAAAATGATTAGAAACAAATTGAGATTAAAGCAGTTCATCTCACTTACTTTATTTCTTTCACACACACACTTTTATGCTGGTAATAATACTAATTTTTGTGTGTTCCTTTGCTTATGAAATCCTAGACTAGGAGTTCCACATTCGACATGATAGCGGAGTTTCATCTCCCATAAACTCGTCTCTGAGGTGGGTGCCAGAAAAGGCATCCAGCTGTAAAAACCACACCCTCACATAGACTTTCATAACTTCTTACGTTGAGGTTCATAACACTACGTTGATTGATTTATCGGTTTCCTTTTCACAATTCCTGTCTATACATTCCTCTTGAAGGTTGCAAGATGCTTGCAAGGTTCCTAAAATGCAATTAAATTTAATAAATACCTTAAGATGGTTTGATTTGTTTAATGATATGGTGTTAATAGTATTTTTAGGTTTTGACTGGCTTTGCATTAAGAATTGACTAACCAAACATGAGTTACCTATCAGGGAAACATTTTGGCCACTATGTTGGCTATTGACCAGTGAGTTTAGCTGTTTATCATTTTTTTAAATCATAAACAACAGAGGGTTAAACGTATAGATAAACCGTGTGACCATGTTTGTTAAACAAGACATTATACCAGAGACAATTAGAATACTTATGTAGAGTTTACCAAAAATAATGTTGTGTAACAGTAAATGCTAGTCAACAGTTATACACTTCTAAAAAAAATCATCATACAATACCTGAGAGCTCTTCTAAAATTATTGATGTGTAACATGATTCCACTAACTTGCTATGTATTTTTTGGCTTGGGGGTGATTTTCAAGAAATGCAAATGGAACTGAAATGCAATACAAACAATGAGCGTGCCTGGTGGCTGAGATTGATACCACGACGTACTGTCGGTTATGTAGCTATGTGGAATGTATATCAAATATGGTTTACTTCAAGGTCTGGAGATCCCTACAATTCCTACAATAAATGATCTTGAAATGGTCATCCTATGGTGTGAAAATATTTATTAGGTATATATATTTACTGAAAACAATTATGATTTATTAAATGTTTATATGTTTACAGTATTGTTATTTAATGTAAGCACTTGAGGCACTACCGACCAATGGGAAGCAAAAAGTGGGAGCATATATGGGATGAAATGTGGGAGCAAAGCAAATATAAAAAGTGGGAGCAAATATGCTAACAAATATGTCAACAAATATGCCGGCAAAAGTATATACACAATTCAAGATAGTTGAAAGTAAAGTATATACACAATTCAAGTTAGCATATTTGCTCCCACTTTTTATATTTGCTTTGCTCCCACATTTCATCCCATATATGCTCCCACTTTTTGCTTCCCATTGGTCGGTAGTGCCTCAAGTGCTTACATTAAATAACAATACTGTAAACATATAAACATTTAATAAATCATAATTGTTTTCAGTAAATATATATACCTAATAAATATTTTCACACCATAGGATGACCATTTCAAGATCATTTATTGTAGGAATTGTAGGGATCTCCAGACCTTGAAGTAAACCATATTTGATATACATTCCACATAGCTACATAACCGACAGTACGTCGTGGTATCAATCTCAGCCACCAGGCACGCTCATTGTTTGTATTGCATTTCAGTTCCATTTGCATTTCTTGAAAATCACCCCCAAGCCAAAAAATACATAGCAAGTTAGTGGAATCATGTTACACATCAATAATTTTAGAAGAGCTCTCAGGTATTGTATGATGATTTTTTTTAGAAGTGTATAACTGTTGACTAGCATTTACTGTTACACAACATTATTTTTGGTAAACTCTACATAAGTATTCTAATTGTCTCTGGTATAATGTCTTGTTTAACAAACATGGTCACACGGTTTATCTATACGTTTAACCCTTTGTTGTTTATGATTTAAAAAAATGATAAACAGCTAAACTCACTGGTCAATAGCCAACATAGTGGCCAAAATGTTTCCCTGATAGGTAACTCATGTTTGGTTAGTCAATTCTTAATGCAAAGCCAGTCAAAACCTAAAAATACTATTAACACCATATCATTAAACAAATCAAACCATCTTAAGGTATTTATTAAATTTAATTGCATTTTAGGAACCTTGCAAGCATCTTGCAACCTTCAAGAGGAATGTATAGACAGGAATTGTGAAAAGGAAACCGATAAATCAATCAACGTAGTGTTATGAACCTCAACGTAAGAAGTTATGAAAGTCTATGTGAGGGTGTGGTTTTTACAGCTGGATGCCTTTTCTGGCACCCACCTCAGAGACGAGTTTATGGGAGATGAAACTCCGCTATCATGTCGAATGTGGAACTCCTAGTCTAGGATTTCATAAGCAAAGGAACACACAAAAATTAGTATTATTACCAGCATAAAAGTGTGTGTGTGAAAGAAATAAAGTAAGTGAGATGAACTGCTTTAATCTCAATTTGTTTCTAATCATTTTTCAGAGAAAAATGACCAAACGGTAAAGTATCAATTCCGTTTTCAGTTATGTGTCTTTTATCTTCGTTTGATGAAATTGCCAACTTATTTTGCCGAACAGTAAATACAGAATGAGATTTTGAAATTATACAAACTTGAACTTTGTTGACTTTTTCTCTGTTATAAAGACACTTTCGATACTCATCAATATTCATACTTTTACTCACACTCTTCTTAATGCCTTTAGCCTTACACAAGCTATTCATTTCATCACACAATTTTATTGCATACATTTTGGGTCGTAACCCCACAAATTCTTCAACAATCCTTCCAGCATTTTCATCTTTCATTAAACCAATTTCACCTTTATTTTGTCTCACAATGCCAAAAGGATTGTTTGTTTCATAGTTTCCAGTATCAAACAAATTTGAATGTTGTTTCATGAACTCATAAATATCATAATAGAATATATACATAAAACTATCGGTGTCTGTGTATAACAACCTCACATTTGATTCAGGATTTGCTAAAATAACATTGTAATGAAAGTCATTCATTTTACATTTAGACAAATCTAATATAGATGCACCAACATATACTGGTTGATTGTGAAAAATCTTTAGTCTACTCATCTCGATGACCATACATTGTTCATCGAATATAATTCTATGTTTAAAATTAGCCTTAGCTATTAAAGACCTACCACCACGAGCTCCATGCCATTTGGTGACCCATTTGATGTCCCTTAACTTCCTCACATTCATCAGTGAACGACCAAAAATTGCATTATTCATCAATTTTTAAAAATTCTTTTCAAAATCATTTTTGGCTTGTTTTCGTTTCTCTGTGTTCACATCAATATATGGTTTTAGCCATTGGCTCTGATTGAATTCAATTATTCTGTGAATACGATCTAATTTCATTCCTAGTTGAATACATTGCTTTAACAATCTATAATGCAAAACATAACGTTCTTTATTATCTAGGGTAGCCATTAGCTTTGTCAACTTTTCTGGACATAGAGGGTAATCTGAATGTTTGTCATGTAACTCTTGAGGATAAGTCAAATCTACTTCCAAAATATATCCAATTTCTGAAGTATCATCAATAGTTAAAACATCAAAGCCTTCAACATTTGCAATCCATTTAAAGCCACCCGTTGGAAGATATTCCATCATCGCATATCCATACAAATTATTAACGTCAAAGTACATTATGTAGGACTCTTGCTTTTTCTCATCATAAGTTTTCATATACTTATTATTAGCAATCGCATGTCGTGTTATACACTGAACATTTCCTCCTCGAATAGATCGTTCAAAAAAGTGTAACATATCAATATCTTGAAGCAATTCAAGTTGAACGTTGGTTATCTTTTTCATAGCACACCAAGACATAGATGGAGCAGTGTAAAAATGAGCTGCATCAATGCCATAAGTTTCCATGCCATTCGATCTAAAATTTTCAAAGACATCCGCCAAAAGAAGTGTGTCAACTTTTAAATACAAATCTGCGTATTCTCCTAATGTTTGACAGGAAAACGTTTCCCACACCGATTGAGCAAACTCATACTCTTCATTCGATATTGTTTGATCATTAAGGCTGCTATAAAACTTGGATATTTCAGGTAATTTAGTTTCGTTAAGAACATCCATACTCGTGACGTATTCATAGGGAAACACACCTTTTCTCGCAGTAAGTCGAAACTGTGCATCATCATTAAAATAACGTTGTGTTATTTGCTTTGAATCTTCGCTTAACGAAGATGAACATTGATCTAGTGAACAGGACAAGAAATTATATGTATCGAAAAATCTTAACTGAATGAATCCATTCTTAGCCCGTACATACTTTGTAAACCCTTTGTAACGTTCCATATTCATCGCTAACAATTTTATATGACCAGGATTATGTAACGCCTCTCCATCACGTTTCTCGCAAATTTCTTTAATTATAAAATGTCCATCATAGGCGGTTAGATTATGAAATGCTATAGGCAAAACCTTTGTTACTTTGTAATTTAAATTACAACTATTGTGTGCGCTTCCTCTATATTTTCCAGTTAAGTGACAATGATCGCGTACTTTGAGTTCATTAACTGCAATCGGTTTCTCGCAAATGTGACACATTTTACTTGACAAAAATAATCTTTCTTCATTTTCGGTCATCTTTAACATTGGCTTAACCGATAAGTAATATGTTTGAAGTTTATCCACAATACTATAAAGTTCCTTTACAAACAATTCAATGCAATTATTTCCCCTAAAGAGCTTGAAACTGCACAATTCACTATCGAAATTACAATGAAGGTATAAAGAAATGCTGTAAGGAATATGTTTATGTGTTAAAGTAGAGTTATGAATGTCACTATTTGGAAAACAGGAGGAAATTGGAGACAAAACGCATTCAGTGTCTGCATATATTATAAATGGAACTGTATCTTTAACTCGGAATTCTGTAAAATTAACAAATCTTTGTTCATCAGTCGGCATTATGCTTTTTGCAACAGGAAACTGTTTACAGTCTGCAAAGTGAACATTTAACTCATCCTCAAGAAGATAATATGACAAACAACGTCTACATATATAAATCCTTCTCTGAGTGCTAGTGATGCTTGAACGCACAAGGCGAGCAAGATTTCTAATTAAACAAAAGTGATAACTTTCACTGTTTCCAATCTGCAACATCAATAAGTCTACACTCCTTTCATATACGGGGTAGTTTTCACCCCCCTGCTATTTTTCATCAAAAACAAAAGATCTTAGGTTCAATTATCATTTTTACCCGTTTAAGACCTTTTTCCCCACTGTAAAATCACTATTTACTGTTTTAGGGGTGACATCATCTATCCGGGTAAAAGCCTATGTCACAACGAATTTTTTAAGCTATTACACATAATTTTACGGTTCTTAGTTTCCAAGGTATCGATTTTTCAATTTTGGGGTAGTTTTCACCCCCCTGCTATTTTTCATCAAAAACAAAAGATCTTAGGTTCAATTATCATTTTTACCCGTTTAAAACCTTTTTCCCCACTGTAAAATCACTATTTACTGTTTTAGGGGTGACATCATCTATCCGGGTAAAAGCCTATGTCACAGCGAATTTTTTAAGCTATTACACATAATTTTACGGTTCTTAGTTTCCAAGGTATCGATTTTTCAATTTTGGGGTAGTTTTCACCCCCCTGCTATTTTTCATCAAAAACAAAAGATCTTAGGTTCAATTATCATTTTTACCCGTTTAAAACCTTTTTCCCCACTGTAAAATCACTATTTACTGTTTTAGGGGTGACATCATCTATCCGGGTAAAAGCCTATGTCACAACGAATTTTTTAAGCTATTACACATAATTTTACGGTTCTTAGTTTCCAAGGTATCGATTTTTCAATTTGGGGGTAGTTTTCACCCCCCTGCTATTTTTCATCAAAACCAAAAGATCTTAGGTTCAATTATCATTTTTACCCGTTTAAGACCTTTTTCCCCACTGTAAAATCACTATTTACTGTTTTAGGGGTGACATCATCTATCCGGGTAAAAGCCTATGTCACAACGAATTTTTTAAGCTATTACACATAATTTTACGGTTCTTAGTTTCCAAGCTATCGATTTTTCAATTTTGGGGTAGTTTTCACCCCCCTGCTATTTTTCATCAAAAACAAAAGATCTTAGGTTCAATTATCATTTTTACCCGTTTAAAACCTTTTTCCCCACTGTAAAATCACTATTTACTGTTTTAGGGGTGACATCATCTATCCGGGTAAAAGCCTATGTCACAACGAATTTTTTAAGCTATTACACATAATTTTACGGTTCTTAGTTTCCAAGGTATCGATTTTTCAATTTGGGGGTAGTTTTCACCCCCCCCCTGCTATTTTTCATCAAAAACAAAAGATCTTAGTTTCATTTATCATTTTTAGGTGTTTAACACGTTTTTTCCCCATAACATGACTATTTACTGTTTTAGGGGTGAAATGACCAATCCAGGTAAAAGCCTATGTCATCACCTATTTTTAAAGCTATAACGCCTAATTTTAGGGTTCATAGTTTCCAAGATATTGAGTTTTCAATTTTGGGGGGGTAGTTTCACCCCATAAAGGGGGACGTCGCCCCAAGTGCTAGGACCCCTCATACAAGTCCCTAGCATGATTGGTTCACGAGATATTAACAAAAGTGTAGTTAGGCCCTTTTGACAAGAAAATAAATGAATGATACTTTCAAAAACGAGGTGTCACCCCAAGTGCTAGGATACTGCCTATGGGAAAATCCCATCCTGGGTTCAGAAAATATTAACAAATGTGTAGTTAGACCCTTTTGACAAAAGCCACCGGTGTGCATACATACAAAAATTGCTCTTTCACCCCAGGTAAGGGTAGTTTTTATTTTGGGGGTTGACATACCTCATTCATACAAAAGGAGAATTCACTACGAGTCCTATGACACCCCATATGTTTACATCGCATTATTGGTTAGCGAGATACTAAAAATCGAATGACCTATTAGTTTTTTGTTTTTTTAATAAATTTTTTAAAAAGCCTCATCTATAAAGAATCTTTTAAAAATTCCGCTCTCTTACAAAAGCCCTCAAGTGCGCATGCATACAAAAATAACCACTACTTAACCTCCGGGTAAGGGTAGATTTATTTTGGGGTGGATATACTCCCGTCCATAGCAAGGGGTGGTTCACCACAAGTCCTACGACACCCTATATGCATCGTTCTAGCCTTACAAGCTCATTAAATTCGCCAAAATGTCAAAAAAGCACGTTTACCTCAAATTGCGTTTCCAAATTCCACCCATTTTAAAAAATTACCTCACCATCAAATAGAGCGGGAAAAATAGCATTTAAACGAACCCTCACTCAACCCTAGTCCTCGCCCGCCACCAAACATTTCCCAACATAGCCATACGTATTCAAGCACACACGCGACTTGCAAGAGAACATACACTACCCCACTACCCGCGAATAACCTTTTGTTTTGGTGCTCACACTCGCATGGGTGTCAGATGACAGTTAGCATCCTAATAAACATCCTCCATGACGTCAACACCCATTAACTTTTTATCACCATCGCACAAACAAGCCAAAGGGTCAACCTCTTCCCACGCTAACACGTGCACTGCACATGCTCGCTCCTGGACCACGTGCTCGCTCTAAGGACCCATGACGTCATCCCATGACGTCATCAGGATTACGCAATTTCTGGTCATGATGATGCAATATTTAGAGTCTAACAAACGCTTACTACTTCTCACCCAACATTAGTACCGGTACATCAGTAATTTTCACCCACACATTCAGTGGTGCAGTAACTTATGTCGAGAACTAAAGGAGAGCTATGAGATATTGTTGGTATTTGAAAATTTGCATATGTGACTCCAGCGCAGTGCATATGCCATGCACATGTGAGTATATGGCTCTTCATTATGATGTTTGATTCATGTTGCACAACCCTTGAAGTTCGTTGAAGGGCATCACACTACTCTGTCGCAACCATGACTGAAACAAATAAAAATAGGCCTAATATAATTATTTTATCTGCCTACTACTAAGTAGGCTATAGGTCAGTAGCCAAGTACATAAGTTATAAGCTTCATAAATAATCACCAATACATTCACTACCACCAACCGAGTGTGAATCATTGACTTGGCCTACTTCCAAGCTTAAGAGTTACATGTGCAATGTATTATAATATTATGGCTGACGGCATTTGGAAGTCGAGAATAATATACATTACTATATTAAAAGGCGAATTGAACGTAAGAATATATTCCCGAGAGAGAACTTACATAGGATATATTTTAGGTTATGTTTGATTTAGGCCTATACGGAAAATGCTGTCGGGAGACTATTTCAAAATTTCCAAAGACCATTAAGGTTTTTTATTACGTTATGTGTGCTCTGACTGAATATAAAAATAAATAAAACAACGATTAAATAACTCTGTACTTTTAATTTTGTAGGTCTAGGCTAGGCCTACTTACTTAAATTGTAGTGATCTTCGTAGAGTTACTCCAATCCATCTCCAATCTTGTTCTCGTGTTTTTTTAGGCGTCATGATGAAATCTAAATAAGAATTTATCCAAAAATTAATTAAATAAAAGCTTTGAAACGTCTCAGACAAGTGGATTTGACACACACAAATCAAGAGTCTATAATAACGGTAAAAACTGTTTCAATCGATGTATATTAGTAGTACTTACCGTGTACAACTTGTTACAACTTCATTAGACTTTAATTTCCAAAGAAAACTGTGAAATTATTTAAATAATAAGTTAATAGCTAAAGTCGTAATTATAATGTTGGCTGACTGTGAAAAATGCATTCTGGGAGTTATTTCCAGAAACATGTCGGCAACTGTGTGGTACGGAATTTTACTGGTATTATGGTCTTAGGAGATGGTGAGATTTTAAGCAGGTTTGGCGACAATGTGCTCGCACCAGGAAACAACTTACCTTCAAGAAATGCAACCATAACCCAACATTTACGTAGGCATAGGGGACGGCTGTTAGTGTTGCCTACCCTGTTTTGATCTGGTAACTTATTTAAGCTGTCCCGGACTATACAATGGAGTAGAGACTTCTCAGGTTAGCCATATCACAACATGTGGTCAGAAGACACAAGTTTCTGTGCCAGGCCAGTTAATACTTTGAAAATGTATTACGAATATCCGATTGAGATGAGTTTTACATATGGTTCGAACCAAATGCTGGCTTACTACTGCATACTGCTATTTTTTAACCGAAAGACGCGTATTCGTGTTCGTGAGTCGGATTACTATCACTCGACAGTGGCGTATGGTCGACATGATGAACGGGTGCATGGAGAGATTCGTGTTCCTGGTTCGAGTCCCGAGCTCACTGGAGTATGGAGTTTGTGTCTTGGAGGTGGTCGAGGATCTTTACCACGGCATATGGCTATATCCTTTTTTTCATCACAACAGAACGTGGTTCAAGGTAGAAGGCATCCAGTTTTTTCAGTAGTAGCGTAGAAGTATTTCCTAGTAACCATAATTAGTTAGTTTTGTTTTGTAATATGGTAAGACAGGAGTCTAGATTCGACATTTTGTCGCTTCTGAATTTTGCCTACCCGGATTTTGATTTACATTAAATAAATGCATCCAATTGTTTAAATTTGTGACAACTATTTTTGGATTAATTAGTGGTAGTATTTGCCTACTTTCATTGTCGAGAAGAGGAGTCTATAGGGGAAGATAGTTTTTTTCCAATCGTTTGTGGAACTATTTTGTGTGTTCACACGTGTTGGTCAGTTATGACTGGACTATAAAATTTGTATATTGCCGAATAGAGTGATTTATTTTTCATGCACTCTGCGCTGACATTGAAATGATTCAGTATTTGAATGAGCACACTATTAATGAATTTTTCTTCGATCGTTTCGAAATAGGGTGTTTCTGAATTTAGGTCTTACTAGATTTTTGTTCAGTTATTAGTGTAGGGACTTCACTTAATTTCCGAGGGGCAAGATATGTTTGCAGAGTGCCCTAATGAATCATTTAGAATTAACTTAATTGTGTTAACTAAGATTAACGGCGTAGGGGGCATTGTTAGCCATGTTGAGTCCATCTGAATGAGTGTTGAACAATATTTTGATTGAAATTTTTTTTCTTTTTGAGTAAGCCACATATTTTGTGTGCAGTATAGTCACTTAAGATTTAATAACATGATAATTATTCTTATCAATTTTCTCCGATGATTAAAGATATTTTGACGAGCAGCAAATATCTTTTATACGCAATTTCTCAGAAGAGACTTTAAGAAAGTCTACATAAATAAATAATAGAACATATCATGTAATGAAATATTGTGAGGCAAGACTTTAACACAGTAAAGATATTTTTATGATATTTTGAGTATATTTCAGCAAAGTTAATGAACTCCGATTTAAATAGGGAGAGTGAATTTTAGTATGCGCGGCATAAATATCAGGTTTAGAACTTATTAATTGAAATATAGAGTAGGAGGTCACCATTTTTGGGTGTACATTATGATTCTGCATACCAGCGGGTATTGCCAAGTTTATTATTATGGATGTTAGACATGAATTTGTTTCATGGTGGATTTATTGTTGGAATTGAGTTATTGAGAGCCAAGTATTTGAGATTTTTCTGAAAATCTACGTCGTCGAGTAATTGTTTGATAGATCCTTGTGATAGGATGTTAGATCAGCTGTTTGGTCACATACATGTTATACCTCACTGCTATACTCACTCCCAGCATTAAATTATGTTGAAATTATTCCAGATGGATGATTTTAAATTGAAATTAATATATATGCCTACATCATTAATTAATTAAATATGTTGACATAATTTGCATGGATGAGTTATTTAAATCTTTCAATTAGCTTTATCGCTTGTTGGATTTAAATATGATTATGACAAATTTGAAACAATATAACATGAATTTAAACTGAATTGTTAGGTTGAAACAAGCCAAGTTAAAGAAATGAAAACAAGTCATTGAGAAAATAATGTTGTCCAAGAAAACACTGTCTTGAAAATATTAACACTTGGTTAATATGATGAAAATGCATACGAGATGCAGTAATGTAAATTATAATTGTTGTAAATAGCTGAAACTCTGATGATTTAATATGTTGTATATATTACACTTTGGCGAATGAATTATAATATGTGTTGGGATGTGCTACAACACCAATATAATTTCTTGATGAATTTGATCATAACTTGAGATGATGTTTAGATTTTTTATGTGTCAGGTCAGACACGAGTTGTCTTGTTGATACTTCGAATTGATCACCCTTTGGGGAGGGTGTTTTGAGCTTCTTTGGAAGGCTGAAATTTTTGTTTATTGTTCACTTTTTCTGAATAAATATTTTTAGTTAACAGTATAGATGGCGTGATCATTTAGAGAGGTGGTGGAAGGGTGTATTAAGAAGGCCATCGCTGGGTATTTCGGGGTATTCCACGCCTCCGAGGTGTTCCTTCATGGGAATTTCATGTTTTCTGAGCTTCTTTTGATTTTGTGGTCATGGTCTTTCGTAATGCTCCCTTGTTAGGTGTATTTGTGCCCTATTATCCCATTCATCTGTGAATAGGACCTGGAAGTTTTTCTAGCCGGGGATTTTCAGGTTCTGCGATCCGGCAGTCTTCGTGGGATGTAGCAGGTAAAGGTAGGTAATTACGGGCACAGTACGGTATATCAATATTACGCACGTATTTAGTCGAGAGCAAAGGATTTAAACACACACAAAACCAGCGATTTCAACGAGGCTAGAAAGAGCATCCGAGATAACCAAGTAAGTAGAGCAAACTGCTTCGTTACTAGCTGCTGCTGCGTTCGGGACCCAATGTAAAGTTGTCAAGTCGTTGCACAAGGCGAGTGAGCAAAGCTCGCATCTACATTGCTTAGCATTATGTTATCACTGCCAAGTCCAAGCAGAGAATGAACGATGTTGCTACATCGGGACTCGGGGAGTCAGGACGTGCCACGTGTGTCAGAGGAGGTGTGACGTGGGCAGTACACTAACGCCGAACATTCGCCCGAATGTTTCGCCGAATGTTCGGATGGGATTGCGACCGCGAATATAGACGAATGTGCAATCCGAACCACCCGAAATAACAATGTACACCTATGCCTAAGTTCGGCCGAACCATGCCGAACCTAATCGTGCGTATTCGCTGAAAAATATTCCCGCCAAACCCACTCATTGTGACCTTACCGTTAGAACAAAACTTTTAATTTTTAATTTTTTTCCCCAAAAAGTCCATTTTTGAAATTCCTATATTTAGGAAACTAGGAAGTTTACAAAAAAGTTTGTGTCACGTAAATGAATGATCCTTATACCCTCTGCCCCGAAAACTAAGTTTAAAGTCTCTAGGACAAAACCAAAAACGTTCAATTTTGAAAGTATGCGATTTTTCGTATACCAAACATTCTAAGAAGTGTTATATAGGCTTAAAAGAATGGTCTCTATGTTCTCTATCGTTAGAACAAAACTTTTTCTCCGAGAAAGTCCAAATTTGAAAGTGGCTATATTTTGGAAACTAAGAATTGTACAAAAACGTTTGGTTGACATAAATGAACGGTCTTTACCCCCTCTACCCATACACCAACTTTGAGGTCTCTAGGACGAAAGTAACAGTATCGGGGGAGTAGGGATTGGCTTTTTGTATTGGTTTATGTATTGGATTTTGTGTTGGCTTTTGTATTGGCTTTTGTGTTGGCTTTTTGTATTGGATTTTTATGTTGGCTTTTTGTATTGGCTTTTATGTTGGCTTTTGTGTTGGCTTTATGTATTGGTTTATGTATTGGCTTTTATATTGCCATTATGTTGGCTTTTTGTATTGGCTTTTTATGTTGGCTTTTTGTGTTGGCTTTTTATGTTGGCTTTTATGTTGGCTTTTTGGGTAGGCATTTTATGTTGGCTTTTTGTATTGGTTTTTATGTTGGCTTTTTGTGTTGACTTTTGTATTGGCCCATATGTTGGCTTTTGTATTGGCTCTCTCATATTTGCTCTTGTTGGCTTATTTGATCTTGGAAAGTATCTCAGCCCTTTTTATCACAGCATAATGCTTACCGCCATGTTTGTAAGCAACAACAGCACACTAAAATTCAAAAAAAATCCAAAGTACTCTAAGGTTGTTTATTGACTCTCAACTCTTACATTTATCTCTCTCCCACTCTCAGTCAAAAATAATATTGTAATTTTTTTAGTTGAATTGGGAAAGTAGGCTATATGTTTAATCTAAAAATCGTATAAAGTCATATGTTAACTCCTACACCTATCTCTATCCCACTCTCAGTCGAAAAATAGTGTTCTTTTCAAAGTTTTCCAAAAAAAATATTTGGAAAGTAGGCTATATTTCGAAAACCGAACATTCTAAAATATTTTATATAGGCTTAAAAGAATGGCCTTTATGCCCCTGGAACTATACAGCCCATGAAGGGCCTAGGCCGACCAAGCGACCGCTGCCCAGCCTTTTGGCCTGTAGATATTGGGGTGACGGGGGATCAGCGCATCGGGCCCGTCGGCCGTTAATCTTGGTTTTCGTGATCGGGGCGTTGCCTTACTGTCAGACAGCTACTCAATTGTCCTCACGAGGCTGAGTGCACCCCGTTCCAACCCTCATGTCAGTTTTAAAATCCGTGACGGAGCCGGGAATCGAACCGGGGTCTCCGGGTGAGAGGCAGGCGCACTACCCCAACACCACGGGGCCGGCCAAAAATGACAATGATCATCGATAAGAAAAATTTGCGTTTTTGTGCTTATGACGTCTATCAATAGTGCTTGATGAATTTCTTGCCACGGTCCACGCCCAAGAAAATGAGTATTTTTTAACACTGGAAGAGGCAACAACTGTTTTTGCTGTATAAAAACTAGGGTGTCTGCCATATGAAGATTAATATGTTGGTACTAGCTCATGTTTTCTAAAAGAATGAAGAAAATAAACCAAACTAACATTTTTTGTTTAGTTATTTTAAACTATTTCTTTCAAGCTATAAATAAACCAAGACCTTGTTTTATTTTTTATTTTAAATTAAAGAAATGGTGTTTTCCTACCAGAGGGTGGTGGGGTTGTTGAATCACATCAAGAGCGTGGTGGGGTTTCATTAGACAAATCAATTAAAAGGTACTTATAGACATAGGGTTGAATGACTTGGGCATCCGCTAATGAAATGGCACAAAACAGTAACCATTGCCACTGACGAAACATATTTTCAAAATCTGGCAAATACCTAAATGGTATCAAATCGCCATAATTTTTAATTCAAAATAGTGGCGCTCACATCTATAAAATCTAAAATAAGACCTTGGTTTGAAGGTTGATTACGAGCTAAGCATGTTTTTTGTGTGGGTACAACAGTTGTTTATGTTGTATCATCAGTTACTGATCTTCAAATTCTGAGCTAAAAAATAACAAAACGCAAAGTTATTATGATCATGATGATGATCAGTATTATCTATTGAGACCGTAATCCCTCATGCTGGTGAGAGTTTTTGTGAGAAGTATGATTTATTACAACAGAGTTACTGAATTAATCCTCGAAGCATGCCTCAGCTTCAGGGGATCTTTTTACTTCATTCAGATGGCTGGAATAATTTTCTACAGGATTAAAGATGTTAATCTTAAATGTGCATATTTGAGCTAACCATGTTCAGTAATTCAGCATCATTAGCCACTTTGAATTGGCATAATATTTATTTAATTACGGTAATGACAAAAGTATATCATCGCAGAAACGCGAAGTACATGTAAGTAGTCGCTGCACGACTACGGAAGTCATCGACGCCGGAACCTGTAGTTCTGAGCAAGTTCATACCCTGTAGTGCGTTCGACGCATAACGACGTGTTTTTGGACCGGTCGTGAAGACCGAGGGTGTATCAGTATTTTTGAAGGACCAACGAGTCCGTGATCAGCGATAATCGCAAGACATCCAGGCTTATTTCAGCACTAAAGTGCTTGTGCGGTATTATTTTACCAGTTTAAATAACGGGAGTGAGTTATTTCTTCTAAAACTGTGATTTTCAATATTTGTGCTACTAAACACATGGTGAATGTAACGCCATATGGCAGGAAGCGTGTACAGCAAAATCTTACAAGTGTAAGAAATATTAGTGATCAACAGTGCTTTCTATTGCTAAAATATCAATTCTACGTGTAATAATTGTGCCGTGACTAGGCCGATCTTTTTATGTGCAAGATTACACTGATATACAATATTTGTGATTGTGATATCCGTCGTATGTAAAATCTGTGTTGGAGAAAGTAGCTTGAGTGAAGCAGGCACGTGGTCAATTTTGCTAATAGTTTGCACCAGTGTAGAATCAGTTTTTGAGAAGTGAAATCATACTAAAATCGGTGAATTCCACCCAATTTTACCATTTTTCAATTGACGACATGATGCTTCAACTAGACCACGTGCTGTCCATTTCCTGTTCGACTACGATGTTCATGATGGCTTAAGCTATCATAAGAAGGAGCCATCGACCGCCTAACGACACTACAATATGGAAGCTGACACAAGAGAATAACCATAATCATGGCCAGGGAGCTGCGGGCCTTGCGAAACTCCCGGAGGAATGGATTGACCCCTCACAATTATTCCTTTCGAGGGAGAGGTGAACAACAGTCGCTGTGAGTTATGATTAATTTCTTCAGGGCTGGATTAGTTTTAGCAACAGTACGCAATAACAGTCATAGTGTGTAGGATTTTCTTTCCTGTAGCCGCCACTTATGGTGGATTTTCACGACGAGAGCTTCCGCACGTTTTGTATTGGCTAAGCTCAAGAGTTAGCCACCTCATGTGCTCAGCACGGGTGCAATATTGTAATTTATGTGTAATCCACATTATGGAAACTAATTTGAGACGAGGAGCTATAATTTTCACTGATCATCTGTATCTGAAACTTTAGTCATTTTTGACGCTCCCATAATGTAATATTTCTTTACGCCACTCTTGCGGGCGTATCATTTAGGATGTAGAGAAGCTTACTCATCTTCATCATTATTTTGTAAATACATTTTAATGGTCTTAGAACCAGAGCAAGATTCAGGTGGAATCTTATATTAGTGCAATTGAGTGTTGTAGTGTTGACACACTCGAACCCCGGACTACACTTAAAACGTATCAGTTATAATTAACACCAAAAACATTTGAGAAACGTTTACGTGCCCAGTGTGCACTATTTTGTATAACAAACATTCCGCAGTGGTGTGGAATATCTGTCCGAGACAATCATGAGTATATACGCTCCACTACTCTTTGCTTCTTTGAAAGCTAGCACATCATTGTAAATAAGGAAATTCATATATGCTGATGACATCTGTTTGGTAACCCAGAACTCCAACTTCACCGATGCTGAAAATACACTAACTGCCGACTTGGAAGTCTTGGACACATATTTCAAGAAATGGTGCCTACGCCTAAATTATCAGAAAACGGTTGTATCCGCATTTCACTTACGCAATAGGTTGTCTAATTACAAACCAGAAGTTAAATTCAGAGGACAAACTTTGCAGTTCTGCAGCATGCCTAAGTACCTTGGGATAACACTTGATAGGTCCTTGACCTTCAAACAACATCTCACGAACGTGGCCGCAAAGGTGAAGACCCGTAATAGCATCATTCAGAAGCTTGTTAGTACCTCCTGGGTTTCCAGCGCTCAAACTTTACGATCAACTGCTCTGGCACTGTCATACTCCGTTGCTGAATACTGCTGCCCATCTTGGCTAAACAGTGTCCACTCCAAGAAGATAGATGTACAACTTAACCAGACAATGCGACTGATTACGGGCTGTATACGTAGCACACCCACTATATGGTTACCTGTTCTAAGTAACAATCAACCTCCAGCTCTTCGAAGATCAGAGGCTCTCCTGAAGATCTGGAAAACCATTCAGAAGAACCCCCAGCTTCCCATACATACTGATGTAGCAAAAGCAGGCAATCAACGGTTGAAGTCAAGAAAACCACCTTGGCGCTCTGCAGTACTTCTTGAAGACTCTTCATTTAACATCTCAGAAGCATGGAAAACTATGTGGGAAGAATCATCAGTATTCAATGCACATCTGATTGAAAACCATTCCAACCGGGTAGAAGGTTTCAAACTCCCCAGACGCCAATGGAGAATTATTAACCGGATCCGTACAGGACAAGGCAAATGTGGATTTCTGCTTCACAAATGGGGGTGGGTTACTTCTGCTAACTGCGATTGTGGAGCTACGCTGCAAACCATCGGACATATTGTTGGTGAATGTCCGCAACGAGCGTTCCAAGGATCAGTAGGTGATATTCATCATGCATCTTCTGAGGCACTTCAGTTGATTGATGGCCTGGACTTAGAAGTTTAAACCAAGAACTTGGTGTTTATGACTATGTATATAACTGTATATATAACTTTATATAACTTTATTTTAACTCTGTATCATCATACGATAAATAAAATAATTGTAAATAACGTTTTGTGGCCAACTACAACGCCTCACTGTACTATAAAATTTTATTCTATTTAAAAGTGTGGACATTTATCTAGTGAAATCTTCGTGTTTTTATTGAATATTATGATAGACTTTCCTAACTGCCATGGACTCACTAGCAATGATGAACACTCATTTGAGTCAGACACGATGACTGGTGTCTCTTCAAGGCCAAACCACAGTAATATTACCCAGCAACCCTGTGCAGTCTCTAGGCGAGACAGCGACTCATTCACAAAGCATTTCTATTCACATTTTGAAAAGGAAACTTCTTTCCGAGCCTTGATTGTATGCTCGATTGGAAAGTAGGTTACATAACAGCAGTTCTGGATACAGGATGACCAAGAAGTCACGAGCTATAATATATTTTTCTCTTCGCAGTCATTGTAAGCGAATGATACATGTTTATTCTATTGAAATGTATACAATCAGACTTTTGTATGAATCAGGCTATTGTTCTCACTTTAAGTGATTGATTTATGCCGTGTGTTGACACGATGATAGGATTGGTTACCTGGATTTTTGTGAATGCCAGTAAATCTAAAGCTATGCTTGACTACTGAGGTTACCTCCAGAGTGATCATACAGGATGACACGTAGAGATACTTTTTGATTGGTCAGACGGAGCTTTGGAGAGCCCATAAGTAGCAGTGTTATTGTGGACCAGATATATATTTTTATGATATTGGAGCCGCCTAGTGCTCAAGACGTCTTTGTGGCTTGTCGGGTCACACGTCTCGTAAGCATCAGGTTCAGACTTACGACTATTTTTATATGATTATGCTATTGTAACAGGCGGAGGTCAGGTGTACTTTATTGTTCGCACCAGTTTATGGTGGAGCTTCAGGTAATGCCTTGGTTGAAGGTGTGGTGTACTTTGTTATGTTTATTGGTCCAGAAGCCTTGAATGGTTGGTCATTCTACATAACTAAGATACTCATAAACCTACGATTGTAATAATAACCATATTTAAATCATGCAAGTTCATTTTACTAAACCGTCGCTGGTTAAAACTATTGTTAATTACTAACAGCTGTTTAATGTTGATCTTACTTACCTACCAGTGGACCAATTAATTGCGCTTCATGGAATACATTGCTGGAGGATTTATTTATAGAAAGATACAACACTTTTGACTTCACAGGAGCTCACAGGCTGACCAAAAAGTTTTTAACAAGGGGGCTGAGTGACCTCACTGGTGAAACACTGTTCTAACAGTGTGTTTATTCATGTCCATTCACACACGCTAGATGAAAAATGGAAACAAACAGTTCTTCATTTTGCCGTAGGCAGGTTAATAAGAATATTTGTTGGCTATATGTGTTCCATTATTTATTTGTGTGTATAATCCCTTAGTAATCCTACTGCTTTCTTCTGTAGCTACTATTTTGTACATCTATGAATGTAATATTTGGATTGTAATCAAATGACATGTTATGACAATTGTATTTAGTTCTTTCAACCCGGATGCCTAGCGCCGATGTTTATTTAAGGCAGGATTTGGTTAATTTAGTTAAAAATAACTGTAGGCTAAATACGGGGGTGGTACCAGTATAACTTTGGTTTGTTGTCATGTTTTGACTATTTATGGCATGATGTTTTCTTCACAGAAACATCATTCATTACTCATTCATGTATCTTAAATTAGGGCTGATTTAGTACCACTTTCCCAAGCTTTGCCTTGCTTTTTCTGATGTAACTAGGACCGATCGAGAGGGTTAATATTCATTAGTTTTGGGGTTGTTACTTGTTGTTTTATTATTAATTAGTGGATTAGCCGATTTTAAACCCTCTGTTTGTAGGATAGGGTGGGTTTTATGAAATAAATATTCCAACGAATTTTACGTAAGCCTGGACTTTCTCATTTGGTAGTTTGTATATTTGGGGGTGCATTTCCTGGGGTGTCTTTGACTGGTGATTATGATGGGAACCTGATCCTACGGGACGAGGAGTCTCGTGCTAGATAGCCCTTTGGGAATGCATTACGATCCTCTTCGGTATGTGTTCGAAGGATGAGGTCATCTGGGAGGCCACACACGGTTGGTAGTGACCAGATAACCTCCTCCAACGGGCACATAACACTTTATTTCTTTCTTGGCGCCCAACTAAGTGGCCGATTTTTGACATGGAGGCCATCAGCTCCATGTTGTTTTAAGGAGGATCATGTTTTATTGGTTGTTGATAAATTGTCTGGACTGTGACGAACTTTAGAGATCGTACAGCCGTGCAATAAGTCACATGACATTCTTTCAGATGTCAGGCCGTGGGGCGAAATACAATTACATTTAAATTTCAGGATAGGACTTTCACGTTGCTAGTTCTTCGTCCTAAGTAATGTAACTTGTCTTTTGCTTGCTTGTTGTTGTTGTTGTTGTTGTAACGTAAAGGTAGAGACTTTTGATCGTCGGAATCCAGCAGTATTCGTGGGTGGTTAGCAAACTTTCCACCCTGATCATTTCCTTTTTGTAGTGATTAGTTAGGTGTAGATGCCTCCTTCTCTCTCACAGTAGAATTTGTAAAGTGATGGATGAGGAGAGGTTTAGAATTATGGTAGATGGTATGATGCAGCAGATGAATGCCAATCTTGAGGCCAGTATTGCCGTCCTTAGGGGCGTCTTCAATGAAAATACTAGACTTTTGAGAGGTGACTTGGGCTAGGTTCGAAGGGAGGTCACCGATGTAAGTGATACTATGAACCGTAATATCACCGCCCTGAGGGGTGATCTGAATGAGCATGTCAATGCTTTAAGGGGGGACCTAACTGAGGTTAGGGGTGACATGACCAATAATGTTGCAACATTAAATGCAAAACCTAACACTAACGTTGGAAATTTAAATGATGTCGCAACAATCAGGGGCGACATGACCGCTAACGTGGCCACCATTAATGAATCTTTAGCCAATGTTAGGGTTGATATGACAGCTAACATGGCAACTTTAAGGGGTTATCTAGTTGCCAATGTTGACACAACAAATGAAAATCTAGCTACTGTAAGGGGTGACCTCACGGCTAATGTAGTCAATTTAAATGGATCTTTAAATGTTGTAAGGGGTGAAATTGATGCTGCTAACGCCTTTTTGGTCGTTAACACTCAATCGCTAACAGACCCTAGGCATGATCTCGAGACAAATCGCGTGGAAGCAAATGATAATTTATTAAGGGGCTTAGCTAATGTTCGCGCTGACATGACCGCAAGTAGAAATGAAATCGAAACGCGGCTGGATGCCATTGACGAAAGCATCGAAAATGTGAATTACAAGATGGAAGAGAGTAAGAACGAATTGCAACTGCAAATAGCCACTGTTAAGGAGCAATTAGACTTGAGAGTCGCAGCCGTCGAGGGAAGGTTGGATGAAAATCAAACGTTTCACGATGGCATAAGACGGGAAGTTGCACTCGTAAGCACCAGTATGAGGTCAATGCGAGGATTTGCGGTAGCAGTGTACAATAATGTGAAGACAATATCGAAGGATATGGCCCGATTCAGGGACGAGTTGGCTAGTAGCACACAGCTGGTAGCTGAGTTTACTGCTAATGTTGAGGACCTCACGCATCAGCTATATGCCAACCAGAAGGAGTTGACTATGGAAATAAATAACGTTAAAAAGGATATGACGAATCACAAGAACAGTATTGAGAACCGTCTTACAGAGCAGCAAACTAGCATTGAGGGTAAATTGACGGAAGAGCAAAACAGCATCGAGGGCGGGTTGATGGCACAACAAAACGGCATTGAGGGTCAATTAACGGAACACAAGACCGTCATCTAGGGACGTTTTGCGGAGCAGTAGGGCGACGTCGATTTCCTCAGAAAGAGGATAGAAGAAGTAGCGATCCAGGAGAGATGAGCAGCCTCCCGAGACACCAGGAAGACTGTCCAAGAAGTGGATGAATGTCTTCGGGGGGAAAATTGAACGTCTCGAGTTGCAAGTCAATACTTTGAATACGTCAGGAGACGTACTCAACACTCCGGACATACAACAGCTAGAACGAAGGCTGTTAGAAAAACTTGAAGCACAGCCGAAAGTAATATCTTTTTCTACTCCACCAAATACAGTGCCAGAAACATTAACTAGCTAACCTATGATGTTGACTGCTCAGGCATGTCCTGGCACTAAGATTGGGCAGCCTAGCACGTCATATCAGTGGCCGAGTTATACACCACAGACTTCCACCGTGGGAACAAACCCATTCGTAGCTCAAGGACTGATAATATGTACTCAAGCATCTTCCACGACACCTAATGTCACGACAAATATGAGCCAATGTTATCGAAATTCAATTGAACAACCGGGCCAGACGAATCATAACGCTCCTGTGTTTTCACCCATGCGCACACCAAAGAACCAGAACGTTATGATAATTCGATCGAGAGAGGAGCAACCCGCTCGTTTTTCCGGCACTGGAGGGGCAAAAACTCCAGTGGAATTTCTTAACAATGTGGAAAGCTATTTAAGAGATGCCATGGTGACACCCGAACGGGAACTACAAGTCATATAACGCTTGTTAGATGGGCAAGCAAGTACCTGGTTCCGTGCGGTCCGGTACTCGTTTAGCGGATATTTGATTTCCGAGAAGATCTTTTACGCACCTACTGGTCAAGTGACATCCAACAAGGCATCAGAGCCGAGATGTACACTAAAAGGTATAGCTCAACACAACCCACGCGTTATGCAATCTATTTTGCGTCACATCTGGCAAAACGCTGTTGTCTCCAACCTCCACTAGCAGAGGCAGACCTGATACAAACAATTATTCGTCAGTGTCCGGGCAATGTTAAGCGCGTCCTGATAGAAGCGGATGCGACGTCATTTGTCCAGTGTGACCAGGTATTACGAAGACTAGACTCGAGTAACGAGCAGTTCGTAACTCATAGGCCACGCGGAGAACCCAGAAACGAGGCTTAACACATCAACCTGACTACAGTCGATAAGGTCAGTCAAACGACTGCACCTCAGGCCAACTTAGAGACCAGATATGAACGTCATAACATGGGACCAGACTGGAGGATATGGGGCCGGTGGCCCTACGACAGAGATCGTCAAACTGGTAACCAGCCCTATTTGAGACGTCAGTCTGATAGGGATAACCATGAGAGGCGTAATAACAACAATGAACCGAGAATGAACCGAGATCCAACATTTATTTATTTATTTATTTCTTGACGGTACACAACAGGGCTCAGTGTGCGCCCCAATAACAGTGCACCTACACAGTAAAATACACTTTCTGATATTTCTACATTAAGTATTAATATCTAAATGTAATTATTAAAACTAGGAAGTGTACACTGAAATGCATAGTAGTAAAAACTTAATCTAAAGGTAATATAAAAACTAAATCTAAACTTGACCTAATGTCAAATATATAAAAAGCAGGTTTTGAAATTATTACATCGTAAACTAAAAGGTATCATTGATAACTTGGGTACAGGCCTATCCACATATATACATTGTTGATTCTGTTTTGTGTGATAATTTTATTTCAAGTATGAATTAGAGTGACTGGGTTATAATTTCTAAGAACGGTCTAATTGAGAGACAGAAATCTAGTTTCCAGTTTACACGAACCGCATTGTTGTAAATACTGCAAAGCCTCCATAAAGGTGAATTATTATGTGAAGTAGTATTGGTTATATCATTTTTGAATGTTATAGTTGATCTTGTAGTAAAGCGAGGGATGTTGAAATTTAGGAGCGATAGGAAAAATTAGTTTTCAATTTGACCGTTAATAACTTTATAAAGGAATTTCATATCATTCACTTGCCTTCGAGACTCCAAACTAGTCATGCCGAAATTCAACAAAAGTTCATCGTAGGGTACTGTCCCCGTTTAACCGGATAGTAGGCTGTCAGATATCCGCCCCCTCAATCGGATTGCCAATAATCAACCGCACCGGCTCAGCTACACCAATGAAAATGGCACTGACAGATACAACCGAGGTTTGAGCACAGAAGTTAACAAGAAATTATTGTGGAACACACCAAAATAGACGGGGGTTCATACTTACCTCTACTTACCTCTTAAAAATAATCTCGGGGATTGGGTTGACAACAGGATCTCTAAAGTATGCTCCCACAATAACATCACCATGACATTTAAAAATGAACCAGAACGAAGACGAGAACTTTGAACTGTACAAAAGCTTTTATTTCAAATAAAGGGTATGATTTTAACAACTCAACAAAATAAATGTGGCTATCAGTAGCCCATGTCAATCTGACTATGTCCTCCTGAAGGACTTGCAAAGTTATCAGACAATATGTTAGCTCCCACGAGCTCAAAATAACGTAACATTCAAAACACATTTGGACTGGAAAAGGAAGTCAGGACGAGACACATATATAGAGCATTTGTTTCTTTTAATAAACATCACACTTATATATAGGCACAAGGCCAGAATGTAGACGACCTCGCCCGCTGATAACCAGTTGTCTGGCCAGCTGCGGTCTACCCTTCAACCTGACGCACACCTGTCAAATGGACTCACTTGTCCTGCTATGTTGCGTAAGAATCCAGCTCCCTCTCAAAAGCTTTAAATGTCCGCAAGACAACTCATATATCTAGTTACGCAAATCTTTCAAATGCTTTACTCACATACCACTGGATTATTCTGAGAATCCTTAAACTTGTTAAATTATCTTCCAAATGTTTAATAAGCATAGTTTAGAGCATAAAACACACTCTTAAATGTTTATAACAAAAGCTCAAAATAATTCATAACAATTAGAAATTGTTTATAATATTTGTCAAAGACAATAAAAAAAATTATACACGCCTCTAACATTACTTTCGTTCCACATTATTGTCAAAGATATATACATTATTATTTACAATATTAACATTTAAATTATTCAAATTATTAATTTAAGAAATACATTTAACCACATGTTCATCCGTTTGGTAATTTCATAATCGTGTCAATATAATCGACCAATGAAGGTTAGTTATACATGTTAATGTCACAATCTGGTTTAATAAAGGTTGTAATAATTCTTATAATTATTTGTGACGGTAATCTTCATTCAAAATCTTATCTCAAATTCTTTCAATACTCTTGTTAATTATAACAGTAAATTCACTTGATTAATTTTCAAAGGACTAAGACAATACACTCCAGCGGAAAATACTTCGCTTACAAAATAATGCACAAACTGCATTAAAATAGGCCCAAAATTCATCATATATTAATATATATGGCATCAAAATCTTCCACAGAACTTACAAAAACCTCCACTAACAAATTCTTTAACATCATTAATTACTGTGGGAACCTCCTTCATTTATTCAAGGGCATTATACATCAGCGACTTTCAACACGTCCGCTGCACTAGCGATTATACATTCATAGTTCCACTTCAAAAATTCTTATAATCATTTATTGTTCCAAAACTGTTGTCATTTAACCTTCGTGGATTTCATTCATGAATCGAAATGAAGTAAAAATTTGCCAATCACAAACAAATTTAATAGTGAATACGCTTATATACGCCTGTCTGGTCTATCAAAATTTAAGATTAACATCTTCAAAGAATTGTAGTATAAAAATACTATCATCAAACAAAGTGCAACTAAACTGCAAAATAGTCGAATAGAATCCAATTAGACTGGGGAATGCAAACATCATTATATAAATCTCTAATTGAAAAAAAACTCCTAACAAAAGTTCATGACTTTAATGCATTCAATAATTCATAATTAAAGTTCATCTTTCACAAAATTGTCTACGATGCAATGGTCGTTCATAACTGACGATAAATGTCTGTGTTGCAATCAATTCAAATAACGACTAGTATTTCCAAGATCGTCGACAACGTAATGGATTTTAACGCTCTAAAATCATTTAAATGTTCTTCCTTCTTGATGATGACAGAAAATTGGTCAAAGTAATTAAACTGGGGTAGAATTACTTTAATAAAGTGACACGCTGTCTGTATTTAAATCTGCCATAAAAATCATTAACTTACAGTCAAATCGAGACTACAAAAATAAGCAAATTACTGAAAAATCTAAATATCAGTCTCAACCGATCCAAAATCATTTAACTATGCCCATGACATAACAATGTCTTAATAAATCGTCGAAAAAGGCATAACTCAAGGTGTACTGAGAATAGGAATCTCAAACAAGAATATAGGGCAAAATACATGAGGACAGAAAATATGGGAAAATGGTTGCTCAGATATCGCTAAGAAACTCAAATACAATAAACGTTCACGACTACCTTATCTGCTGGTTGAAGTTCCAGAGGAAAATTCCCCAAAGAAGACTGCTGATGGATCCATTTCACCAACTTGAAGATGAGCTCCATCCTCCAAACAGAAAACAGCACCTTCGGAGAATCGAACTGCTTCCTCCTCCGGAAATTGCACTGCTCCGTGTAGACGAAAGACATCCTTCCGGCAAATTCTTCTTTGTGAGTCGGGACTACCCTGACCTCTCTTGAAAAATCCCTGAAGTTCCAGTAGAAAATCGCCATGAAGGTTTTGTAGTAATTTCCGAAGAAATATTCATATTCAGTGAGTATGAAATCGTTTCCATTGCTGTTTGATAGTATTCAGCTTTGAACCACGAAACATGGGTCTAGATGGTTGTTCACCACATGTTCGCTTGTGTGGAATGGCGATTAGCGAAGTTCCATGCTGCTATCTTACTCCGTTAATATATGTCCCATTTGCATTCAAGTCCTTTAGCCTTCCATCTTCTCTTCGGTTATGGTAATAGAAGAACAAACTGCCGTATTAAACTGCTCCATAATACTGTAGCGTTGTGTCACAAAAGCAATCTGAAATCTCCCTATTTCACTAGCAGTGTCAGCCGTGGCGTAGAATCGGACGATATAAAGTGCTTCCCAGATGGCGAGAAAATCACTTTTGTCAGTCGTCTAAAATTGCCAATATCTTCCAAAATAACTTCACGAAATTGTTCAACTTTTCTACACTCCTTAATGTAGCATGGCACAATAGAATTAGCTTATAGGCGACCACTAACTGTTCATAGCTAATCTTGTAGACGCGTTATAACGTGCGTTTTAACTTCACCTAGATTTACTCACTGTAAACTTGCACTGCTTGTCTGCTCGAATCTCGTTCACTGCGGTGGCTTCACCACGCGTTATAAAGACGAATCTTTCTACTAATTTCACTCGACGTCTCACCGAAATGACTATATAAGAACTGAGCTTAGGTTCTGACGATTTGAGACCTGACGATTGAGCTATGAGGCGATTGAGCTATGAGGCGATTGAGACTCCTCTCTTCTGCGCAAGGCCTTTTATAAACTTCATGAGGGGCGTATCCATCCCTTCCATAGCGTGTTACTGCGTCATCGCTAGAAGTTCCAACTTCGTCAATACATGACGGATTTTCAAAATTCAAAAACCGAAAATAAATTTCACCAAAATTCCAGATCAATGCCTCTACTGCAAATGGATTTCCACAATTCTGCATTCCAAAAAGCAATAAAAATACCATAGTTTCAGCAATCTCCGTCTTCCTTCAGACTATAGCATAATTTCTTCCTCAGCAGAATTCCACGTTTCCTGCGACTGCGTCGTAGATCTCGGATCTTTCTCGAATAAATGCTGACGTCACTGAGAATCTCAGCTCAAGTAGCCTGCTGGCATAACGTCTGCGTCATCCGTGCTTACGTCATGACTACCCACGTCATAACTATGACAGCCATAACTTTCTTCATAATTTCCAAAATAGCCACCGTGGTCTCTATATAATTCAATTTACGGGGACATTCTCCCCTCACCACGTTTTAAAAACAGTTGCAAATTGTTTTTAAACTCAGTGTTACAAGTATCTCAACTCTCTTGAACACGAAATTGAATTATTACTGGCTTACTCTAGTATGATATTTCCTCTATGTTCCTTAATCATAAATCTCTTCTACTCTGGGTTGTGTGTGGTTAAATGCATTCTCTCCTCTCTACTTTCTCTTCTGTCCAGTATTTCTATTTTCTAAGTTCTGCTGGCTCGTAGAAGGCCCAGGATCGATTACAACATCCTGCCTTTTCTTTTGGTTTTCGGTTTCTTTTTCCCGTAATTCTTTCAGGTATCGCTGGCTTTCCCTCTCTCTTTCCTGATACTGATCGGGTGTCATAACCTGACCTTGAGGATTCTGATTTCTGTTTTGGTTCTGGTTATTCCTATTATAATTTCTGTTATAACCATTATTGTTGTAATATCTGCCTCTTCCATTGTTGTAATTTCCTCGATTATAGTTCCAGCCTCTTCTCTGTTGATACGGACGGTAACCTTGCGATCTGTTATTTCGAAACTGATTATTCCTGTGAGGACCTACATTGTCAGTTTTCTCTTCATCTGGCTTGTCAGTTTGTTGGACTTTGTCCATATATACAGTATTTATTTCTTTGAAGTCATGCCTTTGACCTTTCTGTACCACGTTAGGCATTGGACTTGTGTAGTCTAACCTCCTCAGCAATTCATCCATGCTGGTCAAATCCCTGATGTTTGATGAAATGATTAATCTCCTCACCTCCACAGGCAGCATACGAGAAATCGCATCAATTAATTGCTCCGTTGACAATGGGGGTTGCAAAAATCTCAAGCGGGACAATTGACTCGTAAAGAAATCAGCGTACCGTGTTGGAAGAGTACCTGAGTATTTTCTTGAATACACCTCCGCTCTTAACGAATTCTGCGCTTTTATGGACCAAAATCGTTTGATTAATGCCTCTGCAAACTCGTCAAAGTTACTGAATGTGTATCTAAATGCGCGAAACCATTCGAGGGGTCCTCCAATCAAAAATCTCTCCACTATCTTCATCTCTCTCTCTCTGGGAATATGAGCTTCGATGAAATAATCTTTGAGGTTCCTTACATATTCTATAGGCGTCAAACTATCAGTGTTGCTGAATTTTTGCGGTTTGTCTTCAAAATTCCTGATGACCGTCACGTTCCTCGGATATGAATCCGGGTAGTTTTTCCCACTATCTCGATAGTTCCACTCAGGTTCCATATTCCTCTCGTCATCTTCCTCCCTGAATCTGGATATACGTTCTTCAGGAGTCACGTCTCTCTCTTCTGGAGCGAGGTTATATCTTCTGGCATAATTCCTATTGGTTTCGCAAGCCAAGCCTTCTGTATCCTTGTCAGTGATTTCCGTTAAGACTTTCTTGATTAACTCTTCTTTGTAGGTCTCCATCAAACCAGCCTCTCCTAACTTCAAATTCTGCAGTTGGCTCGTCGTTTCATTCACATCAGAGACAACTTTATGAATCTGTTCCTCTAATGCAGATTTTAATGCTTGCACATCCTGACCTATTTGTGTTCTATCTTCAACTTGTCTTTCGGATAGCGAATCCATCCTGACGCTTAAATCTTTCCTAATCTGTACTACTTCATTGTTAATATCTATTTGAGTACTGGCAAGTTTTCTTTCAATACGTTCCTGAATTTGGGTTACATGTTCCCCACTTGACCTATTCCACTCGTCTTTCCATACTGCTACATTTGCCGTTAACATTTCTGCTATGTCTACTTCAATATCTTCTTTCAATAATCTATTATGGTCTAATACCTGGGTTCTCATGACCTCTACATCATACCTTAAACCTGCTAAAGACGCAGTCGTTCTAACTGACTCATCAACTAATCTAGTCGTTAATGCACTCATATTATGCGTACAAAGTGTTTTCGAAATTTCTATTTCTTCCCTGACTTTATTTACATCAGTTTGGACTTTAGCAATATCTACGAAAACTGTGTTGACTTCTACTTGAATTTTATTTATGTCACTGTGCACCTCATTTACATCCGAATGAATGTTATTAATATCAACCTGAACTTTGGACACATCAGTTCTAACATTTTGGATTTCTCTTTGGACTTCCTCAACCTTGTCTTGGACAGTCGCAACATCATTTTTAACAACAACTACTTCAGCCCTAGCACAAGAAATATCACCTCGGACATTAGCCACATCTAGATTCAACATTGTAAGATCTTTCTGTACCTTGGAAACATCAGTTTTAACATCAGAAACATCCTTATGCATATTAGACAAATCTTTATGGACATTGGACACGTCTGTGCGCATGTCAGTTACAGTATTCTCGATTCCTTGGGTATTAATCTGTAAACGCGACATATTATCCTCTAAGTTAGCAGAACTGGTCTGGAGAACCTTCAAACTTTCATTCAGCATCTGCTTCATACTGCTATTCATGCTTCTTTCAAATTAGCAGACATCTCCTCTAACATCATCCTCAGACTTTCCTCTGCCATTACAATATTATTCAAAAATAGACTGCTGTAGGGACATACATCAATAGAGCAAAATAACAACATCTGAGCAACACTTTTCACCATATATAAATTTGATCAATTTTCTGTCTTAAATCTAACTTATAACTACCTTATAATTAACCTTCGAAGACCCTTCATGTTGAAACAAACTCAAGCACATGTTCAAATTTCCCTGGCTCATTTTAAAATATCCTAACACAAATAATTTACATTTACAATCCAAATAATTTAATTTTATCTTTAATATGACTAAAATGTCATAAGCCGGTCAAATAAAATAAGATTCCAGATCATAGGCGATTTTTCTAAGTTTCCAGCCTATTTAACCTCTCAAGTTATATAAGATCTGATCTTTTCTGATGGTAACTTTCCTAATACAATACAACATTTAATTCCTATATAATCACACTCTTAAATTCTACAATTGGCCAAGACATCTAACAAAGAATCAACCTCTTTATTTGAGTCTAATCGAGCCACACGTTTTAGGTTTGCCAATCCTACTGGCGTTCAACCTGGTGATCCACTTATGTTGAACAAGCCCCATACGTTGACTGCGCCAATCCTTCTGGCGTTCAACCTGGTGATCCACTTATGTTGAATCATCCCCACGTTTTAGGGTCGCCAATCCTTCTGTCCCCGTTTAACCGGATAGTAGGCTGTCAGATATCCGCCCCCTCAATCGGATTGCCAATAATCAACCGCACCGGCTCAGCTACACCAATGAAAATGGCACTGACAGATACTACCGAGGTTTGAGCACAGAAGTTAACAAGAAATTATTGTGGAACACACCAAAATAGACGGAGGTTCATACTTACCTCTACTTACCTCTTAAAAATAATCTCGGGGATTGGGTTGACAACAGGATCTCTAAAGTATGCTCCCACAATAACATCACCATGACATTTAAAAATGAACCAGAACGAAGACGAGAACTTTGAACTGTACAAAAGCTTTTATTTCAAATAAAGGGTATGATTTTAACAACTCAACAAAATAAATGTGGCTATCAGTAGCCCATGTCAATCTGACTATGTCCTCCTGAAGGACTTGCAAAGTTATCAGACAATATGTTAGCTCCCACGAGCTCAAAATAACGTAACATTCAAAACACATTTGGACTGGAAAAGGAAGTCAGGACGAGACACATATATAGAGCATTTGTTTCTTTTAATAAACATCACACTTATATATAGGCACAAGGCCAGAATGTAGACGACCTCGCCCGCTGATAACCAGTTGTCTGGCCAGCTGCGGTCTACCCTTCAACCTGACGCACACCTGTCAAATGGACTCACTTGTCCTGCTATGTTGCGTAAGAATCCAGCTCCCTCTCAAAAGCTTTAAATGTCCGCAAGACAACTCATATATCTAGTTACGCAAATCTTTCAAATGCTTTACTCACATACCACTGGATTATTCTGAGAATCCTTAAACTTGTTAAATTATCTTCCAAATGTTTAATAAGCATAGTTTAGAGCATAAAACACACTCTTAAATGTTTATAACAAAAGCTCAAAATAATTCATAACAATTAGAAATTGTTTATAATATTTGTCAAAGACAATACAAAAATTTTATACACGCCTCTAACATTACTTTCGTTCCACATTATTGTCAAAGATATATACATTATTATTTACAATATTAACATTTAAATTATTCAAATTATTAATTTAAGAAATACATTTAACCACATGTTCATCCGTTTGGTAATTTCATAATCGTGTCAATATAATCGACCAATGAAGGTTAGTTATACATGTTAATGTCACAATCTGGTTTAATAAAGGTTGGAATAATTCTTATAATTATTTGTGACGGTAATCGTCATTCAAAATCTTATCTCAAATTCTTTCAATACTCTTGTTAATTATAACAGTAAATTCACTTGATTAATTTTCAAAGGACTAAGACAATACACTCCAGCGGAAAATACTTCGCTTACAAAATAATGCACAAACTGCATTAACATAGGCCCAAAATTCATCATATATTAATATATATGGCATCAAAATCTTCCACAGAACTTACAAAAACCTCCACTAACAAATTCTTTAACATCATTAATTACTGTGGGAACCTCCTTCATTTATTCAAGGGCATTATACATCAGCGACTTTCAACACGTCCGCTGCACTAGCGATTATACATTCATAGTTCCACTTCAAAAATTCTTATAATCATTTATTGTTCCAAAACTGTTGTCATTTAACCTTCGTGGATTTCATTCATGAATCGAAATGAAGTAAAAATTTGCCAATCACAAACAAATTTAATAGTGAATACGCTTATATACGCCTGTCTGGTATATCAAAATTTAAGATTAACATCTTCAAAGAATTGTAGTATAAAAATACTATCATCAAACAAAGTGCAACTAAACTGCAAAATAGTCGAATAGAATCCAATTAGACTGGGGAATGCAAACATCATTATATAAATCTCTAATTGAGAAAAAACTCCTAACAAAAGTTCATGACTTTAACGCATTCAATAATTCATAATTAAAGTTCATCTTTCACAAAATTGTCTACGATGCAATGGTCGTTCATAACTGACGATAAATGTCTGTGTTGCAATCAATTCATATAACGACTAGTATTTCCAAGATCGTCGACAACGTCATGGATTTTAACGCTCTAAAATCATTTAAATGTTCTTCCTTCTTGATGATGACAGAAAATTGGTCAAAGTAATTAAACTGGGGTAGAATTACTTTAATAAAGTGACATGCTGTCTGAATTTAAATCTGCCATAAAAATCATTAACTTACAGTCAAATCGAGACTACAAAAATAAGCAAATTACTGAAAAATCTAAATATCAGTCTCAACCGATCCAAAATCATTTAACTATGCCCATGACATAACAATGTCTTAATAAATCGTCGAAAAAGGCATAACTCAAGGTGTACTGAGAATAGGAATCTCAAACAAGAATATAGGGCAAAATACATGAGGACAGAAAATATGGGAAAATGGTTGCTCAGATATCGCTAAGAAACTCAAATACAATAAACGTTCACGACTACCTTATCTGCTGGTTGAAGTTCCAGAGGAAAATTCCCCAAAGAAGACTGCTGATGGATCCATTTCACCAACTTGAAGATGAGCTCCATCCTCCAAACAGAAAACAGCACCTTCGGAGAATCGAACTGCTTCCTCCTCCGGAAATTGCACTGCTCCGTGTAGACGAAAGACATCCTTCCGGCAAATTCTTCTTTGTGAGTCGGGACTACCCTGACCTCTCTTGAAAAATCCCTGAAGTTCCAGTAGAAAATCGCCATGAAGGTTTTGTAGTAATTTCCGAAGAAATATTCATATTCAGTGAGTATGAAATCGTTTCCATTGCTGTTTGATAGTATTCAGCTTTGAACCACGAAACATGGGTCTAGATGGTTGTTCACCACATGTTCGCTTGTGTGGAATGGCGATTAGCGAAGTTCCATGCTGCTATCTTACTCCGTTAATATATGTCCCATTTGCATTCAAGTCCTTTAGCCTTCCATCTTCTCTTCGGTTATGGTAATAGAAGAACAAACTGCCGTATTAAACTGCTCCATAATACTGTAGCGTTGTGTCACAAAAGCAATCTGAAATCTCCCTATTTCACTAGCAGTGTCAGCCGTGGCGTAGAATCGGACGATATAAAGTGCTTCCCAGATGGCGAGAAAATCACTTTTGTCAGTCGTCTAAAATTGCCAATATCTTCCAAAATAACTTCACGAAATTGTTCAACTTTTCTACACTCCTTAATGTAGCATGGCACAATAGAATTAGCTTATAGGCGACCACTAACTGTTCATAGCTAATCTTGTAGACGCGTTATAACGTGCGTTTTAACTTCACCTAGATTTACTCACTGTAAACTTGCACTGCTTGTCTGCTCGAATCTCGTTCACTGCGGTGGCTTCACCACGCGTTATAAAGACGACTCTTTCTACTAATTTCACTCGACGTCTCACCGAAATGACTATATAAGAACTGAGCTTAGGTTCTGACGATTTGAGACCTGACGATTGAGCTATGAGGCGATTGAGCTATGAGGCGATTGAGACTCCTCTCTTCTGCGCAAGGCCTTTTATAAACTTCATGAGGGGCGTATCCATCCCTTCCATAGCGTGTTACTGCGTCATCGCTAGAAGTTCCAACTTCGTCAATACATGACGGATTTTCAAAATTCAAAAACCGAAAATAAATTTCACCAAAATTCCAGATCAATGCCTCTACTGCAAATGGATTTCCACAATTCTGCATTCCAAAAAGCAATAAAAATACCATAGTTTCAGCAATCTCCGTCTTCCTTCAGACTATAGCATAATTTCTTCCTCAGCAGAATTCCACGTTTCCTGCGACTGCGTCGTAGATCTCGGATCTTTCTCGAATAAATGCTGACGTCACTGAGAATCTCAGCTCAAGTAGCCTGCTGGCGTAACGTCTGCGTCATCCGTGCTTACGTCATGACTACCCACGTCATAACTATGACAGCCATAACTTTCTTCAAAATTTCCAAAATAGCCACCGTGGTCTCTATATAATTCAATTTACGGGGGCAGTACCATGTGTGGGTAATTGCCCGTTATTTTGAGGTGTAAATATCTGAGGAATTTCTTTTGAACTTGCTCAATGGATTTAATGCATGTTTTCTGCCAGGGACTCCATACTTGGCTGGCGTACTCGAGCTTGGATCTCACCATGGCAATATAAAGGTTTATGCAGGTGCTGGTCCTAATGAATGTCTTAGTGTTTCTTATTATATACCCTATCATGCGGTAAGCATCCCCGACTGTCTTCTGCACATGACAAGTGATAGGAAGCTCTCGGTCAAACAAGATTCCTAGATCTTTCTTTTCGCTTACTGTTTGCAATGACTGAGATCCAATTCCATAAACAAATGTGATTGGGTTCTTCTTACGTGTAAAGGTCATAACAACACACTTCGGTACATTTAAGTATAATTTGTTTTCTATACTCCATTTGTGTATATTATTTAGGTCATTTTGTAGTAGAGTGCAGTCATTAGCGGAAGAAATTGGTTTAAAAATTTTGAAGTCATCTGCATATAAAAGACTATTTGAGTGTACTATACAACGTGGCAAATCATTTATCATTGCTAGAAAAATCAGAGGTCCAAGGTTCGAGCCTTGGGGTATTCCGGAATGAACTATGTATTCCTTTGAGACAATTTTCTGGAACAAAACAAATTGTTTCCTGTCTCTGAGATAGGAGCTGAATAATTTGAGTAATGGGTGGGAGAATCCCAAAATACACAATTTGTTAAGAAGGATATCATGATTTATTGTGTCGAACGCTTTCTCAAAATTTGTAAATATGACATCTATGTGTCCTCCTTTATATAACTCTTTAGATATAATTTGAGTAAAATTAATTGCATTCGTCACCGTAGATTTCCTGGATAGGAAACCATGTTGGTTATCTGTTACGAGCGGTCTGAGAAATACTGATATTATTCCGTGCAATATGAATTCAGATACCTTGGCTACTGCAGATAAAATAGATATAGGACGGTAGTTATTAATTAGTGATGGATCTCCCGATTTTAGTATAGGGCAGACACGAGTGATTTTCCAGGCGTCAGGGAACGTAGAAGTTTGTATGGAGAGATTACCGGTATTCCAGTGGTTATCGGCGGGGTCGCGACCCGCGATATCAGGCAGACCGCGATTAGCGTGGGTGCGCTCAAGAGAGCAGAGAATATATCCGTCAGCTCCGCGACACAGAAGAGAGGGACCGTGCTCGAACTCCGAGGGAACGACGGGAAGTGCCTAACGAAGTACCACCAGAGGCTGACCAGCCGAGTACTTCAACAGACAAAGGAAATAAACGCCAAAATCACAGTGAGGAATCAGGAGACTGGCTCCGGAGTAACAGCTGTCATATTACTCTAGGAGCCACTCCAAGAAAACCTCCTGTTTGAAAGGCAGACGACGAACGACGTAAAACTTACACGTCTCCCACAAATCTCGTCGAAAATAAATGGCTATCCAGTCACTCTGCTGATAGACACCGGGGCAATGATAAGTGTCCTCTCAACAGACTTTCACGCCATCCTGAAAACTAAAACGAAACTCACTGAACTTCCTGTGTCTACAGTGAAAGTTAGGGGTATTATCCCAGGTAAAACGGTCAAATGCAAGGTGCAGGTTCTGTGCACTGTTGAAATCGGAGGCCACATCTACTTAAACCAGTTCCTCGTCTTAAAAGAACTAAAATATGAAGCGATCTTAGGTGCGGACTTTATACGAAAGCATGAAGGCGTGATTGACATAGGGGAAAACACCATCTGGTTTAAACCGCACGACGCCTTTCCCATGGACTTCATCGAGGGAAATGAAGAGGATCCAAGCAGGGATGTAAATGTCCAAGAAACGCAGAACGCGATGGACATTGAAAGCGCCTTAGAAGAATGAGGGACAAGAGGTTTCGCCAGCCGCTCATCGAGAGAGACATGGTTTTGATTCGACGTCCTGGAATTTCAAATCCTCTAGAGAGAGTGTATGCAAAAATCACGTCCATATATTATGGCCCGATTAAAGATGTTAATCTTTAATGTGCATATTTGAGCTAATCATATTCAGTAATTCAGCATCATTAGCCACTTTGAATTGGCATACGGTAGTTATGCCATTCGTGACCTCAACACTGGCGAGCGTATTGGCATCTTCAACGCAGCCAATTTTAAAAAAATATCACCAGAATTAAGTAGAGTGCCTCATCAAATAAAAATGCCTGTCCTGCATTATTATTTGAAACAACGTGGGGGCAAATGAGCCCATATTCGCTCATGCTGGTATTAGTTTTTGTGGGAAGTATGATTTATTACATCTGAGAGTTACTGAACGCATCCTCGAAGCATACCTCAGCTTCAGGAGATCTTTTGACTTCATTCAGATGACTGGAATAATTTTCTACAGGATTAAAGATGTTAATCTTTAATGTGCATATTTGAGCTAATCATATTCAGTAATTCAGCATCATTAGCCACTTTGAATTGGCATAATATTTATTTAATTACGGTAATGACAAAGGTATATCATCGCAGAAACGTGAAGTACATGTAAGTAGTCGCTGCACGACTACGGAAGTCATCGACGCCGGAACCTGTAGTTCTGAGCAAGTTCATACCCTGTAGTGCGTTCGACGCATAACGACGTGTTTTTGGACCGGTCGTGAAGACCGAGGGTGTATCAGTATTTTTGAAGGACCAACGAGTCCGTGATCAGCGATAATCGCAAGACATCCAGGCTTATTTCAGCACTAAAGTGCTTGTGCGGTATTATTTTACCAGTTTAAATAACGGGAGTGAGTTATTTCTTCTAAAACTGTGATTTTCAATATTTGTGCTACTAAACACATGGTGAATGTAACGCCATATGGCAGGAAGCGTGTACAGCAAAATCTTACAAGTGTAAGAAATATTAGTGATCAACAGTGCTTTCTATTGCTAAAATATCAATTCTACGTGTAATAATTGTGCCGTGACTAGGCCGATCTTTTTATGTGCAAGATTACACTGATATACAATATTTGTGATTGTGATATCCGTCGTATGTAAAATCTGTGTTGGAGAAAGTAGCTTGAGTGAAGCAGGCACGTGGTCAATTTTGCTAATAGTTTGCACCAGTGTAGAATCAGTTTTTGAGAAGTGAAATCATACTAAAATCGGTGAATTCCACCCAATTTTACCATTTTTCAATTGACGACATGATGCTTCAACTAGACCACGTGCTGTCCATTTCCTGTTCGACTACGATGTTCATGATGGCTTAAGCTATCATAAGAAGGAGCCATCGACCGCCTAACGACACTACAATATGGAAGCTGACACAAGAGAATAACCATAATCATGGCCAGGGAGCTGCGGGCCTTGCGAAACTCCCGGAGGAATGGATTGACCCCTCACAATTATTCCTTTCGAGGGAGAGGTGAACAACAGTCGCTGTGAGTTATGATTAATTTCTTCAGGGCTGGATTAGTTTTAGCAACAGTACGCAATAACAGTCATAGTGTGTAGGATTTTCTTTCCTGTAGCCGCCACTTATGGTGGATTTTCACGACGAGAGCTTCCGCACGTTTTGTATTGGCTAAGCTCAAGAGTTAGCCACCTCATGTGCTCAGCACGGGTGCAATATTGTAATTTATGTGTAATCCACATTATGGAAACAAATTTGAGACGAGGAGCTATAATTTTCACTGATCATCTGTATCTGAAACTTTAGTCATTTTTGACGCTCCCATAATGTAATATTTCTTTACGCCACTCTTGCGGGCGTATCATTTAGGATGTAGAGAAGCTTACTCATCTTCATCATTATTTTGTAAATACATTTTAATGGTCTTAGAACCAGAGCAAGATTCATGTGGAATCTTATATTAGTGTAATTGAGTGTTGTAGCAGAGAATGAACGATGTTGCTACATCGGGACTCGGGGAGTCAGGACGTGCCACGTGTGTCAGAGGAGGTGTGACGTGGGCAGTACACTAACGCCGAACATTCGCCCGAATGTTTCGCCGAATGTTCGGATGGGATTGCGACCGCGAATATAGACGAATGTGCAATCCGAACCACCCGAAATAACAATGTACACCTATGCCTAAGTTCGGCCGAACCATGCCGAACCTAATCGTGCGTATTCGCTGAAAAATATTCCCGCCAAACCCACTCATTGTGACCTTACCGTTAGAACAAAACTTTTAATTTTTAATTTTTTTTTCCCAAAAAGTCCATTTTTGAAATTCCTATATTTAGGAAACTAGGAAGTTTACAAAAAAGTTTGTGTCACGTAAATGAATGATCCTTATACCCTCTGCCCCGAAAACTAAGTTTAAAGTCTCTAGGACAAAACCAAAAACGTTCAATTTTGAAAGTATGCGATTTTTCGTATACCAAACATTCTAAGAAGTGTTATATAGGCTTAAAAGAATGGTCTCTATGTTCTCTATCGTTAGAACAAAACTTTTTCTCCGAGAAAGTCCAAATTTGAAAGTGGCTATATTTTGGAAACTAAGAATTGTACAAAAACGTTTGGTTGACATAAATGAACGGTCTTTACCCCCTCTACCCATACACCAACTTTGAGGTCTCTAGGACGAAAGTAACAGTATCGGGGGAGTAGGGATTGGCTTTTTGTATTGGTTTATGTATTGGATTTTGTGTTGGCTTTTGTATTGGCTTTTGTGTTAGCTTTTTGTATTGGATTTTTATGTTGGCTTTTTGTATTGGCTTTTATGTTGGCTTTTATGTTGGCTTGTAATGGCTTTTTATGTTGGCTTTTGTGTTGGCTTTATGTATTGGTTTATGTATTGGCTTTTATATTGGCATTATGTTGGCTTTTTGTATTGGCTTTTTATGTTGGCTTTTTGTGTTGGCTTTTTATGTTGGCGTTTATGTTGGCTTTTTGGGTAGGCATTTTATGTTGGCTTTTTGTATTGGTTTTTATGTTGGCTTTTTGTGTTGACTTTTGTATTGGCCCATATGTTGGCTTTTGTATTGGCTCTCTCATATTTGCTCTTGTTGGCTTATTTGATCTTGGAAAGTATCTCAGCCCTTTTTATCACAGCATAATGCTTACCGCCATGTTTGTAAGCAACAACAGCACACTAAAATTCAAAAAAAATCCAAAGTACTCTAAGGTTGTTTATTGACTCTCAACTCTTACATTTATCTCTCTCCCACTCTCAGTCAAAAATAATATTGTAATTTTTTTAGTTGAATTGGGAAAGTAGGCTATATGTTTAATCTAAAAATCGTATAAAGTCATATGTTAACTCCTACACCTATCTCTATCCCACTCTCAGTCGAAAAATAGTGTTCTTTTCAAAGTTTTCCAAAAAAATATTTGGAAAGTAGGCTATATTTCGAAAACCGAACATTCTAAAATATTTTATATAGGCTTAAAAGAATGGCCTTTATGCCCCTGGAACTATACAGCCCATGAAGGGCCTAGGCCGACCAAGCGACCGCTGCCCAGCCTTTTGGCCTGTAGATATTGGGGTGACGGGGGATCAGCGCATCGGGCCCGTCGGCCGTTAATCTTGGTTTTCGTGATCGGGGCGTTGCCTTACTGTCAGACAGCTACTCAATTGTCCTCACGAGGCTGAGTGCACCCCGTTCCAACCCTCATGTCAGTTTTAAAATCCGTGACGGAGCCGGGAATCGAACCGGGGTCTCCGGGTGAGAGGCAGGCGCACTACCCCAACACCACGGGGCCGGCCAAAAATGACAATGATCATCGATAAGAAAAATTTGCGTTTTTGTGCTTATGACGTCTATCAATAGTGCTTGATGAATTTCTTGCCACGGTCCACGCCCAAGAAAATGAGTATTTTTTAACACTGGAAGAGGCAACAACTGTTTTTGCTGTATAAAAACTAGGGTGTCTGCCATATGAAGATTAATATGTTGGTACTAGCTCATGTTTTCTAAAAGAATGAAGAAAATAAACCAAACTAACATTTTTTGTTTAGTTATTTTAAACTATTTCTTTCAAGCTATAAATAAACCAAGACCTTGTTTTATTTTTTATTTTAAATTAAAGAAATGGTGTTTTCCTACCAGAGGGTGGTGGGGTTGTTGAATCACATCAAGAGCGTGGTGGGGTTTCATTAGACAAATCAATTAAAAGGTACTTATAGACATAGGGTTGAATGACTTGGGCATCCGCTAATGAAATGGCACAAAACAGTAACCATTGCCACTGACGAAACATATTTTCAAAATCTGGCAAATACCTAAATGGTATCAAATCGCCATAATTTATAATTCAAAATAGTGGCGCTCACATCTATAAAATCTAAAATAAGACCTTGGTTTGAAGGTTGATTACGAGCTAAGCATGTTTTTTGTGTGGGTACAACAGTTGTTTATGTTGTATCATCAGTTACTGATCTTCAAATTCTGAGCTAAAAAATAACAAAACGCAAAGTTATTATGATCATGATGATGATCAGTATTATCTATTGAGACCGTAATCCCTCATGCTGGTGAGAGTTTTTGTGAGAAGTATGATTTATTACAACAGAGTTACTGAATTAATCCTCGAAGCATGCCTCAGCTTCAGGGGATCTTTTTACTTCATTCAGATGGCTGGAATAATTTTCTACAGGATTAAAGATGTTAATCTTAAATGTGCATATTTGAGCTAACCATGTTCAGTAATTCAGCATCATTAGCCACTTTGAATTGGCATAATATTTATTTAATTACGGTAATGACAAAAGTATATCATCGCAGAAACGCGAAGTACATGTAAGTAGTCGCTGCACGACTACGGAAGTCATCGACGCCGGAACCTGTAGTTCTGAGCAAGTTCATACCCTGTAGTGCGTTCGACGCATAACGACGTGTTTTTGGACCGGTCGTGAAGACCGAGGGTGTATCAGTATTTTTGAAGGACCAACGAGTCCGTGATCAGCGATAATCGCAAGATATCCAGCCTTATTTCAGCACTAAAGTGCTTGTGCGGTATTATTTTACCAGTTTAAATAACGTGAGTGAGATATTTCATTGAAAACTGTGAATTCCAATATTTGTTTTACTAAGCACATGGAGAATATATCGCCACATGGCAGAAAGCGTGTACAGCAAAATCCTACAAGTGTAAGAAATATTAGTGATCAACAGTGCTTTCTATTGCAAAAATATCAATTCTACATGTAATTATTGTGCCGTGCCAAGGCCGATCCTTATATGAGCCAGATTACACTGATATCTTTGTGATTGTGATATCCTTCGTGTGTACAGTAAAATCTGTGTTCGAGAAAGTAGCTTCAGTGAAGCAAAGACATGGTCAATTTTGCTAATAGCTTGTACGAATGTAGAATCAGTTTTTAGCCTATTATTATTTATGAAAAAAAGAGGCTTATGAGATCACTTTTTGTCTGTGTGTCAGTCTGTGTGAGTGTGAGGATTTTTGTGTCCCCCCCCTAATAACTTCTAAACGGCTGGAGCGATTTCAATGAAACTCGGTAAGTTCATAGCACTATTCCAGTCGACCCCGACCGTGCCCTTCAAATTTTGTTACGTCTCACCAATCCATCATGGTGGCTGTGCGAAATATTTTACCAGCATTCAATATCTCCGAAACTATTACCGATATCACCCTGGTATTTTGTACGGAGATAAGGAAACTACTAGAAGATCACCTATGTGACTTTTGAAAACCTGGTAACTACAAAACCAACATGGCGGCTAAGCGAAGTTGCGACATTTAAATAGACGTTTCTCACGATTTAACCAACCAAACGCGATGAAACGAGGTACAGTATATGTTTATACACATCGTAATAACCAACGTCTAACTTCGTTCAATAGTTTAAAGAAGGTCAAGATGGCGGCTGTGCGAAATATTTCACCGGCATTCTATATCTCTGAAACGATTACCGGCATCACCCTGAAATTTTGTACGGAGATAAAGGGCACTACTGAAAGTTCGTCTATGAGACTTTCAAAAACCGGTTAACTACAAAACGAACATGGCAGCCAAGAAAATTTGAAAGTTTTAAATAAACTTTTCTCGCGATTTAATGATCCAAACGCAATGAAATTTAGTACAGCAAATGTTTATACACATTGTAATGGACTGGTATCTAATTTAGTTCAATTGTTTACGTAACCTCAAGATGGAGGCTGTGCGAATTTCGAAATTAAGTTTTATTTCTTGTATTCAAATCATGCGATCGAAATCAACATTTGCACAATGAACGTACACAAAAATCATCATCTAATAGAACATAATTCTATGGCCTACATATATTAAAATCCAACATGGCGACATTCGGAAATATTTAGACGGTTCTCAATATCTATTAATCTACTACAGCAATCAAACTGAAATTTTGTAAGTGTATAGAGGCTATAAGCATAAGTTCACCTGTGAGACGTTCAATAACCTGGCGTGCACAAATTCAACATGGCGGCGACGCGAATTTTAAATATTCAAATGGACGTTTCTTGCGTTTTAACCATCCGAGCGCAGTGAAACTTGATACGATATATGCTTATACACATTTTAATTGACTGGAATCTAATTCATTGAAATTATTTCCATAACCACAAGATGGCGGCTGAGAAAAATTTCAAATCCCCCTTTTATTCTTGTGTCCTAATCAAGCGATTGAAGTTTGAATAAAACCCCTACACAATAATATCCATGTAATAGTACATAAATCTAAGGCCCTTAATATAAAAATCCAACATGGTGACCATCCAAAATATTTAGTCGGTTCTCAATATCTACGAATCTATTACAGCAATCAAACTGACAATTTGTATGTTGACATAGGCAATGAATATTAATAGAATATATAAAAATGGGCTATTTAGTTCTTCACGGAACTACTTGTTGAGAAGTGAAATCTTACTAGAATCAGTGAATTCCACCCAATTTCACCATTCTTCAATTGACGAGATAATGCTTCAACTAGACCCCTTGCTGTCCATTTCCTTTTCGACTACGATGTTCACGATGGCTTAAGCTATCGTATGACGGAGCCATCGACTGCCTAACGACACTACAATATGGAAGCTGACAAAAGAGAATAACCATATTCCTGGCCAGGGAGCTGCAGGCCTTGCGAAACTCCCGGAGGAAGGGATTGACCCCTCAAAATTACTCCTTTCGAGGGAGAGGTGAACAACAATCGCCGTGAGTTATGATTAATTTCTTCTTCTAAGGTTATGGATCAGGGCTGGTTTAGTTTTAGCAACCGTACGCAATAACAGTCTTTTTAGGTAGGATTTTCTTTCTTGTAGCTGCCACTTATGGTGGATTTTCACGACGAGAGCTTCCGCACGTTTTGTGTTGGCTAAGCTCAAGAGTTAGCCACCTCATGTCCTCAGCACGGGTGCAATATTGTAGTTTAAGTGTAATCCACATTATGGAAACTAATTTGAAACAAGGAGCTATAATTTTCAATGATCAGCTGTAGCTGAAACTTTAGTTATTTTTTACGCTCCCATAATGTAATATTCTTTACGCCACTCTTGCGGGCGTATCATTTAGGATGGAGAGAGGCTTACTCTTCCTCATAATTATTTTGTAAATACATTTTTAATGTTCTTAGAACCAGTGCCAGATTCATGTGGAATCTTATATTAGTGTAATTGAGTGTTGTAGTTTTGACACACTCGAACCCCGGATTAAACTTAAAACGCATCAGTTATAATTAACACCAAAGGTTTAGGTGTTTGTAAAAACATTTGAGAAACTCTTTCGTGCCCATTGTGCACTATTTTGTATAACAAACATTCCCCAGTGGCGTGGAATATCTGTCCGAAACAATCATGAGTATATACGCTCCACTACTCTTTGCTTCTTTGAAAGCTAGCAGATCATTGTAAATAACTTTTAGAGGCCAACTACAACGCCTCACTCTTCTATAATAATGTTATTCTATTTAAAAGTGTAATGGGTTAATCTGTGGACATTTATCTAGTGAAATCTGCGTGTTTTTATTGAATGTTATGATAGAGTTTCCTAACTGCAATGGACTCACTGGCAGTGATGAACACTCATTTGAGTCAGACACGATGACAGGTGTCTCTTCAAGGCCAAACCACAATAATATTACCCAGCAACCCTGTGCAGTCTATAGGTGAGACAGCGACTCATTCACAATGCATTCCTATTCACATTTTGTAAAGGAAACTTCTTTCCGAGCCTTGCTTGTATGCTCGATTGGAAAGTAGGTTACATAACAGCAGTTCTGGATTCAGGATGACCAAGAAGTCACGAGCTATAATATATTTTTCTCTTCGCAGTCATTGTAAGCGAATGATACATGTTTATTCTATTGAAATGTATACAATCAGACTTTTGTATGAATCAGGCTATTGTTCTCACTTTAAGTGATTGATTTATGCCGTGTGTTGACACGATGATAGGGTGTGTTACCTGGATTTTTGTGAATGCCAGTAAATCTAAAGCTATGCTTGACTACTGAGGTTACCTCTAGAGTGATCATACAGGATGACACGTAGAGATACTTTTTGATTGGTCAGACGGAGCTTTTGAATGCCCGTAAGTAGCAGTGTCATTTTGGACCAGATATATATTTTTATGATATTGGAGCCGCCTAGTGCTCAAGACGTCTTTGTGGCTTGTCGGGTCACACGTCTCGTAAGCATCAGGTTCAGACTTACGACTATTCTTATATGATTATGTTATTGTAACAGGCGGAGGTCAGGTGTACTTTGTTGTTCGCACCAGTTTATGGTGGAGCTTCAGGTAATGCCTTGGTTGAAGGTGTGGTATATTTTGTTATGTTTATTGGTCCAGAAGCCTTGAATGGTTGGTCATTCTACATAACTAAGATACTCATAAAACTACGATTGTAATAATAACCATATTTAAATCATGAAAGGTCATTTTTTTAACCGTCGCTGGTTAAAACTATTGTTAATTACTAACAGCTGTTTATTGTTGATCTTACTTACCTACCAGTGGACCAATGCATTGCTACAAAACTCAACACTCGCCGTGTTGTACAACAATAGCAACAACAATTACTTGTTGTAACCAAACGGGACGCTTGTGATCATTTCCTCACACCACTGTCTCTTGTCGTCCAACAAAGCTAGTGTTTGCTTTCGTTGTTTCAATAAAAATAAATTAAGATTTTTGGAAAGAATCCGAAACTGGATATGTGACATGGGTGCCTGGCTCGCAAGGACTTGCAAATAATCATCCACCCACAGGCGTTTATCCACATGTTGGTTAATCCATTTGGCTTGCATGGATTGGCTTCGATACACCTGCGTAAGAGAATACATTTTGGGAGCAAGCCCAACAAACTCTGACATCATTGTTGGGAATTGACTTCCAACTTGGCCACAGATAGTGCCATCTCCCAAGCTCCATAGACTTTGCCATTATGTTGGACTGCAGTGTGTATGTGTTTTATCTGTCGCTCCTGCTCTTTGTAATGTTGCTCTTTTATTATGTGATATGTAATAAAAGTTTGAAGAGTTTAGAATAGTGACTAGTGTGTGTTGTCAGTTTTATACCTCCCTATTCCTCAATATTTGGTGCCGGAACACTCGGGAAGACAACGGATTAATTTCTACAACGAAGTATATCTACGGACGAGCATTCTATACTACAGGAAGCTCCACGAGACTAGCTTTCTACACTACAGGAAGTTCCACGACGAGGGAAAAAGAATACTCCGCAACACCACACCACGTCAGATGCTGAGGTGCCTCTATTATCCTACACTGCACTCTCAGATAAGTAAACTTAATACGAAAGTAAATCGCATATCGAAACTGTATGCACGGATGTTGTATTATGAATTGTCTGCATGAATTTTTGTGCATGAATTATTAAGGAATCCAGTGTACCTTTAATCTATAAGTTGAATATCTTCCACCGCTGGACTTTGGATCCTGCCACGCATGTGTAGTTCCTTTCGGTTCCGCACGATCTGAGCGCACAGGCCTACACCAACACTAACAATCTGAGCGCACTGGCCTACATCAACACTAACGATCTGAGCGCACAGGCCTACTCCAACATTACCGCGCTCTCTAATAATAAGGTCTTTAAGATTTTCCAAGGACCTAGCACGCTATCTGTCAGCTCTTAAAGATACTCCGGTCATCCTCTCCTCTCGCTACGTCACGTCTAGACTGAGAGGCCGATCAGTTAACCTTAAGATTTATTGCACCCATTATGCCGACTGAGCAAGAGATCGCTGCTGCAGCGACCCTACACAATTTGAAAAGGAAAGGAACACCAGATAGGGCAAATGCCACACGCTTCATTACAGCCATTAACAGCCTTACAGAAGACGCAGCACTAGAAGACTTTACTTTTCACCGCGACAGACTGCAGGAAACACTCTCTAGCCTAACCCAACTGGACGATGCTATTCACGATCTACTATCTGACACAGAATACAATGTTGACATTACTGTATGTGACGAATATATTGACAATGCAAAGCGCGCCATACAGAAAGCTACCATTGGAGCGGACAAGAAGCTTTACTCTGTCACCTCTACTTGGTCCATTCCCACTGCCTTGCCCACGTCACAACCAATTAAGTTACCCACCATAAAACTTAGTCCCTTCACCGGAGATATAGAAGAATGGTCTCGCTTTTGGGAGCAGTTCACTACTTCCATTGACCAGAATCCTACAGTATCGCAGGTCGACAAACACGTCTTTCTGAGAGGTTACTTAGAAGGGGAACCCAAGCATCTCGTCGACGGTATTGCTATCACAGCCGGCACGTATAATGACACAAAGAAAATTCTCATTTCCAAGTACGGAGATAAAAAATAGAATTATCCAGGCGCACTTAGACTATCTGGAAAATATACCACCGATACACTCCGCCACCCCAGAGTCCCTGAATCACGCTTACGTTGAGTGTAACAGACGGATTCAAGCACTGCAGGCTCTGGGGGAAAATATTTCCAACTACGGTCGCGTGCTAGCCCCCAAGATACTAAGAGCGTTCCCAGACGATATCTGCCGTCGTTGGATCATCCACACGCGGAGAGACAACGTTAGTGAAGGTGACATAATCAAACTCATTTGTTTTTGAATGAAGAGGTTGAAGGCGCCCTTATCACTCAAAAGATTCGGGGGAAATATTATCAGCATCCGGCTTCTGTCCCAGCAACAGCGGCGTTCCAGATTTACGCTCACGCGAAAAAAGGGGAGAAGAGAGAGAAGGAAAGACCACATCCATTTGGCATTTTTTGTGAGAGAAGAGGACACTGGGCTCAGGATTGTACTAAGATAACCGGAACTGACGCTCGAACTCAGAAATTGAAACAATCATCGCGTTGTTTCCTCTGTCTTAAACGAGGCCATCACACAAAGGACTGTAGCAGGAAAGGAAGAGCTTCGTGTTCCCAGTGTGGAAAAGGTCATCATAGAGCGATTTGCAGCAACTCAAATCATTCCCCTGTCGCGAATTGCACAGAAACAACCACCGTTGGTAAAATAAACGTCACTACTCCGTGATTTACCCATCTCCAGACTGCTAGGATCTCGGGACCAACGGGCTCGAGTAAGCTGACGAGGTGCATTCTCGACGGAGGTAGTCAATCCAGTTTCGTCAAAAGTTCTTTGGTCGATGAACTGGGTTTGGAAGTCATTGGAGACGCATCATTAAAGGTCCACACGTTTGAAACACCATCCAACACACCACATTCACGTAGGTTCGTTCGCCTGAAGACGAGAGGATTTTGGGACAGTTCCCAAGTAACCTTGACGGCATTTGAAACCACCCACTCCTTTTCTCACCACCCAGCAATACCACGAGATATCATGATGACCGGACAAACGCGGCAACTGCAATTGGCTGACCCAACAGATGATTCAGCTGACCTTCCAATCGAGCTGTTAATCCGAGGAGATCAGTATTGGACAATCGTCAGTGACTCCGCCCCGATACGACTCTCCTCATCAGTTGTGTTAATTCCATCGAAATTTGGATGGATATTCACCGGAAACCGCTCAGGCGTATCAGCTTTTAACACGGTTGTAAACTTTATTGATGCATGTCACTCCATGCCCTGTGACGACTCTCTTCGAGGTTTTTGGGATCTGGAGTCCGTTGGGATTACGACTGAACATGACCGAGCAATGAGCGCTAAAGACACCGCAATTCTAACACAATTTCACGCGTCTCACAGTATTGAAGACAAAAGAAGAGTCGTACGATTGCAATGGAAGAAAACTATGGAACTTGCCAACAACTATCACGTTGCAGAAAAACGATTCCAATCACTGGAAACCCGATCCCGGAAGAACGAAGCCCTGAGACAAATATATACGAACCACATGATGGACTACATAAGGAAAGGTCACGTGGAACTAGTGCCAGAGGAGACCTGTACGGATGAGTTTTATCTTCCTCAACACCTAGTAAAGAAAGAGAGACATGGAACCACTAAATGGCGTATAGTCTTCGACGCATCCTCACACGAAGAAAACGCGCGTCCACTTAACGAGACACTGGAAATGGGACCCAACCTAGTCCCCGAACTGTTTGCAGTATTGTTGCGGTTCCGTTCATTCCCCTACGGTGTCATAGGAGACATCAGCCAAGCGTTTCTTCAGTTGTCCCTTCACGGAGAGGATAGGGACTTGACCAGATTCCTGTGGTACCGTGTTGTCGGAGATGAGAGTGGTGCTCACGTGGCTTCCAACGATCAAACAATTTTCTGCTTCCACAGAGATGTGGATAAAACCAAGGATTGGATCCAAGAGAAAGATGAAGCTCTTAATAATGGCGACTTGGGCAAGGACCTGCGCAGTGTTCAGGCTCTGCAGCGTAATCATGAGGGTGTGGAACGTGACCTGGCAGCACTTGGTGACAAGATTCGTCAGTTGGATGATACTGCAAACAGGTTGATGCAAACTCATTCAGAGACTGCAGATCAAACCTATGCAAATCAAAAAGAAATGAATGAAGAATGGGCCCAACTGACAGCAAAGGCTAATAGTCGTAAAGAAAAATTGTTGGATTCTTATGACTTGCAACGCTTCTTAAGTGATTACCGAGATATAATGTCATGGATTAACAGCATGATGGGTTTGGTATCCAGTGATGAGTTGGCCAACGACGTTACAGGCACTGAAGCATTATTGGAGAGACATCAAGAACACCGTACAGAGATAGATGCTCGGGCAGGAACATTTCAAGCGTTTGAATTGTTTGGCCAACAACTCCTACAATCTGGTCACTATGCCAGCGTTGAAATCCAGGAGAAGCTGGAGAGCATGACAGAAGCACGCCAGGAATTAGAAAAGACATGGATTGCACGTCGCATGCAGCTGGACCAATGTCTGGAACTGCAGATGTTCTATCGGGATTGTGAACAAGCTCAGAACTGGATGTCATCCCGTGAGACCTTCCTTGCTGCTGAGGAAGTCGACTCTAAAGGTGACAACGTGGAGGCTCTTATCAAAAAACATCAGGACTTCGACAAGGCCATTAATGCTCATGAGGAGAAGATTGCAGCTCTACAGACTCTAGCTGATCAGCTGATTGCTGCCGACCATTGCGCCTCCCAGCCCATAGATGAGAAGAGGCGTCAAGTGCTAGATCGTTGGAGGCACTTGAAGGAAGCTGAGCAGTGCCCCAAGTTGGGAGAGTCTCAAACCATGCAACAATTCAGTCGTGATGCTGATGAGATGGAGAACTGGATTGTTGAAACGCTTCAGTTGGCTACTGATGAGAGCTACAAGGACCCCGCCATCATCCAGTCCAAGCATCAGAAACACCAGGCATTTGAGGCAGAGTTAGCTGCTAATGCAGATCGTATCCAGAGTGTATTGGCAATGGGACAGAACATAATTGACAAGCAGCAGTGTGCTGGCTCTGAGGAAGCTGTACAGGCTCGATTTGCATCCATTGCTGACCAGTGGGAGTATTTGACACAGAAGACTACTGAGAGAACAGTCAAGTTAAAAGAAGCAAATAAGCAACGCACATACATTGCTGCTGTTAAAGACTTGGACTTCTGGCTTGGAGAAGTTGAGTCTCTTCTTACTTCAGAAGACTCAGGCAAAGATTTAGCATCTGTTCAAAACCTTACCAAAAGGCACCAGTTTGTAGAAGCTGATATTCAGGCCCATGAAGATCGCATCAAAGATATGAACTCTCAGGCAGACTCGCTCATTGAAAGTGGACAGTTTGATACTGCTAGCTTCCAAGAGAAACGCCAATCCATTAATGAACGTTATGAGCACATCAAGAACTTGGCAGCCCATCGCCAAGCCCGGCTTAATGAGGCGAACACACTGCATCAGTTCTTCCGTGACATTGCTGATGAGGAATCCTGGATCAAGGAAAAAAGGCTCTTGGTGGGCTCTAATGACTATGGCCGGGACCTTACCGGTGTACAGAATCTAAAAAAGAAGCACAGACGTCTGGAAACTGAGCTAGCATCTCATGAGCTTGCAATTCAGGCTGTACAGGAAGCTGGGGGAAAATTAATGGATGTGCCCAATTTGGGTGTTCCTGAGATAGAGCAGAGGCTGAAGTTGCAGAATCAGGCTTGGACTGAATTGACGCAACTAGCAGCTACTCGTGGTCAGAAACTTGATGAATCTTTAACTTACCAGCAATTCCTGGCCAAAGTAGAGACATGGATCTGCGAAAAGCAGCAGTTGCTGTCTGTGGAAGATTATGGAGATCTATGGCTGCTGTTCAAGATCTGTTAAAGAAGCATGATGCTTTTGAAACAGATTTTACTGCCCATCAAGATCGATGCGCTGATATATGTGGTGCTGGAGAGAAGCTGATTGCTGATGGCAATCATTATCTTGAGAGTATTGCTCAGCGCTGTCATCAACTGCAGAATAAGCTGGCCCGACCCGTTCAGCTGGTCGTGCCTCTTGAGGTAGACCAGGGTGGGGAGGAAGTTGGGAATAGACTTCCAACTTGGCCACAGATAGTGCCATCTCCCAAGCTCCATAGCCTTTGCCATTATGTTGGACTGCAGTGTGTATGTGTTTTATCTGTCGCTCCTGCTCTTTGTATTGTTGCTCTTTTATTCTGTGATATGTAATAAAAGTTTGGAGAGTTTAGAATAGTGACTAGTGTGTGTTGTCAGTTTTATACCACCCTATTCCTCAATAATCATGGTGTCTGAACATTCATCTTTCATTAAGCAAATTTCTTTTTTGTTCAGACGGGGGATATTAAACACATTGCCCTCACCAAATAGCTTATAAAGATAATAGCGGAAACTCCGCCGTAAAAGCATGCGCTCGCCTGGAGACAGCGATCACAGTGCCATCTCTTGGTGCGAGTTGACGGCATTACGCTCCTTGCCACCCACAACTAGTATTTTTGAGTGCGCAGCGACCGAAATTGCATTGTGGAGTTAACATATGTCTCTGCTTGATATTTAGGCAGCAAATAATTTAAAGATTAGTGTTAAAAGAAACCAAAGATACTTGGTTCTGTACAATTTATATAGAATTCTAAAAAATACTGCAGATAATTCTTGAAATGGTATTGGTGTGGGTTACTGAAGTCTGGAATATACCCATACATACCCGTAAGCATTTAAACTTATTGATGTGTTACTTTTCGTAATTTAACACTTCCTATGTTTACATACGATTCAGAAGAATCATTCGTCTTATTCACAAATGCCTTTATGAAGACTGCAAAATATCTTCTAGCCAACAACAGAATACAGTTCTTGCATACTCCCTCCGGTGTGGCACATTCACTCGTAAATTAACCATCTTGATTTTGACCCCATGCGTGCTTTCAATCAAAAATTGATCAAAATTGCATCTAAATAGTTCTGACATTTTGTGTGACAGATCTTGAGCACACTCATTAGGAAAAAGCATTTTGCTCAATTCATACTTTTTCATTTGTATGTGAAAGTTACCAACGTCATGCTCATTATCGTTGAATGATGCCAGAGCCATTTTACATTCCTCATGTTCCAGTCCACTGCAGGCCCAACCCATAACATAATTTCTGGCATTTGTCTGCGGACCTTCAATGACAAGGAAATCAACATAAACAGACACATCAACAGTGACCTCACTAGGCATTACAGTCACAGGTGCAATGAAAGTCCTTTCTTCTAAGTCCTTTAGTCTTACTAGGAATGATGCAGCATCAACTTCACAGTTACTACCTTGGGATGGGGAGAGCAAACTGTTGACCATTATTGTCCTTATGGCACTGCGAAACTTGTGGCATCAGGTGTTACATTATTACCTCCTTTCCCTCTTATGATCGAAAATGCATTCTCAATACAGTCTTGAGTCAACCTTCGAGTAAACAGAAAGCTGAAACCAAACCTATCACTAAGTTCTTTCCACAGTAAAGTAAGAGCTGTGATATTGTCTATCCATCCTTTGATGCACTGTGGGTTATTTTTACTGCTTGGCCTCTTATTTTGAACAACAATATTTTTCAAAACGTCTTTGATTTCTTCAAGCTTCTTTAAATGTTCAGATTTGTTACAAAGAGGCTTCCTATATTGCTTTGGGCTGCTACATTTTAACGAGTTGAAAATATCATACAAAATGTCACAGATTTCAATTAATTCAGCAGTGAAAGCAGCAGCTGGTGGCAAGGAATTAAACCCTACATGCACTAACATGCCTGCAGCAACAGAGTGACTTAGAACCCTTACTGCCAAACATACCCTCATTGGAGAAAATGGAGGGAGTGTGATGCATTTCTTAGACAAGCGAGGGGCAAGTCGAGGTACCATTCCAGCATCCTTCTTATAAAATTCTTTAATGTGGGCCCAACTGCAAATTTTCCCTTCCCAGTGGAAATCGTACTTCTTAAGATTATTTCTTACTGATTTTATCAGGTGTGGTGGATCATAAAAGAAATAAATATTTTCTCCATTGACTTCAATAAAAGGGTTCTCAGAAGTTACACCTAAAATCTTTCTCATCTTTACATTGTTAGCACCCTGATCACAAGTGACAGCTTTTGGTATTAACCCAGTCTGCTGAAGTTTTGTTATCACCTGAACTAGCATTTCTTTTATGCATTCACCTTTCATAGCACCCTTGGTTAAATAGTACCCTATGATTTGCTTGAAATTCAAATGCAAACCTTTGACCATTACCACCATAGCCTGGTTGCACAGTGGTCGCATTGCATTTGTGTCTATTAATTCACCATCTGAACCAAAGTCTTCAAAACCTACAAACAAATCATTCTGTGCACTGAAGGTCAAAAGTGATTTTAGAGACATTTCATCAAATACCACAGATATAACTTTTTCCCTAGCCTCCATCTTTTCACACTTAATTTTCAATAAGTCAAGGACCATCTTGTTTATACCAGGCTTTATTTCTGCATTTTCTAACCAGCTCCGCAGTAATCTAGTGGTTGGCTGACAAAAATATTGTTGCAAAAACCTATATGCCTTCGCTGAGCAAAAATGCAGAGCTAAAGAGAAACTTTTGTCTTGTTCTGTATACCTACGTCCCTGAGCCTTCCTGTTTTCAAGTATTGTCTGAAGATTGATGAAATTTTCTGCAACATCATTACACACATTATTCCTTCTACACTCACACTGTAATTCCTTCTGTTTTAGTTTTGCTTTTAGTTGACGAATTTCAGTTTTCAATTTAATATTCAATCTCTTGTACTTGCTCACTGCTTTCTGAGACAGTCTGAACCTCTTCTTCACCTTAACACATTCTTCACACTGTTTTTCTTCTCTACATTCAGGGATTTCCATAGGCTCATAATTATCTGCTGTTTCTTTTGGTTCCAATTCCTCTTCTCTCTTTCTTTTCTATGGACTGCTTCTGCATATGGTTTGCTTTGCCATAGGCAGTAGAACTGAAGGCACTGCACCAGGCCAAATACTGAAAATTACAAGGAAATATTAGGACATTGGTTTTAATCTATCCTTTTTGACATACAGTACTGATATTTAAAAACGAGTTGAACGCGCTTAATTACATTAAAAAAACAGTTACCTTCTCATATATTTTCTAATGAAGTCAGTAAAATTAAAATTTGTGTTTTTGAACTTGTTAGATTACACCAACCTCCTTTTGCTTTAATAGTGCAATACATACACTTTAGAGGCAGATGACCTCGCTGTTCCGCCCCTTATAACAACAATAAATAACTACGTACACTTTCAATCGGAAATATTGAAGCATGTTGTTAAATGTTAGGCCTACGGTACCCTAGTCACCACGTTTATAATTATGCTGTTATTTCAATATTAACATTAGGCCTACTATCAACAACCTACAAAGATCTTACCCTTGACTTAACAAGTTTTTGTTCCTGAAATCTTTCTCCACAAAGTGGTGTGAGCATACAACATGAGTTCTGTTTAAATGTTCTGGGCCATTCATTTTCAATACGTCATCTAAGTCAGCTCTTCGACTTCGAATAACCCACTGCGTGCATCTATAAATAAATAAATAAAGAACAGGCTAAAATATACTAAATTATATTGTAAAAGCATTTTGTATTAAAAGAAAACCGAACTATCAGTGTAATGGTAGGCTACTTGTTTACAATAAATTCATACTTACATTTCCTTATTTCTTGGGAACTTGAAGAAAGATTTTGGGTCACTTTGCTGTTTATAATTATTACAGCCATATATGGCACAAATACTCCCCGTACCAACCATTACAATTGGATAATTAGATCATCCACATCTTATAATTGTTTGGTTGGATTTCACGGTTGTAAATCAGCTGGTCTTACGCTGCCAACTCAGACCGCTAGGCGGTGCTGGGGAGCGCTGTCTCCTGTTTTGGTGAGGAGTTTCCGCTATTATCTTTATAAGCTATTTGCCCTCACTAAACGAGGAAGTATCAAACCATTTTGCATTTTGTTTGATCACGACGTACGGGTTGCAGCCACGGATATGATAAATAAAACTATCCGTGTCTGAATATAACAAAGAAATGGCACCAAATCGCTTCATTACAAAGCCATAATGAAATTGATACATATGCAATTTTGAAAAGTCTAAGATCACATGGCCTAAATGGATGGGTTTATATATACCACTTTAGTTTTGGATAATTCAATAGTTAGTAAATCGTGCTCAATGATGTTCATGGACTTGAAATTTGGCTTAGCAATATATTTTCGAGCACCCCAACGCCCATCCCATGTGTTGACCAATTTGATGTCCCGATACTGCCGTACACTTTCTAGACTCTTGCCATAAATTCAATTATTCATGAGTTTAAAAAAAGTTATTTGAAATGGCTGAGTTGCACTTTGCCTTGGATAGGTATTCAAATCCATATACGGTTTCAACCACCATTTCTGTGAGAAACATATACCTCTATGGATTTGTGTGAGGGTTGAACCCTGCGCCAATCATTCTACCAACATGCTAATATGCAAAACATAGTGATTTTTATCATACAAGATGCCCATCAATTTTTTATGAATCCACTTACTGTTGGGCGGCACCATTTTCTCTATGCAAAAGGGAAAATCATCATGTCGCTGTCTGTGATGGGAGGGATAAACTAAATCGACTTCAGGAATATATCCTACGTCCTGTTGTTGGGCTGCGCTATGCACATTGAAATCTTTAATTTCGTTCTCAGACGGCCAGTCAAAGTTACTGAACGGTAATAGTTGGTTCATCGCATGGCCTTATAAGTTGTTGACATCGAAATACATTAAGTAGGATTCAGGTTCTTCAGGACAGTAATCAGGCATGTATGGATTATTTACCTTGGCATGTCGCTGATTAAGCGATACGAAACATCCACGGATTCCTTTTGCCACCATTAATACAATATCGGGATCCGTTAATAATTCAACCTCAATATTTGTGTATTTTAGGGCAGCGTCCCAGCTTAATCCTGGACTGGTATAGTAGTGTGCGGGATCAAGGCCGTAAATCGTGTGACATAACTGACGGAACGTTTTAAATATGTCTGTCAGCAGCAACACGTCCAATTTTAAGTAATGGATAGCATATTCGCCCAGGGTCTCTTTGTGAAATGCTCGCCAAACATGCCATGCGTGAGCACATTCCTGTTCAGTGATGGTGCTTTGAGATAACTGAGAAAAAAATTATCGTGGCGGCAAACATTTTTCTTCTAGCACATCCCAACTTCCCACATAATCGTAAGGAAAATGACCTTTACGAACACACAATTTGAATTGTTCTGTATTGGTAAAGTGGGATTGTGTGTGCTTCATTTCGTCTTCTCTTAATCCTTCCACTAAACTATTCAGTGAGCTAGACATATATTTCAATGAGTCTAGAAAGCGAATGGTCATGTTTCCTTTTCGCCATGAAAGCGAGGTAAAACTCTCATTGTTTTTGGCCAAAATAGTGAATTTGCTTTTATGTACATGGGCAAATTCTTTAACAATAAAGTGAAGGTCGTATCGGGATTTTTTTTGTAAGAACACCGGAACGTAACGAGGTGCAGAGTAGTTCAAATTGCTTTCGCTATGGGCTGCACCTCGAAATTGCCCGGTCATGTGACAATGATCTCTTACTTTTATTTCCCCGCCTAAAATAGGCTTTTCAAATATGTGGCAGGTGGTGGCTTGATCATATTCTATTTTCTGTACGTCATTCATTTGAATAGGTACAGATTTGTCCAATTTTTTTTCTACCTTGCCCACTAAAGCCGCCATTTGATCACCAAACCACCGCGCACAATCTTGACCTTTATAACTAACATATTCACACAGGGATTTATCATAATTGCAGACAACATAATAGCCTACTGCAAAAGGTTCATGTTTCTGCACGTGATAACTTGAGCTTGTATGGGGGATGGTTCGCACCCTTGGATTGGGAAGGTTAGAGCCTCGAAATCAGCATAAACACTAAATGGTACCATCTGTTGTTTATATGTGGCTTTAAATTTTAAGATTGTATCATTCCCTTGTGACAAGACTAGCCTTACCGCAGTCTGCTGTTTACAGTCTTCCGTATGTCGTTGTAACAGTTCATCAGTTACAAAATACTGTAAGCATCGGTCACAAATATGTTTCTTACATTCATGCTTGGACACTTGGCTGCTTACCAATCTCCCTAATTGCTTTACCCAGCAATAATGTTTTTAACCCTATTAGACAAAAATGACAAGTCATGCTTGGACACTTGGCTGCTTACCAATCTCGCTAAATGCTTTACCCAGCAATAATGGTTTTTATCCCCATTAGACAAAAATTACAAGTGAATGTGATGTTGTTTTGCCTGTTTTGTGGCATACAATGGGCCCACAATATTGTATCCCCCGATGCCATACACCGTGAATGAGAAATTAGGATTATCTTTCTCAAATAAATGGATTTTATCTAGAGGCATTGGGAATGAAACGCGCTCGAGATTTAGAGTTTGTTTTAAGTGGTTAAACTTATCTTTGTACTTCCCTGGTCTATCACCATGTTTGCCTTCAAAGGGTTGCAAAAAGCTGGCAATTTTCCACAAAAAGCATTCATCATCTTTGTTGCATATGTTAATAATTGCCTTTTTCGAAGCGATCCTGCTCAGTGTGGGAATATAGATACTCCCTGCATTCAAGGGGTTGTATTTACAAATATTAATTTGCTGTCAAGAGCCAAGCCACTAGGCCCGTCTTGAAATTTGTCAAATTTATTGATAAGCGCTTGAACAGCCTTTTCCTGATACCACGATTCCAAACTGTCGGCAATCAGTAATTCCTCCATTTTAGTACTGTACAAAGGTTGAACTTTTGTTTCTGTTTAACTTTATTTTTAATCAATATAAATTGACATAGCAGTTCAACATTTATTTTCAATGGGTGATGTGATCTTAACCCTTTCTGTCATTCACACGAAAAAATGGGGAAACACGATTCAACAAATTCTTTAGGGGACAGACAGTAATTCGCGTTATAAATCCGGCCGGAGCATACTCTACTCTTAAAATATTTGGCTATAGGCTGCCACAATAATCCTTCACTGATTGATATAGACATGCTTTAAAAAAAAGATGAATAAACGGTGTTAACCTTACCTTACAATAGGGTAATTCAAATACCAGCAATACAGTTGACACCCACACACACGCACACTCACACACACACACACACACGAACAATAGTCGTAGCAACTGTTGTTGTTCCGTAACTCTTGGCCCTAGCAGCAGTCAGCCATGGGGTGGTGTTGGTTTGTTTTACAACGATTTATCTGGAAATCAGACCAATAAAACCCTTCATTAGTCAGGGTTATATACAGTAAACATGCGCATTCATTCATTCATTCATTCATTCAATCATAGCACTTTATATACAAAAGGAATTAGAACATAAAACGATTGGAGGTACAACAAAGTTAAACACACACACAAACATAGTTCTTTGGGAACACACACATACATTCGCTTAGGTTGGTAACACACTCACATAGCAATAGCAAAGTAAGTAGGAAAAATACATTCATAGCTTTACCTTTTTAATATCACAACCGTAGCTTAGTGGTTTAAGCTGCTACTGCTGCTGCTGCTGCTGCTGCTGCTGCTGCTGCTGCTACTGCTGCTGCTGCTGCTGCTACTTTTGCTACTGCTGCTACTGCTACTGCCGCTTGACACACATTAATTCTGCAACAACAATAAATAAATTCCATAAGTTCATGGATTACCATTAAATAAATAGCATTCATTCAGAGTAAGTGGCAAAGGACATGTACGCCCCTTGCAAATAATAATTATTTTCTCTCTCTGTGTAATTATACACAGAATCTTTCTTTTATTCTCAATCAGTTGAACATCTGCAACAAAATACATCGATACCAATAAGTCAGTGAATCACCCTCCAATAAAGCACTAAATGCCAATAATCCATTTCATAACATAGTTATAAGACAAATAACGTACCTTCTCTCACTTCTTGATGAAGTTCATGTTTTTTTAAATTAATTACTAACACACACTAATGTCCGTCCCCATCAAAGGATAACACGCGAGTAATGGCTGTCTCTGACGAACCCAGTGGGTATAGCCCTCGATAAATTGTCAGAGCAACACTTTTTTACACTCTAACAAAGACTTGTCAAGCAAAGCCTAGCTTGGAAAACTGCCCACATCAATGGATCACACACTTACGTGCACAACAGTGTGAAGTCCGTCATCAGAATTTCAAACACAATGCTGTCGGCGGGAAAAACCTTGGAGAATTGGCTCGACTTAGTTGTTGTCTTCAAAGCTGCTCTTATCTCTCTCGGTCCAGACTGAAAGTGGACACCCACGTTCCCACCCACTTGCCCCCGGCATTTTTGTCGTGATAAGAGAATAGCCCCGAGTAGTCCACAGCCTGGAGCTATGAAATCTCTTTTCATCATGGTTCAAGCAAACCCCTTCGTCAAATGGCTTTTTACAAATATGACCGCGAAACTGGCTCCTTTCCAATTCCTTTCTTCTCGCAAGTCCATCATTATCGTAAAAACAGTCGCACCGGTTTCCCAAACCTCCACCAAAAAAAAAAAATATATATAAAATAAATAAACGTTCAAAAACACATGTTTCACCTCAAATTTCCATCTTAACCACGCCACACCCACACCCCAATCACGAACTCACCTCAAACCTGCTTCTCACTTTTCCAGTTTCCCAAATATTAGGGAAATGTCAACAACGCATGTTTAGACCAAAAACCATGGTTTCACCTTTTCAACACATACATCCCCGTAAAGAGGATAACGAGACAAAAAATATCATGTCACACGTCATGATCAGATTTCGGTTTTTCAAATATTAGGGGAAATGTCAAAAAACATGTTTCACTCAAAACGTGAACAGATTTTGTCCTAGAGACTTGAAATTTTTTTGGGGGTAGAGGGTTAAAGACCTTTCATTTATGTCCAACAACCTTTTTTGTACAATTCCTTGTTTCCGAAATATAGCCAAATATAGCCAGTTTTTTTCAGAAAAATGTTAAAAATATAAACTTTTGTTCTAACCGTAAAGGACATTAAGACCTTTCGTTTAAGCCATGGCACAACCTTCTATCATGTGTGTTTTTAAAAATATCTACTTTCAGAAACAAAAATTTTCATTTTTAGCCTACTTTTCACATTTTGCAAAAATGAGGAAAAAGTAGACTTATGAGATCAGGCAAATGTGTGTCTGTCTGTCTGTCCTTCTGTCTGTCTGTCTGTCTGTCTGTCCTTCTGTCTGTCTGGCTGGCTGTGTGTGTGTCCCCCCCTATCAACTCCTAAATGGCTGCCGCAATCGAAACAAAATTTGGTAGGAGTAAAGATCTATACCTGAATATCTCACGGTCATATTTGAAAATGATGTCAGTGCAACCAACTGCTGAAAAATCGCAATTGAAATTTGAGCTCCCTGTTGGATATCTTGGAAGGTATGAATGGGAGCTATTTCAAAATTGGCACACGCACAGATAATAATATTACAGTTTAATTTTCAGGAGGCCATACATGGCAGTGTTGCCAAAATGATTATAAGCCTGCTGATAGGTCCACATTTTAAATGCATATAACTTCTACACTATCAATTGGATTTCAACCAAATTTCGTATGCGCTATGTGTACATAAACAGATAGGGCAGAGCGTATTCTTAATATCCCTCAGGGCTGCCAACTGTTAATAAATGATCTCAATCTTTTTTATCCAAATACCCATATATCAGAAAGTATGCAAGCCGACAGCTTTAAACTATGCACACGTATAGTACCTGACATTCTATATTAATTTGGAGTAGCTTATATACGCCAGTGCTACCAACATGATTCTAAGGCTGCTGAGATGTCCAAATTTTAAATGCATATAACGTCTACACTATCAATTGGATTTCAACAAAATTTCGTATGCGCTATGTGTACATAAACAGATATGACTGAGCGTATTCATAAAATCCCCCAGGGCTGCCAACTGTTAATAAATGTTCTCAATCCTTTTTATCTAAATACCCATATATCAGAAAGTATGCAAGCCGACAGCTTTAAACTATGCACACGTATAGTACCTGACATTCTATATTAATGTGGAGTAGCTTATATACGCCAGTGCTACCAACATGATTCTAAGGCTGCTGAGAGGTCCAACTTTAAATACATGTAACTTCTATACTGTCATTTGGATTTCAACCAAATTTCGTGTGTGCTATGTGTACCATAACAGATATGACTATGCCGATTCTTAAGAGTAACCAGGGCTGCCAACTGTTAATAATACTGTCTCAATTTTTGTTACCCTAATATGAATATATCAGAAAGTATGCAAGCCAATTGCTCTAAACTTTGCACACGTATAGTACCTGGCATTCTAGATTAATTTGGAGTAACTAATATAGGCCTACGCCAGTGCTGCCAACATGATTCTAAGCCTGCTGATAGGCCCAATTTTAAAATGCATGTAACTTCTATACTAACTAATGGATTTCATTCAAAATTGACACAACAAAATAGATCATATAATTTCAGATTATTTCTGACCAATACATGTATGTCATTGTTGCCAACGTGATTTTACGCGCGTTGTTAGATCCAATGTTTAACTGCATGTAACGTCCATGCTATCGATTGGACTTCAACCAAATTTTGTATTATGTACCTTACGAGATGGAACTAAGAATATATTCAGTCACCAGGGCTGCCAACTGTAGTTCTCTATTAGGCTACATTATGCCAGTTATACAATATTTCGAACTAATTAGAAATTTCGATATTACCAACTTAATGTCGTCATTATTCTAGATAGATCCATATAGATTAATCATTGGCATGAATCTTAAGTTTTAAGAAAATTAGGCTCTTTAGTTCGTCACGGAACTTCTTGTTTAATAGTACAAGTCATTCATAGGAAAGAGGACGTCACTCCAAGCCCTACAACACATCACACATCATAATCCGACTGTTCCGTTCCCAGTCACGGCATCATATATACGTTTGGTGCATCTGTGTCGTGAGGCAAGAGTCACGGCACCTTAGATACGTTCGGTGCTTTTTTTGTATCGTGACGCAGCAGGCCGGTGTGCTTGTGATGCAAACACTCGACAATGGAATAATAGTTCTGGTAAGAATACTATGAGTACTACTGAATGTGTTTTTCATTTGGCGTGAATGATAAGGGCAATTATATGATTAAATGTTACATGTTTGATATGCATCAACATATGGTCCTTTGGGCCGTATACGAAAACCAAAACTGTCCATGGAAATACAGTACCGTACTTAGAAGTCCACATTGATGACATCATCTGCCAGTTCCAGTATCGATGTTCCATCAACAGAGGTTAAGTAAATAAGTAATTTCGGTGAGTAAATACAAGTTGCTCAGGCCTCCTTTTCTTTACAATCATCCTATTAATAATGGATCCTGCCACGAAACAGAAGCTGATCACGCAGAGGGTACGGCTAAGAGCTCAGCTTACGCGCATGCAGACCTTCGTAGAAAATCTAGGCGACCAGCAGCGATCTAATTTGCATGAAATTAAATTGAGATATGACGATATGGGTGCTATAATGTCCAAGTTTGACGATGTTCAGTCTGAACTAGACCTAGGAGATACCGAAAATGAGCAAGTACATGAACAAGCTAGATTGGAATTTGAAACTAAATACTGTAAGACTAAGGGTGACATGGGTAACATAATCACTAATATTGAAGAGGCATCATATCATTTAGAAAGCTCAGGAAGAACCCAAGCAGACACTGTGTCAGGGTTGAAACTTCCGTCGATCAATATTCCTAATTTTGATGGGAAGTATGAAAACTGGCTCTTATTTGCAGACAGTTTCAAGGTTATGGTACATAACAATAACCAGGTACCGGTTGTTCAAAAGTTTCATTATCTCGTGTCAGTTCTCAAGGGGCCGGCTAGCCAATTAATACAAAACCTTCCTATAACTGAAGTGAACTATAAGATAGCCTGGAAAATGCTGCAGGACATATTTGAGAATAAGAGGCTTATAGCAGCCACCCATGTTAAGGTGCACTTAAGCCTAAAACCAGTTGCTATTGAAACTGCTAAAGAACTCGTAAGGTATTCAAATACATTCAACGGTCATTTAAACGCACTTATAGCCTTGGAACTTACCATTCCACTGCACGAAGTAATACTGACTCAAGTGTATGCTCGAGGACTTGATATCAGTACTAGGCGAGACTGGTAATTATCGCATGTAGAGACTAACTCTCTGTCCCTCAATGAATTATTATCATTTGTGGAACATAAACGACAAGCACTAGGGAACTTACCAAGCACACAACACATCACCTTAGTGCCCAGACAGCAATCTGAGCGGAGTAAGGTCAAGTCACAGGAAGACACTCAAGCACGTTATTCTTATATCACGACCAACCACATCAAATGTACCTACTGTCAGGACAATCATAGCATTCACAAGTGTGAAACATTTGCAGCTTTCAGCCTAGGGGAAAGTTTCAAATCGTTAAGGAAAGAGGTCTATGCTCTAATTGCTTGCGCACTGAGCATTCATCCAGAGATTGCAAATCGCGTGGTTGTAAGTTGTGGAACAAAAAGCACCACACATCATTACACAAACAGAATGAAGGTACTCTGTCAGGTAGAAATGGTGGCTCAAGTCCACACCCAGTGGCTTCTAACCCAACACACACATACTGCAACGTAGGAGATCGATACTCGGCTAGGATGATATTGTCTACGGCCTTAGTAAGAGTCATGGATTCTGACGGGAAAGTGCATGTATGTAGAGCATTGTTGGATAGTGGCATCCAGACAAATCTCTGTACGGAAGGTCTTGTTCAGAGATTACGCCTAAGAAAATACAAAAACCCTATACCAATTAGTGGAATAAATAACTCTCTTTCACAAACTAAGCACAGTGTTCAGTTGCTGCTGCAATCCACTGTGAGTGACTTCACAATTAATATGTCATGCTCTATCCTTCCACGTATTACAGGGAGCATGCCTAGCAGCTTTATTCAACACGATCATTGGGACTTGACCACTGATGTAACACTTGCTGACCCTAAGTTTTTCAGCCAGGAGACGTAGAATTATTAATCGGCGCAGAGCATTTCCTTTCATTACTGAAGCCTGGTCATCGTACACGATCACCAAATTATCCAGTCCTCCAAGAGACTGAATTTGGATGGATTCTTTCAGGAAGATTTCGACCACAGGGAGAAGAATGCTTAGGAGTATCCTCATGATTTTTGCGGATAGAAGACAACTTAGATGCCCAGTTACAACGGTTCTGGGAAATAGAGGATCCCTCTTCCCCAATCAAAACTCAGGAAGAAAAAAACTGAGATAAACATTTCACAGATAACACTACGAGGGACGAATCTGGTAGATTTGTAGTTCGCTTGCCTCTTAAGCAAAAGCCTGAAGTATTAGGAGACTCATTTAGTCAGGCTATGTCAAGGTTAACTCAGCTAGAGCGGCGCTTTAGCAAACAGCCTGCACTAAAGCAAGATTACTGTAACTTTCTGCATGAATATGAAATGTTAGGGCACATGGTGAAAATAAATAACTCCTTGACGTTAGGTGATGACAGTGGATGCTATTACTTGCCACATCATCCTGTTTTTAAGCCGTGTAGCATTGGACCCAAAACTAGGGTTGTTTTTGACGCATCTGCAAAATCATCGAATGGTTTATCTCTCAATGACATACTAATGGTTGGACCCACAGTTCAAGAGGATCTGTAATCCATTATTCTCAGATTCAGAACACATACTTTCGCCTTCATTGCCGATATTGCCAAGATGTATCGACAAGTCAAGGTGCATGTTGGTGACAGAAAGTTACAACGGATTATGTTGAGAGAATGTCCAGAGGAGCCACATAGTTGCTATGAACTAACTACCGTAAAATATGGCACAGCTGCTGCAAATATTCTCGCCACGAGATGCCTGCAAAAACTCGGTGAAGTAGAAGAATCAAGGTTTTCTAGAGCAGCACAAGTTCTCCGCAGGAATTTTTATGTTGATGACCTAGTTAGTGGTTGTAACGACCTTCAGGATGCTCTACAGCTTCAGTCTGAAATCATAACATTGTTGGAGAGTGGAGGCTTCCGTCTCAGAAAATGGTGTGCCAATCACCCAGCACTGCTGACAGCAGTTTCAGAAGAGAATAGAGAAACTCTGCTGCCTCTTAATCTAGACCAAGGTAGCACTGTGAAATCTCTAGGCTTATTATGGCAACCCATTATCAGATCAATTCCTGATTTCTGGTAATCTGTGTTGCAGTTTGGATCGTGCTGATCTCATTGTCACAAAGCGCAAGATTTTGTCAATCATTACTTCTATTTTTGATCCCCTTGGTGTGGTCAGTCCAGTGGTGATATCCTATAAGATTTTCATGCAAGAACTATGGTTGGTCACACTAAATTGGGATGATGAACTCACATCTGAACAAGTTGTAGATTGGGAAGGGTTTCATCCTCAACTCCCTGCAGTCAAGGAATTTAAGGTGAAACGATTAATCACTTGTAAAGAACCCCCTTCAGATGTTCAGATTCATGGATTTGCCGATGCCTCGGAACGAGCGTATGGGGCTTGTATTTATGTACGGTCTGTCGACAAGGAAGGGAGGACGTTTGTCAATTTGTTATGCTCCAAGTCCAGAGTAGCACCTATAAAGAGACTGACGCTGCCTAGACTTGAACTGTGCGGAGCATTGTTGCTCGCACAACTGGTACATAAAACACTGCCAGTATTGTCATTCCAAGTCAGCAAGGTGTTCCTGTGGACAGATTCTATGTTTCTATCATTGTTCTGTCCTGGATCGCATCCCCTGCTACGCGGTGGAAGACATTTGTGGCCAACAGGGTTTCTTCAATTCAAGAATATACTCACAAGCAGAATGGAGACACATTCCAACCCATGACAACCCAGCAGACTTAATATCGAGAGGCGTTGCTCCAAAACGACTACAAGACATGAAGCTCTGGTGGAATGGTCCGATTTGGCTACCCGAACCCTTTGACTTTTGGCCTGTGAAAAGTATCTCCCATTTACAGAAGGATGAATTACCTGAATCTCGAGATACCCATTCTGCGGTCATCTTAGTAAATACCGAGGCAGTTGCATTTATGCACAAATACTCATCGTTGTCTCGACTGACTCGAGTGACTGCTTATTGTCTACGATTCATGCACAACCCTGCCGACCCACAGGAGAAATATACAGGAGTACTTACTGTACACGAACTTCAGTCGGTGTTATACACCTGTATTAAATTCTCACAACAAGCATGTTATACTAAAGAGATAGCTGACCTTCAAGCTATTCGCTGCGTCTCAAAGAAGAGCAAGATTGCAGATCTGCACAGTGATTCTTCATTTTGTTATATATTCATCCTTGTAATGAATTTAACTTTATTTGTGTTTTTTTCTATTGTCTTGTTTTTATTTGCTACAGTGAACTTTCAATCTATGTAATTTCTATTGAATCAACTGATTCAACGGCGGGGAGAATGTTCCGTTCCCAGTCACGGTATCATAGATACGTTTGGTGCATCTGTGTCGTGAGGCAAGAGTCACGGCACCTTAGATACGTTTGGTGCTCTTTTGTATCGTGAAGCAGCAGACCGGTGTGCTTGTGATGCAAACACTCGACAATGGAATAATAGTTCTGGTAATAATACTATGAGTACTACTGAATGTGTGTTTCATTTGGCGTGAATGATAAGGGCAATTATACGATTAAATGTTACATGTTTGATATGCATCAACACCGATCATGCGTTCGCGAGATATCGGCAAAGTTCGCGAGAAAGTAGGCTGTGTGGCGGCGCCACAACTAAAGCACCACTGTTATGCCTATGAACATCATTGTTTGTTTTAACAAAAAGGTATTTATTCATTAAATTATTTTTAAAAACATACCGTAATTCATTCAAAGAATCTTATATATTAAAATAGTTTTCAAAAATTTCACCCTTTACTAAAACTGAAATATCTCGGGAAGTATTTGCGCTACGACGACGTTTGTTGTCTTAAAATGTAATGCCCGTCAAGCACCGTCGATTGATACCCACCTTACTTGATTATATAATTCGAGTATTAAAATAATTGCGAATATTACTTCCTTCAAGGTCTCACGAAAATAGAATCGAATGACTTGACGGACATATTGTCGCTAGGCGACAAGGACTAACACAGTATCATGATATTCAACGCCGCCTCAATAATAAATCTAACTTGATATTAACAGAGAGTTCCCTAATTACGTCATGATATCGTTAACTTCTACCTGCTCCACTCGGGCGCTAATGTCGCATGAATCCATGCAATAAGTAGAAGGGGTTTCTGTGCACATAATTTAATTAAAACTTCTCAAAGAATGGATTACTTTGAGACTGAAATGTTCATGCACAATCAGCAGTCATTTTGCTAATGACACTGTCATGTCAACATCTGTTTGAATGACAACAAATACTGTATACGAAAGACAACTAATTTCACGAAGATGCCGCTACAGTCGAATGTTGGAACCGCCATTTTGTATTGTGTATCCGATCTTTCTATTATATAGTCTTTGGCCTCACCGGCTACAAACTGTCTTCTTATCGTTTCATCATTCGTCCTTATAGGTTGTGTGCTCAATCAATACAATTAAACATATTATGATGAATGAGAGGCGACACTCAATTCCAAATGTTATAAAGATTAAAGGTGACGGTAATTGTCTGTTCAGGTCATTGGCATATTGTGAGTACAACAATCAGAGTTTATTTACACAGGTTAGAAAGCGAATTGTAAAACATATTACAGACAAGTGGAATAATTATTCTTCCTTTATTGTTGGCAACAGCGATATGTACGAAACTGCTATCAATACGAGCGATGATTACAAAATGTATATGTCTATGAATGGTGTTCATGGAGGTAATGTTGAGTTACTTGTCGCTGCTAAAGTTTGCAAAATGGATATTTATTCGTGGATTACTACTGTCGTATGGAAGGTGACCGGTAAAAATATATACGTCATCAACAAACGAAGTTACGAGTTGATACATATGCCGGTTTAGCAGACGCCTTGCATGTACGAGCAGAAAATGAAAATCTCAGAGTCGGTCGTATTGTAGTTTTGCCATCTCCTTTTACAGGTAGCCCAAGGATAATATTGCAAAATTATCAAGATGCGATGGCGAAAGTGAGGAAGTTTGGAAAGCCAGATTTATTCATTACGTTCACCTATAATGCGGGCTGGCCAGAAATACTTAACAGTATTCATCTCTGGGAAACGACTAATAATAGGTCTGATATTGAAGTGAGAGTTTTCCATTGCAAAGTATTGATTAATGTTAAGGACATTTTCGGTAAAAGCATATCGATATACAGTGGAATGTCAAAAACGAGGTCTCCCGCACATCCATTTACTCTTAACATTAACGGAAGATTGTAAGTTTCGAGAAATTTCTGACATTGACAGTGTGGTGTCAGCCGAAATACCAGATCTCGAGGATGAAGCGCTATACGAGTTGGTAAGGCGTCATATGGTACATGGTCCTCCCGGATCTTTGAATCCTGCTTCAGTCTGTATGAAAGATGGCTTATTTAAGAAATATTTCCCTAAACAGTTTCAGGAAGAGACCAAAGATAATGCCAATGGTTATCCTTCGTATAGGAGAAGAAATAATGGACGGATTATTATAAAAACAATTCGAGGCATTGACATTGAAGTCGATAGTCGATTCATTGTTCCCTACAATCCATTTCTTTTACTTTACGTGCAAGCTCATATTAATGTTGAAATATGCTCAAGTGTTCGAAGTGTTAAATACATCCACAAATATCTTATATATTAAAATCCACAAGTATGTGTATAAAGGTCATGACTGCTGCATTGTTAAAATATGTCCTGAAGGCGAAACGGTGAACTACGATGAAATTACTTCTTTCCTAAATGCTAGATATGTTGGCCCAACAGAAGCCGCATTCAGGATATTTTCATTTCACATGCATGAACAGTCACATTCTATCGTGCGATTACCAGTTCACTTGCCAAACTTGCAAAAAATCTATTTTAAAAATGATAACGCTCCTGATATTTTACTTCAAGCACAGTTGCGCAACACGGAATTACAAGCGTGGTTCAAGTTAAATCAAGATTCGCAAGCCAGAAGTCCGTATATATATCCTGAAACACCAGTACATTACGTCTGGAATTAGAGCAACTGCCAGTGGCAAAAAAGAAAAAAATGTTTCAAAAACTATAGGCAGAATGTATAATGTTTCGCGTACAGAAACAGAAAGGTATTATTTATGCCTGTTATTGTTTCACGTCATATGTGCTACCAGCTTCCAGGATCTACGAACATACAAAGCAGTTGTCTATTCTACTTTCAAAGAAACAACTAAGGAGCGAGGTTTGCTGATTGCCGATTCTGAATGGCAGCGTTGTTTGGCAGAAGCGTCACAATTTCAGATGCCTTCTCAGTTACGACAACTGTTTTCTTACATATGTATCTTTCAGACCCTTTCAAATGTAAGATAGTTATGGGACATTTTCAAGAATTCCTTATCAGAAGATTATCTGCAGTTTCACGAACCTAACATTGCATATCAGTTCACTCTTATACGTATTTCTAATACATTAAAGCTCCATGGTCTTCCCATTACTTATCTCGAATTGCCAGCTATTATTGATAATTTCCCTCAGACAAATTTACCAATGAATTATCCAAAGTCGGATGATAAACCAAGCAAATGGAAACCAAACGGCTATAATTACAAAAATTTTGGGGTTAGTACAAAACAGCAATGAAAGGATGAGTAATGCATATTTCATTGACGGTCCAGGGGGCACCGGGAAAACATTTCTTTACCAATGCTTGATTCACAGTTGCACAAATTTGGGGTTAAATGTAGTTTCTGTTGCATGGACTGATATTGCAGCAATGTTACTACTGTACACAGCCAGTTCAAGTTACCTCTACATTTACATGAAAGTTCTGTATCAGGAATAAAAGTTAACAGCAAGGAAGCTTTTTATATTCGTTCAGCAAAACTTATCATCTGGGATGAAGCCTCTATGGCTAATAAGCACGCGTTGATGTGTGTAAATCGGTTGTTCAAGGACATCATGAATAACGACGTGCCTTTCGGAGGAAAAATTATCATCTTAGGTGGAGATTTTAGGCAGGTATTGCCTGTTGTGCCCCACGCATCTAAAGCAGCATCAGTCCAAATGTCAGTAAGGTTCTCTCCTTTGTGGCCATTATTCAAAATTTTTAAAATAAAAAAATATGCGAGCGGATACGGATCAACGTGACTTTGCAAACTTCTACATACAAATTGGTAACGGTGAATACCCTCACGTCGATGGAGAAAATTCAGAATTAATCCCACGCTGAAAAATACTTCACGCTTTTCAAAAATAGTGATTTTAGCACCTAAAATTGAACATTGTAAAGAAATCAATGCCAAAGTGTTAGACCTAATCCCAGGATCATCGAGAACTTACATTAGTGTGAATAATTTGATCACTGAAGATGAGAGTGAACTTCTACAATTCCCAATAGAATTTTAGACAGCATAGGCATAAGTGGATTGCCACCTCATATCCTTCGACTAAAGAAGGCTCAATTGTCATTTTGTTGAGAAATATTAATGTTACCCAAGGTCTGTTGAACGGTACTAGACTGTTGGTTTGGAAGATGCATGACAATTGCTTACACCTGGAAATTATTAATGGCGTAAATGTTGGAAACAATGCCCTACTCCCTCGCCTTGACCTTACGCCATCAGATATTTCTATGCCATTTTCCTTCAAAAGGAGGCAGTTTCCAGTACGTTTGGCTTTTTGTATAACTATCAATAAAGCTCAAGGTCAAACACTAGATCAAGTAGGCATTTATTTACCTCAACCGTTGTTTAGCCACGGACAACTTTACTGTATGCCGCACTATCGTGAGCAAAATCCTTTCATGACGTCAAAGTTCAAATAGAACCAAAAGGCAAGCGAACAGCAAATGTCGAATGGAAGGAAGTACTATTAGAATGTTGAAACGAATGGTGCGGAGGAGCACAGACCTCAGCAAACGGGGCACAGATTAAATTACTATTATACAAGGACGTCCGCATCCCTAATACGATGACTCTCCTGTGGTAATGGTAAAAAAAATACTATTGTCCTACATCGGTTATTACTATCTTCTGTCTATCTGTTAGGTAGTCAGCCCGAAGGCTGGTTGGATCCTCAAAAAGTACCACCGTTAGGTTATGTGGGTAGATACCCACAAAAACCCAAGGCAGCGCTATATTGAGGCGTACTAGGCAAGTACATCATGTTATTTCATTCCCTCGGTTCTATAACAAAGATATACTCAATCAAAATTACAGCTTAATAAATATTAATTCCTTCTGTGTGAGTTATCTTTTCATCTCTCATCAATCGTCTTTACTTACTATTCTATCTGTAGGGGTGGAGGCGATAGCTGTCTTACAGAGATGTGCAAATTATTAGATTCGATGTCAGTTTTCCAAAATTGCATTTTTACTTTTCACAGTTTAATGCACTGAGTATGTTTACACGGCGATGAAATTACTTCAAATGTTTAAACAAGACTCCTAATTATATCTTCATTCAAGAAACTCTAATCAAAATGATTTTTTAGATATTTCCATCAACAGAGGAGCCTTACAATTGCAAAATGCCACACGTTTCGTTTTTTTACTTCACTTTACTTTACGTGTGCATTTAGAGCGGAGGGATTTGGGGTCTTTTATCTGATGAACCCTATTGAACTATTCAAAGATTCATGAAATATGCATTGAAATCACCCGACTTGAATTCTAAAGTCAATGAAAAATTGAAAATGGACCCAGCTCAGATATCCCTCGGAATCCAATAAACTGAAAGTTTCCAGACGCAATTCCTTATGGGAAAAGGTGTAATTCCACGGGAGAGGAAACACTACTAAGTAGGACAACAAAAGATGTTGGTTAATAAAATGATTTTGAATAAAAGTAATTACGACTAATTAAAATTATTTATTTAATTCTATTCATTTGCACACCTCTATATGTTAACCAAGAATTACATCTCTAAATTCAAATATAAGAGACCCATCTTTTATTTTAAATTTATACCATTGTTCATAAGTAGGCAAAACACCAAATTGTACCGCTGTAGCCTTACATTGTGTGGATATCTCTATCTACTTAGTGTAAAACAAAGTTCCCAATTCTTGGATGAAACGGGTAATCTCGAGAGCAACTTGATGGATTTTGATGCGGTTTTCACCATTCTGTAAAGGATTTCTCGATGAAGGATTAGGTAGAAAAACATTTATTTATGACCAAAAGAATCCGAGCATTTACGATTTCAGTGAAATGAGTTGAAGAAAACCCTAACGACCATGTGTCTTAAAAAAATAGATATTCTCTGAGAATTGTTCAGCATGAAAAGTTCTGCAAGAAAGTCCACGACAGCTCCCACATCGACCACTGTAAGTGTTTTTACGTTTTCATTTCTTCCAGCAATCTCCATTCAGTGGAAATTTAAATTACTAGCTTCAGAGAGAATTTACGAGCTTGCGAGCGACCTATCACCCTAGCTTCTGCCAGCATCAAACTGCCGAGTCGTGTCGAGTTAATTCTTCAGAGACGAGTATAGCTTATGTGTTTGGAGTTAGCTGTTCACCTCGGCCTGACGTCCGTGCGCCTTTTAAGCTTACGCAGGGTAAATAGTGGGACACACACACAAAGGACAGGCAGACACCCACACATTTGATATCATAAGTCTACTTCATAATTTACCCAAAAGCGACGGTACCGTAAATATCTGTTCAGGTTACTAGCATGACGTCATGCAAATGTCATATGAACAGAAGTGCTGTAGGATTGTTGAAGTGAATGCTGTGGAGCAGCACGGGTCTTCTAGTTATAGTTATTACCCTTTCACGAATTGATTGCCGGCGGTCGAGATGGGAACTATTCTCTGTTTATATATAGTTATTGTTGTTTTAAGAGGCGGAACTACGAGGTCGTCTGCCCCATATTCTGTGTTTACTTGTGTCACACGTCACTCTGCTTCGTTGACAGGTACAGTTGTGCGAGTAGGATATGACTCAGCTACATTAGCTGTCCGTGGTGACATGACGCTTATCTGCGCTTCTAAGACAGGTAGCGCACGCAATGCTGCTTGGCTTATATGCAACTTGCACTGTGTCATCACTGTGCCCTTCTCTTTACCCCGCGGGGCTCCTGCTACAATTATCAACAAACGGTGGCGCAGCCAGGCTCAGCGGCAATCAAATGTTAAACGGGTAATAATCGGACGCAATGTGACTATAAATCTATACTTGTCAGTTATGATGTTGTTATAATAACAGATTGATGAAAGACGTAAAACTTTGATGGTATAAAATTATCTAACCTTGAAATAAACCAGAAGATTCTTACTAGTTGGATCGTTCTGTTGAAATTAGCTGTCCAATTTGGTAATGCAGTAGGCTACATAATCTTAACCCAACTGACCATGCATTTTATATGTATAAGTCGTATGAAACAATTTGGATATTACCAAGCCAAACTGTAATGTATGGATACTTTGAGAATAAAACAACCAACATTCATGAAACAGTGGGCAACAAATTGGAACATGGAAACGTAATATATTGTGAATTTAGGTAGATTTCATTAGAAAGCTAACTATTGCAATGGGTCCCATGTTTCGACTTCCGGAAAATTTCGACATATCTTCGCGTTTCACATCCCCCAAACCCCAAAACCACCGTCAGTTCAAAAGTTTATATATAATTTATGTATGTATATATATATGTATATCAGTTTCTTGTGGACACGATAACTGCCGTAATTTTGCACCAATCACTTTGAATTGTTTACATAATATGTATCCCTATAAAATCTCGGTCGAGTTCGTTAATGGGCAAAATCGGTCGAAGGGGGTGAAAATAGGGGGCTTTTTTCGAAAAATTGAAATTTCTCTATAACTCTCTTAATACGTGAAATATCGAATCCATTCAAAGTCCATAATATGTGTCGGATAAGTGCCAACAATTTATGTCAAATAAGTTTTTTGATAGCACCAACCATTGACCAAAGGGGTGGAAAAAAGTGGGTTTTTCGGGAAACATTAATCATATCTCTCTTAGTAGGTACAATATTAAAACCGTACAAAATGGACAATATTCCCCTAATAATTACCTAAAACGTTTGTCTGAAAGAATTTTTGATATGACCCACCATTACGCCAAGGGATGAGAAAAATGATTTCGGAATTATAAGAAAATGCCAAGAGCTATCAGAGGTTGCCATGGCAACACTACTAAATTGATGAGGGATGAGCCATCAGACGTTGCCATGACAACGCACTTGCACGAGATCAGATTCAGTATTTTCATCTAAGTGGGAAGCGGCTTCGGTGACGTAACTGGTCGCATGCAGAATGTCTATGCCCAAGATCGCGGTTTCAAAGCCGGCCGAAGTCGTCGGATTTTCTAAGAGAGCTAAAATCCCTCAGTATGCTTTCCTTTGGAGGGGAAGTTCCAACGTTCGTTGCGAGTTGCTGGTTGGGGTGGCATCTAGTAGCCAAGTTCACAGCTAGGTGTCGTTGACGGTAGTACCTGGTAGCAACATTAGGAACTACTCCTTGAAATTGACCGTCTGCAGTCCTTACCTGAATTAAGACTACTACAGCCATTACAATTCACACCGTTTATCAGACAGATTCTACACTCACCCAAAGTACACGGGGTTAGATGACCGCGTTGTCGCAGCCCCTAAACTGAGGAACCAACCAGAGGGAGATTTCATTAGAAAGCTAACTATTGCAATGGGTACCATGTTTCGACTTCCGGAAAATTTCGACATATCTTCCCGTTTCACATCCCCCAGACCCAAAAACCACCGTCAGTTCAAAAGTTTATATATAATTTATGTATGTATATGTGTATATATATATATGCATATCAGTTTCTTGTGGACACGATAACTGCCGTAATTTTGCATCAATCACTTTGAATATTTTACCGAATATGTATACCTATAAAATCTCGGTTGAGTTCGTTACTGGGCTAAATCGGTCGAAGGGGGTGAAAATGGGGGGCTTTTTTTCGAAAAAGTGAAATATTGCTATAACTCTCTTAATATGTGAAATATCGAATCCGTTCAACGTTCGTACTATGTGCCGGATAAAGCCCAAAAATTTATGTTTGAAGAGTTTTTTTATTGCACCAACCATTGACCAAAGGGGTGGGAAAAAGTGGGTTTTTCGTGAAACATTAATCATATCTCTCTTAATAGGCAAAATATCAAAACCGTACAAAATGGACAATATTTCCCTAATAATTACCTAAAATTTTGTCTGAAAGAATTTTCGATATGACCCACCATTATGCCAAGGGATGAGAAAAATGATTTCGGAATTATAAGAAAATGCCAAGAGCTATCAGTGGTTGCCATGGCAACACTACTAAATTGATGAGGGATGAACCATCAGACGTTGCCAAGATAACGCACTTGCACGAGATCATATTCAGAATTCCATCTGACTAAGTGTGAAGCGGCTTCGGTGACGTAACTGGTAGCAAGCATGCTGAATGTCTATGCCCAAGGTCGCGAGTTCAAAGCCGGCCGAAGTCGTCGGATTTTCTAAGAGCGCTAAAAATCCCTCAGTATGCTTTCCTTTGGAGGGGAAGTTCCAACGTTCGTGGCGAGTTGCTGGCTGCGGTGGCATCTAGTAGCCAAGTTCACAGGTAGGTGTCGTTGACGGTAGTACCTGGTAGCAACATTAGGAACTACTGCTTGAAATTGACCGTCTGCAGTCCTTACCTGAATTACAGACTAATACAGCCATCCCTAAGTACACGGGGTTACATGACCGCGTTGTCGCAGCCCCTAAACTGAGGAACCAACCAAAATCTCTGCGGGAGATATAATTTTGCGTGAGGAAGTAACAGACCGTTACATAGTTACACATCAGTGTCGAAACCTTGCATAAGGACAGTGTGACCACAAGTATAAAAATGGACCCCAAATGACAAGAAGGTTACCGTTCCCATAAGACAATAAAATGTTTAAAATAAGCATAAAATGACGAAAAACAAAGTTAATTAAACTCCAATTATAAAATACCTTCTCGCAATAAATGAGGTCTGATCCTTCTACGAAAACCTGCATATTCTGCCTATTTTCGCCTATCCCCAAGTTTGTCCGGTGAAATCTACCTCCGCCTTCCGGCGTGCCGAGAGGACTTTTTTTTTATCATGCGTTTGTCCATAAGTGGTGCCACCAAGCGTCTTACAGGTCAATTGGAAGTTACCGGAAGTATGGAGAGACGGACTTATCAATTGTATTTTTGAAAAACCGTTCTCCCGGTATCATCGCCGTAGCGAACTGTACCTTAACACCCCGATTCTGTAACTTCACTCCATAACAACCCACCAACATGTATACGGCGGAATCGTAACCATAGGCATAACAACCCATGGCTAGCGAGGCGCTATGTATCTGGCAAATATGGTATTTTCAAATGCCGTACATGGAATTATCACATGTACTTCATGTTTTAAACTTTGATTTGCCAGGAATGTTTCGGCTCCGTAACAATGCCAGATGAATGTTGTGTCCCCGACTGTTGGTTGGTTTCTCAGTTTAGGGGCTGCGACAACGCGGTCATGTTGCCCCGTGTACATTGGGTGTGTGTAGAATCTGTCTGATAACCGGTGTAAATTGTGGTGTCTGTATTAGTGTGCGTTATCTGTTTTTCTTTAATGTCCGCCTCATTATTCTTGTTTATAATGAGCTCAAGTTTAATGTTGCTATCTAGCGGATTAAGCAGTAATCACAAAAGCGCTCGTGCTCGGACACAAGTGCTTGTTTATAATGAGCTCAAGTTTAATGTTGTTATCTAGCGGATTAAGCAATAATCACAAAAGCGCTCGTGCTCGGACACAAGTGCTTGTTTATAATGAGCTCAAGTTTAATGTTGTTATCTAGCGGATTAAGCAATAATCACAAAAGCACTTGTGTCCGAGCGCGAGCGCTTGCTGTCGGGAGAGTTGTAAACTAAATGGATTGAGCGCTGATCTATGTAGTACAACTTGGCAACAGCAGGTGACGTTTGTAGCGTCTGAAAGAGGGTTGCGCCAGAGTGGTGGTGAACGTACCGGGTTTTGACACCTTGTTTGAAGTTTCTGTGGCGGCAAACAGGGGACCAGTGCACACCGATTCTGTAACTTCACTCCATAACAACCCACCAACATAGTTACGACGGAATCGTAACCATAGGCATAACAACCCATGGATAGCGAGGCGCAAGTTGGTATTCTGTAAGGTACTGCGCTCGAAATCATGTCTAGCCATGACTATATCACCGGATGAGATATGAACCGAGAGCATCAGATAAAAATAGTGTATGAAATTTTTCGAGATAGGAATCATATTTATACACAGGAAGAGAGTTTATGGACTAAGAAGCCATTGGTAAAATATTAGCCAGAAGAAATGTGCTTATTTGGAGAAGGAATGGAAATTTTATTACATGATATATTTTAACCAAGAGTAAATGACTTGAGACGAGTCCAGGAAAGTGTACAGTTTCTTCAATGTTGGTTGCGAGAAACCAGTTTTTGAGACTAGGGGACGTCAAAAGGATGAGCAGAGGTCGAACGCGAGCCAGAGTGAGAGAAGAGGGGATGTCGCGTGGACAACGCGCGCCATAAAAAGCAGACAGACAATCAGGAGGAAGATTGATTAAAACGGAACTGATAAATATTAAATATATTATTTTAATATTATAAAGGAGTGTGACATATCAAATTAATCAGGAAGGAAGGAGAAATTTAATTGGCAAGACAGAAGTTAAATTGGATAACTGAGAGAGGATATATAAGCGAATGAGTAAGTTTACCGAGCGGAGTGAGACTAGGACAGCAGATTTACGAGGGAAATCTGACTGAAGAGGCTAGCAAACGCCAAGAAGCGAGGCTCTTTCTATTCGAACTTCCGAGAAAGTAACATGTACTATAATTCACTCTACAATCTACAAGAGATAAAGACTTGTAAAATTTAAGACTTCAGTATGAAGAGATATAACAGTAATATGGAACGACATGAATAAATAAGTTAATACTACAACTGAGAAGAAATATTGAACAGAACCAACAAGAAATATACGTCGTGATACTTAATTATATTTTGGAAGCAGTATATCGGAACTACAATTCGAGACTACGCAGAAGAAGAGAAGTTTGAACTATTGAAATACTTTACTGAAGAAACACATCATATCATACAAGATGGATATTGAATTAGGTCGAAGGGGAGAAATTACGCCTAACTATTGTGCAGAAGAGAGGAGAATGTTTTAATTCTTCATCTAAGAAGGGAAAGTAAAGCTATACTAACAAGCGAGATCCAGATTCGACCATGATAGCTTGACTATGGAAGCGAGCTGCGCCAACATCTGCAGTTCGCTCAAACAAACGTGACAATCTATTACAATGGAGAGAAATTCACAAGCTGAGGTGATTTCTCATGTTAAGAAACATCACTGTAATACTACCAACATCAGAGAACATCCAGAGATGTGCAGGAAGAAGATGGACCCAAGAAAGAAGCGAGAGGAGTATCGAGGTCATGTGACCGGGAAGACTGAAGCGCTGCAGTGGAGCGAGGTCATTGGCGTGGACGAGAGAGGAAGCGGCCTGGCGAGATCCCAGCTGACTACCGGTTTTCTCACCCCATCCCTTGCTGTGTGCCGAGCCAAGCAGTCTAGACGGAAGCAGTGAGACACGTGCAGTACAGGTGGTAGACGAGTATCACATTCCCGAAGCTTGTGGAGAGATTCCGCAAATACCAACATCAGCAGGTCTGTTACCAGCGGCACAGTTTTGAAGGTAGACCAGTGATATTTTACATACTTATGTAGTTAGAACTTGTACGCGTTATTCCAGTATTTTGACCAACATCTAATTTAGCTATTCATAGTTCATGTTATTATTTTGTCTAGAATTTTGAAATTTTGGTAGAAATTTTCATACGCCATTTTGGACGTATTTTGAACGTTTATTCATAATAATTTTCACCGTAATTATTTTGCAGTTTATTAAGCTAAAGCTTAGATTTTGCTTGAAGGTAAATCCTTTGCGATCACTAAAGTATTTTTTGTCGTAAATATTGTAACATCGGAGGGAAAGGAGTCATGAGCATTAACTATATTACAACAGTGGAGAGAAAGGAGTCATGAGTAATTGACAAGCGTAGAAAGTTTGTATGTGTAAGGTAGGAGACAGAAAGGACATGATGATCCTATATTAACGCTAATTCGTTACAGGAACGGAACTATAATGTATAAAACCGTAATTATTGACAGGAGTATTCAATATCTGCATTGAAGGAACTCCATTGTTTGAGAAGATGACATTGTTAAACCCAGAAGTTATTTGGAACATAAGAACAGTATGCGTATTTTGGAGGCATAACAGAATGATGCAAGAGAGAAATGTAAAGAGATTATGGATCAATATTTGTTATGGAAATGTCTTGTAAGATTAAAGGAAGGATATTACGTATCAATTGCAATGAAAGGACGTGAGGTAAAGATATTATTATTTGAATAACAGACGCGAGCAGACTTAAGATTCAGAGAGAAGCTAGAAATTGTAACGGATATGTATTTAAGGCGGAGAAAGGAAATATGGCATGATTTATGTAAGTGAAAGTGTGAAGATATACGCGATAATATTTTGTGAGAGATATAATAGTTGAGATATAGCACGAAATTGTATAAACGATAGAAGATTATGTCGGAGGAGGAGTAGTGTATTCATGAAAGGTGTTAGAGTGGTAATGTCTAGTAGGAATACTGAATATCTTACCTTGTTGAAGGTATTTGATATGGTTTGTAGAAGTTTTTGTGAAAGTGCTATGAGGATGATATGCTACAGGCATTATTTGGAAGGAAGAGTAATGAAAGTTGCGATAATATGTTTATGAAGAGTGTGAGATAAGGAATTATTGATGAGAAAATATGAAGTACAATGTGTTAAGTTGAGTAAAGCCAAAATATGTATTTATGGAGAGTTACGAGTGTGAGTAGTGAGGTTTGAATGCCATGCAAACTTATTTTTGTTTTGGGAAGCTTATCTGAAAGTAATGCCTCGCAAGTTTGTAATATTATTGATTATTAAATACCGGATTTGTAAATTTAAGTGAATAGTCATGAACTTAAATGTTTGTAACAACAGTTCACATTGATAATGGAAATGTAATACAGGATTTGACAGATATATTGTGTGAAATACGAGAGAAAAGAAGTAGAAACGAAGTCTATGCAATTAATGCATGTAGAAAGAAATCGTGCCGGACGCGATATTGTATATATGTATATATAAACAGATATTACTATTCTTATTAACAACTTATCATTAATATTTATAGATTTGACGCTATAATTGCGAAAAATATTAACGTTGTATTAAGCAGGGAAGATGTATGTAGAATTTGAACGATGAGGTGAGATATATTAAGAAGTGTAGTACAGTATTTTTATGGAAGTGTAATACTTTTGTTTTGAAATATCTTTCAAGGAAAGATATACACGTAATTTTGAGTATGATGCACAAAAGACTAGTTTAGTCGCATCTATGCCGAGAGAAGGCAGATATTTTATTTGAATGTCAGAATTTCATTTTATTTTAACCAATGTTAGGGACATTTTTGTAATGTTCATTTTAGTGAATAAATGCCAAGTGCTTTTTAAACACTTGCTATGTTTTTGTAGAGCTGATTCTTATTTCAATACTTAATTACGCGATAACGAAACTGCTAGTTAGATACAGACAGTGAATCGACATATTTACTTTATCTACCCGAGAGCCGAGTTGCTAATTTGTGCTCAACTTTTGTTTTTTTAAGCTTTTTTGTATGCAACTAGGTAGTAGTATAGTTAGAGGTGCGTTATGTGTGTTCAGGGTTCCCTAGTCATCAGTCCGGTAGGACATGTTCAATTCTTAGCCTGGTATTAACATCCCTACGATCCTTTATCCATCTGCGCGGATTCGGTACGATGACTTAGAGGAATTCGGGCGCATATATAGCATATCTAATTTATGGTCGCCCAACTGGTGTGGCTTCGACGTTGTCGATTGCCTGGGTCTCTCAAATTCATGAATTTGAATTCCCAGAGGTGAGTGACCAGCGGTTGTGTCGAGTTTGTTACACTAGGTGATATTCAGTAATCACGGCTATTTTAAGCAAGTTTGGTGTACGACACAGTCGAGTTTTGTTTGTATTTGTAAATGCCGATCCCAATCTGATAAGTAGTGGAAGTGAATTCCCATGGTCTGATGTGAGGAGTACATTAAGTTGTGAGGCATATCTTGCATTGTTCCGGAAAAAGGCATTTTGGTCAAGTAAAATGTAAATGTAAAGCTGATATTATGATTTAGTGAATTTTGGTTAGAATTAAGTGTTGAATTGAGGTCAGTGTTGGTTATATGACGTAGTAGACATCGCTAGTGTTAGTGTAGATATTCGATAGGTAGGTAGAACATATTTACGAAATACTTTGGTAATTTATTTGTTAGTCTATCTGGAATTTCGCTGTGTTTGGTATAGTGATACTTCCCTATTTCTCATATATATACAGAGTATGTCGTCTGAGGACATGACCTACATAAGGTCAATTTTGGAGCAGATGAGGAACAGTCAGGCAGGATTAACTGCTGAAGTTGAGGCCCTACACAAAATCACACACGAAAATACAAAAAAGTTAGGGAAAGAAATTAAGGACACATCAGCTGCTGTAAAGTCAGAAGTGAAAGCAGAGTTAGCAGTATCCCAAGAAGAAGCTAGATTATCCCAAGAAAAGGCAGAAAAAGCTCAGGAAGAGATCAAGTTAGCTTTAGATAAGGCTCAGAATGAAGGAAAAGTATCCAAAGAATTGAGTAGACTTGTACAAGAAGAAAGCAGATTAACCCAAGAAGAAGCCAGAAAAGCCCAGATGGAAGCTAAAGAGTTGTTAGAAAAAGCTCAAGATGAAGCTAGAAAATCCCAAGTGGACGCGGAGAAAAGACTTCAACAGTTACAGGAGACTTTACAGAAGGGTATAGACACAATACTAGTGGACAACACAAACCATTTTAACACAATTTCAGGATCCCAAGGTGAGCTGCAGAATCAGCTGACTACCTTAAATGGTACAGTTGATGAGCTTCAACAGAAGGTAACAAATCAACAAAAGTTGATTTCAGAAGGTATTAATGTAGACATAAACAAGTGTATTATTGATGCTGTTTTGAAATTGAAGGAGGAAGTGTTAAAGAGTAGAAGTGACCATATTTGTGAAATGCATGGTAAGATCATGAAAGAAGTCAAGGAAATTGAACGTAAATCTAACATACATGTAACTGGGTTGAGAGAGGAGTTGACAAAACGCATTGACACCTTAGATGAATCTAATGTTACAACATTAAGCAAAATTACGAGTAAAACTGATAGGATTAAATTTAAAGAACTAGAACAGGTTAGGAAGTTAGTAGATGAGGTCAATATGGAGATAGCAAAGGTCAAGTCGAAACAGGTCAAAGAAATAGATGAGCTTCACGAGCAAATGAAATCACTGTCGATCAGGGACATGCCCACTATGAAACAAAACTTAGAAGGATTCTTTAAGGAAAGAGACAGCAAATTAAGAGGAGAATTGAATAAGTTAGGATTTGGACAGGATGGACAGGATGAAGATAAGGAGAGCGTTGACACCCACATGTTCAGTAGATGACACAATATTTACGGAACGGAACGCACGGAGAGAATAACTAGAGAACCGGATATGTTGGGAAGAACATATGATCAGGGTGCGAGCAGGAATAATCAGAACGTGGTAGTGATCAAGAGCCATGAAGAAAGACCGGATAAGTTTACTGGGGAGGGAAATGTCACAGCCGTAGAATTTTTATGGGACATGCGATATTACCTAGATGAAAATAGGATCCCCAGAGAAATAGAAATGAGAGTTGTGGAGAAATATCTTGCATCGGAGGCCCTAATTTGGCACAGAGCTTTCCGATACCACCTACAACACATTCGATTAGTTTGCAGAGGCGCTATTAAAACGATTTTGGAGTGAAGAGTTACAGCATGACATTAGAGCTGAAATCTATTCCAAGAAGTACCCATATTCAGTACCGACACGTTATGCGAGTTATTTCACAAATCAGTTAACACTTCTTCAACATCTTCAGACCCCGTTAGCAGAACCGGAGCTGATACATGTCATATCCAGACAGTTACCAGCCGAGGTCAGAAAACATTTAATTTCATCAAATGTATGCACATTAGAGGACATGGCAGAGATACTGCGACGATTGGATCATACGAGTTCGATATCGCAGACTCCAGGGCAAATTCAAACCCATAATCCACGTACTAGACATGATAACAGAGAAATACATACAGTCTTAGTAGATCAGACACAACAAACTGATATAGATCCAGTTAGAACAGGTCCCATAAGACACAACAATTATGAGAGGACTAGATACGATCCAGGGTACAACCGAACCAGAGAAGGTTGGCCGTACAAGGATCTATACTGGAACGATAGAAAAAGGACTGGATACCAGTATAATAACACCAGCAATACTGGATTCCGTAGAAATAGTTACTTCGAAAGACAAAACGGAGGAGATCCAAGAAGATATTCAAGATACAGGAATTGGAATGAGGGTAATCAACAACAACAAAATCAGCAACGCCCTTCACAACAACAACAACAACAACAACAACGGAATTGTTATCAAAGAAGCAGGTGGAGAGATAATGGAAATGTGCAGAGATATTACGAAGATAGAGAAAGGGAAAGTCAGGAATACAGAAGAAACCAAAGAGAAAGAGAAGAAAGAAAGGAACAACCCCAACATCAGACGCAAGAAAATGTGGAACCACAACCAGGCACTAGTCATGAAGGTCAAAATCATGACAGGGGTAAACAAAACAAAACAAAAACGCCATTTCAGAAATGGAAGTAGAATAAAGCGTAGATCACACAATATTGAAGCATGAGATCGCCATTAACGAACTTTATGAAGTCACAGATGAGGAGTTGTTATATGAAAGAGAGGAGCCGATGAGGGGAAGCACGGCAAGCCTAACAATCATTCTAATGAAAGTATGAGAGAATTCTTTGAGAACTCTTATAGACACTGGTGCTACAGCTTCAATACTATCAGAGAACAGTTTCCAGAAACTAGAAGCAGGAAATTTACTAACTGCATTGCCTGTGTCAACAATAAAAGTAAGATGAGTGTTTAATGACAAGACTATGAAGTGTAAAGTACAAGCATTGTTGGAATTCTATATTAATGAGCAGAGATATGAACAGATATTCATAGTGTTTAACCATATTAGTTTTGATGCAATACTGGGTATTGATTTTATTACACAGTCTGGAGCTATTATAGACTTGAAAAATGGAATTATACGATTTAATAATGGTCAAACCGAGAATGGAACTTCGAAATTAAAGGAACAAGAACATTGCATAGAAGAAGGTATCTGTGAAGGAAAATTGGAAGAGATGGTCATGGAAATAGAAGAAGACCGAAGACATTCTATGTTTCCCATAGAGAATTATGAATACTATCAGGAGAAATTGGAAGCATTAATTATGCATTTTGCTGACATATTTGATGAAAAACCAGGAGTGATAAGAGGTTTCAAATACCAGATTCGTTTGGTAGATAATGCTCCATTTCAGAAGAAACTCTACCCTATTCCTGAAAAATATCAAGAGGAAGTTGCCGAGATTATAAAAGGAATGGAAAAGGATGGAATTATACAGAAACAAGCTACCCCTTACTTAAACCCCATAACCGTGGTGAAGAAGGTTGACGGAAGTCTGAGAGTTTGTTTAGATGCTCGTCAAATCAACTTACTTTTGCTGAAAGAACAGGACCGACCACCTAAGATAAGGGAACTACTGAGAAAATTTCGAGGAAAAACTTGTTTTTCCGTTATTGATTAAACGGCCAGTTTTTATCAAATAGAGTTCACTGAAGATAGCAGATGCTATACAGGATTCTTATTTAAGGAGACTAGTCACACGTTTCGTCGAGTTCCGTTTGGTTTAGTGAACTCGAGCCCAGCACTTATCAGAGCCCTTGATAATAAGCTGAGCGAAGAGGTTAAGAAGTACGTCATATGCTACGTTGACGAATTGATTATTTCCTCAGAAATGCCAGAGCAACATTTACTACATTTAAAAACATTGTTTGGGAATTTACGAGAAGCTAACATAAAAGTCAACTTCAACAAATGCCACCTTTTCCAAGAGAAAATAAACTTCCTAGGACACACCATCGCTAGATTTGGTTATCATCTGAACAATGATAAAATTGAAGCAATTATGGAATTTCCAAGACCGAAGAAGATAAAGGATATTCGAGCCTTTGTTGGTTTATGCCAATTTTTAGCAGTCATTGTCCACGTTATTCTGAAGTGATGGCTCCATTTCATGAAGTTTTGAAGAAGAATAACAGATGGGAGTGGGACGCAACGACGGAAATTGCTTTCACGCAGGCCAAAGAAATGCTAAGGGATAACATCAAGTTGGAATATCCAGATTTTGAGAGATCATTTATTGTAGAGACAGATGCATCGAGGATTTGAGTAAGCTCTGTTCTATACCAGAAAGACGCTGAAGGAAACAATCATTACATAGCATCCAACAGTAGGAAGCTACGGTCACACGAGGTGAATTACTATACCACAGAGCTGGAGGCATTAGCGGTCATTAACGCGTTACAACAGTGGGAAAAGTTATTGATAGGGCATCCTATACTCATAAGAACAGATCATAAGGCATTGGAATTTATGTTAAAATACGATTTGTCTAGCGACAGAATGACTAGATGGACTATGTTCTTGCAACAGTTCAATGAAACAATTAGTCACGTGACCAGTAAGGATAATTTGTTAGCAGACATATTATCGAGGCATCCAACATCCAAGACCAACGTCAGAGTCAATGTAATCTAGACGGATGACGAAGATCAGGCAACATTGGACAAATTAGCTAGAATAACCACTTTTCAGAGGAATGATGCATTTCTGAGAAACATGTATAAGTATTTAACTGGAAGAATGAATGTACATAATGCAAGCTACGAAGAAATGAGGAGGAAATCTAGACATTTTGTGTTACAAGGAGACAAGGTTTGCAAATATGTGGATGCAGGACATACCAAGATCAGAGTAGTGGTACCGCCAGAACTAATTGTACCAGTTGTTTGGTTAACACACAAGTGTATTGGGCACGGTGGATTAGGCAAAACCTACAGCACCGCCCAGGAAAAATTTTACTGGATCAACATGCGAGAATCTATTGCAATAGTCATACGGTCTTGTGAATTATGCCAAAGGAATAAATACAATTCAGAATTGTTATTTGAGAAACCGAAAGCCATTATACCAACAAAGCCATTGGAATTGTTCAGCCAGGACATTTTTGATCCTGCCCCCAAGAGTATAAGAGGAAACAAATATGTACTTGTCACCATGGATGTATTTTCAAAAATTGTTATATTAAACTCCATGCAGAAGACAACAACGAAAGCTGTTTTGAAACATATAGAGAAGAACGTGATACCGAAGCTAGGAAAGCCAGAGAAATTAATCACGGATCATGGAACTCAGTACACAGCTGCAGAGTTTGAAGAAACCATGGATAGACTAGGCATTAGTCATATCTATAGTTCTATAAGCAGTCCACAGACAAATCCAATAGAGAGATCTATGCTTGAACTTTCTATGTACATTCGCCTATACAGTTCAGAAAACCATGCGAACTGGGTGAAGATAGTACCATTGGTAGAATATTGCATGAATAGCACTCGTCATGAGAGCACGAATGAGATTCTTAGTGTGTTACACCATGATGAGAAACCAAGAAGACCATGGGACGGAATTATAGACAGTCAAGAGAATGTAGAAACTCCCATGGATAGAAGAATAGAGAAAGCAAGAGAACATCTCAACGAATAGGCAGAAAAGAGATTGAAGAGAACGCGAGGAAAACGATTCAGCCGACCACTGAGAGAGAGACTCTTAGTTCTTATAAGGATGCAGGTGAAGGCTGATGTTCTGAGAAAGATATATGTCAAGTTCTCTAACCTATTTAGAGGCCCGTTCAAAGTAGCTAAAGTCTATGGCAACAACTGCTATGCAATAGCCAGAATGAGTGATGGTCACATTATTGGAAAATACAACCACTGTAAACTTAAAAGATTTTACCCCAAGATACAGTAAGAGACACGATTTTGATTGCATATTTATGTACAGGAATAATATGTGGTAAAGGAAAGTCCATTCTATACTTTCTATTAAGGTCGAAAGGGGGAAATGCGATCGAAATCATGTCTAGCCATGACAATATCACCGGATGAGATATGAACCGAGAGCATCAGAGAAAAATAGTGTATGACATTTTTCGAGATATGAATCAGATTTATACACAGGTAGAGAGTTTATTGACTAAGAAGCAATTGGTAAAATTTTAGCCATAAGAAATGTCCTTATTTGGAGTAGGAATGGAAATGTTATTACATGATATGTTTTAACCAAGAGTAAATGGCTTGAGCCGAGTCCAGGAAAGTGTACAGTTTCATCAATGTTGGTTGCGAGAAACCAGTTTTTGAGACTAGGGAATGTCACAAGGATAAGCAGAGGTCGAACGCGAGCCAGAGTGAGAGAAGAAGGGATGTCGCGTGGACGACGCGCGCCATAAAAAGCAAACAGCCAATCAGGAGGAAGATTGATTAAAATGGAACTGATAAATATTCAATATATTATTTTAATATTATAAAGGAGTGTGACATATCAAATTCATCAGGAGGAAGGAGAAATTTAATTGGCAAGACAGAAGTTAAATTGGATAACTGAGAGAGGATATATAAGCGAATGAGTAAGTTTACCGAGCGGAGTGAGGCTAGGACAGCAGATTTACGAGGGAAACCTGACTGAAGAGGCTAGCAAATGCCAAGAAGCGAGGCTCTTTCTATTCGAACTTCCGAGGAAGTAACATGTACTATAATTCACTATACAATCTACAAGAGATAAAGACTTGTAAAATTTAAGACTTCAGTATGAAGAGATATAACAGTAATATAGAACGACATGAATAAATAAGTTAATACTACAACTGAGAAGAAATATTGAACAGAACCAACAAGAAATATACGTCGTGATACTTAATTATATTTTGGAAGCTGTATATTGGAACTACAATTCGAGACTACGCAGAAGAAGAGAAGTTTGAACTATTGAAATACTTTACTGAAGAAACACATCATATCATACAAGATGAATATTGAATTAGATCGAAGGGGAGAAATTACGCCTAACTATTGTTCAGAAGAGAGGAGAATGTTTTTATTCTTCATCTATGAAGGGAAAGTAAAGCTATACTAACAAGCGAGATCCAGATTCGACCATGATAGCTTGACTATGGAAGCGAGCTGCACCAACATCTGCAGTTCGCTCAAACAAACGCAACAATCTACTACAATGGAGAGAAATTCACAAGCTGAGGTGATTTCTCATGTTAAGAAACATCACTGTAATACTACCAACATCAGAGAACATCCAGAGATGTGCAGGAAGAAGATGGACCCAAGAAAGAAGCGAGAGGAGTATCGAGGTCATGTGACCGGGAAGACTGAAGCGCTGCAGTGGAGCGAGGTCATTGGCGTGGACGAGAGAGGAAGCGGCCTGGCGAGATCCAAGCTGACTACCGGTTTTCTCACCCCATCCCTTGCTGTGCGCCGAGCCAAGCAGTCTAGACGGAAGCAGTGAGACACGTGCAGTTCAGGTGGTAGACGAGTATCACATTCCCGAAGCTTGTGGAGAGATTCCGCAAATACCAACATCAGCAGGTCTGTTACCAGCGGCACAGTTTTGAAGGTAGACCAGTGATATTTTACATACTTATGTAGTTAGAACTTGAAAGCGTTATTCCAGTATTTTGACCAACATCAAATTTTGCTATTCATAGTTCATGTTATTATTTTGTCTAGAATTTTGAAAATTTTGGTAGAAATTTTCATACGCCATTTTGGACGTATTTTAAACTTTTATTGATAATATTTTTCACCGTAATTATTTTGCAGTTTATTAAGCTAACGCTTAGATTTTGCTTGAAGGTAAATCCTTTGTGATTACTAAAGTATTTATTGTCGTAAATAGTCTAACATCGTAGAGAAAAGAGTCATGAGCATTAACTATTATTGTAACAGCGGAGAGAAAGGAGTCATGAGTATTTGACAAGCGTAAAAAGTTTGTATGTTTAAGGAAGGAGACAGAAAGGACATGATGATCCTATATTAACGCTAATTCGTTACAGGAACGAAACTATAATGTATAAAACCGTAATTATTGACAGGAGTATTCAATATCTGCATTGAAGGAACTCCATTGTTTGAGGAGATGACATTGTAAAACCCAGAAGTATGCGTATTTTGGAGGCATAACTAAATGATGCAAGAGAGAAATGTAAAATGATTATGGATAAATATTTGTTATGGAAAGGTCTTGTAAGATTAAAGGAAGAATATTAAGTACCAATTGCAATGAAAGGACGTGAGGTAAAGATATTATTATTTGAATAACAGACGTGAGCAGACTTAAGATTCAGAGAGAAGGTAGATATTGTAACGGAGATGTATTTAAGGCGGAGAAAGGAAATATGGCATGATTTATGTAAGTGAAAGTGTGAAGATATACGCGATAATATTTTGTGAGAGATATAATAGGTGAGATATAGCACGGAATTGTATAATCGATAGAAGATTATGTCGGAGGAGGAGTAGTTTATTCATGAAAAGTGTTACAGTGGTAATGTCTAGTAGGAATACTGAATATCTTACCTTGTTGAAGGTATTTGATATGGTTTGTAGAAGTTTTTGTGAAAGTGCTAAGAGGATGATATGCGACAGGCATTATTTGGAAGGAAGAGTAATAAAAGTTGCGATACTATATTTAGGAAGAGTGTGAGATAAGGAATTATTGATGAGAAAATATAAAGTACAATATGTTAAGTTGAGTAAAGCCGAAATGTGTATTTATGGAGAGTTACGAGTGTGAGTAGTGAGGTTTGAATGCCATGCACACTTATTTTTGTTTTGGGAAGCTTATCTGAACTCATGCGTCGCAAGTTGGTAATATTATTGATTATTAAATACCGGATTTGTAAATTTAAGTGAATAGTCACGAACTTAAGTGTTTGTTACAACAGTTCACATTGATAATGAAAATGTAATACAGGATTTGACAGATATATTGTGTGAAATACGAGAGAAAAGAAGTAGAAACGAACTCTATGCAATTAATGCATGTAGAAAGAAATCGTGCAGGATGCGATATTGTATATATGTATATGTAAACAGGTATTACTATTATTATTAACAATTTTTCATTAATATTTATAGATTTGACGCTATAATTGCGAAAAATATTAACGTTGTATTAAGCAGGGAATATGAATGTAGAACTTGAACGATGAAGTGAGATATATTAAGAACAGTAGTACAGTATTTTTATGGAAGTGTAATACTTTTGTTTTGAAATATCTTTCAAGGAAAGATATACACGTAATTTTGAGTGTGATGCATCTATGCCGAGAGAAGGCAGATATTTTATTTGAATGCCAGTATTTCATTTTATTTTAACCAATGTTAGGGACATTTTTGTAATGTTCATTTTTGTGAATAAATGGCAAGTGCTTTTTATACACTTGCTACGTTTTTGTAGAGCTTATTCTTATTTCAATACTTAATTACGCGATAACGATACTGCTAGTTAGATGCAGACAGTGAATCGACATATTTACCTTATCTAGCCGAGAGCCGAGTTGCTCATTTGTTCTCAACTTTTGTTTTTTTAAGCTGTTCTGTATGCAACTAGGTAGTAGTATAGTTAGAGGTGCGTTATGTGTGTTCAGGGTTCCCTAGTCATCAGTCCGGTAGGACATGTTCAATTCTTAGCCGGGTATTGACATCCCTACGATCCTTTTTCAATCTGCGCGGATTCGGGACGTTGACTTTGGGGAATTCGGGCGCAGTACCTTGTTATAACGCTTGTTAAGAGTTCAGGATCAGGATTTCATAGCTATCTTCATTGTTCCAAAGCCTTCCACTAGATGACGGGTAAATCGATTGGCGCGTTATTTCACACTATTGTATATCGCAATTAGTTTATACCATTTTATTTTTAAAATATTTCTTATGTTCTATATTGCCTTAACCCATACCTTCGCCCATTATGGTGCTTTATTTATCTTATGCATTGACCATTCATTCGGATTACTTCAACTTGATACACCTAACCCCATTTGCGATAACATTTGCGCTGTCTGTTCACATGAATATCCATTTCAGTTAAGGTTTTCATTAGCTATTGCTAAAGTAATCCGTATTTTATTTCGGAGTATCTTATGTATAGTATTCAACGGATATTACAGCAGATCACGTCAACCTGTCCACATGCATATTCATTTTAGTTTAGTAGGAATCAAATAGTGTGTTGTCTGATTTATTAAGACATGAACTGTATCAGAAACTTATGTTAAGATAAATGATGTATGTGGCCAGTAAGCTATTGGGCAACTTACCTGTAGGCCTAATTGACTACCGAGAGCAGTTTAACACATGAACGACAATACCGTTAAGAAGAGGCGTATACATTTAGAATACTGTTCAAAAACCTCCATGGATGAGGTATCTACTCTTTGGGCAGTAACACAATAGATCTTAATGGGGGGTCCAATCTAGTATGCCAGTTTTTCTTCACGGTACTGTAGTGTTGTTAATATGAATTCATAGGTTCCAGTCAGAACACCACATTGCTCCTCTGGCTGCAGCCAAGAAAGTCAAAGAGTGATTTAATGATCCATCGTAATACCAGCCTCCGATAATAAACCAGAGGAAGTGCGTGCAGGTAAATCTGAGTTGGCAAGAGGTCCATGGAAATTGTAGGAACTTAAGATCAGGATGATTTAGACTGCAGTTTACCATTGTTCTCCTTAAAGGTACTTCTCACATTAAGGAATGACGAAGAGCAGCTCATGACACTGGAACTATCCACAGAATCCCTTACACTCGTCAATTTTAAAATCTAGGACAGTTGCGTAGATAGGTCTACAGGTTAGGTTATAAGTTTGCAAATTAGTAAAAAGAATCAGTAGGCCATTGATGTGCTTCCAACCCCTTATCCCTGAACAAACCGCATTCAATATTTTAGCAATATTTACCACTCAATGGAATTTACTCCATTTTTCTTCAGATTAAGTTATTTATTAGCCTTTTAAAAATTAAATATATTCTACCCAGCCTAATCCCTTCTTCCTTCGGCTCTATATGGCCCTAGGCTTAGGGCATAGCAATCACAATAACTCGATGCTCCTCCAAGATCCTACACAGGAGGGAGGAGGCACAAAACTATGATTATGACCTTTGATGGGAGGGGTACCCCATCCACTTAATACAAAAATCACACTCAATGTATTATTATATGAAGGAGGGGAGCGAGAGAAAAACACAGAAGTTTGTATCAGCACCAGGCAGATTAAAAAATCTCTCTGGGGAGTAGGGGGCAGGGGTTGATCCATCACTAGCACGCAAACATCTGGAATGTGTCCCATTGTAGAGATTGTAAATTCAGTTTCTTTCTTCATGTTCTCATTCAGACCAGGTCACTGGAAGGTGTTTCACAGATGTTTTGGCAGAGAATCCTAGAAAACTGAAAATCACACAATAGGTTAGGAAAGCCTAACCTCAGGTCATGCAAAGTATGAACTATCTTCAGATTACAGATTAATAATCTCATTTATTACAGGGTTACGCAGACGACCTTGACGTAGTCAGTAATTTCGATCACGACTAAAAGTAAAATAAAGTTACCCTGCAAATTATACAAGTGTACTGTGCCCGAATTTATTTATGGCATATACCATGAATTAGACGAGATATGAACTGGGACCCGCAAATTTCAGAAATGACGGAATAAAATTATTTAAGTTAAATAAAATCGAAGATCTGGAGATTTTATACTCCGAATGAGTATTTTGTAATGTCAAGAAATTATTAGTAACATTTATGAAAGGCCGAAGAGAAACATGGAAATCTAGAAATTGTTTAAACAATAATGGGTAATTATTGGAATAAAGGAAGGCCTACATCGCTAAAGACCCGGATCCTTTTTCCGGAGACGGGAGTCGTCACAGAAGTAGGAGAAGTGATTCAACGAGGCAGCACGTAAGGGGAGAAGAGAAGCCGCCCTACAGAGATAGAGAGTGGGGGACACTTGAACGGAATCTTGACGCTGGCGAGAGAACAGCTTGTACTCACTCTCAACATTAATTAGGTCGGAGTAGGACCTAGGCTGTAAAGCAGTCTCCGTATAATAGTGCAACGCATAGTAAGCGATGCGCGAGAATTAGAAGGCAGTGTATTCACGGAGACAGTGCTCAAACCCGAGCAGGCAAGCGTTGAGAAGCGGACTTGCAGTATTTCAAGTTCACGCAGCTTATGAGCAGAGCAAGGCTCACTCATTCGACACGCTTCACTGCAGGAAGACGGAACAGTATCTTGCAGCCTGCAGTATAAACAGATATTCTACAGAACGTCATTACGGCAAACTTAACTGCAGCAAATACTTCAAATTACAGTGCAGTATTCTACGGAAGTATTACTATAGTTCCAACTGTTTTAAAATGCAGATAACAGTCTGGCAAAGGGGAAATCAGACTAGTTCAATCTTAAACAGAGAAATGGCTAGTAGCTAATTGCATAATGAAGGGAAGCTGCTATGCATCAATCCAGAGTGAAATCCAGAACATTATGACAAAAATGGATATCGCGACGGAACAACCACGCGACACTCTAGAATACAGAATGAAATTCTGCTACAACAAGTGATTTCTCATCCATCCTGAAATACTCTTATGAACAGTTAATTCGGAACGAGATTCTAAGAAGCACTCCGGTCGAGTTTGGCTGAAGTTATAGCCTGAAGATTTAGCCAGCATAATGATGCTCGACAGACGTGGAACGAGGAGTTCAGGAACTCGGGGCGAGGTCATCACCCTGGCGACTGACCTAGTTCCGCTGGCTACGTCACGGTCGACTCACAGGTGTTTGGGTCAGCTGCGATCGAAGGTCTCGAGCGGACCGTTGCTTGTAAAAAGCAAACCCTTCCAGAATTCTCGCCGTTCATCTAAGGTAGCTGCAGCGTTTTCGTACATATCATGTTTGTAGTAGTAGAATTGTACTGTGTTTTATTCTGAGATTGACCAACATCATTACTATTATCAATTTGTGTGTAGATTCATTATATCCGTTAAATTCATTTTTATTGCCACTTTTCATTGCAGATTTTAGTAATTTTGACAATTTTCATAAGCGAATAATCATTTTTCACGTTAAGATAGTAAATTGTAAAATAATTTGATAAACTTTAAATATGCGTAACGTTATCTAAATCTGTGTTTTATAATGAGGTGGAATGCATTGATAAATCTAGGTACAATAGGTAAACAAAGTCAGTATTTTCACGAAAGTACAGGGGTATTCGAAAGCTTACTATGTTGATTCGAGCTTCGACCCTGATTATAAACTTACGGCGAGCTATAAATGTTTTATTTCACGACAGTAAAATTGTTAATAAAAGAGAGTTTTGAACAAATAACTACAATTAATAATAAAATGTCACTATGTAGTTGTGAAAGCAGATAGTTATTTGAAACTGTATTGCCAGACAGGTACTGGAATAAATTATATTTCCAGTTCAGAAATGTTAAGAGAACATTTATATTGGTAAACTTAAAATTGATTAGAGCTTTAAAAATCTCAATAATTTTGTATAAATAATTTTTCATGAAGAAAACCTAGGAACTTCAATGATAAGAAATTGTAATTAAATGACGGAAGGAAATGACAAGGCGACCTTTTATAAGTCGATCGATGTCAGTAATTAAGTCAAGTTGGACTTAACTGAACTATATTGAGATTTTGAATTATCAGGACGAGAGAATATGTTCATATTTTTATTCAATATGAATTCTTGCAGACTAATCAATAGAAAGTTACAATATTGTTGCAACGAAGTTTATACGTGGAATAAAGTTGATAAAATCATGACACAGGATGTTTACAATGCTTTACAGAAGTAGTTGAAGTTTTTGAATTTTGTAGCACGAGGAATAATTGTATAAGTGGAAGTTTTTGTAGGAGTTGTTTCCTGAAAAATATTCACATTGGAGGTGATTATGAAATAGGGATACTGATTTTCCTTGCATTATAGAGAGTATGCATTGAAATGGATAAATAGTTGAATTCCGAGCAAGGTAGTTGACGTAAATGAAATTACGATTTGTTAAATGAGGAGGAATAGTAAAAATGTTTTCCAATAGTGTTCACAGAGTGTGTGAAAGTAATATATTGCATCGAGGTTAGTTCCTGTGCAGCATGTTAAAATAGTAGTGTACTTATTTGTGTAATTTTGAAATAGAGGTGTGGAATGAAGAAATAATGCCATGCACTTCTGATATCCACAATTTATAACGTAACTGATAGTCTTGCAACGAATTTAATTATTATTGGAGCTATTACCAGTTTGGAGAAATCATGTTTGAGCAGTGCTTAACTTTATCATTTTATTACGACTAGTATCGAATACCTTAACCCGATGAAGGTGTGGTGATTGTTAAAGAAGAGTAATGGAGACTCGCGTAAAATCGTGTAGAAGGAAAAAATAAACAATTTCGTGAAATAAATAATAATTTGTGCTGACCATAAATTCTTGTACATTCGCATATATAATTTATAATTAATATTTAATTTGACCGACAGTAGTGGCTGCGCTCGCTAAAGCGTTGCGTTAGGTCATGGGGCCAAGCTCTCTGCTGACTCGGTAGACGCGTGGGTTCGAGCCCCACCGTCGGCAGTCCTTGAAATGGTTTTCCGTGGTTTCCCATTTTCAACTCCAGGCAAATGCTGGGACGGTACCTTCTGACAGGTCACGGTCGCTTCCTTCCACATCCTTGCCCAGTTTCATTCACCATCATTCATTTCATCTCTCATTAACTCCTCTCATGAGGTTGGTGTCAGGAAGGGCATCCGGCCGTAAAAATCATCCGCCACAAAGACTTCCATCGCATCTCATCCCCGACCCCGTTGGAAAAACGGGACTAATAAGGGGTAGACATACACATTTAATCTTTGATAATTTTTGCTTGTGATAATTTAGATTTGGAACTACGGTTCAAGTACATGAAACGCATTGTATAGACCAGGGAAATGACTGAAACAAACGTCGTTTCATAATTTTGATTTTCGCGAAGGTTCCGAGGAACTTCACTGTTTGTTATTTATGTAAATTATTTTTCTTTTTTATTGAGGTGCAAATTTATGCACTAGTTTTATTAATGGAGAGAATAAGGGCTCAAATAGAGTGCCGAATTCTCCAAATGTGTTTTATTTTCAGGACATAGTAATTGTCACATTGCTTTTTTTAAATTATTGCAGTGTTAAATAGGACACAAATTCAGATCATTTGAGTTAGGGACATTTGTGTATCGGCCTTAGTGAATAAACGGCTAGCACTCCTTAGTGTCTTAGTCAACGTTTTATCTTAACTGACCGCTTACTCATTCTATAATCGTCGAAAATATTACTACAGGTTAGATACAGGCGCCCACTATAGATTAGTCCTTATCACTCCTCGAGATCGGAGTCTCTCGATTCGCTATTAAATGTAAATAATAGTAGAAGTATGTAACCAGTCTAGTAGTACTATTTAATATACTCTATGTGATCCTAGAATTCCTAATTCTTACTTAGCAGGCAACGGTAAATTATTTGGGTTGGGTATTTATGTGTCTGCAATCCTTTACATCTCAGCGGATATAGGTGCTGATTGGAGAATTCGGGCGCATATAGGTGAATATTTTAATGGCAAGCCCGAAACGTGGGGCACTCGAGGGGCAAACGAGAGGCGTAGAGAGGCGCTGAGAGCCCATTTTTAATTGAAATTAAAGAAATGCTGATCCCAAATTTGATAATTTTGAAGTGAATGAGACATCTACAAATTTGTGGAGTACATTACAGTTGTGAGGCATGTTTGTAGAACCAGCTAACGACAGTTTGTCACGTAAAATAAATTAAAGTGTAAATTTACATTATTAAAAATAAGTTAGGTAGGATTATAAAATGATGTAATGTCAGTTGAGTAAAATGCGGTAAACTTAAACATTAACCTCATGACATGCGTTTGAATAGATTTAAGTAGTATTAGATTATCAATGCATTCCCAGGAAAGAGCTCGAGAAGAGGACAGATGTATGTTGGTCAATTCTGGATATTCATTTGTAGATTGATGTAATTGGTGCTTCCCTATTCTCAAGAAAGAAGAAATATGTCGACGAACGATATGACGTTCATTAAAAGTATGTTAGAAGATATGAAGAGTAGTCAAAGTGTGTTGACTAAAGACATGGAAGCCCTCCATACTTCAACACATAACAATTCTAAACAAATGGAAACAGAGATTCAAAAATCTGTAGGAGCAGTCAAAGCAGAATTATCTGTAGCTCAGACACTCACAAAGGCTAATATCACATTCGCACAAGAAGAAGCTAGGTTAGCATTAGAAAAAGCTCGCGCGGAAGATAAGCTAGAAAGATAGAAGGCCCTAGAAGAAGCTAGATTGCCGCAAGAATAGGCCCTGGAGGAGATTAAGCTAGCATTAGAGAAGGCTAGAGAGGGAGATAAGTTAGAGAGAGAGAAGGCACAAGAGGAAGCTAGATTAGCACTAGAAAAGGCTAGACAAGAAGACAGGTTAGCTCGAGAGATGGAACGGGAAGAGGACAGATTAGTTAGAGAGGAGGTCCAGGAAAGAGCTAGGATACTCTTAGATAAAGCTAGATAGGAGGACAAGAAAGAGCAGGAAGACACTAACAGGATTAAGGATGAGATTAGGTTAGCCCAGGAAAGAGCTCGAGAAGAGGACAGATTAAGTCACGAGCAGGCTAGACAGGAGGACAGGAAGATCCAAGCCGAAATAAGAACAGTCCAGGAGGAGGCTAAAAAATTGCTAGCGAAGGCAGGAAATTCTCAGGAGGAGTTAATAGTGTCCTTTGAGAAAGTCAAAGAGGACATAGATTTTACAAAAACTCAGATAGCTATTTTGAAGACAGACATGATTGGGGAAGGTGTTGGAGGCTAAAATGGCTAGTAGCAATAACATTATTGAGTTGGAGGAAAAGTTACAAGCTAGCATTAGCATAGTGAAGTCGGAGAACACACAACACCTTGAACACATTTCAGGTTCCCAGGACAAGCTGACGGAGCAGTTGGACAGTCTCAATAGTACTGTTGGTAATCTGCAATGTAAATTGTCTGATCAAAAGAGATTAATCGAGGACGGTCTTAGCATTGATATTAATGTTGCTATAGTAAATGCTGTCACGGACATGAAGGAGGAGGTCCTGACAGAAACTAAACGTTCAGTGACTGAGATTCATATTCAATTCAAAAAGGATGTAAAAGCAATAGAGTTAAGTACTAATTTAAGTGTAAGTCGAGTCCGTGAAGATTAATCTAAGCGGATCGATGAACTACAAACATCAAGCGTTTCCACACTCACAGATATTGTTAAAAATGGAGATTTAGCTAAACCGAGCGAACTTGATAATATTAAAAAGACAGTCGATGATATTAAGACAGAACTTGCTAAGGTTAGGTCTAGGCAGGAGAAGCAGGCCGATGAGTTAGGACAGCAATTAAATACGCTGAACATAGGAGACTCCAATTTTTCTACAACGCTAAGAACAGAAGTCAAAGAGGACTTGAGAAAAGACTTAGCCAGTTTTTTCCAGGAACAAGACGAGAAATTAAAGGAAGAATTAAAGAGACTCCTAGCCAAGACGGAAAGACTGGAAGAGGATAAGGAAAGCGTAACTGGTCAGCAACGTTCCAGGCTCAATTTCAAATTTGGAGGGGAACAATTTCAGCAGGATACAGAGGATTTCGGACGGTCCTTTGAACCGTATCAAACCAGGTCTAATCCTAACATAATTGTCATTAAAGGTAATTAAAAGCCTAACAAGTTTAGTGGTGTTCGCAACATCACAGCCGTAGAGTTTTTGAGGGACATGCGGTCATACTTGGAGGACAATAGGATACCTCGCGAACGCCACATGAGGATGGTGGAGAAGAATTTGGACTCAGAAGCATTAATTTGGCACCGTGCTTTCCGATACACATACCAGACCTTCGAAGAATTCGCTGTAGCTCTACAGAAGCGTTTCTGGAGCAAGGAATTACAGCAGGATATTCGCGCTGAAATTTACTCAAAGAAGTACGCATACTCAGTTCCAACCAAGTACGCAAGCTTCTTCACGAGTCAATTAGCCCCCTTGCAGTATCTTCAACCCCCGTTAGCAGAAGGAGATTTGGTTCATGCGATATCGTTTCAGTTACCGACTGAGGTCAGGAGACATCTGATATCAGCAGACGTTCGAACACTCGAAGGAATGGCGGAAATCTTGATAAGATTGGACCACACCTCAAATGTGTCCATTACCTCTAGTAATAATCAGAATTTCAGAAGTCAAACTAGGAACATCGTGAAGTTCACACCGTTCATGTTGACCAGACGCAACAGACGGATGCGAATAAGAATGGCGGAGGTCCTACGAGGAATAACAATTATGGACAGAATCGATTTCAACCAGAGTATCGGAGACCTAGAGAAGGGAGACCAGACCAAACCTACGCTGGAATGACGCTCAGAGGAGGAGCAGTTATCACCAGAGAAACAACGATAATCGTAGAGATGGGTACTAAAACCGAGACAACCGTACTACCAATTATGGATACAGAAGGTATCAAAATTGGAGGCCGAATAACAACAATTATTCCCGACCACAGCAGCAACAGCAGCAACAACAGAATCGTGGATGGAGAAATGACGACAACGTAAGGAGGTATTACGATGACCGAGAGAGAGAGAGTCAAGAATACCGGAAGAACCTCAGAGAGAGGGATGAGAGAAACGCCAGAGAGAAAAATCAACAGCAGCAAAACAGGAATGAGGAACCGAAGACCGGATGCAGCAGAGACAGGAGTAATGAAGACCCAGGCGGGGTACAAAAAAAGTCCTCTCGGCACGCCGGAAGGCGGAGGTAGATTTCACCGGACAAACTTGGGGATAGGCGAAAATAGGCAGAATATGCAGGTTTTCGTAGAAGGATCAGACCTCATTTATTGCGAGAAGGTATTTTATAATTGGAGTTTAATTAACTTTGTTTTTCGTCATTTTATGCTTATTTTAAACATTTTATTGTCTTATGGGAACGGTAACCTTCTTGTCATTTGGGGTCCATTTTTATACTTGTGGTCACACTGTCCTTATGCAAGGTTTCGACACTGATGTGTAACTATGTAACGGTCTGTTACTTCTTCACGCAAAATTATATCTCCCGCAGAGATTTTGGTTGGTTCCTCAGTTTAGGGGCTGCGACAACGCGGTCATGTAACCCCGTGTACTTAGGGATGGCTGTATTAGTCTGTAATTCAGGTAAGGACTGCAGACGGTCAATTTCAAGCAGTAGTTCCTAATGTTGCTACCAGGTACTGAACCCATGTACCATTGGCTCAAAAGGGGTCGAATCCATGTATTTGTGAAAGGAATGAAAGAAACATACAGTCTCTAATGGAACGGAGAGAGATTTCAAGCAAGGGTTCTAGCATAACGTTGCGCAAGCAGTTGGACCAGGTGTGCAGGAAATGAGATCATGCCTCCTGACTCATTGATAAGGAGCCGGTCATGGATATTTTTAGACTGAGTGGAAAGTTTCGGCTGTAAGAGAGAGAAACGCGACTCGGAAATTAAGCTTACGGTGCATTAAAACGGCAACAGCGACGCTGTGCCAGAAGAAGAATAATTAAATTTAACCCATTTGCAAGAATAAAAGTAAGTAAATAAATACAGTACGGTGAATCATTTTCGATTAGAGATTTTTGTGTAAAGAAAAAGCTTTTAATAATTGCACAGGAGAAAAGTGCAAATGCAGCATACGTCATCGGGGAATTACCGAGACCAGAGGAGTGGGGAATTTAAAAAATCAACAGCACTACCCACGCAGCTGAAGACTAAAAATTAATTAATATCTCAGAAATGCACGATCGATTCTTATGCACAGTGAGATCATTTGACGTTTGGAAGACGAGCTTTCTGGAGATATAATTTTTATATTTGTGCAACAATTATTTCTAAAGTTGGTTACGAAAAGGACTAGGATTTTATTTATTTTTGACTAAATAGTATAAAAGTCCAGGCCAAGCCAGACCAATCATGCAGTATTCCGACAGTCCGTGAGGGGGCGTCACGCTGTAACACATCGAAGGCAGTTTACCAGTATTCCTTGAGGTGAGATGTTACATCCGATAGTCCAGGGGACGTGAAGCTACATCGCACCGAAGACAGTATACAAGCTTTCCTTGAGGGGAAAACGCTGTATCACATCGCATAGACAATATCCGACAGCCAAGGGCGTCGCGGTATCAATAATTTACGTGCATCCGGAAAGGGTTGCAAGGAAGTAATATTACAGTATCGCCGTGTTGAAAAATTAGGAAAATCCTAGTTACAGGATTTAGGTCCGACAGTATTAAGTTTACCGTGAAAAGTTCATAAATTACAGTCGAAGCAGGCTGCGAACTTAGAACCAGGGCGATAGGTCTTAAAGTAAACGAACAAAAGTATCATAACGTACGGAAGTACCGTAACAGCGAGATAAACATTTTATCAAATTGTTAGAACCCGAGCAGGGGCAGAAAAAATAAGGTTCGCAAAGTATTCTAGAAGATTAGAAGTTCGAGAACCGAATAAGCGAAGAAGAGAAGGAAACTAGAGACATTGTTTCAAGGAAGCAGATGAACTATTAAAAGGCGCTAAGCTACGAGAAGTATTAGTTGCTAAAATCCATAGGTCACCGATAGATTATCGAGGGGACCGTGAACAGAACAGACTTTCGCTAAGATCAATCAATAGGATCTAGAAAGGAGCCATTCGAATTAATAAGGATAACAGATCGTCAGGAACGGGATTCGAAGGAGAATTATTCCAGGGAAGAAGTAGATGATTCGAGACTTTCATATTCTGCAGGATAGGAAGCCGACATTGAATAAATTTCACCCTTGGAGACGGGAGGTTAAGAAGTCACGTGTGATAGGCTAAATAGCGGCCTAGTGATTTGTGAAGTGTAAATATATCAAGATTTTGTGTTAAAAGTAATATATTTTCAGTGTTTTTATTGTGTGTTCTAAACGGATACACCAATGTATTTAAAATGTTATCAGTGTTAAATGTATACGTGTTAAATATGTGTCAAGATATGTCTGTACATGCAATGAATTTGTACAAGATGGAGTAATTTAAAAGAGTGGGCAAAATGACACATCGCACGAGAAGGAAGGTCAGGGAACGACCTAAAACATGTGAGTAAAGATTTTCATTATGTTTTGGTGTCGGGGAAGTGATTGTGTACAAATCCACCGGAGTTTTGAGTAAAAGGGATGTTTCTAAATAACTAATAACAGAATAGGAACGCGATCTGAACAAATAAAATTTGAGAAATTATAAATAATTATGTGAAGAATAAATCCTGTAGAGGAAATGTATGAATAAAATGTCAGTGTATTTGACGAATGTTATAAAAGCAAGCGTATTAATAATAATAATAATATAAAGGAAATATAAATAAAGAGTAAATTGAATGATATGAATATAAGAGCGTTGGAGCCTTAATAAAAGTATAAGACATGATGTTAATGCATGTTCTTAAAAATAGAGCGATTATTGTCAAAGGAAAAGATTAATATAAAAATTGAGATATGTATCAATTGTTAATATGGAATTTATCAGTTCTTTGGAAGACGCTAGGCCTTAAAAATATGTATAGCGCAATGGAGCGCAATTTAAATAAAATGTCACACTAGGAATGCGTAGAATTTAAATGTACTTGGTAAATTACTTATGAGGGGTAGTTGATTGCGGTGAATTGAGCTATGTTGTAAGTCCTCCAATAGTGACGTAGATCACGAGGCCATGTGTGTGTTATTATATTGTAATAGGGAGCAAATGTATGGTATTATGAGCGTAGGTCATGTAGGCCACGGCCGACCCTAAATCGCATTTTGTATAAGTCCTCCAATGTGGAAATGGTTCCCGAGGCATGTTAAGAGAGTCGAACTCAGACTCATTTTGTTGTTGAAGCCCCTAAGTATTCGTCGTAGAATGTGTATTACTCTTCCCAATCAATAAGGACCATTCATAATTAATCAATGCCAAGGTTATGAAAATGGTTTATGAGCCTAATAATGTTGTTGAAAGTAAATACGAGAAGTAAAATGCCAGATCTCCCCAGAGAACTGAAAAGAAAGAAAGATTTGTTTTAAAAGCTTTGAATATCGCTACCACACGTAGGCTAGACGGGACGTTACCCTCAGCCATAAATCTCGCTCAAGTACGGTCAGACCCTAGTAGGAGGTGGGTCGGTGAAGGCCGTCTGCCAGAAGTAATAAATACACCGTGAGTGTTTAAAAGTTGTTAATGACCCGGGATTTGAACCGAGGTTCATGTAGATGAAATTATCGCTTGCCAGTTCAGATCATAGTTTTCTTATGTGATAATGGTCTTATAAGACAAATAAATAAATAAATAAAAATCCCTATTGTAATGTTGTATGGACGTAGGATTCCACGAGTTTAATGAAGATAACTAGATTCTGGGAGTAATCTAATTTTTTGACTTTGTCAAGTAATCTTTATAACTCTGGAGTTCACAAGTATTTTCCCGATCACTATGGTGAATTTGTAAAACTTGAGAGAGATGGTAATGTTGAAGAACATGTGAAGTGCCCAAATATTTAAGTAGAGAATTAACATGTATTTTAAAGGTAATTATATATTTGTTTTGATGATAAGAAAATATAAAAATAGTTATTGAGGTGTACAAAAGAATGACACCGTTATTATTGGAAAGTATCGAGCCAAAGGAGCTCGTGGTTATATGGAACTTTAAGATAGATACTTTATGGAAGTAAAACTAATTATGAGTTGTTGGTTTAAAGGAAACCATGTGTTTTAATATAATATTTGTTTAATTCTTATGTTATTCCTTGTTCACTTTGAACAAGTAGAAGGATTTTGGTCAGTAGTTTATTTGTTTTATTGTTTGTAGCGCCATAATTTTGGTTAATTAAATGTGTTAAAATAGGAGTTGATTTTGTTGTTATTTTTGCAAGTGTATCCTCTATTTAATCCAAAATGTGTAAGTCACTGAGTGGGAGAACATACTGCAACCCCGAAAATCCCGAATTGAGCAATGCTGGCATACTGTGATTTGCATATTTCTTGCTGAAAGGGCACAGTACTACCGTCAACGACACCTACCTGTGAACTTGGCTACTAGATGCCACCGCAGCCAGCAACTCGCAACGAACGTTGGAACTTCCCCTCCAAAGGAAAGCATACTGAGGGATTTTTAGCGCTCTTAGAAATTCCGACGACTTCGGCCGGCTTTGAACTCGCGACCTTGGGCATAGACATTCAGCATGCTTGCTACCAGTTACGTCACCGAAGCCGCTTCACACTTAGTCAGATGGAATTCTGAATATGATCTCGTGCAAGTGCGTTATCTTGGCAACGTCTGATGGTTCATCCCTCATCAATTTAGTAGTGTTGCCATGGCAACCACTGATAGCTCTTGGCATTTTCTTATAATTCCGAAATCATTTTTCTCATCCCTTGGCATAATGGTGGGTCATATCAAAAATTCTTTCAGACAAAATTTTAGGTAATTATTAGGGGAATATTTTCCATTTTGTACGGTTTTGATATTGTGCCTATTAAGAGAGATATGATTAATGTTTCCCGAAAAACCTACTGTTTCCCACCCCTTTGGTCAATGGTTGGTGCAATAAAAAAACTCTTCAAACATAAATTTTTGGGCTTTATCCGGCACATAGTATTTTCGTTGAACGGATTCGATATTTCACATACAGTGAAACCCCTGAAATCCGAACTAATTGGGGCTGTAGCCTGTTCGGATTTCAATTTGTTCGGATTAGCCGAAAATATCCATAACATAATAACCAGCCCTCGTTACGGTATAGGACCGTACGTTGAGCTAGCGACAGTGAGGAAGAAGAAACTTCGACAGACAATGTGACTTATACTGAAGCTATATCTGCTCTTGACATCGCATTGCGCTTAGGAGAACAAAACGCAGTAGTCACGCCAAACGATGTCATGTTCATGCGACGCTGGTGCACGATTGCCACCGCGGAAATGTTTTCCTCGCTTCGACAATTGAAGATAACTGATTTCAAGTGAAAGATTAAGTGATATTTTGTGATTTTCTATTGTTATTTCATTTGTTTTTGCAAAGCGATTAACCTAGGGAATTACAATAACCAACCTTTCCGTTTTTCAATCCTAGATGAGATAAGTATGTAGCATAGGTACATTTACACTTTGCTAATGTACTTCTTTGTCAATTTTTCAACTAATTATTTAAAATAACGTTATATTGTAGAATATATAATTGTTTTATGACTAAAATAAGTTTTTTTAAACTTGAAATTGTCGAAAAATCTCGTTTGGATTACCCGGGATTTCGGATTTGAGGGGTTTCACTGTATTAAGAGAGTTATAGCAATATTTCACTTTTTCGAAAAAAAAAAAAGCCCCCCATTTTCACCCCCTTCGACCGATTTAGCCCAGTAACGAACTCGACCGAGATTTTATAGGTATACATATTCGGTAATATATTCAAAGTGATTGGTGCAAAATTACGGCAGTTATCCTGTCCACAAGAAACTGATATGCATATATATATATACACATAAACTTTTGAACTGACGGTGGTTTTTGGGTCTGGAGGATGTGAAACGGGAAGATATGTCGAAATTTTCCGGAAGTCGAAACATGGTACCCATTGCAATAGTTAGCTTTCTAATGAAATCTACCTCTGGTTGGTTCCTCAGTTTAGGGGCTGCGACAACGCGGTCATCTAACCCCGTGTACTTTGGGTGAGTGTGGAATCTGTCTGATAAACGGTGTGAATTGTAATGGCTGTAGTAGTCTTAATTCAGGTAAGGACTGCAGACGGTCAATTTCAAGGAGTAGTTCCTAATGTTGCTACCAGGTACTACGTCAACGACACATAGCTGTGAACTTGGCTGCTAGATGCCACCCCAACCAGCAACTCGCAACGAACGTTGGATCTTCCCCTCCAAAGTAAAGCATACTGAGGGATTTTAGCTCTCCTAGAAAATCCGACGACTTCGGCCGGCTTTGAAACCGCGACCTTGGGCATAGACATTCTGCATGCTACCAGTTACGTCACCGAAGCCGCTTCCCACTTGGATGAAAATACTGAATCTGATCTCGTGCAAGTGCGTTGTCATGGCAACGTCTGATGGCTCATCCCTCATCAATTTAGTAGTGTTGCCATGGCAACCTCTGATAGCTCTTGACATTTTCTTACAATTCCGAAATCATTTTTCTCATCCCTTGGCATTATGGTGGGTCATATCAAAAATTCTTTCAGACAAAAGTTTTAGGTAATTATTAGGGGAATATTGTCCATTTCGTACGGTTTTGATACTGTGCCTATTAAGAGAGATATGATTAATGTTTCCCGAAAAACCTACTGTTTCCCACCCCTTTGGTCAATGGTTGGTGATATAAAAAAACTCTTCAAACATAAATTTTTGGGCTTTATACGACACATAGTATGAACGTTGAACGGATTCGATATTTCACATATTAAGAGAGTTATAGCAATATTTCACTTTTTCGAAAAAAGCACCCCATTTTCACCCCCTTCTACCGATTTAGCCCAGTAACGAACTCGACCGAGATTTTATAGGTATACATATTCGGTAAAAAGTGATTGGTGAAAAATTACGGCAGTTATCGTGTAGACAAGAAACTTATATATATATATATATACTTTTGAACTGACGGTGGTTTTGGGGTCTGGGGGATGTGAAACGCGAAGATATGTCGAAATTTTCCGGAAGTCGAAACATGGTAGCCTACCCATTGCAATAGTTAGCTTCCTAATGAAATCTACCTCTGGTTGGTTCCTCAGTTTAGGGGCTGCGACAACGCGGTCATCTAACCCCGTGTACTTTGGGTGAGTGTAGAATCTGTCTGATAAACGGTGTGAATTGTAATGGATGTATTAGTCTGTAATTCAGGTAAGGACTGCAGACGGTCAATTTCAAGCAGTAGGTTCCTAATGTTGCTACCGTCAATGACACCTAGCTGTGAACTTGGCTACTAGATGCCATCCCAACCAGCAACTCGTAACGAACGTTGGAACTTCCCCTCCAAAGGAAAGCATACTGAGGGATTTTAGCGCTCTTAGAAAATCCGACGACGTCGGCCGGCTTTGAAACCACGACCTTGGGCATAGACATTCTGCATGCTACCAGTTACGTCACCGAAGCCGCTTCCCACTTAGTCAGATGTCAAAGTCAACCCCTGGCACCATCCAGCCCATGACGAGCTAAGGCCGACCAAGCGACTGCTGTCCAGCCATTTGGCCTGCAGATATTGGGGTGACGCGTGATCAGCGCGTCGTGTCCCCTCGGCCGTTAATATTGGTATTCGTGATCGGGGTGCTGTCTCACTGTCAGACAGCTACTCAATTGTCCTCACGAGGCTGAGTGCACCCCGTTCCAACCCTCACGTCAGTTTTAAAATCCCTGACGGAGCCGGTGATCGAACCCGGGGCCTCCGGGTGAGAGGCAGGCGCGCTACCCCAACACCGCGGGGCCGGCTTAGTCAGATGGAAATACTGAATCTGATCTGGCGTAAGTGCGTTGTCATGGCAACGGCTCATCCCTCATCAATTTAGTAGTGTTGCCATGGCAACCTCTGATAGCTCTTGGCATTTTCTTATAATTCCGAAATCATTTTTCTCATCCCTTGGCGTAATGGTGGGTCATATCAAAAATTCTTTCAGACAAACGTTTTAGGTAATTATTAGGGGAATATTGTCCATTTTGTACGGTTTTGATATTGTGCCTATTAAGAGAGATATGATTAATGTTTCCCGAAAAACCCACTTTTTTCCACCCCTTTGGTCAATGGTTGGTGCTATCAAAAAACTTATTTGACATAAATTGTTGGCACTTATCCGACACATATTATGAACTTTGAATAGATTCGATATTTCACGTATTAAGAGAGTTATAGCGAAATTTCAATTTTTCGAAAAAAGCCCCCTATTTTCATCCCCTTCGACCGATTTTGCCCATTAACGAACTCGACCGAGATTTTATAGGAATACATATTATGTAAACAATTCAAAGTGATTGGTGCAAAATTACGGCAGTTATCGTGTCCACAAGAAACTGATATACATACATAAATTATATATAAACTTTTGAACTGACGGTGGTTTTGGAGTCTGGGGGATGTGAAACGCGAAGATATGTCGAAATTTTCCGGAAGTCGAAACATGGTACCCATTGCAATAGTTAGCTTTCTAATGAAATCTACCTAAAAAAACGCCAATTTCCAAACGGAAGTAGGGAAATTAGGAGACATCGCCACACCTAGACATGAAGTCATTATTAATGAGTTATACCAGGCGACAAACGAGGATCTACTGTAGGAGCGAGAAGAGACGAAAACTGGAAGAGTAGCGAGGCTACCTATAATCGAAATTGTGTCAGAAGGAGAATGTCTGAGAATGCTTCTGGACACAGGTGCAACGGCATTCATTCTTTCAGAGAATTGTTTCAATAATCTGCAAGGTGGAGGCTCACTCATAGCCATGCCCGTATCGACAATCAAAGTAAGAGGTGACTTCAACGATAAAACCATGAAGTGCAAAGTCCAGGCACTAATGGAATTTACGATAAACAATCACAAGTATGAGCAGATATTTATAGTCCTCAACCAAATAAATTTTGACGCAATCCTAGGCATTGATTTCATAACTAAAACCGGAGCGGTTATAGATCTACGTAACGGAGTTATAAAATTCAATGAACGTCTTAGTCAAATAGAGAACTTGACGAAGGAGGAGAATGGGTGCATTCTTACAGACGAGACGACAGAAGAAAACCTGGTGAAAATCGTTATGGAAATCGAGGCTGAGAAACCATCTCAATATGGTCAGAGAATTAACAATTTCGAAGACTATAGAGAGAAGTTGGAAAATTTGGTTCTAAACTTTGCGGACGTATTTGACGATAAGCCTGGCATTATCAGAGGATATAAATATCAGATTCGACCTACAGACAACACGCCTTTCCAGAAGACATTATATCCGATACCGGAGAAGTATCAGGAAGAAGTACATGAGCCAATTAAAAGTATGAAAAGAGATGGGAACTTAAGGAAGCAAGTCACTCCTTATTTAAACCCTCTCACCGTAGTAAAGAAGGCCGATGGAAGCCTGAGGTTGTGTTTAGATGCCAGAAGCATCAACCTCTTATTACTAAAAGAATACGACAGACCACCTAAGATAAGGGAACTACTGCGTAAGTTCAAAAACAAGACATGTTTTTCTGTAATTGACTTAACTGCAGCGTTTCACCAAATAGAGCTCACGGAAGACAGTAAATTTTATACAGGGTTCATGTTCAACCAAACCTGTTACGTCTACCAGCGAGTACCTTATGGATTGGTAAATTCAAGTCCGGCACTTATCCGAGCACTGGATGATAAGTTGCACGAAGACGTGAAACGATTTGCTCTTTGCTATGTTGGCGATATCATCATTTTTCCAGAGTCGCCAGAAGAACACTTTCTGCACCTGAAGAAACTGTTTGAAAATCTTAGGGAGGTCAACTTCAAAGTTAAATATAAGAAGTGTCACTTTTTCCAGGAAAAGATAAATTTCCTTGGACACACCATTGACAGATTCGGTTACCATCCTAATGAGGATAAAATTGAGGCAATATTCAAGTTTCCAACGCCGAAGAAGATCAAGGACATTCGAGCTTTTGCGGGACTTTGCCAATTTTTTAGCAGTGATACCCCTCGATATTCAGAGATCATGGTTCCACTCCATGATCTGCTGAAAAAGAACAACCGATGGATACGGGACACAGCAGCGGAAAATGCCTTTATCCAAGCTAAAGAAATGCTCAAAAATAACATTAAACTGGAGTACCCGGATTTTGAAAGATCATTTGTAGTTGAAACAGACGCATCAAGAATAGGTATTGGCGCAGTCTTGTATCAGAAGGATCAAGACGGCAATAATCACTATATATCTTTTAGCAGCAGAAAACTACGCACCCATGAACTCAATTATTTTACGACGGAGCTAGAAGCTTTAGCCGTCATAAATGATCTCCAGCAATGGAAAAAAATATTGCTAGGACACAAGATAATCATTAGAACCGATCACAAAGCATTAGAGTTCATGATAAAATCGGATCTATCAAGCGATCGCATGACCAGTTGGACCATGTTCTTGCAACAGTTTGATGCAACAATAGTTCATGTTCCCGGCAAGGATAATCTACTGGCAGATATTCTTTCACGCAACCCCACTACAGAAAGTAACATTCGAGTAAACGTGATCCAGACAGACGCTGAAGATCAAGATACGCTAGATAAGCTAAGATGGATTACAATATTTCAAAGGAAAGACGCACCATTGTGAAATATCTATAGATTCCTTACTGGCAGGATGACGATGCGACACGCATTGTATTTCGAGATCCGAAAGAAAGCTACCCACTATATATAAGTAGGGGAAATTGTGTGCAGATATGTTGATCCTGAACACACAAAAGTGAGAGTAGTAATTCCATCGGAACTTATTGTGCCACTAATTTGGTTAATGCACAAAAGTATAGGTCACGGAGGCGTAGACAAAACTTACTACACTACACGTGAGAAGTTTTACTGGACAAATATGCGTGAATCGATTACCATCGTAGTCGAATCTTGTGAGCTCTGTCAGAAGAACAAGTACAACTCTGAACTACTGAAGGAACCACCGAAAGCGATAATTCCAACACGACCAGTAGAACTGTTCAGCCAGGACATTTTTGGACCTGCACCTAGAGGTGATCGAGGCAACCAGTATGTGCTAGTCACTATGGATGTGTTTTCGAAGATTGTGATGCTAAATCCAATGCAGAAGGCCACAACGAAAACAGTCTTGTACCACCTAGAGCGGAACATCATTCCGAAGCTGGGGAAGCCAGAGAGACTTTTGACTGACCACGGAATGCAGTTCACTTCCGCAGATTTTCAAGGAGCTATGGATAGACTGGATATAATCCATCTATTTTCATCTATCCGTAGTCCCGAGACAAACCCAATAGGGAGAATTATGCTTGAATTTCTAAGTACATTCGTCTGTATAGTGCTGATAACCATGTAAATTGGGTGAAGATTGTAACCCTAGTGGAATTTTGCATCAACAATACGCGGCACGAAAGCACTAATGAAATTCCACTCACGCTCCACTTCGAGGAAAAACCTATTCGTCCATGGAACGGGATTTTTAACGTTCCGGATGACAACGAACCACCGATGGACCAAAGGATAGAGTCAGCGCGGGAATGGCTCAACAAAGCAGCCGACAAGAGGATGAAGCGCCAGGAAGGGAAGAGATTCAGCTGACCACTACGAGAAGGAGACCTAGTGTTAGTTAGGGTTCCAGTCAAGGCCGATGTATTAAAGAAAGTATACATTAAATTTTCTAGTCTATTTCGAGGCCCATTCAAAGTAGCAAGAGTCTACGGGAACATTTGTTACTTGATAGCGAGGATTGAGGATGACAGACCCATTGGGAAGTTCAATCACTCGAAATTGAAGCGATTTTATCCAAAAATCCGCTAAGTAAATAAATTCAGTCTCAAGAAATAAGGCAACACTGTAATTAAAGAAAGTACAGGCTATACTTTACTTTAAATGGCAAAGGGGAATTGCGACCGAAATTATTTATGGCATAGACCATGACTTAGACGAGATGAGAACTGGGACCCGCAAATTTCAAAAATGACGGAATAAAATTATTTAAGTTAAATAAAATCGAAGATCTGGAGATTTTATACTCCGAATGAGTATTTTGTAATGTCAAGAAATTATTAGTAACATTTATGAAAGGCCGAAGAGAAACATGGAAATCTAGAAATTGTTTAAACAATAATGGGTAATTATTGGAATAAAGGAAGGCCTACATCGCTAAAGACCCGGATCCTTTTTCCGGAGACGGGAGTCGTCACAGAAGTAGGAGAAGTGATTCAACGAGGCAGCACGTAAGGGGAGAAGAGAAGCCGCCCTACAGAGATAGAGAGTGGGGGACACTTGAACGGAATCTTGACGCTGGCGAGAGAACAGCTTGTACTCACTCTCAACATTAATTAGGTCGGAGTAGGACCTAGGCTGTAAAGCAGTCTCCGTATAATAGTGCAACGCATAGTAAGCGGTGCGCGAGAATTAGAAGGCAGTGTATTCACGGAGACAGTGCTCAAACCCGAGCAGGCAAGCGTTGAGAAGCGGACTTGCAGTATTTCAAGTTCACGCAGCTTATGAGCAGAGCAAGGCTCACTCATTCGACACGCTTCACTGCAGGAAGACGGAACAGTATCTTGCAGCCTGCAGTATAAACAGATATTCTACAGAACGTCATTACGGCAAACTTAACTGCAGCAAATATTTCAAATTACAGTGCAGTATTCTACGGAAGTATTACTATAGTTCCAACTGTTTTCAAATGTAGATAACTGTCCGGCAAAGGGGAAATCAGACTAGTTCAATCTTAAACAGAGAAATGGCTAGTTGCTAATTGCATAATGAAGGGAAGCTGCTATGCATCAATCCAGAGTGAAATCCAGAACATTATGAAAAAAATGGATATCGCGACGGAACAACCACGCGACACTCTAGAATACAGAATGAAATTCTGCTACAACAAGTGATTTCTCATCCATCCTGCAATACTCTTATGAACAGTTACTACGAAACGAGATTCTAAGAAGCACTCCGGTCGAGTTTGGCTGAAGTTATAGCCTGAAGATTTAGCCAGCATAATGATGCTCGACAGACGTGGAACGAGGAGTTCAGGAACTCGGGGCGAGGTCATCACCCTGGCGACTGACCTAGTTCCGCTGGCTACGTCACGGTCGACTCACAGGTGTTTGGGTCAGCTGCGATCTAAGGTCTCGAGCGGACCGTTGCTTGTAAAAAGCAAACCCTTCCAGAATTCTCGCCGTTCATCTAAGGTAGCTGCAGCGTTTTCGTACATATCATGTTTGTAGTAGTAGAATTGTACTGTGTTTTATTCTGAGATTGACCATCATTACTATTATCAATTTGTGTGTAGATTCATTATATCCGTTAAATTCATTTTTATTGCCACTTTTCATTGCAGATTTTAGTAATTTTGACAATTTTCATAAGCGAATAATCATTTTTCACGTTAAGATAGTAAATTGTAAAATAATTTGATAAACTTTAAATATGCGTAACGTTATCTAAATCTGTGTTTTATAATGAGGTGGAATGCATTGATAAATCTAGGTACAATAGGTAAACAAAGTCAGTATTTTCACGAAAGTACAGGGGTATTCGAAAGCTTACTATGTTGATTCGAGCTTCGACCCTGATTATAAACTTACGGCGAGCTATAAATGTTTTATTTCACGACAGTAAAATTGTTAATAAAAGAGAGTTTTGAACAAATAACTACAATTAATAATAAAATGTCACTATGTAGTTGTGAAAGCAGATAGTTATTTGAAACTGTATTGCCAGACAGGTACTGGAATAAATTATATTTCCAGTTCAGAAATGTTAAGAGAACATTTATATTGGTAAACTTAAAATTGATTAGAGCTTTAAAAATCTCAATAATTTTGTATAAATAATTTTTCATGAAGAAAACCTAGGAACTTCAATGATAAGAAATTGTTATTAAATGACGGAAGGAAATGACAAGGCGACCTTTTATAAGTCGATCGATGTCAGTAATTAAGTCAAGTTGGACTTAACTGAACTATATTCAGATTTTGAATTATCAGGACGAGAGAATATGTTCATATTTTTATTCAATATGAATTCTTGCAGACTAATCAATAGAAAGTTACAATATTGTTGCAACGAAGTTTATACGTGGAATAAAGTTGATAAAATCATGACACAGGATGTTTACAATGCTGTACAGAAGTAGTTGAAGTTTTTGAATTTTGTAGCACGAGGAATAATTGTATAAGTGGAAGTTTTTGTAGGAGTTGTTTCCTGAAAAATATTCACATTGGAGGTGAATATGAAATAGGGATACTGATTTTCCTTGCATTATAGAGAGTATGCATTGAAATGGATAAATAGTTGAATTCCGAGCAAGGTAGTTGACGTAAATGAAATTACGATTTGTTAAATGAGGAGGCATAATAAAAATGTTTTCCAATAGTGTTCACAGAGTGTGTGAAAGTAATATATTGCATCGAGGTTAGTTCCTGTGCAGCATGTTAAAATAGTAGTGTACTTATTTGTGTAATTTTGAAATAGAGGTGTGGAATGAAGAAATAATGCCATGCACTTCTGATATCCACAATTTATAACGTAACTGATAGTCTTGCAACGAATTTAATTATTATTGGAGCTATTACCAGTTTGGAGAAATCATGTTTGAGCAGTGCTTAACTTTATCATTTTATTACGACTAGTATCGAATACCTTAACCCGATGAAGGTGTGGTGATTGTTAAAGAAGAGTAATGGAGACTCGCGTAAAATCGTGTAGAAGGAAAAAATAAACAATTTCGTGAAATAAATAATAATTTGTGCTGACCATAAATTCTTGTACATTCGCATATATAATTTATAATTAATATTTAATTTGACCGTCAGTAGTGGCTGCGCTCGCTAAAGCGTTGCGTTAGGTCATGGGGCCAAGCTCTCTGCTGACTCGGTAGACGCGTGGGTTCGAGCCCCACCGTCGGCAGTCCTTGAAATGGTTTTCCGTGGTTTCCCATTTTCAACTCCAGGTAAATGCTGGGACGGTACCTTCTGACAGGTCACGGTCGCTTCCTTCCACATCCTTGCCCAGTTTCATTCACCATCATTCATTTCATCTCTCATTAACTCCTCTCATGAGGTTGGTGTCAGGAAGGGCATCCGGCCGTAAAAATCATCCGCCACAAAGACTTCCATCGCATCTCATCCCCGACCCCGTTGGAAAAACGGGACTAATAAGGGGTAGACATACACATTTAATCTTTGATAATTTTTGCTTGTGATAATTTAGATTTGGAACTACGGTTCAAGTACATGAAACGCATTGTATAGACCAGGGAAATGACTGAAACAAACGTCGTTTCATAATTTTGATTTTCGCGAAGGTTCCGAGGAACTTCACTGTTTGTTATTTATGTAAATTATTTTTCTTTTTTATTGAGGTGCAAATTTATGCACTAGTTTTATTAATGGAGAGAATAAGGGCTCAAATAGAGTGCCGAATTCTCCAAATGTGTTTTATTTTCAGGACATAGTAATTGTCACATTGCTTTTTTTAAATTATTGCAGTGTCAAATAGGACACAAATTCAGATCATTTGAGTTAGGGACATTTGTGTATCGGCCTTAGTGAATAAACGGCTAGCACTCCTTAGTGTCTTAGTCAACGTTTTATCTTAACTGACCGCTTACTCATTCTATAATCGTCGAAAATATTACTACAGGTTAGATACAGGCGCCCACTATAGATTAGTCCTTATCACTCCTCGAGATCGGAGTCTCTCGATTCGCTATTAAATGTAAATAATAGTAGAAGTATGTAACCAGTCTAGTAGTACTATTTAATATACTCTATGTGATCCTAGAATTCCTAATTCTTACTTAGCAGGCAACGGTAAATTATTTGGGTTGGGTATTTATGTGTCTGCAATCCTTTACATCTCAGCGGATATAGGTGCTGATTGGAGAATTCGGGCGCATATAGGTGAATATTTTAATGGCAAGCCCGAAACGTGGGGCACTCGAGGGGCAAACGAGAGGCGTAGAGAGGCGCTGAGAGCCCATTTTTAATTGAAATTAAAGAAATGCTTATCCCAAATTTGATAATTTTGAAGTGAATGAGACATCTACAAATTTGTGGAGTACATTACAGTTGTGAGGCATGTTTGTAGAACCAGCTAACGACAGTTTGTCACGTAAAATAAATTAAAGTGTAAATTTACATTATTAAAAATAAGTTAGGTAGGATTATAAAATGATGTAATGTCAGTTGAGTAAAATGCGGTAAACTTAAACATTAACCTCATGACATGAGTTTGAATAGATTTAAGTAGTATTAGATTATCAATGCATTCCCAGGAAAGAGCTCGAGAAGAGGACAGATGTATGTTGGTCAATTCTGGATATTCACTTGTAGATTGATGTAATTGGTGCTTCCCTATTCTCAAGAAAGAAGAAATATGTCGACGAACGATATGACGTTCATTAAAAGTATGTTAGAAGATATGAAGAGTAGTCAAAGTGTGTTGACTAAAGACATGGAAGCCCTCCATACTTCAACACATAACAATTCTAAACAAATGGAAACAGAGATTCAAAAATCTGTAGGAGCAGTCAAAGCAGAATTATCTGTAGCTCAGACACTCACAAAGGCTAATATCACATTCGCACAAGAAGAAGCTAGGTTAGCATTAGAAAAAGCTCGCGCGGAAGATAAGCTAGAAAGATAGAAGGCCCTAGAAGAAGCTAGATTGCCGCAAGAATAGGCCCTGGAGGAGATTAAGCTAGCATTAGAGAAGGCTAGAGAGGGAGTTAAGTTAGAGAGAGAGAAGGCACAAGAGGAAGCTAGATTAGCACTAGAAAATGCTAGACAAGAAGACAGGTTAGCTCGAGAGATGGAACGGGAAGAGGACAGATTAGTTAGAGAGGAGGTCCAGGAAAGAGCTAGGATACTCTTAGATAAAGCTAGATAGGAGGACAAGAAAGAGCAGGAAGACACTAACAGGATTAAGGATGAGATTAGGTTAGCCCAGGAAAGAGCTCGAGAAGAGGACAGATTAAGTCACGAGCAGGCTAGACAGGAGGACAGGAAGATCCAAGCCGAAATAAGAACAGTCCAGGAGGAGGCTAAAAAATTGCTAGCGAAGGCAGGAAATTCTCAGGAGGAGTTAACAGTGTCCTTTGAGAAAGTCAAAGAGGACATAGATTTTACAAAAACTCAGATAGCTATTTTGAAGACAGACATGATTGGGAAGGTGTTGGAGGCTAAAATGGCTAGTAGCAATAACATTATTGAGTTGGAGGAAAAGTTACAAGCTAGCATTAGCATAGTGAAGTCGGAGAACACACAACACCATGAACACATTTCAGGTTCCCAGGACAAGCTGACGGAGCAGTTGGACAGTCTCAATAGTACTGTTGGTAATCTGCAATGTAAATTGTCTGATCAAAAGAGATAAATCGAGGACGGTCTTAGCATTGATATTAATGTTGCTATAGTAAATGCTGTCACGGACATGAAGGAGGAGGTCCTGACAGAAACTAAACGTTCAATGACTGAGATTCATATTCAATTCAAAAAGGATGTAAAAGCAATAGAGTTAAGTACTAATTTAAGTGTAAGTCGAGTCCGTGAAGATTAATCTAAGCGGATCGATGAACTACAAACATCAAGCGTTTCCACACTCACAGATATTGTTAAAAATGGAGATTTAGCTAAACCGAGCGAACTTGATAATATTAAAAAGACAGTCGATGATATTAAGACAGAACTTGCTAAGGTTAGGTCTAGGCAGGAGAAGCAGGCCGATGAGTTAGGACAGCAATTAAATACGCTGAACATAGGAGACTCCAATTTTTCTACAACGCTAAGAACAGAAGTCAAAGAGGACTTGAGAAAAGACTTAGCCAGTTTTTTCCAGGAACGAGACGAGAAATTAAAGGAAGAATTAAAGAGACTCGTAGCCAAGACGGAAAGACTGGAAGAGGATAAGGAAAGCGTAACTGGTCAGCAACGTTCCAGGCTCAATTTCAAATTTGGAGGGGAACAATTTCAGCAGGATACAGAGGATTTCGGACGGTCCTTTGAACCGTATCAAACCAGGTCTAATCCTAACATAATTGTCATTAAAGGTAATAATTAAAAGCCTAACAAATTTAGTGGTGTTCGCAACATCACAGCCGTAGAGTTTTTGAGGGACATGCGGTCATACTTGGAGGACAATAGGATACCTCGCGAACGCCACATGAGGATGGTGGAGAAGAATTTGGACTCAGAAGCATTAATTTGGCACCGTGCTTTCCGATACACATACCAGACCTTCGAAGAATTCGCTGTAGCTCTACAGAAGCGTTTCTGGAGCAAGGAATTACAGCAGGATATTCGCGCTGAAATTTACTCAAAGAAGTACGCATACTCAGTTCCAACCAAGTACGCAAGCTTCTTCACGAGTCAATTAGCCCCCTTGCAGTATCTTCAACCCCCGTTAGCAGAAGGAGATTTGGTTCATGCGATATCGTTTCAGTTACCGACTGAGGTCAGGAGACATCTGATATCAGCAGACGTTCGAACACTCGAAGGAATGGCGGAAATCTTGAGAAGATTGGACCACACCTCAAATGTGTCCAATACCTCTAGTAATAATCAGAATTTCAGAAGTCAAACTAGGAACATCGTGAAGTTCACACCGTTCATGTTGACCAGACGCAACAGACGGATGCGAATAAGGTCCTACGAGGAATAACACTTACGGATAGAATCGATTTCAACCAGAGTATCGGAGACCTAGAGAAGGGAGAACAGACCAAACCTACGCTGGAATGACGCTCAGAGGAGGAGCAGTTATCACCAGAGAAACAACGATAATCGTAGAGATGGGTACTAAAACCGAGACAACCGTACTACCAATTATGGATACAGAAGGTATCAAAATTGGAGGCCGAATAACAACAATTATTCCCGACCACAGCAGCAACAGCAGCAACAACAGAATCGTGGATGGAGAAATGACGACAACGTAAGGAGGTATTACGATGACCGAGAGAGAGAGAGTCAAGAATACCGGAAGAACCTCAGAGAGAGGGATGAGAGAAACGCCAGAGAGAAAAATCAACAGCAGCAAAACAGGAATGAGGAACCGAAGACCGGATGCAGCAGAGACAGGAGTAATGAAGACCCAGGCGGGGTACAAAAAAAAGTCCTCTCGGCACGCCGGAAGGCGGAGGTAGATTTCACCGGACAAACTTGGGGATAGGCGAAAATAGGCAGAATATGCAGGTTTTCGTAGAAGGATCAGACCTCATTTATTGCGAGAAGGTATTTTATAATTGGAGTTTAATTAACTTTGTTTTTCGTCATTTTATGCTTATTTTAAACATTTTATTGTCTTATGGGAACGGTAACCTTCTTGTCATTTGGGGTCCATTTTTATACTTGTGGTCACACTGTCCTTATGCAAGGTTTCGACACTGATGTGTAACTATGTAACGGTCTGTTACTTCTTCACGCAAAATTATATCTCCCGCAGAGATTTTGGTTGGTTCCTCAGTTTAGGGGCTGCGACAACGCGGTCATGTAACCCCGTGTACTTAGGGATGGCTGTATTAGTCTGTAATTCAGGTAAGGACTGCAGACGGTCAATTTCAAGCAGTAGTTCCTAATGTTGCTACCAGGTACTGAACCCATGTACCATTGGCTCAAAAGGGGTCGAATCCATGTATTTGTGAAAGGAATGAAAGAAACATACAGTCTCTAATGGAACGGAGAGAGATTTCAAGCAAGGGTTCTAGCATAACGTTGCGCAAGCAGTTGGACCAGGTGTTCAGGAAATGAGATCATGCCTCCTGACTCATTGATAAGGAGCCGGTCATGGATATTTTTAGACTGAGTGGAAAGTTTCGGCTGTAAGAGAAAGAAACGCGACTCGGAAATTAAGCTTACGGTGCATTAAAACGGCAACAGCGCCGCTGTGCCAGAAGAAGAATAATTAAATTTAACCCATTTGCAAGAATAAAAGTAAGTAAATAAATACAGTACGGTGAATCATTTTCGATTAGAGATTTTTGTGTAAAGAAAAAGCTTTTAATAATTGCACAGGAGAAAAGTGCAAATGCAGCATACGTCATCGGGGAATTACCGAGACCAGAGGAGTGGGGAATTTAAAAAATCAACAGCACTACCCACGCAGCTGAAGACTAAAAATTAATTAATATCTCAGAAATGCACGATCGATTCTTATGCACAGTGAGATCATTTGACGTTTGGAAGACGAGCTTTCTGGAGATATAATTTTTATATTTGTGCAACAATTATTTCAAAAGTTGGTTACGAAAAGGACTAGGATTTTATTTATTTTTGACTAAATAGTATAAAAGTCCAGGCCAAGCCAGACCAATCATGCAGTATTCCGACAGTCCGTGAGGGGGCGTCACGCTGTAACACATCGAAGGCAGTTTACCAGTATTCCTTGAGGGGAGATGTTACATCCGATAGTCCAGGGGACGTGAAGCTACATCGCACCGAAGACAGTATACAAGCTTTCCTTGAGGGGAAAACGCTGTATCACATCGCATAGACAATATCCGACAGCCAAGGGCGTCGCGGTATCAATAATTTACGTGCATCCGGAAAGGGTTGCAAGGAAGTAATATTACAGTATCGCCGTGTTGAAAAATTAGGAAAATCCTAGTTACAGGATTTAGGTCCGACAGTATTAAGTTTACCGTGAAAAGTTCATAAATTACAGTCGAAGCAGGCTGCGAACTTAGAACCAGGGCGATAGGTCTTAAAGTAAACGAACAAAAGTATCATAACGTACGGAAGTACCGTAACAGCGAGATAAACATTTTATCAAATTGTTAGAACCCGAGCAGGGGCAGAAAAAATAAGGTTCGCAAAGTATTCTAGAAGATTAGAAGTTCGAGAACCGAATAAGCGAAGAAGAGAAGGAAACTAGAGACATTGTTTCAAGGAAGCAGATGAACTATTAAAAGGCGCTAAGCTACGAGAAGTATTAGTTGCTAAAATCCATAGGTCACCGATAGATTATCGAGGGGACCGTGAACAGAACAGACTTTCGCTAAGATCAATCAATAGGATCTAGAAAGGAGCCATTCGAATTAATAAGGATAACAGATCGTCAGGAACGGGATTCGAAGGAGAATTATTCCAGGGAAGAAGTAGATGATTCGAGACTTTCATATTCTGCAGGATAGGAAGCCGACATTGAATAAATTTCACCCTTGGAGACGGGAGGTTAAGAAGTCACGTGTGATAGGCTAAATAGCGGCCTAGTGATTTGTGAAGTGTAAATATATCAAGATTTTGTGTTAAAAGTAATATATTTTCAGTGTTTTTATTGTGTGTTCTAAACGGATACACCAATGTATTTAAAATGTTATCAGTGTTAAATGTATACGTGTTAAATATGTGTCAAGATATGTCTGTACATGCAATGAATTTGTACAAGATGGAGTAATTTAAAAGAGTGGGCAAAATGACACATCGCACGAGAAGGAAGGTCAGGGAACGACCTAAAACATGTGAGTAAAGATTTTCATTATGTTTTGGTGTCGGGGAAGTGATTGTGTACAAATCCACCGGAGTTTTGAGTAAAAGGGATGTTTCTAAATAACTAATAACAGAATAGGAACGCGATCTGAACAAATAAAATTTGAGAAATTATAAATAATTATGTGAAGAATAAATCCTGTAGAGGAAATGTATGAATAAAATGTCAGTGTATTTGACGAATGTTATAAAAGCAAGCGTATTAATAATAATAATAATATAAAGGAAATATAAATAAAGAGTAAATTGAATGATATGAATATAAGAGCGTTGGAGCCTTAATAAAAGTATAAGACATGATGTTAATGCATGTTCTTAAAAATAGAGCGATTATTGTCAAAGGAAAAGATTAATATAAAAATTGAGATATGTATCAATTGTTAATATGGAATTTATCAGTTCTTTGGAAGACGCTAGGCCTTAAAAATATGTATAGCGCAATGGAGCGCAATTTAAATAAAATGTCACACTAGGAATGCGTAGAATTTAAATGTACTTGGTAAATTACTTATGAGGGGTAGTTGATTGCGGTGAATTGAGCTATGTTGTAAGTCCTCCAATAGTGACGTAGATCACGAGGCCATGTGTGTGTTATTATATTGTAATAGGGAGCAAATGTATGGTATTATGAGCGTAGGTCATGTAGGCCACGGCCGACCCTAAATCGCATTTTGTATAAGTCCTCCAATGTGGAAATGGTTCCCGAGGCATGTTAAGAGAGTCGAACTCAGACTCATTTTGTTGTTGAAGCCCCTAAGTATTCGTCGTAGAATGTGTATTACTCTTCCCAATCAATAAGGACCCTTCATAATTAATCAATGCCAAGGTTATGAAAATGGTTTATGAGCCTAATAATGTTGTTGAAAGTAAATACGAGAAGTAAAATGCCAGATCTCCCCAGAGAACTGAAAAGAAAGAAAGATTTGTTTTAAAAGCTTTGAATATCGCTACCACACGTAGGCTAGACGGGACGTTACCCTCAGCCATAAATCTCGCTCAAGTACGGTCAGACCCTAGTAGGAGGTGGGTCGGTGAAGGCCGTCTGCCAGAAGTAATAAATACACCGTGAGTGTTTAAAAGTTGTTAATGACCCGGGATTTGAACCGAGGTTCATGTAGATGAAATTATCGCTTGCCAGTTCAGATCATAGTTTTCTTATGTGATAATGGCCTTATAAGACAAATAAATAAATAAATAAAAATCCCTATTGTAATGTTGTATGGACGTAGGATTCCACGAGTTTAATGAAGATAACTAGATTCTGGGAGTAATCATAGTTTTTGACTTTGTCAAGTAATCTTTATAACTCTGGAGTTCACAAGTATTTTCCCGATCACTATGGTGAATTTGTAAAACTTGAGAGAGATGGTAATGTTGAAGAACATGTGAAGTGCCCAAATATTTAAGTAGAGAATTAACATGTATTTTAAAGGTAATTATATATTTGTTTTGATGATAAGAAAATATAAAAATAGTTATTGAGGTGTACAGAAGAATGACACCGTTATTATTGGAAAGTATCGAGCCAAAGGAGCTCGTGGTTATATGGAACTTTAAGATAGATACTTTATGGAAGTAAAACTAATTATGAGTTGTTGGTTTAAAGGAAACCATGTGTTTTAATATAATATTTGTTTAATTCTTATGTTATTCCTTGTTCACTTTGAACAAGTAGAAGGATTTTGGTCAGTAGTTTATTTGTTTTATTGTTTGTAGCGCCATAATTTTGGTTAATTAAATGTGTTAAAATAGGAGTTGATTTTGTTGTTATTTTTGCAAGTGTATCCTCTATTTAATCCAAAATGTGTAAGTCACAGAGTGGGAGAACATACTGCAACCCCGAAAATCCCGAATTGAGCAATGCTGGCATACTGTGATTTGCATATTTCTTGCTGAAAGGGCACAGTACTACCGTCAACGACACCTACCTGTGAACTTGGCTACTAGATGCCACCGCAGCCAGCAACTCGCAACGAACGTTGGAACTTCCCCTCCAAAGGAAAGCATACTGAGGGATTTTTAGCGCTCTTAGAAATTCCGACGACTTCGGCCGGCTTTGAACTCGCGACCTTGGGCATAGACATTCAGCATGCTTGCTACCAGTTACGTCACCGAAGCCGCTTCACACTTAGTCAGATGGAATTCTGAATATGATCTCGTGCAAGTGCGTTATCTTGGCAACGTCTGATGGTTCATCCCTCATCAATTTAGTAGTGTTGCCATGGCAACCACTGATAGCTCTTGGCATTTTCTTATAATTCCGAAATCATTTTTCTCATCCCTTGGCATAATGGTGGGTCATATCAAAAATTCTTTCAGACAAAATTTTAGGTAATTATTAGGGGAATATTTTCCATTTTGTACGGTTTTGATATTGTGCCTATTAAGAGAGATATGATTAATGTTTCCCGAAAAACCTACTGTTTCCCACCCCTTTGGTCAATGGTTGGTGCAATAAAAAAACTCTTCAAACATAAATTTTTGGGCTTTATCCGGCACATAGTATGAACGTTGAACGGATTCGATATTTCACATACAGTGGAACCCCTGAAATCCGAACTAATTGGGGCTGTAGCCTGTTCGGATTTCAATTTGTTCGGATTAGCCGAAAATATCCATAACATAATAACCAGCCCTCGTTACGGTATAGGACCGTACGTTGAGCTAGCGACAGTGAGGAAGAAGAAACTTCGACAGACAATGTGACTTATACTGAAGCTATATCTGCTCTTGACATCGCATTGCGCTTAGGAGAACAAAACGCAGTAGTCACGCCAAACGATGTCATGTTCATGCGACGCTGGTGCACGATTGCCACCGCGGAAATGTTTTCCTCGCTTCGACAATTGAAGATAACTGATTTCAAGTGAAAGATTAAGTGATATTTTGTGATTTTCTATTGTTATTTCATTTGTTTTTGCAAAGTGATTAACCTAGGGAATTACAATAACCAACCTTTCCGTTTTTCAATCCTAGATGAGATAAGTATGTAGCATAGGTACATTTACACTTTGCTAATGTACTTCTTTGTCAATCTTTCAACTAATTATTTAAAATAACGTTATATTGTAGAATATATAATTGTTTTATGACTAAAATAAGTTTTTTTAAACTTGAAATTGTCGAAAAATCTCGTTTGGATTACCCGGGATTTCGGATTTGAGGGGTTTCACTGTATTAAGAGAGTTATAGCAATATTTCACTTTTTCGAAAAAAAAAAGCCCCCCATTTTCACCCCCTTCGACCGATTTAGCCCAGTAACGAACTCGACCGAGATTTTATAGGTATACATATTCGGTAATATATTCAAAGTGATTGGTGCAAAATTACGGCAGTTATCCTGTCCACTAGAAACTGATATGCATATATATATATACACATAAACTTTTGAACTGACGGTGGTTTTTGGGTCTGGGGGATGTGAAACGGGAAGATATGTCGAAATTTTCCGGAAGTCGAAACATGGTACCCATTGCAATAGTTAGCTTTCTAATGAAATCTACCTCTGGTTGGTTCCTCAGTTTAGGGGCTGCGACAACGCGGTCATCTAACCCCGTGTACTTTGGGTGAGTGTAGAATCTGTCTGATAAACGGTGTGAATTGTAATGGCTGTAGTAGTCTTAATTCAGGTAAGGACTGCAGACGGTCAATTTCAAAGAGTAGTTCCTAATGTTGCTACCAGGTACTACGTCAACGACACATAGCTGTGAACTTGGCTGCTAGATGCCACCCCAACCAGCAACTCGCAACGAACGTTGGAACTTCCCCTCCAAAGGAAAGCATACTGAGGGATTTTAGCTCTCTTAGAAAATCCGACGACTTCGGCCGGCTTTGAAACTGCGACCTTGGGCATAGACATTCTGCATGCTACCAGTTACGTCACCGAAGCCGCTTCCCACTTGGATGAAAATACTGAATCTGATCTCGTGCAAGTGCGTTGTCATGGCAACGTCTGATGGCTCATCCCTCATCAATTTAGTAGTGTTGCCATGGCAACCTCTGATAGCTCTTGACATTTTCTTACAATTCCGAAATCATTTTTCTCATCCCTTGGCATTATGGTGGGTCATATCAAAAATTCTTTCAGACAAAAGTTTTAGGTAATTATTAGGGGAATATTGTCCATTTCGTACGGTTTTGATACTGTGCCTATTAAGAGAGATATGATTAATGTTTCCCGAAAAACCTACTGTTTCCCACCCCTTTGGTCAATGGTTGGTGATATAAAAAAACTCTTCAAACATAAATTTTTGGGCTTTATACGACACATAGTATGAACGTTGAACGGATTCGATATTTCACATATTAAGAGAGTTATAGCAATATTTCACTTTTTCGAAAAAAAGCACCCCATTTTCACCCCCTTCTACCGATTTAGCCCAGTAACGAACTCGACCGAGATTTTATAGGTATACATATTCGGTAAAAAGTGATTGGTGAAAAATTACGGCAGTTATCGTGTAGACAAGAAACTTATATATATATATATATATATATATATATATACTTTTGAACTGACGGTGGTTTTGGGGTCTGGGGGATGTGAAACGCGAAGATATGTCGAAATTTTCCGGAAGTCGAAACATGGTAGCCTACCCATTGCAATAGTTAGCTTCCTAATGAAATCTACCTCTGGTTGGTTCCTCAGTTTAGGGGCTGCGACAACGCGGTCATCTAACCCCGTGTACTTTGGGTGAGTGTAGAATCTGTCTGATAAACGGTGTGAATTGTAATGGATGTATTAGTCTGTAATTCAGGTAAGGACTGCAGACGGTCAATTTCAAGCAGTAGGTTCCTAATGTTGCTACCGTCAATGACACCTAGCTGTGAACTTGGCTACTAGATGCCATCCCAACCAGCAACTCGTAACGAACGTTGGAACTTCCCCTCCAAAGGAAAGCATACTGAGGGATTTTAGCGCTCTTAGAAAATCCGACGACGTCGGCCGGCTTTGAAACCACGACCTTGGGCATAGACATTGTGCATGCTACCAGTTACGTCACCGAAGCCGCTTCCCACTTAGTCAGATGTCAAAGTCAACCCCTGGCACCATCCAGCCCATGACGAGCTAAGGCCGACCAAGCGACTGCTACCCAGCCATTTGGCCTGCAGATATTGGGGTGACGCGTGATCAGCGCGTCGTGTCCCCTCGGCCGTTAATATTGGTATTCGTGATCGGGGTGCTGTCTCACTGTCAGACAGCTACTCAATTGTCCTCACGAGGCTGAGTTCACCCCGTTCCAACCCTCACGTCAGTTTTAAAATCCCTGACGGAGCCGGTGATCGAACCCGGGGCCTCCGGGTGAGAGGCAGGCGCGCTACCCCAACACCGCGGGGCCGGCTTAGTCAGATGGAAATACTGAATCTGATCTGGCGTAAGTGCGTTGTCATGGCAACGGCTCATCCCTCATCAATTTAGTAGTGTTGCCATGGCAACCTCTGATAGCTCTTGGCATTTTCTTATAATTCCGAAATCATTTTTCTCATCCCTTGGCGTAATGGTGGGTCATATCAAAAATTCTTTCAGACAAACGTTTTAGGTAATTATTAGGGGAATATTGTCCATTTTGTACGGTTTTGATATTGTGCCTATTAAGAGAGATATGATTAATGTTTCCCGAAAAACCCACTTTTTTCCACCCCTTTGGTCAATGGTTGGTGCTATCAAAAAACTTATTTGACATAAATTGTTGGCACTTATCCGACACATATTATGAACTTTGAATAGATTCGATATTTCACGTATTAAGAGAGTTATAGCGAAATTTCAATTTTTCGAAAAAAGCCCCCCATTTTCATCCCCTTCGACCGATTTTGCCCATTAACGAACTCGACCGAGATTTTATAGGGATACATATTATGTAAACAATTCAAAGTGATTGGTGCAAAATTACGGCAGTTATCGTGTCCACAAGAAACTGATATACATACATAAATTATATATATTAACTTTTGAACTGACAGTGGTTTTGGGGTCTGGGGGATGTGAAACGCGAAGATATGTCGAAATTTTCCGGAAGTCGAAACATGGTACCCATTGCAATAGTTAGCTTTCTAATGAAATCTACCTAAAAAAACGCCAATTTCCAAACGGAAGTAGGGAAATTAGGAGACATCGCCACACCTAGACATGAAGTCATTATTAATGAGTTATACCAGGCGACAAACGAGGATCTACTGTAGGAGCGAGAAGAGACGAAAACTGGAAGAGTAGCGAGGCTACCTATAATCGAAATTGTGTCAGAAGGAGAATGTCTGAGAATGCTTCTGGACACAGGTGCAACGGCATTCATTCTTTCAGAGAATTGTTTCAATAATCTGCAAGGTGGAGGCTCACTCATAGCCATGCCCGTATCGACAATCAAAGTAAGAGGTGACTTCAACGATAAAACCATGAAGTGCAAAGTCCAGGCACTAATGGAATTTACGATAAACAATCACAAGTATGAGCAGATATTTATAGTCCTCAACCAAATAAATTTTGACGCAATCCTAGGCATTGATTTCATAACTAAAACCGGAGCGGTTATAGATCTACGTAACGGAGTTATAAAATTCAATGAACGTCTTAGTCAAATAGAGAGCTTGACGAAGGAGGAGAATGGGTGCATTCTTACAGACGAGACGACAGAAGAAAACCTGGTGAAAATCGTTTTGGAAATCGAGGCTGAGAAACCATCTCAATATGGTCAGAGAATTAACAATTTCGAAGACTATAGAGAGAAGTTGGAAAATTTGGTTCTAAACTTTGCGGACGTATTTGACGATAAGCCTGGCATTATCAGAGGATATAAATATCAGATTCGACTTACAGACAACACGCCTTTCCAGAAGACATTATATCCGATACCGGAGAAGTATCAGGAAGAAGTACATGAGCCAATTAAAAGTATGAAAAGAGATGGGAACTTAAGGAAGCAAGTCACTCCTTATTTAAACCCTCTCACCGTAGTAAAGAAGGCCGATGGAAGCCTGAGGTTGTGTTTAGATGCCAGAAGCATCAACCTCTTATTACTAAAAGAATACGACAGACCACCTAAGATAAGGGAACTACTGCGTAAGTTCAAAAACAAGACATGTTTTTCTGTAATTGACTTAACTGCAGCGTTTCACCAAATAGAGCTCACGGAAGACAGTAAATTTTATACAGGGTTCATGTTCAACCAAACCTGTTACGTCTACCAGCGAGTACCTTATGGATTGGTAAATTCAAGTCCGGCACTTATCCGAGCACTGGATGATAAGTTGCACGAAGACGTGAAACGATTTGCTCTTTGCTATGTTGGCGATATCATCATTTTTCCAGAGTCGCCAGAAGAACACTTTCTGCACCTGAAGAAACTGTTTGAAAATCTTAGGGAGGTCAACTTCAAAGTTAAATATAAGAAGTGTCACTTTTTCCAGGAAAAGATAAATTTCCTTGGACACACCATTGACAGATTCGGTTACCATCCTAATGAGGATAAAATTGAGGCAATATTCAAGTTTCCAACGCCGAAGAAGATCAAGGACATTCGAGCTTTTGCGGGACTTTGCCAATTTTTTAGCAGTGATACCCCTCGATATTCAGAGATCATGGTTCCACTCCATGATCTGCTGAAAAAGAACAACCGATGGATACGGGACACAGCAGCGGAAAATGCCTTTATCCAAGCTAAAGAAATGCTCAAAAATAACATTAAACTGGAGTACCCGGATTTTGAAAGATCATTTGTAGTTGAAACAGACGCATCAAGAATAGGTATTGGCGCAGTCTTGTATCAGAAGGATCAAGACGGCAATAATCACTATATATCTTTTAGCAGCAGAAAACTACGCACCCATGAACTCAATTATTTTACGACGGAGCTAGAAGCTTTAGCCGTCATAAATGATCTCCAGCAATGGAAAAAAATATTGCTAGGACACAAGATAATCATTAGAACCGATCACAAAGCATTAGAGTTCATGATAAAATCGGATCTATCAAGCGATCGCATGACCAGTTGGACCATGTTCTTGCAACAGTTTGATGCAACAATAGTTCATGTTCCCGGCAAGGATAATCTACTGGCAGATATTCTTTCACGCAACCCCACTACAGAAAGTAACATTCGAGTAAACGTGATCCAGACAGACGCTGAAGATCAAGATACGCTAGATAAGCTAAGATGGATTACAATATTTCAAAGGAAAGACGCACCATTGTGAAATATCTATAGATTCCTTACTGGCAGGATGACGATGCGACACGCATTGTATTTCGAGATCCGAAAGAAAGCTACCCACTATGTATAAGTAGGGGAAATTGTGTGCAGATATGTTGATCCTGAACACACAAAAGTGAGAGTAGTAATTCCATCGGAACTTATTGTGCCACTAATTTGGTTAATGCACAAAGGTATAGGTCACGGAGGCGTAGACAAAACTTACTACACTACACGTGAGAAGTTTTACTGGACAAATATGCGTGAATCGATTACCATCGTAGTCGAATCTTGTGAGCTCTGTCAGAAGAACAAGTACAACTCTGAACTACTGAAGGAACCACCGAAAGCGATAATTCCAACACGACCAGTAGAACTGTTCAGCCAGGACATTTTTGGACCTGCACCTAGAGGTGATCGAGGCAACCAGTATGTGCTAGTCACTATGGATGTGTTTTCGAAGATTGTGATGCTAAATCCAATGCAGAAGGCCACAACGAAAACAGTCTTGTACCACCTAGAGCGGAACATCATTCCGAAGCTGGGGAAGCCAGAGAGACTTTTGACTGACCACGGAATGCAGTTCACTTCCGCAGATTTTCAAGGAGCTATGGATAGACTGGATATAATCCATCTATTTTCATCTATCCGTAGTCCCGAGACAAACCCAATAGGGAGAATTATGCTTGAATTTCTAAGTACATTCGTCTGTATAGTGCTGATAACCATGTAAATTGGGTGAAGATTGTAACCCTAGTGGAATTTTGCATCAACAATACGCGGCACGAAAGCACTAATGAAATTCCACTCACGCTCCACTTCGAGGAAAAACCTATTCGTCCATGGAACGGGATTTTTAACGTTCCGGATGACAACGAACCACCGATGGACCAAAGGATAGAGTCAGCGCGGGAATGGCTCAACAAAGCAGCCGACAAGAGGATGAAGCGCCAGGAAGGGAAGAGATTCAGCTGACCACTACGAGAAGGAGACCTAGTGTTAGTTAGGGTTCCAGTCAAGGCCGATGTATTAAAGAAAGTATACATTAAATTTTCTAGTCTATTTCGAGGCCCATTCAAAGTAGCAAGAGTCTACGGGAACATTTGTTACTTGATAGCGAGGATTGAGGATGACAGACCCATTGGGAAGTTCAATCACTCGAAATTGAAGCGATTTTATCCAAAAATCCGCTAAGTAAATAAATTCAGTCTCAAGAAATAAGGCAACACTGTAATTAAAGAAAGTACAGGCTATACTTTACTTTAAATGGCAAAGGGGAATTGCGACCGAAATTATTTATGGCATAGACCATGACTTAGACGAGATGAGAACTGGGACCCGCAAATTTCAAAAATGACGGAATAAAATTATTTAAGTTAAATAAAATCGAAGATCTGGAGATTTTATACTCCGAATGAGTATTTTGTAATGTCAAGAAATTATTAGTAACATTTATGAAAGGCCGAAGAGAAACATGGAAATCTAGAAATTGTTTAAACAATAATGGGTAATTATTGGAATAAAGGAAGGCCTACATCGCTAAAGACCCGGATCCTTTTTCCGGAGACGGGAGTCGTCACAGAAGTAGGAGAAGTGATTCAACGAGGCAGCACGTAAGGGGAGAAGAGAAGCCGCCCTACAGAGATAGAGAGTGGGGGACACTTGAACGGAATCTTGACGCTGGCGAGAGAACAGCTTGTACTCACTCTCAACATTAATTAGGTCGGAGTAGGACCTAGGCTGTAAAGCAGTCTCCGTATAATAGTGCAACGCATAGTAAGCGGTGCGCGAGAATTAGAAGGCAGTGTATTCACGGAGACAGTGCTCAAACCCGAGCAGGCAAGCGTTGAGAAGCGGACTTGCAGTATTTCAAGTTCACGCAGCTTATGAGCAGAGCAAGGCTCACTCATTCGACACGCTTCACTGCAGGAAGACGGAACAGTATCTTGCAGCCTGCAGTATAAACAGATATTCTACAGAACGTCATTACGGCAAACTTTACTGCAGCAAATATTTCAAATTACAGTGCATTAATCTACGGAAGTATTACTATAGTTCCAACTCTTTTCAAATGCAGATAACTGTCCGGCAAAGGGGAAATCAGACTAGTTCAATCTTAAACAGAGAAATGGCTAGTAGCTAATTGCATAATGAAGGGAAGCTGATATGCATCAATCCAGAGTGAAATCCAGAACATTATGACAAAAATGGATATCGCGACGGAACAACCACGCGACACGCTAGAATACAGAATGGAATTCTGCTACAACAAGAGGTTTCACATCCATCCTGAAATACTCTTACGAACAGTTACTACGGACAGGCCCGATGAGAGGGAGGGGCAAACGGGGCGGCAGCCCTGGGGCCCGGTTCTTGCCAAGGGGCCCGTGAAATTGGAAAACCCCAGAGTAAAAAATATACCCAATTCTACGCATTTGCCAACAGATTTGACATTTTATTATATTCAATGTAACTGAATAAATTGAATATGCTACAAAATACTATAATGAGAACATAACCATTATCTTCATATCTTTGCGGCGGCCAGAGAAATAGTCCTGTTTCCACTGTTTATAGGGAGGAAAGTTTCTAAATAATATGTCAACTAATAGCCGCTAAGCTACATTTATGAATCTTCGCAAAGTTTAGTAGGCTACATAAGATTGCTAAAGGGATTGAACTTGTTCTTATGATGAGAGAGAGTAAAATTTCGGTCAGATACAGCAGAAACGATATTGCAAATTTACAATGAACTAAATTAATACGTCCCAAAAAAAGGAAATTAAAAAATTCAAAGTTTTTATAGTGGACCTTAAAAAGAAAATTGCAAATTTGATATTTAGGCCTACACGATGTCACGGGGACGAAAGATTATAGAGGGGGCCCGTAAGCCCTAGCCCTAGGGCCCGTACTCGCTCTCAACGGCCCTGACTACGGAACGAGATTCTAAGAAGCGCTCCGGTCGAGTTTGGCTGAAGTTACAGCCTGAAGATTTAGCCAACATAATGATGCTCGACAGACGTGGAACGAGGAGTTCAGGAACTCGGGGCGAGGTCATCACCCTGGCGACTGACCTAGTTCCGCTGGCTACGTCACGGTCGACTCACAGGTGTTTGGGTCAGCTGCGATCGAAGGTCTCGAGCGGACCGTTGCTTGTAAAAAGCAAACCCTTCCAGAATTCTCGCCGTTCATCTAAGGTAGCTGCAGCGTTTTCGTACATATCATGTTTGTAGTAGTAGAATTGTACTGTGTTTTATTCTGAGATTGACCAACATCATTACTATTATCAATTTGTGTGTAGATTCATTATATCCGTTAAATTCATTTTTATTGCCACTTTTCATTGCAGATTTTAGTAATTTTGACAATTTTCATAAGCGAATAATCATTTTTCACGTTAAGATAGTAAATTGTAAAATAATTTGATAAACTTTAAATATGCGTAACGTTATCTAAATCTGTGTTTTATAATGAGGTGGAATGCATTGATAAATCTAGGTACAATAGGTAAACAAAGTCAGTATTTTCACGAAAGTACAGGGGTATTCGAAAGCTTACTATGTTGATTCGAGCTTCGACCCTGATTATAAACTTACGGCGTGCTATAAATGTTTTATTTCACGACAGTAAAATTGTTAATAAAAGAGAGTTTTTGAACAAATAAATACAATTAATAATAAAATGTCACTATGTAGTTGTGAAAGCAGATAGTTATTTGAAACTATATTGCCAGACAAGTACTGGAATAAATTATATTTCCAGTTCAGAAATGTTAAGAGAACATTTATATCGGTAAACTTAAAATTTATTAGAGCATTAAAAAGTCTCAATAATTTTGTATATATAATCTTTCATGAAGGAAACCTAGGAACTTCAGTGATAATAAATTGTAATTAATTGACAAGGCGACCTCTTATAAGTAGAACGATGTCAGTAATTAAGTCAAGTTGGACTTAACTGAATTATATTCAGATTTTGAATTATCAGGACGAGAGGATATGTTGATATTTTTATTCAATATGAATTCTTGCAGACTAATCAATAGAAAGTTACAGTATTGTTACAACGAAGTTTATACGTGGAATAAAGTTGATAAAATCATGACACAGGATGTTTAAAAAGCTGTACAGAAGTAGTTGAAGTTTTTGAATTTTGTAGCACGAGGAATAATTGTATAAGGTTAGTGGAAGTTTTTGTAGTTGTTTCTTGAAAAATATTCACATTGGAGGTGAATATGAAATAGGGATACTGATTTTCATTGCATTATAGAGAGAATGCATTGGAATGGATAAATAGTTGAATTCCGAGCAAGGTAGTTGACGTAAATGAAATTACGTTTTGTTAAATGAGGAGGCATAGTAAATATGTTTTCCAATTGTGTAATATATTGCATCGAGGCATGTTCCTGTACAGCATGTTAAATAAGTAGTGTACTTATTTGTGTAATTTTGAAATAGAGATGTGGAATGAAGAAATAATGCCATGCACTTCTGATATCCAAAATTTATAACGTAACTGATAGTCTTGCAATGTATTTAATTATTATTGGAGCTATTACCAGTTTGGAGAAATCATGTTTGAGCAGTGCGTAACTTTATCATCCGGCACGAATGCTCATTTTATTACGACTGGTATTGAATACTTTAACCCGATGAAGGTGTGGTGATTGTTAAAGAAGATTAATGGAAACTCACGTAAAATCGTGTAGAAGGAAAAATTAAATAATTACGTGAAAGAAATAATAATTTGTGCTGACCACAAATTCTTGTACATTTGCATATAAAATTTATAATTAATATTTAATTTTTGATAATTTTTGCTTGTGATAATTTAGATTTGGAACTACGGTTCAAGTATATGAAACGCATTGTATAGACCAGGGAAATGTCTGAAACAAACGTCGTTTCATAATTTTGATTATCGTGAAGTTTCCGAGGACCTTCACTAGTGTTTGATATTTATGTAAATTATTTTTCTTGTTTATTGAGGTGCAAATTTATGCGCTAGTTTTATTCATGGAGAGAATAAGGGATCAAGTAGAGTGCCGAATTCTCCCAATTTGTTTGATTTTCAGGACATAGTAATTGTCACATTGATTTTTTTGTTTAAGTATAGCAGTGTCAAATAAGACACAAATTCTGATCATTTGAGTTAGGGACATTTGTATATCGTCCTTAGTGAATAAACGGCTAGCACTCCTTACTGTCTTAGCCAACTTTTTATCTTAATACAATATTGAGTCATTTACTGTATTCAGGCCCGTAATGACGGGGGAGCAAACAGGGCAGCTGCCCGGGGTGGCAGGTTTTAGGGGCGGAAAGAAATCTGTAAACTGTACAAAACCGCTTGGTCATTAAACGCCAAGTTATTAATGTTTAACCCCCCCCCCTCCACACACAAGAAAATTATTCATTGTCACCGATTTGCAATGTTGATTATTTAAGGACACACAAAACGGGATTGTGTTAGTCATCTTGGTTATTTAAATAATTGGTGTTTTTGCAATTGGTTGTGTATATCTTTTAAAATTTAAATGAAAATTCTTTGTATTAAGTTATTTTTCTATTTGTAATTTTAGTAATCACATATATTTATAGTGTTAGCCACCCATAGTTAAATGCACGCTCAGTGAAGAAACTTTAATAAAACTACATATTTTAAGTCTGTGGTAGCATTTTTGTCTACTTTTTTCAGGGGATTCAAGAGCCCTAAATACGATTCTGACTGCGTTGTACTCTCGTCTAATTTTGCGCCGTTCTGCCTTACTGCGATCGTTTTTCGTGCTGCGTAATGCCGTTTAGTTTTATTCAAGGTGTGTCATAGTACTGTGGTCCATTTCTTTAGAACACAGCAATTAGTGCTATGAATGAACAGCAATCTACCATTGTTATAGATTCTTAACCTGAGCGTTAAATCTTCTACGATCGAAGCAATTTATAGGCTAATGGTTAAATTGTTCGGCGGTGTTTTTGTGCCGTTATCAAAGCGACTGAGATTCGCACTCTCAATCGAATGTAGACGGTAAATCAATTGAGACAAATTGGTGAATTCATTACTGACAGACTTCGTAATGTTGTAGTCTATATTATTCCAATGGAATCTTCTTGCAAGGCAATTTATGATGCGTAACATGTAGCCGACTTATGTGAGCGGAGAAGGTAATTTAATCCTAATTTAATTGGGCTTATAGTCATATTGACCGACTGGAAGTTACAATTCAATATAAAGCCAAAGTTGAAGGGGGGATTGATAATGATGTGATTCTGAAAGAAGAAAACTGCAGAACAGACATTAGTAGGCTCTTTACTCAAGGAACATTTATGTGAAATTTGAAAGTACGAATGTATAATAGTTAGGCTAAATGATCCTGCGATATTTGTCGTTATCTAAGCGACTAAGTAAGAAGTACATGATTTTGTGAGTATTATATATTTTACTTAACGGTCAGCAATAATCAAATGAAATAATTTGTTTCTATAACGAAAATTTGCTAAAACAATGGGCGTCACAAGTACGAGTAACGAACAATACGAATTTATCACTTCGCACAAAATTCATGAGGAAAGGAAGCTTGTAGTTTAACGTGACCGTTAATCATGCGAGCATGAGCCACGGGACCTCCTTTTTACGTGGAATCCGAACCACAGGACATGGCATTTCACTTCGAAAATCTCACATGAATTGACCGGGAATCGAACCTGGTCCACCTTGGTAAGAGGCCAACAGCTTGACCGCTGCGCCACCACGCCCCAAAATTCATTAGGCTAAGAAGAGCAATGCGAAGTATTCCTGATAGCTTGTGAAGAAGAGGAAAAACTTGATGGATCCGTTGTAACGGCCAGTACAAACTAGATTTTTGGAAACAGTGCTACTTGAATTATTAGACAGATTCATATGTAGGGATATTTCCACAGATTAATTTAACTCAGTAATTTGGAAATATCTGAAAATATGTCCTCCAGTTACCATATTTAGAAAATAGGCGAACTCGATTTACATTAGCATTTTAATGAACTTTTTTTTACGTGTTTTTAAGACCTCAACATTATGACAATGTATCACAAAAGAAGAAACGCGAACCTTCATGGACAAAAACTGTGAACTAAAAACAAAACATTCATCCCAATCTTGCCATAAGGTAACCAGCGGATTGAGAGGAGTCAAATAATGAATTTCACGAAGCAAGTAAGAAATAATGTCGCCTCCGTAGCGTAGCGGTTAGAATGGTTAACTGCCGCCCCGGAGATCCTGGGTTCGATTCCCGGCTCTGCCACGAAATTTGAAAAGGGGTATGAGGCCTGGAACGGGGTCTACTCAGCCTCGGGTGGTCCAAATGAGTAAAGGGGGTTCGACTCCCACCTTAGCCATCCTTGACGTGGTTTCCCACTTCGTGTTCGGGCAAATGCCGGGAAGGTATCTACTGTAAGGCCACGACCGCCTCCTTCCCTCTTCTTTGCCTATCCATCCCAATCCCGAGGCCCCAGTTCGCATTTTCAGTTGAGGCCGCCTGGGCGAAATGTTGATCACACCTCCCCATTTATATCCACTCCGACCAAGTGTTCCCAGCTCTAGGACACTGCCTGTAGAGGCGGTAGTGCTCAGTTCCCTCGCTGAGTTCGTGGGAAACACCAACCTGGAGGGTAAAATTGACAAAAAAAAGTAAGAAATAAAACGAAAATTGGGGGGGGGGGGAATAAAATGAAAATTATAATTTGGCCCCCCTCTGGAAAAAATCCTGTGGGCGCCCATGTAACTGACCGCTTACTCATTCTATAATCGTTTAAAATAGTACTACAGGTTAGATACAGGCGCCCACTATAGATTAGACCTTATCACTCCTCGAGATCGGAGTTTCTCGATTCGCTATTAATTGTAAATAATAGTAGAAGCATGTAACTTGTCTAGTAGTACTATTTAATATTCTCTATGTGATCCTAGAATTCCCAATTCTTACTTAGCGCGCAACGAAACTTTATTTTGAGCTGGGTATTTATGTGTCAGCAATCCTTTACATCTCAGCGGATATAGGTGCTGATTGGAGAATTCCGGCGCAGTACATTAATTGGGTAGACCTGCATAATAAAGGCCTCCAAATGAAGCTCATATTTTACGTGTTAGACCGGAGTTTGACAGAGTAATCAAGTCGTTGACATAAGCGAACAGCTGACGTGTCATGCCTCTCGTTTTAAAATTCATTACCAAGTGCTTAGCCACAAAATGGTCCATGATATAGTAGGTTCAAGTGCGACTTTAATCATTGGCATTTTAAGATTGTTAAAATACGATAACTCTCCAGTTCTGAGTGCCTGCTGAGGCTGTTAGAATTGAAGTTAAATATGACAATCACTTTAATTACACTGATGCATTTGTAGCCGAATAGCCCATTTACCAAAATCATCAGTATCAGTAGCTTGCCACGGTGGGTGAGTGGTTAACGTGTCGGTCTACTAACCCCCAAGCTTGCAGGTTCGCTCCTGGCCGTGGTAAGTGATTTTTTTTTAAAGACGGAAAAAAATACGACACGCATGTCATACGATGTTGGCATGTCAAAGAACCTATTTGAATTCAGTAGGCCGTGTTCATAACGGAAAAATTAATCTCGGGAGTTTCCGTCAACACAAAGTTCCTCATTTCTCTACTAGAAAGCGCTATAGTGTTCCAGGAGCTTAGATATCTAACCTCCTTGACTTTCATAGTGCTTCAAGGAACAACGAAATTTGACATGCATGCTACCCTCTGGGTGTCAAATAACAAAGCTTGCACCCGACAGCCGAGGCCATACGATAATATTTATTATCAGTATCAGTTTTACCTAGGTACTTGATAAGCCTTACCTCGAGTTCCAAATTATATACCTGGGTAGATTATAGGCTGAGGAATAACCCACCCACCAAGGGAAGATGATTAAGAGAAGGAAGTAGATTTGGGATTGGAAAAGAAGGATAGAAAAATAGGAGGAGAGTCCCACAAAATTATTAAGTTTAGTTTTAAACACACTTAAAGGTGGTTGCCACCGAAAATCAGTGCTCGGATACCTAAAGTGGGTACGAGCTTGGTCGAAGCTGACGGGAACCGCAGCTAAGACTTGGGCAGTTTGCCAGAGAAAGGCTTTAGTGTATTTCCTTCCAAGCACGAATAAAAGTACTATAGGGAAGGGTGATGGTCTGACAAGACTGAGAGCAAACGATTTATTGTATATGAACGAGGGCATAAACCTAGGAAGAGCTAGGAAAGCCAGGATCCTGCCTAACTGTAGTATCAGAGAAATGATGAATCCAAAAAACAAATATTTAATTTATTTAACAATTCGGGAGAAATTAATATTTTTGACAATTAAATATTTTACAATCTTGTTGACAATTTGGGGTCGCAGACCTCCAACAACATTCAGAAATTGCTCCAGGCAAATAACAATTCTTAAGGTTTTAAACCTAGTACTAAAACTTTGATAAGATTTTAAAAGGGCAATGAAATGATTAAAGTTTAAACATTAAATTGAGTACAAGGAGTGTACTATAAGAAATTTCTGAAAGAACATTCTAGAGAGAATAGCAAATTCGAAAATAACAACAAGGAAAACATAAAGCATAAAATAGAAGTTACTACAACTTCTTGTATTTAAACAGAATTACTTTATGAGAATTATACAAAAGAGGGCAGGTCACTTACTGTGAAACCTGAAGAGGTAATCAAAAAGAAGGTTCTAGACTTCCTATATTTAATTAGAAATCACGAGCCAAATGGGGCAGTTTACATTTCGTGAGACCTAAAAATAACTCACTCAAGAGTTGAAAGAATTGTTTTCCCTAATTTAAAGGAAGAAACAATGTAAGTTTGAAACGTGTGCTGGACACGCAATTATACAGAGATTAATTAATTACACATGAGAAAAAATGGGAGGGCACATCTATAGATTGACACCTCGTTGAAACAGACTTAAAGTTAAAAATTTATTACGGATTGTTAGTAAGAGATTTAGGAAAGAGAGATGGGGATTGAGGAAAAATGTTCATGGCCTTGTTTGAATATAAACGGACGATCGCGACGCGGCAGAAAAGTTGAGCAAGCACTGGTTTTCACTATAGTTCGTTGAAATATATAAGAAGTTCACTGTATAAACACGAGAGTCTATTTCTTGAGAAAGTTGTAAATTACAATTAAATGCCATAGAAAATTCCAGCGGTGGACGAAATTCACTATTGTAATAATTTAGAAGTGAGATTCTTCAATTTTAAATAGCATTCTCACAAGTAAGTGAGAAATACATGACGGCAGGACTTGCAGGTAAAGTACAAGATCTGGAAGGTTCCAGAACAGTCTTAGCAGAAAAATGGGGCTAATGAAAATCCAACGGAGGAACAAGCTTGGTGAATTATAGACAGCGGATATTTAGATAATATCCCACGTGGTGAGAAGATTTCTCATTTAGTTAGCGTAGGAAAGCTACTTTCTATTGAGTTTAGCTTAGACAGACAAAAGCTCAACATAGCAAATCCCTCGAAGAATGATTTTGCCCCAACCAATTAATCTCACGCTGTCTATAAAATATCGTTAAAAGCATGTAATCTTTAAAATCATGAAGATGAGGTTAAAACTTGAAGCTGTACTTATCTTGGTTAAATGTTGATAGGGAAGATCCCTTTGACGGATGCCTAGAGTTACAACATGGCGTGGAGTGAAGAAAGTGTCTCTTGGTTTGAGGACACTGGCTTGAGTTGAGCCCTGACTGATCGAATCAACTGCCGACTTAGTAGTGAGAGCTGCTAAACGGAGCACGGAGGGACCGAGGAAGGGGAAAAGAGTGGGGGGTAGGAGACAAAAGGAGAACATATAAACATTGCCAACTTTAAAACAAAAAAAAATAATCTTCTCTTGCTGAGCTGGTCTTCAAAGAGTTGACAACAGTATCTGGTAGCCAAATGGATATGGAATTCCTCTTGCACGAGGAAGAGTTGAAGAGCTTCAGAGATTCGTTGTTATATGACGCTAGGTGGGTCACGGAATATATATCTGGAACAGACTCATACAAAATATAAGAGATTTGCCCATAAAGGAGAAAACAAATGATCACTGTTGGTGTTTGACAAAAAGGAAGGAAAGAACGTGCAAAAGCATTCAAAATTATAATCTCAGGTACCGTGTATTCCAAGAATGCACCATACTGGGAGGGTAAGACACCAACAGCGAACAAGAAAAACAAGTACAGTAATAAGCAATTGCGGAAAAGTAGTCTTGTGATCTGACCATTAGTGGTCACGACTCTGAATACCCTGACTCTCCTATCTCTTCCAGGGTAACACTCGGTCACTTTTCCAAAAGGCCAGACTAGGGGGGGGGGGGGGGGTGAAACATCCCTAACTAAGACCAAGTCTCCCACTTTAATGTCGGGACTGGAAAGAAACCACTTCTGCCTCCGTTGCAAGGAAGTTAAATATTCCAAGTTCCATCTCTTCCAAAAAGAATTACGGAGGGCTTCAAGTTTACGCCAAACAATAGGTAGATTAAAATCCCTGAAAGAATTAGGAAGGGGAGGAGGGGCAGAGAGAGTAGTGCGTGTAAAGAAGCGACCAGGTGTAAGTGGAAGGAGGTTATCAGGGTCATTGGAAAGCGGAGTTAAAAGGCGAGAATTATCAACACTTTCAATCACAAAATAGCAGGAAGCTGAGGGAAATAAAGCACTAGTAAAGATTGCGATACGATGAGAAAGAAGAATTGGCAAGTTTAAACAAAGCGTATAGAAACAAGTACATCTATTCAAGACAAGAATATACCAAATAAACAAAGGAACTATGCGAGTAGAAAGCAAGAACGCCATAGGTAACAAACTAGTAGCCATAAACAATGACCTTAAGTTATAATGAGTATCAAAGGGTTTACTCAGAAAAATACTTAAGTCAGCGAAAAACGTGACATGACAAGTATGAATACAAAAACACATCGAATGTGACGACGAGAAAAAACAAGTTTGTTCATCAATGAACATTAAGATCGCAAAATATGCAAGCAAAGTGAAATACATGAGCGCGTGAGAAATACGCAACGAAGTTTTGAAACAGGGATCGACGCAGTTATAGAATACGAGCATAAGTAAGTGAGAGACGTAAACAAGCACGGCCTTGACACACATAGTACAACGAGATAAGACATATAAATAGCTGAAAGAGTCCTTAACTAGAACAAGTTTATTTTTGGAAGTAGGTGAACGGCTTCCGAGATTACGGTAGCGGCTCGCCAGACAATGGTTGGCAATCAGCCAAAGCTGAGATAAGAGGAACTTGCTTTGACCTTTGGCAATCGCACAGGAAATAAACAACAACTTGGCGTTCCTCAGACTTGTATACAAACAAGTTTGAAAAACAAGCAGTTCAAAGTACACACACACTAGTTGAATCAGCTGTAACTTAAAGCAGATATTCAGGTTGAACGGAATGCAGTCAATCGTAACTTGGACGTGAAAAAGCAATTTAAAGCTATATGAAATAGAGTAGGAAATCAATTTCGCATAATTGAGAGGATCACGAAATCGGACAATTTTCAACAGAAAGAAGCTTAATTCTCCCGAGCAAAGAAGACAAGCTGGGACATTGAGAAGAAGGTTATGCATAAGAATAGTTATTCTAGATGCTATAGAATTCAGAGTTTCAAGCGGTTTCAAAAGCGACTTCCAATTGTGAGGAAGGAGGGAGGAGCCGGCCGTGGCCATCCTTCTACATAGCGAAAGAAGAGAAACATAGCGTACAGCAAAGTGATGGTGACTGATAGCCATGGTTTTACACAAGGGGAAGATAGTTTTCGAGGAAGAGTTTAAGCAATTACCTGCTATAAAAAATGACATAAGAAGGTAGACGAAATAACACAAAGCAAGGCGAACTTGAATGGCCATCTTGTGCGGGAAGAAGGAAAAACCATTTAAACAATTTACAGAGGTAGTGTAGTTGTTCACGATAAGACATCGTTTCGACAAGTATTTTTCAAAAATATTGAGACCTGAAACATGAGCGTTCTCTTTTTCAGAAATGGGATTTATGTCAGCTGTAACGAAATGACATTGCGCTTTGGTTTGAACACTGGGATGCTGAATTTCACCAGTAATAACCCAACCAAAATCGGTGTCTCTGGCGACCACGGTTGAGGATAACTTGCGTGTTTGTTTGCGAAGGCACTTCCAAAAAACATTGGCACTGAAAAGTACATCAATGGGACCTTGAGCATTAAACTGAGGATCGGCTAACCTTAAGTGCGAAGGAATCTTTAATCCGGAGGTATTAATAGAGTGACTTGGAGTGTCCTTGCCAATACTGGTAAGAATGAGACAGTTTAAATTAAGATTGGTGTTTCTTTGGCAAACGTCTCTGATTTTCAATTTTGAAGACTGCAAGACTTGAGTTTTCAAATTGTCAATGCCGGTCACATTGATAGAAGTAGGCGATGACGAAAGACCTAGTTTTTTAATCAACGATTGCGAAACAAAGTTGTGCGTTGAAGCGGAATCGAGAAGACCACGGGTTCGAAACCAATTTCCAAATTTATCTTGGATTTCAAATTGTACAGTGGTCAACAGGGTTTGCGCACTATGAAAAGTTTCGGCGTTGGAAATGCAGGAAGAAGCATTAGTTTGTTCGGAGCTGCTCTGCATGGAGCTTGAAGAGGCGGGTGCTGATGACCTTGATTTATCGTGAACGTGCAATAAAGAATGATGCGGTTTTTTACAATGGAAACAGAGATTTGATGACGTACAGTTCGAAGAAGAATGCTTAGGTGATAAGCAATTGAAACAATGTTTGCTATTCAAGACAAACTTTCTTCGATCTTCGACAGACAATTCTTTAAAGGATTTGCACGAATACAAGGTGTGAAGCTTTTTACAGAGCGTGCGTTTTAATGATTTGTTAAGCGGCCTGATATCTTCTCTTGCATGATTGAAAGAAGAACGGGTTTGCTTGTTCTCGACAGATAGGGGCTGATGTCCCTTTGAAAAAGCAAGGTTTTTCTCAAAAATGTGAGACTGATGATTCGTTTCGACCTTTTCGCACTGAAATGCGAGTGCTGTAAGGAATTGACATCGACTGTTTAGAAACGAGATAAGGTGTTCGAACGAATGCTCCTTGTTGCAGGCGAGTTCGATCTCCCAGGCCTTCAGTGTCGAAAAATCGAATCTTGATGTAGCTAGGTGAATGAGTATGGTGTCCCATGTTTGGACAGGCTGCTTTAATTGGTATAACGCTCTGACATTTAACTGCATAGAGTCTAAGAGGTCTCTTAAGGAGGTGACGTCATTAGGTTTGACGGCTGGTAGGTTAAACAAACAACGGATGTGTCGAGCGACACTCAAACGTAAATTACCATATCTCTCTTTAAGGAGATTAAAGGCGATGTGGTAGTTGTCTGCGCTTAAAGGCAGTGACTCCACTAAGGCTAAGGCCTCAGATTCCAAAGACGTACGGAGGAAGAAAAATTTATGTATGTCTGGGATCTCGATATTTTCATGAATTAGGGAGCAGTAAAGTTCGTAAAAAGAATACCATTCACCTCCCTTGCCTGAGAAGTGCGGTAGGCTTATCTTGGGAAGTAACGGTTTCGGTTTGTTCTTGTGAACTGAAGCGGGTGCGAACTGGGCCGGATTGATGACCCTAGTGTCCGGTTCTGAGATATTGCGGATCAGTTGGTGGGCCTTTGCAATTCCTTCAAAGTACAAGGGTTCGACCTCGTCCCGATCCGATTGCAGTTCTGGGCAAGCGGATTCAATCTCGGTTTGAATTTGGTCATAATAATCATAAGACCGTTCGTACAACTTAAGACGATGTGTTAAGATATCTAAATCACACTCGGCGGGATTTAACTTGTTGATAAAATTTCTGAATCTAGTGAGTTGCCCTTTATAGGAAGAACGTCTGGCAATGAGAGTTTCATCTTTTTCAGTAGGAGCCATGATAAAGAGAATAAATTGAAATGTAACTCACGAAACTGTAGAACCTTGGAGATGCTGTCAAGTTTGCAGCAGAGAATGGGTCGAAAGAACAGGACACACCAAAGGAGACAGGAGCGGCCTCTTTCCCGTTCACAGGCTTTGCATGATGTAGATTTAGCTGAAAAATCCAAAGCAGATGTTAATAATTTGCCAAGTATTGTCAAATGACACTTGACAAACAATAGAAATAAAAAATGGACTCTCCCGGGTTTCGGCACCAATTTTTGGGTAGATTATAGGCTGAGGAATAACCCACCCACCAAGGGAAGATGATTAAGAGAAGGAAGTAGATTTGGGATTGTAAAAGAAGGATAGAAAAATAGGAGGAGAGTCCCACAAAATTATTAAGTTTAGTTTTAAACACACTTAAAGGTGGTTGCCACCGAAAATCAGTGCTCGGATACCTAAAGTGGGTACGAGCTTGGTCGAAGCTGACGGGAACCGCAGCTAAGACTTGGGCAGTTTGCCAGAGAAAGGCTTTAGTGTATTTCCTTCCAAGCACGAATAAAAGTACTATAGGGAAGGGTGATGGTCTGACAAGACTGAGAGCAAACGATTTATTGTATATGAACGAGGGCATAAACCTAGGAAGAGCTAGGAAAGCCAGGATCCTGCCTAACTGTAGTATCAGAGAAATGATGAATCCAAAAAACAAATATTTAATTTATTTAACAATTCGGGAGAAATTAATATTTTTGACAATTAAATATTTTACAATCTTGTTGACAATTTGGGGTCGCAGACCTCCAACAACATTCAGAAATTGCTCCAGGCAAATAACAATTCTTAAGGTTTTAAACCTAGTACTAAAACTTTGATAAGATTTTAAAAGGGCAATGAAATGATTAAAGTTTAAACATTAAATTGAGTACAAGGAGTGTACTATAAGAAATTTCTGAAAGAACATTCTAGAGAGAATAGCAAATTCGAAAATAACAACAAGGAAAACATAAAGCATAAAATAGAAGTTACTACAACTTCTTGTATTTAAACAGAATTACTTTATGAGAATTATACAAAAGAGGGCAGGTCACTTACTGTGAAACCTGAAGAGGTAATCAAAAAGAAGGTTCTAGACTTCCTATATTTAATTAGAAATCACGAGCCAAATGGGGCAGTTTACATTTCGTGAGACCTAAAAATAACTCACTCAAGAGTTGAAAGAATTGTTTTCCCTAATTTAAAGGAAGAAACAATGTAAGTTTGAAACGTGTGCTGGACACGCAATTATACAGAGATTAATTAATTACACATGAGAAAAAATGGGAGGGCACATCTATAGATTGACACCTCGTTGAAACAGACTTAAAGTTAAAAATTTATTACGGATTGTTAGTAAGAGATTTAGGAAAGAGAGATGGGGATTGAGGAAAAATGTTCATGGCCTTGTTTGAATATAAACGGACGATCGCGACGCGGCAGAAAAGTTGAGCAAGCACTGGTTTTCACTATAGTTCGTTGAAATATATAAGAAGTTCACTGTATAAACACGAGAGTCTATTTCTTGAGAAAGTTGTAAATTACAATTAAATGCCATAGAAAATTCCAGCGGTGGACGAAATTCACTATTGTAATAATTTAGAAGTGAGATTCTTCAATTTTAAATAGCATTCTCACAAGTAAGTGAGAAATACATGACGGCAGGACTTGCAGGTAAAGTACAAGATCTGGAAGGTTCCAGAACAGTCTTAGCAGAAAAATGGGGCTAATGAAAATCCAACGGAGGAACAAGCTTGGTGAATTATAGACAGCGGATATTTAGATAATATCCCACGTGGTGAGAAGATTTCTCATTTAGTTAGCGTAGGAAAGCTACTTTCTATTGAGTTTAGCTTAGACAGACAAAAGCTCAACATAGCAAATCCCTCGAAGAATGATTTTGCCCCAACCAATTAATCTCACGCTGTCTATAAAATATCGTTAAAAGCATGTAATCTTTAAAATCATGAAGATGAGGTTAAAACTTGAAGCTGTACTTATCTTGGTTAAATGTTGATAGGGAAGATCCCTTTGACGGATGCCTAGAGTTACAACATGGCGTGGAGTGAAGAAAGTGTCTCTTGGTTTGAGGACACTGGCTTGAGTTGAGCCCTGACTGATCGAATCAACTGCCGACTTAGTAGTGAGAGCTGCTCAACGGAGCACGGAGGGACCGAGGAAGGGGAAAAGAGTGGGGGGTAGGAGACAAAAGGAGAACATATAAACATTGCCAACTTTAAAACAAAAAAAATAATCTTCTCTTGCTGAGCTGGTCTTCAAAGAGTTGACAACAGTATCTGGTAGCCAAATGGATATGGAATTCCTCTTGCGCGAGGGAGAGTTGAAGAGCTTCAGAGATTCGTTGTTATATGACGCTAGGTGGGTCACAGAATATATATCTGGAACAGACTCATACAAAATATAAGAGATTTGCCCATAAAGGAGAAAACAAATGATCACTGTTGGTGTTTGACAAAAAGGAAGGAAAGAACGTGCAAAAGCATTCAAAATTATAATCTCAGGTACCGTGTATTCCAAGAATGCACCAATACCCTGTTCCTCACACTTACTTCCTTCTTTAATCAAGGCAAAAAGGGCAAGGCATGAGGGTTATGGAGAGCGGATGAGTAAAAATCAATTACCAGATCATTTCCCGATTTATGTTTCATCATTAGAAAAGGTATTTTTGCTAATTTCAGTAATTTAAAAAATGTTATCGTATGATGAGTTCAAATTCAGCGTTACCACCGAGTGTATCCCGTTGTAACCCTCAGACCTGAATTAAATTTCTTGGCACATAACTTTGGATCCAGAGTTCCAATACATACCCAGAGACCACAGAAGGCAGCATGCATGTATAACAATATTGTAAAAGAGGCACATTTCATGGTCTCAGTTTTCACACAAGACATATCACCTATCCTAAGAGACTAGGGCTCAATTTATTGCAAAGGCCATCATCTGATAACATGTGCCATCTTACACCTTAGGGTACGGTTTAGCTACGGCGATGGTCGCCGGGCGTACATAACTGGCGATCCTCGTTGCGTTATGAAAGCATGTAAACAAATGTGGCTGGTTTTCCTTACAGCGACCTGCGCTGGCCTCAATTCATTTCAATTCGGCAGCGACGATCACTGGCCATTTCGTGAACAAAGGAATAAAGATAAAGCGCTCATCTCTTTGGGTATCACAGTATCATGGCTTTTATACAGCCCGTATTTTGCAATTTCTCAAAAGAAACAGATGATATTTTAATAAATTATGTTGCTTGTCACTGAAATTTGATGAAATGAAAACCAAGGGTAGTAAGTGTGCTCATTTGTTCACTTATATTTTAATACATGCTATTTAGGGCAGACACACGGAACCGTAACACAAGGGCCTTATGATAACATAGTCCTTATTCGTAAAGAGACAAAAATACGTTTGTTATCGGCTTATTGGCTAACTAAGTTTTCTTGTCATCTCTGCGATCGTAAAATTACAAATCTTGGATTTTTTAAATTATTATTGTGTTTTAGAAATCTTACTTTACTAAAACACATCGAAGTACAGATAATTAGGTTCTCATGCAGTTGCTAAATACCCCGCGGTATAGCCGTGCACCAAAAATCGCTCACCGCTATTATGTTGGGGAGCTGCAGCAAGCACAGAGACCAGTGGTTCCAGTCCCGGAGCTGACAACAACCATTCCGAGTATGATGTTCCCTCGGTTGTTCTACAGTCCCTCCAGGAAAATGCCTAAAATGTACACCAATTCCTCACTCCGATAATTACTGTTACACATTCTACTAGTCACCATAGAAACACAGGCTATCGGACAAATCAAACACACAATCCCAAGTATACGGGGCTGATGACCAAGATAACCCTATCCCCTAAAGTAAATTAGCAGCAGATCAAGTGCTGAATGTGGAGCGGAGACAGAATGCCCTACCCTTGAGGAGAAAAATACCTTCCCTAAAAGTTAGAGACACTTTTATCTGCTGACTTATTGGGTTTGGAACAAATGGGGTAGGGTTAATCTTTAAATCATTTTCAATTAAATATAACACAAAAACAAATTGATCAAGAGAAAGCCTTGAGTATTTCTTAAATTTTGTTTGGTCATTAAGCAGGTGTCCATGAATCAGTGCATTGAGATATAGTTTTGTACATGTTATTAGTGTGGAGTCGCTTTCGTTCATGTATGGTACATATTATACTTAATTCGGCCATCATCTCTTCTTCCTCCTCTAAAAGACGCTTATTTCACTCTGCTTACGGTCATTCTGGCAACGTTATATTATTTCTGACTATAATCAGCTGCCCGTGGCTCATGATCGCGAAATTAACGGTCACGTTAAACTACAAGTTTCCTTCCTTTTTATAATCAGCTGATAATTGAATAGATCCCCAGAATAGCGTTGCATAATCCATTTCAGCTACTGCAGAGCTCATTGAAGTTACACTGCTTCTGTTGCAGGAGAAAGTGGACGAAGGACGATGATCGCCGGCTAGGCAAACCGCTTTTCTGACTTTGCGCGCCGAGCGATCATCGCCAGCGATGTGCGCCGGCGATCATCGCTGTAGCCAAACCGTACCTTTACTGCATGCAAGTTACTTATCAAATGATAACACAATGAAAAAAGAAAATTACCGTACATTGATGTTCGACACAAACACCCAAAGCACCATGCTGTCATTTTTCTTTCTCATCTGATCCATTTAGATGGCCGAGCTGTGTCATACCAGGTTGTTAAAACTGTGAGAATTCTTTGGAACATTTGTCAATCAAGGCAGGGTGTTGTTAATTCCTCGTAAGAACATCTAGCAGCTTTTAGATTTGGTATAAATTACCAAGACTCAACGGTAAAAATTCCAAAGAGGTACTTTTCAGTACGAAATTCTTAGAGTATTGAAATTAATAATAATAATAATAATAATAATAATAATAATAATAATAATGATAATGTTATTAGTTTTACGTCCCTTTTAGCTTCTGTGGCTTTTAGAGACGCCGATATGCCAGAATTTTGCCCCGAAGGGGATCTTTAACGTGCCAGTAAATCTACCGACACGGCTCCCTTGCATTTGCGCACCCTCAAATGCCAGCTGACTGCGCCAGAATACGAACCTTCAATCTTGGGCGCAGCAAGCGAGAATTTTACCGCTGAGCCACGCAGCCAGTCAGTACTGAAATTAACCAAATTACCTGAATTAATAGTCGGGAAAATATCTTGAGATGATGTCGTAATAGATGTTTAATCCTCTGCTATCAGAGACCCACCCAGTCATCCCAAATATGAACACACAACTTATATAGGCAAAATTCCAGCCGATTCAGACAATTTTAGCATCATGTACCATATTGCCAACCCCACTCATTCGGTACTATCTTGCATTCGGCTGACCAATGGTTTTCGCATAGACCAATAATTGTTAGGTAGCAGGGCCGTGTTAGCGTTTTTTTTTCACGCACAGTGGGAGTAGTCACGCAGGTAATCTTTATCCAGGCCAATGGTTTTGCTGCATGCAACACTGCAAAATTTAGGTAATTTGGGCTTGGATATTATTTCCTATCTCTCCAAGACATTGTCTTGGTGTAGGCTATGTCTAACTGTTGGCCAATTTCACTATTTATATAGGCTACTGCATTCCGGGTCTAGGATACACTGTTAATCGACTGCATGCTTACATGTAACGTTAACTTCCCTCATTATTTCAATATGAAAGCATAGAAGCCTACAAAACTCTTATGTTCCAATCTGCCTACTAACGTACTAAGGCTACTTGTCAAGCTCTGTTTAAATAGCCTACTTACTGCATCAGGATTGAATGCTTTGACACTACCAGTTCCTCTAATTCTCTCATTTTCTTAGATAAATGAGTTAATTTCAGTTTGTGAAGGTCCATTATGATCAAGTTGCGATGTCTCTGTCACCACAATTAATTATTACCAATGGCATAGGCCAGGGTCGTGAAGGAATGTGAACATTTGCAGCCTCTCTTCAACCATTGATAATTTAAATAATTAAAAGGACAATTGCCGCACATTAGGTAGGTAGGTAGGTAGGTAGGTATTCGTCTTCAAACTTATGACAGCAATTATTACCGTAACCTAGAAACAAGATTTGAAGACTACTGACTACCGGTACTTAAGCTTCTGCAAATATGATTTGAATTCTACAATTAAAATTAAAGCTAATTCTTTCCAAAGCAGAAAAATAGCACTTAAATTTCTTCTCCAGCAAATAAAAATCGTTTTATATCTCTTTTACACGTACAGCATCTGAAAACAAAAACAAGTGGAACATAACACGGGATGGCATTATTCATATTAAGTAAGGTATTTACCTTAATTGTCAGAGAAAAATATTTGCACAACTTGAAGAATCAAAAATGTATTGTTTTGTACTTACCTTAGCCCATCTTCAATAAATAACTTAATATTCAAGCCATTAGGTGATAATATACATATCAGCTGTTAACTTCCATCTTTGATTTATCGTTACAAATGGGATAACCATGGGCTACAACACGGCTAACAATCCCTCGGAACAGGCCTCTACGGTGGATGGTTCAGGGGTAAGACCTACGTCACAACATAGATGCGATTTGGCGTTACAGAATACGAATTCGACCGCTAACCAGTCTTTACGGACCTAAAGACTAGTTATGGCTTAACAATTTCTTACAGAATCGGGATGTAAGTGTCCATACTGTAATGATATGCTTAGCACTAACACTTCTCTCTCCAATTTTATCCTGGCCCCATGCAACTTTATTACCAGTGGGATCTTCTAAAAAGGAAATAATTATGTTCTTACTAAATTGTTACGGCACAATGAAATAGGAGAAAGATAATCACAGGCTAAAGGTCAAGAAGGCAAGAACAATGTTTCCCGTAATTATAATACAATTGAAATATAACAACATGTAGATGATTATCTATAAAGTAGTATCATCACGTACTAGTTTCATAGTGCATCTTTCCTACTTGATATTCATTATAGACTTCATAAATGATTTCACTATATCTCTAAATTTCTCTAAACTACTGCTTTACTGGCAAAAATGAGAGGAACGTTCTTGAAATTAACAACATACCCTAAGTAATTTCATGCTAAAACAATGAAATGGCTATTAACTTCATAATATAACATGGTGAAGAATAACGATATTACCAAACTAACGTACCTTCTGCCTCTGATATCTCAATGCAAGGGACAATTGCATTAGTTTCTGTCCTCTAGACACCATTTTGCTCTGAATTAACTGAAGCAACAACTTTAAACAACAATTAACTCAAAGAAGGAAACTGTTATACAAGAAAGAACATAAACATTTCATAAAATCCACTGCCTACTTGATCACGCAGCCGCTAGCGCCGCTAGTTTGCTGTGTTAAAAGTGTAGCCTAAATCTTCAGTTACCGACTTCTATCACTAAGGTGTGCTGTTAAATATCTCAAAATAAGATGCTATCTCAAGTTACCTATATATTACACTAATTTTAACATACTTTTTACATTGCAAAAAAAATAGAGGTCACTGGTATCGTTTGATTAGTTACCTAGTTCTTGCATTAAATTCGGAACGATTTTTGCTATACTAAAACATAGATCTTAAAAAAGGAAATTTCGAGTTACCGCACGTAGTTCTTGCATTCAGGTAACGAAATGACAACTAATAAATGGTTAGTACAGGAAATAATCAGAACCTAAACATGAATTTAAATAAGACCTGACAACAGGTCTTCCATAGATCTGATACTTAGATAAAATCCGAATCTGACTGAATAAGATGGGTTCTACTAAATTTAATTACCCTATAGATTCAAACAATCCCTGGCTCTACAGCCCACGAAGGGCCTTGGCCTGCCAAGTGACCGCTGCCCATCCATTTGGCCTGCAGATATTGGGCTGACACGTGGTCAGCGCATCGGGTCCCCTCGGCTGTAAATATTGGCTATCGTCACTGCTCCCAAATAATGAAGATATATAGCTTAATTCTAAATATGAGGCCTGAGTTTGAGACGACTTGATTGTGAGAGACGATGTGGGGGAACATCGTCGTTATTGAACATAGGATTTGACTTTATAGATGACAGCAATGTACAAACAGTGTAGAGCCTGCTTACGTAGGGCACAAATTGTGCACCCTAGATTTTTAGCCTACTTTTCACATTTTGCAAAAATGAGGAAAAAGTAGACTTATGAGATCGATCCGGGAAAATGTGTGTCTGTCTGGTCTGCCTGTCTGTCTGTCTGTCCTTCTGTCTGTCTGTCTGTCTGTCTGTCTGTCTGTCCTTCTGTCTGTCTGTCTGGCTGTGTGTGTGTCCCCCCTATCAACTCCTAAACGGCTGCAGCAATCAAAACCAAATTTAGTATGAGTAAAGATGTGCACCGGAATAGCTCACGTCCATATTTGAAAATGATGTCAGTGCTACCAACTGCTGAAAAAACGCACTAGAAATTTGAGCTCCATGTTGGATATCTTGTAAGGTATGCATGGGAGCTATTCCAAAATTGGCACACATGTAGATAATACTATTTCAGTTTAATTTCCAGGAGGCCAACCATGACAGTGTTGCCAAAATAATTTTAAGCCTTCTGATAGGTCCAATGATTAAATGCATATAACTTCTACACTATCAATTGGATTTCAACCAAATTTTGTATGTAATATCTGTACATAAACAGATATGACTGAGCGTATTCTTAAGAGCCACCAGGGCTGCCAACTGTTAATAATTGCTCTCTCGATTTCTTTTATCCAAATACCAATATATCAGGAAGTATGCAAGCCAACAGCTTTAAACTATGCACACGTATATTCTGACATTTTAGATTAATTTGGAGTAACTTATATACGTCAGTTCTACCAACATGATTATAAGCCTGCTGATAGTACCAATTTTTAAATACATGTAACTTCTATACTATCAGTTGGATTTCAACCAAATTTCGTATGTAATATGTGTACCATAACAGATATGACTATAAGTATTGTTAAGAGCAATCAGGGCTGCCAACTGTTAATAAATTCTGTCTATATTCTTTTTACCCTAATATCAATATATCAAAAAGTATGCAAGCCAACAGCTCTATACTTTACACACGTATAGCACCTGACATTCTAGATTAATTTGGAGTAATTAATACAAGGCAGTGCTGCCAACATGATTCTATGCCTGCTGATATGTCCAATTTTAAAATACATGTAACTTCTATACTATCAAATGGATTTCATCCAAAATTGGCACAACAAGATATCATAATAATTCAGATTATTTCTGACCAGCACACGCATGGTATTGTTGGCAACATGCTTTTACGCGTGCTGATAGATCCAATGTCTAACTGCATGTAACGTCCATTGGACTTCAACCAAATTTTGTATTCTGTACCTTAAGAGGTGGAACTAAGAATATATTCAGTCACCAGGGCTGCCAACTGTAGTGCTCTATTAGGCTACATTATACCAGGTATATTTTGAACTAATTAGATATTTCGATATTACCAAATTAATTTCGTCATTATTCTAGATAGGTTCATATACTGTAGAATAATCATTGGCATGAAAAGTAGGCTGTATAGTTCTTCACGGAACTTCTAGTTAAATTCTTTAGTTGATATTGTATTTGTTGTTTGGAACTCAATGTTTAATAGTCCCGATTTTATAGGATACTAGCAGTAGTGCCCGGCTTCACCCGGTGAATTTTTTTTATATTATGGATGATAATATGCCCATTTCAACAATGAAATATGCAAATCACAGTTCGCCAGCAATGCTCAATCGGGAGTATCGGGGATCATGGCATGTTCTCCCACTCTGTGACTTACACACTCTGGATTAAGCATAGGATACACTTCCAAAAATAATCAAAATCAAAATCCTACTATCAAAACATTTAATTATTCAAAATATGGCGCTACAAAATAAACATAAAACACTGACACTACATTTCACACTTGTCCAAAGATGAACAAGGAATTCAAATTAAATATTCACAAAATAATAATTAATGGTTATCCAAAAACCAAACAAAAACTTCATCTGAGTTTCACTCCCATATAGCACTAATCCTAATTTCTTAAAAACGAGCTCCAAATGGCTCGGTAAAGCTTACATGCATCGTGTTAACAATTAAACACACACCACATAGATTTTACATGAGTATATCTAGCTTTAATTACAATATTATAGTATGGCTACTTATTAATTATTTTGGGCTCCCACAATGTTCAATTGTTACCATCTCTCTTCTCAAGCTACCAACTCACTACCGTGATTGGAAAAATTTGCGCTTCCCCGAGTTATAGAAAACTACTGACCAAGTCAACTTAAGATTACTCCCAAAATCTCAACATTTTCATCATAACTCTTGAATCAACTGAATCATTTAATAATAAAGTTAGGGATTTTATTATATTGTCTTCAAAGAAAATTATATCTTAAGGAAGCAACGATCTGAACTCTGCAAGCGATAATAATGAACGTAAAAGGACCTCAGTTCAAATACCGGGTCGTTAAAACAATCTTAAGCACATCCGTGTAACGTGAACCAGACAGCTCGTTCTTGACCTTTCTCTATAAGAGCGTTTGTAAGGGTCTGTCTCAATACTTGGCTGATTTATGGCTTTGGAAGGAGGGGGACCCAACGTCTCGCTCCCTCGAGAGACGGGCTATACAGCGTTTACTACCAGCTGCTTTAATGAGTTTCTTTTGAAAGACAAGGCTTATAATACTGTACCCGATACCTAGTTTAGGCTATCGGCTACGCCAGCAGACATTAAGCTGTAGTTGAGGTTTTGGGAAGAATTAGGAAAAGATAGCGCACCGATCGCGTCAAGAAGAATGTCAAGATGACGTAGGAGGTCTAGAATCAAGGAGGCATTGACATCTGTAAGAAGATGGAATTATGGATAGAGATGTGAAGTTTTATTGAAATATTTATGGAATTATGGCAATTAAACATCTTAGAAGAGGATATATAACATGCATTATATGAGGAAATAATTTTATGGAAGTCCGATAACCCTTAAGTTATTTTATAACGGAATAGCCGAGATGATCTGGGTTCGAGACTATGATCGTGACGCGAGAGCACAGTGGTGGGGGACTACACCACGTGCCTGCGCCAAGCACATAAGCGAGAGGACAGTGCAAGCAGATTCAGTTGAGCTCAGTCAGACGAGCAGGTAGGAACACAGCTCTATAGCGCAAGCGAGACGCACAGTGAAGGTCACGTAACATACCGAAACTGTCACGGCAGAGTGTAGGCGACAGTTTCTGCATCGCCGAGCAGCGAAGGCCAGGCGGGTCATTGATCCAGGCGGGCTAGCCGAGGAAGCAATCACAGACGGCCGGGATATGTTAGGACGGCACTGCAAGTAGTTGGAGACTTTATTACAAGCTACATTTCAACTCAGTTTGAACATAGCTTTTATGAATAACTTTATGACTATGCTTTTCTATAACGCATTCAAAGTTATGTTAACTATTTCAAGTAAACGGAATGTTGTTAGCATAGGCACTGATGAACATTAGATCGTGCATTAATAAGATTTATTTCTTATGCAGTTTCATGAATTACCAAAAGCAGACAACTACAGGGTGTTTCGTAAACTTGAACACTCTCAAGTAAAATTTCATTTTACGAAAGTGGGACTTAGCAGTCATTTGAGATTGAACTTGCAATACTCAAACTGAACATTTAACGGAACAGTGGCGTAACTTAGAAGAGGAGTAGGGGGTCCGCTGTTTCCATGAACTTTTTCGAGAAGGAGTTGGACAATATCCGCTATGGGTAATCCGAAGTTCAACATGTCAGAGTAGACGCCGATAGAGACAAGATGGCACCGCAGAGCGATGGATTCGATTCCTGACGAGAGGAGTCCACCAGCTGATTCACTTGGGATTTCGAAGGCAATCGTCATTTCATGGATGGAATGACATTCACGCCGATCTTTCGAGAAATTCTTTATGTAGGGAAAATCGACGATCTTGGAAATTTAATTACAGCTGATTATGAAAGGTACTGTAAGAGTTATAACTACCTGATACGATTATTTTCATGAACACTGGGCACACATGTATATTTTTCTAATAGGAGTGATACGATTATTAAGACATGGTTTGACTTTATATACTTCGAATTTGCTAGAATATGGAGTGACCATATGATATGGCAGGCATCATTATACGAAATTCTCACCATTGGTTGGCTTTATTAAGCAGATGTTTGGTCTTTTAGACATTTTTCAGCTAGGATATTTTTCATGAATAGTTTTTTTTGTGTAACGAGTATTTCGAACTCGTGATCTGCAATTGATTATCAAAAATTACTTCGTCAGTTCATTGCATACTAGCGAGTGTGTATTATTCATCAGTAGGGATTTTTTTTCCATTGGATTGTTTGGAGATATTAAGAAGTTATTCACTTTAGTGAATGAACATCGCTTTTATATGACAACTAGAAACTTGTTGATTCCTATCTGGTACATTCACTCATATAGCCTACGAGATGGGGTCCTTCGTATTTATACGATTGTATGGTGGCTACTCATCTTACCCATCGTTCAGGGAACTATCATCCAAGTCGACGGGGCGAGGTCTTTCGTATTTATACGACTGTACGGTGGTTACACATCTTACTCGCCATTGAGGGACTCATTTTTATCATCCGAGTGTACACGAGATGTAAGTGAATCAAACAAGGAACTACTAGTCACATATCAGTCGAAATTTTGTTAAATAAAGTAACGATAAATGTCAACAGGATTGCATTTAGTAATTCTTGTTTGCCAATCCAATATTTTGTTGCTATACTCTTTTGAGAGTAATTTCAGTTTAACAGCTGTTACAGCTGATGCTTTTGATGATTTTTATAATTGTGTTTGATACCTTTGAGAAGGATTTAAAGTAACTGAATCTTGTAAGATTAATCATTAATGGTCAGATTTATTTTAAGGCAGATCAGTATTGCAGATTTTGATATGAGAGATTATAGCACATTGGTGTTTTTCTGTGGTGTGAATTATAAAAATTGTAAGAGAATTTATGCTATTTGAAAGCAGATCTTAAATTACTGAAGTAATATTTTTCCAATTGTTTAAGAAGTTGTCTAGATGTGATCAGAGTAATTACAGTTATTGGAGATTGTGTGCGTTGATAATTTGAAGCCAGTTATATATTTTTTGTAGATCATGCAACATGGTTAAGTGAAGTTTGTGATAGGCATTTTGTGGAAGTTGCCATGTGATAGTTGCAACGTTGATAATGTATTTTGAGGCAGACATGAGGTCGTCGTACCCAGTCTAGCGTAATTGTTGAAATTCATGCTGTATGTGCTGAATATTTATGGAGTTTTGTGGAGTAATTGTTGTATTCAAATGTGATATTTGAAGTATTGGAGAAATGTAATGCCGTTGTGGATAGTTAGATCCAACGTGATGTCGTGGAGGCAATAATATTTTTTTGCATGATAAATTAAATACGAGATATAACTTGGAAGTGATAAAACTGTAAGACAACGTTCTATAAACCATGTTAAACAATTTGTTAGGAAATTAAACAAATAAATGAAGTTGATAATACAAGATTTTCTGAAAATAATAATTAACGAAATAATAATCTGAAAATTAAGCATATTAACGATCTGACCTAATGAAATAAAAATCAGAATGACTAGATGAAATAATGAAAACTAAATAACCAGATGATTGAAATTTAAATAATTTGATAAATTAAATTTTGGAATAAATCGATGAATTAAATAAATGGATGAATTAAAGATTGAATAAATAAACTGATTGAAATAAATTAATAGACGATTGTAATGATGATGAATAACTGAATTATAAGGTGATAATTAATTAAAGAAGCTGATGATTAATGAATTTATATGGAATTAAATAAATTTAATTGAGATATAATTTGAAGGAATTGCAATTTGAGTTGAGAATTTAAATGATGTAATGGTGATGAATTAATGATTCTGACAGGAATATGTAGAATTTTGAAGTGAGAATTAATGTGAGAAATGTTTAATTTTGATGATGACGATAACGATGACCAATGAGAATATGAATTTTCTGTAATTCACAGATAAGAGATTGTTAATGACGATGTAAATAGTGTAAATTAATTATTCGATGTTTAGGAGCATTTGATTAACATGTTCAACATTCAAATTATGCCATGCAAACCATAAATTACGTGATATTTAATATGTGTGATTATAATATGTGTATGTTTAGACAGATTAATAACGTATTTAAATCCACTATGATGATGTTGAATTAAAGAGAAATTAGGTCTCAGGTTTCACAAATGTCAGTGACGAAAGACATAGTGCTACAGTGATCCTGAGAACCCAAGAGAACTTTATAAATTTTTCTTGTTATGTGGATAAAATAATTTTGAATTAGAAAAGAGATGGTTCGATTTTGGACAATGACAATTTAACTTTGGCATTCGACCATACTCTTAGGTAGGACTTATATTTAAAATGTCTGTCTGACTATCAAAGTAAAATAAATTTGTTTTTATCTTAGTTGTGATCTGATGATGGTGTGATGTTCCCTTTTCTTTCCTTGTCTTGAGTAAGGCTTATCCGGAAAGGAAGTGGTTTGCTAGGAATTCAGTTGATGGCGCCCATTTATATTAGCATTATTTTTATTAAACTTAAGCCCGTAACGACCCTAGAGATACTTTGTCTCGTGATACCCACTGCTTTTTCGAGAACTCAGCTGAATTTCCGACACATTCCTTATTTGACTAGAGGTTCATTTAACTCCGCTCTGTCCTGGAACTCCAGGAATGCGATGTTATAGCAGATGGGTCATCGCATCCCCAGGACGAACGGGTACAGAGAGAGAGGGAGAATTGGCTTTATCCAACTAGTGGGGCTTCGATTTTGTTTATTCTATGGAATCACATCAGATTTAGATTACTGAGAGATTGATCTCAAGTCCATTTAAGTGTATTACAAAATGTATTAAACTTAGACAATGTACTTGTGTGCCCATTCCAGTGTTCATGTTAATCGTATTAGTAATATCATGTTAGTTATAAGACATTTTTCCTATACTCAAGTGAATGCAGGAATTGAGACATTGTGATGTGTTGTTGTCTAACGTCTCTATATATAACGTATATTGAAAATATAATTATGTTGCCGGAAGATTTAGCTAAGGTGTTAGGAGAGTTACAGACGGGTATGTCTGGTATTGCAGAAACTATTTCTAAGATGGAAACTGAAGTTAAAGAACAAATTAATAATTCAGAAGCTAGATTAGAAGCTAAATGTAAAGAGAATGTACAAGCATTACAAACTAGTAATGAAGAAAATTTAAAATCATTGCAGACTAGTACTGAAGAAAATTTAAAATTATTACAGTCAACTAGTAAAGATGAGTTGAAGTCATTAGAAACTAGATTACAGACTAGTACTGAAAGTCATTTAAAAGCTAGTGAAGCTAACTTTAAGTCATTGGAAGAGAAATTACAAGCTCGTAGTGAAGAAACTAACACTGAATTAGAAAACAAGTTAACTAGATTAGAGAATAGCTTAACTTTAAAGAATAATGAGATGCTGAAGACTTTACAATCAGACATAATTGCTGTAAACATGAAAGGAGAGGAAAATGTTCAAATATTAAGAAAAAATATTATTGAATTAGAAAGTAGAGGAGAAGAAAATATTTTTACTTTAAGAACAGACGTTATGTCCATACAGAAAGACATTAAATCAGATGTATCGAAGTTGAGATTCGACATCGATGGTTTAGTGGCAGATGTAGGCAAAATTCAAGAGTGGTCTACCGAAGTATCTTGCGAGACTAAGATTAAAGGTCTAGAAACGAATCTAGGTAATGAGATTAAAGATTTAAAGACAGTAATTGGGACCATTAAAGAGGAAGTCTTAGGAGAGGTCAATTCTAATTTAAAATCATTAGAAAATCAATTGCAGAAAGATATTAGGAAGATAGACGACGATATAGAGCAAAAGGTTAATGAAAACTTAGCTTTGTTCAAAAATAGAGTCGGTGCAATCGTGGAAGAACGGTATAGTGAGGTCGATGCCGAAGCAAAAGAGAAACGTGAAGGGTTAGATGAAAAATTAATCGCAGGTATGGCAAACTTAGAAGCGAGGTTTACGGAAAGCAAGGAAGCGATGAAGATAGATTCAACTCTATTTAGAACAGATGTTGATCTGTTAAAGGAACAAGTCGCGTCAGTAAAGAACACGTGCGAAGGAAAATTTGACAAGTTAAGAAACGACTTAGACGAGAGTAACAAAACGCAGGATGTTTCATCGTTAGATGAATTGAAGACGCAGGTCAAGAAATTAGCAGAAGACAGGATGACTAAACTAGAATCCATGTTTAACAGTTTCACCAATCAGAATATAACATCAGGGGAAACATTGATAAATCAAACAGCGATAGACCGCAGTATGACTAATCAAGAAGCGAGCATGGGAGAAGACCGTCAAATGCAACCGAATGTGACATTCGAAAGGGCCAGTTCAACCCCTCAGGATAATCCAAGTTCGAATAGGAGTACGTTGGGTCCAAGCGAACGATACTCAGGTCCAGTCACCATTATTAGGAATCTGGATGACAAGCCGAGAAAGTTTTCGGGAAATACAGGAGTCACACCAGTCGAATTTCTGCGAGATATTCCAGACTACATGGCGGAACATAGGGTAGCCAAAGAAAGAGAGCTAAGGATAGTCGAACGCGCCTTAGATGGATCTGCGCTTACTTGGTTTAGAGCGTTCAGAAGCAATTTTGCGAACATGGAGCAATTTGCCATGGCTTTCTTGAGGAGATTTTGGAGTGCCGAGGATCAACTTAACGTAAGAGCGGAAATGTACTCAAAGCGCTATTCTACGTCACATCCGACGCATTATGCCAACTATTTCACGTCACAGCTGGCTAAATTACAGTTCCTTATTCCTCCATTGCCAGAAGAAGAGCTTTTGCAAGCTATAGCGAGACAGTTACCGATTGAGGTACAGCGATCACTAATAGCGTCGGGAGCCAATACACTGGAACACTACGACGACATTTTACGGCGATTGGACTATACAAGCGCACAAGTTACGCCTAGAAGTAACAGAAACGACAACAGAAACACGCAAGAAGTGAATGCGGTAGTCGTAGACAATGCAGCTCAAACGGACAGAAGGGATTCCTGGGAAAACCGACGGAACGAAGGGAATCGAGGAAACATCCGTAACGCTCGAGGAAATGATCGATATAGAGGACCATATGAGAGGCCATACGATCAAGAAGCGAGAGATAGCCGATATAGGAATTATAACCAGAATTCCAGATATCAAGACAGGAATCGATATAACAATAGATATCGGGGCAGAAATAACTGGAGCCAAGGTCAACAGTATAATGGGAACGACAGGCAGGATGGCCGAAGAAACGATCCTAACGACAGACGGGATAATCGTGGACATGAGAGGTCGAGGCAAGAAGATAGACAGCCTAGTGCACCACTCGAGGAGACAGTGAGAGATGTCAATCGAGCAAGCACGAGTGGCGAAGGAAAAAAAATACGTCAAATTAACTCTAGAGAAAAATGCTAATCATTGGGAATCGATCGTCATTGTGGAAACGTATCAGGTCAAGGACGAGGATTTAATCGAGGAGGAAGACATAGTACACCGGGAAAATAGACATGAATTGCCAGTTATTAGTGTGGAAGTCATGGGAAAAGAAATAAAGACACTTGTAGATACAGGGGCTATGGTGAGCTTGATATCCATAGGTTGCCTGGATGAATTGAAATTATTAGGAGAAATTACAATGTTGCCAACTGCTGTTAGCAAAATTCAAGGGGTGATCCCAGACAGGAGTATGAAATGTAAAAGTCAGGTACTTTTAGATGTTGGGATTGGAACCAGAAGTTTTGAACAGATGTTCCTAGTAGTGGGTCAACTACATTTTGACATGATCCTAGGATTGGATTTCTTAAGTGAGAGTGGCCTGATCATAGATATGCAGAGTAGGCGCATGTACTTTCAAGAAGGGGTCATGGAAAATCAGGAATCGGAGATGACATTCTTTAGAGAGGATATATTGGATGAAATTGTATGCAGCGTTGAAAGGTCTATAGAAGATAAAATTGGCATGACAAGTAAAATAAATCCAGAAATTAAGGGGCAGTTTGATCAAGTAATTTCAAAATATGAGGACATATTCAATGACAAACCAGGTCTCATAGAAAATTTTACCTACAGCATCAAGTTGATGGATGACAAACCATACCATAAAAAATTATATCCCATTCCGGATAAATGGAAGGAGGAAGTTAGCATAATGATAAGCGACATGGAGACAGATGGAATAATTAAGAAAATGCCAACTGCTTATTTGAATCCTTTAGCTGTTGTCAAGAAACCTAACGGTAAGCTGAGGATATGTCTAGATGCTAGAGCCCTTAATGAAAGAGTTCTTCCTGAACATGACAGACCACCTGTTATTCGTGAATTGTTACGCAGATTCAGAGGAAAGAGTTTCTTTTCGACAATCGATCTGACTAGTTCTTATTATCATGTTGAGCTAGCAGAAGACTGCAAACAATACACAGGGTTCTTGTTTAACCATAAAACATATGTATTCAATAGGTTACCTTTTGGAGTGAAAAATAGTGGTCCTGTGATGATCCGAGCACTAGATGAAAATTTGTCAGATGCAGTTAAGGAGCATGTGGTAAGCTATATTGATGACCTGATTATAGCGTCTGAGACAGCGGAAGAACATATCAGGCACCTTCATATGCTTTTTGAAGATCTTAGGAGAACGAACTTCAAGGTGAATTTCAATAAATGTCAGTTCTTTCATGAAGAAATTGAATTTCTTGGACATAGAATCGATGGAGATGGTTATAGGCCCAATCCAAAGAAGATCATGGCAATTTCAGAGTTTCCAACACCACGAAAGATTAAAGAGGTACGGCAGTTTTTAGGCATGTGTCAGTTCTTTTCAACACATTGTCCTGAATATACTGAGACGATGGCACCTCTGCAGGATTTATTAAGGAAGGGAAATCGATGGAAAAGGGACGATAGATGCAATCAAGCGTTTTTAGCGGCCAAGAAAATGCTGATCCAAAATATCAAGCTTGAGTATCCTGATTTTACAAGAAGATTTTTTGTAGAGACAGACGCATCCAAAATAGGTATCAGTGGGATCCTATATCAGTTGGATGATGACAAGAAACATAGGTATTTAGCTTTCACCAGTCGCAAGCTTAGGAATTGTGAGAAGAATTACTATGCAACTGAGTTAGAGGCATTAGCAGTGGTTCATGCTCTTAAAACGTGGAAGAAGGTGTTGTTTGGACATGACATAACAGTGATCACAGATCATAAAGCCCTCCAATTTATTATGAAGACAGACTTAGCGAGTGACCGCATCAACAGATGGGCTCTGTTCTTACAGCAATTTAACCCAACTGTTGTACATAGACCTGGGAAGTTAAATCTGTTAGCAGATGTGTTGAGCAGAAACCCATGTGAGGAAGTATTTGTCAACCATATAAATTTGATTCAAGAGGATAATGGTACTCTAGAAAAGTTGAAGTTGTTAGCGCAAACTCAGAAGAGATATGCACCTTTGCGAAGAATTTACCGTTTTGTGACACGCAGAATGGACAACACTGATCCGGATTTTCAAAGAACTGAGATAGAGGCTAGAAAATATCATATTATGGGAGGTGTTATATGCCAATATATCGACCAGGATCATACTAAACTTAGAGTAGTGATCCCACCCAAGCTTGTCAAACCAGTTATTTGGATGATACACCGAACTGCAGCTCATGTAGGTGTAGACAAGACTTTGGCTCTCGCTCAAGAAACTTTCGTTTGGAGACAAATGGGACAAACGATTCGCGACGTCATAAAGACCTGTGACAGTTGTCAGCGAAGTAAATACTCATCTAAGTTAATGAAAGAAGTTCCTAGATCAATATTACCCAGCAAGCCAAGAGAACTTTTCGCGACGGACATTTTCGGTCCGATTCCTCGTTCGACGAAAGGCAATCAGTTCGTTTTGGTAACAGTTGACGTATTTTCGAAATACGTATCTCTATGCCCTATACAGAAAGCTACATCCAAGTACGTGATAAACAGACTTGAGAAAACAGTTATTCCGAGCATGGGGAAACCTGAAGTTTTGTTGAGTGACCATGGATCGCAATTTACTAGTATGGAATTTTCTACTGCTATGGAACGTTTAGGAATAAGGCATGTGTTTAATTCTGTACGGTATCCAGAGGGAAATCCCGCCGAAAGAATTATGCCGGAGATAAGTAAGATGTGTCGCTTATATGTGTCAAGGCAACACCATAGATGGATGGAAGTGATACCCATCATTAGCCAATGCTTGAATTCCACAGTACATGAAAGCACAGGACAGATTCCGTCCATGCTTCATCATGGATTGAAACCGGATAGACCATGGGACCGAGTCGTGAGGGCACCAGTAGATCCTCAACCCACACAAGAAAGAAGAGTCGAGATGGCAGGAGAGAGGCTCAGAAGACAGGCGGAGAAGAGAGCCAGGAGACAGGCAGGAAGGAGGTTCCACGAGCCATTTCAAGAAAATGATGAGGTGCTGATTAGGAAGCCAGTCACTTCGAACCTTCAGCTGAAGATCTACCATAAATTCGCTCCATTGTACGCTGGTCCGTTCCGTATTGAACAAACATACTAGAATAATAGCTACAAGATTGTCAGAATGGATACTGATGAAGTTGTAGGAACTTTTAATGCAGCTAGCATCAGGAAATACCATCATGCAGAGTAAGGGAATTGTAGAGCTATCGTGTACATGTATTATATATAGAATGCCTGAGAGTGTATTTTTTTTCCTCAATCCTGATAAAAAAAGGAGATGTACGGGAGAGATGTACCCGATACCTAGTTTAGGCTATCGGCTACGCCAGCAGACATTAAGCTGTAGTTGAGGTTTTGGGAAGAATTAGGAAAAGATAGCGCACCGATCGCGTCAAGAAGAATGTCAAGATGACGTAGGAGGTCTAGAATCAAGGAGGCATTGACATCTGTAAGAAGATGGAATTATGGATAGAGATGTGAAGTTTTATTGAAATATTTATGGAATTATGGCAATTAAACATCTTAGAAGAGGATATATAACATGCATTATATGAGGAAATAATTTTATGGAAGTCCGATAACCCTTAAGTTATTTTATAACGGAATAGCCGAGATGATCTGGGTTCGAGACTATGATCGTGACGCGAGAGCACAGTGGTGGGGGACTACACCACGTGCCTGCGCCAAGCACATAAGCGAGAGGACAGTGCAAGCAGATTCAGTTGAGCTCAGTCAGACGAGCAGGTAGGAACACAGCTCTATAGCGCAAGCGAGACGCACAGTGAAGGTCACGTAACATACCGAAACTGTCACGGCAGAGTGTAGGCGACAGTTTCTGCATCGCCGAGCAGCGAAGGCCAGGCGGGTCATTGATCCAGGCGGGCTAGCCGAGGAAGCAATCACAGACGGCCGGGATATGTTAGGACGGCACTGCAAGTAGTTGGAGACTTTATTACAAGCTACATTTCAACGCAGTTTGAACATAGCTTTTATGAATAACTTTATGACTATGCTTTTCTATAACGCATTCAAAGTTATGTTAACTATTTCAAGTAAACGGAATGTTGTTAGCATAGGCACTGATGAACATTAGATCGTGCATTAATAAGATTTATTTCTTATGCAGTTTCATGAATTACCAAATGCAGACAACTACAGGGTGTTTCGTAAACTTGAACACTCTCAAGTAAAATTTCATTTTACGAAAGTGGGACTTAGCAGTCATTTGAGATTGAACTTGCAATACTCAAACTGAACATTTAACGGAACAGTGGCGTAACTTAGAAGAGGAGTAGGGGGTCCGCTGTTTCCATGAACTTTTTCGAGAAGGAGTTGGACAATATCCGCTATGGGTAATCCGAAGTTCAACATGTCAGAGTAGACGCCGATAGAGACAAGATGGCACCGCAGAGCGATGGATTCGATTCCTGACGAGAGGAGTCCACCAGCTGATTCACTTGGGATTTCGAAGGCAATCGTCATTTCATGGATGGAATGACATTCACGCCGATCTTTCGAGAAATTCTTTATGTAGGGAAAATCGACGATCTTGGGAATTTAATTACAGCTGATTATGAAAGGTACTGTAAGAGTTATAACTACCTGATACGATTATTTTCATGAATACTGGGCACACATGTATATTTTTCTAATAGGAGTGATACGATTATTAAGACATGGTTTGACTTTATATACTTCGAATTTGCTAGAATATGGAGTGACCATATGATATGGCAGGCATCATTATACGAAATTCTCACCATTGGTTGGCTTTATTAAGCAGATGTTTGGTCTTTTAGACATTTTTCAGCTAGGATATTTTTCATGAATAGTTTTTTTTGTGTAACGAGTATTTCGAACTCGTGATCTGCAATTGATTATCAAAAATTACTTCGTCAGTTCATTGCATACTAGCGAGTGTGTATTATTCATCAGTAGGGATTTTTTTCCATTGGATTGTTTGGAGATATTAAGAAGTTATTCACTTTAGTGAATGAACATCGCTTTTATGTGACAACTAGAAACTTGTTGATTCCTATCTGGTACATTCACTCATATAGCCTACGAGATGGGGTCCTTCGTATTTATACGATTGTATGGTGGCTACTCATCTTACCCATCGTTCAGGGAACTATCATCCAAGTCGACGGGGCGAGGTCTTTCGTATTTATACGACTGTACGGTGGTTACACATCTTACTCGCCATTGAGGGACTCATTTTTATCATCCGAGTGTACACGAGATGTAAGTGAATCAAACAAGGAACTACTAGTCACATATCAGTCGAAATTTTGTTAAATAAAGTAACGATAAATGTCAACAGGATTGCATTTAGTAATTCTTGTTTGCCAATCCAATATTTTGTTGCTATACTCTTTTGAGAGTAATTTCAGTTTAACAGCTGTTACAGCTGATGCTTTTGATGATTTTTATAATTGTGTTTGATACCTTTGAGAAGGATTTAGAGTAATTGAATCTTGTAAGATTAATCATTAATGGTCAGATTTATTTTAAGGCAGATCAGTATTGCAGATTTTGATATGAGAGATTATAGCACATTGGTGTTTTTCTGTGATGTGAATTATAAAAATTGTAAGAGAATTTATGCTATTTGAAAGCAGATCTTAAATTACTGAAGTAATATTTTTCCAATTGTTTAAGAAGTTGTCTAGATGTGATCAGAGTAATTACAGTTATTGGAGATTGTGTGCGTTGATAATTTGAAGCCAGTTATATATTTTTTGTAGATCATGCAACATGGTTAAGTGAAGTTTGTGATAGGCATTTTGTGGAAGTTGCCATGTGATAGTTGCAACGTTGATAATGTATTTTGAGGCAGACATGAGGTCGTCGTACCCAGTCTAGCGTAATTGTTGAAATTCATGCTGTATGTGCTGAATATTTATGGAGTTTTGTGGAGTAATTGTTGTATTCAAATGTGATATTTGAAATATTGGAGAAATGTAATGTCGTTGTGGATAGTTAGATCCAACGTGATGTCGTGGAGGCAATAATATTTTTTGGCATGATAAATTAAATACGAGATATAACTTGGAAGTGATGAAACTGTAAGACAACGTTCTATAAACCATGTTAAACAATTTGTTAGGAAATTAAACAAATAAATGAAGTTGATATTACAAGATTTTCTGAAAATAATAATTAACGAAATAATAATCTGAAAATTAAGCATATTAACGATCTGACCTAATGAAATAAAAATCAGAATGACTAGATGAAATAATGAAAACTAAATAACCAGATGATTGAAATTTAAATAATTTGATAAATTAAATTTTGGAATAAATCGATGAATTAAATAAATGGATGAATTAAAGATTGAATAAATAAACTGATTGAAATAAATTAATAGACGATTGTAATGATGATGAATAACTGAATTATAAGGTGATAATTAATTAAAGAAGCTGATGATTAATGAATTTATATGGAATTAAATAAATTTAATTGAGATATAATTTGAAGGAATTGCAATTTGAGTTGAGAATTTAAATGATGTAATGGTGATGAATTAATGATTCTGACAGGAATATGTAGAATTTTGAAGTGAGAATTAATGTGAGAAATGTTTAATTTTGATGATGACGATAACGATGACCAATGAGAATATGAATTTTCTGTAATTCACAAATAAGAGATTGTTAATGACGATGTAAATAGTGTAAAGTAAGTATTCGATGTTTAGGAGCATTTGATTAACATGTTCAACATTCAAATTATGCCATGCAAACCATAAATTACGTGATATTTAATATGTGTGATTATAATATGTGTATGTTTAGACAGATTAATAACTTATTTAAATCCACTATGATGATGTTAAATTAAAGAGAAATTTGGTCTCAGGTTTCACAAATGTCAGTGACGAAAGACATAGTGCTACAGTGATCCTGAGAACCCAAGAGAACTTTATAAATTTTTCTTGTTATGTGGATAAAATAATTTTGAATTAGAAAAGAGATGGTTCGATTTTGGACAATGACAATTTAACTTTGGCATTCGACCATACTCTTAGGTAGGACTTATATTTAAAATGTCTGTCTGACTATCAAAGTAAAATAAATTTGTTTTTATCTTAGTTGTGATCTGATGATGGTGTGATGTTCCCTTCTCTTTCCTTGTTTTGAATAAGGCTTATCCGGAAAGGAAGTGGTTTGCTAGGAATTCAGTTGATGGCGCCCATTTATATTTGCATTATTTTTATTAAACTTAAGCCCGTAACGACCCTAGAGATACTTTGTCTCGTGATACCCACTGCTTTTTCGAGAACTCAGCTGAATTTCCGACACATTCCTTATTTGACTAGAGGTTCATTTAACTCCGCTCTGTCCTGGAACTCCAGGAATGCGATGTTATAGCAGATGGGTCATCGCATCCCCAGGACGAACGGGTACAATACGAATTAACAACAAGACATTATTAGGTTCTACAGACCTATTCTTTTAGCTTCGGTAAAGTATAATTATGAAGTGTCCTCATTAGCGGGTGAGAGAATCCATAAAACAACAAATATATTAGGGGCTTCGACGTGGGAGACTCAGTTCAATCCCCTAAAACTGCCTCGGGAACCGTATCCCAACTTTGAGGACTTACAACATTAGCGCCTTAGGGAAGGTATAGTACGCAACCAGCGCTCATAATTCAACATAAATTGCACCCTTTTCCAGTATTGCATAGTACCACAATTCAACATAACTCATTACCGCTACTAACTGTCCCTCACAATTATTATTACCGAGAATTTCAACGCGTTCCTAGCGTGACAAATTATTTCAATTGCGCGACATGGAGCTCATTACATAAAATAGCCAAGTTGCCTTTCAAAGAAATAAATAAATTCAAATCTAAATTTGATCTTCGTCTCGAAAATAATATATTCAGCCTTAGCCTCCATCAACAATAATTATTTATAACATTAAGAACATTATTGGTTCCACAACATATTAACATATTAATATATTAACATATTAACAATTCATTTAAGGAGCTCTTGCAGCTACCACTTATTCAATATGAAATTCATCACATAATTAATTAATTTAATTATTATTATTATTATTATTATTATTATTATTATTATTATTATTATTATTATCGCGCTTGCTTTACCATAATTATATTATTTACCATTATACTGATATTCCACTGAATATTTTCTACAAGGGATTCATTATTACTTCAAATTGCTTATATTTCAATCCAATTAATCGTTCAGATCGCGCAACCTATATTTCACATGTTTTCAAACATCCCTACTTCCACTTCTGAGGATTTTACGCAAATCTTCCCAAAACACATAATACTGAAATTAGTACTCACATGATTTTCTGGTCAGAGACCGAGTTCTCCATCGATGAAACATTTCACCCACTTACTGCTTCTTAAGCCATATTCATGATCATATCTACACTTGGTAACACTTTTTTAACATCACATAAAACATATACACTGATCACATTTAATCTAAAGAATACCATTTTGGGATTCATTTTCACTTAAAAACAAATACAATTTCACTAAAAAAATATATTACACTCAAAATTTTCACTAAACTTGAATTACATAAAAAAATTCACTTTGACATTAATTATTTGCCTTAACACACGCGATTTCCTTATTCCTTCCCGTTTCCAAGGGTTGCACTTTATTTACGTCGGCTTCCTAATCCGATGGGCTGACTGAAAGTCTCGATCGAACTACCCTCACTGGAACGGTTGAATCTCTTATTCCGGGTTTGACTATCGGCTTAATGATTTTAGTGCACGATATCGTATCTTGCTTGACGCTAAATTGTTCGTTTCATATAAGTCTGTCACTGACGTTTTACTTCTAGAATCGCTCGAACTAGTATAACGGCGACCTAGTAATTTCCTTGTCTGGTAATCCACACGTGGATTTTACTTTCTGAGTCTGCGGTTCTTGAACTATTGGAGTAATTCCAATGTCTGACTGTTCATTTGTCTACACATAGACAAAGCCTGGAATCTCGATTCCTAAATTCTATCGCACTCCGCTCTAGTCTCCTCAGTTCAGGAACACTAGGCGTTACTATCACGTTTTACCCTGATCTGGTTATTTAACGTAGATATAGAATTGTATAGTTCACTGTTCTTGGGTACTTCGAAATCCTATGATGCTGCAGTTCTTTAACTGAAACTATTTAGATTCGAGTACCTATCGCCGGTAATTGCTTAAGTCCACAGTCTAAAACTTTGACTGTACTGGTGAAATTTATAAAGTCCGAAGCTTGATGCTGTGTTTCCTATAACAAGGATTCTGATGCTTCTTCTCACGGCGATTCTATTGACGATACTAGACGGCGACTCCCATACGGGGTGCTCGTCTGCGATACAGAGTAACACGACCTATCGCGGTCTGGTGAATACTGCATTTAACGTTGGTGAAACAGTACCTCTGGTAGACTGAATTGTTGTTGATCCAGCACGAACCGCTCCCGCGGTCGCTCGAGACTGAATATCGTAAGTTGAAACAGCAACACGCCCTCTCGGACGCTAAAGACTGAATTGTACTTTGAAACAGTACGACACCCTCCCCTAGGGTTCGTAAGACTGAATGATTGTTGATCCAGCACGGCCTCTCGCCGAGGTCCGTTATAGACTGAATGAATTTCCTGGTGCGTCCAGGGTTTATATTGAAATCTGCCACAAAAAGATCAGATTTGTTTCTTCTCCAACACTAACTTCTAAAATAATTGTCGAATAATTTTGAAAAATATGGCTCTCGTTTTAAATGTAAAAAGGGTTCCTTAAATCACGAAAATCGATCACACAATTCCAAGATATTAAATAAATGGGCTCCTAAGATGCGTGGGTATTGTGGTTTATTTTTCCCTCTCTGCTAGCTTTGGGCTCGGGGAATAACTATCGACGTCATGCCGCGTGTGCAGTTCTTTCCTGTGCAATTATTATAAACTTTTCCACACTCAAAAATCTCTTCCCCAGGATGATCAACAGTGACAGATTCATTTTATTACTTAAATGCTTGCAAAAGGCTTAATTTTAATTATTTCTCTTCTTGCGTCATTGCGACGTTGTCATTTTTATCGCTGAGTAAGATGTTTTTCCGAAACTTCTTCTCTGTCACCCACAACGGAAAAATACCAGCTCTATTAATAATCATGCGCTTGCCTCTTATCGCCACGTCAGCCGTGATCTCATGCTCGCGTGACTAGCGGTCACTCGCTCTTGCGTCACCTTGTAACAGCCCAACTTCTTATTAACCCTTTAAAATTCTATAAAAATACCTTCTAAAGACTGCATTATTTCTTCACTTTTTTCATATAAAGGTATGAATTCGACACTTGAACCAATCCAGATGGGTTCAATAATGAATACTACTACAGATCTGGCACATGATACTTAAACAAACAGAAAAAATATAACTTTTTGTGGTGGTGGTAGTGCGGATGATAAGTAGTACAGTACTGTATAATGGATGTAACATCCAGGTCTTTTTCCCACAATGATAATAATGAACAGCCTATTTACTAACTACAGAACTGACACATGTATTATAAAAACGAATTGAAAATATGATTAGTGTGCCAATTGAAATTGACACAATATTCAAACCCTGCTGTCGGCCCTCTCCGTGGCCCGTCGGGAGCCCTCGTGTCCTGTCGGCCGGCGTCGTATTTCGTCAAAAACTTCGTTGCTTACTTCAAGATTTTAATTTTCAAACCCCGTATTAGGAAAAGAAGAAATAAAGAACAATTAGCTTCCCCTTAAATGAATTTAAAATGCATGCTAGTAGACACAATTGCTACTGCATGAGACTGAACATATTTGGAATTGTAATTGTGCATGTCAATACCTGGAATGTTGCATGTAATTGAAAAGTATTGTATATTTACTATGATGGTGCTGTACCAGTTCTGTTGCATGTTTTATGTGTCTTGTACTTCTAATTGTGCATTGTAGTCGAAGAACCAATGGGCATGTAACATCTCATCTTGTAATGAAAATGCCAACTTAAATTTCTGTATCTGGAGTGGAAGCTCTTTAGGTAAGGTGCTTGCGTGTTTTTGCAACGGTTGGAAACGCGTAATACGCGCACGGCTTTTCATTTGTTTCTGCTAAAGCTTCTGTTCACTGCGCATGTGCAAGCAGCAACAAAGGTGCTGGCAGAAAACAAAAGGAGAGTCACAAGCATTCAACTATGGGGACCTGAATTGGTCGGAAGTGTTCCGTAGGCCAGGCCTCGGTGGCCATAAACGCGTCGTTGGATAAGCAAAGGTAATGAAGAATATTATGATTAATCTATTCGCAGCGGTTTCGGAGTGTTTCCAGATCATATTATAATTTTATTTTGTGAATTATTGAATTCATAGTCTGGTGTCGTCTGGCCAATATGCTTTGGCGAAGTTTTCCTGCATTATGTTTTTTATCTACGAGGCTAGTATAGCCAGAATTCCTTTCTTTCTTGTGGCGATTTGATTTATTTTAATCTGAGCCATTATTCTATATTTGGCCTAAGTTTTGGTTATATCTTGCCAATATTTTTCTCGCCGCCAAAAATTAATGTTATCCATGGCTGATCGTCATTTGTTTGGTTTGGTCAGAATTGAAATATTTTCTGCCCGACTGAATACTGCAGTTTTTCTGGCGTCAACTATAACCCGAGTTTGAAACAACTATGAAATAATTAATTATTTTGTGATATGTAATTATCTCGCGATTCCTGAAGGTTCAGCTTACCATTTTAGTGCTTGGATTGCAAGGTTGCCAAACGGTGTATCATTGTTAGCCGCCATTGGAGAATATTATTTGCCTAGAGCATAATTTTAATGATTGGTTCCTTCCTCTAGCCTGTCTGACATTTGTATTTGTTCTGTTTTAAAGAATATATTTTGGCGGTTGTTGTTTTTATGAAATCGTCTTTCATTTAATTAAATTATATACGACACATGGATTGAATAATAAGACTGAATTGATTGAGCAACGTGAACCATATTGTGAAGCAGCATCGTAGTACCAATGCTTGGTAAGAAGTAGGAATATACATTTACTTTTCTTCTCGAATACCACTGCAGGGACGTAGGATTGGTTGGTCAGCACTCAAAAGTGCTGAAATACTTCCCTAAACAAAAACAGGTTATGTTAACTTAAAATTTCGTAGCAGAGCAAACAGGATCTGTCAGGTTGTAGAACACTTTGGCCGATGAGTACAAAACCCAGCCCTCCACACTACGGGTAATCCGGCGTTAGTCTTAGATGGGATATAATTAGAAAGAGGAGTTGTTGTTGAATGAGTCTTCAGCCTTTTGACTGGTTTGATGCAGCTCTCCATGCCTCCCTGTCCTGAACTAATCGCTTCATCTCTACATAGCTACCACACCCTACATCCGAGGCAATCTGTTTAACATATTCTAACCTTGGTCTACCCCTACAGATCTTGTCCTCGACCCTTCCTTCCATAACTAAGCTTGCTATTCCTGGGTGTCTTAGTAAGTGTCCTACTAACCTATCTCTACTCTTCATTAGCAGTCGCCAGAAACATCTCTCCTCTCCCTCTCGTCTTAATACCTCTTCGTTTGTAACCCTATCTACCCATCTGATCTTCATCATTCTCCTGTAACACCACATTTCAAATGCTTTAATTCTCCTCTTTTCCGCTGCACCAATAGTACAAGTTTCTCTTCCATAGAGCCCCACGCTCCAGAAAATGGCTTTCAAAAATGACTTCCTAATACCTAAATCTATATTCGATGTCAACAGATTCCTTTTTTATAGAAATGCTTTCCAGGCCTGGGCCAACCTACTTTTTATATCCCCTTTGCTTCGTCCATCACTGGTTATTCTGCTTCCTAAGTAACAGAAGTCTCCTACTTCCTTCAGCTTTTCACCTGCCAATTTGATCTCCATAGAGGTTTCTGATTTATTTCGACTGCATTCCAGTATTTTTGTTTTACATTTATAAATTTTCATCATGAATTCTTTCCGTAAGACGGAGTCCATGCCATTCAAAAACTCATTCTAATCCTCAGGCTTGTCGGCCAAGATGACGATGTCATCAGCAAATCTCAGAGTTGAAATTATTTCTCCTTGAATCTTCACTCCAACTTTAAATTTTCCTCCAATTCCCTTCATTGCTTGTTCAATGTAAAGATTGAAAAGTATGGGTGATAATTTGCAGCCTTGCCTTACACCTTTCTGAATACCAGCTTCCCTGTCATGTCCTTCAGCTCGAATAACTGCTGTCTGGTTTCTCTATAGATTGTATATCACCCTCCTATTCCTGTACTTTATTCCAATAGATTTCAAAATGTCAAACAATTTAGTCCAATCAACGTTATCAAAAGCCTTTTCTAAGTCTACAAATGCCATGAACGTTCTCTTATCTTTCCTTATTCTACCTTCCAAATTCAGCCTAAGACTTCGTACAGTTCTCTTGTTCCTACATTTCTCCTGAAACCAAACTGGTCTTTACCCAACTCCGTTTCTATCTGGCTTTCAATCCTCTTGTAAATTATTCTAGACAGGATCTTTGAAGCATGAGTAATCAAGCTGATTGTACGGTAATCTTCACATCTGTCAGCTCCCACTTTCTTTGGTATAGGGATGATTACATTCTTCTTGAAATCAGGGGGTACCTCACCTGTCCCATAAATCCTACACACCAAGTGAAATAACCTGATCAGACTTTCATCTCCTATGCAGCGTAGCAACTCATTCGGTATATCATCTATGCCTGGTGCTTTGTTCCTGCGTAATTCCTCTAATGATCTGTCAAATTCTGATCTCAATATTAAATCTCCCTTTGCATCCTCATCAATTTCCTCCTCCATTTCCATTACACGATTCTCAATCTCCTTTCCCTTATACAAGCACTCGATGTAAGCTTTCCATCTCTCAACCTTATCTTCCCTATCTGTTAGAGGATTTCCATTTGTGTCCTTAATATTACAGCACTTAGTCTCCTTTTCCCCAAAAGTATTCTTAATCCTTCGATAAGCTGTGTCTAGTTGTCCTAATTTCTGACAATTTTCTATACCTGCACATTTCTCTTTCAACCATTCTTCTTTCGCTTCCTTGCACTTCTTGTTAACCTCATTTCTCAGACGTCTGTATTCTTCTTTCCCCCTTTCATCTCTTACATTCATGTGTTTCCGCCTTTCATCCATCAATTCTAGTGTATCCTGAGTGATCTACGGTTTTCTACCTGTCGAATACATAGAATACGATGTGGTGGACTGTATAAAGAAATATATTTTACACTGTATGTACATGATTAAACACTGAACAAGTACAGTAGATATTACATGCGTGCTATGACACCATGTCCGGTAGCCACTGCTACCTACTTGCAAGTGAGTCCTGCTTGACGCAGGTAAGAAAAACGACCCTTCCTCTTAATGGGTCAACAACCCTCCAGCAGGGGGACCAACTGTCATTAGAGTATGTACAGTGCCAGAGTTGCCAACATACTCCCCCCCTTGAAATAGCAAATATTTCAAACAACAATTAAATACCGTCACTTTGTTCTATTAACTGGAATGAGAGTTGAAATAAACACTATGTACACAAACATTTAAACAATTCACTTCTCTTCACTCAACAATGGGCAAAGTCTTGACACTGCTCTTTTCAAAAGAGCTCCGCTGGGTGTTTTGATGGTAACAACCCTCGTAACTCCGTCGGTTCCTGGATGCACTGCTGCGACACGGCCCAGTTTCCAATGAAGTGGAGGCACGCCCTCTTCCTTCAGAACAACCAGAGTGTCGATTTGTGGGGATTGTCCGGGCGACCGCCATTTAGAACGCTGTTGGAGTTGTCCGAGATATTCCTTGGACCATCGACGCCAAAATTGCTGGAACATAGCCTGAAGCAGTTGCCAGCGCTTCAGTCTATTCAAGGGAGTCTGAGACACATCTTCTTCCACAGGAAGATGAAATGAGCCACCGATCAGGAAGTGGGATGGGGTTAATACTTCCGGATCATTGGGATCAGAGGATAGTGGGCAGAGGGGGCGCGAATTCAAAACTGCCTCTATCTGTACAAGCACTGTAGTCATTTCTTCAAACGACAATGCAGCATTTCCTACTATTCTCTTAAGGTGATACTTAGCTGATTTAACTGCAGCCTCCCACAACCCTCCGAAGTGAGGTGAACCAGGAGGACTAAAATGCCACTGAATCCCCTTCTCAGTAGCAAAGCTTATGAGTGACTGCTTGGTATTCATATCATTAAAGAATTTCTTTAGCTCACGTGATGCACCTACGAAATTAGTTGCGTTGTCAGTGAATATGTGGGTGCAAGTTCCTCGTCTAGCCATGAATCTTTTCAGTGATGCTAAAAAAGCAGCTGTAGACAGATCGCTTACAAGTTCAATATGTACAGCCTTTGTGGCAAAACAAACAAACATAGCTAGATATGCCTTAATCCGAGCGCCCTTCCTGGAGGAAGGCCGTAAATATACTGGGCCACAGAAATCTATTCCTGAAGATGCAAATGGTCGACTGGGAACTACTCTCCTTTCAGGTAGCGATCCCATTATCGGTTGATACGGCCGAGACGAGAATTGAAAACACGTCTTACATCGATACACTGCTTTTCGAGCACCGTTCCTCCCACATAGAGGCCAGTATTGCTGTCGCATCATTGTCAATAAAGTCTGAGCTCCAGCATGAAGAAAAACAAAATGAAAATGATCAAATAACATTATTGTAATGCGATGATTGCCAGGTAATAAAATAGGATGTCTTCTGTTGACCGATAGTTTAGTATTTTGCAGACGGCCTCCTACCCGTAACAGACCCTGCTCATCCAAATACGGTGCTAATCCATGTAATTTGCTTCCCTTGGGTAGTGGCAAATTTTGTTTGAGAGCCTTTATGTCTTGTGAAAATTCAGAACCTTGCGCAATTTTACACCATAAATACTTAGCCTGCTCTAGTTCTACCGGATTAAGAGCACCTGTTTGTCTGTCTGTTTTAGTTTTAAGATTTTTGATAAATCTGAGCACGAGAGCTGTTATTCTAATCAGCTTGCTCCAGGAAGAGTATCTGTTAATCAGATTCGATCCAAGGGAGTCTGTAGATGACACTAGAACGATTTTAGTTTTCCTAACTTCAGGTAATTCTTGAGAGCTATGCCTCTGCTGTGAAGGCCATTCGTCTTTATTATCTGAAAGCCAAGATGGTCCCGATAACCAAAATGATGAATTTAACAGCTTCTCCGCGGTAACTCCTCTCGAGATCATATCTGCTGGGTTATGATGAGTAGAGACGTGCTGCCAACAATCAATATTTGTCAACTGTTGAATCTGCGACACTCGATTAGCGACGTATGTTTTCCACTGGTGTGGATGGCCCGAAATCCATGCTAATGCTATTGTGGAGTCAGTCCAACAAAAACACTTGTCTTTAGTTACGTTTATGGATCTCATGACTCTTTCGACCAACTGAGCAAGTAATACAGCACTGCATAGTTCTAATCTTGGTAAAGTTACTGAGCCTAATGACGCAACGCGAGACTTGGAACACAATAAGTGAACTGTTATTTTACCATCTCCTGTCTGAGATCTTACATAAACACAAGCGCCGTAAGCAATCTGAGACGCGTCACAAAATCCATGAATTTCATACTCCACAAATTCTACTGCCCTAACATGACGAGGCACTTTGAACTCCTTCAATTTAGCAATATCCTGCATATAACGAATCCATTTAATTTGAAGTTCTATTGTGAGAACGTCGTCCCAATTTAAGTTCATTTGCCACAGTTGCTGGACGAAAATCTTACCCTTAATCAATACTGGGGCCAAAAGCCCTAAGGGGTCAAATATTTTAGCCAATTCTGATAGAATTATTCTTTTGTTTATCTGTGTCGAACTGAAATCACTTCTCAACTCAAACTGAAAAGTGTCTGTGATGGGTTTCCAAGATAGCCCCAACAACTTCAAGTCTTCAGCTTCATCTACCTTAATAATGTACTTGGGATCTGTTTCGTGGTTAGAAATGCTCGATAGTACATTTGGCTCATTCGAACACCATTTTCTTAAGGTAAAACCCGCACTGGATAAAATATCTGAAACACACTTGTGAGTGGTTCTTAAGCCGTCAGTTGATTCACAACCTGTCATTAAATCGTCAACATAAAAATCCCGCCGTATTACATTCGAAGCTTCAGGAAATTCCTCCTTAGTGTCATTCGCCAATTGAGAGAGGCATCTTGTGGCCAGGAAGGGTGCACATGACGTGCCATATGTGACTGTTTTGAGACGATAATGTTTAAGCTCGTCCTTAGGGGACTCCCTCCACACGATACGCTGAAAGTCAGTATGTGCAGGTTCTATGAGGACCTGCCGATACATTTTTTCTATGTCAGCGGTCAATACATAGCGATGCATGCGAAATCTAGCCAATATTGAAAATAAATCATCTTGAACGATCGGTCCTACTAATAACAAATCATTGAGGGATAATACAGAATCGCCCTTCGAGCTGCCATCAAATACCACGCGAGTGCGCGTTGTCAATGAATTACCCTTAAATACACAATGATGCGGAAGGTAGTACTGTAATGGTTTGTTTATCTCATTACTGGGAATTTCCTCCATATGATCCAGGTCAGTGTACTCTCTCATAAACTGTACGTACTCCGACTTGACTTGGGGCTGCCGTTCAAAACGCTTCTCTAGGCTGTGAAACCGTCTAATTGCCTCATTAACATTGCTACCTAGCTGACTCGGGTCCTCTTTAAGGAGTAGTGGGACTATGAACCTACCCTGTGGATTCCTTCTGTGACCGTCAGTAAATAGCCTCTCACTAATCTCTTGCTCAGAATGTCCTTGGCCAAGCAGTGCTTTCCCCGGCTCATTGAATATCTTACCTGACACAAAGAGGCAGGAAGAACTGTTATCTGCGTGCTTTTCAGACAAACCAACACTACCTGCTGCTACCCAGCCAAGAGCCGTGTTGCGAAACAACGGTAGTTTGTTTGAGAAACTGTCGAGCTGAAATTGTTCTGCGCCGATAAGATCGTAAAAGAATTCTGCTCCAATGAGAATGTCTATGGATGATGACACATTAAATTGAGGATCCGCAAGGTTTTCTAATATAAACTCTGGAATACTCCAATCTGTGATGTTGATATTTTTAGTGGGTAAGCACTGACCAGTAATTGAAGGTATTACGTGAAATGTCATGATTCGTTCAAAGGAACCGAACCGCGAAGAAATCTTTGTTCTTACCACTGACCCCACCTTGATGGTAGTGTTATGCAACCCATGTATCGGAATATTAGTCATTGTCTTTAACAATCGTAATTGATGAGCTAATTCCCTGGTTATGAAGTTGAGTTGCGAGCCGCTGTCTAACACAACCCGAGCATGACTGGTTTTTCCCTCTGAATTGTTGACATTCACTACTGCTGTCGACAACAATACATGAGAGGAAACATCATTGTTGTGATTGTGCAATGAAACAGCATTACTACTATGTTGCTCATTAAGGGGAGACAATGAAGTATTATTGGACACAATACTCTTGTTTGAAGTTTGACTATTATTGTAGTTCGGTGACCCTTGGTCCCTGTGAAGCAAGGTGTTGTGTTTATCCTTGCACAGCTTACAACATGAACGAGTGCACTCGTTAGCGAAGTGATTTCCAGACAGGCAATTAACACAGAGCTTATGCTTCTTGATCTCCCGCCATCTGTCATAAACACCCATAGAAGTGAAGGTTCTGCATCTAAAAATGGGATGTTCCTCCGTGCAAAGCGGGCATTTCTGAATTTTCTGTGAAAGGAAACAATTTTTTCCTGGGTTCGTGAATGGCCTCGGTTTGAAACCAGATGCATTCGGTTTAGATGAAACGCCTACCTGCTTCAGCTGTTTTGTGCGATCACAATTCTTAGTTTCGATCGATTCCAATGCATTACATGTTTCGAGTAGAAATTTGTCCAGTGTCTGATACGATGGAAGATCAAAGGTTGGTAACGAGGTCTCCCATTTTTTTAATGTTTCAGCGTCAAATCTGTTTGTTATTAAATGTATCAAAATTGCATCTAATTGTTCTTCACAAGACAGACCAAGCGCTGATAGCGACTGTATGTGCCTTCTGAAGCCGTCATACAAGTCTCTTAATGCCTTGGAAGATTCTACTTCTATTTTGTTAATCTGAAGGACCGAATTAATGTGGGAGGAAACAATTGCTCGCCGGTTATTGAACCTTTCATTTAACAGGTTCCACGCTATGTCATAATTCGCTGCAGATATTTCTAGAGACTGTAACACGTCTGCCGCCCTGCCTGATACCACTGATTTTAGGTAATGAAATTTCTGTATTTTTGACAAATTTGCATCTTCATGAATGAGATTCTTAAAAGTATCGGCAAAATTGGGCCATTCTAAATAATCACCTGCGAATGTAGGTAAACTTATTTGAGGCAGTTTAACTGAACGTGTTTGCGAACTGGTAGTTGATTCACCAATAGAATCACTTAGCGAAGTTGCTGACTTGGAAATTGCACTGTTTATGGATCTTATAAGACCAGATGTTTTGAAGTATTGCTCCTCAAAGTCGGAGCGATAAGATTCTTGTTCTGCTTGAAATGATTCATCCTCTTTCAAATCCTCTATTTGTGATTGAACTGTTTCATATTCTTCCCAGATTTTTGATAAGTGAGCCCGTCGATCTTCCAACTGATCTACGTCCTTAGAATGAGAATCTAATTTCTCTACGAAGCCTTGTATGCGAGATAAGCTAGCCTTTAACCTACCCCTTTTGCTACACAGTGATTTTATCTTTTGTTCCATTTTTCACTAGCAATTCCCAATAAACTGCTGAATGATATAAAATCACAATAGACCAAATGCATATACGTAAAAGAATGACAAAACGAAAAGACAAATACCTAACATATTTACATAATACAAAGATGAACTCCTGGTTTTGTTTCAAAGAGTTGCGGGAAAACTGCGTACAAATAACATACAGTTTTACGGGCGAAATCATGTGTGATCACTAGCAATACCAATACATTGCAAGTACAAACGAACAGTTTTGAATGAAGAAAGAAAGGAATGCATATTAGTCACAAGGAATAATTAAGGATGATCGGTGACTTACCAGGATGATGAATTCTGTTGTCCAGTAGTCGCCATGCTGGTAACCACCCACGCCATTTGTGAGAAACCATGCTGTCTTTGGATCACACGAGTTCAATTTTCACTGTTTTTCTTGCCATCTAATCGTGCCCGGAGGACCAAAACTTATGTCGAATACATAGAATACGATGTGGTGGACTGTATAAAGAAATATATTTTACACTGTATGTACATGATTAAACACTGAACAAGTACAGTAGATATTACATGCGTGCTATGACACCATGTCCGGTAGCCACTGCTACCTACTTGCAAGTGAGTCCTGCTTGACGCAGGTAAGAAAAACGACCCTTCCTCTTAATGGGTCAACAACCCTCCAGCAGGGGGACCAACTGTCATTAGAGTATGTACAGTGCCAGAGTTGCCAACACTACCTATACGTTCTTTCCTACCAATGTTTTCTTCTGCGGATTTTGTTATTTCATTCTTCAAAAGTGCCCATTCGTCAGCAATTGAAGTTTGTTTAGGGGTTTTCATTAGTCCTTCCTTTATACTCTTCTTGAATCATTCGTTTACATCCTTTACTTTCAGTCTGTCTACTGCCCACCTTTTTGGCCTTTGACTTTTCTTAAGTTTCTTCAACTTTAATCTGCATTCCATTACAACCAGATTGTGATCAGAGTTTATATCAGCACCAGGATATGTTTTACAATCCAAAATCTGGTTTGAAACCTCCGCTTGACCATAATGAAGTCGATTTGGTAACGCCCTGTATCTCCTGGTCTTATCCAAGTGTATATTCCTCTATTGTGGTTATTGAATAAGGTGTTAGCTATGACCAACTCATGCTCGGTGCAGAATTCCATCAGCCTGCTTCCTCGATCATTCCTTTCACCTAATCCGAAATCTCCTACTATCTTCCCTTCTCTTCCTTTTCCTACCCCAACAATCCAATCTCCCATTACTATAACATTTTCATCACCTTTGATATACCTCAGAATTTCATCTATTTCTTCGTAGACCTGTTCAACATCCTCATAATCAGCTTGACTGGTAGGCATATAGACTTGTACCACTGTGGTGCACGTAGTTTTAGAATTGATTTTTGCTAATGACCCTATAGTTTCCTGACCAAAAGTCCTGTGCTTCCTGCCAGCGCATTTCACTAATCCCAACCAAATCCAACCTCAACCTATCCATTTCCATTTGTAAGTTTTCTAACCTTCCACTTCCTAGCAGACATCTAACATTCCACGCTCCGATCCGTAGAATGTCAGATTTCCTCTTTGTCACTTCTGTGATGTTAACCCCCTCTCGAGTAGTCCCCACCCGGAGATCCGAACGGGGGACTAGTTTACCTCCGGATTGAAATTTTACAAGGGAGAAGGCCATCATCACATGTAATTATGCTTAGAGAGGTGCATATCCTCGGAAATAGCATTACGGCTGTAGTTTCCCGTTGCTTTCAGCCGTGCAGCAGAACACAGTGTAGCCATTAGTTGGCTTATATTATCAATATCTTAACCGTCTATTAGACTAGTAAAGAATTGATTTATTCTGAAAGGCTGCTACGCCCTTTCAGAATAAGTAAAGAGCAATTCTACTAACAAAAATACTAACCTTCTACTAACAATTAAATACCAACATTCTACTAACGAAAAAATACTAAGATTCCAACAACAACAACAACAACAAATACTACCACTAAAACAGTCTGTCACCAGGCACAGTCAGATGCACCCTCACATATCACAGTCTAATGAAACAATGAACTATAACTAATAAACCATGCAACTGCCACCAGACACACTCACACACCACAGTCTAATAGAAACAATGACATATATCTAATAAACATACTAACTACATACTTACAACTAAAAGTAACTACATACTTACTGTGCTGTAATTTGAATTGACAATATATACAAAATTTAATTTAGATAGAAAATACTTACAAAATGTAATTTAGATTCAAGCCCTGTTACCAACCTAAAATATAGGACTTGACTATGATACGATTTTTGTGTGTTCACAGTGTACCCGTGGCTCAATATTATTATGCAATATATTTATGGGACGTCCCTAGACTGTCCAATAATATAGTTGCTGTTGACAAACAAAAAATACGAGCTCGGCAGATTTCTATCGGAGGCTTATTAGTTACATTGTTCATTGATATTGGAGAAAAAAAGCGTGTATCACGTAATAGGCCAGGCGACAGGTAGTTCAATAAGGAATTAATTAGTGGAAAGCTGGAAATTGCTTTAATCGCTTTATTTGCCCCAGATATTACTCTCCCAAGTTTTCCCCCTCGAGCGAAGTCGGCGTTGGCCCTTCTGGCCCTAAGAAGGTACCATTTTTCGATTTTTTTACAAATATCTCCCATACCATGAACATTATCAACAAAATACCTATTATAAAAATAATCTAGAGTAAATATACTACAAAATTGTACCGTACCTTTTGTGTCTAATGTGAACCGTTACGATGTTACGACCATTCAAATTTGAGCCCTTTTTGATTCTTGCGGAAAATCTATGGAAATTGTTACGTGCAAAAGCCCATCCCAACGTTTTTAAAATCCATCTCCCCTATATACATGTGTTCCCTGCCATTTAAAGCGCCCACCTGATGGCTTGGTTCCGCAAATGAACTCAAGATGGCAGTATCTATCGGACTTCGGCGCCTCTAGCCGTGGTTGTTCCTTTGACCGCTAGAGTGAGTGAGTGGTGTCTTCTGATCTCATCCTAATCGAGACATATTTGAAGGGTATTGTATTCTACGTCATTGAACAAAAGACTATATATACATCATGCCGCCAAAATAATTATACAATATGCACATTGTTACTTGATGTGTCAAGCTGTGATTGGACAATTACAATTAACATGAATGCAGTGCGGTATTTGACTTTGGATTCTCCGCCATCTTGGCGTCTTGATTGTCTGTCGTGAAGAAAGCATCAAGCCGGCTGCTGGTGAAAGAGTGTCTCTCCGACTGCTGGGGGCTTGGCCCCTAGCCCCTACGAACTACGGATATATGCTAAAAAGGAAATGCCTATGCTCTTAAGGCTGTATTTTCGCCATTTCGCATTGCAGATGAAGAATGAAATAATAAGAATCGCAACTAGATGCTAACAGGAGTGCTTGTTTCCAAAACGGCGCATGTGCGTGTTAGCCATTTTGAGGCCATATAGTGCCGTATGATATTTTTAAAATTGTGTGTTAATTATTTTATTATTATTGTGTCTCCACAGAGAAGTTTTTAAGGTACGTAATTATTTAAAATTTTATATATTGTTATGGAGCTCCGATATTGGCCTTATATTAATGTTTTAATGCTGTATTTTGTTTCGCCTGGTAGGCCTAATTTTTCTGTTTTGCTAATGTTACCAGATATGTAAATTTTGTTGTTTTCCTTCGTACCTTCTGGAGACACGTTTCTAGTTTATTTTGCGTTGTAAATTTTTATTTATTATGTTTTCGGTAGTCTTTGGGATAGCCCTATTATTAATTTGATTTTCGATCCGTTGCAGCCTAAAATGCCTCGTGTCAATAGTGTTAAGGCGTAATTCTTTCCTCCATTTCTGTTCTCTCTGGTGATTTTAAATTTAATTTTATGCTAATTGTTTGCCGTAATTCGATTGGACATGCGGTCATCTATTTGGTGGCCATGTTTGTTTTTTGTTTTGCCCGAGTGCATTCTGGTCTTGAGAGTGCATTCTCTAGGCGTCGAGCGGGAGACTCAAACGTGTTGTGGTGCTCGCTTAGCATGTTTTTGTTAATCTTGTTGGTTTAACTTAGTGTTTTTGTGAGTGATCCCGAGTTTTTCTCCGTCATGAAAATCGTGGATTTGTTAATTGATCCTATTTTTATTTTATTAATTTAATTTTAAATTTTTCGTTTCATCGTGGCCTTGATGTCTGCATGTCGGGTCGGTATTGCGTACCTTAGTAATTTATCAAGCCCTTTCTCATTTGGTAATACCTGTATTCTGTTTTTTTTAATCCTTTGAGCATTATTATTTTAATTTTAAATTAAATGTTTTCATTTCGCTCAGCGAGCATGTTAAACCGTCTCTTGCCTACTTATGTAAATAACTTGTATTGGCCTTAAGCCATATGCATCACCAGAGAGAGGTTGTTGTGGCCATTGAGTTTCTTCCTTTTTTATGATTTTTTAAAATTTTTCTTTTTCTTTTTGCCCCTTTTGGTAGTTAAATTTTCTTTTAAATTTTAAGCAACTGTTGTGGCATTATTTCGTCGGCGACAATTCTATTAGTTATCGGACGGTGTCTGTAGACGAGCCTGTGCGTTTCCCCCTTCTCCACCTTCCTTCCACCTTTAGGTGTTCTTCTGTTGGGGCATGTCATCTGGCGGTGATTTTGCAGAAAGCGCCGCGGACCTCTTGAAAACAGGTAAGCAGGCCTCCAGTTCCATTCCGGGCGGCGCAGTGGTAGCAGACCGAGCTCGTGTAGCGCTTCTGCAGCCATCCCCTCCTCCATACCCGCAGGCTCGTTTTATGGACCCTTCTGATGCTGGTAGAGCGGTTGCTGATGGGATGTGTCATGTCAGTGCACTTAATGTTATTTAATGCTAATCCTTGTCATTTGTTCAGTTTCATGTTTGCCTCTGAATATCCGTGTGGTGATATGTAAGTGACCTGTTCCAAGCGAGGTTTGTGTGCTGAATTTTATCCTGTTTGTGATGCAACATTCCCGGTGAAAAAAGAAGCTTGGTAAGTGACTGGCATGTGTTCTTGGCATGGGAAATGTGGGTTTCTTGATTTTCTGATAGCCTACATGCTACTAGTGAAGGCATCGAGGAGCCCTGTCTTAAGCAGTTCGCCATGTGGTTTGTGGCAATTTTTGTAATTTAGCTTCCTGTTCTCGAGCCAAGCAAGCGATGACGTCTGCAGTTCTGGGCAGCATTGTGCATGATTTTGTATAGTATTGTGGCTGTGTTCGAGTGTCAACCTAATCTATGGTGTTGGTAATTGGTAGTTATGGTATTGTTGTGAAATTGTAAACTGTCCTCGTAATTCCTAAAATTTGTTTCTTTCTGTATTGTCTGCCTGCATTCTGTGTTTTTCAAAATGGCCGACAATAATAGTGCTTTTGATTTAATTGACTTAAGAGATAACCTTGTGAATTTGGAGAGTTCTTCTGGGGTTGAACGTGAATCACCTCTGTTTACTAGGTCTGAGGTTTTGGGATCGATTACTAGTAGTGGTTTGCCTGCCCCTCTATTACCTGGTTCTGGCTCGTCCAGACCACTTAACCCTGGATAAGGTCATTCTTCTCATGTTAGGTCACCTAATGATTTCCTGGGTCCGGCCGACCCATTGCATCCCAGTTTTTTCTCTGGCATTGTAAATGTTTTGTCTCCTGTAGAGGGTGTGCGAGCGAGCTGCCCTGGTAATAATATCTCTTTTCCAAATGCTACGTACTCGCCTACCGTTAATTATGGGTCGATTCCTCACCCTATTTCTAGTTTCTTAACTAAGTTGAAGCATTTCAACCTAGATGACGTTACCCAGGTGGTCCTATTTTTACAGCAAGTGGTCGAATTGGGTAACCATGCCTCGAATTTTGGGATGTCGGAAAATCAGATTTTCCAACTGTTGTATCCTGTTGCATCCGGTATGCTGCGCGATAAGCTGATTGAAGCTATCCACCTCCGCATGTCCTTAGCCATGTTCATTAGGGAAGTGTTGTGGTTTCTTGTCCCTTCGAGTGCCCTTAGTACTCTCGAGCAAAAGTTCTTATATCTTGTCCAAAGGTTGGACGAGTCACTTAGCGACTATGTCAGTGACATTAAGGTATATGCCCAGGTATTTGCGTCCCCTTTAACTGAACGACATTTGGTGTCATCTATTGTAAATGGGTTTTCGCCTCAATATAGGTCATACATGACTATGTGTACCAGGCCTTCGTCATTTGTCGAGCTAAAACAGGTCGTTATAGAGGCTATGGCTGTGAAACATGCAGATTCCCTTCGTGTAGCTAATGTTCCTCCTCCTTCCTTGATGTCTCGTCCCCCTCCTAAGGTTATGTTTCATCCAAGACCCAATGTTAAGTGCCACACGTGCGGTGGCGTGGGACATGTTAAGAAGGTGTGTCCGAATAACCAGGTTGTGTATCGCCAATGACGGGATATTTTGGAGACCAATTCGGATGTTACTTCTAAGGATATTTCTGTGCATGAGAATTTGGGAAAACCGTGTGAAGTTTCAGGTCGCCCTACTAATGAAAATCTTGATAACTCTTTGAAAACTAATTCATCACGTGCTAATTCTGCTTATGTCGCTGAACTACCTGACCTGTCGGTGAGCAATGTCGTGGCAAGTCAGCCTAATTGTAAACATAATGTGAAACCTGTGGTGCGGGTGTCCTCCTCATCTAATTGTAATCGTTTTAGAGTGAGTAATGATTTTGGAATTTCTCCTGTGGCTAAAGGAATATCACCGTTTATTGAAATTTGTGTCAATGACGAGCCCGTTTCTGCATTGCTTGATTCTGGTAGTGTCGCATCCTTTATAAGCGAGGTCTGGTTTTTATCTATGAAGAGTGTTCGCAATCTACCTGAGTTAGAGCCTAACAATGAATCTTTTATTTCGGCAAATTGTTCAAACTTAAATATTTTGGGTAGTATGACAGTCAAAATCCATATTCTAAATTTTTCTTGGAAGTTTAAATTTTTTGTTGCCAGGAATCTTTCTTGTTCGGTGGTCATTGGAGCTAATTTCATGTCCCACGTTGGTATGCTTCTTGATTTTGGTGCTCGCAACTTAAGGTTTAAGTTTAATCCGCAAATTAAATTATCATTTAACCCGGTTTTATCTTCTCCTGTGTCAATTCTGTTAGTGAACCTGTGACTATTGAGGATCTCGATCTGGAAAATTTAACGAGTCCTCAAAAGGATGCCATTAAGAGGTTATGTCAGGAGTATAGTGATGTATTAACTGACAAGTTGGATGTAACCCATTTGATGGAATACAAGATTGAGCTAACCGATTCTGTGCCGGTGCGTTCCAGCCCGTATCGCCTTGCCCCGCCCAAGATGGCTGAACTTCGGAAGATTATCGATAAGATGTTGGAAGAATGTGTAATCCAACCTTCTATCTCTGCCTACTCATCCCCTGTATTCCTTGTGCCAAAACCTGACGGTGGTTTTCGGCCGGTGGTCCACTATAGGGCTCTTAATCAAAAGGTTGTTTTACAATCCATCCCTTTGCCGGACCTTCATACATGCTTTACTTGGTTTCGCAACGCGAAGGTGTTCACGATCCTCGATTTAAATTCTTCTTACTTCCAAATTCCCCTCTCTCCGGAATCCAGGCATGTTACTGCTTTTTCCACTGACTGGAACCTGTTTGAGTATGCCCGTGTCCCGTTTGGCCTATCCACCGGAGCCGCTGTGTTGAGCAGATTCTGGACAAGGTGTTTTCAGAAATTAAATTCAAATTTGTGTACCACTATCTTGACGATGTGGTGATCTATTCTGAGTCCTTCGAGGAACACGTTGGTCATCTGAAAGTTGTACTTGATCGGTTGCGCGACGCTGGCCTTACCGTCAAATTGTCCAAGGTTTCCTTTGCCAGCCCAAAATTTCCTTCTTGTGTCATATTGTTTCCGCATCTGGTATCTCCGTGGACCAGTCTCGTACTCAGGCCATCAGAGATTTTAAACCGCCCAAGAACGCCAAGGGTGTTGTTCGTTATATTGGTATGGTGAACTTCTTTCGTAAGTTCATCAGTAACTTTGCCGACCGTGCTGCTCCTCTAAATCAATTACGCAAAAATGCTGTGAAGTTTGAGTGGGGTCCCTCTCAGCAGGCAGCCTTCGAAGATCTTAAGCTTGCACTCTCTAACGCCCCTGTATTAGCCATTCCGGATTTTGGGAAGCAGTTCATTGTGCAGACTGATGCGTCTGGTCGTGGTGTTGGTTGTGTCCTACTGCAAGAGTCTGATCTTGGTAGGCAACCCATTGCATACTCTTCTCGTACCTTAACGGACGCAGAGAGGAAGTATTCCATATACGAACTTGAGGGTTTAGCTGTGTTGTTCGCCCTGGAAAAATTCCGTATGTATCTTGAGCACACTAAGTTTCTCCTCGAGACCAATAACCAGGCCTTGAGCTGGGTGTTAGGGAAACCCCGTAAAACTGGTAGGATTGCCAGATGGGCAACTAGGATTCTGTCATTCCAGTTCACCGTCCACCATACTCGTGGGTCCGAAAATGCGGTAGCTGATTCATTAAGCCGCATGTATGAGGAAACAGCCGAAGAGGATATTCAGGAATGTGAACCCATAAACCTTGTATCACCTGTAAATTATGTCAATGTCGTTCTCAGCAATTCCCCTGTGCTTTTTGAAGATGTGAGGAGATTCCAGAAAGAAGATCCCTCCTTATCTTGCCTAATTGACCGAATTAATTCTGGAGAAGTGATCAAGCCCTACTCTCTAAAGGATGGTGTATTGTGCTGTTGGTCTCGTCATGACCGTCTACCTAAAATTGTGCTACCGTCGGTCCTCATTCCGGACATCTTTCGTTACTATCACGAATCTCCTATTGGTGGCCACCTAGGAGTATTCAAAACCCGTGCTAAGATCAGACAGTTTTTCATTTGGCGAAGTATGGATGGCGACATCAGGAGGCTCATTAGAAATTGTGCTTCATGTAGTATTAGCAAACCTCCGGTTTCTACTAAGGTTGGCCTGTTGTCATCTGAACCGGCATCTAGACCCATGGAGAGGCTTTTTATCTACCATGTTGGTCCGTTCCCTCGTTCTGGTCGGGGAAACCAATTTGCGCTTGTTTGCACTGACGGTTTCTCCCGGTTTAGTTGGATATTCCCCACCAGACAGGCTACGACCAGTTCCGTCATAAAGTGTCTTAATTCCATCTTTTCATCTTTTGGGTCATGTCAGTTCCTGGTGTCAGATAATGCCAAGTGCTTTGTATCTCATCAGTTCCGTCAATTCTTATTTGATTATGCAATTTCGCATGTAACCACCACTCCCTATTTTCCTAACCCGTCTCTCGCTGAGCGAGTCAATCGTAATCTCCTTTCTGCTCTGATTGCTTTCCACCATTCCAAGTGGGATTCTAATTTGCATTGACTCAATTTTGCTTTCAACACCGCCGTGCATGAGAGCACGCAAGCCACCCCTTTTTCGTTAATGTTTTCGTTTATGGCTAATTCTCCGGTGTCTAATCTGTGGAACCTGCACGATCTCCTTCCAGACAGTTTCACGCCCGATGATATGAGGGCGAAATTCGACAAGGCTAGAGAGTGTATTAAGGTATCACATGACCAACTTGCCAAGCGACACAATGCCTGTCGCAAGCCAACTGATTTGGAAATTGGAGATGTTGTGTACGTCCGCAATTTCAAGCCCAAAGGCGTCAGTAATCTTGTTTATAGCAAGTTGACCCCTCGTTTCAAAGGCCCCTGTTATGTAGAGGCATTCTTGACTCCCGTTACTCTTCTTATTCGAAACCCTAAGGCCAACAAAATTTCCAGAGTGCATCTGTCGCACATAAAACGAGGTGGAGAGAATTGTAATGAGGAAATGCTACCATAAATTTTGTAAACTGATTTTTGTATAATGTAGAGTATCCCTAACCTTCATTGAAGCCTTCAGGCATCTGTTCCTTCTGGAATTTTGAATTGGGTTTGCAAACTCTTCTGGGATACAACTTGTAACTGTTGGGTAATTCTCATTTAGTGGTAAATTGTAAAGTTGTAACTAATTTTGATGTTCTCGTAGAAGATGCTAGCATGTAAGTAGGACTCGGTGGGAGACCTAACTCATGGTGATATTATATACCTGTTTCCTTGGGAATTTGAGTGGTCATTCCTCTACCGTATTTCCTTCTAAATGTATGATCGTTCAACGCGTGTACTTTAGAAAAGTACTACTGGTCTGTAAAAAGGTAACTTGTTAATGAAATATTGTAAGCACGGATCTAGGTCATAGTCAGGATTTTCTTAATGTAAATTCAACCATGTTTCTCATTTGTAAAATGTATTATGAATTAGTAATTTCTGTAAACTTTTATTTTTTGAAATAAGATTAACTTCTGTTTTGTAAATGGCTGCCCACTCGTCGCATGATATCTGGCACATTGCTTCCACCTACTTCGTCTAAAGCTAACAACATTGGACTTTTTGAAAAATTTACCTAACGTGTCTCGGTCTCTGAAAGCACTGCAGGTGCTGGTGTTCCGCGTTTCTGAGGACTTATGGACACAGGGAAGCTGTTAACTAAGTGGTTTGCGAGGTGATCAATTATCCCTTCCCTGATAATCTGACCCTGCACTCTTCCTAACCAAAACGATGCGGTTTTATCCATCAATTGGAGTTAACTGGCCAACATTATCTTCTGGAAACATGCTTGGTGAATCGACTAATTATGGAGTACTGCCTATGCCTAGGCATATTCGTGAACAGTGTTCACGCTTAAGGGAGGGAGACTGTTACTTGCAAAAGCCCGTCCCAACGTTTTTAAAATCCATCACCCCTATATACATGTGTTCCCTGCCATTTAAAGCACCCACCTGATGGCTTGGTTCCGCAAATGAACTCGAGATGGCAGTATCTATCGGACTTCGGCGCCTCTAGCTGTGGTTGTTTCTTTGACCGCTAGAGTGAGTGAGTGGTGTCTTCTGATCTCATCCTAATCGAGACATATTTGAAGGGTATTGTATTCTACGTCATTGAACAAAAGACTATATATACATCATGCCGCCAAAATAATTATACAATATGCACATTGTTACTTGATGTGTCAAGCTGTGATTGGACAATTACAATTAACATGAATGCAGTGCGGTATTTGACTTTGGATTCTCCACCATCTTGGCGTCTTGATTGTCTGTCGTGAAGAAAGCATCAAGCCGGCTGCTGGTGAAAGAGTGTCTCTCCGACTGCTGGGGGCTTGGCCCCTAGCCCCTACGAACTACGGATATATGCTAAAATGGAAATACCTATGCTCTTAAGGCTGTATTTTCGCCATTTCGCATTGAAGATGAAGAATGAAATAATAAGAATCGCAACTAGATGCAAACAGGAGTGCTTGTTTCCAAAACGGCGCATGTGCGTGTTAGCCATTTTGAGGCCATATAGTGCCGTATAATATTTTTAAATTTGTGTGTTAATTATTTTATTATTATTGTGTCTCCACAGAGAAGTTTTTAAGGTACGTAATTATTTAAAATTTTATATATTGTTATGGAGCTCCGATATTGGCCTTATATTAATGTTTTAATGCTGTATTTTGTTTCGCCTGGTAGGCCTAATTTTTCTGTTTTGCTAATGTTACCAGATATGTAAATTTTGTTGTTTTCCTTCGTACCTTCTGGAGACACGTTTCTAGTTTATTTTGCGTTGTAAATTTTTATTTATTATGTTTTCGGTAGTCTTTGGGATAGTCCTATTATTAATTTGATTTTCGATCCGTTGCAGCCTAAAATGCCTCGTGTCAATAGTGTTAAGGCGTAATTCTTTCCTCCATTTCTGTTCTCTCTGGTGATTTTAAATTTAATTTTATGCTAATTGTTTGCCGTAATTCGATTGGACATGCGGTCATCTATTTGGTGGCCTTGTTTGTTTTCTGTTTTGGCCGAGTGCATTCTGGTCTTGAGAGTGCATTCTCTAGGCGTCGAGCGGGAGACTCAAACGTGTTGTGGTGCTCGCTTAGCATGTTTTTGTTAATCTTGTCGGTTTAACTTTGTGTTTTTGTGAGTGTTCCCGAGTTTTTCTCCGTCATGAAAATCGTGGATTTGTTAATTGATCCTATTTTTATTTTATTAATTTAATTTTAAATTTTTCGTTTCATCGTGGCCTTGATGTCTGCATGTCGGGTCGGTATTGCGTACCTTAGTAATTTATCATGCCCTTTCTCATTTGGTAATACCTGTATTCTGTTTTTTTTAAATCTTTTGAGCATTATTATTTTAATTTTAAATTAAATGTTTTCATTTCGCTCAGCGAGCATGTTAAACCGTCTCTTGCCTACTTATGTAAATAACTTGTATTGGCCTTAAGCCATATGCATCACCAGAGAGACGTTGTTGTGGCCATAGAGTTTCTTCCTTTTTTATGATTTTGTTAAATTTTTCTTTTTCTTTTTGCCCCTTTTGGTAATTAAATTTTCTTTTAAATTTTAAGCAACCGTTGTGGCATTATTTCGTCGGCGACAATTCTATTAGTTATCGGAGGGTGTCTGTAGACGAGCCTGTGCGTTTTCCCCTTCTCCACCTTCCTTCCACCTTTAGGTGTTCTTCTGTTGGGGCATGTCATCTGGCGGTGATTTTGCAGAAAGCGCCGCGGACCTCTTGAAAACAGGTAAGTAGGCCTCCAGTTCCACCCCGGGCGGCGCAGAAATGATATGCCAAATCAAAGTTTCTTCATGTTATAAATATTTGTCAGTATTCCAGGTGTACAAGCTGTTAACTTGTTACAAGTATAACAGCTTTTCTATGTAAACAGCTGTGGCAAAGTACCTACCATTAGTATTATCATTGCGTAGTATTGGCATAAAATCACTCTTTTCCGCACCACCTGGCGGTAGAGGAAATGGCGCGTTTCTTTTAAAGTGGTGTCCCCAGGAGGCCTAAACCACAGTTCAAATGTCAAAGTTAGTCGATTTTAAACCGTCTTGATCGTCTGCCTCAATTTCTCCGTCATCGCTTTCATCGTCTGTATCGGTACATTTGTCCGACGTCACAGGGCGCTCAAGATTAATATCGATGTCTCCGTCACAATCATCCATATCATCTTTCTCGGCAGCATTTGTACATGACCGTCCCATGAAATTCATGCAGATTCTGGAGCATCGGAGGCCTGTTTTCCTGCAACCACACGCTGCGTTACATCCTTTCGAACATTTGCAGGACACTATGTTTAGAAGCGCTTGTGGCGCCGGATCCCTCGTCGTAGGTATTGCAGCCAAACCACATAGAGAATTTTTCCAGCCCCAATCCAGTGGATACCATGTTTGGATTTGATGGTATGTTCTTAAAGAATGCTCACGTGACGCTGATTCGGTGGGAGGTAAGCTTGCGAGATTAAATCGATGTTTGCTTAGAGATTTTGCAAACTTTTGGAACCGCAACTCATTCAGGGTATTTCCCGTGGGTTTGTTGTCATAAAGCCTAGCCAAAACCAACTGGCCCGCTTTGTCAATTTCATCGGGGTTTTCGTTCACGTCTCGGAAAACCCTAACAGCTGTTTGCAGTTCCTCATTACTCTTCAGCAGTGTTACGAATTTCATTTTTCCCTGCCTGTGAAACGAAGACGTTGTATCGCACCCACTAAATGCTTGCAAAAAGAGGAAGTTTTCTTGCACACACGGCGGGAGATTGAAACTTGTTGTGCAAAATAGTTGTTGTTTGGTTGAACCTTTGCCGGGTTTCATAAAATACATTTTCGTGGAGGGTGGCACACGAGCCTCCAAGATGACCAGGATATCTATATCTTCAGCCACTATAATGACCGAATTGTCTGGCCGAGATAACTCGAGTGCGGTAGTAACGATGAGCATATCTTCTGGTGCTTGTCTGGTTTCGATTCCTTCGCTTTCGAATTTGACGAGCAACAAGTCGATCAATCTTCGTTTGTTTTGTCATTAGACAAAAAAATTCTTGTGGCATAGGTGCCGACATGGACTCGTAAAAAAACACACACATTAGCAGCATCGTGCTTGTGCGATCGTCGAAGACGTTCAGCGGACTTGGTACTGCGAGCTGCTGGGTCGTCAGGATACCCATCGAAAATAATGACACTGTTTTTGAAGTATCTTTTAACGTAATTCACATATTTGGCACTAATGTCGACAAAAGTATCAGTTTGGTGCCAAATTACACGGTGCAGAAGATATCCTCCGTCGAGAACATGATGTAGGTCCTCAAATGTGGGCTCATCGTTAACAGGATGGAATAATTTATAGAACACAGACTTTCGCCTTTTACGCATTCCCGCTTCATCAAAGATCGCAACCGGATACGGAGCTAGTTCAAACTGGAAATATTGTTGCAATTGTGCATCGGATTTCTTTGCAAGGCAAATGTGTTGGAAAAGCACAAGAGGATCAACAGGAATATCCGTGTTGCGGATTTTTATTTTCGAATTTACCGCGTGGAGAGGCATCACGAGACTGTGGTTGCCAGCTGTATGGGAGGCCGAGCGCGGCAAGCCAGCTGCATCTGTACACAATGTTGCCAACGCCCTCGGTGAGAAAGTAATGAAGTCTGCATGAAAAATGTACTGAATCAGAACTGAATGTACTTACTGAGCATTTGTTTATTTATACTTGTAACAAGTTAACAGCTTGTGCACCTGGAATGCTGACAAATATTTATAACATGAAGAAACTTTGATATGGCATATCATTTCCATAGATTTTCCGCAAGAATCAAAAAGGGCTCCACTTTGAATGGTCGTAGCATCGTAACGGTTCACATTAGAGACAAAAGGTAGGGAGCATTTTTGTAGTAAATTTACTCTAGATTATTTTGTATAAGGAGTATTTTGTTGATAAAGTTGATAGTATGGGAGATATTCGCAATAAAACGAAAAATGGTACATTCTTGGTGCCAGAAGGGCCAACGCCGACTTCGCTCGAGGGGGAAAACTTGGGAGAGTAATATCTGGGTCCAAATAAAGCGATTAAAGCAATTTCCAGCTTTCCACTAATTAATTCCTTATTGAGGCTTTCTTTCCGACCTGTCGCCTGGCCAATAATGCATTCTCCCGGGCGAAAGAGGAGTATGTGAAATAAAAAACACTGCGTAGGGCCTATATCTCATTGGCTGTTAGAAAAGTAGAGACCAATAGTGTCGTCATTTGTCGCATAGCGCCATAGAAAAATATCAAATCACTTTGGAAAACTTCAGCTGTTCCGAGCTCCTGAGGTTGCAATAGTGTTATTTATCGACACATAGCGTTCAAGGAAGATAGGAATAAATGAATGTAAATTTGAAATCACCAACGCTTATTGCATTTGATAACATGAATGTACTGCACCAACATCATCGCACTTATACAGAGGCATAATATTTTCATTATGATAACTGTTTTAAGGGGCCTAAGAAATCTTTTTACACTAATTGCTCCCCGTGACTGCAATTTATAAGCAGCGCAAGATGTAACTATTTTTGCAATTCTGCACCAGAACACGAGTAGGGGCGGCGTGAAGCATCCAGCATTGCCAGCCAACAATAAACTTATTAAAATATTCCTCCAGTTACACTACTACGAGCATGAATGGTTCTATGGCCATAAAACGTGGTTTTCAAGTTCCTCTTGTCTGTTATTCTAAATGTAAGGAATGGAGAAGGTTCTCCAAAATATCAAGTGGACAGCGTTACCAGCAGCGTTTCAAAGGGTATGTAAAATTTGGTGCAATTAGTTGAAACGGTGCAGATTTCAATTAAAGGACCTAAATGCAGGGAATGGAGTGGTCTGTCCGATATATAAAGTGGGCAGTGTTACCCGCAGGGTTCCAAAGTGTAGGCCTAAATATGTACATTTTCGTTCAGATCGGTGAAACGCTGTAGATTTGTGCCAAAGGGCCTAAATGCAAGTAAGGGAGTGGTTTGTCCGAAATTTCAAGTAGACAGTGTTACTCGCAGAGTTCCAAAGGGAAAGTAAATAAAGTTTGATTCAGATCTGTGAAAAGATGTAGATTTGTGCCTAAGGGCCTAAATGCAGGGAATGGAGTGGTCTGTCCGAAATTTCATGTAGACAGTGTTACTCGTCGGGTTCCAAAGAGTGGGTATGTAAAATTTGGTTCAGATCGGTGGAACGGTGTAGATTTGTGCCAGAGGGCCTAAATGCAGGGAATGGAGTACCCCCCGCCCCCTGACACTACAGCCCATGAAGGGCCTAGGCCTACTAAGCGACCAATGCCCAGCCAATTGACCTGCAGATTTTGGGGTAACACGTGATCAGCGCATCGGGTCCCCTCAGCCGTTATACTTAGTTTTCGTGATCGGGGTGCTGCCTCACTATCAGACAGCTACTCAATTGTCCTCACAAGGCTGAGTGCACCCCGTTCCAGCCCTCACGTCGGTTTCTAAAAACCCTGACGAAGCCGGGAATCAAACCCTTGGCCTCCGGGTGAGAGGCAGGCGCGCTACCCCAACAACATGGGGCCTGCAGGGAATGGAGTGGTGTGTCCGAAAATTAAGGTGGACAGTGTTACTCGTCGGGTTCCAAAGGGTAGGTATGTAAAATTTTGTTCAGATCGGTGATACGGTGTAGATTTGTGCCAAAGGACCTAAATGCAGGGAAATTTAAAGTGGACAGTGTTACCCGCAGGTTTCCAAAGGTAAAGTATCCATATTTTCGTTCAGATCGGTGAAACGGTGTAGGTTTGCGCCAAAGGGCGTAAATACAATGAATGGAGTAGTCTGTCTGAAATTTAAAGTGGACAGTGTTACCCAACGGGTAGGTATACAAATTTTGGTTCAGATCATGAAACTGTGTAGATTTGTGCCAAAGGGCGTAAATGCAGGAAAAGGAGTGGTCTGTCTGAAATTTAAAGTGGAAAGGGTCACCCACGGGGTTCCAACGGGTAAGTATACATATTTTCGTCCAGATCGGTGAAACGGTGTGGATTTGTGCCAAAGGGTCTAAATACAAGGAATGGAGTGGTCTCTCTGGAATTCAAAGTAGACAGTGTTACCCGCAGGGATCCAAATGGTAAGTATACAAATTTTGCTACTGATCGGTGAAACGGTGTAGATTTGTATACATAACAGACAGACAAACAGAGCTTTATATAATTATATAGATTTTCGTTTGTTTATGATATGACAGATTAGGATTTAGCTTCCTGATAAACGTTAAAGATAAATGTTGGCGTGACACCATCACAACGTAGCATATTTTTATTGGTGCCTTATAAAATTCGGATCTTCTTTTTGAACGGGAAGATGACAGCCATCAGCTACTGAAGTAGAAGCAGTATTACTATTAATTATCTTTAATTTGAATTTATAATTGCTTAGCGATAATTTTACGTGCCAGGTTTGGCGTATTCCGTGGAATACACGTTCAGTTAGAGTTAGCTCTTGCCACTCTTTGCTTTTTCAATTAGCCTCATTTTTTAAATTTTCCTCTTTGCAGACACCTTCTGTATTCTATTTGCTCCGTGCACGCGATTAAGTTTTTTATAAGTTTGTTCTAGATGTGTATCTTCCATGAAATCTACCTAGTGGCATCTGGCGGCTACCCGGTGAAGTTCTTCAAACTCCTCGAGTCAAGAGGACTTGCACACCGATCCATCAGGCGTCGTCTTCGTCGTCAGCTAACATCTCCTTGAAGACACTGCTCCATGAAAAATAACATTTTTTGTGTAAGGGTGTTTATTTTTTCAATGTTTCCCATTCTGTCATAAGCTCATTTGTTTCCCTTCCCTCTCCCCCTTGCCTACCTAGCTCTGTTGTGTGCGTTTTTGCTCGCTCTCACTTCTAATCTAGTCGTCAAGTGAACAATTTGGTGCTCCCTCTTAGAGGCCAGCCTCCTGTCTCCATGAGGCAATTTTAAAATCTACGCCATGTCTGATTTTTAATAACGGTTACCAGGAACCATCGCCTGCTCAACATGCAAAGTTAAGTACAGTGATTTTAAACAGTTTAATGAGTTTTTAATCTAAGCTGCCAAACTTCAATGGATTTATTCTGATTTTCTAATAAATAAGCTTATTTTCGAACATGAAATTTAGTACTTCTTGTACGATATAAAAGGGATTCTTTCTCTCACCGTGGGATTTTTGTCAAAACTCATTAATAACTTTCTAAAACTTGACTTGCCTTCGAGGGATTTCTACCGCTCCATCTAAATGTCATTAAAGTTCTGGAATTTTCCATAAAACTTCACACCGTGAAGCACTACGCCCAATACAGTCAAATTGCTGGAAACCTTAAGTTAACTGGAACCATCCATTGCAACTTAAAACTTGCTCAACGCACAGAACATGATTAAATTCACCCAAGTATCTCCATAAACTGCTATAACTTTTCTTTAGTTCTATGAACTTTCAGTGCTACAACAGTGAAAATCTTATCACCTATCAACAAACTTTAATGCAAAACAGTGTTCGTTCAACTATCTACCGTGGCGCGTTTGATTGAGAGCAATAAAAATTGGCCAGAACTATAATCCCTATCTTTTTCTTCCCAAATACCTTTTACTAACAAATGTAGTTATTTAGTCATTCTCGATGAGGCCTCGCTTAAAATTAAGCGCCCTCCCATTTTTGCTACATGTCCCATTTATTCATTCTGCATAAATATGTAATCATTCCTGTTGTAATCAGGAATCTCTAGTTATCTAATTTGTGTAATCCAGGCCTCACAAAGTGTGACCTGCTCCATTAGAATTTGTAATTTTTTAAACTCCGCCTAAATATTATTAGTGATAGAAACTACTTATTAATCTTTATTTTCTTATCCTGCTGGCTCAGGAATTGTTAACTTTCTCATTATTAAACCTTTGTACCTGATTCTTTTGCTCCAGGCTTCGTTAATTCGACACGGCCCTTTTGAATATAACATTTGTTAACTTCTGCTTAAATAATAGCGGTAACCTCCGCTTGTAGTTTTCCTTTTTCCTCCTGTTACGATCAGGAATTTAATCTATTTGTTTATAGCCTTTTCGCTTGCCATAAGGGCATTCTACTCTTTGGTGTTCCCTAACTAATTTAACAAAATGTTATACTAAATTGTATACCTTTGTAATTAACCTAACAGGTTAAAAACCTATTAATCATACGCTTGCTCAATAACCCTTGTATGCGGCTTGTACAAATAGGGGTCTAAGACTTCCAAGTTGTTAAAACCACAATCTATTACTTTAGCTTAAAACAGCTAAATTGTTCTTAACTCAAATTAAATTTTACATCTAATAATTGTTAATTTTTGCAAACTCTATCAATTGTTAAATAAATTCTTTATTGTTTTCCGCTTTATCTCTCTTGCTAGAATCACGGTTACGCAGGACCTTCTCTTCCCTGATTCTTCTACCAAAATTATTGCTTATTTCAAAATAGAAAAGGCAATCTCTGAATCAATAAATCTTTACTACGTGTTGCGTTTAAAACGAAACTTCCAATAACAACATTTATAAAGTTTCTTTTAGCTATCTTGGCTAATTCTAGTAAACCATTGAGACAAGTATAGCTTGATCCGCCAGCTTCCTACTTGTAGAGATTTTCTCTATGACTTGTGGTCTATTTTCAAAATTTTGGTTTTGTTTAAGTTACGCCTGAGGTTTTCCTCTGTTCTAAACTTTTACTCAGCACTCTGCTGGGTACGAGTTTAGACTGCTTTGGATGCAACAATTGGTACTTTCTTGAAGTTTCTATTAATGATAATAAAACGATTTCTAAAAGCAATAAAGTTGCTTTATCGCTTCCCACTCTGGGGCATTCTGCCGTTCTGTCAGAGGTCCAAGTGTCTAGAAACAAAATTATCACGACAAATTCAAAGTCTTCTGGCATTTCGAATGACTTTCTAAAATCTTACCCTTTTGAAGTAAAATTCTCTGGGTTCTTTCCTTTTGGCATATCTGGCCTTGCTAGAGTATCACCCTTCCCCATAGTACCGGCATATCTGCTCGGGAGGGAAAGAGCACTTAGCGATTGCTCGCAGGCGACCCCAGCTCTCGCTGCACTCCCCGTTAGACGTAGACAGGTCTCCACACATTTTCGGTACTTCACTAGCTTTGTGAAGTGGAATCGTTTGCTCAATTCGTATTTTTCTTCTGTTTTGTGTTGGATTCTCTTCCTTTATACCGATACTTGTTTCCACTCCTAAATCCACCTCCTTATCTCTCTCATCATCTTTCCTTTGGTAGGGTTAGTACTCAGTAATAACCTACCAACGTTCTTAGCCTGATTGTAGTTCATTTTTATAGGAATTCTTGAGGCGAGTTTGGGGATTTAGATAGGATGTTTTTCTCAGGAAGGGCATTTTAGATAGGAATATATCATGGTTTAGTCATTAGAGCCCCGACATAACGTAGGCTAAACTAAACAACCTAGATAATCTTAATGAACACACATTCTTAGAGAGTTCACCCCCATTCGCACTATTAGACAACAATCCCGTCAATAAAAAAAAGGAACAACACAACGAAAGGAGCCAGGCAATGAACAATGGGAGATAACAGTGGGAAAATGCCGAGCGGGACAGATGCACATTGTGCTATATTCCCAATAAACAAAGGCCTAAGTTAGGCAGTTTTAACGAGTTCGAGACCCCAATTAGAACTGGAGCGCTTACATATGTTTCATTAGTTTATGCGAGGTGGGGAAGAGAGTGGTCGTAAATAGTTGAGATCGTCCTTTATAGTTGGCATACATCATCACTGGTTAGATCATTGTCGGTTCATGACAATGGTTCATGGCAACCAAGCAAGGTTTGAAGAAGCAATACCAGATGGAGAGGACAGCACTTAGGCATAGCAATTAGTAACACAATCCACAGAATTACACGTAGAGTGCAGCACCCTAGTGAGTTAGAAGCGAACATATATCAGACTTGTCAGACTTTAGTCCGAGTTGAACAGGAGCGGACGCCATAGGACTCAGATTTCGAACAACAGATACATTTAAATAACCTTATTCCTTTATAGTGTAGTGTATATTTTATGTTCAGCCACATACAATAGGCCGCCAGTTTAAATAGGATCGTTTAATTCAGAATATAATTAACAAAATAGTGTAGACATCATCATTCCTGAAGTTATTCACAATAATAATTCAATAGATCACATGCGACATACTTAAAGTACATTATTAATAGTAACGAAAGAGCCATACAAGTGAATTATGTTGTCTGTAAATAAGTTTGCCGAGTTACACAAATTTTTACAAACGTATGTAATCTAAACATTGCATATACAGTATATGTGTGTACATAAGTTTAGTTCATAAACATCTTACACTAATTAAGCCTAAGGGAACAGGATCTGAAGGTGAACGCTTGGCGTTCGAAACATGCCATCCAATTAAGCAGTCCCTATTTTTGTACGTAAAAGCGTGTTAAATATCTTATGTAATATATTTCATGTTAGGGCATATAAATAGTTGTTTTCCCGCCTAGTATAATTGGGCACAATTTGTGATGACCGACTGGAAAGATTTCTTTAATAGAACTAGGCAACACTGAAAATGTGCCTTCTATCATTTCAATTATGTCACAACAAAATTACCAAAATGACAACTCTTCGGAGACTACCATAATAGAAGATTATTGAAAAGTCATTCTCCTCCCTTTCTTCTAACTGCTTTTATCATATCGCCAACAAATCTTCCAAATTCAATAGATAACAGGCAACATACTTAAAGTACATTATGTTATAATTTCCTCTTCCCTGTATTACTCTTAAGAACAAATATCGTTACCCATATTCCTATCGCATGTATGTTACCCTTACATGACAACCCTAAGATTGTGAACCGTATGGTTACTATATCCCTCACATCGCTTTATAACCAACATATAAATTTAGAGGATTAAAATCCTCCGCCAATCAATACAAATTATATTCAAATTAGTACATGTTTCGATCCAACAATGGGACCTTCTTCAGAAATTGAACCAAATTATTTGTAAGGATATCTATTTTATTTTATTTTATTTTATTTCAAATTTATTTTATTATTATTTTATTATTTACACAAATACTCATCCGTTAGATTTTAAATATTTATTGTTGTAAAAGTTTTAGTCTATATTTTCATCGTTCTTATTCATTGTTTTCCAGTTTCTTCATTTCATCCTATACATATTTTAGTAAATTTCATTTCTCAACAGTTTTATTAGGCTAGTTTCATAAGGTTTGATTCCAGATTGATGAAGAAGGTCCCATTGTTGGATCGAAACATGTACGGTACTAATTTGACTATAATTTGTATTGATTGGTGGAGCATTATAATTAATTATTCATAAATCAATACGGTAATTTTCTTACATTTGCTTATACTGGTAAATATTTTTGCTTTTTATAAATTTATATACAGATGGAACTAAATTTCTACAACCTTTTATTCGCCCGATCTACACATTATGAAGCAATTTCACCTAACTTGTTATCTCTCTATTATATAAATTAAAGTTTGTCTGTTCTTTCTGAATTTCAACGGAAACTTGCGTTATTAACGCGTTTCAGACTGTTTTATGACAGTTGCGCTCAAAAACATTTATATTGTCTGTATGTATGTCTGTGTACAAATGTGTACGCTTTTAACTCGAGAACGGCTGGGTTGATCGACGTAAACTTTGGTAAAGTTACCCATCAGAGCCATGACACTAATCATTGATGTAACTCTTCTCCATACATCTCATAAAAGAAGAGCTTTTCAAAAAAAAGTTAACAGACTCTGGTAAGTACGCCCATGCGTAGGCAACCCACACCACGTCCGTGCGTGCGGGTTGCCTATGATCTGCAATGGGTTAAAAAGGATGGAAATGGGAGAAAACTTGTTTGAAAACGTTTTTGGTCTCGTTTCCCACCCTACCGATTAATTTCCATCCAACTTGCTGTTTTGGGCTCGATTGCAGGCAATAGGCTTCATTTTCATCTAACTCTGAAAACACTGCCATGACGCGTTTCACGTCTAGACAGGGAGGGTTGAGGGTGCAAAAATTTCAAGTTTGGGGGATGGAATTTCAATCAACGATCGGAAGGGGTCGATTTCGTGTCACCACTACTTATAAGGAGCTTTACAGCCCTTTCAGCGATTAAGACCTCGTATCAACCCTTAAAAAGGGCCTTCTTCGAAAAATCATACAAACGGGGGGTAGCAGGGGAAGGGGTGGCACAGCCCCTTTTTTGAAACGTTTTTGTGTTTGTGGAACCTTTAAGAGCAAGACACATTCATTTTTGACTGCTTTGGCAACCTGAGACAAGTCCTACAGCGTTTTTCGCAAACTTCAATGTGCGGTTTTCGAAAATGGGCTGGTTTTGGGGGCGCTACCCCGAAACTACTCAAGTTGGGGAGTTGTGCTGAAGCATATGCTTGGTAGGCATCAGGATAAACGTCATACTGAGATTTCGAGCTTGTGCGGTCAACTTTAAAAATTTGGTGGCTTTTGAAAAATGTGGTGCTTTAATTTTTTTGAGCAGCATACATTGGTCGGTCACCCACCATCCCAATCACTCATTCGCAACACTGGTTTAGGCAACGACCCTATGATAGCAGTATTGGAATAGGAATTCCAGAAAACATGGTGGGCTGTTGACAGGCCCTTCACTTCCCATCTTCATATTTTAAGGACTTAAATTTATCAGTGTCTGTGACATTCCCAGGAAACTAAATCCGCTGTGGTAAACTGATGAATGGAATGACAAGCCACCAACCATAGCAACAGTAGCTCAATTGATAAATTCTGGGTATTGATGCCGACGTCCGTTCGAAGAACTTGTACTTTTGGTAGTATGTCTATATTTTCAGCGGAAGCATTTGCTATACGTCAAACATTACTATACATCAAGCAACATCACCTCTTGAAAACCATCATATGTACAGATTCCAATAGTGTATTACAAGTTCTCCAACAAAATAATATCGGATAATTGGTATAGGCTATACACTGCCTGACAAAAAAGTTAAGCACCCAGAAGGAGTGGTTGAAGGTGAAGAAAACTACATATGCGGATAGACCATATGCCTTTATTAAACTGATTACAATATGGGATGAAGGAGACAAGGTCGGTGCAGTTACAAGTGGAATGTTGGTGCCAGGTCAGTAGAGTGTCGCATAACCCAGCCTGGCCGTAATGCATGCCCTTATGCGGTTCGGAATGGTGTCAAACAGCCATTGAATCCCCTCTTGAGGCAAGTTCGTCCACAGTTCTAGCAGCTGTCCCGCCAGATCCGGCAGGTTGGTACGGGGACAGAGTCCCCTTCCAATCTCATCCCTCACGTGTTCAATGATGGAGAGGTCCGGGGATCTTGCTGAACACGGGACGAACTTAACATGTTCTAGGAAGTCCATAGACACGCGTGCTGTGTGTGGACGTGCATTATCCTGGAGCACTGTCCCAGGATGCTTTGTCATAAGGGTTAGGACGTGTCTGTGACGTATCGCTGTGCCGTCAAAGTCTGCCGAAGCACTATTAGAAGTGACCTGACTTATATCATATGGCTCCCCACACCATGATGCCAGCGATTACGCCTATGTGTTTTTTTACGATATGGGCAAGAGCTGCCCTCTGCCCTCAACACCGCCGAACCCTCACACGATGGTCATCGGAGGTTATGGAGAAGCGGGACTCATCACTGAACATGATATGACGCCAGTCGTCCTTTGTCCATGCCTCCCGGGCAAGGCACCACTCCAAATGCAGGCGTTGGCGTTCTGGTGTCAATGACAACCGACGCATGGGGTGGTAGAACCCCAATCCGGCGGATGCTAGCCGTTGAGACACTGTGCGGGAACTCATAGTATGTTGTAGAGTCTCCAGTACATGTTCACGGATGGCGAGCGCCGAAGTTATGGGATCCCGCAATGCTTGGCGCACCATACTACGGCCCTCCCTCGAGATGGTGTTTCCTGGTAGACCCGAACCTTCACGACGTAAGTGGGTGCCCTCCTGTACCCATTGATCCCAACATCGTGGCACTGAGACATCCGAATGGCCCACATGCCTGGTAATTGCACGGTACGGTGTAAAATGCTGTCAATTGGCGGATAGGCTGTCTAACGCGTCTGCAAGGTATTGCGGGTGTTTCGTACTGTACGTAGTCCTCTCTGCTCGTCTTGCTAAAATGTCTGACTCACAGCAGTTCTTCTTCTTCTTCTGTAAATTTTTTGGGCCTGAGTAGACCTCTCACAGCAGGTGACTAGTAACAATATTTATCAACAACAGGCGGTGCCATCACGAATACACTGGTGGACGCTATACACATTACAGATCCTTGTAAATCTAATCATTTACGTGCACATCAATGGTTAGCACCATATATACCGAAATGGGATAATATTGGTGTCATGGATTAAGAAGCATGTATAGTCTGTTAATATTAATCTATGCCAAGCAGAGAGAGAGAGTGTACAGTAACAATAGAAACTCGAAAATGCATGCTCAACACGAGCGCACGGAATACGGATAATACGATACACACTAGTACCATCTGTTGGACAAGCGGTAATTTACTTAGCAGCAGACGTCATGGAAGACAATACAACGGCACAGCTTGTGAAATTGAAACGCAGACGAGCGACTTACCGTTCTGACGCGACGCGTTTTATAAATAAAATTATTTCCTTTAGCCAGTCCACGGAATTAGATGTAATTGAGCATTTCCACGAGTGTCTGCAGGAAACCTTATCGTCCCTAAATGCTCTAGACGAAAGCATCCAATACGAAAGCATCCAAGACTCACTCGATGACGCAGAATACGAAAACGACAGTAGCTTGCGAAGAATGTCTGGACAACTCTAAACGGGCAATCAGAAAGGCCACGGGCCTCATGGAACAGATATGCGCAGGGAGGGTGACCAATTTAACCACTCTGTTTTCTAGCACCTTCGTTCGACCCTCTACTAAACAGGATATAAAGCTTCTTGCTGCCAAATTAATTCTCGGGGAAAATAGAAGAATGGCCAGCATTTTGGGAGCAGTTTGAGTGCTCCATTGACAACAATTCTGGAGTGTCTGTCATTAACAAACATGTGTTTCTCCGCGGGTACTTTGAAGGCGAACCTAAACGTCTTGTAGATGGAATATCCATAACAGCAGGTAGGCTACCTATGAGCAGATTAGACAAATTCTGACAGCACGATATGGCGATAAGAATGGAATTATTCAATCTCATATCGATTACTTAGAAACCCTCAAGTTGCAGTTCAGAAGCCCCTGAGGTATTAAATGCAACCTACATTGAATGTAGGCCTGTTTGCCATCTCTTGATGAATACAGTACATTTGCATTTGTCAGTTGGCACAGGCTAGAGTAAAAGGTGGCTTTTCACCGATGTCTCAGTCTCACTCATGGCTGTGATTATATGGAAGCTACTGAGGTATGGGTGGTGCTTAGTAATGGCATTCGGGGCACAGTCAGTGCCTGTGTATGCTGTGAAAGGTTCAACTCATAGGGTTAGGACTACTGTTCTGACTCAGTGAGGAAAGCAATGGCAAACTACCTCACTCCTCTTCTTGCCTAGAACGCCTCAAAATAGCGCTGCCTTGGGTTTTTGTGGGTATCTACTCGCGTAACGTAACGGCGGTGCTTTTTGAGGATCCAACCAGCCTTTGGGCTGACTACCTAACAGACATTGAATGTCACCGCCCGATCGAAGCTTTGAAAGCACCAGGAGAAGACGTCGACGCATATGGTCGAATCTTGGCTCCCAAATTACTAAGAGCCTTTCCGGAAGACATATACCGCCGCTGGTTTATCCACGCTAAGAGACTAGGCATACAAGGAGGAGACACCATCCAACTTAAAGTGTTCCTCAACGAAGAAGTTGAAGGAGCCCTCTATGCGCAAAAGATACGGGGGGATGCCCCGTTGGTTACCACTTCAGTGCCCACAGCAGCCAATCTTCACGTGCATTCGAAAATCAACAATCAAAAGGAAAGACAGAAACGGGGTATAGATTCGTTCTGCATGTATTGTGAAAACCGAGGTCACTGGGGTCAGGATTGCAAGCAGAAGGATCCCCAGGCGATGATTGAGAGTTTAAAAGCAACAAATCGATGCTTTCTTTGCCCCGCCGAGGGCACAATAAAACCAACTATTTCAAGAAGGGGAAGACAACTTGCACCAAATGTCGTGGGCCACATCACGCGTCCATCTGCTCTGAAGGAAACAACCTGTGGACCTCCGTAGGCAAGATAGGGGTCGTCCCGTCCGAATTCACTCACCTATAGACGGCACGTGTATTGATCAAGGGGCCGACAGGGCGAAGCAAATTAATCCATTGTATCCTGGACGCGGGAAGTCAATCGAGCTTCATCCACAACTCTCTGATTAATGTCTCTGAGCGCAAGACTCTAGGGTAGAGATAAGCACGTTTGAATCACCCTCCAATGCTCAGTACACTAGATGGAAGGTCTGCTTTGACATGACGGGTTATTCCCTCGATTACAGCGTTCGAATGCCACAGCACCTACACCCCAGAGTCGACCGCTCCTCAAGTCATAACCACGCTAGCATAGTTAAGGAAGTAAAGCTAGCAGATCCGAGATGTGACCAATTCACGGATCTTCCAATCGAGGCACTCATAGGTGCTGATTCCTACTGGCAGATGGTTACAACAAGAGAACCCATTAGAGTGTCACCAACACTGGTCCTCCATCCTACTATCTTTGGATATATCCTCAGTGGAAATAGATCAGGCGTCACAGTCAACCAGGTAATTGTTTATCACATTCCTTCTGCTGTAGATGAAATCTCTGATGACAGTCTACGTCAGTTTTGGAAGCTGGAATCTATTGGCATTAAGGAACATCAACGGCGAACACTGTCACCCAAGGATCACGCTATTTTCCAAGATTTCCATAACACCTACCGTAAGGAGGATGGGAAGAGAGTTGTCTCGTTGCCTAGGCAAGAGGGCGTTCTCTTTTCTTCCAACTTCACCATAGCAGAGAGGCGATTTTCATCATTAGAAAATAGACTACAAGGGAATGATGAGCTGAAGTCAATTTACCACAAACACATGTTGGATTAAATACGGAGAGATCAAGTAGAGGTTGCCCTTCACAATGACTTCTCTGGCGATGTATTTTACCTACCCCACCACATCGTGAAGAAATCCAACGCAAGTAGCACAAAATACAGAGTCGTTTTCGACGCATCCTCTCATGAAATAGACTCTCCATCAAGACATAACGTGCTCGATATGGGCCCTAGCTTGTTACCGGAAATTCTAGGGACACTTTTAAGATTTAGAAATCACTCCAAGGCAATTGTCTGCGACGGCGAGCAAGCATTCTTACAATTGACACTCAACGAGGATGTTAGGGATTTTACGAGATTTCTATGGTATCGTGTCGAGCAGCGGGAGAACGGGATTTTTGACACATCAAACGAGCTGATATCCTATCGCTTTTTAATGTCTACCCTTTGGATTGACGTCTAGTCCATTCCTCCTGTCGGCCACTATAAGGGAATCAACCACACTGAATCGGAACACATATACAGTTGCATCAGAGTTAGTGGACAAATCTATGTTTATGGATGACTTCATTGTAAGTGTAAATTATGACACAAAGGTAATTGCTATATATCAGGAACTCACCGCACTTTTACAACAAATTAAATTCTCACATTCCAAGTGGGTGACCAACTTTTCGCACCAGTAGGAATTGTTGCCAAATTAATTTGACCTGGGACGAGTTACTCCCTCCAGATATAGCTAAGAATTGACACTCTTGGCTTACCAAACTTCACTTCTTGTCATCTGTACACATTCCCAGATGGATCGAGATAGGGAAGACAAGTCACGAATCACATGTGCACGTATTCTGTGATGCCTCTGAGAGGGCATACGGAGCAGTTATTTATGTGAAATCAAAACGGAACTAATGTCCGTCCACCAGCTCATGGTCTTAGGGGGCTTAAGGGAAGAGGAGAGACATTCCAGCTGCGTTGATTGAGTGGACGTGCCACTTCCGGAATTGCCAACTCAGCACCGATGTTATTCACGCTATGGTTACTCACTGCTACTTTCGTTTAGTTCCAATTGTGAAATCGTATGGGTCAGTAGTAGGTTGAATTGTCGTCCGCGCAGAGGCCAGCTGACTCATTGCATTCCTGCCACGGACTTTAAGCTGGTGGACGGACAGTAGACCTCCGCTCACATGGTTTGCAGCAAAAGTGAGATCCACGTTTGCAGCAAAGACAGACTAGCACCAGTAAAGAAAGTGATGCTTCCAAGATTAGAGCTGATAGCCACACTTATAGGCACGCGCCTCCTACGCTATTTTTGTGAGGAGACAGGTTTTGATCTCAATAAGGCTACCCTGAGGAGCGACTACAGTGACGTTGGGATGGATAATGAAACGACCCAAATAAGTGGAAGACTTTCGCTCCCAATCGTGTAACAGAGATAATTAGCCACACAACTCCCAGCCAGTGCCGGCTCCGTTGTGTTGGGGTAGCGCACCTGCCTCTCACCCGGAGGCCCCGGGTTCGATTCCCGGCTCCGTCAGGGATTTAAAAAAACTGACGTGAGAGTTGGAACGGGGTCCAGTCAGCCTCGTGAGGACAATTGAATAGCAGTCTGACAGTGAGGCAGCGCCCCGATCACGAAAACCAAGATTAACGGCCGAGGGGACCCGATGCGCTGATGACGCGTCACCCCAATATCTGCAGGCCAAATGGCTGGGCAGCGATCGCTTGGTCGGCCTAGGCCCTTCACGGGCTGTATAGTGCCAGGGGTTGACTTGTTGACTCCCAGCCAGTGGCGACACTGTCCCGGAGACCAAAACACTGCAGATTATCTCTCGCGAAGAGTTGACGCAGACCAGCTACCATCTTTAGACACGTGCTGGTGTGGTCCCCGCTGGCTTACTCAGAGCGATACCTGATCACCTGATATAACAACGGAACACCTAACACTACCAGAAATTTGCCTAATTTGTTTGGGATCACCGCCACTGAACCCATGTTAGATGTATTAAGGTTCAGCTCATGTTGGAAACTGATACATTTTACTTGATGGTTTTTACGGTTTGTCAGAACGATCAAGGCAGGAGTACAATACCCCCAATTACCTGACAGAAAAGGAACTAAATGATACCCAACTTTACTTGAAACGTCAGGTTCAAGAAGTGTGTTCTGGTCTGGAACTCACAGCCTTGAAGGAAAACCTTCCACTTCCCATTATGTCCAAGATTGCAAGATTCAATCCATATATTCAAGACGACTTCATTCGACTTGGTGGTTGACTTCAATATTGTTACACCCTGGACTTCCTACAGGGTGTAACAACCCCCAGCAGCCCCCTCGTCGCCACTCTTCACCCCATCTTACACCTAACATATAAAATGAAGCAACAACACCAACAAACTATCTGGCCATTACACTCTAAGCCTGACAGGCTACTTCCTCATAGCAATAGAACAGGAATGTGCTTACTCCTGACACAGCACTGACATTTCTAATAAATACACGCCTACAATTAGGACCGGGGTCTGTCTCTATCCGTCACTACCCGTCATCAGCCGGAGACCCTGCCCGAGCGACCAGCCGTCGAGGTGAGTGAACTTCTTAAAAGGGTTAATCCAGATACAATTCCTTCCCAAGCCAAACCTATAATTTTTGTAATCATCCATCACGGTACTTTACTTCGCTATAGTTAAAACTAGCGAGGCTGCACACCCTTTCACTATAAAATTACAATTAAATCTTTTACATTCTTTTAAAAGTTATTTTGTTGCATTTTACCACTTTCCTTAAACACCTACTTCAAACAATTGTTATCATTCAGCACGACCCAGCTTCGCTGCGTCGGCTCTATCGTTACCTCGCCTGCCACTGTAACCTCGTATGACAGCTGCCAACATTTAGTTCAGCAATCACGCTTAGACAGGAGTCTGTTAGTTCTTTCTCTCTCTCTCTCCGCAGTTAAGCTCTTTCGCTCCTACATTGTACACGCCACCCTTCCATTTAGCGAATATCCTAGATAATTAACACCCAAACACTTGGTGGTCAAGCACCAACTTAACCACCTAATAATCGGCGGAGACCTAGGACACACTTCACCAAAACACGTAGTTAGGAAACTTAACCCTTAACAAAATTGGTGAAGCCACCGGGTAAACCCATAACACATTGTTAATGTCATCCTAACCATAAACATATTGTTGGAGGCACGGGGTACTCTCACCCCAATCCACAACAAAATTGGTGGAGACGAAGGGTAGTTGCATTATAAGGGTCATACAACGAGTCTGGCAACTACGACCCCGTACCAAAATTTAATTAGCTAAGCACCCCAAATTGAGAATTTTGTTTTCGAGTAACCTAGCATTTAAATTTAATCTCCCCACCCACCCTTCCCCAAACACGTACACAAGCGCAGGACACCGGCGCTGACCACCAAAACAATTTGGTAGCCGGACTTGTTAAGCCAAATCCACCGAACAGGCTTAACGCGACCCTGCAGCTACTCATCACCCAAGCTATTTTTTTCTTTTCCATTAACCTCCCAATGGCGAAGCAAGTCAATCAACCCCTAATAAAGACATTAACCCCCCCACCGCCCGTTAAATCTAGAAAAGGGACCACCGAATACCGTTTGGTGAAGGCCTTAAGCCGTCCCAGGTGAAAACACAGCTTGACTTGACACGGAATCGCAACTTTTAACGGTTTAAGCGTTTCCGAGGCACCTGCATCTCAGCTAAGCCAAGCGAGGGAAACTACCCTCACGATCAGACCATACAACGCATTACAATACAGAAACAGCATTTACATTAACACACGGACCATGGGACCTCACTCACGGCCACCAGTGATACAGCTAGTCCCAGGCGGCCACATTAGGCAAAGACGCCGGAAGTCTAACCGAGCACAGAGAAGGTTCAACTAAGGCCTAGGTAGCTAACCCACCCTTAACACGGGGCACTGACAACACAATCACACAGGTGACAAATACACAGATACAACCCCTAGCGTACAGTGATATCCATATATGTATGTATGTATGTATATGTGGGATTAGCGCCTAACAAAAGCCACTATCATCGGCTTGAAGAAAGGACATTGCGGAGCGTTAATTTACAGTAATATGTATTTATGTATGTATATTGTATATGTTGTAAATGTGTTTTTTTTTGTATTTTCTGCTTCCCCAGTAAGGGGAAACCACTATAAATGTGCCAACAGACAACACTACTTATCATTTGCCACACCCAAGTACACGGGGCACCTTCACAGACAGGCTAGAAAATACTTAAAACCAGTAGCAAAAGGAGCCAGGGAATACATAACGACCGAAAAACCATAAGAGAAACAAATACATTATACAGGATACCGTACAAGGGAAGCAACTTAACATTCATATTTCCTACACTTCAGTCAGACTGTTCAAGACAGGACAGATACATGTTCAGACCACAAAAACGACAAAACGCAAGCTAGCACATACTACATAACGACATACGGAAATGAAACACGATGCGGCAAGTTGAGTCAGCGGTAGCTTCACTCAGGCACGTGCCGACTGCGGACACAAACTGCATACGTTGCAACACACGTCAGGGATACATTCACGGGGAAAATCAAGTGTCAGGCCACATCGGGCCCACATCTAGTAAACAATACGATCAATCGGCAATAAAGGCACACCACCGCGGAAATACAGTATACAAATACATATACACAGCAACACAGACATATACACACATCCCTATGCACGCGTGTCCAACCATTGAAACGATGGAGACAGGCCTCCAAAGGAGTGCAAACACTCAAGACGTTTGTACACGAATCCATATAAACAGAGCCGTGTTGGGCATCCGCAAAAATGCTGAAATGACTAAAAATATGGAGGCTATGTATAACATCCAAAGTCTACTTCACACTACTGCAACACTTAGGTATACCACAACAGGTCTTCCTTAGGATGTTTTTCTTTTCTTCAAATGGATCATTTTATTTTACAAATTAAGCCGCTCTGACGAATATATAATTGATATCTGACTGAACAATTACAGTTAGTTCCAATCCATGCATCTCACCTTAGTCTAAGTGTAGGGCCTGTTGTCATGAGCAACAGTGTGGTGTCATAACGCCTTACCTACCCTAGGGACCTTCATTAGCCGACTCGCAGGGCATACTGCCATTGTGCAGTACTGTGGTGACCAATCGCCTTACCTGCAGTTGGGAATCATTCCATCATTAGTCTACGACTGTAGGGCTTACTCGCCTTGGGCGGTAGTGTGGTGTCATTACATCTTACCTACCCTAGGGCTCATATTTTTCATCTAATGCTGAATGGATAGTCAGCGAATAATGAAATTATAAATGTCAGTCACGTATCTGCAAATTATTATTAAATTCAGTAACTTTAAATGTCAACGGAGTCATACCTTTTAATTCCTGCCCGTGATCCAGTAGTTTTTCATACCCTAGTTCCATTTTTGGGAGCAGTAAATTACGTGTTCTGGCTCATTAATTTAAAAACACAACCAAGGATTTCGAAATAGGTAGTTCACATAGCAGACATGTTCGTGAGCAGACATAGACATCATATAGTCAAAAACACAATTTCACATAGCACAGGGACAGGGAGTAGTATGAGGCAGCTTCGCGAGTGAACCTCATACTATGAACACACTTAACAATGAAGGCAACAAGAGATTGCAACAATAAACCGCTGAACATGCACGGTGCACGAACATACCTAAACGACATTAGACATCGCGCGCTTATGACAACAGCACAAGGGGTACGAAATACATAATAGGGGACATATATACACACATCCAAGCTTACGGTACATGTTGTTAGCATAAGGACCGCCTACACACAGTGAAAACACTTAAGGGTTGCACGACACATTTCAGTATTTTCAGGCTATAACACAACGGGACACAGGAAACATACACTTTCCTGGAGTTCAAGTGACAAACTGCGGAACTTCATAATACTCCAAAAATTGTACCAACAGACAACAAATACAAATATACGAGGACTCCACACCACAAAATAACACAAATTACACATATACGCAGTTCAATTCAGCCATTACAAGGAGGTAACACTTAAAACAAAGCCCCAATTAATAATAAAGGGGGAGCAGCAGGATTTGAGAAAGCTGCAGTGAAATAAGTCAAGATGGCATTCAGTCAACAGAGTTCGGACAGAAAGTAATTCAATTTTCCCTTCCAACAAGCAGGTAAATAAAAACCTGCTAATTTCCCTTTCTTTTGACACTAATTTGCTAACTGAGCATTATTGTTTTCCAGAACAGATTAGAATACCTTCTCCATAAACAGAGGCAACTGCACAAAGCAGGCCCAATATTGTTAATAAATTAGAAGCTTTAGCCCTAATAAAATCATCGCCAACAGCGCTACTTTCATATTTCGTCATTATTCTTATTATTATTATTATTATTGCTGTTATTGTTATTATTATTATTATCATTATTATTATTGTTCTTGCTACATTATTATTAATATATAATTTTCACAAAAATGTATTGTCCGTTGAGCCATTATATATTTAAGCACTAAGTGTTCCGGCATAACTCACCAAATTGCCAGCGTTTCGCTCCGGTGTACCATTGGCTCTTCAGTTGATAAAAGTACACCTCACCAAGACGCTGGCTAACACACACTGAGAAGGCCATTGCAAGACGTATTTGATACATGTGTACCCACGTCACGAGCAAAGCGAGTGCACTACGGGAGTCAAAGCTCCACTCCAAAGCAATTATAACCTTACCTTGGCATTGAATATATAATTTTCAAAAAAGAAAAAATATGTATTGTCCGTGGAGCCATTATATATTTAAACACAAAATGTGATAAATGTTCCGGCATAACTCAACAAATTGCCAACGTTTCTCCCCGGTGTACCATTGGGCTCATCATTTGGTAAAAGTACACCTCACCAAGACGCTGGTTAGCACACACTGGGAAGGCCATTGCAAGACGTAATTGATACATGTGTACCCACGTCACAAGCAAAGCCAGTGCACTACGGGAGTCAAAGCTCCACTCCAAAGCAATTATAACCTTACCTTGGCATTGAATATCACATTTTGTGTTTAAATATATAATGGCTCAACGGACAACACATATTTTTTATTTTGTGAAAATTATATATTCAATGCCAAGGTAGGGTTATAATTGCTTTGGAGTGGAGCTTTGACTCCCGTAGTGCACTGGCTTTGCTCGTCTTGCAATGGCCTTCCCAGTGTGTGCTAGCCATCGTCTTGGTGAGGTGTACTTTTACCAACTAAAGAGCCCAATGGTACACCGGGGTGAAACGCTGACAATTTGTTGAGTTATGCCGGAACATTTATCACATTTTGTGTTTAAATTATTATTAATATCATTATAAATAGTATTATTATCTGGATCAATGTTATTATTTTTAAGAGATTAATTGCAACTATTAATATCTACACAGAAATTATACGGCAGAGGAAAGATGATAATTTTAGTCAGTAAGTCAATATTATTTTAAGTAAGGAACAGGTAAGTTACCTGTCACCACAGGAAAGAATATAGAAGTTACCTAAGAAGTCGTAATAAGCATAGTGTAAAATGCCACAAGGTGTTAGAATATAAGATAGTCATTAATGTACCAAAATTATTATTATTATTATTATTATTGATTTGAAGACAACACATTTCACACCAAGAGATCAGAAGGGACAGAGTTCGAATACACAAACACGGTAAATAACCTCGATCCAGCAATACAATTAGTATCATTTTTATTATTACTATTATTTTTATTTTTCACTATTGTTTTATTATTACTATTATTTTTATTTTTCACTATTGTTATAATTATTTCTTATGGTCACTATGGCCACCACTTTGTGATACCAATTTAATTCACCTACCCCCCCCCCCCCTCCCAACTAAATCCAGTAAACGTTTTAGGTTTTAGTTAGCATCAGCAAAGGGAAGCGAGCTAGCCGGCAGCTCCCTTTTAACGAGCCACGGCGCGACATGCATCTAAGTCGTCTTTAGCTGCCATTTTAAATAGAGCTCCCCACTATTTCTCGGCCAGTAATTCGTCATAAGCCTCCCTCAATATATTTCACCAAAGTCACGACCATATGTGACGTCAGATTAGAGTGAACCGCTCGAAAGCGAGCGCGTTGTTTAAACAAACGAACATGCGTACTCAGTAAAGTAGCAGTCCAGAGGTACTATTTACAGGCATTGTCATTTACCTACTAACAAAAATAACAAATCCCAAGTACAGGAATAATAAAATTAACTATCCAAATACCCTAATAACAAAAATAGCCATACTGCCATCCCGGGACCTAACCAAATTCCTAACCAACGCAAATAACCACCCATCCTAAATACCAACAAACCTTATCAACCAGCTAACAAACCCAATACCCAAATAATAAAGCCTAACTAATGAACCTAACAAACTAACTAACAAATCCTAGTCAGCCTTCCAGGCAATTACCAAATCATATCCAACATTCCAAGCAACTCACAAACTAACGAACCAGCTTCATGACTAACAAGCTGTTAAATTCCTAATGAACACGCTACCAAATCCTATCCAAGAGTCCCAGTAACTAACAAATTAACGGTCCAAAATTAAATGCACATGTATAAGTACATATTTGACTAAGTAAAGCAGAAATCACAAGTACAGTCCCCCCCCCTTTCCCATCCCATCCTTACAACCTAGGAGTACACTCAGCCTAGTTACGGACGTCGAAGGGCAGGACGCACTCAGAGAAGCCAGTCCACTCATTAGGGTAAAGATAACCACGTTCAGGGCGTTAGCCAACCAGAGAATGCGGGGAAAATAGCCCTAACACACTGGGAAATTCGACCGATCTCTGTTATGGCGTCATTCCCGAACAGTAAGTTAAAATAGGAAGAATCAGCCCACCCATATTGTACGAAACGTAGCAAATTGACTGGTAGGTGAATCCAGGCTACGTTTGTCGCCAGTAATAGGCCTTACAACATTTGGGAGATCGACCCCAGGCCCTGAAAGGAGAAGACGATGTAATGGCCGCCGCTGCGATTACGGGAAATGATCAGCCCACGTATACTAAAATACCTGTGAGGGTATATAAGCATGGCAATACGGAGCTTTCTCCCACATCTTTCGAGAACGGAGAAAAGCCCAAAAACATGTTTCCACATTATGGACAGAGGCATCAACGCACGATCACACACAAAGACATACACTAATTCCTAAACTGGAAAGTAAGAAAGGCCTATTAATATTGATGTAATTTCGTAAGGGCTCAACTCATACAACGCTCGAGAAACAAGTCATATATATGCTAAGCGTCACAAACACATTACACTGCGTTTTCGAGCCTGAATAGTAAATGTAGCTAAATGCGAAACAAATACGAATTTTTCCCTAGGATACCGCTATATGCGAAGTATATGTTCCGCTATAATGCGATAATGCGAAGTTATATTTGCTAAATCACTACAGTACAAAACATAGTATGAAACGTTAGACAAATTACACACCGCCTCTGAACGAAAGGGATGATCCTATGCCAAGGACAAAGCGCTAATATTTAATTGAAACAATTTGCGTACACAAATCATCGGCTTGAATGCACACCTACTCGTAAAATGAAATAAGAAGAAGAATACAAGGGATATAAGTATATGAATTATAAAAAAGGTAAGGGACAACAAAATACTAAATATTCAAAATCGCTAGATGTCACACACAAAAAGCACGGCAAACCTTTGCAGAAGAACATCGGGTCCAACACTCACCAGACAAGACATGCATGACTAACAATAAACACATTCGTCGCAAAGGTCGACCTTACAGCGAACAACGAAGAACAAAATCAGATGACCTTACAGCAGCAACAATCAGACGATCAGGTGCTGCACTATTGACAGACAAACACTAATTCTACTTTCACTTCCAGGAAGCAGATAGCACGAGTTCTACTTCCGCACTGCACGATCTTTTACTTCCTGGAAGCACATGTTTCTCTTCCAGAAATAGACGAGCCGCGGAGCAGAACTACATGAACTTGCAGACTACACTCTCTTTCTTTTATAGCATGCCAAGGGGACATCGATACAACAATGTCTGATACCTGTGGGGCATCAGACATTAAAATCAGAAACATTATACACATACAATAAAAAACACATAAGAGGCGTGACACACAGTGGAGAGAGACGGCATAGTCTGTAAATGACGCCTCTCACTGTTGTAAATAAGCTCACCGACACACAGCAGGAAAGCTTACAGCTTAACTTAGCGTGGCCACTTAATTTATAGGTTAGACCATAGCGTATAGAAGAGAAAGTGTGGCGACTCCCGATTTTTCCGTATCTTAAGTATGGGTAGTTGCTGCACCCGCCGACAGACTGCGCAGCGGTTGCTTGTTGCTGGTTGGAGTCACTTTCTAATCGCTTGCGAGTTTGAATACACAGAAATGCTGCCGTGTTTAGTCCTTATTTCTTGGTGTTGAAAAGTGTATGCGATCAAGAAGCGATATTGAAATAATACATACGTTATGACACTGGTCTGTTTAGTGTTTGTAAGCCTTTACATTTACTTCTTTACATTTGTGCTGTCAAGTTAATTATTACCTGGTAAGATACGTTAAACAAAACTGTGTAAGTGAATATGCCGTGTTGTTTTGTTCCCGGGTGCCGATCTGGATACGACAAGTAATCTACAACAGATAGGCACTTTTTTAGACCTCCAAAAGCCGAAGATGATTTATTTAAATGGGCTAAGGCCATTCCGAGGAAATACATTAAATTATCAAATAAGTCATATGTATGTGACAAACATTTCTCCGATAATTTCCTTATTAAAACGGACACTTTCATTATAGAAGGAAAGACAGTCGAAATGGCGAGAATGAGATTGAGTTTGAAGCCTGGTGCAGTCCCACATATTTTTCCAAACTTGCCGAGACATTTCACTACGCGACAGAAAGCACGCAAATCTCCTCCGAAGAGGACTGTGAGAAAAACAGACATATCGAAATCTTGTACCAAACTTTCCAATTAAGATGGCTATATCACCGACTGGGAACCGTGAACCTAAATTAATTGGTTAATCAAATGCGATTATATGCGAAGCAAACCGAGGAACAAAACAAATATGTTAAATTGTGTGCGAAGGACAAAATTAGAGACAAAGTGGTGATAACGGACTGGGAGAATGATCCTCCCCTTCCTTATGAAGACAATATTCCGAAACAATGCCTGGTTTACTATCTAGCAGGGTACATTGTCAAGCAACTAAGGAAAGGAATCAGCTGTGTGAAGTGTACAAAAACCCTTCAAAGTGAAAGGCCGTCGGACACAACAGTTGCAACTTTCACTCACATAAATGACTTCGGCACAATAAATGCCCTTACTTACCTAACTCACCCGTCCGACAGTGTCTTCAACATTCTTTTACAGGTCGAAGTAGTCCCTTTCAAATTTGTGGGGTGATGTATTTTATGAGTGTTTGGACAGCATTGGTGAGATTGTTTTAGGGCCGTGTGATTTAGGATGTTGTATGGAACATAAACTGGACCTTATTGGAAAACTCGTTTTTCATTTAATGATGTGCCGCTTTTTCTTTCGTACGAAAGAAATTAGGAAAGAACAGTCATCTTCTAAGTCTGGAAAATCGTCGCGTAAGCTGTCCAAAGTTTCGGACAACTGACAGCTATAAGTTACATGGGTGAGTTTATATTATATTATATTTACTGTATTTGTGCAGTAGTGAATGGTCTGTAGATTTACGATTTTTACACATTCAGTTTTGACCCCCGTCAGAATGTTTTATTTCCTTATTATATGAATCTATGATGTAATCTGATGTTTCATAATTAACACAACGGACGTCAGCGTTTTATATACTCAGTGCGGACAATTTTATATCTGGATCATCATATCTAATACAACGTAGTGTAAGCTGATAACATTCAAGTACTGAAAAGTAACATTCAACTGCTTGTATTGATACCGTCCTCACTCAGCGCTAGCCGACGCTAGAGCCGCCTAGTGGCTGGACCATACAAACTCCACAAGTCACGTCACTTTCTCTTCTATACGCTATGGTTAGACTTAGAACGGCCATTTACATAATAAGCTATCTATCGAAACATTAGCGCGCGCATAAGCTTAAACTTAAGACGTCAACGTAGTTATAAGTTACTCATAAGCATAAAACACTGGTCCATATTGTTACACCACTGTATCACCTGTCTATACATGTATATACACATAAACTGTCCAATTGCATCACTATGTTCACCTCATCTAATAAAGATACATTTTTGAAACTCATTTCATCCCACAATCACCCTATACAATCTAAATGTACACCATTATTGTAAATGCACACCGTTATTCTACCTTTGTAACACTGTAAATTATTGTAACTCTTTATGTATGTTATCTAACCCTTCGTATATGTAATTTAACCCTTTGTGAACTATGTATCACATTACCATGTCGTTACACAATCATATATCTCCTTGTAACCAATATAATCACTGCAACTCTGTAAAACATGTAACCATCATCATTTCATAATCATCAATCGACTTTATGCAAACAAATTGTACCTCTCTTCTAGCCTACCCTTAACCCAAGTACACACCCAACATTAAATCTACGACTGCATCTTCACATTCCATCCACTACTCCTACGACCTACGATTACTACTACATTGCCGAAGACACAACGACGCAGGAGAAGAAGAGACCAAGAAGAAGAAAAAGGAGACGGTACCCCCACGAGTTTTCCAATTGTTGGGGACATCAATTAAACCCGGAGAGGGTCTTGTTACTCCCTGGACTTCCTACAGGGTGTAACCACCCCCATCAGCCCCCTCTTCACCACTCTTCACCCCATTTACACATAACACATAAAAGGAAGCAACAATACCAACAAACTATCCGGCCATTACACTCTAAGCCTGACAGGCTACTTCCTCATAGCAATAGAAGACTATAACCCCTAAGTAGAACAGGAATGAGCTTACTCCTGACACAGCACTAACATTTCTAATAAATACACACCTACAATTAGGACCGGGGTCTGGTCCCTATCCGTCACTAACCGTCATCAGCCGGAGGCCCTGCCCGAGCGACCAGCCATCGAGGTGAGTGTACTTCTTAAAAGGGTTGTTGTGTGCAAACATTCTCTCTGGTAGGTCATAAGGGAATTCCACATTTACTTATTTACGACGTTTAATATCTTAAAAACTAACTAGATCATAAAACAAGGGAGGACAACATACAATAATATAAGGCAAGGAGCTCATGAAGTCAAAGATATGGCATTACACGGAATGCGCAAGATTCCCGACTGTGGTACGGGCGCTGCTGTACGTGGGCACTGGGTGAGCTATCGTTAATATAGAGATCAGCACCATACATGCCGCCCACCTAATTTGTCAAACAAATTACAAAAGTGGTAGCGATTCATAGACACACTTCTCCAATACAAGTCTCAGCAACTAACAACAGAAACTGTACACATACAAATATAAGAAACAAAATGGAACACAGTGCAGTAATAGTCCTTTAAATGAGCTCGTCAGGGAAAAGACTGATCCTTGCCACTGGCCTTTTATATGACCCTTTGCTTGTCCGCACAGTCACTACACGCACCAGACCAACAATCCAGGATGAAGCTCTTCAATTATTCCGGTTGGCCATGTGACGGGGGGAGTATTGTCTTCTTTCAGAAGTACCAGGCTTCCTGCTTTGAGGTTGGGTTGATTATGAAGCCACTTGGAACGCTGCTGGAGCTGGCCCAAGTAATCAGTTGACCAGCGTTTCCAGATGAGTCGTCGGCACCGCTGGACCAATTGCCATCTTGACAGCCGTTATGATGGCGTTATGAGACAATCAGGTTCAGGGAAAGAGACTAAAGGCTCTCCAGTCAAGAAATGACCAGGGGTGAGGAAAGCATATTCATCAGGGCTGTTGGGTATTGCGACGATTGGTCTCGAATTTAAGCATGCTTCAATTTGTGTGAGCAGTGTGGTTATTTCTTCCAAGGTTAGCACAGTGTTACCGGCAACCTTCTTTATGTGGGTCTTCACTGATTTTATACCTGCTTCCCACAGTCCGCCGAAGTGAGGGGAGTGAGGAGGTATGTGATGCCAACGAATTCCTTCTTCAGAAGTGAAGTTCAATACGTTCGTTTGATGATCTTCTGTCCGGATGAAGCGTGACAATTCATCTAATTTCTTTCTTGCTCCGGTAAAGCACGTGCCATTGTCACTGTACATGTGACTGCAACGGCGACGTCTTGAAATGAATCTTTTTAAGGCGGCAATAAAAGCCTCCCTGGATAGATCACTGACGGCCTCAATATGTACTGCCTTGCTGCCATGCACACAAGCAATGCTATGTAGCATTTCTTCTGAGTTGTACTTCGTGGATTTCCATGTTTCACATGCAGCGGACCTCCATAGTCCACACCACAATGAGAGAATGGCTTGCTAGGGGTCACTCTAGACTTAAGCAATTGTCCCATGAGTTGACTGGTGTCATTGGTCTTCGCTCGGAAGCATGGCACACAACTGCGGATCACCTGCCTGATAGCAGATCGGCCATTGGTTATCCACCACTGCTGCCGCAACGAAGCTAAGATAAGTTGGCTTCCTGCGTGCAGAAGTCGTATGTGTTCATTCCAAATAATCAATTCCGTGACATGATGCTTAGGTGGCAGCATCAAAGGATGTTTTTGTTCAAATGATGCTTCAGCATTCTCTAGCCTGCCGCCCACCCTCAATAGATTGTCACTATCTAGGAAAGGGTGCAGAGTGAGAAGTTTGCTCTGAAGTGGCACTGCGTTCTTTTTATGTAAATTATGAATCTCCTGACTGTACGAGCAATGCTGAACGATATGAATGATTGCTGTCAGACTATCGCGAAGTTCGGCAGTAGTCAAAGGCACATGCCGTCTTGCTGCTGCATACTGCTTTAGACTGTGAAAAAACTGAGAATGTAAGCAACTACTCTGTGTAGTTTAGTCCAGCTGGAAAAACGGATGAAAATGTTATCTGTATTGTGATTAGTCGCCACGAAACACAATCTTACTCCTCGTTGTTCAGGAATTTCGGTTGGTCGAACAGTGGTAAGTTCAGGCCAGGTTGATGGATCCGTAATTAGCCAAACGGGCCCCGCCCACCATGCTCGATTGCTTCGAAGTCAATGTGGCTCAGTTCCCCTGGAGATAATATCTGCTGGATTGTCCTGTGATGAGACATGGTTTCAATCTTGCTGAGAAGTCAGTTTGTGAATTTCTGACACCCTGTTGGCCACATATGTTTTCCAAGCTGAAGAATTGCCTGCAATCCAGGCTAGAACATCAGTGGATTCTGTCCAATAATATCGACGACATGAATGTAACTGAAGGGCCTCAATCACCCTTTCCATTAGTCTGCTCAGAAGTAGTGTGCCATTCAAATCCAGTCTTGGAAGCGACACTTTCTTCAAAGGGGCTACTCTAGATTTTGAACAAAGTAAATGAACGGAGATTGTTCCATTGGAGTTGATGCAACGTAGATAAACGCATGCACCGTAGGCTCTTTCTGACGCATCAGCAAACCCGTGAAGTTCAACATTGGCATTCATGCCGTCTGCTGTTACCCTCCGTAATACATGAATTTCATTCTGTTTAGGGAGCTGCTGATGTATCTGTTTCCATTGTGTCTCAAGTTCTGAGGGCAATTTACCATCCCAATCCAGGTGTTGTTGCCAAAGAACTTGTATAAACAACTTGCATTTAACAATTTCTAAAGTTTGGCAATCTACATTGGCCAACACTGATCTCTTTGTCCATGTCACATTATTGCGGTTGAGGACCCCCACTGAGAATTGAAATGAGTCACGACTCGAATGCCACAACAAACCAAGAGTTTTTACGGCGCCATCTTCAAAGGGAAGACTGCATGACACCTGGCTCTCGCGAAGTGTTGATGGGATGGCTTCCAAAATATCAGGATTGTTGTATCGCCATTTACGGATGGGAAATCCTTCGGTTTTCAGGAGTGATGTGACGTCTTTGTATAATTGGATGGCTTCTTCAATGGTATCTGACCCTGTCAAAAGATCATCAACGTAGAAGTCTCTTTTAGGAACTTTGGCTGCTGTAGGGTATATGTCTTGACCATCGAGTGCCACCTGCAGTAAACAACGGATAGCTAGATAAGGAGCCGCTGAAGTACCATAGGTTACTGTAGTCAATCGGTATATATCCAGTTGTTGATTCTGAGAACTGCGCCATAAGATTCTCTGGAAGTCTCGATCTGCTTCATGAATCAGGATCTGTCGGTACATCTTCTCGATATTTGCTGTCATCGCGTACTTGTGTGTGCGGAAGCGAAGAACGATCGAGAACAGATCCTGCTGAACGGTTGGCCCAACCAACATCACGTCGTTCAGGGAGATCGACGAAGTAGTTTTAGCCGACGCATTGTAGATAACTCTGACCTTGGTAGTGCTGCTCGTATCCTTGATTGCCGCGTGATGAGGCATGTAATAAGCTGGTAACTAGGATCGACAAGTGCCATGTGTCCTAGTTGTAAATATTCATTCATGAATTTGATATACTCATTCTTCAGGTCAGGTTGTCGGTGCAATTTCCTCTCTATAAAGCCAAAGCTCCTCCTGGCATTGTCAAAGGAGTCACCATGTTCTCCTACTCCTTGCCAAAGTGGTAATCTCACTATGAACCTGCCCGACTCATCGCGCCTGAAGGATTTCTGAAAATGTTCCTCGCATTGACTTTCTTCCCTGGAATGGCTACGAGTCGTAAGCTCTTCCTGTTCCCAAAAGAGTTCCACCTGTGTGTGCAAGGTTTCAGCCGTGGACAACAATTATGTTGTTCCATTCATACGTTGTTGAACTGAGTGAGAGGGAATACATCCAGATAGCACCCAACCAAGTTGTGTATTTTGAAGAGATTGTTGTTCAGGCCTTAAGAGTTCAAAGAATATAGTAGCACCTAACAGTAGATCTATCTCTTTGGGGTGGTTGAAATTAGGGTCAGCTAATGGAATGTTGAGGGGCAGTTGCCAGTCCTCGTAATCTATTCTAGATGAACGCAGTGGACGAGTAATCTGACGTCGTACTGAACATACTATATGCCGACTATAAGTACTAACTCTCGACTCTATCTGAAGTTGACAGAAGTAAGAGGATTGAGTCGCTTGAGTGTTGCTGATACCATTTATAGGTATCGAATGACGATTTAGTTTGATACCCAAACGGTCTACTAAGTCTCGAGACACGAAGTTCATCTGTGATGCACTGCCTAATAGTGTTCGACATTGATGCATTCGACCTTTGCTATCCCTAATGTTAACATTGGCAGTTGATAACAATACTTCATTGTGAGGACATGCGCTTCTGACAGAACAATATGCTTGCTGCTGGGATGCATTGAGTACCGGGGTAGCAGTACTGTTCATATTCTGGTGTATATGTAACAATGTGTGGTGACTTTTATTACATGTTCTGCAGTTGCCTGAGTTGCAATTATTGGCTACATGGTCACTTTTCAAGCAATTGAAACAAAGATTATGTTCCCTCACAACACCTACCCGGCTATTTACGTCCATGTACTTAAATTTTGGGCATTTATGCAGACTGTGAGATGTCTTACATAGCACACAATAAGGTGACGTGGTAACGAAAGTTCGGTGTGGTCCCCTTGAATTTGTACCATGCTTGACCTCATCTTGGGTTACAGCAGCTGACTTGTTGGACGTGACTATTTCTAATGTTTGGCAATTGTTTTCCAATAATTGAATTAAGTCCTACAAGTTGGCGTGCGTTTTATTTGACGTACCATTCTCCCATTGCTTCCTGAGATTGAGACTGATTCTCTTCAAAACTAAGTGCGAAAGCATGAGGTCATGTAAGGGTGTTTCGATTTTTAAAGCTTCCTTGGCATTTAAGTTGCTGCTAAGTTGATTTATTAACATACGCAGCTCTTCAGGAGAATCGTGCTTTGCATTAGGGAGTGACAACAATTCCTTGATGTGCAGGTCTGATATAAGTCTGGGATTGTGATACCGACTGCGAATTTATTCCCAGGCGACCTTGAAGTTATCATGTGAAATTGGTAAATTCTCAATGAGGTGGTGAGGTTCGCCAGACAAGCATGATAGAAGATAATAGTATCTTTGAATGTCTGTGATTGTTTCATTAATAATGATCAGCGCTACAAAGGTATCATAGAAATGCATGAAATCTTGTAGAGCGCCTTTGAACTTGGGTAGTGAAATAGTTGGAAGTTTTAGTGCACGACTATTGGTCATGTTATCACTATTTACAGGCGGAGGTGGGTGTGTATGTTCGGAGCACAATAGCGTTTCCATTTTGACTTAATGTCCACGCATAAATCATCAAAGGCTGCTCTATCTAGATCACGTGATTCGTTTTCAGCATAATCGATTTCCAATTGTATCTGAATGTCATTATACTCATCCATTAAACTCGCCAATGATTGCTTCCTAACCTTTATATCGTTAAAATTCTCACCTGAAAATTCATTCACGAATGTACTTAAGCGAGTCACGCGACATTTGATGACAACTCTTTTCTTTGTCAATACACGTTTTTGATTGTTATCCATGATGACCCGGTAAGAAAAGGACAAAGGAAATGTTGAACCAGATTGTACTTACTGGTGTAGTTCTGTGCTCTCTAACTCAACCAATTTAGCTGTTTTTTAAATGGTTACGTAGTTCACCTATATCCGGCCCGGAGGACCAATAAATGTTGTGTGCAAACATTCTCTATGGTAGCTCATAAGGGAATTCCACATTTACTTATTAAAACTAACTAGATCATAAAACAAGGGAGGACAACATACAATAATATAAGACAAGGAGCTCATGAAGTCAAAGATATGGCATTACACGGAATGCGCAAGATTCCCGACTGTTGTACGGGCGCTGCCGTACGTGGGCACTGGGTGAACTATCGTTAATTTAGAGATCAGCACCGTACAAGGGTTAATCCAGATACAATTCCTTCCCAAGCCAAACCTATAATTTTTGTAATCATCCATCCCGGTACTTTACTTCGCTATAGTTAAAACTAGCGAAGCTGCACACCCTGTCACTATAAAATTACAATTAAATCGTTTACATAATTTTAAAAGTTATTTTGTTACATTTTATCACTTTCCTTAAACACCTACTTCAAACAATTCATATTATTCAGCACGTCCCAGCTTCGCTACGTCGGCTCTATTGTTACCTCGCCTGCCACTGTAACCTCGTACGACAGCTGTCAACATTTAGTTCTGCAATCACGCTTAGACAGCAGTCTGTTAGTTCTTTCTCTCTCTCTCTCTCCGCACTTAAGCTCTTTCGCTCCTGCATTGTGCACGCCACCCTTCCATTTAGCGAATACCCTAGATGATTAACACTTAAACAGTTGATGGTTAAGCACCAACTTAACCCCCCTAATAATCGGTCGAGACGTAGGACACACCTCACCCAAACCCGTAGTTAGGAAACATAACCCCTAACAAAATTGGCGAAGGCACCGGGTAAACCCATAACACATTGTTAAGGTCATCCAAACCATTAAAAAATTGTTGGAGGCGCGGGGTACGCTCACCCCAAACCACAAAAATATGCAGATCTGAAGCAGACAGAAAAGCATCCAGTGCTTTTGGATGGTTCCCACACTTTCACGCGACTTCTAGTAAGGCAGACCCACCTCAGACATCATCACTTAGGTGTACGGATAGACCTGTCAGAACTACGATCAGAGTAGTGGATTCTTCGAGCCCGGCAAACCATAAAGAAATTTCTGCGCACTTGTCTGCCTTGTAAAATGGCACACAACCACTTTGGCCAGGCTACTGAAGAACCCTTGCCACCCGACCGTGTGAAGCCCTTGCAACCCTCCGAAGTGACTGGCATTGCCTTTGCAGACCCTTTCCAGGTGGGAAGAGAATCAAAGAAATGCTACATTGCTATCTCCACGTGTGCATATACAAGGTGCTGGCACCTGGAAATATGTTCAGATATGACCACTGAAACATTTCTCCTGCATTACAAAGATTTGCAGGAAGACGAGGATTACGCCAAGACATTCCACGCTACTAACAAAGAATTGTCTTCACTATGGCAACACCTCACCGGATCGTCCGTCCATCAGTACTGTACACGTATAAATCGAGAGGCCACTTACTGGGAATCCGAAGTTGGGCTATATCGTAGAATCTTGAAAGTTCCCGGTTAGAAAAACCCACAAAATCCCACCAGCAAGCATTTCACACAGTCGCTACGATCGTGTTATGGATAGGAAACAAAATAAATGATGGTAGAGTGAGAACCTTACCTTAATTCTCGGGGTTGTATAGGGTATAAGGTTGCCTTACCTGAATAGGATATCATAACACAATCTCCTATATAATTAAAATAAGTCACGCAACACCAAGATGTAGAAAAAGAACGAATGCATTTATTAACAAAAATTAACATTTAAATAAATAAACAACAATAAAATAAAATAAAACATACTAGCGAGGTTCGCAATTACCTCTAAAACAAATATATAAGTCTCACACGACTTCATTCCATACTCAAATACACTCACATTCATATCAGTTGTAAGCTGGTGTTTAAACCATAACAATACGACAATTCGAGTTATTACAAATCCCCACACTCGGTGCTACTGTACGTGAGTCCACTACAGTTGGATGTTCCTTTTACATTCCAATGAGCTCCCTCTCCACTCAATACCTGCAACACATACATGCGTGTGGCTCGCTTATGTAACCCACACTGTTATGTCACATGACTAGCTCGCTACTCGCAGCTGTCCGCTTACTCCCTGCATTTAAAAACACGTAAATCTGTCGTGCTCATTCACAATGACAAAACTGCTTCATTTCTGTTACAATCTACAAATGTAAAACTGTGACTTAGTTGTTGTTGTTTGAGTCTTCAGTCTTTTGACTGGTTTGATGCAGCTCTCCATGCCTCCCTGTCCTGAGCTAATCGTTTCATCTCTACATAGCTCCGACACCCTACATCCGAGGCAATCTGTTTAACATATTCTAACCTTGGTCTACCCCTACAGTTTTTGTCCTCGACCCTTCCTTCCATAACTAAGCTTGCTATTCCTGGGTGTCTTAGTATGTGTCCTACCAACCTATCTCTTCTCTTCATTAGCAGTCGCCAGAAACATCTCTCCTCTCCCACTCGTCTTAATACCTCTTTGTTTGTAACCCTATCTACCCATCTGATCTTCATCATTCTCCTGTAACACCACATTTCAAATGCTTCAATTCTCCTCTTTTCTGCTGCAACAATAGTCCAAGTTTCACTTCCATAGAGCGCCACGCTCCAGACAAAGGCTTTCAAAAATGACTTCCTAATACCTAAATCTATATTCGATGTCAGCAGATTCCTTTTTTGTAGAAATGCTTTCTTTGCCTGAGCCAACCTACTTTTAATATCCTCTTTGCTTCGTCCATCACTGGTTATTCTGCTTCCTAAGTAACAGAAGTCTTCTACTTCCTTCAGCTTTTCACCTGCCAATTTGATCTCCATAGAGGTTTCTGATTTATCTCGGCTGCATTCCAGTATTTTTGTTTTACATTTATTTATTTTCATCATGAATTCTTTCCGTAAGACGGAGTCCATACCATTCAAAAACTCATTCAAATCCTCAGGCTTGTCGGCCAAGATGACGATGTCATCAGCAAATCTCAGAGTTGAAATTATTTCTCCTTGAATCTTCACTCCCACTTTAAATTTTTCTCTAATTTCCTTCATTGCTTGTTCAATGTAAAGATTGAAAAGTATGGGTGATAAGTTGCAGCCTTGCCTTACACCTTTCTGAATACCAGCTTCTCTCTCATGTCCTTCAACTCGAATGACTGCTGTCTGGTTTCTGTACAGATTGTATATCACCCTCCTATCCCTGTACTTTATTCCAATAGATTTCAAAATGTCAAACAATTTAGTCCAATCAACGTTATCAAAAGCCTTTTCTAAGTCTACAAAAGCCATGAACGTTCTCTTATCTTTCCTTATTCTACCTTCCAAAATCAGCCTAAGACTTAGTACAGCTTCCCTTGTTCCTACATTTCTCCTGAAACCAAACTGGTCTTCACCCAACTCGGTTTCTATCTGGCTTTCAATCCTCTTGTAAATTATTCTAGACAGGATCTTTGAAGCATGAGTAATCAAGCTGATTGTACGGTAATCTTCACATCTGCCAGCTCCCACTTTATTTGGTATAGGGATGATTACATTCTTCTTGAAATCAGGGGGTACCACACCTGTCTCATAAATCCTACACACCAAGTGAAATAACCTGATCAGACCTTCATCTCCTATGCAGCGTAGCAACTCAATCGGTATATCATCTATGCCCGGTGCTTTGTTCCTGCTTAAGTCTTACAAAGCTCTATCAAATTCTGATCTCAATATTAAATCGCCTTTCGCATACTCATCAATTTCCTCCTCCCTTTCCATTACATGATTCTCAATCTCCTTTCCCTTATACAAACTCTCTATGTAAGCTTTCCATCTCTCAACCTTTTCTTCCCTATCTGTTAGAGGCTTTCCATTTGTGTCCTTGATATTACAGCACTTAGTCTTCTTTTCCCCAAAAGTATTCTTAATCCTTCGATAAGCTGTGTCTACTTTTCCTAATTTCAGACAATTTTCTATACCTGCACATTTCTCTTTCGACCATTCTTCTTTCGCTTCCTTGTACTTCTTGTTAACCGCATTTCTCAGACGTCTGTATTCTGCTTTCCCCTTTTCATCTCTTAGATTCTTGTGTTTCCGCCTTTCATCCATCAATTCTAGTATATCCTGAGTGATCCACGGTTTTCTACCTATTCTTTCTTTCCTACCAATGTTTTCTTCTGCGGATTTGGTTATTTCATTCTTCAAAAGTGCCCATTCGTCTGCAATTGAAGTTTGTTTAGGGTTTTTCATTAGTCCTTCCTTTATACTCTTCTTGAATCTTTCGTTTACATCCTTCTCTTTCAGTCTGTTTATTGCCCACCTTTTTGGCTTTTGTCTTTTCTTCAGTTTCTTCAACTTTAATCTACATTTCATTACAACCAGATTGTGATCAGAGTTTATGTCAGCACCAGGATATGTTTTACAATCCACAATCTGGTTTCGAAACCTCTGCTTGACCATAATGAAGTCGATTTGGTAACGCCCTGTATCTCCTGGTCTCATCCATGTGTATATTCTTCTATTGTGGTTATTGAATAAGGTGTTAGCTATGACCAATTCATGCTCGGTGCAGAATTCTACCAGCCTGCTTCCTCGATCATTCCTTTCACCTAATCCGAAATCTCCTACTATCTTCCCTTCTCTCCCTTTTCCTACCACAGCATTCCAATCTCCCATTACTATAACATTTTCATCACCCTTGATATACCTCAGAATTTCGTCTATTTCTTCATAGACCTTTTCAACATCCTCATCATCAGCTTGACTGGTAGGCATATAGACTTGTACCACTGTGGTGCAGGTAGGTTTAGTATTGATTTTTGCTACAATAATCCGTTCACTATATTGCTCATAATATTCCACCCGCTGTCCAAGTTTCCTACTCAATATGAGGCCAACCCCTGCTTGGCCATTGTTTGATTTAGTGCTAATGACCCTATAGTCTCCTGACCAAAAATCCTGTTCTTCCTGCCAGCGCATTTCACTAATCCCAACCAAATCCAACCTCAACCTATCCATTTCCCTTTCTAAGTTTTCTAACCTTCCACTTCCTAGCAGACTTCTAACATTCCACGCTCCGATCCGTAGAATGTCAGATTTCCTCTTTGTCACTTCTGTGATGTTAACCCCCTCTCGAGTAGTCCCCACCCGGAGATCCGAACGGGGGACTAGTTTAACTCCGGATTGAAATTTTACAAGGGAGGAGGCCATCATCACATGTAATTATGCATAGAGAGGTGCATATCCTCGGGAATAGCATACGGCTGTAGTTTCCCGTTGCTTTCAGCCGTGCAGCAGGACGCAGTGTAGCCATTATTTGGCTTATATTATCAATATCTTAACCGTCTATAAGACTAGTAAAGAATTGATTTATTCTGAAAGGCTGCTACTCCCTTTCAGAATAAGTAAAGAGCAATTCTACTAACAAAAATACTAACCTTCTACCGTACTAACAATTAAATACCAAAATTCTACTAACAAAAAACTTAAGTTCCACCAACAACAAATACTACCACTAAAACAGTCTGTCACCAGGCACACTCACATGCACCCTCACACATCACAGTCTACTGAAACAATGAACTATAACTAATAAACAATGCAACTGCTACCAGACACTCACACACCCCAGTCTAATAGAACTATGACATATATCCAATAGACAAACTAACTACCTACTTACAACTAAAACTAACTACATACTTACTGTACTGTTATTTGAATTGACAATATTTACAAAATACAATTTAGATAGAAAATACTTACAAAATGTAATTTAGATTCAAAATTGTCACAAAATGCAATTTAAGGGGGACGTATGCAAAATTGCACTAAGTGAGAAATGGTTTCATTTCGGCCGTATTAAGGTAAAGAAGGAGGATTGTGTAGTCGGGAATTGGTTTTTAAAGTATGTGATACACCGGACTGTTTGAGGGTGCAAATCAAAGCAAGGGATCAAATAATACAGGAACTTTAACCTTATTGTGTTAAAATTTAAAATCACCTTATCGTTAGCAAAGAAAACCCTTAGGTAACCTATTTCCTACTCCGGCTCTCAAGTTCGAGGCCACCGTCCATCCATGAGCTAGTCTCGACTTGTCCGAAAGTTGGGACAATTCCCATAGTCATATACCTTACAACTTCGTACTATACCTGCACAAGATTATTTTACTGGTAATCACAGTGAAATCCCACTAATAAATACTGTAAGATAGAGACTTGAAATTCATTTTGGAGGTAGAGGGGATCAGGGCCTTTCGTTTACGTCAAACAAAATTTTTTGTAAACTCTTTAGTTTCCAAAATATAAAAATTTCAAAATTTAAGTGTTTTCAAAAAATCTCAAAAATTAAAAAAGTCTTATTATAAAAAAATATAGGTCATAGAGACCATTCGTTTCAACTATGGCACAACTTTCTATCACGTATGGTTTTCAAACTATCGCCTACTTACAAAAACAAAAATTTTCAATTTTTTTTTTTCAAAATATGACGAGTGGTTCATAGGAAAGAGGACGTCAGCTCGAGTCCACCCTGATTAACACTCCTGAAAAAAGTTTACATGTGTTAGTTATTATTCACTGATAAATAAGCGACAATATAGGATTATGTGTTTCGACCGACAAGCGATCATCGTTCTGTACTCCCAATCATATGGGGCAAATTTGTGTTGACCGACTGAAGAGTTACAATTGATAATGTTAAGCAGCATTACTGTCAATATTACGCAAGAGAAAATCCTAAAATTTAAAATGTGAATTAGTCACAATATGGGCAATGGTTGCAAGGGAAGAAATACAACTCGATCGAGTCTTCTTCTTCATGGCGTTGTTCCCAATTATTTTTTGGAGTCCACCACTCTGCACCTCGCTCTTAATTGCTAGCAATCAAAATACTTAATATTGGTCGACACATATGTCACTATTTGAACAATTAACGAATGATACTAGAACAGTACCGAAGGTGGCTGCTCTAAGGATGAAAACTAACACAATAAATGGCAAATAAAATGTATTTACTTGTGAAAGGGCATTACTTTGGCAGGTGGGAGTTCTGTTTGTGCAATAATATGCCACACACATCGACATTTCGGCCCACATGCGAAATATCACCACTTTTTAGAACGTATGTCACACCATCCCATGCTATTCCTATGAGCCTAACGCAATGTTTAGATCATAACAAGAGCACAAGCCTTGTGGCTTCACTTCCTGGCCTTTAGGGCCTCTTCTTATTACTCCTTGTGCTATACTGGGTTGACAGCGATGGGTGAGCAGTTTATAGTAACTAACAGGATTTCACGTAAAAAGCGTCATTGTCTAGGCCGGCAGTGGAGAGCGCAGCTCGCATGCAGTCGACCGTGATCAGTCATAAATATTCTCCAAGTCTTACCTGTAGAATGCGTCTCATCAGCATTCAGTACGTAGCGTAAGACAGCCTTTTGATCTTTTAACATTTCAATCATGTGTCAAAGAAGTCAACTTTCTCTGAATGCAGCGATGCGAATCTTCGTGGCGAGGAGCTGATTCTTACCTGAATTTGCGCCCTCTTTATTGATCTTATTTTATTTTATTAATTTAATTTTAAATTTTTCGTTTTGCATCGTGGCCTTGATCTCTGCATGTCGGGTCGGTATTACATACCTTAATATATTATCAAGCCCTTTCTCATTTGGTAATACCTGTATTTCTGTTTGTTTTAATCTTTTGGGCATTATTATTTAAATTTTAAATTAAATGCTTTCTTTTAGCTCAGCAAGCATGTTAATCCGTGTCTTGCCTACTTTTGTAAATAACTTGTGTTGGTCTTAAGCCATATGCATCACCAGAGTTGTTGTCGCCATAGAGTTTCTACTTTTTTAATTATTTTGTTAATTTTTCATTTTTCTTCGCCCCTTTTAGTGATTAAATTTTTCTTTTAAATTTTAAGCAACTGTTGTGGCATTTTTTCGTCGGCAACAATTCTATTAGTTATCGGAGGGTGTCTGTAGACGAGCCTGTGCCTTCCCCTCTTCTCCACCTTCCTTCCACCGTTAGGTGTTCTTCTGTTGGGGCATGTCATCTGGTGGTGATTTGGCTGTTGAAGCGATGCGGACCTCTCAGAAAAGGTAAGTTGGCCCATCCACCCTGCCCATCCCGGTGACAATTGTAAATAGTTTTGAGTTTTTTTTTTTTTTAAATGTTGTTCTTCAAAATCAGGGTGCGGGTCTTATTCAGGGGCGGGTCGTATTCGAGTAAATACGGTAACACTTTGTAATCTTTTACGTCTTACGACTGCGCCATGACTGACATCAATACGCGATCTAGGTGACACTAAGTCTGGTATGGCACGGATTCGTTGATACCTTATCCTATACTGATCAAAATTGAAGAAAAAAGGAATGGTTTGAAACTTAAAAGCTTTAACGGACGCCTGATGTACACTAGAAAGACCATACATCATGACATGTTTTGTGCCCGTAAGATCTTATTGCTATAATTACTAACACTTGAAATACATAAACAATACTGAGAAAAAATATAGACATCGAAAACACAAAATTTAGTGACTGATACGGGTAAAGAAATCGATGGACTAAAACAGGAAATCCACGCATTTGGCTCGGAGTATACACCTTTTTGCTACTTTCTTAGCGAAAGTAAGTACGATCACATTTTGAAAAGCTAACGCACTAGCTTTAAATTTTTCGATGCATACACGTATTTGAATAACTCTCTACAAGTACTCGCTCTCTAGCACTTTTAAACGTTCTTCAATATCATTTAGTTCGGCTTCTTTTTCTAACACCAATTTGACTCTTTTGGTTTTCAACTCTTTTACCTCGTCTACAATTGCTCTCTTCTGTTTTTCTTTGGCCTCATTTTCTTTTCTTTTCGGCGGCCCTCTCCTTAGGTGCATTTTCATATTCTGAACGAGCATGCCTCGCCTTAACGAGCATTTCTTTGGTAACAGTCACTTTACCTAACTCTCCCTCGGATTGAACACCATCGTACACTTGTCGTAGGCCTATGAGAGAACGTTCGAGCTGATTTCGACTATCTTCTCATATTAGTAGATCAAACATAGGTGCTATGCCGAAGGTACACAAAGCGAATCTTCGGCGAACCGAACACGGACAAGATGAAAGGAGACGCGAGGGAGATGGTGCATGTGAAGGAGAGACTTTGGCCCCGAACAAGCGCAAATCCCGACGAAACGCGACCGACTTGGGCAAGTGAAAGTGGAGGAAAGAGTGTAGTGGGGACAAACGATCAGGCAAAGTATTGAGAGCAGCAGGGCTTCCGCAATGTGTTCCTTTCTTGCTCTCTCTCCTCTATTTTACAATTTTAGCATTTTGCAGCCCTAACCCGACAAAGCGAAGGAGCTTCGCGCTACAGGCAAATAGACAGATTCATGCTTTTATTTTAAAAAATTACAAAGTTCCCTGACGTTGCAGAAAATTTCCCTGACTTCCCTGACCTGTAACAGTCCTGCAAAGGGCAGCCAGGTCGGACAGGATGAAGAAATTCTGGGAGCAGAAGAAGCTGAAAAGCCAAATTCTAACTAACACTGCTGGACCTAAATGTACTGTATATGGACTGAAAGTGCTCCAGAGGTGTGCAAATTATTAGACTCAACGCCTGTTCTCCAAAATTTCATTTATACTTTTCATGATTTAATGCATAAGTCCAACCCCTCGTCCACGTTGTGGGAGACGGGCAACGGCACAAAGTAGGGGATTGCCTGTAGCGGAGAAGTACAGTGGGGACTTCGTGTGCCCCGGGACCGTTACGGTAGCTGTGAAGGTCCTACAGGAACCCTGAAAAGTGACGGCTAACGGGGCTCTGGTGAAGCTACGATAGGCCCAGCAAGCCAGTAGTGGATGAAACCAAATGCTTTCAAAAATGGAACGAGCCTCGGACGGGAAGGATTTAATAGACGACGACACGGCTGTACACACGGACTAAGATTTGGAACTTTAAACCTAAGAACGCTGACTGGGAAGGTGGAGGAGATAGTGGATATGATGGAAAGAAGGAAGTAGGATTTACTGGGCTTGGCAGAAACAAAGTGAAAGGGGAAGGAAGGAGAGTACTGAGAAAAGGCTATAGACTGTACTGGAGTGGGAACGAAGAGGGAAAGAGGAATGGAGTGGGAGTAGTAGTACGAGATAGTTTAAAAGAAGAAGTGAGGAGAATAAGTGATAGGATGATGAAAGTGAAAGTAGCACTGAGGGGAGAGACTTGTGACTTTATACAATTACAATACTTAAAATAATTCCATTCAAATGCACACGCCATTTCGAACTAACTTGCCCTCATACACTCTTCTAACACACACGAAACTGTACATTTACTCTTCACCATACGTTCACAATTGCTCTAAAACATGTTACACACGCGAAATATTTAATATTATCCCTAATACACTTAAGAACGAAGTTGATTAATTAACTAAATAAATATATACAAATTTTACAACGGTTGAATAACACAAGTTTAATTGTTTAAAACAATTTCTAACTAGTTATTATTAATATTAAAATATTAATGTTGACTCATCTCATTATTATTAACAATAAAAATTGTTTATATTCACAAATACACAAATTAGTATTACTTCTAACTCCCTTTAGAATACCTTCAGGTCAATTATCAGGTTTAAATATTTATGTCAGGCTAATATGACCAATCATCTAAGATAAGACATATGATTATTATCATTATCGGGTTTAATAAATAGTTAATACATATTAGTATTTAAAAGAATGACTCCATTTCCCTTAATCGTTTCCTCCGACACCCTACCTATCTTCCCAACGATCTCGTTCATGTACTTACACTTGAGTCACCAATAACTCAGTTCCAATTAATCAATGTTTCAAACTTCCAATGTTTCAAACTTCCACACAACAGTACTATAATGCATCATCAATTAATACCGAAAACTCCCTTGTATTTCAACCAAATATATTTCCTCGCAGGCTACAACAATACTACCTCGTATACGGCATTACCATTCCTCGTATACCTTTATTACACTGGTATCTTTCAACCATTACGTAGTACATGCAATATTAACATTTTCCTTACAAACTTGTTGTCTCATACAACTTCATTACATCATTACAATACGTACATGCTGTCATTAACGTATCTTTCATCCTTACGACAATTGTTGTTGCTAATAGAATACCTATACGAAGGTTTACTCCGAAAAGTTGCTCTGTTATCAATACTTTTTATACTAATATACAATAAAAATATATTACTTTTCTCTCCATACGGATATCTTTCAAATTACAGTGTTGCAAGGCTACGTTAACAAAATACGTTACATTACAAACTGTGTATAATAACAACAATGTTATTAATGAAGTGTCAAATAAATCTCAAATACGACTGGAATAAGGATGTCCCTAATATTCCTAATGTCGAATGAAAATATCTTCCAAGAAGATCTGTCTCAATAAAAAGTTTATTTTACCGAAAATCCAATCAATGATTTCTCTCAAAATAAAATGGTGTGTGAAATCATGAATATTCCCTTCAGGAATATCGTTGTATACATTGTTCGTTGCATTATCCTGACGAATATAACTTGCCAGATCATCGAATGTCAATAGATATAACATTTTCTAAATATTAACATATATCACACGTAGTTTCTTTCCCTACTAATAATTTCTTCTTACAATAAAACGCCCAATCCATTTATTCAAAAATAAATAAATTTAAAATGGACATGGAAGACCAAAACTGTCTGAAATTCAGTTAAATGAAAATTCGAAGATGTTAAAATATAATTTAAGAAAGTCTTAAATTATAAAAATAAATACAAATAATTCAATCATGTCAGTTCATAAACTGCATCGTTGAAAATTTTCATGTACAGATGAAGAAGAGACAATCATCTCACATGATCTCGAAGTATTGAGCCCTTGAATGTATGCCTACATTCATGTCCTCAAATAATTTTTATTTCTTCAGCTAAAATACAGCTCAGTTGAGAAAAAGTTTGGTCATGTTTGAAATATCGTCTGTCAGGGTGGACAATGCATTGCTACCGTTGTCGCCAGTGAAGCAACGTCAGGTTAAATATAGCCGATTCCAAGAAAAAGAGAAAGGCAAGTGCAGGCGAGGTATCCGTTGACTTGTTCAAACGAGAAGTATAAATAATTCATGGTATTAAACGCTAGAGAAGGAAGATTATAGGCCAACTGAAGAATGAGTTTATGACCAGACATGAGAGTGGGAGAAAGGCCATCACCCTAGTGCCACCGTATTATTTGAAATATAGCCAATGAGAGCAAGACGCCAAATTTAACCGCGCAGATTTTATGCGCGCGAATTCTGATAAGTAGGTGTTCCCACGATGCATTTTCTGCACGCGAGTGTCAATTGTTTGTACTGATTTTTACAAGCTGAATGAGATGTGTCCATAGTGTGTGCGAATATAATTACTATTTTTTGTGGAGCGAGTCACCCCTTCCACGTGAAATTTGATTGAAACATATAAATATAGCAGTCTGTGAATAGACGCCGTCACATTTTTAGATATCTACGAGCGAGTAGGGTGTCACTCTGTCTGAGGACGTGGCACGTTGATTGACTAACCTTTGCGGGTTCTTAGGCGGCACGAAAACTTTGAATTTTTTTATTGTGTTGCGTGACGGGCAACATAGAATTGTGTTTGTGAATTAGGTGGAATATGTCCACATATTGTAGGGAAAGTCTACGACACTGCAATTAACTTATGGGTGAATCGAGTAGATCAATTATGCAGTATAATTAGGAGCATGCAAATAATTACAATAACTTTATTTCGTTTAGCAAGATGATAGTCACCATGGCTTCAGAAGTGGATAGTGTCGTATCCCAAGATTTAATGTCTAGCATGATGGGCTAGGCTATGCAGAAGGAAGATAGCGGGTGCTATCTCGGCACCGGGCAGCATGGAAAGTGATGAGTACTAATTAAATTTATTTAATTTTGACGGGGAGGGATCATGTATAATTAATTGGGAAATTGTTTTTTTTTTGTAAATAATTTTGCTTTGCTGTGATTACATGTAAATTCTTTTCACTGACATATGATTTAAATAGCATCGCGTGACTTTGTGTAAATATTAGATTTTCCTTGTGTGTTTTTCTTTGGTTTTAACCCGTTGCTTTGTTTGATAGAGTGCTTGCCTTCATGTTGATGCGCACATGAATGCGAGACACTAGCGAGATTATTTACGGCTGAAATATTAGATAAGGGTGATAAATGGGACTGCATTTAAATTTTATGTTAGACAATGGGGGGGGGGGGTAATTTCCTGTCTCTTTGGTTGTGTTACCCAGGCAAATGCTTAGATTGTTTCGCTTTGTACAACTTTATGTTTAACATAAGGCCGTCCACCTTTCTGTAGTCATATATTAGATATTTGTGTGGTAATTTATATTCGGGATCTGGGGTACAAATGAGGTCAATTGGTCAGGTATGGAGATGTGTGTGTGCTATATGATATTCTTCTAAGAGGTAGCAGGATTCGGACATGGCGATCCAGTTTCCGTTGCTCCTCATGCTTCAGTAAACGTACCTGAGGGACGTGTTGCTGATATGTGGATCTTGACACCCATGGGGGGTTGGTCAAGAAAATTTGATGTTTTATAATGTATTTTACGCGATTTCAGAGGCTTGGAGTTTCTGCTGACGCACTATGGCACATTGAGCTTGACAGACCTATGTACTCATATCTTTGAATGTTGATAAGGATTCAGCGTGCGCGCTATGCATTCCTTTAACTAATTGGTAGATTGCTTGCCTGGCAAATTATAGCTTGCTTTTGATGTTAATTGGGGTAGATGCCCATGCCCGTATTAGAATACTTCAGTCCGTATTAATCGAAGTGTTACTTGTAAAATTTTTGTGATCATCCCGCTGGGGCATTTTAATTTTGTTGTTGTTGTTGCTTGGATTTATGCCAAGCATTGTAAAGTGTTAGTTTAAAGGTCGCAGACGGCGTGCCGATATCTTTGTTGTCACGTGGGTGCTCTGTTTTGTTTTGCATGACTTAAGACCGACTGATCGGCAGTCAAATAAGTGTAAATATACAATTCGTGTTGTGCCCAACTCTAGGAATGGGTATTCCAAGTTTCAGACACCTAGATATCAAGGGAAAGGCTGTAGCCGCTTTTGAAAGTTGAGATATTTGAATATCGCGCTACATTGCTTCGAGAAGCATTTGGAAGGAATTTACCGATAGTTGGATGTCAAGTGACGTAGCGAGTAATAGCAGAGGTGGAGGCTATTTATTGATTAAATAGTTAACCATGGAGTAGAGACTTGAGACTTGGATCAGATTACTGGCACGGCCAAATGAAAGAGAATGCAATTAGTATCAAGTAAATCGGACCAGGGATTCAAGAGATATGAGGATTTCTAGATATCGGGTGATGACGCGTGACCCTGACGGTTTTGAATAAAAGCCAGCTGGAGCAGGCATGGTTAGCTCATTCTAACACAAGCACTAGGCGAGCAAGTTGCATCTACGCTGAGCCAAGGCACATGGTTGCCAGATCTACGCAGAAGTTCTTTTCAAGTCGTGATAGTCACGAAAAGTGCTGCGCTACGAGTTGGAACTTAGTAAGTTTCTGGTGAGGAGGATCACTGAGGTGATTGATATTTCTACAGACATTGGTGGAAATATTTATATTTCTACAAGGACATATGCTAGACTTTGTCTAGAAAATAGTATTTTGTCACAGTCCAGTAGTAACTTAATACTTGGATGTTTAAATCCATTCAGTCAGTTTTTCATTTTTTGTAACTAGTTAACCACTTCGATCTGTCAGTACACTGAAGACTAGTCTATAACGGTGGCGTTCATTAGTCTACGCAAGGGAAACTGCAAGTTGCTTAGCGCATGGCAGATGGTGATATACAAACCATGCCCAGGGAACGATCTTCAGAACAGCCGTTAATTGCTTAGACTGTCAGTGTTTTTCTTGTACTGATAAGATTACAGTGAGTTATGTTACAACTGACATATCTAAGAAGAGATCACTTAGATCTGACCCTATTTAAACAAACTGTTATGGCTTTGATAGAAGCCCATATTAAAATGGAACCACAGTTTATTCAAACGTCGAAAGATACTACCACTATGTCTGACTAGACGAATTGTGGGTATATGATGGCGGCCGATACTAGGATTATACGTGCTTGTCCGATAGGGCATGTCTATGGATAAATCTGGTACAGACCAGGTTTACTACACTTCAAGACCATCAAGAAATGTAAGCCACATTTGAATTATATTATGCCTAGCTAATTGGAACAAACTATTTTTTCTGCAGATGACCAACCCATTTTTTTTCTTCGTATTTACATCTTGCAATGATTTACGCAAGACTTGTTAGAGTTATTCTGAGTATTTTCAGCACTCAGAACAGTTTAGGATCGATGACCGAGCATTTTGAGCATTTATTTGAATATTTCATATTTTTGGGAAATTACGGCAATCAGCCGATGTAACTGTAAAAGTTAAATTTATTTTTGTTAAGGAATGGATATTTTTTCCATATTCGAAGGTTCGAACATGTGGATTCTCACATAATGAGATGATAATTAAACATATTTAAAATAATAATAATAATAATAATCCACTAATAATAATAATAATAATTTTCATAATTTTTCTAAATAATTCTTGGATATTATATTTTCTAATAATCATATGTATTGAGAAAGAGCCTATGAAGTAGTTTAAACATTTCTAGTCTGGAACAGGAGATTTTCCGAAGGAGAGTGGTTAGCGCAAGCCCGCATTCAACCAACAATTCAGTTCTGGTTGAACAGTTGATATTTGCTATGAGTAAAGTATATTTTTCAGATAACACGGAGAGGCATGAAACGGGAAGCAATTGATATTTGTATCAAATAGGATATTGTTGTATTTATATAAAATCATGACGTAAATACACTCGAAAGTGAAATAAAGATTTTCATAATTATGGTAAATTCACGGGTTGAACTGAATGGTAAAATAAAATAAACTTGTAAGTTTATTAATCTTCCAGTGTTGATAACAAGCAGAGGCTTGATTTATTGTATACATTTTGGGAAGATAATTTATGTGTGGAGTAGTTGAAATGCCATTCCCAGGTGCGCATGTTTAAGTCGCAGGAATGAAGGTTTTTTTCGAGCATCAATCAAATAGCAGGTTCGATGGCTCAGGTTTATAGTAGGAGTATTGGAACTACACATTTCGTCGGAAGAATGACCCGAAGGTTATTTCTTGAAACCATCAGTTCTTATTTCAACCTTGTTTACGAATTCCATTTAGACTTTGATTTTGCTAGAACCCGGATTTGTCATGATAGTAGTTTATTCTTCTTCAGAGGAAGGCCTTTGTTGTTGTTGTTGTTGTTGTAATATTGTGTTCTTACACCAATAATAGAATGGGCCACTGCCAATTTAAAATAATTCTTTAACCACGAATAATTTGAAGGATATTTTCAATCCTAGTGCCATGAACTAAATGAATTCATTATGAAACTACAATTATAATTTCCGCATTCTGTCGAAGAATTGCAAGTTGTGAAAGTTGCTAAAAATGGCCATGAATATAAATATTTTTATAATAATGATTCCAAGTGGAAAATTGAATAGTTGAATGGTTCAACCATTGATTGATCAAGTTGATGATTCAGAAATCATGTATTTTGTTAGGAACTTGAAGTTCATAATCGAGTCACTTCTCGAATGTTTAATGTCAGAAGAACAATTAATTGTTGTTGTGCTTCGCACAGTTCTTCGATGCTATGCTCAATGGTCAAATACTTTTCAGATGTTATTAATATGTGTTAATAATTTGTGTTGCTTCTATGATGATAATATTTTCGACGATATATTTTTGAAACTGGAAAAGAAAGTGAAAGTTTAAAATTCTATAAACATTTATTCTACGAGTGTTAATATCATGTAAATATTCAAACAGTGATCTACGTTATTTCCAGTATAGACAATTAACTTTGAACTGGAATTAAATATTAATAATTTTGGAACACAGTCCACAGGACTATTAATCGGACTTGTGTTTTCAAAAAGATTGTCAAATGTGTTTGGGAAATTTCTGTATATGTTGTGTAAATAAGAGTGTGGATCGCCACATGTGGATGATGCTGCTTTGAGCATCCTTGCAGTCAGATTTTAACTTTAAAATAAACTGAGATAATTTTACCAGATGTGTTTCTCCCAATTAAATCTCCTTCTATCCTTATTGTTGCATTGAGCCAAAAATCAGTAAAGCATTTTTTCTATTTGATGTCGTTTTTGCGATTTGCTTTAACCCATCTGGCGCTCCGGGATATTTTGATTCTCGTGCTGACTGATTATTGGTAAAATGAATATGTGGTCGTGCGGAATCCGGTCTAAACGGGCACATAAAATAAGATAGAGAGAGAAATGGCTTCGAACGTGGGTCCCGATTTAGACATGGTCAATCGCATGCCGATTTGAAATTGTGATAATTTTTATAGAAATATTTTGGGAGTTGAGAGATGTCTGGTTTGGATGAATAAATTAGTAGGAAACCCAATTTGTGGGGAAGATTAAAAATTTAACTTGGTTAGTAATTAGAATGGGTTTGATTATTTTTGATAATGGCTTAACCATTAGGGCGTCAAGTAAATTCAGTAGTAAACGTTCGATGACTGGACATACACATTATTAGAATCCAGGTGGAGGATATTTGAGAACTTGCATATTTTTCTTGAGATATTGTGGTAAATATAATTCGTAAAAGTCGAGAATTTTGTTTTTCCATCACGTCGATATTAGGACAAATCTCATTTTATTATAGTGTTCCAATTAGCTATTCATATTTCTTGTTCTAGTTATAAGCTTGTGTTTGCCACTGTTGTATACCCCTAAGTTTTGAATAATAATTGAAATTATGGAAGAAATAATGAGGATGATGAGGAGTTTGGAGGAGAGTTCAAAGGAAGCTGGACTGCGTGTAGCAGCCATTATGAAAGAAAATACTGAGGCTTTGGAAAAGAAACTTAAAGAAAATTCTGATAAACTTAAAGAAAGTTTAAGCGATAAACTTAAAGAAAATTCTGATAATTTGAAAGAAAGTTTAGATGAAAAACTTAAAGAAAATTCTGATTCTTTAGAAAATAAACTTAAAGAAAATTTGAATGATAAACTTAAAGAAAGTTCTGATTCTTTAAAAGGTAATTTGAAAGAAAATTTAAATAGTAAATTTAATTCAATGGAAAGTAAATTTAAAGAGAATTCTGAAATTTTGAAAATGACACTTGAGAGTAAAATGAACAAATTATGCGAAAAAACACATGAGCTCGAAACTTCATTAGCTACTAACGCAAGTTTAATGGACGATAAATTTCGCGATGCCGATCTTCGATCCCAAAGCTTAGCTGATAGGATAGAACATGGTCTTAGGAAAGTTGGTGAAGACATGGTCAACCTGGAAGTCAGAGTGAAGAAGGAGAGTAACGAGACGGGAATTCTAGTTGTTCAACGTTTAACGGAACAATTCAAAGAACTTGTCATGGGAGAAATAAGAGAAGGTGTGATTAGTGAATTGCAAACTGAAATCAAGACCACAGTTGTCAATGAAATTAAAGACACACTCAAGCTGGAGAATCAAGAGGGAATCAAGGAGATTAGGGAATCTTTGTCATCCCATATTGAAGTAATTGCCAAAGATATCCAAGCAACTCAGAAGGACATATCAGATATGACAGGGTCATTGAAAAGTCATGAGGTTGTTATGAACCAGATATCCACTGATGTTAAAGACAATTGTAAAGAAACTGAAGCAATTAAGAAAATGGCAGAAGAAAACCAGAAGGAACTTGAGGCTATGAAAACTCAAATCAAGGATGAGAAACAGTCTGATCATCTTTTAAAAATGCCAAATGTAAGGGGAAAGGAACAGATACAGATAAATCTAGGAGGAGCTAGAGAGACTGATAGACAGGATGAGGTCAGGACAGTATTTCAATCCAACCCCATAACTGTATTTAAGAATATAGAAGATAAGCCTTCTAAATTTTCAGGGCGAGATTCTGTGACACCCGGGGAATTTTTGAGAGAAGCAGGTGATTACCTGAAAGATTCTAAGATCCCTAAAGAAAGACAGATCCGAGTGATAGGGAAGTTTTTGGAAGGTCCTGTACTTCTTTGGTTCAGAGCATTTAGATCCACTCTAACCACTTTTGAGGAGTTTTCTCGTGGGCTATTGAAAAAGTTTTGGTCCCCGGAAACCCAACAGCAAGTCAGAGCAGAGTTATATTCGAAGAGATTCTCGACGTCACAACCTACTCGATACTCTACGTACTTTTCTGGACAGCTGTCTAAACTTCAACATTTAGATCCGCCGATGCCAGATAACGAGTTGATTACTGCACTGATACGTCAATTTCCAGCAGACGTCCAGAGGACTTTGATCGCTGCTGATATCTATAATATGGAACAATTTGATGAAGTATTACAGAAGCTGGATCATACAAACGCTCAATTCTTCCATCAGAAGGGAGGAAAAAATAACAACGCTGTGTACACTGTTATGGCTGATAGTTATTCTCAGACACCTCGAGAGATTCGAGAGGAGCGAGAAGAGAAAACGCCGAGGGAAGATCCAAATAAGAGAGGATGGAACCAATACAGTAACAGATACAGTTACAAGCCATATGCGAGACCGGATGGTGGTAATCGATACAATACTCGATGGAGAAGACCACGAGATAGTCAAGGAAGGTACCAGGAAAGAAGATATTATGGTCGAAACAACTACAATAACCGAGGGAATGTAGATACTCGTCAGTCCAATGAAGAGTTCAACAAGGAGACGAGGAAAGGTTTGGAAGCAAGACACCAAGATAACTTGCAGTTTTTGGAGCAGAGGCCCAATGATCCAGGTCCATCGGGAACACAACAATCCCGGGGGAATGGTAATGAAAAAAAAACTTCGAATTCACAGTAGAAGATAGAATTCTGAACACTTTCACTTCCAGAATTATTAAATGGCAAGCAGAGGATGATGACTTAATTCAACAGAATGACGAACGAAAAGAAATTTGGTACAAGAATTAGAATGCCAATCATATCTTGCGAAGTATTCGGTATGCCTGTCGATACTTTGATCGATACTGGGGCTATGCTTTGTCTGGTGAGTGAGAAGCTTTATATTCTGTGGAAGCTCAAAGAGAATTTAGAGGAGATTCCAGTATCAGGAATTAAGATCCAAGGAATAATACCCAATAAAATATCTCTGTGCAAAACACAATTATACTTATGTATTACGATTGGAGGACATGATTTCCGACATGTGTTTGTTGTAATGAAGGACATGGCTTTTGACATGATATTGGGAGCAGATTTCATTCAGAAATATCAAACAGTGATAGATATGAAGACAGAGACGATCAAATTCAAGAATACCGAAGAGATTAACTTCGAGGGAAAAGAAGAAGAAGACATCGAGGGAGATGCTCAATGGTCTCTGATTTTTCATGAAGCTGAAGGGAGAGAAGTCTACACTGAGAAGGAGTCCCCAGAGCTAGGGAAAATTTTGGAAGAGTATCACGATATTTTTGATATTAAACCTGGTGAAATTGAAGATTTGGAACATTGTGGAAGTAAACAACAATGGAACCGATGAAATCGCTAATACACGAACTGGTAACATCGTGGGAACTTATAATGCATCGAATTTGAAGATATATTATTCAAGAACCAGATGATTTCATGTGTAGATAGGAAAAATAAAAATTTTTCAATTTTTATTTTTTGCTAGGTGTGGGGTGGATGTGCCCAACTCTAGGAATGGGTATTCCAAGTTTCAGACACCTAGATATCAAGGGAAAGGCTGTAGCCGCTTTTGAAAGTTGAGATATTTGAATATTGCACTACATTGCTTCGAGAAGCATTTGGAAGGAATTTACCGATAGTTGGATGTCAAGTGACGTAGCGAGTAATAGCAGAGGTGGAGGCTATTTATTGATTAAATAGTTAACCATGGAGTAGAGACTTGAGACTTGGATCAGATTACTGGCACGGCCAAATGAAAGAGAATGCAATTAGTATCAAGTAAATCGGACCAGGGATTCAAGAGATATGAGGATTTCTAGATATCAGGTGATGACGCGTGACCCTGACGGTTTTGAATAAAAGCCAGCTGGAGCAGGCATGGTTAGCTCATTCTAACACAAGCACTTGGCGAGCAAGTTGCATCTACGCTGAGCCAAGGCACATGGTTGCCAGATCTACGCAGAAGTTCTTTTCAAGTCGTGATAGTCACGAAAAGTGCTGCGCTACGAGTTGGAACTTAGTAAGTTTCTGGTGAGGAGGATCACTGAGGTGATTGATATTTCTACAGACATTGGTGGAAATATTTATATTTCTACAAGGACATATGCTAGACTTTGTCTAGAAAATAGTATTTTGTCACAGTCCAGTAGTAACTTAATACTTGGATGTTTAAATCCATTCAGTCAGTTTTTCATTTTTTGTAACTAGTTAACCACTTCGATCTGTCAGTACACTGAAGACTAGTCTATAACGGTGGCGTTCATTAGTCTACGCAAGGGAAACTGCAGGTTGCTTAGCGCATGGCAGATGGTGATATACAAACCATGCCCAGGGAACGATCTTCAGAACAGCCGTTAATTGCTTAGACTGTCAGTGTTTTTCTTGTACTGATAAGATTACAGTGAGTTATGTTACAACTGACATATCTAAGAAGAGATCACTTAGATCTGACCCTATTTAAACAAACTGTTATGGCTTTGATAGAAGCCCATATTAAAATGGAACCACAGTTTATTCAAACGTCGAAAGATACTACCACTATGTCTGACTAGACGAATTGTGGGTATATGATGGCGGCCGATACTAGGATTATACGTGCTTGTCCGATAGGGCATGTCTATGGATAAATCTGGTACAGACCAGGTTTACTACACTTCAAGACCATCAAGAAATGTAAGCCACATTTGAATTATATTATGCCTAGCTAATTGGAACAAACTATTTTTTCTGCAGATGACCAACACATTTTTTTTCCGTCGTTTTTAAAGCTTGCAATGATTTACGCAAGACTTGTTAGAGTTATTCTGAGTATTTTCAGCACTCAGAACAGTTTAGGATCGATGAACGAGCATTTTGAGCATTTATTTGAATATTTCATATTTTTGGGAAATCACGGTAATCAGCCGATGTAACTGTAAAAGTTAAATTTATTTTTGTTAAGGAATGGATATTTTTTCCATATTCGAAGGTTCGAACATGTGGATTCTCACATAATGAGATGATAATTAAACATTTTTAAAATAATAATAATAATAATAATAATCCACTAATAATAATAATAATAATAATTTTCATAATTTTTCTAAATAATTCTTGGATATTATATTTTCTAATAATCATATGTATTGAGAAAGAGCCTATGAAGTAGTTTAAACATTTCTAGTCTGGAACAGGAGATTTTCCGAAGGAGAGTGGTTAGCGCAAGCCCGCATTCAACCAACAATTCAGTTCTGGTTGAACAGTTGATATTTGCTATGAGTAAAGTATATTTTTCAGATAACACGGATAGGCATGAAACGGGAAGCAATTGATATTTGTATCAAATAGGATATTGTTGTATTTATATAAAATCATGACGTAAATACACTCGAAAGTGAAATAAAGATTTTCATAAGTATGGTAAATTCACGGGTTGAACTGAATGGTAAAATAAAATAAACTTGTAAGTTTATTAATCTTCCAGTGTTGATAACAAGCAGAGGCTTGATTTATTGTATACATTTTGGGAAGATAATTTATGTGTGGAGTAGTTGAAATGCCATTCCCAGGTGCGCATGTTTAAGTCGCAGGAATGAAGGTTTTTTTCGAGCATCAATCAAATAGCAGGTTCGATGGCTCAGGTTTATAGTAGGAGTATTGGAACTACACATTTCGTCGGAAGAATGACCCGAAGGTTATTTCTTGAAACCATCAGTTCTTATTTCAACCTTGTTTACGAATTCCATTTAGACTTTGATTTTGCTAGAACCCGGATTTGTCATGATAGTAGTTTATTCTTCTTCAGAGGAAGACCTTTGTTGTTGTTGTTGTAATATTGTGTTCTTACACAAATAATAGAATGGGCCACTGCCAATTTAAAATAATTCTTTAACCACGAATAATTTGAAGGATATTTTCAATCCTAGTGCCATGAACTAAATGAATTCATTATGAAACTACAATTATAATTTCCGCATTCTGTCGAAGAATTGCAAGTTGTGAAAGTTGCTAAAAATGGCCATGAATATAAATATTTTTATAATAATGATTCCAAGTGGAAAATTGAATAGTTGAATGGTTCAACCATTGATTGATCAAGTTGATGATTCAGAAATCATGTATTTTGTTAGGAACTTGAAGTTCATAATCGAGTCACTTCTCGAATGTTTAATAATCAGAAGAACAATTAATTGTTGTTGTGCTTCGCACAGTTCTTCGATGCTATGCTCAATGGTCAAATAATTTTCAGATGTTATTAATATGTGTTAATAATTTGTGTTGCTTCTATGATGATAATATTTTCGACGATATATTTTTGAAACTGGAAAAGAAAGTGAAAGTTTAAAATTCTATAAACATTTATTCTACGAGTGTTAATATCATGTAAATATTCAAACAGTGATCTACGTTATTTCCAGTATAGACAATTAACTTTGAACTGGAATTAAATATTAATAATTTTGGAACACAGTCCACAGGACTATTAATCGGACTTATGTTTTCAAAAAGATTGTCAAATGTGTTTGGGAAATTTCTGTATATTGTGTGTAAATAAGAGTGTGGATCGCCACATGTGGATGATGCTGCTTTGAGCATCCTTGCAGTCAGATTTTAACTTTAAAATAAACTGAGATAATTTTACCAGATGTGTTTCTCCCAATTAAATCTCCTTCTATCCTTATTGTTGCATTGAGCCAAAAATCAGTAAAGCATTTTTTCTATTTGATGTCGTTTTTGCGATTTGTTTTAACCCATCTGGCGCTCCGGGATATTTTGATTCTCGTGCTGACTGATTATTGGTAAAATGCATATGTGGTCGTGCGGACTCCGGTCTAAACGGGCACATAAAATGATTGATTTTATGTAAGGGTAGACTATGTCAGTGCATTTATATTTTGTATTAGCCATTTAGTGTGTATTCCCATAATTATCATGATTTTCCAACTCGCAGCACGGGGTTCACGACTTAATCGCATGGTGGATCGGAAGTGAAATCCCGTCAAGTACTCAAATCTTTCTTTGTCCGAACGCGCGCACAACACAATAAACATGTTTCTTTTCTAATTTTGTATTTTGATATTTTTTGTTGTTTAAACTGTAATATTCTTTGAGGTCATAGTTTTGTATCCCTCGTTGTACAACTGTCTAAGTTGATTTAGGGGGTAGCTTTTCTTGGGCTGGTGGTTGAACCAGTTATTTATATTTTCGGCTACCGTGGGCTGGGGATACGTTGTGAGCAGGCGCAAACAGGGCTTTCCAAGTTCCCAGCTGGCTTGTTGACTTGGTGTTCGCTGTCCAGGGGTCGAGAGTGGGTTAATGGGTCATTTGCACGTCACGTGTGGCGGGCCATTGACTTATGGCATCACACGAGGGTGGATTATTTTACTGTTATGTTATTAGTCCGTATTAAATTGTTTTGTTTTAACCTGTCATATTTCATTACAGCTTTAAGTTCCCTTATGAATCCTGGAAATTTATAGAAGCACGTTCTCCTCTTTGTATTTTGTATGGACCGATCACCCCCTAATGTCTGTCTCGTGTAGTGCTTCTTTTCCAAGGGTACATAAGTTGAACTATGGCGCCCAACGTGGGGATTGAGGATATTCCCGACCGAGATTTCGTGGTGAATTTTTTAATATTTGTGTACAAAGGCGCAGGATGTCAAAACTGTGCAAAGCAATATGGAATGGCTAGACCAGTGGAAACATTTTGTACTTGCAATTAGATCACTGGATGTGATAATTTTATTAAAGTACTTAAAGCGATGTGTTACCGCTATGAAAGTTTTGATATGTAAAATCATGGAGTTTGTGTAAAATATAAATATGGAACATAGTAGTTGGATTGAGATTTTCTGATAAATATTAGACCATATGTTCCAGGCGCCCATTATAGTAAAATTAGATTTGTGTAACAAAACAAACTCCAAATATATATGACAGGAAGGTTATACCTTAAAAACTGATTGATATTTGATTAATTAATTGTGTTTATTCTGAAGTAAGGCTAGAAATTGATACGGAAATGAAGGGTAAAGAAAATTAATAATAATAATAATAATAATAATAATAATACACAAGGATGCTATTGTTTTGGGGATATATGTAATTGAATTGAGTAATTAAAGGGTTAATCTGCGTTCGTTTATGTGTATGTGCGTGTGTGCTATTGATAGTACCTATGCTATCTTCCTGTATTTCTCTTGTGAATTTGATATTTTGTGTGTGCGAAGATGGCTTCGATTGACGAGATAAGGATGGTGATTGAACAGGCAGGAGCCCGTAACCAAAAACAGTTAGATGAGTTAAAAAGTGATATGACTAATCAAATCGAAACACAGTTATTTGAGGCTAGTGAAAAACAATCAAATAAGTCTGAAGCACAGTTAGCGGAGATTAGTGAAAAACAATCTAATAAATTTGAAGCGCAATTAGCGGAGATGAGTGAAAAACAATCAAATAAAATAGAGACTCATTTGAACACTATAAATGCGGAAAATACCGAACAGATGACACGTTTAGATGAAAGTAACACTGCGAAGTTAAAAGCACTCTCGGTAGAAATAAATGACTACACTAAACAACAATTGACACTATTAGCTCGCGATGTGGAAAATAATAATCAGAAACAGGTGGCTGAAATAAAGAAAGTTGAGGACACTTTTAGCGGCAAACTGATGGACTTAGATGATGTTATGATGGCGAAATTAAATCAGATTGAGGAGGCATGTTCGGCAAACACATCAGAGTTAAAGTTGGCACAGGGTAGATTGGAGGAGAAATTTGGCAAATTCGAAGATGGAGCGTTAATAGTTCAAGGACAGATTAAAGCGATGGACGGTAGTATAAGTGGCTTGGTGAAAGAATTAAGTAAGCTGGAACTCAAGTCAGGAGAACGATGGAAAGAGCAGGAATTAAAGCAGACAATTGAGAGTAATAACAATTCGGTATTAGCGAGATTATCCAATATAGAATCAAATCAAGCTGGTAGTAGTGAAGACGTCGAAAAGCGACTAGATATAATTAAGGATCACATTAGAAAAGATTGGAGTAAAATGACTGCTGAGTCCAAGATGATAGATTGATGATCATAAAACGGTTAGACGAAAACTGCAATAGAATTCAGGCAATAGAAGAAAACGAAACTTAAATTTCAAGAACAGGACGACCGTCTTGTTAAAAACGAGCTTAGATCTTTGGAACGTGGGACCATACTGGAGTCTTTATTGGATAAAAATAAGGAGGATAGTCTGGATAAGGAAGTGTTGTCAAACAATTCGGAAAATGGCAGGAGTCCCGGCACTGTAAACACGCAGTTATTTCAACAGTATGAGGTTCGAACATCTACACCGCAGGAGGGTAAACTACCTACCCAAGTAGTACAGATCATCAGAGCGAACGAATTCCGCCCGAAAAAGTACATTCCTGACACGGGAACCACCCCTAAATCTTTCCTCAAAGAGCTTGATGACTTCTTTTTGGACCAGAATCTAAGCCCAGAACGACAATTAAGGATGGTAGAAAGATATCTTGGAGGTGCGGCATTAATTTTGTTTTTGAGCTTCCGTTACACCTTTGAAACAATGGCTGGTTTCAAGGAGGCGTTTCTGAAGAAATTTTGGAGTAGAAGCCACCAGCAGAACTTGAGACTAGATTTATACGCTAGGAAATACCATAGCTCACCACGAACTAAATTCGCTGAATATTTCACTAGACAGATGTTAAATCTGCGAGACCTGGACAACCCACCGAATGAGCAGGACATGATTACTACAATAAGTAAGCAACTTCCCGTTAACGCGCCGCAATTCTTAGCCGCCGCTAACGTGAGTTCAGCCGTACAAGCCGAAGAACTCTTGCGTCACCTCGATGAGACAAATAATCAGTTTCACGGGAGGGAACGAAAACAGATGGAAAGTGTCAACACGGCCGAGGTCGTTAAGTCACAGGTGACTCACACCAAGACACAAGGGACTACCAATGGAAATAACCCAAGGCGAGGTAACGAGGAAAAACATGAGAGGAGATTTCAACCACGTTATTACGACAACCAGAGGGAAAGATATAATAATGACGGGAGATATAATCAGCGCAGATATCAGCAGAATCGTTATTATGGACGGCAGGAGACACCATATCGAAGAGGGAACTATGATAGCCGATATAATCAGGGTTGGCAAGGAAGACGGTACGATGATCGGGCCGACGGAAGGAACCAACGGTATCACGAAAAATCCGAACCACAGGATGACTATCGAAACTGGGATCAAAGATATGAGGAATCACAGCTGCACGCTCATGGGGAAGAAGGAAAAGACCGTTGGCAACGCGTGATGGACAAGCGCCAAAATCCAGATACTCATATGGAGGATGACGGAGCACAAAGTCTGCTAATGCAACAGGAACGTCAGGAGAAGGGCCGACCACAACAGAATGGGGGCCGTAATGATAAAAAAACTCAATAATTAAACAACAAGATAGCCACAGGGATGAAGGGTGTTCGGGAGAAGATGGATGGATTGTGGCAAATATTACGGAGTGGATGGCTAGACCGGAAGATTGTTTGGAAGAAATTACAAAACCACAGAATGACACCATGACACAATTGCCTGTAATTTATGCACGGATCGGCGGTTTAAAAGTAAAATGTCTGGTTGATACAGGGGCTCAGATCAGTCTAGTATCTGAGGCCTTAGTAAGAGAAAAAGGGCGGAATTATGATGTACCTATAATTCCGGTCTCTCAAATGAAAGTACGTGGCGTTATTCCTGAGCGCACAGTAACATGTAAAACACAGGCATATTTGGAATTAGAAATTCTGGAGCACACTTTTGCCCAGACCTTCGTGATTTTGCCGAAGCTAAATTTTAATATCATTCTGGGATCAAATTTTATATGCGCATATCAAGCAGTCATTGACTTACACCAAAATACGGTCAGCTTTAAGAACATAGAAGGAATGAGGAAAGTTGGGCTAAATATGGAAGGAGTGACAACAGGAAATGAGGCGAACACCTGGTTGCTTGAGGCAATTAGTGAAGAAACTGAGGAAAGATTATTGGAGGGGGACATTGATGACGTCACCACTGCAGTCGTCGAACTAGAAGAAAAGAAGAATAAGGCATCGACATATGGGCATTTTTGGCTGAAGCAGATGACATCACGGACGACTTCGAAGAACAATTACAGGAGCGACTGAAAGGAGTTCAATTAGGGGTGCAGAGAGGGAGAGACTTTAACACATACTTAGAAAACATCGGGAGATTTTGACACCGTATCTGGGAAGATTTTAAACTTTAGATACTCTATGCAAGTGGATGATTGGTCCCCATTTCGAAGCAGACTATATCCTATCCCAGAAAAACATCATGCACAAGTTAAACAGATTATTGAAGGAATGCTACAGGCGGGGGTTATAAGGAAGACACCCACACCTTTTCTCAATGCAAATTTGGCTGTCGCCAAGCCCAATGGTTCTATTAGGCTCTGTTTAGATGCAAGAATGCTCAACCTTCGATTGTTGCCGGAATATGACCAAGCGCCATTAATACGTGACGTATTAAAAGGATTAAGAGGAAAGGGCATTTATTCAAGCGTAGACTTGACCTCAAGTTTTCACCATCTTGAGTTGGATGAAAAATCTCAATTGTTGACAGGTTTCTTGTTCGACAATCAGACGTTCACTTTTTGTGGGATGCCTTTTGGGGTTAAAACAACTGGTTGTGCCGTGATAAGAGCCCTAGACCGTCACCTTACTGATGAGGTTAAAGAGATGACTGTCAGGTACATTGATGACATTCTGTTGGCTTCTGACTCTATAGAAGAACATATGAACAACTTGGATAAGTTACTGGAAAACCTTCGTACTTCAAACTTCAAAATCAACCTTAAGAAGTCGCATTTCTTCAAGGACGAGATACTGTATTTAGGTCATGTAATCCACAAAGAGGGCGTGAGACCGAACCCTGCCAAAATTGAAGCCATTAAGAATTTCCCCACACCAACCAGGGTGAAACATGTGCGTGCTTTTCTTGGAGTTACGGGATTTTTCAAAGAAAATTGCCCGGGGTACACAGAGACAGTAGCACCTATGCAGGAACTCTTAAAAAAGAACAACAAATGGCGATGGAATGACAGTTGTGAAAAGTATTTCCAAGTGACGAAATTTCTGTTGCAGAATTGTATCAAGTTAGGCTATCCTGATTTTAGCCGCAGATTTGTAATCCACGCTGACGCTTCATTTATAGGTATTGGAGCCATGTTATACCAGGAAGATCCGAGTAACCTTAGTAGTGTGGTAAGGGGAAAGCTGCTTAAAAAGCAAGTTGTGAGCCCCTGCGACCCTTTACGGGAATGTAGGTGTCGAAAAGGTGAACCTAGGGTTTTGGGTCTAAAAATGCGTTTTTCACATTTTTTGCCGATTTTTGGAAAACGGGCCATGCTAGGAGGGCGTGCTTGTATTAGTTGTTTTCGTCTCGTTGTGCTCTTTCCGGGAATGTAGGTGTCGAAAAGGTGAACCTAGGGTTTTGGGTCTAAAAATACGTTTTTCACATTTTTTGCCGATTTTTGGAAAACGGGCCATGCTAGGAGGGCGTGCTTGGATTCGTTTTTTTCGTCTCGTCGTGCTCTTTACGGGAATGTAGGTGTCGAAAAGGTGAACCTATGGTTTTGGGTCTAAAAATGCGTTTTTCACATTTTTTGCCGATTTTCGGAAAACGGAAAACGTGATGATGACGTGTGTGATAGTATTTTTTCGTTTCAATGTCCTATTTACGGAGATGTAGGTACGGAAAAGCTAAAAAGCTGGAAACATTTTTTTAGTCAAAAATGTTTTTTTGTGATTTTCCCCCATATTGCGAAAACTGAAAACGTGAGGATGACGTGTATGATAGTATTTTTTCGTCTCATTGTCCTCTTTACGGAGATGTAGTTACGGAAAAGCTAAAAAGCTGGAAACATTTTTTTAGTCAAAAATGTTTTTTTGTGATTTTCCCTCATATTGCGATAACTGAAAACGTGAGGATGACGTGTATGATAGTATGTTTTCGTCTAATTGTCCTATTTACGGAGATGTAGGTATGGAATAGGTAAAAAGCTGGAAACAGTTTTTTTTAGTCAAAAATGGTTTTTTGTGATTTTCCCTCATATTGTGAAAACCGTAAACGTGAGGATGACGTGTGTGATAGTATTTTTTCCGCCTCATTATTCTCTTTACGGGGATATAGATATGAAAAAGGTAAAAAGCTGGAAACATGGTTTTCTTATGGAAAAGGTGTTTTTTTTGTTCATTTTCGCGTTATTTGGAAAACGAATGAGGCGATTTTTATGACGGGCATGTCGTTGTATTTGTGTCGTTGTTCTGTTTACGGGAATGTAGGTATGGAAAAGCTGAAATCATGGTTTCCGTATTTTTTTTGAGATCGTTGAGGAAAACGGGGAAAAAGTAAGAAACCAGATTTAAAGTCACGTTATGTTATGCGCTATGATGTTGGTAAAACACTTATGCATTATTATTATTATTATTTGTCGTGGCTGGTCAGGGCTCACACGCAGAGAGAGAACTTGCTTGATGAAATGAGAATTGAAAGCATTGAGGCTGACCCACGGCGAGCCAGACAAGACAAGGGGTCTTATCATCGTACGTGCCTCGCATGCAGAGAGAGATAAGAGGCAGGTGTTATTATACAGTGTGCGGATTTATACTGTGTATGTCATAGCCTAGGTTCATTATGGACTCATTATGCAACGCAAAGTTTGAAACGATGAGTGGGTGTATAACATTATGATAAAAGATTGGCAAGGGCTTGAACAAAGCGGTTATTGTAATAAACAAAAGGGTGGGAATAATGAAAGGTCATATGATACATTTTTTTGGAAATGTTTTTTTTCTAAATAATTAAATAGGGTTTTATTACAAAAAATTATATCCTAACCCTGGGGGTGACACCCCGTTTTTAGCCTACTTTCGATTTTTGCAAAAAATGAAAGTAGACTTATGAGATCAACACAGGGCGAAAAAAAGTGTGTCTGTCTGTGTGTGTGTATGTGTGTGTGTGTGTCTGTGTGTCTGTGTGTGTGTGAGTGTGTGTACTCTGAATGTCTGTCCCCCCCTATCAATTCGAACACGGTGAATGCGAATTGAACGAAATTTGGTACAAAGGTAGCACTAGCAAAGGACACCTCAGTGTCATGTTTTATATCGCCGCCATCTTGACGGAAACGTAATGGCGGCCACACAAATGTTCAAAGCTTAAATCAAATTACGACTAACCTAATCATCCGATCTCTACCAAATTTTGTAACGACATACCTTTATGGGGGGAGCATCCTTTGATCAAACCAATAGGTCATCAGCGTAATAGTTTGCGGATGGCGGCCATCTTTGTGTGAAAATCGATTCCCCCTATTAATTCGAACACGGTGCAACCGAATGGAACGAAATTTGGTACAGAGGTAGTACTAACAAAAGGCACCTCAGTGTCATGTTTTATATCGCCGCCATCTTGATGGAAACGTAATGGCGGCCACACAAATGTTCAAAGCTTAAATCAAATTACGATTAACCTAATCATCCGATCTCTACCAAATTTTGCAACAACATACCTTCATGGGTGGAGCATCCTTTGACCAAACCAATAGGTCATCAGCGTAATAGTTTGCGGATGGCGGCCATCTTTGTGTGAAAATCGATTCCCCCTATTAATTCAAACACGGTGCAACCGAATGGAACGAAATTTGGTACAGAGGTAGTACTAACAAAAGGCACCTCAGTGTCATGTTTTATATCGCCGCCATCTTGACGGAAACGTAATGGCGGCCACACAAATGTTCAAAGCTTAAATCAAATTACGATTAACCTAATCATCCGATCTCTACCAAATTTTGCAACTACATACCTTTATGGAGGGAGCATCCTTTGACCAATCTAATAGGTCATTCACCTAATAGATTGCGGATGGAGGCCATCTTTATGTCAAAATTGATTCCCCCTATTAATTCGAACACGGTGGAACCGAAAGGAACGAAATTCGGTACAGAGGTAGTACTAGCAAAGGGCACCTCAGTGTCATGTTTTATATCGCCGCCATCTTGACTGAAACGTAATGGCGGCCACACGAATGTTCAAAGCTTAAATCAAATTACGATTAACCTAATCATCCGATCTCTACCAAATTTTGCAACTACATACCTTTATGGAGGGAGCATCCTTTGACCAATCTAATAGGTCATTCGCCTAATAGTTTGCGGATGGCGGCCATCGTTGTGTCCCTATTAATTCAAACACGCTGAAACTAAATGGAACGAAATTTGGTATAGAGGTAGCACTAGCAAAGGGCACCTCAGTGTCATGTTTTATATCACCGCTATCTTGATGGAAACGTAATCGCGGCCACCCAAATGTTAAAAGCTAAAATGTAATTACGACCAACCTAATAATCTAGTCTCTACCTAATTTTGCAACACCATATCTTTATGTAAACAAGAGTTTAGTGCTTTTCAGTCGGTCAACACGACTGTTGACCGACTGAAAAGCACTAAACTCTTGTTTACTAAGGCAACACTGAAAATATGGCTTCAAACACCACAATATCTTTATGTGGGAAACATTTTCTGACCAAACTGCAAGAACATCAGCCCAATAGTTTGCAGATGGTGGCCAAGTATGTGTGCAAATCGATTCCCCCTATCAATTCAAACACGGTGAAACCGAATTGAACGAAATTCGGTACAGAGGTAGCACTAGCAAAGGGCACCTCATATTCATGTTTAATATCCCTATAGCACGTTGTATTTCAACAAGCTCCTACAACCAACATTCAATCATACTCCTTGAAAAGGACAAAGAGTTATAACAATACCCATGCATTTAGGAGAAAGTAGGCTATATGTTCTTTACTGAACATGTTGTTTGAATGTATGATTCGTTTTTGTCGAAAGGGCCTAACTACACTTTTGTTCATATCTCGCGAACCAATCATGCTAGGGACTTGTATGAAGGGTCCTAGCACTTGGGGTGACGTCCCCCTTTGCGGGGTGAAACTACCCCCCAAAATTGAAAAATTAATATCTTGGAAACGAAGAAGCCTAAAATTAGGTGTGATAGCTTAAAAAATAGGGGATGATATGGGCTTTTACCTCGATTGGTCATTTCACCCGTAAATCAGTAAATAGTCATGTTATGGGGGAAAAACGTGTTAAACACCTAAAAATAATAAATGAACAAAACAACGATCGAAACAGTGTCGAGGAATGCTTAAAACAAAAGAATTGGACGTACTTTCTTCAAACAATCATGAGTGTAAACTTAATAATCACGCTAGTCTAAAAGTAAGGAAAACCCAAACCAAAGCAAGAAACCAAGTCCAAGAGAAAGATAGTGCTGCTCAAGATAATATTAACCTCAATTTTCATACACTACAACGCACTCATGCTGTTAGCGAGTTGTTTAATGAGAAACCTTTAACACCTCCTGTGAAACTCATGTTCAGACATGCACCCACATCTCCAAAGCCCTCAACCCTATCAGAGACAATATACCCCATCAAAAAGTTAGTGGGGAAAGGTAATAGTGGTAATAATATCATAACAATGTTAAAGCATTCTAGCACATCTAAAAAGAAGCTTTCAACACTATCAAAGGCAACTCAAACCATTGAACAGACTGTGGACACAGGTGGAAATTATAATGGTAATGATAACGATGATAATGATCATCATTATGAAAATGATTATAATAATGAGGATGATAATCATAATGATGGTGATAATGATGAACTGCTTCCCGAGATTCTGAAACCATTCATAAAAAATAGCAAATGGAACGATTCTAATATATTAGTCGAACGTCTACAGCTCTTGCATGCCTGTAAACAGGTTGGTCATATTGGTTATGAGAAAGAGCTATTAAATATAGAAAATGAACTTCGTAAAGCTGCTATTATTGTGTGATGGGTCAACGTAGCAACACCCCCATCCCCTAAAAATAATTTTCAACAAGTGTTATGTTTAAAAGAAATGATAAACGAAAAGAGCTGTATTCTGTGTGTCTATCTCTTGTAAAAAATAATAAAAAATTGATTAAATTGATAAACATAGTTTGTGTATATTTCTTGTTTTCTTGCATGTTCAAGCAATAGTTATGTCAGGGAAGGGATTCGAACCCTTGCTTCCTTATATATTTGGAAATTTGATCTTAAGTCAAACGCCTTAACCACTCGGCCACCCTGACAGTTACTGATTTAATTAGTCTTGTTAAACATTAGAGTTTACAAAACTTTTCTTTTCCCCACTATATATATGATCAACCACTTTTTGGTTTTTCAATGCTGATTTTTGTTTTGTTTAAATTTTTTTCAGTAACATTGCAGTTATCAGTATTGCAAACTGAGTGTTTAATATAGGGTTAAAGGCATTAAATAAATCACAAGCCTTACAGTAGTTGCATATGATGTATAACATGCAACATGTTATTCAAAATTTCAAATAGAGCTGTGCCTTGTTAACATTAAACTCTGTTGGTCATTAAAATAACTACTTGTAAAATAATTCCAGTGTCAAATCCTATTAGCAAATAGCATATATTAAATAATCATGCCGTAAAACGAGAACTTAAAAATCATTTATTGAAGGAATACCTTTAATGGGATCACCAAACCTTCAAGTATGCAATATATATTCCAGATAGTGCTGTATTTTGGTCGATAGTGCCTCCAGTGCTTACATTAAATAAGAATACAGTAAGCGTATATTTTTTTATAAATCATAATTGTTTTCATAAAATACCATATAATAAATATTTTCACACCAACGAATGACCATTTGCAAATGGTTTATTGTAGAAATATCTTTAATGGAACCTCCAAACCTTCAAGTAAACCATATGTGATGTACATTCCACATAGCAACATAACCGA